>OZ037939.1:53399388-54703555 GCA_964035585.1 Polytrichum formosum | reverse complement strand
TGTGCCGACTACGAGTATAGTCGATGAGGGCATCGACTCCATTTGGTGAGGGTGAGTGTCGCGGACCTTTCTATAAGGATTGCCCGAAATATCATGGGCACAAAGGGACCCCGGAGTGACACCCGGGACTTATGGCGCCGTTGGCGAGATGGCCTAAGTGATCCTAGTGTGGGTGAGGACCCCGGGCGTTGGGAACGCCTCCCACCCACGGAGACTAGGAGGCATGAGGGTGAGGCCATAAGCTATGCGTAGCTTATGGCGTGCCGATTCTAGAATGCTTTAGAACACGTCATTTGGAGGTGTGAGCTAGAAGATATGGCATTTTGAGTGGGGCGCTGTCCCGGGACAGCGCCCTGGAACAGCAGTGGTCTGGGAGTGGCTCCCGGGACTACAAAGGTTTAAACGAGCATAACTTCCTCTGTACTTGCCCAAACTGGGCAAGTGAGTAGTCCATTGTCATCTACGTGAAATGTAGATGACGATGGAGTGGTCAATTGTTAGAATCAAAGACCGTATGAGGAAGTTATGGGGTTCTGAAGCTGCTAGGGGCTTCTAGCCCCAACGGCTAAGGAAAAATGTCTACTTGGCCCGAAGAGTTGGGGGAGAGACAAAAGGTTACTTGACGGTGGGGTAGGGGTCTGTGAGCCCAAAAGGGTGCCCACATTTAGTCTTAGACCCTTGAAACGTTAGTTGATGCACTTTGAAGTAGCATGTTACTTCACAAAAATATAAAAAGAGTGAAATGTTAGTCTTAGAAGTACCATGTTGTAAGAGGCTAGGATGTGAGTTGTTATTGTGTTTTTACCTTCGGAAGGATTTGAGTGAATGAGGATAGGTAAGGAGAACTTGGATTGAGTAGTTAGTGAGTAGGCTAGTACAAATGGATGGAGACAACCAAAGTGACTCAAGAGGCAAGTGCATTCGAATTGGGATGAATGGAGGATCACATGGAGCGCACAAGTGGACCACCTCATCATGGCCACTTAATGGGGAAGGTCCAAGGAAGAATGCAAGGTGGAGGATAAGCAAATTCTCAAAGCACCAATCAAATCACGAGTTAAGCATCGTGGTTTGAATTAAGTGGTGAGCAACGATTTGGGAAAGTAAGGGGAGAAAGTTATGGCGGCGGAAAGCGAAGGAGGCTAAGTTTGGGTTGAAGCATCCCAAGTTTGGTAAAGTGTGGTAGGTAGAAAGCCAAGGCTAGTTAAATGTTCGAATTAAGATCCTTGTTGATCATTTGAGGGAGGAAGGCTTAGAAGATAGGATTGGCGCCTACTAAGTAGGAGGAAATCTCAAGGGCTTATCGTGAGCCTTGAGGGTGCTCACCCCCTCAAGCTTACTATATAATCCCTCATTCTTCCCTCACTCATCCTCTCTTTCCTTTGTGCTCCAAGGCACCCCACGAGTTATAAGTGTGGGTGTGGGAAGCCATATTGGAGCACATGTGTGTGCTTAGTTTTTAGTTTGAGAGCCAAGGCTTGTTAGCCTTGAAGAGGGCTTGACCTCTTGGTAGAATTAGTGTTGACGTGGAGGATTTTAAAGTTAATTCATGATTCCAATTTGTGGTACTTAAAGTTCATGTTTTGAATACACGTGGTTGCAAGTTCCATGTTTAAGAGTTGAGCACTTGATGTTGTGATGAGTGCAAAAATATACTTGTGTGGATTAGTTAGTCTTAGTGAAGTTAGGAAATTCTCTCTCCCCCTCTCCTCTCTAGGATTTTAGGATTTTAGGATTAGAGAAGAATTGTGTGATTAGAAAGGGGTTGTTAGTAGAATTAGGAAAATTAGGTAGGAAGATTAGTTAAGGGCTTGAATAATTAGTGAGGTAGTTGGGGATTACAACTACAAAGTTGTGGGTTCATGAAGGAGCTGGGTTTATGAAGGAGCTGGGTTTGTTTAGTTAGAAAGTAAAGAGCTGGGTTTATGAAGGACCTGGGTTTGTTTAGTTAGAAGCTAAGGAGCTGGGTTCATGAAGGAGCTGGGTTTATAAAGGAGCTGGGTTTGTTTAGTTAGAAGCTAAGAAGCTGGGTTTATGAAGGAGCTGGGTTTATGTAATTAGAAAGTAAAGAGATGGGTTCATGAAGGAGCTTAGTAGATAGCCTACTTAATTAGCTCATAGACAAGTAGTTAGTTACATTATGCTAGTTAGTGTTATGTGTGGCTTTCACAAGTAAATGTATTTGAGATTGACTATAGAGAATAGTGTTTTTTAACACTTGCATCCTCTCTTTAAAAATAAACCACGTGCACAAATTAATGGAGAATGTGGAGCACTCTCGCGATGGCAAGACAAAGGAAGCAAAGACCAAAGGTGCGAGGGAGAGATTGACATAAGTCACATAAGTATTTCTTAATACTTAAAGGCTTATGTACGGTATGGAGACACCAAGTGAGACCTCTTATAGTAGCGATACGGAATACACAAGTGATAGTTCAAGTGGTAGTATAGAGTCAACGGCACGGACTCCATTTAGGAGAGGGATATCCTTAAGGGCTTGTGTAGCTAAAGCGGCCGGATGGACGTTAGAAGCAAACAAAGACAAAATAGCACCCGAGCATAAGGAGGTTAAAATAACATAGTTAACTTGTGCATTCTCCACATACGTATTGAAATCGTACATTGAGTTGTTAAAAGTGAAATTCCAGTTAAATCCAAGACCACTTGAAGGGTGAACCTTGCACTATGGACTCATCCAAGTCCAAATCCAATACCGCGGAGGAATGTGAGCCCAAACCCACTACTCGGACTACGGACGCTTAAGGGTGGGGGTTTGGCCTCACAGGGTCATGCCTAGAGTCCTAGAGGCTTATATGGGTGAGGTGGTGTGGCCTCACCCACCCGAGGCCGAACGGCAAGGCCTCCATGGGCATTGGCCCATTGTGAGGGCATAGTTGCCTAGTATGGCTCGGGTTGTTGTAGTGTTGCTCCGGCAATACGATGTGCAACATAAGATTGGACTTCCATGGATGGAAGTCCACATCTAAGAATTGGTTACCGATTAAGCGGTGAGTCCCGAAAACCAAGTAGGAGGTTTGGTCCCCCTCTTATTAAGTGTTGGGTCCACGGTATTGGAAGCTAACCTTTCGCATGGCGGTATGCGAAGGGTTAGCGCTCATAACTCTTGCTAGAATCGAAAAATGGACCGAGTTAGCAATGGGGACCTAGCAAGGTATGAGCCCAAAATGGTTGCTCATATTTGTTTTATGTTTAGAATTTACTTAGAATTGCATTTGAAGTCGTTATTGAAACAACTAAAAGTATTAAAAAGAGTGAGGCTTGGTGTGGAGTTATGTTTTAGGCCTTAGGCTTATTTTGTGTGGTTAATTAGAAGCTTAGTGGCATTAAGGGGTGTTTTGGTTAAGTGAGTGGTGTTTGATGAAGCAAGGGGAAGGGCCTTGGGTTTAAGTGTTTGAATTGGGACCTATCTTGTTGGTTTAGGGGGTGAGGGTTTAGTGGATAAGATAGGTCCTACTAAGTAGGAGAGAGGTGAGGGGTTAAGCCCTCTTGGTTTTTTGTGTGTCTTTTTTTTTGTGTGTGGAGCGGGGGAGGAGCTCAAGGAGCTCGGGAGAGCTACTGATTCAAGGCTTCAAGCTCGGTTGAGCTACTAATTCAAGGTTTAGGCTTAGATTGCTACCGGCTGGGGGTTCAAGCTCGGTTGAGCTACTGATTCAAGGTTTTAGGCTTAGATTGCTGCCAGCTGGGGGTTCAAGCTCGGTTGAACTACTGATTCAAGGCTTTAGGCTTAGATTGCTACCGGCTGGGGGTTCAAGCTCGGTTGAGCTACTGATTCAAGGCTTCAAGCTTGGGAGAGCTGCTGATTCAAGGCTTTAGGCTTAGATTGCTGCCGGTTGGGGGTTCAAGCTTGGGAGAGCTACTGATTCAAGGCTTCAAGCTCGGGAGAGCTATTGATTCAAGGCTTCAAGCTCGGGAGAGATGCTAATTCAAGGCTGAGGCTTAGATTGCTGCCGACTGGGGGTTTGAGCTCGGGAGAGTTACTGATTCAAGGCTTTAAGCTCGGAGGGAATTGCTGGTTTTGAGACCGGGTACAAGACCGGGTATGGGACCGGTTATGGACCGTTTATGAGCCTGGCCGGTTATGGGAAAGGGCCAAGGGCACCAAGGTCACTTTATATAGGGGGATGAGCTTTTGGGTAGGGATGTGAGGGTTGGTTTGTAATCAGTGTAGGAAGAAGGGAATAAATAGAGAAGAGTATTTTTCAATGCTTGTACTCTTATTATGGAATAAATTGGTGTGCAAGAGTTGATGGGAAATGTAATGGATTTGTACGAAGTTGGGAAGAGGGAGTTATGTGAACATGAATGTGATCCCCATGCCCTCACCCGGACTAGGACGCATAAGGGTGGGTGGTTTGGCCTCACATAAATGGTGCGTCTGCCGGGAGCGAAGCGGGATTAGGGAAGACTTGGAGGCGACATCGTAGGAGAAGGGAGTGAGCGCTTAGCTCATGGTAAGTGTCTTACTTAGAGTTTTTGATTTTTGTCATTGACTAGTTTATTTCATTTTCTTTATTTCCTTGGAATGAATTGCATATCTCTTTTATGCATTTTGTTTTGAGGAGGGAGCGCGGCTAAGGTATGTGCTCAACCTTTTTGGGGATTTGCTAAAAACATAAAAAAAATCTATGATCGCTAGTTCACTAAAATCTTAGAGGGATAATTAATTTTAGGAAGATTAGACTTTGACACTCACCTTGGGGTGAGTCTCCAAGTTGTGGGATTTGAAATTTGATGCTTTAGATTAGAATTGTTAGTTTAGAATTGTGGTGGTTCATGTCACATCGAGTCACGGTCGAAGGTGAGTGCTAACTTGCAGGGGGAAGCGAATTGCTTGAGGTATGACATTTCTTCAAAGTGAATTGACTAATTAATTAAGGAATGATTTTAGTACTCGTCTTTGTCGTCATCCGTTGTAGAGGGTAATTCCCTAGTCATCACATTGTGTTGGAGACGAGAGGATGATTCCTCGGTCTTCAATGTGATGTATGGCGAAGGTCAACCCCTCACTCTCGGTATTGTGGTGAGTGTCAGTTGGAAGAAAGGTTTTAGAGGTGATGCTCTAGCCCAACCAAAAATTGACATGAACATGCCTATCCCATGTTTGGGATTGTTCATTTAAGTGGGCTTGCAGGTTCTCTTCCTCACCTCCTCAATTCTTAAGTCACACCAAGAGAAGTGATAACATTTAAGAGTGAAGGTAGTGAGGAGTATGTTTGGTCAAGTGAGAGTTGATCGATTCTTTGGGTAATGCAAGGTAAGACTCGATCTCAAAAACCAAGCTTGATAGTAGGATTAGAGAAATCTACACGTAGGAGGAGATTATCTAGGATTAATAAAGTTGTAGAAGAAGTGGATGTTAGATTAGAAAGTTGTTTGAATGTTAAGCCTAGTTTTAGTCCATTGCTAGAGACATTAGAATTAGAGGCTCAACTTGAGAAAGAGGCGACTCCCTCTAAGTTGAGTGGTGAGACATCATCGGAGACTTATACATTTGGGAAGGAGATTCCGGTGGGCATTGATAGAGAAGTAGAAGAGGACACACCGGTCACCATGGATCAGGATCGTGGGCCGGATCCGCCACCCATACCTCCTATGCCACCCATTGATCCATTGGTTAGGCCGAGAGGCCTACCAATTGTGGTTCCACAAAACTTACAGGCGGTGGACATGCCATCCCACCTCCCTAAGTTTTATGGAACCAAGGATGAGGATCCTTCTAGGTACATGGAGAGGTACATTGAGAGGTTGGCTAGTTCTCTTGTGACTAATCCGGGATATTGGTTGGTATGGTTTCCTACCACTCTAGAGGGTGAGGCTTATGAGTGGTATAGAGACCATGCCGAGGGACATTTTAGAGGATGGGAGCAATTGCAAAGGGAGTTTTTGAATGAGTTTCGTCCGGAGGTTGGTCAAAGCACGGCTTTGAGGGCTTTGGCTTCATTGAAGCAAGGTAGGGAAGAGGAGATTTCGGCCTACATTAGGAGGTTTGATTTAGTGTGTACACGATTTGTGGGAACCATGCTCAATGATGACACACTAAAGCAATTCTTCATTCAAGGATTCTTCAAGTCGGGAACAATTAGGGGTGTTCTCGAGAGCAATCCTCAAACATTGGCGTATGCCAAACGGGCGGTTAGAGAGATGGAGAGCTTGGATAGAGATCATGAGAGATTGTGGAGAAGGGAGGATGAATTGATACCACAATTCATTCCCATTCGACCTAGGGTGATGGTGGGAGAACCGGCCAAGTATGAGAGTCAAGTCTCATATGCTCTTGTTGACACGGGTCCACGTCCTTTAGCGGTTAGAGAACCGGCACCACTCCTAGCATTACCGGCCCCTAGAGCGGATCCTTACCTTGAAGAAATAGAGAGAAGGTTGGGTGCTAGCCAATTGGGATTTCAAGAGGCCATGATGTGAGCACAAATTGATGCCCACATGTGTTGTTAACACTTGTAAAACATTACACGTAGTGTTTTGTTGATTTATGATTATTCACAAAAATATAAAAAGAGTGAAGCTTGAAGAAAGCTAAGTTTGAAGCATTAGGCTTGTGTGGAGTGGACTTAAGTAGTATGAGGACATACCTTGGTAAAGTGTGGTAGGTAGAAAGCCAAGGTTAGTTAAATGTTTGAATTAGGATCTTTGTTGATCATTTGAGGGAGGAAGGCTTAGGAGATTAGATGAGAGCCTACAAAGTAGGAGGAGATTTCGAAGGCTTATCGAGAGCCTTGTGGATGAGATGAGTCCCTACTTAGAAGGAGAAGGTTAAGGAGTTGTGATTGGAGGCTCTAATCCTCTCACCCTATCCTTACCTCATGCCCTCTCTCCCTCTCAACTTACTATATAATCCCTCATTCTTCCCTCACTCATCCTCTCTTTCCTTTGTGCTCCTTAAGCACCCCACGTGTTATAAGTGTGGGTGTATGGAAGCAAGATAGGAGCACATGTGTGTGCATGGTTTTGAAGTTAGGAGCCAAGGCTAGTTGGCCTTGAAGAGGGTTTGACCTCTTGTTAGCATTAGTTTGGGTGTGAAGGATTTTAATATAATTTATGGCTTCAAGTTGTAGTACTTGAGTTCATATTTCTTGGGTATATGAGTTTGCTAAGTGTCATCAATACTATTCCACTCGGGCTAGGACGAAATCGAAGGGTAGAGTACTTTTGGTGACATAAATGGTGCGTCCGCCGGGAGGCTAGAAGTGCTTTTGGTTTAGTATAATAGTTTAGTTTATAGATGTCTATAGACGACGGAGATGTATCTATTATAGAGGAAGTAATAGAAGTAGAAGTTCATTGTAGTTACATAAAGAAAGAAATAGTCGATTGGGTGAACTATGTAGAACGAGTGTACGGCCAATCTTTTGTATGTCCAATCCCAAATGCGAGGCGATTTAAACCTCAAGACCTTCGAAGGGCGAAGCACTATCGGTACGACATATGGGGGTACCGCTATCTAGTAGCGGCCGCATTTCGAGCTCATCCCGCCGTTCAACGACTTTTGGCCTACGGGAACTTGGACGATACAACATATTGGACTAGAGAGGACGGAGAAGCTTATGCGCCGTTGATGCGGCACGTCGTCGTTCACGGAGGTAAGGTTTGTGAAACTCCCATTTGTTCTTTGAATCGTGGTAGTTGATTGAATTTCATTTTTTATTTAGGGGAAGAATTATGGTGAAAATGAAATGCGTAATTCATATTCGCCGGGAGACAAGCGGCGGAGGAGAAAGACTTGGAAGGCGGTAGGAGAACTAGGAGTGGGAGACAAGTATGGAAGGAGCGCTCGTGAAAGGTTAGTTTTTCATTTTAAGTTATTTCAAAGTTATGCAATTTCAATTAAGGAGGGAGCGCGGCGAAGGTGACTACTCAACCTTCCTTGGGATGGCATAATTTAAGATAACATTAATAGGGCACGCATTAGTTCACTAAGAGGAAGAGACATAATTAAAAATTAGGAATCTCAACTTTAAACATTCACTCCGGTGTGAGCGTTTAAAGTTTTCAACTAGGGGGTTATTGCTTTTCAATTGCAATTGTTGAAGTGTCGTTGTGTTTAAGCAATCACGGTCGAGAGAAGAGACTAACAAGCCGGAGGTAGCAAATTGCTTCAGGTACGCAACCTTCTTCCAATTGAAAAATTAAATAATTAAAAAATGATTTTTGTATACGTCTTTGTCGTTGACTAACGGAGAGGGTAATTCCGTACTTATAGTATATTGTGAGGAATCGAAGGGTGAAGCCTCGATTCCAAACATGGTACATAAGAATGGTCAGCCCCTCACGTGAGGTCTTGTTGCAAATGTTACGCGGAAAGGGGGTATGACGAGGTGATTCTCTCATTAAACTTTATGCTAACACGAGCTTGCCATCCCCTGTTTGGGATCGTTCATTGAAATTGCATGTCTCTCTTCCTCACTTCCAAAACCCTTTATCACACAAGCTAAGTGGTTACATTAAAGAGTGAGAGTTGTGAGAATTTTGATTGGTCAAAGTAAGGGTTGATAGCTACATTATGGATGCAAAGAAATACTAGATCTCAAAAGCCTAAGTTAGCATTAGGGTTAAAAAAGAATGTTATTAAGCGTAGGTTGTCTAATATTGAGGAAGTAGTAGAGGGAGTAGATGATAGTATAGAAGTTAGTTCAAATGTTGAACCATTAATTAGTCCATTAGTTGAAGTATTACCAATATCTACTCAAAGTGAGGAAGGTAATCTTCCTTCCGAATTGAGTAAGAAAATAATTAACAAGTCTAATAGAATTAGACAAGAAAACTTTGTGAGTACTAGTGGATCTAGCGAGAGAGGGTCACCTAGCACCATGGATCCTCTAGGGGGAGGTGGAATTCCACCTCCCATACCTCCCTTGCCTCCATTTCCTCCCATCGATCCATTGGTAAGGCCGAGAGGCCTACCAATAATCGTACCCCAAGGATTGGTTTCGGTAGATATACCGTCTAACCTCCCAAAATTCTATGGGACCAAGGATGAGTATCCGTCTAGGCACATGGAGAGATTCGTTGAGAGGGTAATTAGTTCATTAATTACCAACCAACAATATTGGTTAGTGTGGTTTCCTACGACCTTAGACGGGGAAGCTTACGAGTGGTATAGAGATCACGACGAGGGACACTTTCAAACTTGGGATCAATTACAACGAGAGTTTCTAAATGAATTTCGACCCAAAGTCGGTCAAAGTATGGCTTTTAGAGCCTTAATGACTATGAGGCAAGGGAGGGATGAAGAGATTTCCGCCTATATTAGGAGATTTGATTTAGTGTGCGCAAGATACGTAGGTACTTTGCTCAACGCTGATACCCTAATGCAATTCTTTATGAGAGGGTTTGTCAAAGCAAATACTATTAGGGGTGTGTTAGAAAGAAACCCTCGCACCCTAGCCGAGGCTAAGGTAGCCGCTAGAGACATGGAACATATCGAGAGAGATTATGAGCGGTGTGAGGCCAAACCCCCCACCCTTAAGCGTCCGTAGTCCGAGTAGTGGGTTTGGGCTCACATTCCTCCGCGGTATTGGATTTGGACTTGGATGAGTCCATAGTGCAAGGTTCACCCTTCAAGTGGTCTTGGATTTAACTTTGGTCTTTGCTTCCTTTGTCTTGCCATCGCGAGAGTGCTCCACATTCTCCATTAATTTGTGCACGTGGTTTATTTTTAAAGAGAGGATGCAAGTGTTAAAAAACACTATTCTCTATAGTCAATCTCAAATACATTTACTTGTGAAAGCCACACATAACACTAACTAGCATAATGTAACTAACTACTTGTCTATGAGCTAATTAAGTAGGCTATCTACTAAGCTCCTTCATGAACCCAACTCCTTAGCTTCTAACTAAATAAACCCAGCTCCTTCGTAAACCCAGCTTCTTAGCTTCTAACTAAACAAACCCAGCTCCTTCATAAACCCAGCTCCTTCATGAACCCAGCTCCTTAGCTTCTAACTAAACAAACCCAGGTCCTTCATAAACCCAGCTCTTTACTTTCTAACTAAACAAACCCAGCTCCTTCATAAACCCAGCTCCTTCATGAACCCACAACTTTGTAGTTGTAATCCCCAACTACCTCACTAATTATTCAAGCCCTTAACTAATCTTCCTACCTAATTTTCCTAATTCTACTAACAACCCCTTTCTAATCACACAATTCTTCTCTAATCCTAAAATCCTAAAATCCTAGAGAGGAGAGGGGGAGAGAGAATTTCCTAACTTCACTAAGACTAACTAATCCACACAAGTATATTTTTGCACTCATCACAACCTCAAGTGCTCAACTCTTAAACATGGAACTTGCAACCACGTGTATTCAAAACATGAACTTTAAGTACCACAAATTGGAATCATGAATTAACTTTAAAATCCTTCACGTCAACACTAATTCTACCAAGAGGTCAAGCCCTCTTCAAGGCTAACAAGCCTTGGCTCTCAAACTAAAAACTAAGCACACACATGTGCTCCAATATGGCTTCCCACACCCACACTTATAACTCGTGGGGTGCCTTGGAGCACAAAGGAAAGAGAGGATGAGTGAGGGAAGAATGAGGGATTATATAGTAAGCTTGAGGGGGTGAGCACCCTCAAGGCTCACGATAAGCCCTTGAGATTTCCTCCTACTTAGTAGGCGCCAATCCTATCTTCTAAGCCTTCCTCCCTCAAATGATCAACAAGGATCTTAATTCGAACATTTAACTAGCCTTGGCTTTCTACCTACCACACTTTACCAAACTTGGGATGCTTCAACCCAAACTTAGCCTCCTTCGCTTTCCGCCGCCATAACTTTCTCCCCTTACTTTCCCAAATCGTTGCTCACCACTTAATTCAAACCACGATGCTTAACTCGTGATTTGATTGGTGCTTTGAGAATTTGCTTATCCTCCACCTTGCATTCTTCCTTGGACCTTCCCCATTAAGTGGCCATGATGAGGTGGTCCACTTGTGCGCTCCATGTGATCCTCCATTCATCCCAATTCGAATGCACTTGCCTCTTGAGTCACTTTGGTTGTCTCCATCCATTTGTACTAGCCTACTCACTAACTACTCAATCCAAGTTCTCCTTACCTATCCTCATTCACTCAAATCCTTCCGAAGGTAAAAACACAATAACAACTCACATCCTAGCCTCTTACAACATGGTACTTCTAAGACTAACATTTCACTCTTTTTATATTTTTGTGAAGTAACATGCTACTTCAAAGTGCATCAACTAACGTTTCAAGGGTCTAAGACTAAATGTGGGCACCCTTTTGGGCTCACAGCCTAGCCATGGTGTTTTCCGTTAAAAAGTTTAGGCATTACCTCATGTGCAACCCGGTTGTATTTTTTGTTGACCACATGGCTATCAAGTATCTAGTTAACAAGACGGAGTTAAGTGGTAGGTTAGCTAGGTGGGTTTTGTTATTAGAAGAATTTTACTACACGGTGGAATATAAACCGGGTCGTATGCATTTACAAGCGGACCACTTGTCTAGGTTGTCGGAGGAGATAGGAAAAAATCCGGTAAATGATATGTTAGTAGATGATAGCCTCTTTGTGGTCACTTCTACACCGGAGTGGTATGCGGGCATAGTGGAATTTCTAACAACCCACAAGTTGCCCAAAGAGTGGACAAAAGAAGAGAGAAGGAAGGTGAGGGTAAATAGTAGGCAATTTGTTGTAGTGGGCCATAGGTTGTTGTGAGCACCAAAATTGCCCCCAACGGCAATTTGGCTCACAATTGAGGGCTTTTTGCAAAATCATTAGATTAGACTAGGAAAATTTGGCCAAAAAGCCATTTAGATTAAGGTAGGTTGGCTAGAAGTGTTTTATCTTTGGGGTAAAACTCTTGGACAAGTAGAAATTAGAAACCGAAGGGGTAAAAGGGAAATGCCCTTTACCCGAATCGGAAGTATGAAAGTAGTGGGCTAGTAAATAGGTAGGTTAAGTTAGGAACAACTAATTCAAGCAAGCAAAGTCAAGCGGCGGCAAAAAAAGAGTGCTTCCGGTAGCGGCCAACGAAGAAAAAAAAAGGTGACAACTACAAATGTAAAGGATTTTGCCAACTAGGGCAAGGGGGCCATGTTGCCACCCTTGCCACCAAAAATGAAATTCAAACCAAAATGGAAAAGCCTTTCTAAGGGCTTAGACAAGTGGGTGCGAGGTGGCCTTTCCCCACTTCATTCACCACCGAGGGCTTCGTTGCCACCGTTCAAGGGACGGGACCCCTCGGTTGAACGGAAGGGAGAAGGGGTCCGACCCTTCATTGAAGGGTGATAAAAACCCCCTCTTCTTCTCTTCGTTCTCTCTCCGAATTTTCATTTTAACACGGCGAAGCCCTCTAGGATTGTAGCTAGAAGGAGAGAGCATTTTCATTCATACAATATAGGCATAAGTTAGAATTTTATGGTTAGAACTCTTGAGAGAAGGTAGTGTGTTTTTGAACACACCCCTAAGTAGCTGTGCCACATTCAATCAAGTGTAGTGGACACACAAATTGCAATTTAGCTTTCAGATTTTGAGTGGATATAGCCCTTTATGTTAGCTTTCCAAAAAGCCTAAGCTTATTAGAATCAGAGTTAGGGATCAAAAGTTATGAGTGTTTGAGTAGAGGTATCTCAGCTGCCACTCAATTTACAAGCGCTGACTTTGCAAGCGCATAACTAAACGACAATTTGTTCAGTTGTTTTGGTATTTAAGTATGTTATAGATGTTGTTGTTAGCTTTCTAGAATGTGTAAGCTTGCTGGAATCTAATTTGATGTGTAAAAGTTATGAGTAGTTGAGTGAAGATGTCTCAAACTGCCTCTTAAATTGTAAGCGCTGACTTTGCAAGCGCATAACTAAGAGAAAATTTATTCAGTTGTTTTGGTATTTAAGTATGTTATAGATGTTGTTGTTAGCTTTCTAGAATGTATAAGCTTGCTGGAATCTAATTTGATGTGTAAAAGTTATAAGTGTTTTAATGAAGGTGTCTCAGCTACCTCTCCAACTATAAGTACTAACTTTACAAGCGCATAACTAAAAGAGAAATTATTCAGTTGCTTTGAGACTTAGACGCATTATAGTTCTTCTTGTTAGCTTTTTAGAAAGTATAAGTTTGTGACAATCGGATTTAAGGAGTGAGAGTTATGAATTTTTGAATGAAGGTATCCCAGCTGCCTCTTGAATTCTAAGAGCCGACTTTGTGAGCTCATATCTTTAAGGGGATACATGCAGTTATTTTGATAATTGGATGGGTTATAGTTATTGTTGTTAGCTTTCCAAATTACTAACAATTGTTCCAATTGAGGCTTGTGAGAGGAAGTTGTGGCCGTTCAAGCAAAGGGGTGTCTACTGCCTTACGATAAGAGGTTCGTCCATCCAAGGTTGGCGAGTTGGCGTTGTGGGCGGCCGAACGTTGGAGTAGGGGTTCCGCACCAACCATCGCCAAATCAAGATGGGAGCCAATCGGTAAGTCTTTTTAGCCCTACACCTTTCGATTTAGGAATGGAGGGAGCGCGGCAAAGGTATATTCTAAACCCAACCCAACTATCCATGTAAGGCTAGGGGGGCATCACCCACCTAGCCGCCGAGGGGGGATTCCAACTCCCATGTGTGCGGAGCCCCTCGGTTAAGTGTTGTGGTAGTAGCTTCCATTCATAGCTCGTTCGTGTGTGGTGAAGCCGGGTTAATCACCGGCATGACCACTCTGCGTGTTTGTAGGTGGTAAGGTGGGAGTAATGACCCACGAAACCACCATCATGTTGTTGGCCCCAAGGGTTGGAGGTGATGGCCCCAACCCTTGAAGATTGTGCAACAGGTCGAACACACAGGTTGCCTTATTCCCCGGTCCCATTAAGTTGAATTTTTGTGGTCAACCCGTGTTAAACTAATTAATAACCAACAAAATTCGTACAACCCCCGTGGGCAAAAAACCAACCGGGAACTTAACTCGGAAGATTGATACTACCCCTTCGGCGGCAAAGATCGGAGGGTGTAAGTATCAATCAACCTTCAAGAGACCCGCACAGGGCCTTGAAGGGTTCGGGTTAAGGTGTGCACCAACCAGGTAAGCGGTGATGCCATAATTTATGAACTTAGTAACCTAGGTTTTGTTCAATCAACCATAACTAAGAATGAAGGTTGGAAAGGTGGGACTTAATCAAGGTCCTCTTTTAGAGAATTTAATCCATAAGAAATAAGGAATTAGATGTGGCTAAGGTAAGAGGTAAGGTTCTTTTATCCATTAGAGTTAGGTTGCCTTGATTCCAAGGCTGGTGCGTCTGCGCGTAGACTATGATAGATTAGGCATTAGGTTAGAGAATTGATAATCACTTAGATACTTATAATCTAGGCACAACCTACCGGAAGGATACGACGCGATTATCAAATCCCTCCACAAACCCAAAACATTCATTAAATACCGGGTTCGGCTTGGGCACCTGCTAAGGCAGGCCACCCTCACCGAAGGGCTTATGCGGTACTTTTAGGCTCCCTCGGAGGGGGGTGCCCAAAACCACCACATAATTGGTGCGTCCGCCGGGAGGGTGGATGCCCCGGCCAACCCCGGACGACATTTTCTTAAGTACCTACACATTTAAGTTTAGAGAGGAAGAATTGAATCCTATAGAAATTAGTCATTCGCCATGGTCCACGTGTGCTATGGTTAGTACTAGGGGAGGAACGTACGATACGCCAACCACGACCACCGCGACTACTGCGACTACATCAGAGACCACACAAGGTAAAAGGCCGAAGAACAAACAACCAAAACCCGATAAAACTAAGGAAGTAACAATTAAAGGTCTAGGTCACGAGTTCGAACACGAGAGGGAGGAGTCCCCTACCCCGGAGAGTCCAGTTGGAGTGGTACAACACGAACCCATGGCGAATCCTTTAGATGCCATGATGGCTCCTAGGGGGCCTCCCATCTTAATGCCACAGGCATTAGCGCCACGGGCAATGCCGAGTCATTTTCCGAAGTTCGGTGGCCTCCCGCATGAGGACCCTTCGACCCACATCGAGCGATACATTGAGGTAATGTTGGCCAATGTGATAGCCGAAGACACGTACAAACTCGTTTGGTTTTCTACCACGCTAGAGGGAGCAGCTTACGAATGGTATCGGTCTCACGATGCGGGAACATTTGTCGATTGGGCAACGTTGCAAACAGCCTTTCTCCGACAGTTTAGACCGGAAATGGGCCAACAAAGTGCACTTGTGGCGTTAACGAACATGCGGCAAGGCCCATCCGAGAGCATTACATCTTATATTCGGCGTTTTGAGACGGTGGTAACCCGGTACGTAGGAACCCTTCTCGCAAACGAGACAATTAAATTTTATTTTATACAAGGGTTTAACAAACAAGGCACTATCCGAGAGATTCTCAATTCTAACCCTCAAGACTTAGAGGAGGCTAAAGAAGAGGCTAGGAGGATCGAGGGTGTAGACAAACAAAATGAACGAATGTGGAATTGCACGATCGTGCCAATTCCAGCTTTCCTACCGACGACCTACATTCCTTCGGAGCAGAGTAAGCCTCCACAATTGGAGCCATCCCGACCGGATGCATACGCCGTCCACCGAGCGGCCCCAGTTCCATTGGCTACAAGGCCGCCACCCGAGCTCTTAGCACTCCCGAGCCCTCCGAGCCACGCCACCATCGAGGAGCTAGAACTTAGAGTTAAGAGAGCCAACGACGAGTTGAGGAACGATGTCATGCAATCACTCAAGACCCTCACAGAGCAACTAACAATGGCAATCACGTCTAGACCTCTAGCTCAGCAAGTTCCGCCAGCCTCGGAGACCGGCAATTATGGCACTAACATTTGGTGCCGTAATTGCAACAAATCCGGTCACAGTGACCAGTTTTGCACGGAGCCCAAGTTTACAGGTAACCTTGTCGCCCCACCTCCTCGTCCACAGCAAGGCCACGCCCAGGGTCAAGCCCGGAACAACGGCAAAGGAGTTTGTCCCACGTGCAGTAAGGTTCACATTTTGGGGCCAGGTAAGTGTTGGATTGAGACGGGAGTGGTGTGCAACCATTGTGGGGGTAATCACCCCACTGAGAATTGTCGCAGGGTCCCCGTGAATCAGCCATCTTACAATTCCCAACTGAACCAGCAGCCTCCTGCATTCTTTTATGATAGGAATCAACAGAACCAAGGAGGAATGTTGGGTAATTATCACCAAGGTAACCCGCAAGGCAATGGCCAACAAAACTACGGTCCACCCAACCACCAAAATCAAGGTAATCGAGGGAACAATTATCAAGGTTCACAAAATTCTTACCCTCAAAACCCCCCATCCGGTGGTAGGCAAGCCAACTCGAACTTGGTAGGTGTGGTAAGCCAATTGTATGTCCCTCAAATGGGCCAGAACCAACCGAATAGGTTCAACAATGGACCCCAATTGGCACAACAAGGTAATGCCTTCAACAACCCCCCCAATGGGGGCAACCAATTCTATGGGTACCAAATGAACCAAGGTCAGGCTCAGGGTCCTAACGGTCAGTACAACTACAATCCTCCTCAACAAAATATGGGGAGTGGACATGATACTAACCAAAAGTGGGCGCAAAACGGAAATGGGCCTCCAATGTCCCAAGGTCCCCTTAACCTCGGTCAAGCACAAACCCAAGACGCTAGGTTCATTGAAAACAATGAGGCGAGCACAAGTTGTTCAGCCCCAATGTTTTCTAACCCAAACACTAGTCAAAGCAACTTCATCTCTCATGAGCTAGCCGATTCTTCTTTACGGTCTATCCTGGTTCCCCCGGGGATACTCAAGCAGAGGATAGACGTGGCAGTAGTCACTAGGGCCCAAAAAAGGGCACAAACCGTGATGGGTGAAGGTTCCGAGAAGTCCAATGAGTCCGAAGAATCACCAAAGTTTGCAGAACTCCCGGAGTTCTTGCAAAATGCAGCCCTCAAGCCCAAGGTTCCCGCAACCTCCCTAGGGCCTAACCCTGATGACGAGCCGGTAGATGATCCATCACCGGAAGAAGAGGAAGACCTCTTCCGGTTCGTGGATAGAAGAGATACTTGGGGGAATGGATTGCCAGCCAATTTCCCACCAAAACCCCGGCCCAGCCGCGCCTCTAACCCGGCAGAAGAATACGATCTTTGGACGGACCTTTGTAGCCTCCGAGCGAATATTTCCTTGGCTCAACTAATTCAAGTAGCCCCTGCCCTAAGGAAGGAATTCAAAGAAGGAGCTACCCAAGTGAGGAAGCCAAAAATCCCAACGATGGCGGTTGAGGTCCGTAGAACCCCCTTAGGGGACGAAGGGCCGATAGAGGTGGAAGTCGAGATTATGGACAAGATTATTCCACATACCTTGGTTGATGGGGGTAGTGGAATTAACATCATGCCACTCTCGACATTGGAAAAACTCGGCCTCGAGCTCACTGGCCCTTCGCCCTTTGTTATAAACTTGGCGGATCAAAGACAAGTCACCCCCCTTGGACAGGTAAAAGATTGCTTGATGAAGGTAGGGGGAGAAGTCTATACGATCACGTTCCAAGTCTTGAGGCTTCCGGTAACATCCAAAAGTTACCCAATACTCCTAGGAAGAGATTGGCTTCGTAGGGCCAATGCCATCACCGAGTGGTCTACGGGCACCTCCCAAATATCATTTGGGCCCCCTCACAACCGAACAACGACAAGAATTGCCCTCCGCAAGCCTTCGGCAGAATTCACGGAATCCGACCTACCCAAATCGAAGCCAGAGCCCCAAATCGCTTCGGTAGACTTAGCCAACCAGGTGGTAGGCTCTAAGACACATCTAGGCCCGGTAAAGGACATGGGTCCCGGCCTCTATGGTTGGGAGGACACGGGTGAGTTTACGGCATGGATGGAACTCAACCCGGAAGAAATTCCCAACCAAACCCAGGCATACACAATCACCGCCACCGAACGACGACGGCCTAGTGTGCAACATCTTGAGGCGACGCAACGGAGGCGCAAGACCGTCCTCAACAAACGACACAAGGTGCGAACCTTGCACCCAGGGACGTTGGTAATGCTCCAAGATACGTGGAAAATGGAGTTCCGAAGTAAGGTTGACGCCTTGTGGTTAGGCCCCTTTTTGGTCACAAATGTGTACGACAACAATTATGTTCAATTGGCTCCACTAAATAGCACGAACTTTCCTACACGAACAAACAGGGGTCGTTGCAAGATATACAACGTGTGAACAGGCGCAACTGGCGAATTAAATGAGAATCAATCTTTTAGACCCGAAGCAAAGGCGGAGGGATTTACTTCTTGCAATTGGTGTTAGGTTAGAGGTCGGCCCTCCGTGGTCATTGTTTGAAGGAAACCAATAGGGGGACCTTCTTTCTTCAGCGCCTGGGAATTGCTCTTGTACTCCGAACTCTCTCCGAAGAGGGAGGAAGGTGGTTTTGGAATTTTTTTATCTATAGCTCCAAATTGCTCCCGCAAGGCGGAGGGGGTGTCTTAGGTAGACACAAACCCAGTCCGGTGGGGAAGTGTGGCGGCTTTGAACTGTTTTTTGGCTTAGTATTGTGTCCTCTCTTTCACCCCTCTCTCCTCAATTCTTTGCAAGTTAACCAACAAAAAATATAAGGACAAAGAAAAGAAAAAAAATGTGTGTATGTGTGTGTGTGTTAGTGCAGGTTACCGTGTGCCCAGGATTGTCGTGCGAGCAAGAGAAATTTGGGTCCGTCGCGCTCGGGCGAGCGCCCCCTGATGGCCGACATATGTGAGCACCAAAATTGCCCCCAACGGCAATTTGGCTCACAATTGAGGGCTTTTTGCAAAATCATTAGATTAGACTAGGAAAATTTGGCCAAAAAGCCATTTAGATTAAGGTAGGTTGGCTAGAAGTGTTTTATCTTTGGGGTAAAACTCTTGGACAAGTAGAAATTAGAAACCGAAGGGGTAAAAGGGAAATGCCCTTTACCCGAATCGGAAGTATGAAAGTAGTGGGCTAGTAAATAGGTAGGTTAAGTTAGGAACAACTAATTCAAGCAAGCAAAGTCAAGCGGCGGCAAAAAAAGAGTGCTTCCGGTAGCGGCCAACGAAGAAAAAAAAAGGTGACAACTACAAATGTAAAGGATTTTGCCAACTAGGGCAAGGGGGCCATGTTGCCACCCTTGCCACCAAAAATGAAATTCAAACCAAAATGGAAAAGCCTTTCTAAGGGCTTAGACAAGTGGGTGCGAGGTGGCCTTTCCCCACTTCATTCACCACCGAGGGCTTCGTTGCCACCGTTCAAGGGACGGGACCCCTCGGTTGAACGGAAGGGAGAAGGGGTCCGACCCTTCATTGAAGGGTGATAAAAACCCCCTCTTCTTCTCTTCGTTCTCTCTCCGAATTTTCATTTTAACACGGCGAAGCCCTCTAGGATTGTAGCTAGAAGGAGAGAGCATTTTCATTCATACAATATAGGCATAAGTTAGAATTTTATGGTTAGAACTCTTGAGAGAAGGTAGTGTGTTTTTGAACACACCCCTAAGTAGCTGTGCCACATTCAATCAAGTGTAGTGGACACACAAATTGCAATTTAGCTTTCAGATTTTGAGTGGATATAGCCCTTTATGTTAGCTTTCCAAAAAGCCTAAGCTTATTAGAATCAGAGTTAGGGATCAAAAGTTATGAGTGTTTGAGTAGAGGTATCTCAGCTGCCACTCAATTTACAAGCGCTGACTTTGCAAGCGCATAACTAAACGACAATTTGTTCAGTTGTTTTGGTATTTAAGTATGTTATAGATGTTGTTGTTAGCTTTCTAGAATGTGTAAGCTTGCTGGAATCTAATTTGATGTGTAAAAGTTATGAGTAGTTGAGTGAAGATGTCTCAAACTGCCTCTTAAATTGTAAGCGCTGACTTTGCAAGCGCATAACTAAGAGAAAATTTATTCAGTTGTTTTGGTATTTAAGTATGTTATAGATGTTGTTGTTAGCTTTCTAGAATGTATAAGCTTGCTGGAATCTAATTTGATGTGTAAAAGTTATAAGTGTTTTAATGAAGGTGTCTCAGCTACCTCTCCAACTATAAGTACTAACTTTACAAGCGCATAACTAAAAGAGAAATTATTCAGTTGCTTTGAGACTTAGACGCATTATAGTTCTTCTTGTTAGCTTTTTAGAAAGTATAAGTTTGTGACAATCGGATTTAAGGAGTGAGAGTTATGAATTTTTGAATGAAGGTATCCCAGCTGCCTCTTGAATTCTAAGAGCCGACTTTGTGAGCTCATATCTTTAAGGGGATACATGCAGTTATTTTGATAATTGGATGGGTTATAGTTATTGTTGTTAGCTTTCCAAATTACTAACAATTGTTCCAATTGAGGCTTGTGAGAGGAAGTTGTGGCCGTTCAAGCAAAGGGGTGTCTACTGCCTTACGATAAGAGGTTCGTCCATCCAAGGTTGGCGAGTTGGCGTTGTGGGCGGCCGAACGTTGGAGTAGGGGTTCCGCACCAACCATCGCCAAATCAAGATGGGAGCCAATCGGTAAGTCTTTTTAGCCCTACACCTTTCGATTTAGGAATGGAGGGAGCGCGGCAAAGGTATATTCTAAACCCAACCCAACTATCCATGTAAGGCTAGGGGGGCATCACCCACCTAGCCGCCGAGGGGGGATTCCAACTCCCATGTGTGCGGAGCCCCTCGGTTAAGTGTTGTGGTAGTAGCTTCCATTCATAGCTCGTTCGTGTGTGGTGAAGCCGGGTTAATCACCGGCATGACCACTCTGCGTGTTTGTAGGTGGTAAGGTGGGAGTAATGACCCACGAAACCACCATCATGTTGTTGGCCCCAAGGGTTGGAGGTGATGGCCCCAACCCTTGAAGATTGTGCAACAGGTCGAACACACAGGTTGCCTTATTCCCCGGTCCCATTAAGTTGAATTTTTGTGGTCAACCCGTGTTAAACTAATTAATAACCAACAAAATTCGTACAACCCCCGTGGGCAAAAAACCAACCGGGAACTTAACTCGGAAGATTGATACTACCCCTTCGGCGGCAAAGATCGGAGGGTGTAAGTATCAATCAACCTTCAAGAGACCCGCACAGGGCCTTGAAGGGTTCGGGTTAAGGTGTGCACCAACCAGGTAAGCGGTGATGCCATAATTTATGAACTTAGTAACCTAGGTTTTGTTCAATCAACCATAACTAAGAATGAAGGTTGGAAAGGTGGGACTTAATCAAGGTCCTCTTTTAGAGAATTTAATCCATAAGAAATAAGGAATTAGATGTGGCTAAGGTAAGAGGTAAGGTTCTTTTATCCATTAGAGTTAGGTTGCCTTGATTCCAAGGCTGGTGCGTCTGCGCGTAGACTATGATAGATTAGGCATTAGGTTAGAGAATTGATAATCACTTAGATACTTATAATCTAGGCACAACCTACCGGAAGGATACGACGCGATTATCAAATCCCTCCACAAACCCAAAACATTCATTAAATACCGGGTTCGGCTTGGGCACCTGCTAAGGCAGGCCACCCTCACCGAAGGGCTTATGCGGTACTTTTAGGCTCCCTCGGAGGGGGGTGCCCAAAAGCACCACAGTTGTTTAGAAGGGGGTCCGATGGTATTTTACGACGATGCGTGTCAAAAACGGAGGTTGAAGCGATTGTAATCGCTTGCCACGATAGCGCTTGCGGCGGTCACTTCTCGGGTCAACTCACAGGGCAAAAAATACTTAGAGCGGGCTACTTTTGGCCTACACTATTTAAGGACGCCCATGACTATGTAAGGAAATGCGACGCTTGCCAACGGTATGCCCGAAACGACCTTAGAATGGAGATGCCTTTACATGTATCATTACCCTTAATTCCTTTCGAAAAATGGGGCATCGACTATGTGGGTGAGGTCCATCCCCAATCTTCAAAAGGAATGAAATATATTGTGGTGGCAACCGAGTACCTCACCAAGTGGGCGGAAGCCAAAGCGGTGAAGACCGACACGGCGGAACACGCGGCAACATTTATGTACGAAAACATAATTTCGCGGTTCGGGGTGCCGAAGATCCTAGTAAGCGATAGGGGTACTCACTTTTTGAATGACTTGATTCGAGAGATGACAGAGAAATTTAAAATTGATCACCGGAAGACTACTCCCTACCACCCACAAACCAATGGACAAACGGAAAGGGTTAACGGAATTTTGGTGAGTATACTACGCAAGACGGTTATAGACTCGAAGCGGGATTGGGATACGAAACTAACGGCGGCACTTTGGGCATACCGTACAACCTATAAGGTAACTACGCGTGCTACACCATTTTCCTTAGTCTATGGTCTTGAAGCGACACTACCAATCGAATATGAAGTCGAGTCACTTAGGGTGGCCGTGAGTACGAGACTTACCGAAAGTCAATCCTTACGAAATCGACTAACCGATTTGGAAGCACTTGACGAAGGGAGGAGAATGGCGGCTCAACATATTGAGGCAATCCAAAGAAGGAGAAAGATTACTTTCGACAAACGACATAAGAGAAGGGCCCTAACACCGGGAATGATGGTCATGATTCAAGACGCACGAAAGCTTGAATTTCCGGCGAAATTCGATGCAATATGGTTAGGACCTTACCTTGTCTATGAGGTCTTTCCTAATAATTCAATTCAATTGGAAACGTTGAATGGTGAGCTCTTTCCTACCCGTACATCGAGAAGTAGATGTAAGGAGTACCGAGCTTGACTAGGCAACTTACCCTTGGAGCAAGAGATGTTTGGATTCATCCCCAGATGGTCGCCAATTATGTGAGCCCAAAAGGGTGCCCACATTTAGTCTTAGACCCTTGAAACGTTAGTTGATGCACTTTGAAGTAGCATGTTACTTCACAAAAATATAAAAAGAGTGAAATGTTAGTCTTAGAAGTACCATGTTGTAAGAGGCTAGGATGTGAGTTGTTATTGTGTTTTTACCTTCGGAAGGATTTGAGTGAATGAGGATAGGTAAGGAGAACTTGGATTGAGTAGTTAGTGAGTAGGCTAGTACAAATGGATGGAGACAACCAAAGTGACTCAAGAGGCAAGTGCATTCGAATTGGGATGAATGGAGGATCACATGGAGCGCACAAGTGGACCACCTCATCATGGCCACTTAATGGGGAAGGTCCAAGGAAGAATGCAAGGTGGAGGATAAGCAAATTCTCAAAGCACCAATCAAATCACGAGTTAAGCATCGTGGTTTGAATTAAGTGGTGAGCGACGATTTGGGAAAGTAAGGGGAGAAAGTTATGGCGGCGGAAAGCGAAGGAGGCTAAGTTTGGGTTGAAGCATCCCAAGTTTGGTAAAGTGTGGTAGGTAGAAAGCCAAGGCTAGTTAAATGTTCGAATTAAGATCCTTGTTGATCATTTGAGGGAGGAAGGCTTAGAAGATAGGATTGGCGCCTACTAAGTAGGAGGAAATCTCAAGGGCTTATCGTGAGCCTTGAGGGTGCTCACCCCCTCAAGCTTACTATATAATCCCTCATTCTTCCCTCACTCATCCTCTCTTTCCTTTGTGCTCCAAGGCACCCCACGAGTTATAAGTGTGGGTGTGGGAAGCCATATTGGAGCACATGTGTGTGCTTAGTTTTTAGTTTGAGAGCCAAGGCTTGTTAGCCTTGAAGAGGGCTTGACCTCTTGGTAGAATTAGTGTTGACGTGAAGGATTTTAAAGTTAATTCATGATTCCAATTTGTGGTACTTAAAGTTCATGTTTTGAATACACGTGGTTGCAAGTTCCATGTTTAAGAGTTGAGCACTTGAGGTTGTGATGAGTGCAAAAATATACTTGTGTGGATTAGTTAGTCTTAGTGAAGTTAGGAAATTCTCTCTCCCCCTCTCCTCTCTAGGATTTTAGGATTTTAGGATTAGAGAAGAATTGTGTGATTAGAAAGGGGTTGTTAGTAGAATTAGGAAAATTAGGTAGGAAGATTAGTTAAGGGCTTGAATAATTAGTGAGGTAGTTGGGGATTACAACTACAAAGTTGTGGGTTCATGAAGGAGCTGGGTTTATGAAGGAGCTGGGTTTGTTTAGTTAGAAAGTAAAGAGCTGGGTTTATGAAGGACCTGGGTTTGTTTAGTTAGAAGCTAAGGAGCTGGGTTCATGAAGGAGCTGGGTTTATGAAGGAGCTGGGTTTGTTTAGTTAGAAGCTAAGAAGCTGGGTTTACGAAGGAGCTGGGTTTAATTAGTTAGAAGCTAAGGAGTTGGGTTCATGAAGGAGCTTAGTAGATAGCCTACTTAATTAGCTCATAGACAAGTAGTTAGTTACATTATGCTAGTTAGTGTTATGTGTGGCTTTCACAAGTAAATGTATTTGAGATTGACTATAGAGAATAGTGTTTTTTAACACTTGCATCCTCTCTTTAAAAATAAACCACGTGCACAAATTAATGGAGAATGTGGAGCACTCTCGCGATGGCAAGACAAAGGAAGCAAAGACCAAAGTTAAATCCAAGACCACTTGAAGGGTGAACCTTGCACTATGGACTCATCCAAGTCCAAATCCAATACCGCGGAGGAATGTGAGCCCAAACCCACTACTCGGACTACGGACGCTTAAGGGTGGGGGGTTTGGCCTCACATAATTGGTGCGTCCGCCGGGAGCGAAGCGGAAGGTAGTTACAAGACTTGGAGGCGACTAGGAGACTTGGAGGCAACTAGGAAAAATTGGAGACACAAACTTGAGAGAAGGGAAGGAGCACCCGAAACTCGGTAAGTATTCTCTCTTTGGGTTACATTTGAATTCATTGTATTTCAACTATTCCTTGGAATGAATTGCATTGTCAATTACGCAAATTCATTTTTGAGGAAGGAGCGCGGCGAAGGTACGTCTTCAACCTTTTTGGGGATTTGCTAAGAACTTAAAAGGAACCTATAACCGAGTAGCTCATTAAAACATTAGAGGGTAAATTCACCTTAGGACATTGAACTTTGACACTCACCTCGGGGTGAGTCTCAAAGTTTTGGGAGTTGTCATTTCATGCTCTAGATTAAATTAATATTTCACAAAAGTTTATGGTGTTGTTACATTGAGTCACGATTGAGGGGAGTGCTAACTCACAGGGGGATGCGATTGCTCAAGGTATGTTTATTTCTTCAAAGTGAACTCATTAACTAATTAAGGAATGCCTTTTGTACTCGTGATTGTTGTTATCCGTTGTAGAGGGTAATTCCCGAATTGTGGATGGTGTGAGAAGTTGAAGGGTGAAGCCTCGACTTTTAACATAATCTACTCGGAAGGTCACCCCCTCACAATCGGTATTGTGGTGAGTGTTAATTTGCGGGAAGGTGCGGAGGTGATGCTCCGACTTAACCAAAAAATTAACATGAACATGCCTATCCCCTATTGGGATTCTTTCACCTAAGTGGGCTTGCAGGTTCTTTTCCTCACCTCCTAAAAAAATTATAACCACACCAAGACAAGTGAAAATATTAAGAGGGGAATTGCTAGGATTATGTGTGGTCAAGTGAGGGTCGATCGATTCTTATGGAATGCAAGGTAGGACTCGCTCACAAAAACCAAGTTTGATAGTAGGACTAGAGAAATCTACTCGAAAGAGGCGGTCCTCTAAAATCAGTGATAGATTAGAACAAGATAATGTTAGAATAGAGAGTTGTTTGAACGTCGAACCTAGGACTAGGTCAATTCTAGACACCTTAGAACTTGGAGCTCAACTTGAAGAGGAGATCACTCCCTCCAAATTGAGTGGTGAAACTTCTTCGGAAAATTACACACTTAGAGAAGAATTCCCGGTAGAAGTTGATAGGGGATTGTTGAATAGTTCACCGGTCACCATGGCCGAGGAACGGGGGATGGATCCACCACCCATACCCCCAATTCCGCCCATACCTCCTATACCTCCAATAGACCCATTGGTTAGGCCAAGAGGCCTACCAATTGTGGTTCCACAAAATTTAGCGGCGATGGATATGCCATCTCATCTCCCTAAATTTTATGGGACCAAGGATGAGGACCCCTCTCGGCACATGGAACGGTATATCGAACGGTTGGCTAGCTTCCTCATAACCGACCCGGGTTATTGGTTAGTGTGGTTTCCTACCACTCTAGAGGGGGAAGCCTATGAATGGTATCGGGATCATGCCGAGGGACATTTTAGGGGATGGGAACAATTACAAAGGGAGTTTCTTAACGAATTTAGGCCGGAAGTGGGTCAAAGTACCGCATTAAGGGCATTGTCGTCATTGAAGCAAGGAAGGGAGGAAGAAATTTCGGCTTACATTAGGAGGTTTGATTTAGTGTGCACTAGATTTGTGGGTACCATGCTCAACGACGACACGCTAAAGCAATTTTTCATTCAAGGGTTTTTTAAGTCCGAAACTATTAGGGGTGTTCTAGAAAGGAATCCCTTGACCTTGGCGGATGCCAAGCGTGCGGCTAGAGATATTGAAAACTTGGATAAAGATCACGAAAGGCTATGGAGAAGGGAGGATGAATTGATCCCACAATTCATCCCCATACGCCCTAGGGTGGTAGCGGTAGAACCCGCTAAGTATGAGAACCAAATTCCATATGCCATTGTGGACACCGGCCCCCGACCTTTAGCGGTTAGGGAACCGGCACCTCTTTTGGCACTACCGGCCCCTAGAACGGATCCACACTTGGAGGAGGTTGAGAGAAGACTAGGTGCTAGCCAACTAGGATTCCAAGAGGCTATGATAAAACAAATGCAAAGCCTCACGGATCAAATGTCATTAATGATCCGGAGTCAACAACCGGGGCCTCCACCCCCGGTTGAGTCGGGTAGGCATTCTTCCGGATTATGGTGTGTCCAATGTGGCCAACCGGGCCACACGCGTCAATTTTGTAGAAGTGGACAAAACCGTGACCAAAGAGGAAACGGTAACCCACCTCAACAAAATCAACGAGGTCAAGCGCCACCTCACTATGGAAATGGAAGCAATAGAGGACCACAACCTAGAGGGCAAGGTGGCCAAAATTTAGAGAAGAAGGAATTTCATCCCTTTTGTGGAAGGTGGCACGCTCAAGGACAATGTTGGTCCGAAGGTCAAGAGTTTAATTGTAGCAATTGTGGAGGAAGTCATCCCTCGGATACGTGTCGCCAACCGGACAAAATAATTAATGTCCCTTACCCGGTGGCTAATCCACAACAACAAGCAAGGGATAATATGCGAGGTGCTAGGCCACAAGGAGTACCGGCCAATGAACTTAGGCCACCTAACTTACACTATGACCATAGTAATGCTAGGCAAACTTTTCATCCACCGGCGGGCTTGCAAACTACAACCGGTTACATTCCAATACAAAATAGACAAGGAGTTCCACCTAATGGTAGTAACGGGAGACAAGCGCCTCCAACGGATCCGGGACCATCTAACTCCCAAGATGTTAGGTTCATGGATGGAGTGTTGGAGGCCACATGTGATGACATGCTTCCTCTCCCAACGAGAATTGGAGAGGAGCAAAGTCAATGGCCTCCTCACACCAATGCTATTACATATGAGTTAGTGAAGGGTAAGGGTGTGGTTGAAGAAGCACCTGCACTAGCGGTAACTACTAGGGCTAGGAGAGGGGATGCCCCGTTGGAGGTAGGAATAGGAGAGCAAGGAAATTACTCTTCGGATGAAGAGATTAATCTCTCCGAGTTGGATAGGGTAGCTAGAAGAGCTACTAAGGATGTGGAGAGGGAAAATATAATTTTACAAGATAGGGAGAGGACTAATGCGGTACATGACTTGGATAATAGCGATGTGGGTGAATGGGAAGGACCGGGGGTTCCCGTAGACGAATTCGACGTAGTGGGTAATTCTAAGGTGGAAAGATCTACCGGGTACGACTTGTGGGCGGACCTTAGTACACTCAAGGCGGATATTACTTTCGGCCAACTATTGGAAATTTCACCCACGGCAAGGAAAACATTAAAGGAGGGAATGCCGGTACACAAGAGGATGAGGAAGGTGAAAGCTAAAATAGCCGCTAGGATCCAATCACAAGGTGGAAGAGACGTGAAAGCTATAGAAATAGAAGTTGTTATAGTAGATAAGGTGGTTCCTAATGTGCTAGTCGACGGAGGGAGTAGTCTAAATATACTACCGGAGGATACTATGAAAAAATTGGGACTTGGACTCACGGGGCCTTCACCTTTGGTCATAAATATGGCAAATCAAAGTTCGACTACGCCTTTGGGGATGATCAAGGATTGTAGAATGACTACGGGAGGCGAGGAGTACTTGGTCACCTTCCATGTCATTAAAATGCACTCCAACAAGGACACCTTCCCCATTTTGCTAGGTAGGCCTTGGTTGCGGATGGCGAATGCTATGGTCAATTGGGGTGGACCTAAACCATCCATCACTTATGGTCCGGAGGGTAATAGGGTCATAGTGTCCATTGGTTCATTAGAAGGATGGATGAAGAAGGAGATGTATTTGCCATTGGAGAAGGAAATTGATGACTTAAACGAGAATGAGATTGGCAAGGCATTGGTGGGAGTCGTCCATCCCGAAGGTCAAAGGGTTGTTATAGATTCGGGCTCGGGAAGTCTAGGTCCTAATTTTTATAATTATGGGGATAATGGGGATTATGCCCAATGGCTAAGGGAGTACCCCGAGTCCGAGGTTGATGTAATGGTTACATTTCACCAAGTAGGCTTAGGGAGTGAATTTCCTAGTGTTAGTTTAGGAGAGGGCTCATTGTTGGAGCCATGTGAGGTGCTCACCGAGGAAGAGTGGGTTAGCGGTGGGTTAACACCTTGGGTAGATGACGTGGAAGAGGGTGAGGTTAGTTTAATTCATGTAGATGGGACTCAAGAGGAGGATGTGATTATTGAGTCATCGAAATTGGAGGAGCCTTTACATTTCAAGACCACGTCTACGGGGATAGTTGTAGGTCAAGATGTGAAAGATTACCCCAATGTGCCTTCCGATTGGTATCGGAACAAAGAGGAACAAGCACATGTGTCGGAAGCGGATTGGCGGTACGTGGATGTGAAATTAAAGAATGGAAAAACCCGACAAATGAAGATGGGTTCCAAATTGGGGGAGAAAGAGGTTAGGGAGTATAGCAATTTGGTGGATGAGTTTAGTGATACTTTTGCATGGTCCTACGATGAGCTTAAGGGAATTCCTAGGGAAATGGTAGAGCACCGGATTCCTTTAATTCCGGGGGCGAGGCCAATTAGACAAAAGGAGAGGAGGATGAATCCTCAATTGCAATTGTTGGTGAAAGCGGAATTGGAAAGGTTATTGAAGGCCGGGTTTATCAAGCCGGTGGAAATCACGGATTGGGTTTCTCCTATGGTCTTAGTAAAGAAAAAAAATGGGAAATTAAGGGTTTGTGTCGACTATAGGAAATTGAATTCGTGCACACAAAAGGATCACTTCCCCTTACCTTTTATCACCTTGTTGCTTGAGGAGGTTGGAGGTCATTCGCGATATACCTTTATGGATGGGTATGCGGGTTATAATCAAATTTCCATAGCCCTCCAAGATATCCATAAAACGGCTTTTACTACACCTTGGGGTACTTTTGTGTGGGTAGTGATGCCATTTGGGTTATGTAATGCCCCGGCTACTTTCCAACGATTAGTAATGTATATCTTCACCGACTTGTTGTTCAAATCCATGACCGTCTTTGTGGACGATTTTAGCACACAAAGTAATGTGGACGATCACCTACATTGTGTTAGGGAGGCATTGGTTAGGTGTAGGAAGATGAGGTTAGCATTGAACCCGGATAAGACATTTTTGGGAGTGAAAAAGGGAGTGTTGTTGGGTTATGTTGTTAGTGAGAAAGGTAGAGAACCCGATCCGGATAAGATTGCGGCCATAAGCGACTTGGCAATTCCAACCAATTCCAAGGGGATCTCTAAGTCGTTAGGACATGTGGGATGGTACCGGGAACTTATTCCTAATTTTTCAAAGATAGCGGTGCCCATTACCCATTTGCTCAAAAAGGATGTCAAATTCGAGTGGACGGATGCTTGTCAAAAAGCCTTTGAGGAATTGCGGGATAGGTTGAGCACCTATCCGGTGTTGATACCACCCAATTGGGGTAAACCTTTTCACGTCTATTGTGATGCTAGTAATGTGGCAATAGGGAGTGCGCTTTGTCAAGCAACGGGAGAAAAAGAGAAGGATCAACCTATAGCTTATGCGAGTAAGCAATTGACCCCCGCCGAAAGAAACTACTCTACAACGGAGAGGGAGTGCCTAGCCATGGTGTTTTCCGTTAAAAAGTTTAGGCATTACCTCATGTGCAACCCGGTTGTATTTTTTGTTGACCACATGGCTATCAAGTATCTAGTTAACAAGGCGGAGTTAAGGGGTAGGTTAGCTAGGTGGGTTTTGTTATTAGAAGAATTCGACTACACGGTGGAATATAAACCGGGTCGTATGCATTTACAAGCGGACCACTTGTCTAGGTTGTCGGAGGAGATAGGAAAAAATCCGGTAAATGATATGTTAGTAGATGATAGCCTCTTTGTGGTCACTTCTACACCGGAGTGGTATGCGGGCATAGTGGAATTTCTAACAACCCACAAGTTGCCCAAAGAGTGGACAAAAGAAGAGAGAAGGAAGGTGAGGGTAAATAGTAGGCAATTTGTTGTAGTGGGCCATAGGTTGTTTAGAAGGGGGTCCGATGGTATTTTACGACGATGCGTGTCAAAAACGGAGGTTGAAGCGATTGTAATCGCTTGCCACGATAGCGCTTGCGGCGGTCACTTCTCGGGTCAACTCACAGGGCAAAAAATACTTAGAGCGGGCTACTTTTGGCCTACACTATTTAAGGACGCCCATGACTATGTAAGGAAATGCGACGCTTGCCAACGGTATGCCCGAAACGACCTTAGAATGGAGATGCCTTTACATGTATCATTACCCTTAATTCCTTTCGAAAAATGGGGCATCGACTATGTGGGTGAGGTCCATCCCCAATCTTCAAAAGGAATGAAATATATTGTGGTGGCAACCGAGTACCTCACCAAGTGGGCGGAAGCCAAAGCGGTGAAGACCGACACGGCGGAACACGCGGCAACATTTATGTACGAAAACATAATTTCGCGGTTCGGGGTGCCGAAGATCCTAGTAAGCGATAGGGGTACTCACTTTTTGAATGACTTGATTCGAGAGATGACAGAGAAATTTAAAATTGATCACCGGAAGACTACTCCCTACCACCCACAAACCAATGGACAAACGGAAAGGGTTAACGGAATTTTGGTGAGTATACTACGCAAGACGGTTATAGACTCGAAGCGGGATTGGGATACGAAACTAACGGCGGCACTTTGGGCATACCGTACAACCTATAAGGTAACTACACGTGCTACACCATTTTCCTTAGTCTATGGTCTTGAAGCGACACTACCAATCGAATATGAAGTCGAGTCACTTAGGGTGGCCGTGAGTACGAGACTTACCGAAAGTCAATCCTTACGAAATCGACTAACCGATTTGGAAGCACTTGACGAAGGGAGGAGAATGGCGGCTCAACATATTGAGGCAATCCAAAGAAGGAGAAAGATTACTTTCGACAAACGACATAAGAGAAGGGCCCTAACACCGGGAATGATGGTCATGATTCAAGACGCACGAAAGCTTGAATTTCCGGCGAAATTCGATGCAATATGGTTAGGACCTTACCTTGTCTATGAGGTCTTTCCTAATAATTCAATTCAATTGGAAACGTTGAATGGTGAGCTCTTTCCTACCCGTACATCGGGAAGTAGATGTAAGGAGTACCGAGCTTGACTAGGCAACTTACCCTTGGAGCAAGAGATGTTTGGATTCATCCCCCGATGGTCGCCAATTATATGAGCCCAAAAGGGTGCCCACATTTAGTCTTAGACCCTTGAAACGTTAGTTGATGCACTTTGAAGTAGCATGTTACTTCACAAAAATATAAAAAGAGTGAAATGTTAGTCTTAGAAGTACCATGTTGTAAGAGGCTAGGATGTGAGTTGTTATTGTGTTTTTACCTTCGGAAGGATTTGAGTGAATGAGGATAGGTAAGGAGAACTTGGATTGAGTAGTTAGTGAGTAGGCTAGTACAAATGGATGGAGACAACCAAAGTGACTCAAGAGGCAAGTGCATTCGAATTGGGATGAATGGAGGATCACATGGAGCGCACAAGTGGACCACCTCATCATGGCCACTTAATGGGGAAGGTCCAAGGAAGAATGCAAGGTGGAGGATAAGCAAATTCTCAAAGCACCAATCAAATCACGAGTTAAGCATCGTGGTTTGAATTAAGTGGTGAGCAACGATTTGGGAAAGTAAGGGGAGAAAGTTATGGCGGCGGAAAGCGAAGGAGGCTAAGTTTGGGTTGAAGCATCCCAAGTTTGGTAAAGTGTGGTAGGTAGAAAGCCAAGGCTAGTTAAATGTTCGAATTAAGATCCTTGTTGATCATTTGAGGGAGGAAGGCTTAGAAGATAGGATTGGCGCCTACTAAGTAGGAGGAAATCTCAAGGGCTTATCGTGAGCCTTGAGGGTGCTCACCCCCTCAAGCTTACTATATAATCCCTCATTCTTCCCTCACTCATCCTCTCTTTCCCTTGTGCTCCAAGGCACCCCACGAGTTATAAGTGTGGGTGTGGGAAGCCATATTGGAGCACATGTGTGTGCTTAGTTTTTAGTTTGAGAGCCAAGGCTTGTTAGCCTTGAAGAGGGCTTGACCTCTTGGTAGAATTAGTGTTGACGTGAAGGATTTTAAAGTTAATTCATGATTCCAATTTGTGGTACTTAAAGTTCATGTTTTGAATACACGTGGTTGCAAGTTCCATGTTTAAGAGTTGAGCACTTGAGGTTGTGATGAGTGCAAAAATATACTTGTGTGGATTAGTTAGTCTTAGTGAAGTTAGGAAATTCTCTCTCCCCCTCTCCTCTCTAGGATTTTAGGATTTTAGGATTAGAGAAGAATTGTGTGATTAGAAAGGGGTTGTTAGTAGAATTAGGAAAATTAGGTAGGAAGATTAGTTAAGGGCTTGAATAATTAGTGAGGTAGTTGGGGATTACAACTACAAAGTTGTGGGTTCATGAAGGAGCTGGGTTTATGAAGGAGCTGGGTTTGTTTAGTTAGAAAGTAAAGAGCTGGGTTTATGAAGGACCTGGGTTTGTTTAGTTAGAAGCTAAGGAGCTGGGTTTGTTTAGTTAGAAGCTAAGAAGCTGGGTTTATGAAGGAGCTGGGTTTATGAAGGAGCTGGGTTTATGAAGGAGCTGGGTTTATAAAGGAGCTGGGTTTGTTTAGTTAGAAGCTAAGAAGCTGGGTTTACGAAGGAGCTGGGTTTATTTAGTTAGAAGCTAAGGAGTTGGGTTCATGAAGGAGTTGGGTTTATGAAGGAGCTAGGTTTATGTAATTAGAAAGTAAAGAGATGGGTTCATGAAGGAGCTTAGTAGATAGCCTACTTAATTAGCTCATAGACAAGTAGTTAGTTACATTATGCTAGTTAGTGCTATGTGTGGCTTTCACAAGTAAATGTATTTGAGATTGACTATAGAGAATAGTGTTTTTTAACACTTGCATCCTCTCTTTAAAAATAAACCACGTGCACAAATTAATGGAGAATGTGGAGCACTCTCGCGATGGCAAGACAAAGGAAGCAAAGACCAAAGGTGCGAGGGAGAGATTGACATAAGTCACATAAGTATTTCTTAATACTTAAAGGCTTATGTACGGTATGGAGACACCAAGTGAGACCTCTTATAGTAGCGATACGGAATACACAAGTGATAGTTCAAGTGGTAGTATAGAGTCAACGGCACGGACTCCATTTAGGAGAGGGATATCCTTAAGGGCTTGTGTAGCTAAAGCGGCCGGATGGACGTTAGAAGCAAACAAAGACAAAATAGCACCCGAGCATAAGGAGGTTAAAATAACATAGTTAACTTGTGCATTCTCCACATACGTATTGAAATCGTACATTGAGTTGTTAAAAGTGAAATTCCAGTTAAATCCAAGACCACTTGAAGGGTGAACCTTGCACTATGGACTCATCCAAGTCCAAATCCAATACCGCGGAGGAATGTGAGCCCAAACCCACTACTCGGATTACGGACGCTTAAGGGTGGGGGGTTTGGCCTCACATAGGCACTCCCTCTCCGTTGTAGAGTAGTTTCTTTCGGCGGGGGTCAATTGCTTACTCGCATAAGCTATAGGTTGATCCTTCTCTTTTTCTCCCGTTGCTTGACAAAGCGCACTCCCTATTGCCACATTACTAGCATCACAATAGACGTGAAAAGGTTTACCCCAATTGGGTGGTATCAACACCGGATAGGTGCTCAACCTATCCCGCAATTCCTCAAAGGCTTTTTGACAAGCATCCGTCCACTCGAATTTGACATCCTTTTTGAGCAAATGGGTAATGGGCACCGCTATCTTTGAAAAATTAGGAATAAGTTCCCGGTACCATCCCACATGTCCTAACAACTTAGAGATCCCCTTGGAATTGGTTGGAGTTGCCAAGTCGCTTATGGCCGCAATCTTATCCGGATCGGGTTCTCTACCTTTCTCACTAACAACATAACCCAACAACACTCCCTTTTTCACTCCCAAAAATGTCTTATCCGGGTTCAATGCTAACCTCATCTTCCTACACCTAACCAATGCCTCCCTAACACAATGTAGGTGATCGTCCACATTACTTTGTGTGCTAAAATCGTCCACAAAGACGGTCATGGATTTGAACAACAAGTCGGTGAAGATATACATTACTAATCGTTGGAAAGTAGCCGGGGCATTACATAACCCAAATGGCATCACTACCCACACAAAAGTACCCCAAGGTGTAGTAAAAGCCGTTTTATGGATATCTTGGAGGGCTATGGAAATTTGATTATAACCCGCATACCCATCCATAAAGGTATATCGCGAATGACCTCCAACCTCCTCAAGCAACAAGGTGATAAAAGGTAAGGGGAAGTGATCCTTTTGTGTGCACGAATTCAATTTCCTATAGTCGACACAAACCCTTAATTTCCCATTTTTTTTCTTTACTAAGACCATAGGAGAAACCCAATCCGTGATTTCCACCGGCTTGATAAACCCGGCCTTCAATAACCTTTCCAATTCCGCTTTCACCAACAATTGCAATTGAGGATTCATCCTCCTCTCCTTTTGTCTAATTGGCCTCGCCCCCGGAATTAAAGGAATCCGGTGCTCTATCATTTCCCTAGGAATTCCCTTAAGCTCATCGTAGGACCATGCAAAAGTATCACTAAACTCATCCACCAAATTGCTATACTCCCTAACCTCTTTCTCCCCCAATTTGGAACCCATCTTCATTTGTCGGGTTTTTCCATTCTTTAATTTCACATCCACGTACCGCCAATCCGCTTCCGACACATGTGCTTGTTCCTCTTTGTTCCGATACCAATCGGAAGGCACATTGGGGTAATCTTTCACATCTTGACCTACAACTATCCCCGTAGACGTGGTCTTGAAATGTAAAGGCTCCTCCAATTTCGATGACTCAATAATCACATCCTCCTCTTGAGTCCCATCTACATGAATTAAACTAACCTCACCCTCTTCCACGTCATCTACCCAAGGTGTTAACCCACCGCTAACCCACTCTTCCTCGGTGAGCACCTCACATGGCTCCAACAATGAGCCCTCTCCTAAACTAACACTAGGAAATTCACTCCCTAAGCCTACTTGGTGAAATGTAACCATTACATCAACCTCGGACTCGGGGTACTCCCTTAGCCATTGGGCATAATCCCCATTATCCCCATAATTATAAAAATTAGGACCTAGACTTCCCGAGCCCGAATCTATAACAACCCTTTGACCTTCGGGATGGACGACTCCCACCAATGCCTTGCCAATCTCATTCTCGTTTAAGTCATCAATTTCCTTCTCCAATGGCAAATACATCTCCTTCTTCATCCATCCTTCTAATGAACCAATGGACACTATGACCCTATTACCCTCCGGACCATAAGTGATGGATGGTTTAGGTCCACCCCAATTGACCATAGCATTCGCCATCCGCAACCAAGGCCTACCTAGCAAAATGGGGAAGGTGTCCTTGTTGGAGTGCATTTTAATGACATGGAAGGTGACCAAGTACTCCTCGCCTCCCGTAGTCATTCTACAATCCTTGATCATCCCCAAAGGCGTAGTCGAACTTTGATTTGCCATATTTATGACCAAAGGTGAAGGCCCCGTGAGTCCAAGTCCCAATTTTTTCATAGTATCCTCCGGTAGTATATTTAGACTACTCCCTCCGTCGACTAGCACATTAGGAACCACCTTATCTACTATAACAACTTCTATTTCTATAGCTTTCACGTCTCTTCCACCTTGTGATTGGATCCTAGCGGCTATTTTAGCTTTCACCTTCCTCATCCTCTTGTGTACCGGCATTCCCTCCTTTAATGTTTTCCTTGCCGTGGGTGAAATTTCCAATAGTTGGCCGAAAGTAATATCCGCCTTGAGTGTACTAAGGTCCGCCCACAAGTCGTACCCGGTAGATCTTTCCACCTTAGAATTACCCACTACGTCGAATTCGTCTACGGGAACCCCCGGTCCTTCCCATTCACCCACATCGCTATTATCCAAGTCATGTACCGCATTAGTCCTCTCCCTATCTTGTAAAATTATATTTTCCCTCTCCACATCCTTAGTAGCTCTTCTAGCTACCCTATCCAACTCGGAGAGATTAATCTCTTCATCCGAAGAGTAATTTCCTTGCTCTCCTATTCCTACCTCCAACGGGGCATCCCCTCTCCTAGCCCTAGTAGTTACCGCTAGTGCAGGTGCTTCTTCAACCACACCCTTACCCTTCACTAACTCATATGTAATAGCATTGGTGTGAGGAGGCCATTGACTTTGCTCCTCTCCAATTCTCGTTGGGAGAGGAAGCATGTCATCACATGTGGCCTCCAACACTCCATCCATGAACCTAACATCTTGGGAGTTAGATGGTCCCGGATCCGTTGGAGGCGCTTGTCTCCCGTTACTACCATTAGGTGGAACTCCTTGTCTATTTTGTATTGGAATGTAACCGGTTGTAGTTTGCAAGCCCGCCGGTGGATGAAAAGTTTGCCTAGCATTACTATGGTCATAGTGTAAGTTAGGTGGCCTAAGTTCATTGGCCGGTACTCCTTGTGGCCTAGCACCTCGCATATTATCCCTTGCTTGTTGTTGTGGATTAGCCACCGGGTAAGGGACATTAATTATTTTGTCCGGTTGGCGACACGTATCCGAGGGATGACTTCCTCCACAATTGCTACAATTAAACTCTTGACCTTCGGACCAACATTGTCCTTGAGCGTGCCACCTTCCACAAAAGGGATGAAATTCCTTCTTCTCTAAATTTTGGCCACCTTGCCCTCTAGGTTGTGGTCCTCTATTGCTTCCATTTCCATAGTGAGGTGGCGCTTGACCTCGTTGATTTTGTTGAGGTGGGTTACCGTTTCCTCTTTGGTCACGGTTTTGTCCACTTCTACAAAATTGACGCGTGTGGCCCGGTTGGCCACATTGGACACACCATAATCCGGAAGAATGCCTACCCGACTCAACCGGGGGTGGAGGCCCCGGTTGTTGACTCCGGATCATTAATGACATTTGATCCGTGAGGCTTTGCATTTGTTTTATCATAGCCTCTTGGAATCCTAGTTGGCTAGCACCTAGTCTTCTCTCAACCTCCTCCAAGTGTGGATCCGTTCTAGGGGCCGGTAGTGCCAAAAGAGGTGCCGGTTCCCTAACCGCTAAAGGTCGGGGGCCGGTGTCCACAATGGCATATGGAATTTGGTTCTCATACTTAGCGGGTTCTACCGCTACCACCCTAGGGCGTATGGGGATGAATTGTGGGATCAATTCATCCTCCCTTCTCCATAGCCTTTCGTGATCTTTATCCAAGTTTTCAATATCTCTAGCCGCACGCTTGGCATCCGCCAAGGTCAAGGGATTCCTTTCTAGAACACCCCTAATAGTTTCGGACTTAAAAAACCCTTGAATGAAAAATTGCTTTAGCGTGTCGTCGTTGAGCATGGTACCCACAAATCTAGTGCACACTAAATCAAACCTCCTAATGTAAGCCGAAATTTCTTCCTCCCTTCCTTGCTTCAATGACGACAATGCCCTTAATGCGGTACTTTGACCCACTTCCGGCCTAAATTCGTTAAGAAACTCCCTTTGTAATTGTTCCCATCCCCTAAAATGTCCCTCGGCATGATCCCGATACCATTCATAGGCTTCCCCCTCTAGAGTGGTAGGAAACCACACTAACCAATAACCCGGGTCGGTTATGAGGAAGCTAGCCAACCGTTCGATATACCGTTCCATGTGCCGAGAGGGGTCCTCATCCTTGGTCCCATAAAATTTAGGGAGATGAGATGGCATATCCATCGCCGCTAAATTTTGTGGAACCACAATTGGTAGGCCTCTTGGCCTAACCAATGGGTCTATTGGAGGTATAGGAGGTATGGGCGGAATTGGGGGTATGGGTGGTGGATCCATCCCCCGTTCCTCGGCCATGGTGACCGGTGAACTATTCAACAATCCCCTATCAACTTCTACCGGGAATTCTTCTCTAAGTGTGTAATTTTCCGAAGAAGTTTCACCACTCAATTTGGAGGGAGTGATCTCCTCTTCAAGTTGAGCTCCAAGTTCTAAGGTGTCTAGAATTGACCTAGTCCTAGGTTCGACGTTCAAACAACTCTCTATTCTAACATTATCTTGTTCTAATCTATCACTGATTTTAGAGGACCGCCTCTTTCGAGTAGATTTCTCTAGTCCTACTATCAAACTTGGTTTTTGTGAGCGAGTCCTACCTTGCATTCCATAAGAATCGATCGACCCTCACTTGACCACACATAATCCTAGCAATTCCCCTCTTAATATTTTCACTTGTCTTGGTGTGGTTATAATTTTTTTAGGAGGTGAGGAAAAGAACCTGCAAGCCCACTTAGGTGAAAGAATCCCAATAGGGGATAGGCATGTTCATGTTAATTTTTTGGTTAAGTCGGAGCATCACCTCCGCACCTTCCCGCAAATTAACACTCACCACAATACCGATTGTGAGGGGGTGACCTTCCGAGTAGATTATGTTAAAAGTCGAGGCTTCACCCTTCAACTTCTCACACCATCCACAATTCGGGAATTACCCTCTACAACGGATAACAACAATCACGAGTACAAAAGGCATTCCTTAATTAGTTAATGAGTTCACTTTGAAGAAATAAACATACCTTGAGCAATCGCATCCCCCTGTGAGTTAGCACTCCCCTCAATCGTGACTCAATGTAACAACACCATAAACTTTTGTGAAATATTAATTTAATCTAGAGCATGAAATGACAACTCCCAAAACTTTGAGACTCACCCCGAGGTGAGTGTCAAAGTTCAATGTCCTAAGGTGAATTTACCCTCTAATGTTTTAATGAGCTACTCGGTTATAGGTTCCTTTTAAGTTCTTAGCAAATCCCCAAAAAGGTTGAAGACGTACCTTCGCCGCGCTCCTTCCTCAAAAATGAATTTGCGTAATTGACAATGCAATTCATTCCAAGGAATAGTTGAAATACAATGAATTCAAATGTAACCCAAAGAGAGAATACTTACCGAGTTTCGGGTGCTCCTTCCCTTCTCTCAAGTTTGTGTCTCCAATTTTTCCTAGTTGCCTCCAAGTCTCCTAGTCGCCTCCAAGTCTTGTAACTACCTTCCGCTTCGCTCCCGGCGGACGCACCAATTATGTGAGGCCAAACCCCCCACCCTTAAGCGTCCGTAGTCCGAGTAGTGGGTTTGGGCTCACATTCCTCCGCGGTATTGGATTTGGACTTGGATGAGTCCATAGTGCAAGGTTCACCCTTCAAGTGGTCTTGGATTTAACTTTGGTCTTTGCTTCCTTTGTCTTGCCATCGCGAGAGTGCTCCACATTCTCCATTAATTTGTGCACGTGGTTTATTTTTAAAGAGAGGATGCAAGTGTTAAAAAACACTATTCTCTATAGTCAATCTCAAATACATTTACTTGTGAAAGCCACACATAACACTAACTAGCATAATGTAACTAACTACTTGTCTATGAGCTAATTAAGTAGGCTATCTACTAAGCTCCTTCATGAACCCAACTCCTTAGCTTCTAACTAATTAAACCCAGCTCCTTCGTAAACCCAGCTTCTTAGCTTCTAACTAAACAAACCCAGCTCCTTCATAAACCCAGCTCCTTCATGAACCCAGCTCCTTAGCTTCTAACTAAACAAACCCAGGTCCTTCATAAACCCAGCTCTTTACTTTCTAACTAAACAAACCCAGCTCCTTCATAAACCCAGCTCCTTCATGAACCCACAACTTTGTAGTTGTAATCCCCAACTACCTCACTAATTATTCAAGCCCTTAACTAATCTTCCTACCTAATTTTCCTAATTCTACTAACAACCCCTTTCTAATCACACAATTCTTCTCTAATCCTAAAATCCTAAAATCCTAGAGAGGAGAGGGGGAGAGAGAATTTCCTAACTTCACTAAGACTAACTAATCCACACAAGTATATTTTTGCACTCATCACAACCTCAAGTGCTCAACTCTTAAACATGGAACTTGCAACCACGTGTATTCAAAACATGAACTTTAAGTACCACAAATTGGAATCATGAATTAACTTTAAAATCCTCCACGTCAACACTAATTCTACCAAGAGGTCAAGCCCTCTTCAAGGCTAACAAGCCTTGGCTCTCAAACTAAAAACTAAGCACACACATGTGCTCCAATATGGCTTCCCACACCCACACTTATAACTCGTGGGGTGCCTTGGAGCACAAAGGAAAGAGAGGATGAGTGAGGGAAGAATGAGGGATTATATAGTAAGCTTGAGGGGGTGAGCACCCTCAAGGCTCACGATAAGCCCTTGAGATTTCCTCCTACTTAGTAGGCGCCAATCCTATCTTCTAAGCCTTCCTCCCTCAAATGATCAACAAGGATCTTAATTCGAACATTTAACTAGCCTTGGCTTTCTACCTACCACACTTTACCAAACTTGGGATGCTTCAACCCAAACTTAGCCTCCTTCGCTTTCCGCCGCCATAACTTTCTCCCCTTACTTTCCCAAATCGTTGCTCACCACTTAATTCAAACCACGATGCTTAACTCGTGATTTGATTGGTGCTTTGAGAATTTGCTTATCCTCCACCTTGCATTCTTCCTTGGACCTTCCCCATTAAGTGGCCATGATGAGGTGGTCCACTTGTGCGCTCCATGTGATCCTCCATTCATCCCAATTCGAATGCACTTGCCTCTTGAGTCACTTTGGTTGTCTCCATCCATTTGTACTAGCCTACTCACTAACTACTCAATCCAAGTTCTCCTTACCTATCCTCATTCACTCAAATCCTTCCGAAGGTAAAAACACAATAACAACTCACATCCTAGCCTCTTACAACATGGTACTTCTAAGACTAACATTTCACTCTTTTTATATTTTTGTGAAGTAACATGCTACTTCAAAGTGCATCAACTAACGTTTCAAGGGTCTAAGACTAAATGTGGGCACCCTTTTGGGCTCACAAGCGGTTATGGAGGAAAGAGGATGAGTTAATCCCTCAATTCATCCCTCTCCTACCTAAATCGGGAGTGGATCCAACTAGGCCATTTAACCGTCCTCCATATGTCTCCATTGAAGCGGTCTCGCTTCCCTTAGCGGTGAAGGCTTCCCCACCCATGTTAGCATTGCCGGCCCCTAGAACAGACCCTCAAATTGAAGAAGTAGAGCAACGGTTAGGTGCTACTCAACTAGGGTTTCAAGAGGCGATGTTGAAACAATTCCAAAATCTCACGGACCAAATGGCCTTGTTAATTAAAAATCAACAACCCGGTCCTCCACCTCAAATCGAGTCGGGTAATCACTCATCGGGATTTTGGTGTACTCAATGTCAACAACACGGTCATACGCCTCAATTTTGTAGAAATGGGCCAAATCGCAATCAAAGAATGAACAATAACGGTCCGCAACAAAACCAAAGAGGTTCAAATCAAAATCAAAACCAAGGAAACAACCGGGGTCCGCCTCCTCGAGGTCAAAATGACCAAAATACCGAGAAGAAAGAATTTCACCATCTTTGCGGGAGGTATCATGTTGTAGGACAATGTTGGTCGGAAAACCAAGGTCAAGGGTGTAGTAATTGTGGAGGTCCACATCCGTCTAACCAATGTCGTCATCCGGATAAGGTAGGTGGAGCACCAAACCCTCCAACCAACACACAACAATCGGGTCAAGATGTCATGAGAGGTTTCCATCCACAAAGTGAAGGTACTAATAACCTTAAACCTTCCAACCTCTACTATGATGGAAATACAAACCTTCCGGGGCAAGGAGGTCAAGTCACACAATCACCTAGACAAATGGGACCATCTACGTCTCAAGATGTCCGATTTATGAATGCCTCCACCATTCCGGTAAATTTAGAGGTGCCTACTAATGGCCAGGGTGCATGTCCTCCACATGCTAACTCTATATCATATGAGTTGAGGAGTCTTAAGGAGGAAATTGTGCATAAGGCTCCGGCATTAGCCGTTACCACTAGAGCAATGAGGGGTAATGCACCATTAGAAGTAGAGGAGGAGGAGGAAGAAGAGGAAAATCCATTGGGGGAAATTCCTTATTTTTCGGATTTGGAGAATGTAACTAGAGAGGCTAGGAAGGCCACTAAGGCATTAGAGAGAGAAAATGAAATTGCCAATGAGAGGGAGAGGTCTAATGTCATCCATGATTTAGAGGGTGGTGATGTAGGAGAGTGGGAAGGTCCGGGCATTCCCGTAGAGGAGTTTGATAGTGTTAGAAGGCCTAAGGCCGATAGAGTAGATGGATACGACCTTTGGGCCGACCTTAGCTCACTAAAGGCCGATATCACCTTTGGCCAATTGTTAGAAATTTCACCGGTAGCTAGGAAAACTTTGAAGGACGGGATGCCCGTGAATAGGAGGGCCAAGAGGCCAAAGACTGGAGTGTCGGCAAGGGTCCAAATGCAAGGAAGAACTCGGGAAGTCAAGGCGGTGGAGATTGAAGTAACGATAGTGGACAAGGTGGTTCCTCATGTATTGGTGGATGGTGGAAGTAGTCTCAATATTCTACCCGAGCACACTATGAGGAACATTGGGATTACGTTTGACCGGTCCGTCGCCATTCGTCATCAATATGGCTAACCAAAGTCCGGTGGTTCCGGTGGGGATTATTAAGGATTGTCGACTTAGCACGGGAGGTGAAGAATACATTGTGACCTTTCAAGTGATTAAGATGCACGACAATAAGGATGCATTTCCCATCTTGTTAGGACGACCTTGGTTAAGGATGTCTAACGCCGTAGTAGATTGGGGAGGACAAAAACCTTCTATCACTTATGGTCCCGTAGATAATAGGGTCAAGGTCTCAATAGCACCTTTAAGTGGTTGGGTTAGGGAGGAGATTGATCCAATGTCGGATGAAGAGGAGAATGGCGGAAGTAATGAGAAATTTGAGGATACGTTGGTGGGGGTTGTTCAAAACAAGGAGAAGGCTAAAATGTATTCCTCTAACGGGTTCTTAGGTCCTAGCTTTTACAATCAAGATGTTGATGGAGATTTTACACATTGGCTAAGACAATACCCGGAGTCCATTAGCGATGTCATGATGATGACTCATAGTTGTATCCTCCAAGATGATGTGTCTAGAGAAGATTATTTGTCCTTAGAGCCATGTGAGATTCTCACGGAGGAGGAATGGGTGAAGGGAGGACTCACTCCATGGTTAGATGATATTGAGTTGAGTGATGTGAGTTTGGTACATGTAGATGGGACTCAAGATGAGGAGGCCATGTTAGAACTCTCAAAATTAGAGCCCGCTTTGCATTTTAAAACTACTTCTACGGGCATTATAGCGGGTCATGATATCAAGGATTACCCTAATGTCCCCAACGATTGGTATAGAGATACCGAGGAGCAAACACGAGTGGTCGAAGAAGATTGGAAGTTTGTGGATGTCAAAATGAAGAATGGCAAGGTTAGACCAATGAAGATGGGTTCTAAACTCGATGACGAGGAGATCAAAGAGTATAGCGATTTGATAGATGAGTTTAGTGATACCTTTGCATGGTCATACGATGAACTCAAGGGGATTCCTAGAGAGATGGTTGAGCATCGTATTCCGTTAGTTCCGGGCTCTAAACCGGTGAGACAAAAAGAGAGAAGGATGAATCCTAGATTGCAATTATTAGTCAAAGCAAAATTAGAGAGGTTGTTGCAGGCTGGGTTTATAAAGCCGGTAGAGATTACGGATTGGGTTTCTCCCATGGTGTTAGTGAAAAAGAAAAATGGGAAGCTTAGAGTTTGTGTAGACTATAGGAAGCTCAATGATTGTACGCAAAAGGATCACTTTCCTTTGCCATTCATTACCTTGTTGTTAGAGGAGGTAGGGGGTCATGAGAGGTACACATTTATGGATGGATACGCCGGCTACAACCAAGTAGCCATAGCGCTCGCGGATTTGCACAAGACGGCACCTTGGGGGACTTTTATATGGGTGGTGATGCCATAATTTTGGTTTATGCAACGCACCAGCAACATTCCAACGACTAGTCATGTATATCTTTAGCGACTTGCTCTTCAAATCCATGACAGTTTATATTGATGATTTTAGTACCCAATCTAGTACTAAGGAGCATGTGCATTGTGTGAGAGAGGCCTTAGTTAGGTGTAGGCAAATGCCGTTGGCATTAAATCCGGACAAGACATTCCTAGGGGTACAAAGGGGAGTTTTGTTGGGTTATGTTGTGAGCCAAAAGGGAAGAGAACCGGATCCCGACAAGATAGCGGTCATTGACGGGTTAGAAACTCCGAAAAATGCCAAGGGAATCTCTAAGTTGTTAGGACATGTGGGGTGGTATAGAGAGTTGATTCCGGATTTTGCAAAGATAGCGGTCCCTATCACTCAATTGCTCAAGAAGGATGTCAGATTTGTTTGGACGGATGAGTGCCAAAAAGCCTTTGTAGAGTTGAGATCAAAATTGAACACTTATCCCGTCTTAAGGCCACCGGATTGGGAAAAGCCTTTTCATGTGTATTGTGATGCTAGCAACGTAGCGGTGGGTAGTGCCTTGTGTCAATCCACGGGAGAGAAGGGGAAGGATCTACCCGTAGCTTATGCTAGTAAGCAATTGACTTCCGCGGAGAGGAATTACTCCACTACGGAGAGAGAGTGTCTAGCCATGGTATTTTCGGTCAAGAAGTTTAGGCACTATCTTATTTGTAATCCGGTAGTGTTTTTTGTGGATCACATGGCCATTAAATATTTGGTCAACAAGCCGGAGTTGAGTGGAAGGTTGGCTAGGTGGGTCTTGTTACTCGAAGAGTTTGATTACACGGTGGAATATAAACCGGGCCGCATGCATTTACAAGCCGACCACTTGTCTAGATTGTCGGAGGAGATGGGCACTACGCCAATAGATGATAGCCTCATGGAGGGTGAAAATACGCTACGGTTGTACAAAATCGCAGTCACGGCAACATTTCAGGGCAGGGTGAAAGTTTGGAGCCCAATTTACCCTATTTTTTGTTATTTTCTATTAAAAATGATGAGTAGGCATAGTCTTACATCTCGCATACATTGAAGATTGCTTGACAAGAATTGACTTGCATCTACTAATTCATCATAATGAGTACGAACATGTAATGTTTGTACTGTCACAGTTTCAGGGCTAACATAAATGTACTCATTTTGTGAAGTTAGAGTTTAAATTCTTGTTTTTTAAAGAGTCATATTCAATGATCCAATCATTATCTGACATCCCCAACCATTTTTATATGCCTAAAGGAAGTATATAACACAAAACCTTGGCAAAGGGAGGCTTACGATTGGCGGGCCAAAACATGTGTTAAAAATCATTTTTTGAATTTTTTTTTTCAAAATAAGTTAAAATACCTTTAGGTGTAGATGGGCCTGCCAATGAATTTGGACAAAAATGATTGTTTCCCTCCAAAAGGGAACATCGGAGATTTTAGCCCTCAGTTGAGTTTCAGTCCATAAAAAACGATTAGGGTTTCCTTGTGTACTGGTGTTGTACACTGCGTACTGGTTGTACATTTTGAGCTAATCGTTGTCGACCGCGTGGCGAGAAAAACAAAGAATGACCTGACACCTCCAGGTTTAGGGGGGTGCTTTCCGGCGACATTAGAAGCGACAGTAGAAGCGACAGGAGAAGCGACAAAGAAACCATCTAGAATAGATGAGCGACCAAGTCTGCCGCCTGGATACACGGAGGACCGACCGTCGGACTTGTTGTACTAATTGTACATGGTGGTACTCAAGGGCAGGGGGGGCGACTGTAGCATATTATCACCCTGGATGATAGATTGTTTGTAGTCACGTCCACACCGGATTGGTATGCCGGAATTGTAGAGTTCTTGACCACTCAACAATTACCAACCGAATGGACGAAAGAGGAGAAAAGAAAGGTTAGAGTCAATAGTAGGCACTTTGCAGTGATAGGCAATAGATTGTTCAGGAGAGGAGCGGACACCATCTTGAGAAGATGTGTATCGCAAGTAGAGGTTCTGGATATTCTAGAGGCTTGTCATGATAGTGCTTGTGGAGGGCATTTTTCTGGTCAACTTACCGGCCAGAAAATCCTTAGAGCAGGTTACTTTTGGCCTACATTGTTTCAGGATTCACACGACTATGTTAGAAGGTGTGATGCTTGCCAAAGGTACGCTCGAAATGACCTTAGGATGGAAATGCCATTGCACATTTCATTACCACTAGTTCCCTTTGAGAAATGGGGGATAGATTATGTAGGGGAGGTCCATCCCCACTCTTCGAGAGGGATGGCATACATTGTTGTAGCTACCGAGTACTTGACTAAATGGGCGGAAGCCAAGGCGGTAAAAACCGACACGGCCACACATGCCGCCACATTCATGTATGAAAATATCATTACTAGGTTTGGAGTCCCAAAGATTCTAGTTGGTGATAGAGGTACACATTTTCTTAATGACCTCATTTCAGAGATGACTCAGAGGTTTAAGATCGACCATAGGAAGACTACTCCCTATCACCCTCAAACTAATGGTCAAACGGAGCGGGTGAACGGGATTCTAGTGGGCATTTTACGCAAGACGGTCATCGACTCAAAGAGAGATTGGGACGTCAAGCTAAACGCGGCTTTGTGGGCTTATCGGACGACTTACAAAGTGACAACACAAGCTACTCCGTTTTCTTTGGTTTACGGTATTGAGGCTACACTCCCTATTGAATTTGAGGTGGAGTCATTGAGGGTTGCAATAGGGACACGCCTCAACGACAATGAGTCTTTGAGAAATAGGCTCGGGGATCTAGAGGAGTTGGATGAGAAGAGGCGGAGGGCCGCTCAACACATGGAAGCAATTCAAAGGCGAAGGAAGGTTATCTTTGACAAGCGTCACAAAAAGAGGGCATTAGAACGAGGAATGTTGGTTATGCTCCAAGATGGGAAGAAAAAAGATTTTCCGGGCAAATTTGATGCGGTTTGGTTAGGTCCTTACATTGTGGCGAATACCTTTCCTAACAACTCGGTACAATTAGAGACACTCAATGGACAAAGCTTCCCGACACGAACGGCCGGAAGTAGGTGCAAGCAATTCCACACATGAAGACACTTGACTTCAAGCAAGACATTCTAGGAGCCGGTCCTAGATGGTCGCCAATAATGTGAGCCCAAATTGATGCCCATATGTGTTGTTAACAATTGTAAAACATTACAAGTAGTGTTTTGTTGATTTATGATTATTCACAAAAATATAAAAAAAGTGAAGCTTGAAGAAAGCTAAGTTTGAAGCATTAGGCTTGTGTGGAGTGGACTTAAGTAGTATGAGGACATACCTTGGTAAAGTGTGGTAGGTAGAAAGTCAAGGTTAGTTAAATGTTTGAATTAGGATCTTTGTTGATCATTTGAGGGAGGAAGGCTTAGGAGATAAGATGAGAGCCTATAAAGTAGGAGGAGAGTTCGAAGGCTTATCGTGAGCCTTGTGAATGGGATGAGTCCCTACTTAGAAGGAGAAGGTTAAGGGGTTGTGATTGGAGGCTCTAATCCTCTCACCCTATCCTTACCTCATGCCCTCTCTCCCTCTCAACTTACTATATAATCCCTCATTCTTCCCTCACTCATCCTCTCTTTCCTTCGTGCTCCTTAAGCACCCCACGGGTTATAAGTGTGGGTGTGTGGGAAGCAAGATAGGAGCACATGTGTGTGCTTAGTTCTTAGGAGAAGAGCCAAGGCTATTTAGCCTTGAAGAGGGATTGACCTCTTGTTAGAAGTAGATTGGGTTTAAGTAATTTGGAGTTTGATTGTAAACTTCAATTTGTTGCATTGAAATTCATATTGAAGTGAGAGAGTTCAAACTTGTTTAAACTTGTGGCATTTAGAGTGACTAGATTGTACTAGGTGCATTACTTGTAGTGTTTTATTAGTTATGAACTTGAGCAGAACTTTATAGTGAGAGATTTGTCAATTATGGATGATCAGAGTGTTCAATGGGTATGAAAATTTGAGAGATTGTTTATTATAAAGTATGGGAGTTGTGGTAAAAATTTGAGAGCTTCAGTCATTGGGATGAAAGAGTTATTAAAAGTTGAAGGGGAGGGTGTCTAGGAACAAAGCAGCAAGGTTTGAAAATATGTATCTCTTAGAGGGTTATAGATATGGATACCAAAATTTGACACTACCTTTTGAACTTATATATCTATCTTGTGTCAAAATTTTAGATTGATTGGACGTAGGAGTTGGAAGTTATTAGAGTTTTAATGACCGGATGCTTTATCACAGCATTCATACTAAGTAGTTAGAGTTAGAATTTCATGCATAACTTTTGCATATGACCTCTGTTTATGCCAAAATTTGGTGTGGAGATTTTTGATAAGGTACTTAACAAGTGTACCAAATTTCACTTGAAGAACATAAGTTGGGTGGGAGGTATACTATTCTGAAGTTTAGTAGGAAGACATTGATAGAGATTTACATCAAGAAGAACTTAGAGAAGGAAGGGCAAGGATAAGTACATAAGTATTTTTTAATACTTGTATTTAAAGCCTATGTGCTCATAGAATCCACAAGCGAAGTGTCATGTACCAATACGGAATCAATCACGATGACATGTGATAGCACGGAATCAATAAGCGAGAACTCATGTAGTAGTGTGGAGTCGACGGCAAGGACTCGATTCACAAGAGGGATATCTTTGAAGGCATACGTGGCCAAAACGGCCGGGTGGACATTAGAAAAGGCTAAGGATATAACCTTGCCCGACATTAAGGAATGTAAAACTACATACTGTGGTGTTAATCAAGTTGTGTATATTCCAAGGGTAGATTGGAATTATATATTGGGTTACAAAGAGAGAAGTCTCTACATGTCATTATAAACTTTTCCACTCGGGCTAGGACGAAATCGAAGGGTGGAGGATTTTTGGTGACAGAGACCCAAGATGAGTTGGCCTTGAAGAGGGCTTGACCTCTTCTTAGCATTAGTTTGGGTGTGAAGGATTTTAATATAATTTATGGTTTCAAGTTGTAGTACTTGAGTTCATATTTCTTGGGTATATGAGTTTGCTAAGTGTCATCAATACTATTCCACTCGGGCTAGGACGAAATCGAAGGGTGGAGTACTTTTGGTGAGACATGATTAAGCAAATGCAAACTCTTACGGATCAAATGTCTTTGATGATCAAGAGCCAACAACCGGGTCCTCCTCCTCCGGTTGAATCGGGTAGACATACATCGGGGTTGTGGTGTGTTCAATGTGGCCAACCTGGCCACACTCGTCAGTTTTGTAGAAGTGGACAAAACCGTGATCAAAGGAGAAACGGTGGTCCACCTCCACAAAACCAAAGAGGTCAAGGACAACCTCAATATGGACAAGGTAACAATAGGGGACCTCCTCCTAGAGGTCAAGGTGGTCAAAATGTGGAGAAAAGGGAGTTCCTTCCATTTTGTGGAAGATGGCATGCACAAGGTCAATGTTGGTCCGAGGGACAAGGTCATGGTTGTAGCAATTGTGGAGGAAACCATCCTTCTGACGAATGTCGTCAACCGGATAAGGTTATTAGCGTGACTTACCCGGTGGCCAATCCACAACAACAAGCGAGGGACAACATGAGGGGAGCGAGGCCACAAAGTGGACCACCGAATGAGCTTAGGCCACCGAATTTGTATTACGACCATGGGAATGCGAGACAAACCTTTCATCCACCGGCGGGATTGCAAACGGCGAATGGTTACATTCCGATTCAAGGTAGGCAAGGAGGCCCACAAAACTTCGACAATAGGCGGCAAGCTCCTCATATGGATCCGGATCCGTCTAATTCTCATGATATCAGGTTTATGGATGGTGTAGTGGAATCACATCATGATGACGCTCTTCCTCTCCAAATGGAGATTGGAGAGGAATAAGGTCAATGGCCTCCACACACCAATGCCATCACCTATGAGTTGAAGAGTCTAGGAGATGAGGTTATTCATGAGGCACCGGCATTAGCGGTTACCACTAGAGCTAGGAGAGGGAAGACCCCATTAGAGGTAGGAGTAGAGGGTCAAGAGGAGTATTCTTCGGATAAGGCTCCTAACCTTTCCGAATTGGATAGGGTAACTAGAGTGGCTAGAAGGGCCACTAGAGAGTTAGAGAGGGAGAATGTGATTCTTCATGATAGAGAGAGGCCTAATGTCATTCATGATTTAGAGGGTAGCGAGATGGGAGAATGGGAAGGACCGGGAATTTCTCTGGATGAATTTGATGGTGTTGGCAATGCCAAGGTGGAGAAATCGTGTAGTTATAATTTGTGGGCCGATCTTAGCTCACTTAAGGCCGATATCACCTTTGGACAATTGTTGGAGATTTCACCCGTGGCTAGAAAGACTCTCAAGGAAGGAATGTCGGTGACTAGGAGGACTAGGAAGGTTAAGACTAGGGTGTCGGCTAGAGTTCAAATGCAAGAAAGAAGAAGGGATGTCAAACCAATTGAGATTGAGATTATGGTGGTGGACAAGGTGGTTCCTAATGTGTTAGTGGATGGAGGTAGCGGACTAAACATCTTACCGGAGCATACCATGAAGAGGTTAGGTCTTAGTCTTACGGGTCCGTCACCTTTCATCATCAATATGGCGAATCAAAGTCCGGCCGTGCCTTTGGGAATGATTAAGGATTGTAGGATTAGCACCGGAGGGGAAGAGTATGTGGTCACCTTTCATGTCATAAAAATGCATTCTAACAAGGATACATTTCCCCTCTTGTTGGGTAGACCTTGGTTGAGAATGTCGGATGCCATAGTGGATTGGGGAGGAGTCAAGCCATCTATTACTTATGGTCTTGAGGATAATAGAGTCAAAATTCCCATAGGATCGTTAGGTGGTTGGATTAGACAAGAGATTGCTTCATCTTCGGAAAATGAACATGATGCCAAGGAGGATGGCAAGAATGATGAAGCATTGATAGGAGTAGTTCATTCGGGTGGTCATGGAAGGATCATAGACACGGGATCGGGTGGTTTAGGTCCTAGTTTCTATCATTATGGGGATAATGGGGACTATGCACAATGGTTGAGGGATTATCCGGAGTCGGAATACGATATCATGACGACGTCCCATCATGCATGTTTGAGAGATGACATTCTTAGTTCAAGGAATGAAGAATATTCCTTGTTGGAACCATGTGAGGTGCTCACCGAGGAGGAATGGATTTTAGGGGGATTAACACCTTGGGTAGATAGTATGGAGGAGAGTGACGTAAGTTTAGTACATGTGGATGGGACTCAAGATGAGGAGGCTATTATGGAAGCGGAGAAATTGGAGGAGCCTTTGCACTTCAAGTCTACGTCAACGGAAATTGTGGTTGGGCAAGATGTTAAGGATTATCCTAAGGTACCAGCGGATTGGTATAGAAACAAGGATGAGCAAGTTCATGTGATGGAAGCGGATTGGAAGTATGTAGATGTGACGACAAAGAATGGCAAGGTGAGACAAATGAAAAATAGGTCTCAATTGGGGGAGAAAGAGATCAAGGAATATAGCGATTTAGTGGATGAGTTTAGTGACACTTTTGCTTGGTCATATGATGAGCTTAGGGGGATCCCTAGAGAGATGGTGGAGCATCGCATTCTTTTGATTCCGGGCGCTAGGCCAATTAGACAAAAGGAGAGAAGGATGAACCCACGATTACAATTGTTGGTTAAAGCGGAGTTAGAGAGATTGTTGAATGCCGGGTTTATTAAGCCGGTCGAGATTACGGATTGGGTTTCTCCGATGGTATTGGTGAAGAAAAAAAATGGGAAGTTGAGGGTGTGTGTGGATTATAGGAAACTAAATGCTTGCACGCAAAAGGACCATTTTCTTTTACCATTCATCACTCTCCTTCTAGAAGAGGTAGGAGGGCATGCTCGCTACACATTCATGGATGGTTATGCGGGTTATAACCAAATCGCCATCGCATTACAAGATATCCACAATACGGCTTTTACTACTCCGTGGAGCACGTTTGTGTGGGTGATCATGCCATTTGGTTTGTGTAACGCTCCGGCCACGTTTCAGAGGCTCGTCATGTACATCTTCACCGACTTGTTATACAAATCCATGACAGTCTTCATCGACGACTTTAGCACTCAATCAAATGCTAGTCAACACATAGGGTGTGTACGAGAGGCTTTGGTTAGGTGTAGGAAGATGCAATTGGCTTTGAACCCGGATAAGACATTCTTAGGTGTTCACAAGGGAGTTCTTTTGGGTTATGTGGTGAGTGAGAAGGGGAGAGAACTGGATCCCGACAAGATCACGGTTATTGATGAGTTGCCCACTCCCACGAATGCCAAGGGTATAGCCAAGTTGTTAGGACATGTGGGGTGGTATAGAGAGTTGATTCCTAATTTCTCTAAAATAGCGGTTCCTATTACCCACTTGCTCAAGAAGGATGTTAAATTTGAGTGGACCAATGCTTGCCAAAGTGCGTTTGAGGAGTTGAGGGATAAATTGAGCACTTATCCGGTGTTGAGGCCACCCGATTGGGATAAGCCTTTTCATGTGTATTGTGATGCTAGCAATGTAGCGGTTGGTAGTGCTTTGTGTCAATCTACGGGTGAGAAGGGTAAAGACCAACCCATTGCCTATGCTAGCAAGCAATTGACACCGGCCGAGAGGAATTATTCTACCACGGAGAGGGAGTGCTTGGCTATGGTATTTTCGGTTAAGAAGTTTCGTCATTACCTCGTATGTAATCCGGTTGTTTTCTTTGTGGATCACATGGCCATAAAGTACTTGGTCAACAAGGCGGAGCTAAGCGGGAGATTAGCTAGGTGGGTTTTGTTATTAGAGGAGTTTGATTACACAGTGGAGTATAAGCCGGGTCGCATGCACTTGCAAGCCGACCATTTGTCTAGGTTGTCAGAGAGGATGGGAGAGAGTCCAATAGATGATAGGTTGGTGGATGACAATCTTTTTGTGGTTACGGCCAAACCGGAATGGTATGCGGGTATCGTGGAGTTCTTGACCACACAAAAGTTGCCCGAGGATTGGACCAAGGAGGAGAGAAGAAAGGTTAGAGTTAATAGTAGGCATTTTGTGGTGGTAGGGCATAGATTGTTTAGGAGGGGAACCGATGGATTGCTTAGGAGGTGTGTGTCAGAGATAGAGGTCCCTACCATTCTAGAGGCTTGTCATGATAGTGCGTGTGGAGGACATTTTTCCGGCCAACTTACCGGTCAAAAGATTCTTAGAGCGGGATACTTTTGGCCTACCTTGTTCAAGGACTCACATGATTATGTGAAGCATTGTGACGCTTGTCAAAGGTATGCTAGGAATGATTTATGAATGGAAATGCCACTCCACATTTCATTGCCTCTTGTGCCTTTTGAAAAGTGGGGAATCGACTATGTGGGCGAAGTCCATCCCCATTCCTCCAAAGGAATGACTTATATTATAGTTGCCACCGAGTACCTCACCAAGTGGGCGGAGGCGAAGGCGGTCAAGACCGACACGGCGGCACATGCGGCGGCATTTATGTATGAGAACATCATCTCAAGGTTTGGAGTGCCCAAGATTTTGGTGAGTGATAGAGGGACTCACTTCCTAAATTCCTTGATTCAAGAAATGACGGACAAGTTTCAAATTGACCATAGGAAGACTACACCTTACCACCCCCAAACAAATGGTCAAACAGAGAAGGTCAATGGCATTTTGGTAAGCATCATACACAAGACGGTAAAATTTCATTTCATTTCAAGGTTGGTCATCAAATGGGGCTTGGAGTTGATGGCTAGCACCCTTTCAAAAGTAAGTGGTAGGAGTTCGAACCTCCCCACTCACATCATCTCTTCCGCAAGTCCATTTAATGAAGGACTTAATTTGGAAATTTTCATCCAACATTTGTGAATGGATGGAGGCGGAGATTTCATCCAACGTGAAGTTTTTCAACCTCTACCCGAGGGGAAGAGAATCCAAAAGTAGGGCAACGTAGGAGCCGGTGGGTCAACTTGGTAGGTTGCCACCCTATCAAAACACTGCAACTAGATGTCCTGACGCGTTTTTGCCCTCTGTCTAGTTCATGACCAACTTGCACCTTGAGGTCATAAAAAACGGTCAACTAGTAAAAGACTCGCAATGGCATTTTAATTACTTTGGACCTACAAGTCATTATTTGACCAACTAAGTTACGAACACCAAATAATTACTACTACAGTACTACTGAATAGATTGTTCAATAGTAAAACAATAAAAAAACCAACTAGTGGATGTTCTAACAACTAATTGCATTAGGGACAGATTTGGCGTCAACTAGTAAACTAGCATTTTTTTGCCCGTACGACAATTTGTGACCAACTAGTCAGTTTTTGACGGGTTGGTTTACAATGAACATTTGTGTTCTTAAAACACAATGTTAATTTCCACCTTAACAAACCACATGTAGTCATGAAACTCGGGTACATTAAAATTGCATATTGTAATACATAATGTTGCATCCACTACCATGTGTTGCTAGCCAAATAAATCTTTCTAACTACCACAAAAAATAACTTTCTCCTCTACACCATGTGGACAAGATAAGACTAATAGTATGGATTATTGAACCTAATATTTGTCCATGATTTCACATTCCCCGCACAAAATTCATTGTCCTACTTCTGGCAGTTGCTAGTCTATATGTTCCATTTAAAACTCATTGGCAACCATTGTCACTACAGGCGTAGCCTTGCATTTAGGGCCGTTGCATTTAGGACAGTCACGACTTTGTGGGACCTCCCTCGATTCAATCATTAATAGAAAAGGTGGGTGTACATGACACGAATTGTCCAAAATGACACCAACTAGTGTCATTTTGGACACATTGTTGTTAGATTGGCGTGTCATGTACACGCACCATTCCTACTAGTGAGAGACAACTTCCATAATCCCGGTGTCATGCCACGACAAGGAGGTAGGGGTTCTTTGACTTGAAAATGGTAGGGTCCCATGACATTAAAAAAATTTGTATCCATGCCAACCAGGATGAATAGCATTTAGTGATTATTCTTTCAAAAGAGGGATTTGTGGCATTTTTTTCTCATGCCAAAGGTCCGTGAAGATTTTTTTATAAAAGGTACGCAACGACAAAGTGTTCAACCATGAACAATGGCACGAGTCTAAAGTCAAGCACTGCATTTGGGACGAACTCATCATTTATGCCAAGTCGGCTTGGGAACGGGTGATTAAACAAATCAAGATTAACAGCTTCTCCGCTGTGGCCATGCTCCAAGGGTTCGACCAAATGTGGGGTGCCAGGATGATCCTTTGTAAAAGGAACAATTTACTTATTGAATTGAATTGGAAACGGCAACATAGGTAGGTAGTTCATGTCTCGGTGGTGGGTTTCTTGGTGGTCTGGGGGTTGTCCTTGGCAAGTGGGGTGGGGGTAGTCCTTGGTTTGGTGGGTCCGGTGGGTTGTCCGTGGTGGGGTTAGGTGGTGATACTTTTACATGTTTCGCGTCCAAGGGGCCTTGCCTCCCCTCAATGTGGGCACGCTTTCTCGGTTTTAATGCATTTTGGCTTTGGTTTTTTGGCATTCTGTCTCAAAAAAAATTATATTTCTGGCTATTCAATAGATCCAGATTCTATGTTAACTCATTTTATATAGAATCCTTTCAAGCCTATTCATTAAATATAGATTCCATGTATATGATTGAATTCAAATGGAGGAATGATTCTTCTTTGTTTAGTTTAGAGATCTTCTTATAATGATCTATTTCCCCTCTTCTAAATTGTTATATTTTTGGCTACTCGTTCAAGCTTACACACTAGAGTCCATGTTTATTATTGAATGTCAGTGAAGGAATGTTCTATCTTTGTTTAGTTTTGGCGGTCTTATATATCTATATCTAGATCTAGATGTGAGTCACCTTTCTAAGTAATTACTAATGTGAGAGAGAGGGATTTACCACTCTTGTCTAGATGTAAGTCACCTTCCAAAGTAATTACTAATGCGAGAGAGGAAATTAATGCATACCACTATGTCTTTCATTCATCCAACATAGAAGCACTAAAATAGTAAACACTCTAAATTATACTATTTGTAGTTATTCACACACATGATTGAGGTTCAAAGACCCCAAATTAGTTTAATCCAAGTCACTTGAGATGAATTTGCCAAAAACCTATAAATGATAAGTTTTTATGCTGGGTGGATGAGAGGTACTTTACTTCACACATTCTTACATTACAAGGTAAAAGCAACCTTCACATATAGAGTGCTTCAAAGCCCCCTCTTTGCACATGTGAGGTGCAATGAGGTGGTGGCTAAGATAACCAAATTGGGGCCATGAGGTCCAAGGTTTGAACACCTTGGCCACCACTCCTGGCCTAACCTTGTAAGTGGGTATGTATCTTAGGCAACGTAGGTGTGGAGGCCCTGGAGGGCCTATCAACCTAATAGACATGGTTTTTATAAGATAAATATGATTACTGGTTTTCTAAAAATCACCCCTATAAATTACTAATAAAACTTTACCACATAAGATTTACCATTGGACTAGGAAGTTACCAAGTCATAACGAAGAATTTGTTAATAAAGTTGGTTTGTATCAAAAGGGTCATGACCCTTAGCACACAACCCGAATGATGTTCTTCGGACCACCTTAGGAGACATGGGCCAAAATTTGAACATGTGCTAAATGGCCCAATTTTGGCTCTTTTTGTGGCAAAACAAACATTCAAAAGAGCCATGTTTGGTACTACTAATGACTTGTGTGGTCCATTGAGGCCATGAATGTTAGCCATTAATCATCATGAACATGTTTTCTTTTTAGACTTTGCCAATCTCAAAGCTTCATTTTGAAATATTGATAGATTCTTCATTCCAATAGGGTAACTTTTGGATGGTAATTTTTCACAATACCAATGATTTCCTATGGTAATAGGAAATCATAATTAAAATATATGATATAGGTAATATAATTGAAAAAAATTATAGTTGTCTCATTAAAGAGCATGCACAACATGGTGGTACCCCCTCCACCTACCAAACCTCATGTGAAATATTATAGCCTATGCCTGGAATCATTCAAGGTTGTAAATTAATTAGGTATTGCTTTTTTATTTGTTGCGATAATGGTATTTTTGCCAAATTTTAGTGCCAAATATTATTGCCTATTTTTATTGCAACAATAATAATAATTTCTCTTCTTTGGAAGCCAATTCCATAGTATGTCTTCATGTTGCAAATAGGACGACACTTGTATGTGAGCGTAGAGCGGAGAGCGGAGAGCGGAGAGCGGAGAGCGGAGAGCGGAGAGCGGAGAGCGGAGATTTGGAGAGCGGAGAGCGTAGAAGATATAATAATAGCAAACTTGAAATGCCAAAAAAAGACATTTGTAAATATAGACTGGAATATACCTGGAATATTCTTGAATCTGCCAAATATAGTAAAAAAAGGACCTATTTCCGTGGAGGGTAAAGGCCCGGAATTTGGAATGGTCTCATTAAGTTTGGAAACCGTGAGGTGGTTGAATTATTAAAACCAAGGATGATCACAAGAAAAAATCAATGAAAATTGATTTTCGGAGATTGGTATAATTGAAGAATGAGTCAATCAAAATACAAAGGAATCAAAATAATTAACTTCCTTTGTTTGGATTCATCACTTTTCTCTTTGTCTTATATGTGAGTCAACTCTATAGCTTGGACTTTAGCAATTATTGTGTGTGGCCGAATAGATTATATATTGGACTCTTACCCAACATCATTGTATATACACTTGCATACAATGGGTGATGAAAGAGATATGTTTGCTGGATTAGGATGGGAGAAGGAAATAAGGAGTCTAGCAGATCCTCATATTCCGGTTAATTTATCGCCGGAATTTTCGTTTGCTGCTGGAAATCGAAGTAGTGATGACTATGACCTGACTCCATTTTCGCAGTCTACACAAGCATGGAGGTGGAGGACGCGGGAGGAGCAAAAACAACGCGAGCAAAAAGAAAAGAGGCAAGAAGATGTGCCGGAGAAGGACGCTGATTTGGATGAAGACAAATCGAACGAGACGGAGGAGGAGGTGAAGGTTATAGGGGAATCTTCGAAGTCTCTTTCATTTCGCGAACGGATGAGGGGAATGACGCCGCATCATCTTCCGCTAAAGGAACGAATGAAAGATAAGACAGTTTCTTATATGGATTTGCTTCGACCGGGTCCACCTCCCTCGGATTCATCCAAGAAGTATGCAAAACGGAAATAGAGTTGATAGACATAGGAAGCATTGTAATCATACCTTTAGTATATCAATAAATTATTGCAATTGGTTTCGGCGGTGACGGTTCTTGGAAAGGAGGGATCTGGAAGAGATAAGAGTACCCAAAATGTAGTGAACCATGAAAGGGACATGGTTGAAAGAGGTGTGTCCAAATTCGATGACTCGAATTTGGCCACACCTCTTTCAACCATGCTCCTTTCATAGTTCACTACATTTTGTGTACTCTATGCGGAGTAGAGCTACAGATGAAGAGTCACTTCAATGCGCTGGAGGCCGAAGAGAAACGTCATGTATCTTAAATTGTTGATGCTTGAATGTGTATCCAGATAATTTAGGCAGTCTTGTAAATATATATTTTCTGCCTAAGCTGGTAGGAAGCATTGTAATACACAATTTTGAAGTAAATAAAAATAATCATTGAGATTATACCTTTATTATATCAATCAATTATTGCTTCACAAGATGTCCAGAAATGGACACAAATATCATAGCCTAATGTAGTGCTAGGCTGAGAGGAATTCTAGGAAGTTGAATGTGTCAAGAGACCTCCCTCCATGATGAGTTTGACCTCATTGAAGCTAAATGTCGGGGCGTGTATGAACAAATTTACATCCGCATCCAAATTAGAAACCTTGACGTAGATGTAATACAGATGCTTACAATTCATATAAGAATTCCGTTTGCGGCCGAACTTGGAAATCATATCCAAGAAGTATGGGCAGTTGCATTCTGGAAGAGAACTCACTGTGACTTGGTAGATGGGTGGCTGCGGTTCTGACTTGGACTGCAGTGTGATAATGCAACCAAATCCCGGTTGAGGGATCATAGTTAACTTGAGAACAGTAGCATGCATAGCTTCAGCAGATGCCACCATCTGCCTCTGCTTTGCGGAAGGAGCGCTACTGGATCGCCGAACAAGTTTGGACAATCTTGTCGTAGGGATGGCGTCGGGGTTTTCTGGAACACGGATTCGAGACATATCCAGCGGGGTCGCAGAGTTGGTGAAGAGTCGAGACGGTGTGATGCGCTCCTTTGGTGGGAGTTGAAAACCTGCGTTCTCAAGCGCGAAGATCTCCGAGCGGGTGAGGTTGGTACCAATCTTCACGGGCCAGATTGGGGGGATAGGAGGCTTCTGGTCATTAGCAGAGAACGGCATGACCCATTTCCGACGAGGGCCCTTGACGCAACGCTCGATGTCGTCTGGGCAAAAGACAAAGTCTGTGCGCTTCATAGATTGGAGTTTGTAATGATGCCACATACCGGTGTAGGTGGGCGCAGGGACGCTCTTGTTATTGGTGACGATTCTTGCGGTGCATTTTTTTTTCGTGCCCGCATGATTAGCCCAACAAGACTTTCCAGAGGTATAGGGTATGCGGGCAATATGCCAAAGAGAGACATCTACTTTGGTTTCTTGCACTGCGGTGACACGCTGGAAACCAAGTCCTGCAGGTGAAGGCACTTGAACCTCTTGTACAGAGGGGGAAGACTCCTCAATGATAGTAGGCAGTGTTTCAGGTTGAGAGCGAGTGACTCGCTTAGCAGGGGGAGGGCGAGAGAAGTTCACTGTATCGGGACGGTGGGTCTCGCCATCATCACCAATTGGAGTGTCGGGTCTTCGCTTCTGCGATCCAAACACCTCGGCGCCCTCAAGGTGGGGATCGCGAGTGCAAAACTCTTCCCCACCGGGCATTTCAAGCAAGACCTTCTGCAACACTGTCGGGTCGCCAGTACGCTGAGCTCGACGTTGAGCACCTCTCAGCTTTAGTTCTTCTTTGCTTGGACCATCACCGCCACTTCCACCTTTAAGGAATTGGTAGTATGCCACAACCTGTAAGAAGGCGCGAATGTAGTCGTCAACCGTAGCCACGTATAAATCTCCACCCTTGTTGCCGGAGGCTTGAAGCCACTTGTTGTGGACAGACTCCGCAAGATTGCAGGACGGCATCTCGGCCAACTGGTCTTGGGTTAAAACCTTTTCCTGAATGGACAAATCAAGTATTAATATAAATGTACACAGAGAGGAAAACGAAGCCAAGAAAAACCAATAATGAATTATGACGGAGATGTACCAATTCCATGAAACCACCCCATTGAAGGTAGCGGAAGTGCCAGAAAGCAAGCCAGAGCTGAAGATGCTTGAGACCGTCTTCACTTGTACAATTGGATGAAGCCCACCAAGCTTTGATAGCTAGGTACCTAGTCTCCGCCTCTTGCATAGATGAGGCATTTCGATATTGAAGGCAAAGGTGTCTATGTTGGTCTTGCAACTCATGCTTTATATACGATTTCGTATGTTTCTCGAGCGATTGTTTCCAATGAAAAAAACAAGTGCGCTCACGACCCTCCATTGGAACTTTGGGATCTCCAGAACCATACACAGTGCGAACAGCGTTCCAATTGGCTTGGGCACTGTCGGCCATGAAGCCTATAAAGTTTGGATGTGGGATACCGTGGCGGGCCATGACGTGGTTGAGGTTCTGCCAGAAGAGAACTTGGGCATCCTTATCCTCCGATTGGAAATCACAGCATGAAATGGTCATGACCCGTTGATAAGTCCCATCGTATACATGAGCGGCCATGGTGGTCCACCCTTTGACCCGCTTCACGTGATCGGACATCATCCACGCATTCTCGAGGTCCCCCCCCGGTTGCATCCGACGAACCAAATCCACACCACTTCCAGGACCAACCTCGGACATCTTGAAGACGAACACCTTGTCTGTATCGTCACCTTGTCCTGGGAATTGGTTGCGTTGGACGTAAGCCCAATTGCTAACGCCCCGGAGCTTTGCGATGCCATCCATAACCCCGAACCTCCTCAAATATTTGAAGGAGGTAACCTTAGAGCGAAGGTTAGGGGAATTTAACTCTCTACAACTTTCGAACACAGGTTCGAGCTCTTTCAAGGAGAGGAGACGTTGCGTGACATTATCGCCAGAAAGAAGGAACTCACCAACAATGTCCTTGCTGGCTTCAAGCACGATCTTGCTGTGAGTGGCTTGAGGCATACGCTCAACATGCTCCTCGATAAGTGCATTGATACGCTTCCGACTGTCTCTGCAGTCTCCAACCTTCACTGGGTGTTGATGAGTACCGATATGAATGCAGGCTCTTTGAGAAGACTCCTTCCCATGGACGTAGAAGATTTTGGCATCGCACAGAGCAATGCATTTGGGGGGTTGTTTGCAAATCCTGCAGACAAGAGTAGATCGGGATGGCACAATGCCAGAGAGAGGGAAAGGATCTTTAGTGAAACCCTCAAATTCCGTGTCATTAACCTTAGAGGTACGATGGGCGCGTTGAAGGTAATCACAACTAGGGTTTTGGCATTGGAGGTGGCCAACACAGGCAGAGGAACGAAAAGCAAGGCCAACGTCGTTGGTAATGTTGGTGGTTTGAGTCTTGGTCCAAACATGGCCATCATATTGTTTGTCCATGCCGTCCAACGACTTGGCTCTCGATTGAGATGAAGAGAATTCAGCGGCAGGGAGGACAAATAACTGGGTACCATCGAAACGAGGGGGGAGGTGATTAACCTCTTGGATTTTGAGTTTATCGTAATCCAATTTCTTGAGGACATTCTTACAACCAGGCATAGAACCAAGACGACGAAGACATTGAACAATAGGTTGAGGAGGTTCGGACGCAGACGGTACAGAAGGAGTGGAAGGAAAAGAGGGAGAAAGAGAAGGCGTTACAAAGGAAGCAGAAGGAAAGAAAGAAGGGGAATCATGGAAAACAGCCTTCTGCAATGATACATCATCATTCGAAGAATCAGACAAGTCTATAACGTCGTCTAAACCGGGCTCTGTCTTGACACTTATTACCGGCGGGGTGCTAAAGTCAGCAGTCGACGATCGAAGAGGAGCAAGGATTTTTGTTGACTCTCCCAGCTGAGAATCTGGCCAGCCACAAACCCTATACTTTCCCGGGCCAAGCTCCCACACTACATTGCCATTGTCAGTTACCTTGGAGGTCTCATGGAAGGTATGAATAAGCAATCCAGTATCAGGATGGGAGATCTCACGTTCTACCCATATTGTACTTGCCTGCAAAGAGAACCTAATGCTAAGATGAAGGCATGAGACAACAGCAATACCTGCTGCATCAATAGGGAACAGAATAGGGACCCCGATGCCATTGGAAAGAAGCTCGGCCATCTCAGAGACGGGAGGAATAATTGAGGTGGAAGCCATGAAGGCAGACAATGAAAACGTAAAGGAACAAAAATTTGAAGATCCATAAAGAAGGAGAATGGTGATAACGATGAGGTTATAAAGAAATAAGCATAATTAGCAGAGAGAGACAAACTTGTCAGGCATACTAAAAAAAGATAGCCCTAATTAGGAACACGGTTGGGCGATAGTGAAGCGCGCCTAACATCGGGAGTTATCGCAATTATATACGGAGAGGAATGAGATTGCCCACTTTCTTTCCAATGTTTGAGGTTGATGCGGTGAGGTTGTGGAAAGGAAATAGAGCGAGTAGGTTTGAATCACGGGAGGGTTGAACACATGAAGGAAATAGGGAATTCACAACCTCCGACAGCGGAACCATCTAAGAAAAAGAAGAGGAGGCGAACGTCTACACATTACACCGACAAGAAGAGAAACAGGGTGAGGACACAGAAGACACAGGCAAGGAAGGCGCCAATCGAGGGCCGTGGGACGCCTGAGGATTTGAGCGAAAGCATAAAAGACCTGCGGAAACCTTCGTGGAGGCTAGATTGTGAAATTCCGCCTTTTCACTTATCACCAATTGTAGAAGAGGCGGACGGAAGTAAACCGCGGTCAATGGCAGAAGGGGAGGAGTTGGGAATTGACAGCATCCAAGAAGATTCACGCGAACACACGAACTCTAGCAGTGTCGTACGTATTCTTGGGATCCACAAATATTCTGTTGATTTAGCACATAATGAAAATGGTAGTACAAATTCAACGCTGAATTTACTTTTTTTTAAGTATTCGGGTTTCTTATCATTGTTATAACCATTGGGACGCTGGTAAATATAGGCGGATGGGGAAAGTGGAGATAGTGGAAATATCCACGAAGAAAACAACGAGGAGGTAGCACAAGAAATTGAGAAGGGGTTAGATGAGCGAGAACCGGTGTCGGGACAGCCAACAATTCAAGGAAGAGAAAATATGAAGGCGTCCAAGAGGAAAGTGGCAAAGGAAGAGCTCAGATCGAATTTGATGGGAGACCGAGAAAGAGAGGAGGGAGGAGACTTAGGAACTGAAACCCTCGTTCAAGATAATGTGACACATGCTCCAAGAATTCTGCGAAGCAAGGCGGGCGGAACACAACCAACATCAAGGCGAGGGCGTGGACGCGGGAGAGGAATGGCAGAGGTAAACCTCGGCGATTCGAGGAGCACTCCACTAACGCCGCCAGGGGACGGGACATCTGAAGACAGTGGAGCCGATGTCGGGGCAACAGTGGAGGGCATACTTCAAAATCTGGTAAGGCGTCGGCTACATGGAATGTCCACTTAACATACTGACGGCGATGTATTGTTTTGGGTTTAGGAGGATTTGAGATGTAGGGTTTCAAGCAAATGAGAGGGATTATGCGTTCTCAAACACCAATGAATGTTCCAGTGGCATGCTGTCGGCCATCCAGTTTGGCATGCTCTAGGCCAATCACCTTATTTACTTGCGGCCACTCCTCTAGACTTATTCGCGGCCATTCCACTAGATTTACTTTCGGCCATTGCGCTATACTTAGTCTTGGCCAATCCAAGTAGGGTTTGGGTGAGAGAATGTGTTAGAACAACCAAAAAGGTAGGTGCATGGAGGAATACTTTCGGCCTTTGGTTAGGCTAGTGGATAAGGAGCATTCGGATGAGAAGGAGAGTTGGAGGTGCTCTCGGCCATCTCAAGTTTGAGGTGCTCCCAGCCATTTCAGGTTTTGAGGCACTCTCGGCCATTTCAGGTTATACTAGGATATGTGTATGAATGTGCAAAGAGGCGAGGCCTCATTCTAGAGTGCAAAATTTGATTTCAGAATATTGAATATATGTTTGGATTTGAGGCACTCTCGGCCATTTCAGATTATGCTAGGGTATGTGAACGAGTTGTGGGAAGAGGCCTCGGATCCGAGGCCTCATTCTAGAGTGCACAAACTGATTTCTTAAGGGGGGCCAATATGATGATTTTGAGGCCCTCTCGGCCATTTCAGGTTCTGATAGGCTAAGTGTATGACTTGTGGGAAGAGGCCTCGGATCCGAGGCCTCATTCTAGAGTGCACAAACTGATTTCTTAAGGGGGGCTAATATGATGATTTTGAGGCCCCCTCGGCCATTTCAGGTTCTTATAGGCTAAGTGTATGACTTGTGGGAAGAGGCCTCGGATCCGAGGCCTCATTCTAGAGTGCACAAACTGATTTCTTAAGGGGGGCCAATATGATGATTTTGAGGCCCTCTCGGCCATTTCAGGTTCTGATAGGCTAAGTGTATGACTTGTGGGAAGAGGCCTCGGATCCGAGGCCTCATTCTAGAGTGCACAAACTGATTTCTTAAGGGGGCCTAATATGATGATTTTGAGGCCCCCTCGGCCATTTCAGGTTCTTATAGGCTAAGTGTATGACTTGTGGGAAGAGGCCTCGGATCCGAGGCCTCATTCTAGAGTGCACAATCTGATTTCTTAAGGGGGGCTAATATGATGATTTTGAGGCCCCCTCGGCCATTTCAGGTTCTGATAGGCTAAGTGTATGACTTGTGGGAAGAGGCCTCGGATCCGAGGCCTCATTCTAGAGTGCACAAACTGATTTCTTAAGGGGGGCCAATATGATGATTTTGAGGCCCTCTCGGCCATTTCAGGTTCTTATAGGCTAAGTGTATGACTTGTGGGAAGAGGCCTCGGATCCGAGGCCTCATTCTAGAGGGCACAATCTGATTTCTTAAGGGGGGCTAATATGATGATTTTGAGGCCCCCTCGGCCATTTGAGGTTCTGATAGGCTAAGTGTATGACTTGTGGGAAGAGGCCTCGGATCCGAGGCCTCATTCTAGAGTGCACAAACTGATTTCTTAAGGGGGGCTAATATGATGATTTTGAGGCCCCCTCGGCCATTTCAGGTTCTTATAGGCTAAGTGTATGACTTGTGGGAAGAGGCCTCGGATCCGAGGCCTCATTCTAGAGTGCACAAACTGATTTCTTAAGGGGGGCCAATATGATGATTTTGAGGCCCTCTCGGCCATTTCAGGTTCTGATAGGCTAAGTGTATGACTTGTGGGAAGAGGCCTCGGATCCGAGGCCTCATTCTAGAGTGCACAAACTGATTTCTTAAGGGGGGCTAATATGATGATTTTGAGGCCCCCTCGGCCATTTCAGGTTCTTATAGGCTAAGTGTATGACTTGTGGGAAGAGGCCTCGGATCCGAGGCCTCATTCTAGAGTGCACAATCTGATTTCTTAAGGGGGGCTAATATGATGATTTTGAGGCCCCCTCGGCCATTTCAGGTTCTGATAGGCTAAGTGTATGACTTGTGGGAAGAGGCCTCGGATCCGAGGCCTCATTCTAGAGTGCACAAACTGATTTCTTAAGGGGGGCCAATATGATGATTTTGAGGCCCTCTCGGCCATTTCAGGTTCTTATAGGCTAAGTGTATGACTTGTGGGAAGAGGCCTCGGATCCGAGGCCTCATTCTAGAGGGCACAATCTGATTTCTTAAGGGGGGCTAATATGATGATTTTGAGGCCCCCTCGGCCATTTGAGGTTCTGATAGGCTAAGTGTATGACTTGTGGGAAGAGGCCTCGGATCCGAGGCCTCATTCTAGAGTGCACAAACTGATTTCTTAAGGGAGGCCAATATGATGATTTTGAGGCCCTCTCGGCCATTTCAGGTTCTTATAGGCTAAGTGTATGACTTGTGGGAAGAGGCCTCGGATCCGAGGCCTCATTCTAGAGTGCACAATCTGATTTCTTAAGGGGGGCCAATATGATGATTTTGAGGCCCTCTCGGCCATTTCAGGTTCTTATAGGCTAAGTGTATGACTTGTGGGAAGAGGCCTCGGATCCGAGGCCTCATTCTAGAGTGCACAATCTGATTTCTTAAGGGGGGCTAATATGATGATTTTGAGGCCCCCTCGGCCATTTGAGGTTCTGATAGGCTAAGTGTATGACTTGTGGGAAGAGGCCTCGGATCCGAGGCCTCATTCTAGAGTGCACAAACTGATTTCTTAAGGGGGGCCAATATGATGATTTTGAGGCCCTCTCGGCCATTTCAGGTTCTGATAGGCTAAGTGTATGACTTGTGGGAAGAGGCCTCGGATCCGAGGCCTCATTCTAGAGGGCACAATCTGATTTCTTAAGGGGGGCTAATATGATGATTTTGAGGCCCCCTCGGCCATTTGAGGTTATGCTAGGGTATTTGTATGAGTTGTGGGAAGAGGCCTCGGATCCGAGGCCTCATTCTAGAGTGCACAAACTGATTTCTTAAGGGGGGCCAATATGATGATTTTGAGGCCCTCTCGGCCATTTCAGGTTCTTATAGGCTAAGTGTATGACTTGTGGGAACAGGCCTCGGATCCGAGGCCTCATTCTAGAGTGCACAAACTGATTTCTTAAGGGGGGCCAATATGATGATTTTGAGGCCCTCTCGGCCATTTCAGGTTCTTATAGGCTAAGTGTATGACTTGTGGGAACAGGCCTCGGATCCGAGGCCTCATTCTAGAGTGCACAAACTGATTTCTTAAGGGGGGCTAATATGATGATTTTGAGGCCCCCTCGGCCATTTGAGGTTCTGATAGGCTAAGTGTATGACTTGTGGGAAGAGGCCTCGGATCCGAGGCCTCATTCTAGAGTGCACAAACTGATTTCTTAAGGGGGGCCAATATGATGATTTTGAGGCCCTCTCGGCCATTTCAGGTTCTTATAGGCTAAGTGTATGACTTGTGGGAAGAGGCCTCGGATCCGAGGCCTCATTCTAGAGTGCACAAACTGATTTCTTAAGGGGGGCCAATATGATGATTTTGAGGCCCTCTCGGCCATTTCAGGTTCTGATAGGCTAAGTGTATGACTTGTGGGAAGAGGCCTCGGATCCGAGGCCTCATTCTAGAGTGCACAATCTGATTTCTTAAGGGGGGCCAATATGATGATTTTGAGGCCCTCTCGGCCATTTCAGGTTCTTATAGGCTAAGTGTATGACTTGTGGGAAGAGGCCTCGGATCCGAGGCCTCATTCTAGAGTGCACAAACTGATTTCTTAAGGGGGGCCAATATGATGATTTTGAGGCCCTCTCGGCCATTTCAGGTTCTGATAGGCTAAGTGTATGACTTGTGGGAAGAGGCCTCGGATCCGAGGCCTCATTCTAGAGTGCACAAACTGATTTCTTAAGGGGGGCCAATATGATGATTTTCAGGCCCTCTCGGCCATTTCAGGTTCTGATAGGCTAAGTGTATGACTTGTGGGAAGAGGCCTCGGATCCGAGGCCTCATTCTAAAGTGCACAAACTGATTTCTTAAGGGGGGCTAATATGATGATTTTGAGGCCCCCTCGGCCATTTCAGGTTCTTATAGGCTAAGTGTATGACTTGTGGGAAGAGGCCTCGGATCCGAGGCCTCATTCTAGAGTGCACAATCTGATTTCTTAAGGGGGGCTAATATGATGATTTTGAGGCCCCCTCGGCCATTTCAGGTTCTGATAGGCTAAGTGTATGACTTGTGGGAAGAGGCCTCGGATCCGAGGCCTCATTCTAGAGTGCACAAACTGATTTCTTAAGGGGGGCCAATATGATGATTTTGAGGCCCTCTCGGCCATTTCAGGTTCTTATAGGCTAAGTGTATGACTTGTGGGAAGAGGCCTCGGATCCGAGGCCTCATTCTAGAGGGCACAATCTGATTTCTTAAGGGGGGCTAATATGATGATTTTGAGGCCCCCTCGGCCATTTGAGGTTCTGATAGGCTAAGTGTATGACTTGTGGGAAGAGGCCTCGGATCCGAGGCCTCATTCTAGAGTGCACAAACTGATTTCTTAAGGGGGGCCAATATGATGATTTTGAGGCCCTCTCGGCCATTTCAGGTTCTTATAGGCTAAGTGTATGACTTGTGGGAAGAGGCCTCGGATCCGAGGCCTCATTCTAGAGTGCACAATCTGATTTCTTAAGGGGGGCCAATATGATGATTTTGAGGCCCTCTCGGCCATTTCAGGTTCTTATAGGCTAAGTGTATGACTTGTGGGAAGAGGCCTCGGATCCGAGGCCTCATTCTAGAGTGCACAATCTGATTTCTTAAGGGGGGCTAATATGATGATTTTGAGGCCCCCTCGGCCATTTGAGGTTCTGATAGGCTAAGTGTATGACTTGTGGGAAGAGGCCTCGGATCCGAGGCCTCATTCTAGAGTGCACAAACTGATTTCTTAAGGGGGGCCAATATGATGATTTTGAGGCCCTCTCGGCCATTTCAGGTTCTGATAGGCTAAGTGTATGACTTGTGGGAAGAGGCCTCGGATCCGAGGCCTCATTCTAGAGGGCACAATCTGATTTCTTAAGGGGGGCTAATATGATGATTTTGAGGCCCCCTCGGCCATTTCAGGTTATGCTAGGGTATTTGTATGAGTTGTGGGAAGAGGCCTCGGATCCGAGGCCTCATTCTAGAGTGCACAAACTGATTTCTTAAGGGGGGCCAATATGATGATTTTGAGGCCCTCTCGGCCATTTCAGGTTCTGATAGGCTAAGTGTATGACTTGTGGGAAGAGGCCTCGGATCCGAGGCCTCATTCTAGAGTGCACAAACTGATTTCTTAAGGGGGGCCAATATGATGATTTTGAGGCCCTCTCGGCCATTTCAGGTTCTGATAGGCTAAGTGTATGACTTGTGGGAAGAGGCCTCGGATCCGAGGCCTCATTCTAGAGGGCACAATCTGATTTCTTAAGGGGGGCTAATATGATGATTTTGAGGCCCCCTCGGCCATTTCAGGTTATGCTAGGGTATTTGTATGAGTTGTGGGAAGAGGCCTCGGATCCGAGGCCTCATTCTAGAGTGCACAATCTGATTTCTTAAGGGGGGCTAATATGATGATTTTGAGGCCCTCTCGGCCATTTCAGGTTCTTATAGGCTAAGTGTATGACTTGTGGGAAGAGGCCTCGGATCCGAGGCCTCATTCTAGAGTGCACAAACTGATTTCTTAAGGGGGGCCAATATGATGATTTTGAGGCCCTCTCGGCCATTTCAGTTTCTGATAGGCTAAGTGTATGACTTGTGGGAAGAGGCCTCGGATCCGAGGCCTCATTCTAGAGTGCACAATCTGATTTCTTAAGGGGGGCTAATATGATGATTTTGAGGCCCTCTCGGCCATTTCAGGTTCTTATAGGCTAAGTGTATGACTTGTGGGAAGAGGCCTCGGATCCGAGGCCTCATTCTAGAGTGCACAAACTGATTTCTTAAGGGGGGCCAATATGATGATTTTGAGGCCCTCTCGGCCATTTCAGGTTCTGATAGGCTAAGTGTATGACTTGTGGGAAGAGGCCTCGGATCCGAGGCCTCATTCTAGAGGGCACAATCTGATTTCTTAAGGGGGGCTAATATGATGATTTTGAGGCCCCCTCGGCCATTTCAGGTTATGCTAGGGTATTTGTATGAGTTGTGGGAAGAGGCCTCGGATCCGAGGCCTCATTCTAGAGTGCACAAACTGATTTCTTAAGGGGGGCCAATATGATGATTTTGAGGCCCTCTCGGCCATTTCAGGTTCTGATAGGCTAAGTGTATGGCTTGTGGGAAGAGGCCTCGGATCCGAGGTCTCATTCTAGAGGGCACAATCTGATTTCTTAAGGGGGGCTAATATGATGATTTTGAGGCCCCCTCGGCCATTTCAGGTTATGCTAGGGTATTTGTATGAATGTGGGAAGAGGCCTCGGATCCGAGGCCTCATTCTAGAGTGCACAAACTGATTTCTTAAGGGGGGCCAATATGATGATTTTGAGGCCCCCTCGGCCATTTCAGGTTCTTATAGGCTAAGTGTATGACTTGTGGGAAGAGGCCTCGGATCCGAGGCCTCATTCTAGAGGGCACAATCTGATTTCTTAAGGGGGGCTAATATGATGATTTTGAGGCCCCCTCGGCCATTTCAGGTTATGCTAGGGTATTTGTATGAGTTGTGGGAAGAGGCCTCGGATCCGAGGCCTCATTCTAGAGTGCACAATCTGATTTCTTAAGGGGGGCTAATATGATGATTTTGAGGCCCTCTCGGCCATTTCAGGTTCTTATAGGCTAAGTGTATGACTTGTGGGAAGAGGCCTCGGATCCGAGGCCTCATTCTAGAGTGCACAAACTGATTTCTTAAGGGGGGCCAATATGATGATTTTGAGGCCCTCTCGGCCATTTCAGTTTCTGATAGGCTAAGTGTATGACTTGTGGGAAGAGGCCTCGGATCCGAGGCCTCATTCTAGAGTGCACAATCTGATTTCTTAAGGGGGCTAATATGATGATTTTGAGGCCCCCTCGGCCATTTCAGGTTCTGATAGGCTAAGTGTATGACTTGTGGGAAGAGGCCTCGGATCCGAGGCCTCATTCTAGAGTGCACAAACTGATTTCTTAAGGGGGGCCAATATGATGATTTTGAGGCCCTCTCGGCCATTTCAGGTTCTTATAGGCTAAGTGTATGACTTGTGGGAAGAGGCCTCGGATCCGAGGCCTCATTCTAGAGTGCACAAACTGATTTCTTAAGGGGGGCCAATATGATGATTTTGAGGCCCTCTCGGCCATTTCAGGTTCTGATAGGCTAAGTGTATGACTTGTGGGAAGAGGCCTCGGATCCGAGGCCTCATTCTAGAGTGCACAAACTGATTTCTTAAGGGGGGCCAATATGATGATTTTGAGGCCCTCTCGGCCATTTCAGGTTCTGATAGGCTAAGTGTATGGCTTGTGGGAAGAGGCCTCGGATCCGAGGTCTCATTCTAGAGGGCACAATCTGATTTCTTAAGGGGGGCTAATATGATGATTTTGAGGCCCCCTCGGCCATTTCAGGTTATGCTAGGGTATTTGTATGAATGTGGGAAGAGGCCTCGGATCCGAGGCCTCATTCTAGAGTGCACAAACTGATTTCTTAAGGGGGGCCAATATGATGATTTTGAGGCCCCCTCGGCCATTTCAGGTTCTTATAGGCTAAGTGTATGACTTGTGGGAAGAGGCCTCGGATCCGAGGCCTCATTCTAGAGTGCACAATCTGATTTCTTAAGGGGGGCTAATATGATGATTTTGAGGCCCCCTCGGCCATTTCAGGTTATGCTAGGGTATTTGTATGAGTTGTGGGAAGAGGCCTCGGATCCGAGGCCTCATTCTAGAGTGCACAAACTGATTTCTTAAGGGGGGCCAATATGATGATTTTGAGGCCCTCTCGGCCATTTCAGGTTCTTATAGGCTAAGTGTATGACTTGTGGGAAGAGGCCTCGGATCCGAGGCCTCATTCTAGAGTGCACAATCTGATTTCTTAAGGGGGGCTAATATGATGATTTTGAGGCCCCCTCGGCCATTTCAGGTTCTGATAGGCTAAGTGTATGACTTGTGGGAAGAGGCCTCGGATCCGAGGCCTCATTCTAGAGTGCACAAACTGATTTCTTAAGGGGGGCCAATATGATGATTTTGAGGCCCTCTCGGCCATTTCAGGTTCTTATAGGCTAAGTGTATGACTTGTGGGAAGAGGCCTCGGATCCGAGGCCTCATTCTAGAGTGCACAAACTGATTTCTTAAGGGGGGCCAATATGATGATTTTGAGGCCCTCTCGGCCATTTCAGGTTCTTATAGGCTAAGTGTATGACTTGTGGGAAGAGGCCTCGGATCCGAGGCCTCATTCTAGAGTGCACAATCTGATTTCTTAAGGGGGGCTAATATGATGATTTTGAGGCCCCCTCGGCCATTTGAGGTTCTGATAGGCTAAGTGTATGACTTGTGGGAAGAGGCCTCGGATCCGAGGCCTCATTCTAGAGTGCACAAACTGATTTCTTAAGGGGGGCCAATATGATGATTTTGAGGCCCTCTCGGCCATTTCAGGTTCTTATAGGCTAAGTGTATGACTTGTGGGAAGAGGCCTCGGATCCGAGGCCTCATTCTAGAGTGCACAAACTGATTTCTTAAGGGGGGCCAATATGATGATTTTGAGGCCCTCCCGGCCATTTCAGGTTCTGATAGGCTAAGTGTATGACTTGTGGGAAGAGGCCTCGGATCCGAGGCCTCATTCTAGAGTGCACAATCTGATTTCTTAAGGGGGGCCAATATGATGATTTTGAGGCCCTCTCGGCCATTTCAGGTTCTTATAGGCTAAGTGTATGACTTGTGGGAAGAGGCCTCGGATCCGAGGCCTCATTCTAGAGTGCACAAACTGATTTCTTAAGGGGGGCCAATATGATGATTTTGAGGCCCTCTCGGCCATTTCAGTTTCTGATAGGCTAAGTGTATGACTTGTGGGAAGAGGCCTCGGATCCGAGGCCTCATTCTAGAGTGCACAATCTGATTTCTTAAGGGGGGCTAATATGATGATTTTGAGGCCCCCTCGGCCATTTCAGGTTCTGATAGGCTAAGTGTATGACTTGTGGGAAGAGGCCTCGGATCCGAGGCCTCATTCTAGAGGGCACAATCTGATTTCTTAAGGGGGGCTAATATGATGATTTTGAGGCCCCCTCGGCCATTTCAGGTTATGCTAGGGTATTTGTATGAGTTGTGGGAAGAGGCCTCGGATCCGAGGCCTCATTCTAGAGTGCACAAACTGATTTCTTAAGGGGGGCCAATATGATGATTTTGAGGCCCTCTCGGCCATTTCAGGTTCTTATAGGCTAAGTGTATGACTTGTGGGAACAGGCCTCGGATCCGAGGCCTCATTCTAGAGTGCACAAACTGATTTCTTAAGGGGGGCTAATATGATGATTTTGAGGCCCTCTCGGCCATTTGAGGTTCTGATAGGCTAAGTGTATGACTTGTGGGAAGAGGCCTCGGATCCGAGGCCTCATTCTAGAGTGCACAAACTGATTTCTTAAGGGGGGCCAATATGATGATTTTGAGGCCCTCTCGGCCATTTCAGGTTCTTATAGGCTAAGTGTATGACTTGTGGGAAGAGGCCTCGGATCCGAGGCCTCATTCTAGAGTGCACAAACTGATTTCTTAAGGGGGGCCAATATGATGATTTTGAGGCCCCCTCGGCCATTTCAGGTTATGCTAGGGTATTTGTATGAGTTGTGGGAAGAGGCCTCGGATCCGAGGCCTCATTCTAGAGTGCACAAACTGATTTCTTAAGGGGGGCCAATATGATGATTTTGAGGCCCTCTCGGCCATTTCAGGTTCTTATAGGCTAAGTGTATGACTTGTGGGAAGAGGCCTCGGATCCGAGGCCTCATTCTAGAGTGCACAAACTGATTTCTTAAGGGGGGCCAATATGATGATTTTGAGGCCCTCTCGGCCATTTCAGGTTCTTATAGGCTAAGTGTATGACTTGTGGGAAGAGGCCTCGGATCCGAGGCCTCATTCTAGAGTGCACAAACTGATTTCTTAAGGGGGGCCAATATGATGATTTTGAGGCCCTCTCGGCCATTTCAGGTTCTGATAGGCTAAGTGTATGACTTGTGGGAAGAGGCCTCGGATCCGAGGCCTCATTCTAGAGGGCACAATCTGATTTCTTAAGGGGGGCTAATATGATGATTTTGAGGCCCCCTCGGCCATTTCAGGTTATGCTAGGGTATTTGTATGAGTTGTGGGAAGAGGCCTCGGATCCGAGGCCTCATTCTAGAGTGCACAATCTGATTTCTTAAGGGGGGCTAATATGATGATTTTGAGGCCCTCTCGGCCATTTCAGGTTCTTATAGGCTAAGTGTATGACTTGTGGGAAGAGGCCTCGGATCCGAGGCCTCATTCTAGAGTGCACAATCTGATTTCTTAAGGGGGGCCAATATGATGATTTTGAGGCCCTCTCGGCCATTTCAGGTTCTTATAGGCTAAGTGTATGACTTGTGGGAAGAGGCCTCGGATCCGAGGCCTCATTCTAGAGTGCACAAACTGATTTCTTAAGGGGGGCCAATATGATGATTTTGAGGCCCTCTCGGCCATTTCAGTTTCTGATAGGCTAAGTGTATGACTTGTGGGAAGAGGCCTCGGATCCGAGGCCTCATTCTAGAGTGCACAATCTGATTTCTTAAGGGGGGCTAATATGATGATTTTGAGGCCCCCTCGGCCATTTCAGGTTCTGATAGGCTAAGTGTATGACTTGTAGGAAGAGGCCTCGGATCCGAGGCCTCATTCTAGAGTGCACAAACTGATTTCTTAAGGGGGGCCAATATGATGATTTTGAGGCCCTCTCGGCCATTTCAGGTTCTTATAGGCTAAGTGTATGACTTGTGGGAAGAGGCCTCGGATCCGAGGCCTCATTCTAGAGTGCACAAACTGATTTCTTAAGGGGGGCCAATATGATGATTTTGAGGCCCTCTCGGCCATTTCAGGTTCTGATAGGCTAAGTGTATGACTTGTGGGAAGAGGCCTCGGATCCGAGGCCTCATTCTAGAGTGCACAAACTGATTTCTTAAGGGGGGCCAATATGATGATTTTGAGGCCCTCTCGGCCATTTCAGGTTCTGATAGGCTAAGTATATGACTTGTGGGAAGAGGCCTCGGATCCGAGGCCTCATTCTAGAGGGCACAATCTGATTTCTTAAGGGGGGCTAATATGATGATTTTGAGGCCCCCTCGGCCATTTCAGGTTATGCTAGGGTATTTGTATGAGTTGTGGGAAGAGGCCTCAGATCCGAGGCCTCATTCTAGAGTGCACAAACTGATTTCTTAATGGGGGCCAATATGATGATTTTGAGGCCCTCTCGGCCATTTCAGGTTCTGATAGGCTAAGTGTATGGCTTGTGGGAAGAGGCCTCGGATCCGAGGCCTCATTCTAGAGGGCACAATCTGATTTCTTAAGGGGGGCTAATATGATGATTTTGAGGCCCCCTCGGCCATTTCAGGTTATGCTAGGGTATTTGTATGAATGTGGGAAGAGGCCTCGGATCCGAGGCCTCATTCTAGAGTGCACAAACTGATTTCTTAAGGGGGGCTAATATGATGATTTTGAGGCCCCCTCGGCCATTTCAGGTTCTTATAGGCTAAGTGTATGACTTGTGGGAAGAGGCCTCGGATCCGAGGCCTCATTCTAGAGTGCACAATCTGATTTCTTAAGGGGGGCTAATATGATGATTTTGAGGCCCCCTCGGCCATTTCAGGTTATGCTAGGGTATTTGTATGAGTTGTGGGAAGAGGCCTCGGATCCGAGGCCTCATTCTAGAGTGCACAAACTGATTTCTTAAGGGGGGCCAATATGATGATTTTGAGGCCCTCTCGGCCATTTCAGGTTCTTATAGGCTAAGTGTATGACTTGTGGGAAGAGGCCTCGGATCCGAGGCCTCATTCTAGAGTGCACAATCTGATTTCTTAAGGGGGGCTAATATGATGATTTTGAGGCCCCCTCGGCCATTTGAGGTTCTGATAGGCTAAGTGTATGACTTGTGGGAAGAGGCCTCGGATCCGAGGCCTCATTCTAGAGTGCACAAACTGATTTCTTAAGGGGGGCCAATATGATGATTTTGAGGCCCTCTCGGCCATTTGAGGTTCTGATAGGCTAAGTGTATGACTTGTGGGAAGAGGCCTCGGATCCGAGGCCTCATTCTAGAGTGCACAAACTGATTTCTTAAGGGGGGCCAATATGATGATTTTGAGGCCCTCTCGGCCATTTCAGGTTCTGATAGGCTAAGTGTATGACTTGTGGGAAGAGGCCTCGGATCCGAGGCCTCATTCTAGAGTGCACAAACTGATTTCTTAAGGGGGGCCAATATGATGATTTTGAGGCCCTCTCGGCCATTTCAGGTTCTTATAGGCTAAGTGTATGACTTGTGGGAAGAGGCCTCGGATCCGAGGCCTCATTCTAGAGTGCACAAACTGATTTCTTAAGGGGGGCCAATATGATGATTTTGAGGCCCTCTCGGCCATTTCAGGTTCTGATAGGCTAAGTGTATGACTTGTGGGAAGAGGCCTCGGATCCGAGGCCTCATTCTAGAGTGCACAAACTGATTTCTTAAGGGGGGCCAATATGATGATTTTGAGGCCCTCTCGGCCATTTCAGGTTCTGATAGGCTAAGTATATGACTTGTGGGAAGAGGCCTCGGATCCGAGGCCTCATTCTAGAGGGCACAATCTGATTTCTTAAGGGGGGCTAATATGATGATTTTGAGGCCCCCTCGGCCATTTCAGGTTATGCTAGGGTATTTGTATGAGTTGTGGGAAGAGGCCTCAGATCCGAGGCCTCATTCTAGAGTGCACAAACTGATTTCTTAATGGGGGCCAATATGATGATTTTGAGGCCCTCTCGGCCATTTCAGGTTCTGATAGGCTAAGTGTATGGCTTGTGGGAAGAGGCCTCGGATCCGAGGCCTCATTCTAGAGGGCACAATCTGATTTCTTAAGGGGGGCTAATATGATGATTTTGAGGCCCCCTCGGCCATTTCAGGTTATGCTAGGGTATTTGTATGAATGTGGGAAGAGGCCTCGGATCCGAGGCCTCATTCTAGAGTGCACAAACTGATTTCTTAAGGGGGGCTAATATGATGATTTTGAGGCCCCCTCGGCCATTTCAGGTTCTTATAGGCTAAGTGTATGACTTGTGGGAAGAGGCCTCGGATCCGAGGCCTCATTCTAGAGTGCACAATCTGATTTCTTAAGGGGGGCTAATATGATGATTTTGAGGCCCCCTCGGCCATTTCAGGTTATGCTAGGGTATTTGTATGAGTTGTGGGAAGAGGCCTCGGATCCGAGGCCTCATTCTAGAGTGCACAAACTGATTTCTTAAGGGGGGCCAATATGATGATTTTGAGGCCCTCTCGGCCATTTCAGGTTCTTATAGGCTAAGTGTATGACTTGTGGGAAGAGGCCTCGGATCCGAGGCCTCATTCTAGAGTGCACAATCTGATTTCTTAAGGGGGGCTAATATGATGATTTTGAGGCCCCCTCGGCCATTTGAGGTTCTGATAGGCTAAGTGTATGACTTGTGGGAAGAGGCCTCGGATCCGAGGCCTCATTCTAGAGTGCACAAACTGATTTCTTAAGGGGGGCCAATATGATGATTTTGAGGCCCTCTCGGCCATTTGAGGTTCTGATAGGCTAAGTGTATGACTTGTGGGAAGAGGCCTCGGATCCGAGGCCTCATTCTAGAGTGCACAAACTGATTTCTTAAGGGGGGCCAATATGATGATTTTGAGGCCCTCTCGGCCATTTCAGGTTCTTATAGGCTAAGTGTATGACTTGTGGGAAGAGGCCTCGGATCCGAGGCCTCATTCTAGAGTGCACAAACTGATTTCTTAAGGGGGGCCAATATGATGATTTTGAGGCCCCCTCGGCCATTTCAGGTTATGCTAGGGTATTTGTATGAGTTGTGGGAAGAGGCCTCGGATCCGAGGCCTCATTCTAGAGTGCACAAACTGATTTCTTAAGGGGGGCCAATATGATGATTTTGAGGCCCTCTCGGCCATTTCAGGTTCTTATAGGCTAAGTGTATGGCTTGTGGGAAGAGGCCTCGGATCCGAGGCCTCATTCTAGAGGGCACAATCTGATTTCTTAAGGGGGGCTAATATGATGATTTTGAGGCCCCCTCGGCCATTTCAGGTTATGCTAGGGTATTTGTATGAATGTGGGAAGAGGCCTGGATCCGAGGCCTCATTCTAGAGTGCACAAACTGATTTCTTAAGGGGGGCCAATATGATGATTTTGAGGCCCTCTCGGCCATTTCAGGTTCTGATAGGCTAAGTGTATGACTTGTGGGAAGAGGCCTCGGATCCGAGGCCTCATTCTAGAGTGCACAAACTGATTTCTTAAGGGGGGCCAATATGATGATTTTGAGGCCCTCTCGGCCATTTCAGGTTCTGATAGGCTAAGTGTATGACTTGTGGGAAGAGGCCTCGGATCCGAGGCCTCATTCTAGAGTGCACAATCTGATTTCTTAAGGGGGGCTAATATGATGATTTTGAGGCCCTCTCGGCCATTTCAGGTTATGCTAGGGTATTTGTATGAGTTGTGGGAAGAGGCCTCGGATCCGAGGCCTCATTCTAGAGTGCACAAACTGATTTCATATTTTCGAGTCTATGGTGTGTGGAAGGAGGTTTGGGTTTTTGTTTTTTTATGGTCACTAAAATATTGACCTTGCTTTTTGAAATTCTCATTCTCTTCATGTTCTTAGGAAATGGACTCTTCACAAGGCGCTCAATCGCAACCCGAATTTGGAGAGGATGTTGTTGTTGAGGCACCGTTGGTTGAAGTTGAAGCCGTCCAGGTGGATGCTTTTAATTCAGAAGGCGAAATGCAAGTAGAGGTAAGTTGGATGGTTGTTGAGTGATGTGTTTAGCAAATTTCTTGTGTTCAAGCATTCTTAGCATTCATTTCTTGTTTGTGATTTTGTTAGGCTCTCCCAATGAGTGACGATGCCGTGCAAGCTGTTTCCGACACCGATCCTGTTGTGTGTGAACTTGAGCTTCGGAAATCACAAAAGGAAGATTCCGTTGGTGTTATCCAACGCCTCCGGATTAAGCCAACGGGTAAGTCCCGTTTATCCATTCCTTTGTGCCGCTTGAGAGCCCTCCCTCTTGTCCGTCCTATCAGTGAGGTTGAGGTGCAGCGCTTGGAATGTGAGTTTGTAATGGGATACCGAGAGGGTGATCGAGTTCTTTACGTTTCTATTTTCAACGATGTTCCCGTGGACCTTCCCATTCCCCCTGGCATCATGGCCTCTTGGAGCCCCCTTTGGCAAGAGGCCTCCGCAGAATTTGATACCAAGCTCAAGCTGGATCCGGATCTCGCACATTTCGCGGGGAAGATGTTCTTCGTTTGGGAAGGCAATCATCGTCTCACTGCTTGGTGGAGGCATGTCAATAACCACCACCCCGATGAAAAGAGTTGGCATATCTCGGTGGACTGCATAATTGTTGACCCTAGAGGCTACACTGGTGTATTCCTCAATGCCATGAGCGACATTAATTGGTAAACTCACTCACTTATTCATTCATTTTGCATTTTTTATTCAATTTTTTTGCATTATTTTCAGTGCAACTTCCTCACATACTTTGTCTCAGGTCAACCGAGCATGATTATGTCAAAGCAAATATTCCGGCCAAGCTTCTTCGAATCCGCACTTTTGGAAGGTTAGAATTGTCCACCTTCAAGGATCTCATATCGCCAGCTGACTACAAAGCATGCGAGAAAATAAAGGAGAGTCGCCCAACTTGGTACACCTTGACGGCTGATGTGTTCGTTAAGTTTCTTTACAAGGTATGGTTTTGTGCATTCAATCATTTATAGCTTCCAACATAGACAATCTCCTTTAATATAAACTCACCAAGTTCTATCTCGCAGAGAGACATTTCAGCTCAAGCAGACATTGCAGTGAGGCATTACCGTGAGACGACACCAGTTGCAGAGAGATCAGCCACTGAGATTTGGAATGTTATGACCAAAGCCCAAGAGAGAACAATTAAGAGTATTCGGGCCCGTTCTTTTGAGAAGTACATATCCGTTGCACACCCTGACAATGGAGATGATTTCTTTCATGAGGTACTGTCTTCATCTCAAATCACTCTAGAATCCAACTCATCCCATTCAAGCATTGACTCTCTTTATCTCAAATCATTTTTTCTTCGTGCACAGATTGACCGCCATTTTAATGAGTTCTCGTCGACGGACATGACAATTGAAAAATTACAAAAAATTGTCACATGTCCGGTCGAAGCTTCGTTCAAAGCTAAGTGGCTTCATTGGTGGAACGCCCCTCTTCCTGAAAGGTTAGATAACAAGTTCCCCGTCGACAAGCCTTTGAGGGAGAGGGCTTTGGACGACTGGCTACACAAGGCGTCCTTTTGGGCTCAGGTAAATCCCTTTCTCGGCATTCTTTGATTTCATTTTCCTTTATTGGAGTTATCTCGTATCTAATCATCTCCCTCTGCAGTTGGAGAAGGAAGTCGCGGTTGAAATTGAGACCTTAGAGGAAAGCCTCTCCGTGGACATTGATTGGGATGCATCAGAAACTATCCTTCGCCCTCGTGAATACGTTGATCACTGGCGGATTATCCTTTGGGACAAGGCCTTCAAGCCTTACCTCGGCGATAAACCTAACATCGGCTTTGCCAAAGGTGATAACCTCTTGGAGTTCGAGGAGGGGTCACTCGCTGTCAAGCGTGTGGCGTATCGGTAATATATCTATCATCTTCTCGCACCTATCCTTATTCTCATTTCTTGCTCTTTTTCTTGTTTTTCTTACTTTCTTGTTTTGTCATGTAGGTATATTATGAGAGAGTTGGTTGAGAAAAATGCATTGGCCTCGTCTTCCTTGCCGGAGTACCTCTCGGACTGGGTGAATGTTTATTCTAGCCTTTGTGTGTACACGTCGGCGCAAACAAGCAAGTTCTCCGAATTGCACTTGCAGGGTGGTGGATGGTACTTGGATTGTGCTGCAGGATTCGTCCCCGGGGAAGAGAAGGCTTTGTTTGCTAGCCTAGTGGGTAGTGCTCCGGATGATAACATTCTCAGCTTGGACGAGCCTGATATCGTTGAGCTTCCCCCTCCTCCTCCTAAGGCACCAAGAGGAAAGGGCAAAGCAAAGAAGTCTGCCACTCAAGCATCTTCCCAAGTTCTCACTCGGTCAGCTTCCAAGACCCCGGTTGAGCCACCCACTCTCCCACACAGTCCATCTTTCGCTCCATCCGTTGCTCCCTCTCTTGCTCCCTCTCTTACTCCATCTGCATTTCGTCCACAACCTCTTGACACTCCATCTCACAGTGGCACTTCTCTGCTCTCTTTGCCTCGCAAGAGGAAAGCTGCTCTCTTGGATACCACTGCCACCTCTTCGGATTCTCCTAACACGCTTTCTCTCATCGAAAATGTTGACATGGTTCAACTAATGCTCGATTCCGATGTTGCCGGAGGTCCCCTCCCCCCATATACCCGCATCCAAGAGTTCATTGCCAAGGTTTGTTTACTTACCTTTGTCAATTCTCCATTTTATTTCCTTTTTGGTTTTCTTTGTTTTTGCATCCTTGTTCTCATGAAGCTTCATTCGCAGGTTGGGGCTGGTCGTTCCCGTGTTAACACGTCGAATTCAGCTCACAAGGGCCTCGACTTGCTCTTTGCCGATATTCCCGAGAACTTGCCTGTGCCCAACATCTCCACAGATGTTCCTGTTTGGAACAAGCTCCACGAATCATACTATGAGTGTCTGTTTGCATTTGCGAAATCTAACCTCTATGACCATGGTGTCCTTGTCCTTGCCCATTGTGCGAGTGCCAAAGTTTCTAAGAGTATTTTCGATTGGGCACACACTTATGACTTCTACGTCGCGGAAGATTGGTTTGGAATGAATGATTTGGACCTCCAATCTCCCGTTGTTCCCTCTGGAGTGGTAAGCTACTCTCCCTCTCTTCCGCTTCCGTCTTGCATTTCATTTCAATTTCAATTCAATCTCAATCCCATTTCATTTCAATTCATTTTCCTTTTGATTGTTGCAGACTCGGAAGTTCAGCATCAAGGTTCTTGTTCGTGTTAACTCCGTTCTTAGAGTTCGGGAGGAGGCCATGCAGGAATATGGTTACAACCTCCAGCGAGATGGATGGTTGAATACCTTCACCGATGAAAAGAGCCAGGCCATGCGCAGTGATGGGGTACCTTGGCGAGGTGCCCGTGAGAAACATCCTGTTTTTTTTTCCATCCTTCTTGCTACTCTCACCGACAAGAATGATGTCATTATGGACTGGCAATGTGGTGTAGGTACGCCTTCTTTTTCAACTTCATCCTTACTTTGATTTTTCCGTTGTTTGTCCTTAACTTGTTTCAATACTAACTTTTTGCATCTCTTTGCATTAGGTGGTTCAATTACAGCATGTCGATCCCTTGAGCGGCATATTGTGGCCCTTGAGAGTGACCCCCTCATTTTCAATGCACTCCTACTCCCTATGCGCGATCCCCAACCTGCGCGTATATCTCGCTCAGTTGCATCTCCATCTACATCTATCTTTGATCCTCCTCAAAAGATGACCAAGAGAGCATTCGGATTCCTTTGTGCGTAAGTTTGCTTTCTAGATTTTGCCTTGTTTGCCTTAATTTCAAGTTCTCATTTTCTAGTGTCATCATGTTCCTAATCCTTTTGCTTGGATGTTTAGAGAGCCAGCGGATGTCGCAGTCATTCGTGGGGACATGTTTTCAAGTCCTCCGAAGCCGTTTGAGCTTCCCCCGTATGCTAGTGCAATGGCGAATTGCTTTGCGAAGGCTGACTCCCCACCTCCTCCTCGCGTTCGTCATTTCTCGCGTGGAACACGCAATCTTTTCTTGTTAGAAGCAAATGAGGGTGAGGAGAGTGATAGGGAATGTTCTCCAAGCCCTTAGTTTTTCATTTTGGTTTTGGAGATTATAACTCCGTTTGTTCTTGTTTTCCGGCTATAATAAAAGTTATGTGTTGGTTTTATTGTTGATATCTGGCGCAAGTTTCATTCTTTCTCTCCGCCATTTCATATTCCTAATGTCAACCCGCATTGCATTCTTCATGTTTTCATCATCGTTTGTATCTCTTCTCTTGTACTCAATTGTACTCGGATCCGATGCCTCTTCCCACACCACATACGCATTACCCAATACCAAAAGGACATAAAACATTCAAAAATGAACAAAACATATTAAGTTTACAATCCCATCCCTGGACTCATGCTACTGAATGCTAATCCTAATACAAGGCATACTACAGAAGTGGCATAGAGCAATCGATTCTGATGAAAACATTTTAAGTTTTCAACACAATGCCTGCACCCAAAAATGAGGCCTCGGATCCGAGGCCTCTTCCCACACCACATAGTAACGCATTACCCAATACTAAAAAGACATAAAACATTCAAAAATGAACAATACATTTTAAATTTTCAATCCCATCCCTGGTCTCATGCTACTGAATGCTACTCCTCATACAAGGCATACTACAAAAAATTGCTGAGAGCATTCAAATATGATGAAATCATATTAAGTTTTCAAGCCCATGCCTCGAAAAAAAAGTGAGGCCTCTTCCAAATGCCCCTCATTATGCCAGGCCTTTATAGATTGCAAATTTTTACTTCTTTGCCTCGATTTCAGGGTAGGCCTCGATTTGAGGGTTGGCCTCGATTTCAGGGAGGCCTCGATTTCAGGGTAGGCCACACTCTCTGTTCTAATTTATATATTTAAAGTGTGTGTTTCTGATGTTTGTTTTTGTTTTGTGAATGAGGGTGTAGGCCACATTCTTGGTTTGGATTCAGGTATTGAATCCAAGTGCTTGTGAATGTTGTTTTGGTTTGTTAGGGAAGAGGATAGGCCAGCATTTTAGGATCTAGTATTGCATCTAAGATGTTGAATGCATTTGATTTGGATTGTAATCTTTTCTTTTGGAATCTGGTTTTGCACCTAAGTGTTTAAATGTATTGGAATTGCATTAGGCTTTTGTTTAGGAAATTGGTAGTTTCAACTTGCAATCTGGTTTTGCACCTAAGAGTTTACATGTATTCGAATTGTATTAGGCTTTTGTTTAGGAATTTGGTAGTTTCAATTTGCAATCTGGTTTTGCACCTAAGAGTTTACATGTATTCGAATTGTATTAGGCTTTTGTTTAGGAATTTGGTAGTTTCAATTTGCAATCTGGTTTTGCATCTAAGAGGTTGTATGTATTGGCTTTGGGTTGAAATCTTTTGTTTAGGAGTTTGGTAGTTTCAATTTGCAATCTGGTTTTGCATCTAAGAGGTTGAATGTATTGGCTTTGGGTTGAAATCTTTTGTTTAGGAATTTGGTTGTTTCAATTTGCAATCAGGTTTTGCATCTAAGAGGTTGAATGTTTTGGATTCAGGTTAGGCTTTTGTTTTGGAATTTGGTTGTTTCAATTTGCCATCTCAGCATATTCAAGATGCCGTGGGTGGGTAAGTTCCTTGGGCCCTTAGCCTACATTTTTAATTTGATTTCTGCTGGATAATGTAGCCACATTATTTGTGTGCAAGCCACATTTGAATTCTGTTGGTTTATTCTTATGTTATTATATTCAGGTTGTGTGTTTCAATGTGACTCAGGTAACGCAAAAACGCGCCGATTCGTCGTCATTGTGCCCCACGTATTGGAGCTGGACCTAGATGTACAGTTGTCCGTATTAGTTCCGAACTTAGTGGTGGGTGCTACAAAGGATTATACGAGCCGGGAGAAGGCGTTTGACACCAAACGCCGTTTGTTGGTGATCGGCAAATTACGACTATGTTGCAAAGCATGGAAGGACATTGTCGATACCAGTGTGGAGTACCATGCGCTTCGTTTGGCGGCGCATGAGTTTAGGATGGGTCCACATGCTCTCCCAGAGTTGTGTTTGCCACGCGAACACAACCTGGTAAAACTTTTTAAATTGAACCTCATGTTGTTTTCGCAGAGCCGCCACGTCACCTCAACAATTTCCAAGAGGATTTTGCGGTCGGAGTTGGCGGAGTTGTCTTTGCGTAATTTGGCTAGGCTTAGAGATGAATTAGAAAGTTGTTATGGTGCAACGGAGTTTTATGGCATGTTTTTTGGATCTTTTTACCCATATTGGACATGCCCCGCAGATAGGGTGTAGATGGCCCTAAACTAGACTATATAGCTACTTGAACTAACTACACATTTTTGTAAGTCTTCATGTTGGATACATTTTGTTGACCAATAAATTATTTTTTGTGTATGGTATTTTGATTTTCATTTGTTGATGTTAGCCCTAATCAAATATATTACATTTTAAACATATACTAAAAGATGTTTAATAACAAATGCAATCTTCCACGCCTATAGGATCCATTGGTTTCTCAAACAATTCTAAGTTATACTGTCCACGGGAATGGGGTTCCTTTCCAAAAAATGTAATTGAAAATATCTCTAATTCCACGGAAATAGGTACTGCTTCTCCTAAAATTACCTAACAAAATCTAAATTTTCCGCTCTCCAATCTCCGCTCTCCGCTCTCCGCTCTCTGCTCTACGCTCACATACTTGAGTTTCCCGTTGCAAATATGAGCATATGGTAAAGGTTGTATTGCAAATGATGTATACCCATTTACTAGAGTGTGTTGTACATGGTGTACAATGTTGTGTTGTATACAAAGGTCATGGAAGCATATTGAAGGAACATTGAGATTGATGTGCCAAGTACAAAACTTCCAAAATGCTAGGTGTAAACAATTTGCTATATCTACAAGAACAATAATTTGATTAAGTAAAGTGTTCGATATACATGAACCTCTTCAGCATTCACATTTATGTTTCATGGAGCACACCGAAATTGTGATGTGTCTTAACGGCTCTCCTGAGACGTTCACTGATTGCGCTGCACGCTCTAAATACAATGTGGCATACTGGCTTGCAAATTAGGCCGTGCATACACTAGCATGCGAACTAGGCCATGCAGATACTGACATCAAATACTTTATGCTAACACTTCCATCACCCTTTTCAACTAAAAACTAACCAAACTTGTTCCTTTATTTTGGATTGTTATATAGGCATCAATGTAAATTCTTCCCATGTGATTGACTAGGCTCTTTTAGAAAATACTCTAAACTTTGTATAGGCATATAATGAAGGCTCCCGGGAACCGTGACAAACTAGTCTACCCCATCCATCCATCGCATTTAAACATGTTATTGGTGGCAGGGACAAACGTGACCACATCCCATGTAGCCCTTAACCCTAGTACACATACATTTTTTTCTTTTCTCCGGAAATGAATGTCTCCCCCCCCCCAAACCCCTTTTAACATATATGCCCAGCCTTACGGGCTTTATCAAAAATGTAATTTGCACTTCATTGCCACTGTTGCACCTGCATTTGAGTCCCTAGGTTCAATTTTTGGCTTTGGTATGGGTGTTGGTTTTCGTATGTTCATGCAGGCCGGTCGGGAGGGGCATTGCATCTCCAATGGCATGGGTGTGGTTGCGGGTGCAGTCATTGGACCGTGAGTGTCCATATGTGTCTATAGAGTACTTGATCCGGCCGTGCATTTGGTTTGCGGCTAATTTGGTTTGGTTGCGATGTTTTGGCAAGAGTACGAATTGCCAGTCGAGGGTTTCCTATTGGTTGCTTCTGCTATTATTTTTGCCATTGGTACCACCTTAGCCGATGTTGGTATGGGTGGTCCTCCTTGTAAAACTGAACAACAAAAAAAAAGTATGCCCAATATGTGCGAACAATACATCATGTGCACTAAACATGAATTGTGTAATGCACATTGCCTCTAGAGCTCTCAATTCCATGGCCATGGAATAGACAAGTTTCATTGCCAAAACCGCATCGATCTTAGATTTCCTCACAAAAGTATTCGCATCAACAACTACATGAAATCTTTGTAGTTAGTCCGCTAGTATACCACAAAAAATGACAGGTCTAAAACAAACCAAGTCCATGTGGTGGATGTGGCGCTTTTGGAAGTCTTTATAACTCTTAAGTACACTCTATGTAGGTCTTGAACCCTCATGTGATCGTCAACCAATTATAATGGACGTTATCAATAGTTGCATTTGGTGACCACTACCATTGCAGCGTGCAATTGCAGAACCGATTGTTGGACGGTCCAAGTGTTTCTTAGCCTAGAATTCAACCATTTCTCCATGTGCAATGTTTCTAGTGTTGGCACCTGCCCATAACCCTTTGCAAACCACATGAGGCAACCCCACGAAGGCATGGCTTATAAGTTGAGGCATTACACCAAATGTTGTAACTGCCCAAAAAACATGTTTTGACCATGCTTGACCCATCCATAGGTCCATTGCCCCCCTTACCCATCTCAATTTCATTTGCACAAGCGGGTGTCAATGCCACCAACAAATTTTTGGGGTTTAGTGGGATTGTGGCTTCTACATTGAAGTCAACTCCAACATATTTGCATAATTGAGTTTGTTCGTAGTGACCCATTGTTTCAACTGCTAGACAACATGCTTGTACAATGTCAATAATGACCAACGGAAGACGTCTACACCAAGCATCACAATGATTGTAATGTATATGTGCCCAACTAAATTAATACCCTACGTTGATAGCATGTTGTGCATATTTTCCCAATAATGAACTAATTTCAAAAAAAGACTTAGACGGTATGTAAAAACATTTCTAAAAAATTGGGCTAATTTGTATATGTGTGTTTATTCATTTAAGCACATAGTATATCCTACATACAAATGCATATATTGTAATTTTTTCCCATTCATTCATGATTTTGGATTTAGCTTTCTAACGCACCAAATTTCCTAAAATTTAGGCATTTTGATCAATATCAAATCCAAGCGATGCCCATCGTGCTCACTAATGGCTCCTCAAAATGGGGCCGATGCCTTTGCCCACCCCACCCAACTTCAACATAACGTTGGCTACAAATCCCATATCAAATGCACCATTCTTCAAGATCCAATATGTGTACATATTCACTTCAGCTTAACATTCAAGCAAATGGATTTCATTCTCAAAATGGCATGCTTTAAGGAAGCTTGTAGACAAATCACAAGTAAGAAAATTGATAGAAATGTGCAACAAGGTAATATATATATATATATATATATATATATATATATATATATATATATATATATATATATATATATATATATATATATATATATATATATATATATATATATATACTTTTACCATTTGAAAGGGCCTTCGTTAGTTTGAAATTCAATTTAAAATCTTAGGCTAATTCACTTGTCATTTGTAAATTTCCTTTGCATGGTTCTTTTGAGTGGATTGATACTTGTAGATAATTCTACTGATTCAATTTATAATACTGTAATGAATGCTCAATTAAGCAAATCAAAACTAATCAAGCATTTAGGGTTTAGGGTTAAAGGCCCTTAATTTAGGCTTAAGCATTTAGAGTAAAGACCCTTAATTAAAAGTTAAGTGTTGAGGATTTACAATTTAGTTTAGGATTTAGGCCCATAAATAAGGGTCAAGGGTTTAGGATTTACAATTTTGAACACGCTTAATTAGTTTGAACGTGTATGAATACTTGTGAAAGTAGAAGGCATTAATTAAAATATTATAAACTGAATTGGAGAAATTTCCACAAGTATTCATACAAATTTTAAAGGACTACTCAACTCACAAACAACAAATGAATTTGCATAAGATTTTAAGTTCAATTTTAAAACAAGAAAGGCCTTTCAAATGGTAAGTCACAAAAGATATAACACTATTATTAATGAGGAATTTATTACATGCTTTCATGATGGTATCACTTGGTAATAAAATTTCAAAAAATTACTTACATACTAAGTTGCGGTGAATATATATATATATATATATATATATATATATATATATATAGGACCTTGAAGCAAGGTGCATTCAATATGGGTTTTGTGGACAAGCGGCCTTCAAAAAAATTGTTGTCGGGTGTGGCAGGCAGAGGTATCACCCCTCTTTTGAGGAGCCATTATAGACAAGGCATGCCCATGCTAGCAATTTCCCCATCATTTTCCATGCTCATTTCGATATCCTATACCACCTCAATGTCATAAAATCATGGTCATTGTGGGTCCATATACCCCCCCCCCAATGTGCACTATGGGGCCTAAAATGGCTAGAATTTCAGAGCGTGTAGTCATACTGAGGGCTGGTTTACACCATGGACCATGGAAGGTGGCCTTTTTTCATGGTCCAACTTCCATGGTTTGATTCTTTAAAAAATGAATTTACAAAGCCTTGGGGTCCCTCACCAGGTGTAAACCGAATGTGGACCAAGAGGAATGACCATGCACCAAAAAACGAATGTGCTAAATTTTTTTAATATATGCCCAGAAAGGGTAGTTTTGAAAATTTTGAGTTTGACCATTCTCTTGTCTTCTCTTGTCCTCATCTTCTCTTCTAAAAAAAAATCGTTAACAAATCATTATAATAGAATTTCTCTATCACGGGTCCCCTACCTTTTCTACCAGAGCCTTTTGCCTCTCCCACTGCAAAATCTATTGGGCCATGTCAGTGGATAATGTAGGCTAAAAAATATGTCTTTTGGGGGCCTCGAACTCTATGGGCACTCTGACATTTTTTCTTTGGTGTAAACCAAAGTGATCCTGGGACGAGTTCAGCAGCTAATCATAGATTTTTCAGGGCCTTGGGACGACTTCATGGTCCATGGTGTAAACAGTCCCTGCTTTGCAACACTGTGTTTGTTTTAAGTCCGTTCCTGGGTGCAAAATGACTATAGGTTATATGCAGGGGCTCTGGGGAGTGAAGGGCAACTGAGGGTTGGGTTTGCACTCTTAAGTGTTTTCGACACGCAGTTCCAAATGTGGTTCCAAGGGGGAGCTCGTGTTGTGGATGGATTTTCTAGTTCAAAGCCAGGGCGATGAATCTGATGGATGTGAGTCTTGGAAGTTAAGGGGCCCCGATGGGAAAATGCCGGATATGGTACCCTAATCAACGTGGGTGTTATTTGGTTGCTTTTCTTGATTTCTTCTCCTATATTGGATTGGTGTGTGCCCCAATAATACCATAGACACATGGCCACACCTACTTTCTACATGCTCAAACCCCCACATAAAGGGCTTGCGTATAGCACGCCATACTAAAGCAGTCCACCAAATCGCACATACGCTACAATCAAGTAAATATACAAGATACTACACACTCATAAATGCAGGCAACCAAAACTTTAGACCACAAGACAACACAATCCCACAATGGCTTCTCACATGCACATGCCCCACTGCCACATGCACATGCCTAGCCAAACTTAGACCGGACATACTATGCGTACTAAGCGCCCCCACAGACATCCAACCCCCCCTAATGCCGACCTCAACAAATGTCATATAATTTATTGAATTCACATATTGCCACGACAGATTCCCAAATACATCACACAATGAAAAAACTGCTAAATATAACCCACTTATACAAGCACTCAGAACAACCGGATGGCAAGTCAACCCTCTCATCACCATCACAGCAGGAGTCAGAGGAGCTATTCATGAACAACCGATTAAAGAATTAGAAAAACTCAAGATACCCAAAAATGAGATCAAGAGACTCATGAAAAACTTACACCAAACTGCCATTAAATACCTCACATACCTAATACTAAACAAAAGGAAGCTAGAGAACAAACAACCCCCCGTAGATCCCCCCCTAGATGTTAGGCATCGCGTCCCCTCTTGAAAAACTAAAGGAGCCCACCTTCCGTGAGGGAGGAAGTGCCCTTACGGTGATACTTGGTCAAACATGAACACAGTAAAGGGGAACAGGCTCCCATTCACGTCGGTGTACAAACAAACCCCAACGTTACTTTTATTTTTATTTATTGGTGTGTGCCAACATAACATTATTCAAATCCATAACAGTATTATGTGGGACTGACAATATTATGAGGAATATTCCTCACATTTAGCATGAATGATGAAATATTCCACAGAATATTGTCAGTCCCAAAGAACATTGTTATGGATCTGAATAAAGTTATGAAGGTGAGGATCAAATAACAAACAATAAAAACACATCTGTAAAAGAGATTGAACTGCCTCTTGAAATATTTTTTAACTACTCCACAGTCATCAATGGACACAATTGGCAACAAAGGAGTTCACCCTACATAACTTCTGCACGGAATTGCCAACTATATATTTTTGAGATGATAACCCTGTGGGCTTTGAGCGGCAATCAATAATCATCCTATCACGTTACATGAATGCAATTTTGCCTCTGATTGAAGTTGGTGTTTAATGTAATGCCATTCCACCTCCATATACATTGACCTCACAAACCCCTAATGGGAGTTGTTGCAAACAAGCGTATCTCTCATCCATCCCATATAAAAACTCGGTCCCTGTAGGTTTGTGGCCGATTCATGATACAACATTTTGAGGGCCCAATTGTGGTATAATAGAGGTATTATTGTGCGTAAGTGGTGGGTCCCATATGTATTTCATGGTTCATATGTGATTAGTACTCTGGGGCATGCAGGGGAATGTTGGGGAACATTGTGAGCATTAGGGAACTGTATAGGGGAATGTTGTAAGCATTGGGGAACCTTGGAAAACCGTATGGGAAATGTTGGAGCACGTAGGTGAAAGTTGTGAGCATATTTCTTCAATACAAATGTTGTATTGTAATTGTCCCATCTTCATTGTTGTATACATAATGGCTTCTTACATTGAAAAATGCATCATTTTATTAAAAAACCTCGATTGTGCGACATTTGAAGCCCAAATGTCATATGGAAAAGAATATGACATTCCGATAATATGACACTTTCTTGCGCAACCAACATAACATTATTCAGTTGCTATATATTTAGCGTTCCATTAGTCAACCACTATATTTAGTGTTCCATTCTAATAATACTCACTACAAATTTGGCTACAATGTAAAAATGTGGAAAGGCAAATTTTCCCCGGTTTTTGAGTTAATTTAATGGCCCATACAACTATGTTGCCGGTGAGCAACAATGTTTAAGATTGAAGCCCTCATATGAGTTTCATTTTGAAGGGCTATCAAATTTCAGCCCTTTAGTTGAAGGGTTGGTTCAATTCCAAGACGTCAATCCAAGAATATATAAATGAAATACAAAACTCGTATTAAACTTGTGCATGAATTATATGGTACATGTTTCCGGTACAATGTGAAGAATTAAGAATCAACCATCTAACTCCATTTCTTGTAGTGACAATGCCCTACACTTGTTGGTTCTTGTGGCGGGCATATTATATTGAGGACTTCAAGTGACGTCTTCGTTTTCAATTTGGGGTTGCGTTTTGAAGGGTTGTTTGAGAGAGGTATATTTTGAAGGGCCAAATCGCGTTTGAAGGGCATTGAAGACTTCAATCTTGAACATTGGTGAGCAAAAACACCGCTCTGGCTGGGCCCGACGGTGGGCATACCTTTTGTCGCAAAGCAAATGACCACGTGTGGCAGTAATATGGGTAGGTCGGAGTTGGCTCTTGAAGAGACCACATCCCCAAAGATGCAGCAAAAGACCCATTAACACTATATTCGTTAATTTGGAATTTTTTTGGCATTTTGAGACATTTACAAATATAAGAACATGGATAAAATCACACGGTGATTGGAGAATGTTGTAAGATGCAAATACTTTGAAGCGGTTGTTCATATCAACAACCCAATTAAGAACTCATATCAAGATGGTTTAGGTAGGACAATCCAACCATTAGACCATGTTGTTGTGGTCCATATATTAATTTGAGACAAAAGAAAGTCTCAAATTAACAAATATAGAGTTCATTGGGGTAGGTTCTTAGTTCAAAGAGGTAGGTCGCAACTGTGTCTATGGAAGTTGCTAATGCTTCCTACATGGTCAAAGAATTTGCAAGCAAGATCAACAATATCCTTCAAATTGCACCCATGATAGTTCGCCATTTTGGCTGAGGTTGTTACAAATGCATCTCCCACGTTTTTTTTTTATCATTAGTCTTCATATCATGCTTTGGAAACTTCAGATCGCATGCGTCCGGAGGTCATGTATCGGAGTTTTCAGGCTTGCATCCCGAAATCTGATTCATCGCATGTAAGTTCAAATTTCAGTATGTTTTCACTTCCACATCTGTCATCTTTTAGTTCTATGTGCTTTACAATCCTTCCTCCATATATGCAACCTTACATGAACACTCCATAAACAAACTTGCTCACCTTAAAATCCCAAAATCCAACATCAAAACCCTCATGAAAAACATACACCAAAACGCCATCAAATACCTCACGTACCTGATCCTAAACAAAAGAAAACTCGACAATAAACAAGAACCCATTTCTCCCCCAAATAATTAACGGATTACTAGTATATATTTAGAGCCCACCTCCCACAGGAGGCATTAAACCTCATGTTGCATCATAACCAATGATCAATATCAGGCTAACGGGCTCACATTCACGCCGGTATCTTGATACGGGCGTTACTTTTTCTTTTTTCTTTTCTTTGCAACCTTTGAAGTTGGTTCTCAGGGAGGTCACTAGCGAAAATCGTAGAAACAACGTGCGATAAAAAATAGGGTCTAATATATTCATTGTAGATAAATTTTTCAAAAAATGTACATATAATATAGGGGTTTTAAAATAATGAAAAATGTTTACATGTAAAATACTATCACATATAATGGCCTCTTTGATTTAGTCAATACATGTAAAATAGCGTGGAAACAATTACTAGGGGTAGCGGGTTTAGGGTAGGGTCGTGCTAGTGGATGAAAAAAGGTAATTTTTTGTTGAAAAAGCTTGGATGGATGACTTTGCAGGTTGGCTGGGTTGAACGTTACTGAACCAACGTATCCAATGTGGAGTTAATGTTCTCTACCTATGTGCCGGGAGGGAAATTTCAACACGTTGTTTGAATTGCAATCTTCTTTCCAATTTTCTTTGGCAGTATAAGTAAAATAGGGTATTTTTAAATGATTCCCCCCAAAATTATAATTATTGATAGGGTGTATTAAAATACAAGCATTTACCTTTATTTTGAAAAATACCATACCTTATAATCTTTTCTGCAAGGTAAATAGCCCCCCGATAAATAGGTCCTGAGCGCACGTGTATGCATTAATTAAAGAGGGAGTGACCTCCCCGAGAGTTGGTTTTGGGTTTTCCTGCGACATTGGGGTTCAGTATTTCATTTTCTACTAGATTCCTATGATTTCGGGCAATTTCGAGTTTAATCGAACTGGACTGCAAGCTGCTTAGGTCATGGGCTTCTTGTGCAGTATAGAATCCTTGTGACGGGATCAGGCATCCGACAACAAACCATACTGCCAGAGGAGGGTACCGAAAATTCGCGGAGGAGAGTATTGACCCGGGGGGTGCACTCCATTGTCAAGTTGAACATCACGTGCGATAAAAATAAAAATAAAAAAACTGATTTTTACATAAAGCATCACCAAAATGGGTCAAAATTTTATCAATTTTTTTCATGAGTAGATATACACAGTATCTATTACATAGTAAAAAATGGTAACCAAAATTGATGATTTTTTTTATTTTTATAAAACATACCATTTCTAACTAGAATGACACAGAATTGAACTAAAACAATTACTACAAAAATGAAGATGATTGAAAATTTTAAAAAAATATACAAAAGATATTATCAATGGTCATGTATATGAACCATATGGCAGGACCCCGGGGTCCCATTGGCCCTTGGCTCTCGCATAAACTATGTAGCACTGTCAATATAACTCCGATTCTTTCTACGAAGGCGGTAATTGACTGCTCACATCATGAGCTACACGGGGACATTCAAATCAATCTTTTTTAATGGTGACGCAATTAGTCATTTTTAGGGGTATCATGCTCATTTTTTAGATGGATTTTCGGAGAAATAAGTAAGAACAAATTTTTGAGTGAAGTTATAAAAGGGAAACTTAGCTGAGAGCAAGAGAGATCCAACGGTACGTTGCGAGATGCAGTAATGACTTCTAGCCGACATCTACAAGTTTAGGTTTAGGTTTATGTTGCAACATAAGCACTCCAGCAAAATAAATAATTAATGACGTTTTGAGACGGAGTCTATGCGGGGCCCCGAGGTCCCGCCATAAGGTTCATATGTAGAAAAAATATCATCATTTTTAAAATTATCTATGGCATATAATATAGGGTAGCAAACTTTTATCGCACGTGGTTATGAAACGTAAGGGGGTGTGATCGCCCCGAGGGTATTAAACCTGTGAATGGTTGTAAACAAGGTGGGACAGGGTGGTGGGCACCTGGCTGTGTATTTCACCCGAAACCACAAGACATGTTCAGGCTGAATATGGTGATAAAGAAATCCGTAAGCTATTATTCAAGAACATCTCCTGACATATTCTGACCCCGCCCAGCCTAATAATGCAGCTAAATATTCTTATGAAAGGTCTCTTAATGAAGAGGTTGATGTCTCAGTATTCTGGACTATAAAGCACTCTACTTGATAAAAACTTAGTGAGAGGTTGACTGTATGTTGACTAATAAGAGAACGTAGGTTAAATTGAGGAGCCGCAACAAAACAAAAGTGAAACTGGTTTGCAAATCAAGCCAATCATTCATGGTAGTGTATCATTCAATCCCACTTCTGGCTAATTTTACAGGTCATGACTGACACTTACAAGACATGCGACACCAGAACCAATGAAATTCATGAATAAAAAGACGCAAAAGCGCTCAATGCTTTCAAGGCTAGCAGCTGTTCAATGCACACTAGTGCCCAATTTAGATCACCCAACTTAGCTCAAGACCCTTCTCCACTGGATGTTAAATAGAGGAGCCTTAGATGTTATGCGATCTTTACTTACTCTGAATTCCAACTACTACTTGCCGATCCTAGTTGGTTGGCTATGTGGCAACATTTAATTCTTGGTTTTAGCCAAATTGAGGCCGCAACTACTTTCCTCAGAAATTTTCAGGGTTGGTATGAGTATCGTCTTCATTGTGAAAGTGATGATTCTCGTGATTATATGATTTGTCATACAGGTCCCTGAATGAGGTTCACAACTCAGTTGCACTAAATTCATGAATATGTCATGCTTAGTTACCATGCATTTCAAACGGAGTAGTGCATGCTCCAAGGAGCACAAACTCATAGAATGCATAGTTTGTGTTAGTGAACTTGAAGAGGTATCTTCTTCTTTTGAGTTGGCACCACTCACTCCTTCATCTCACATCTCCTATCACCAAGAAATTGAACATTGTGGTCATTGAAAGTGTACATCACTTTGACACTTCGGGTCTTGGAACCCTAGATCTATGGTTGCATTGATTTCATTGTGTAATATTTTTTTGTATTACCTTTGCTAGATTCCTTCACTAAATGGGATAACCATTGTAAACATCAATGTTCAAGACATGTTCTACACGCCCAACATATGTGCACCACTCTAGGCTAACAATGCTCTTTGTGGTATAATCTAATGTCACTTACTATTCAATTTGGAGTTACATGACACTAAAACTTTAGACTATTGTAAATGCATGATTTATCAAGTAAAATTAATTTGTTGGCGTCTAGAATGTGGAGAAGTATGATCAGTTTCGTTGCCATGCTCTGGTTTGGTTTTTACTCTTCAAACATTTCTCTACATTATCATGATTTTCTTGTATGGTGCCTAAAATGCAAATCACATTGTGATGCAATGTCACCATGTTTCCCTAGTGGTGTTTTTTTGGTAGTTAATCTTGAATGAATCTCTCTATGTTATGATCTGCCTTTTTTTAATTTATTTTTATTGTGTGGATGTGCAGTGGGATGTGGAACGTGTCATCATGTTTTCTTTCAGGTGCTCCAATCTGGTTCTCAACCTTCAAAAAATACTTTACATTACGCAAAATTGAGTGTCACACTTGGAAGCTGGAACACAGTCCAAGTGCAACTCAACCTTAAGAATAAACAAAGAAGTTTTAAAGTGGGATGCGTTGGAATTGTGGTTTGTAAGTTTAAGCGCACACAGTCCTCACTCACACACTTAACCATTCACACGATCAAAACGAACTTGTGGGTTTTTGTGGGCTTTGCTCAATCTCCTTGCAATTTGTTGCCTACTTCTTGGCCCTTTCCAAAGAACTCAATGCACTCTCATGTTGTAAGCTACAAAAACCCTAGTGTCTCTAACGTCTTCAAAATTTTATTGTTCCATATGCTACAATGTCTAACTATTTGGAGCGCGTGGGGAAAGTGGGTGTAATGGGTTTAAAGAGGGAAGGGTTAGACAATAGAGGGTTTTGGGTTGGAGACCATATGATTGCCCGGGTGGCTGTGGGAAGTAGAATCGGCATTTGTTTGAGGGTTTGTTCGGTTTGCAGTGATCAAAATGGTGAGGAGACCCATTGGAAATAGAGCCTGGGAACAAAGGAACGGTCGCAAGTGGAGGGAACAAAGAACCAGCCAACGAACAACCACAAGCGGTGGGAACATGGACCAACCCCGAGAATAGAAGAGGCATGCCCATCCCTGAATTTATAAGGGCATATGACAAATTAAGCAATGGATGGATGAGTTTCCAATGAATATCCAACCATTAGATACCAAAGGGTATGTAGTTAGGTGGAACATTTTAAGTAATGTAGATTCAAGAAAATAGAATTAAGACTCTAAATTTAGGCTATACTTATATATAGTGCTAATTTTAGCCACAACTGACATTTATGAAATTTTGCAAATATCTAGATGTCAAAAACTATTCAAAAAGGCCAAGTTGAGGGCCATAATACACTTCATTTGCCACGAAGACTCTACATGAGTGTCCAAGTCTCCTAGCCTTTCAAAGCTAGCATCAGCACCCACGATGCATTAGTGACCTAACATTAGGGATAGGCACCCGTGGTGCATTCGAATCCTATTATGAATGTTAGGCACCCGTGGCGCATTAGAGATCTAAACATTAAGGTTAGGCACCCGTGGTGCATTAAAAATCTAACCTTAGAGTTAGGCACCCGTCGTGCAATCGAATTCCAACAAGAGGGATAGGCACCCGTGGTGCATTAGGGTCGAATTAACACCCGCGGAAAATTTACATAGTTTTGGGGGAAAAGGACTTAAGAATTCCAAGCAAGACTTAGAAAAAGAAAATACATCAAAAATTTGAAGACCCTTAGAAACTAAGGAACTTAAAGAATTCTACGAGGTTGAAGACCTATATGACTTAGAGAAAAGTTATTGAATTTACATAAGGACTTGAAGAAAATCAAGAAATGAAACCTCAAAGGACATTCTAGGTTGGATCATGAAAGTATGTGGTGAAGTACTAATGCTTGACTGTTGAAGAGACTTGAAATTACCTACCAATATACTCAAGTAACATCGGACTTGAGGTTCTAAGGCTAGCCTATCGAAATGAGATATGGAATCTAATCCAACGGATACAAAGCCATCAAGTGAAAGGAAGGCAAGAAGGGAAGGACAAAGGAGAAGCCGCCAAGTAGGGTAAATCAACCGCCACCTTGCTATCAATCACACACTAAGATTTCATATCATAATACACGTCACATCAATCTAAGGAAATTCGGGGGGGGGATTAAGAAGGATACTTAGAAATAAATGTGAGCATTGACCAAGTACCCCCCCCCTTGAAATACACTTGGGAATGTATGTGATTATTAGTCAATTACCTTTGAGATTAAGATTGCATATAATTGGGTTGATACGCTGTTAAAGGTCGCCTTCCTTTCTTTTATCCAGTACTACCCTATCTCCGGTAGTACCTTACCGGTACGCGAGGAGTCTTAGTCCAGTCTTCCTTTCGGGCATCCTAAGGCCTCGCCTACTACTGGTTTAGGTATGAACTATCCTTTCATACCTTTTGTTTCTTTCCTACCTCTCTGGGGTCCGTGCTACCATTACCATGTCCTTACTGGTAAGACTTCTTATATGTCAGTCGAGTCAACCAGTACCCCTACCGGGTTCTCTACCGGGTTTCATGGGGATCTACTGGCTATCTCTTGCCTACTGGTTCCAGACATATGCGCCGGTTCTGACTGTACTACCTTAATAGTGTGACTAAGACGAGTTCTAACCATCTGTCGTGAGGCCTTCTCTATCCCTTACTTACGCCCCAACCGGATTTATACCTTTACTACCGTTAACACTGAAGTTACTACTGATAATGTATTACTTTACCTATTATTTGTTATTGAACATAATACTCTATAAAGCTCCTTTGCTTGTACTCCTAACCTACTGCTCTCTTCTACTACCACTCTCATAGTTAGTTCACAATCTACTCTTTCTACACTCACTTAACACTTCTTGTAGAAACACTCAACTAGTATAATTGCATTCAACTCATACCGTTATACGTTCTAATACTACAGAATTAAGTATTCGTCTGATATGAATTCTACCACCATTCCCTTAGCCACCTTACAATTAATCCTTTCCTTAACATCAGGGGGTCAACTCCTAACTTCCATTTTCATACAACCAATACTTATAAGAAGCAATGCAACTGCACCTATAATGTAATACACAATTCCTACCTTCCTGTTTAGTTAGCATCTTACTCACAAAACCCAACACTCTATTAATTGAAATCCTAATACACATTCTGAGAATGAGAGAGAGAGAGAGAGAGAGCCTTCCTCTCTTTCTTAAGTACCTTCCCCTTATCTCCTTCTATCAATACTAACCACTCACTGGATTTATCTTATCCACTACTATCCACTCCTTATCTGCAACTACGGCTCGCTCTTATCCCTAATTGCTACTTTCTGATACTACTCAAAAAGTAACTTGAAAACCTCTTTAACTTGATACTGCTAAAGTTACTGTCTACCAATCCCCTTTAACATACGCACTTGTGAATGATGGATTAAGTAAGAATTCCATGTCATCAAGTGTTACCCATCAACCTAAGTGGATTTGAAATAGTGAGGGAATATGCTTGCATCATGATTTTGTGCTTATGCAAAGATCTTGACACTATGACTAAGCACATTTAAAATTGGATTGAATGAATATGGTTATAAACCATTCAAACCATGAAAGGTATAAGAGTAATTACACATGATATTTGGACATCGGGAGTAATGTTGGAAATAGGAAAGGACTCTACTCCAAAGAATCTTAACCTTGACATTAGGATTTAGGGGAACATAAACTAATAAGCTTGAGGCATCTACCCCTTGGGGATTCTTGAGAGCTTCTACAAGGAACGTAATTCAAATCTAATTACCAATAATGGCATGCATAGGACCACCTTCAAAGAGTTGGAAATTATGAGTTATTTAATTTTGATAAGAGTAATGTTCATGTAACCGGTCAACAACGGGTTACACTGTCTAAGGCTGAGGGTTGAAGGTGACCTTAACACACAAACCCTTCAAGCCCCTCAAAGAATACCCACAAGAATGCCTCACCACCCTTTTCTACCCCTTAAATCCTATTCTCCCTTGCCCCCTTTGGCCAATAAGGAAATCTTTGGGTTTAGGGCATTAATGAACCCTAAGTGGCTATATAACAACCGTCACCGACACCGCCAGTAAACCCTAATCTTCTCTAAGCCTTCAACCAATAAGAAACCATTAGGTTTAGGGCATTAAGGAACCCTAAGTGGCTACGTGACGGTCGCCGCCACCGGTAAACCCTATCCTCCCTACCAAGCATTCCCGGTTTTGAACTCAAGACCGAATATGAACTAAACAACTAACTAGAACATGCTTAATACAACATTGTATTAACATTCATCTACATGGATACTTGGAATAGCAATAAGACACGTAAATGCCTACGTTTTAAATACTAACTGGCCCACATCACAATATTGAGGTCTTTTGCTCAATCGTTTTGACACACAATAGGTTCTCTATATGCATGGTGATGTTGGTGGAAAGGCACAATAGAGGCAAACCATGGTATGGTTGCCATTGCAAGTAGGGCAAAATCCAAGGCACAATGGTTGCCCATGCAAGCATGTGATGCGGCACTTGAAGAATTGGAGCAACAAGCATAGTACATTGTGAGAGGGATTGGGTCCACCATCCATGGAACACAACAATATTAGTATCTCAAAGTTATGTGAATTTCCATAAATAATTGGTATGGCACAATTGATTGCTCATCCTCCTACACATGGTGTAATATTTTTATTTTTATAGTGCATTTATCCAGGTGCAAGAAGGTCCAGATGACCCGTAAAAGAGGGGAGCACAGTCGTTTGTGCAGTGCGCTATGGTGGAGCTGGGACAAGAGGATCCACACACCCATGCCAGAGACTGCCATGTCCAATCGAGAACACCATAAGTGGATTCTCAATCTCATGGAGGAATTGGACATGGATGACGACTACGAGCATGACTTGGTTTAGTCCAACAATGGTAAGGACAAGCTTTGCAACCAATTGGTAGAGATGGAACGCCATCTTGTTGAGCACTTTAGAATGAATCCGGAGCTATCAAGACAACTCGCATTCATGGCACAAATGTTCATTGTGTGTTATGATGTCCGACTGAGGTGTTCAATCGACCACTCCAATCGCACATCGTAACACATCAAACAATATAGCACATCACATTTTCTGTATACCGTTCACCATTTGCACTATAGCACATCGCACATTGTTCACACTTGTGTGGAGAACGCATGTCCTTTGGTTAAAGGTACACATGGCACAATGCGAGGGTGTGGGTTGGCTTCTTTGGTGGTTTGCATTAATGACAAATTTCATGATATAAGGGAGAGAAATGTGACAATAAGGAGTGAGATTTGAACTACGAACATCCGTTCCCTAGGGTTTCGGTATATTAGAGAGTGTGTGACATTATGGAGGTTGGTATTACGGAGTTTAGGGTGTACTTCTAGTCTCATAAGCCTTGACTCAGGGCCACTTCACACACGAGACTGAGAGCCTGTGACCATTACGCTTCAAGCACTCTCATTGGTGGAAAGGCCGGAGCCAGTCCAAGTTTGCTTCACACTACGCTTGAGGGACCAATGGAGTATGCGAATGCAAGATGGATGTAAAGTCTACATGGATTCCTACATGGCATCAAATGGATCATGTTTCATGGTCATTTGGACTATTTTCAAGAACCACCTCTTGGAGGTAGGCCTAACATAAAACTGGGAGACCATGGCATTCCGAACGGTCACAACCGTTAATTTATTCTATTTTATCATGGTGTGAGGACCCACATGAATAGAAATTCATTGAAATAGCATTTGGTTGAGGGCCTAGTCACATATGACTTCACACTACACTTGAGGGTCCGTGACAACACTACATGATTTTGGAGGTGTGTTGGGACGGCCTATGGACACTTTCTTTTGGGCTCTCACAATTTCATGGTCACGGCTCTTGGCTCGTGTGTGAAGTGGCCCTCAGGCTTCCTTGACTTTGGAAACATTTCTTTTCATTTCAATGATAAAATATCAGTGACTTCTCCTTTTTCTCCTCTGCACGTGCCACGCCCTTTGGTTGACAATCTAGACTCATCGGATTGTACCCGACACATTGAAAAGCCGATGTGGCATGCAAGGCGTTTCAGACTCTTGGCGATGGATAATAATGCCACGATCCATGTCTTCCGGCCTTCCGGCTAGGGTTTGAAGCTCCTGTCGTTTTGACTTCAGTTATTTCCTTCTTTTTGACCCGCAATACTTGCCGCAGGGGCGGTCAAGTTCGCCACCACAAATTTCGCAACCTCTGCTTCGATCATGCCACTCTCTGACGGTCAGATTCTTCACACAAATCGCAAAATTCTTGATTTCTTCCATTCGAGAAAGTGTAAACCATGCTGGTATGAGGAATTTGAAGTTGCCATCAAAATGAAAGTACTAGAAGTTCTACTCTTGTTATGTAAATTGAATGTTATTTCTGGCGCAGGTACTTTTTAGAGTATTGGAACGAGTGATTTTGATTGTGGATGGGTTCACCAGGGTGTTAAGAATGGCGTTGATCAGCTTTGGAAAAATACTCTGTTTTGCTAGGGTTTGAATTTGTGGTGGTTATAGGAGTTCTAGTCTGTCATGTAAATAGAAGCTCATTTCTGGTCCAGCTGGAAATTTGGAACAAGTGATGTGGATTGTGGATCGGGTCACCAGGTTGTTAAGAATGGGTTTCATTAGCTTTGATGGAAAATACTCTGTTTCTGCTAGGGTGTAATCTGTGCTGGTTCCAGGAGTTATAGTCTGCCACGTGTCTAATTGAAGCTTATTTCTGGTGCAGCTGGATAATATAATTTTGAAACAAATGACTTTGATTGTGGATTTGTTCTCCAGGATGTTATGAATGGCGTTGGCTAGCTTAGATAGAAAACTCCTCTGTTTCTCCTAGGGTGTAATCCTTGGTGTTCTAAGAGTTCTGATCTATCATGTAACAGCTAATTCTGGTGCAGGCAATTTGTGGATTTTGGAACAAGTGAATTTGATTGTAGATTGATTCACCAGGGTGTTAACAATGGCTTGTTGATGAGCTTAGATGGAAAAGGTACTCTGCTTTTGCTAGGGTATAAACTGTGCTGGTTGTAGGAGTTCTGGTTTGTTATGTGAAATGGAGCTCATTTCGGGTGCAGCTGGATCATCAATTTTTGGAACAATTGATTTTGATTGTCAGGCTGTTAAGAATGACGTTGGCTAGCTTTGGTGGAAAATCCCTCTGTTTTTGCCAGGGTGTAAATTGTGCTGGTTCTAGGAGTTTTAGTCTGTCATATGCATTGAAGCTCATTTCTAGTCCAGCTGGATTCTAGGATTTTGGAACAAGTGATTCTGATTGTGGATCAGTTGAACAGGGCATGGGGAATAGCCATTGGTTGCTAGTGAAAAGCGTGACAAGTACTGAATGTTGCTGCCGTTTTGAAGACATCTTAACCTGTATAGAAGTTTGGTGCGGTCATGGTGATTGTTTTGAGGAGCTTATGAAGGCAGTGGAGTTTCTGCCGGCATGCGCTGGACGCATGAAGAAAGTATTCTGTAGAGAATTCAACATTTTGTGAGGATACCTGATGCTCACATTTTAAAAGTACTGAATGTCGCTGCCGAGGTTGTGAGGACAGCGGCTGCGTTTTTACACGTAAGTGTTCTTTTAAATGTAATAATTCCTCATGTCGCCAATACATGTGTCCAAGTTCTCTGTTTTTCTGGTCTTGTATCTCAATATACGACTCAGTCATCCTTGCTTTCTGTTTTGTGAAGAGTAGTGTACGTTTTTGAATGATGTATCAAGCACTACTCTATCTTATTGTGCCATTTCCAAATATGTGTTTATACATGATGATGAAAGTTATTTTGAACATCCATTGTTTGCAATTTGGCTGGGACTCTCGTGTACTGTCTGCTGGATGGCAACTTTCTTGGTGACATTCTCCTTCATGTTTTGCTTGGTGCTTGTGCAGGATGAAATTGTTTTGGGGAATGACGCTGTCCCTTTTCCTGATAAACTTAGCAGCAATTCTAGAGAGAGCGGATGAGTCTTTGCTACCTGCAGTGTACAAAGAAGTCTCTGAGGCCTTCAAAGCTAGCCCCTCTGAGCTTGGAACTCTCACCTTTATTCGGACTATTGTGCAGGCACTATGTTCACCTCTTGCAGGGATCCTTGCAATGCGTTACTACCGACCATCTGTGATAGGCCTTGGTACTCTCTTTTGGGCCCTATCAACAGCTGCTGTGGCTTTGTCCTTAACCTTTACTCAATGTGCATACTCTCGTGCCCTTAATGGAGTAGGGCTAGCTATAGTAATACCTGCCCTCCAGTCCTTCATAGCTGATAGCTACACAGAAAGTGGGAGAGGGGTGGCGTTTGGGTGGCTTAACCTAGTGGGAGGTGTGGGTGGAATTGCTGGAAGTACAACAGCTACTATTATGGCAGGGTATAACTTTGGGGTTATGCCTGGTTGGCGGGTTGCCTTTTTTGTTGTTGCCATTGTGAGTGCTGTCATTGGTTGGCTGGTTCATATATTTGTTATTGACCCTCGGGACAATGTCTCCAGCGGCGTCAGCGGTAGCAAGGGTGTGGAAGGGTGAGTGAGCAAGATCTCCCATGTCATTAAGTAGAGATGAAATTTCTCAGTGAAAATGGTAGCATGATTGTTATGGGCGCTTCAATTTCAGTGGCTCATCATGTACGGGCAATTTATTCCTGTCAGCACTGAATTTGGTGAGGAAACTTATGTCCTCAGCTGTGAAACTTTCCTATTTGTATTTGGGAGATTCATCCGTCCTTAGATGCACAAAGATTATCTGTCCTCAGCTTGGCACAAATGTTAGTATATTTGAAGAGGATGAAAGATTTTTGTTTACTGGTTGCAAGAACTTAGTCTTTTCTTTCTGGTTCTGAATCATCTGCAGACGCTCTATGTCTAGATTCAAGAATGAAGAGAAGGTGGTCAAAAGCATACACAGTGCTTGGCTTGATTCCTGGATCGCAATTAAAGCTGTGATAAAAGTGCAGACATTTCAGATCATTGTAATGCAAGGGCTTGTAGGGTCGCTACCATGGATGGCTATGGTGTTCTTCACAATGTGGTTGGAGCTCATTGGTGAGATGGTGTTCTACCTCGTATTTTTAGCTAACATAATTGTCCTACATTGTTAACTGGTTTGGCACTGGATCTGATTTGTTCGATGCAGGTTACACGAAAGATGTGTTATTGACACTTCGTTTAGAGGCTGAAAGTTGTGAACAGTCATTTCTGTATAACTCTGCATAGCATGTAAGTTAGGTGGCCCTTCACATGTAAGTGACCCATGATTGGAAGGCAGGAGTGAGCTTTTAACTTTGACTGCAGATAATTTTCTAACCTAATCCTTTGGCTATACATTAGGTTTTGGACATAAAGGTGCAGCAAGTCTCATGAGCATCTTCCAGGCTGGTTGTGCAATTGGTGCTGTTTCTGGAGGCTGGTTAGGAGATCGAGCTGAGCAAAAATTTCCCGGAAAAGGCCGAATCATGTGTGCTCAGTTTTCCTCGTTCATGGGCATACCATGTTCAATGATTTTGCTCCATGTCCTCCCTCAAGATCCATCAAGGTGGGGTCTATTTGCAGCAATGTTTACATTCATGGGATTAACTATCAGCTGGTGCCAGTCGTGTGCAAACAATCCTATGTTTGCTGATGTCGTCCCAGCGCAGCAGCGGACGATAATTTATGCTTTCGATCGTGCATTTGAAGGAGGTTTTGGGGCACTCGCTGCACCTCTTGTTGGTATACTTGCGGAGAGAGTATATGGCTACAGAAGCCACATGGTCATTCCTAACACAGGCTCTCCCACTGAGGCGTTGGCTCTTTCTCGTGGCCTTTTTGCAGTGATGGCAATCCCGTTTGGCCTGTGTTGCATGTGTTATACACCATTGTATTTTACTTATACACGAGATCGGGATCAAGCGCGAACCCTCAACACGAAGCATGTCTATAATCCAATCTGGGACGAAGAGACTCAGAGGGAGTTGTAAACTAAAGAGGTCTTGCCTTCACTGCACCTGCTTTGCAGGGATGTCAATGTGTATATAAATTGTTCATATTCACTTAGCATGTTTTATAATCGGCTGCTTCATTTGGCCTGATTAGTACCTGGACAATTCATAAGTCTCTCTCTAAATCAAGGCACTGGTAGTGTGAAGCTTATGAATTCAGCAGGCCTGAGTTTCTTCAATGATGTTTGCTTTGGTGGTGGGACCAATGTGTCATGGAGGTAACAATCAAGCAACTTCTTCTAGATTTATTTGAGCCTGTTCACTCATGGCTGGAGGACACTGTATTTGGATACCTTGGTAACAAATATGCAAAGTGGTTGTGCAATGTTGTTAAACTAGTGTGGGGCAACCTAATTGTGTTTGAGAAATTCTCCTTTTAACTGAAGGAAGAGATGGTCATGAAAATTGATTTTAAAGTCTAGGAAGTTGAAAGGCTAATGGGACTGAAAGTTCATCAGGATGGTTTCAATCTAGCTAATTCTCTAGACTGTGACTGCCAAGAGGAGAGTGAATGACAATGAGCTGCAATAGCAGCAAAACACTTGTGGGGCATAATTGGTCTACTCATTGATAGAAATTGGTTTGTGTGGATAGGAAAACATAGGGGAGTTATTGGTGGAAAAGAAAATGTTGCACATGAATGTACCTCTCATCCATTCATATCAAAAACTCGACCCCTATTAGTTTGGTTAATTAACTAGACCCAATCAGTGTCTTTAAAGTTCATTATGGTGTCAAATCACCTTCAAAAAGCAACCTTTGAATGATGCACTTTTTTAGGGCTTTTTTGTTTGATGAATGAGAGGTATATATGCTTGTATGCAATAATCCCATGTAGGTAGTTTCTACGTAGTAGGTTTCTGCTCAAAAAGCGTACAGATTTTTTATTCTGCTAAGAGGGCATAAGGACACCAGATCGTGACACCCCTACAGTACTAGCAAAGGCGGGTCTACATGGCACGCCAATCAAACACAAAGTGTCCAAAATGACTCCAACTGATGTCATTCTAGACAATTTGTGTTAGATTGACGTGCCATGTAGACCCACCTTTCCTACTAGTGCTATGAAGATTGGATCCTTCACTTGAAACCGGATTACTCCATTTAAAGCAAGCTCACGGGTTCCAACTTCCATATGAAGAAACCTGAAGCACCCATCCCCTTTTTGTTTTTTCCTTGTACGGGTGTTGGACCATCCTCCAATAAATGTCTCCACGAAAAAAAAAACTTTATAGATTTTAGTTGTCCTATTTAAATTGTGTGCCTTGGAAGTTGGTGCGTGCACGTGGTTTGATACACATGCCATGGAGAAGGTGAATCGTTTAGCTTTGGATCAATATCCAAGCGGAGACAAGGTCATTGATTTGCTTGTCTCACTAGGTTTCTTGAGATCTAGCCATTGTGCTGGTACGACTGAGTTTCTTTGAAGCATTTTTTTTTTGAGAAACACTAGAGTTGGTTAACCAATTCTCCATAGCCTTTTGGCCCACACACTCTTCAATGGGGAAATTTGGAAAATTTATATGCAGTTCATTAAACCAAGATTACCATCGTATAAGGTACACTGTTTTGTGTAATTAGTGTGGGTGGGAAATTCATGTGGCTTGGAAATTAGTGTGGCCCACATTAAAAAAACTAGTACTTGCCTTGGTTAACATCCTTTTGGATGAAATTCATAATGTCATCCTAAGCACTTCATCCACATATGTTAGGGTTCTTTGTGATGTGCCATTGGACAAAAATTAGGTTTGAGCATAGACACGGTTCGAGCACAGATTGTAATGTCCATCTTTTTCTTTGTCGCCAAGCTTAATGAAGAAGGAGGAGGAGGAGGAGTTGCTTTACATTGATTGAAGTAAGTTGGTATGTATCTTTAGTGTTATACTTTTGGTCTTTCAACTCATCTTTATTATTAGGTTGCACTTGTAATTTCGGTCTTTGATAGATAAGGTCAATTATTGGGTTGTTAGCTAGGATGTTTTAAGTTACTAGATTTTGGTTATCAATATTGCTCATCTTTGGTTTTCTAGCATTACCTACAGATGTACATGTTCGATTAAGGATGATTGCAAAATACAATTGGATGATATTTTGAATTTTCATCCAAATATGCAAACAAAAATCCACACTAATTTTTCACATTGCAAATTAAAATATTCCAGTTCAAATCATAATAAAAAATAGTATGGGTAATTGGAAATTAGTGTGGCTCACACTAATTAGACAAAACAATGTAAATGTTGGCCCCCAATTTGTGGGTGGCACACTCATTGATTCTTCAAATGCTCACTTTGTTGTCAAATATGGGAATTAAAAGGCTCTTCTCTGGGTTTGGAGTTGCCTTCTCATATGATTTGTGACGCATACATATATGATTTGTCAAATGAGTTGAAGGATTGAGGAAGGTTTGCAACAAAAAATTGTGTCGCATATCAAAAGCTTGTTTCTTATTGTGTGCAAACAACTTGATAATTTTTAATGTGAGATGGCTCTTTGGAAAGCTCCTTAAGTGTTTTTATCTACAAGATTGAGTGATTTTGTGTTGAATTTGAGCAAGTTTTGCAGGGACATCTCATTGACCAAAAAATTGAGGCAACTTGGGTGGTCAACAAGCACAGTATGAATGGGGGCGTCAACTAGACATCATTCGTTACTAGTAGTTTATATAGTGATACTCCTAGTTTAAGATTCCTTAAGGATTTTTGTTGGGCCATGCCTTCATGCAAGGACTATCTATTCACTTGGATCTACAAGACCTTAAGGCTAGAAGTAGCTATGACCTAAGTTTGATAAGTAGGTTGTCATAATCCATGTCCATGAAAGTGCAGAGGTTGAAGACTCTAGTTTAGGATGGTAGTAAGTAGTTTGGGACAAGAGCTCTACCGGTTATACCTAATACCGGATGATGTTAGTGGACAAATCATTATGTGGAACAATGAATATATAAATATACTTTTGGTGAAGATTTGGTGCATATGTGGTAAATTTATATGATGAATTTTTGTGTTGTTTTGGTGAAATATATTTAAGTTCATGCTTGAAGTTTTTGAAAACAATTATGACATATTCATAAATTGAGAAATATGATTCTTTTTAAGATATCATAATAAATCACATTTAATTGATTTAATTGATATTATAAAATAATAAAATAATACTATTTAGTCCAATTTATAGTATTTTAGTGTATATTTTATAAAATATATTTGGATGGAATTCAATATTTTTACATGAATATGATAAATATTTTTTTAATTCATATAACAAGTAATGGAATCTTTTTGTGAATTGGTTGGGACATTACAAAACTCTCTACTACGACGTACAATCAATTGGTTTTCATTATGTGGTTGGTGTTGTCTTTTTTATTCAATTTTGTTACATTATCTAGAATTTTGATGCATTATCTAGAATCCGAACATAGGAGAATTTGTGTTTGTCAAATCGACTTCAATAAAAAAAACTTTCAAGTTGACCAACTGGTTGTCGATGAAATGAAAAGGCTATAATTAATAGCTAAATTATGAGTTAAGTATCCCCATCCTTAAACACCTCAGAGGGACATCTTCCATTGTGTAATCTTTAAATACTTGATCTTTATTACAACATCATGTTGATATGATGAAAGTTTATAATCTTCAATCCCCCCACATACATACCTCAATGAAACTCGCATAAAGGTTGAACAAGATTCAACAAATTGGTCACAATTGATAGATATCAAAAAATTAGAATATTATCATGTTATGATGAGCATAGTACAATGATGATGTATGTAAAACTATGGTTTTATTTTATAATGAAATATACACACATAATGGTCCGAGTTCATTGCCACTTTGTTCAATTTGAACACTCGAAAAGCATTGCATGTCATTGCTCTATATAAACCCCCTACAATGCACTTAGATAAATTCCTCCACACTTTAGATAAATTCCATCTCAATGCTCCACGTTCTTGTCTTACAATTTTTATAGAAGACTTACAATGTGGATATGTTGAATGTATCTCCTCAATCTAAAAATTGGAAAACTATGAGACATTATAATTTTGAGCTTCCTTTTTTAGAGTCCATAACAACTTATGATTCATCAATAGATCATATATATATAGACAATTCATATCAGTTGCCAATTAGGATGTACAAAAGTGTATTGGACTAATCATAAACCAATTTATATGGCATTTAAATAACTTGATCATCTACCACTTTTCCATTTTCTTGACACAATTTCAATGTTCCCGTTATGTAAGGTTGCATTCAACATTTAGTGTGTAGAATATTATGGCATGGCCCTCATGTAATCTACACCTTTTGTTTCTATACTAGTTGTGGCAAAGGTTACATGAGGCATCCACTTGTAGTACCTTGACATTCCAAGCTTTCAGATGATGCTTTATCAAAGCTAGCACAAGACAGAACAACAATGTGCCTTACAGATTTCTAAGAGACCATTAACATTATTCAGTATAAATTGCAAGCTCCTGTTAGTATATGTAGTTGCTACCTAGCTGAACACTATAGAGCTAAAGCGCTCGGTCAATCATGAGAATCAACCCTCCCTCTTAGGAGCAGTTGAGTAGACATGTCCCTAAAGGTGATATTATTCTATGAGATTCAAGCTGATATATTTCTGAGGAATACAGGCTTGGGATTCGAGCAGGAATTGTAATTTGTTCTCAGGCCCACACATAGCAAGAACACCCCACTGTTTAACGTTAGGTAACCAGTTGTGTACTATATATATATATTGGGAGCTTATTTGACATTGCAAGACAATTGAACTTGACTGCCATGCTAGCCTATGCATTTTCTGCTAGAAATTGCCAGCAGTGGCAGCACAGACCAGCTTGAATAGGTACAGTAATTGCAGTAGTTAGATACAGTAGTTGCAGGACACAAAGTCATAAGCTGTAACTATACATAGACACAAAGTTATGTACAACAATACAACACTTTACAAAAGCTGCAAACTAAAGTCAATTCAGTAGTGTGGACCCAATATTCTTCTTCCAAACTTGCACACATCTTTAGTCCAGAGCCAAGCATACTTTGCTATTCCTTACCTCTTGTATTGTGAGAAAAAAAAGAAACGATATGTTTTCTTGAACTACCTTCACGATACCTGTCATTTGGATACAACGAAACTGATGTGGTGGACATACACATTAGTTATGTTAATATGATGTTGACTTTTAATTAGTGTGTTCCACACTAATCGTAATAAGTGGTTTACTGTAAAATGTCTCATAGGAAACTGGGGCATTGACTTCAGAATCCAAGGTACAACAGTTGCACTCACATACATTTTGAGACACATTAAGCCCTCGAGGCTGAAGCAAAATCATCCCAAAATAGCCCAAAATGATTCAGTCTAATTCAATGGTTGATTAAAGAAAACCAGCACCTCTAATGGTAGATCAAACTGTACGAATGGCATTATTGTTACAACACACAGATTGTTCACAGAAATTTTGAGCCATCCACATGTCCAAAATCAGAAGATTATAACTTAAACATGTACACTGGTATGATCAGGCAGCAGTGACTGCCCAAACCAAACCAAAATGTCCGCCTCGGCCTTTAGGTGTTAAATTGGCAACAAGAAGCAAAACACAAGGCTTCAATGAAAATGAAAAGTAGAGAGACACATATCAAAGAAGATTCTGGTTGATAAATTGGGGTTACAAAAGCTTGAAATGTACAACTCTCTCCGTTCATAGTTGGCTGATATTTGTGGATGAAACCAAACATTTGTACAGCCATCTTGACCTCTCCAATTTGGGATCCGACCATAGAAGCCCAACATTGACTGCAGAATGTCCTCTAAAATGTTGTATTTTGTCATGTCGAGGCAAGTGACAAAGCATTAGAACATACTACATGAGTTGAACATCATCAGGGTGCGACTTCGTCACTTTCTAAATAGAAAGCGTGTAAACCAAAGAGAAGTAGTTACCGATATGCGAGGGCCGCAAATTCACTCACATGTTATTGCCGTCCAACATCACGCCACACAGCATGTACTTCATCAGTCCGAAACCTCTGTGTAACAGTGGTTTCTTCCATGGGAGTGCAGTTCCCTTTTGCAAAGGCCAAGTAGCCAGTGTAAGCGATCATAGCTCCATTGTCTATACAGTATCGTTCATCTGTTGCATACAGACGTCCCCCTCGTTCCTCACACATTATTTGCATCATGGCTTGTAATCGCTCATTGCAACCCACACCACCCACTATCAGAACGTCTGACGTGCTGCAATGTGCCATGGCTCTCTCAGTTATCTCCACCAGCATTGCAAAGACAGTTTCCTGCAGCACAAAGCCAATACCCAAAATTATAATATAAACACTAAGAAAGTGAAGTAAATCATGTGGTTGACCTGTTAAGAATTGCATGCTTGACCAGCAGACTGTCTCAAGGTGCTTCCCTGAAAGGTAGAACATTGTGCGTATTCATGGAGCACATCAGGTTTTTCAGAAACATCTTCTATGTCTGCTGAGTACCACCTAAAACTCACCATAGAAATTCTTTACTCAAGTTATAGCAAGACAGACTAAAGAGTCCAAGGTTCTCAACTCAATAATGTCAAGGTGAAGGGATATTCCTGAAATTGCACATCTTGGACTTGTATCACAATATGTATATCGTTGCAGTAATACGACTTTCTGGCATGAAGTACATATACTATGACCTTCAATAACGAGTCTAGAGTCTGCTTCCTCAGATTGAAGTTACTGTAACAAAGAGCAAGAAGTTCTTGTTTAGACAAAAGGCCAGACACTATCAGAGGTGCCCATTAAAATAAAAAGTTTGCATCAAAGGTTTGGGGGGTGGAGCAAACGCCAAACCTGCAATGAAAAGCAAAGATCAGCTGGAGTGACACCATTGCCACCAAGTGTTTTGGCAGCAAGCTCTTCCACAAAGCTAAGAAGACCGCTAAAAGAGACATCCATTCCCTTCACCACATATGGTAGATCAACAAATTTCTCACCCTTTTTTGCAAGCTGCACAAATTAAACACACCTCAGCATGAGACCATTACAAGCTTACTCATGCACTTTAAATCGGCAGCAAAGATGCGAATTACTGTTACTTACCTGCTCAATATTATATCCAGGGCTAGGATCATTTGATATTTTTAAAACTCGTGCAAATCGATCCAGGCAGTTCCCGACTGCTATGTCAACTGTCTCTCCAAAAATCCGGTACCTGCCTTCGCTGTAAGCAATGACCTGCAGGAGATAGACATTTTGGAAATTTCAGGAGCATGTCATATTTTGGTTCCTTTCCACCATATGGCTTCTCAATAACTTTGGGGAGGATCAAAGCCTGGTTGTTACAGCATTTTGATCTCCTTGAAAGTGTAACGAAAAATTATGTAGTCCTCAGAGAGACATAATGAAGACAGAAGGAACCACCTCACATTAAGACACCACCTACTTATTGACAGCATGCTATTAGGTCTTTGTGGTTAGAATGTGGCCCATTCCACAGGTCATCATAAGCTAAAGCTCACTCTTGCTAAAACACTAGTGCGTCAAGCACCAACTATTGCTTCCTCCTACTGAATGAGTATCTGTCATGGCTCTGAGACACCTTAGAAATTCCAATTCACAATTGCAATGTTAGTGCAGGCATAACTTCCACGTTGGAAGATTATAGACTGCATGCTGATGATGTCTTCTAGTCACGTTAACCCTACTAGTAGTTCAAAGGTAGAGTGCATGCGTGATCATTTGGATACCAGCATTAACACCATCCGCTTGCCATTCACCTCAGCTGTCCAGAACCTAACCTAATAGCTTGCTAATAGGTCTAGTAGTTAGGATGTAACACATTTCACAGTTCATAATAAGCTAAAGCTCGCTCTTGCTAAAACACTAGTCCATCAAACAACACTTGTTTTTTCCTCTTCAGAAATGAATATCTGTTATGGCTCGGAGACAGAGTAGAGCCAATAATAGACTGCCGATGGTGCCTTCTAATTATGTTAATCACAGCAATATTACAAAGGTAAAGTCCATGTGTGAGGGTGTAGACACCAGCATTGACTCCAGCCGCTTGCCTTTCTCCTCATGCTGCTATGAGATCTAGTGGCTAGAGTTATGTGGCACATTACACAATTCATAATAAGCTAAAGGTCGCTCTTGCTAGAATATTAGGGCTTCAAGAAAGATTTCTTTCTTCTTCGTACTGAACGGCAGAGTCTCTGTCATGGCTTGGAGACTGCTCAGAGAATCCAATTCACAACTGTCATTGCAGGGACAATTTCCAAAATAGAAAATTGTAGACTACCGAGGATGCTTTCTAATCAAGTTAACCATACCAATCTTACGAAGGTAAAGTCCTGTATGAGGTTGTAGACTCCATCTGCTTAATGCCATTCTCCTCAACTGTCCAAAAATTCCAGACTCGATTCGACATAGCCATGGCCAGATGCAAAATACACACGAACAAAACGCACCTGAGTGTTTCCGCCGCTGACGTAGAGAACCACGGGGTCTTGAGCTCCAGTGACAACTCTGCCCATCTCAATGTGCCCCACACAATGGTTCACTCCAACGATCGGCTTCTTCCAGAGTTGCGACAAAATCCTAACCACAATCGCAGACACCTGCAAAGGTGCACCCATTCCTGGCCCTTTCGTGTACGCCAAGCAGTCGATGTCCTTCGGCGTCACGCTCGCTTCCTTCAAAGCCGCGTGCACCAGGGCCAGCACATGTGCCTGGTGATGCTCCGCCGTGTGCCGGGGCAGAAAGCCATGGCCAGGCGGGGTAATGTACGTGTGGCGAGGGTTGGCAAGAATGGTGCCATCGCCGTCCACAATTCCAACGCCAATCTTGTTCGCCGAGCTTTCAAACCCTAGGACAATCATTGTTACCGAACGACCATCCACAAGTGAGAATTGTGTGGCGCCAAGGAAGAAGAGAAGGGAGGGAGAGGTTGCCGCTTAGCTTGCATCCATACCAAGATAATTCACTGCAAAGAATTAACACCAAGAAGAAGGCAAGAATTAGCGTTGGTGTGAGACTTGCGCGGCACCAAGGAAGAAGGGCAGGGAAGGAGATATTGCCTCTTAGCTTGTGTCCATACCAAATTATTCAGAGCGAAGATTGAACACCACGAAGAAGACAAGGTTTAGGGTTTTGGGGACTAAATCCTGAAGTTCAGGGTTTAAGGTCTTAGAGAAACCTGCATCGTTATTCCTTACGATTGTGAATGGTATTTGTAGATCATCTATACCGAGGCTGTTCAATCATGTAGAAATATACTACTTATTTCTATACCACAAATTGAACAACATTGGTAGAATGAGGATTGAGCATCTTCCGGTGCAACTCGACATTGTTTCCAACACCAATTCAGCACACAAACAACGAAGAATCGCGTGGCACCTAGGAAGAAGGGCAGGGAGGAAGAGGTTGCCGCTTAGGTTGTACCCATACCGAAATTACTCATTGCGAAGATTCAACACCGAGAAGAAGACAAAGTTAAGTTTCGGGGACTGAATCCTGAAGTTTAGGGTTTGAGGTCTTAGAGATACCTGCTTCAAAACCCCTTCTAATTGTCAATGGGGTTTGTAAATCATCTCAACCAACGGCGCTCAATTATGTAGAAAACATACTACTTATTCTGTACCACAAATTTGAACAACATTGGTAGTGCACCTCGACATTGTCTATATCCATCCCCAAATTAATCACTGCGAAGTATAAACACCAAGAAGAAGACAAGGTTTAGGGGACTAAATCCCGAAATTTAGGGTTAAAGGTCTTAGAGGAACATGCTTCGATATTCCTTACCATTGTCAATGGGATATGTAGATCATCTCTACTAACACTGTTCAATTATGTAGAAAACATACTACTTATTCTGTACCACAAACTGAACAACATTGATGGAATGAGGTTTTAGCATCTTTCGGTGCACCTCGACATTGTGTATCTATAACCAAACAATTAACTGCGAAGTATAAACGCCAAGAAGGAGACAAGGTATAGGGTCTGGGGACAAAATCCTGAAGTTTAGGGTTTCAGGTCTTGAAGAAACAAGCTTCGATATTCCTTAAAATTGTCAATGGGATTTGTAGATAATCTGAACCAACACTATTCAATTATGTAGAAAATTTCAGACTACTTCTTCTGTACCACAAATTGAACAGCATTGATAGAATGAGGTTTTAGCACCTACCGGTGCACCTCAACATTGTTTCTAACACCAATTCCGCACACAAACAACGAAGAATTTCCCAAAACTCCCAAAGTCACCTCACCAATTCAAAACACATAAGCTGGACGACAAACCCTAAACCATGGGATCCGAATACACAATTCTTGACAACATTGGGATTTAGCAACTTCATAAAAACCCTCGACATTCAAAATTCCGATTCCAATTCAGCACACTAGGTAACAAGAAGAAACTTACATGGCTCCCAGGAGTAGTAAGCTCAGCTGCTGTCACCACACCAATCCACACCTGCCTAGCCTGCAACTTCAAACATGTGACAAATATACTTACTTTCACACTTCTTGACAGAATTGGGTGTTCGCATTGAGCATGGATTTCTTCCCATGTAATACCCGCCAGGTACACGCCGGCAAGAACATAGTCAGAGGTATAGGGGATGACCATTTTGTTGGAGGCCCCAGGTCTTTGACAATGTTGGACTGGTAATATAGGTGAATGCATTGTGTATCAATAATCAAAATCAACAATGGTATCAGAGAACCTAACTTGCCCGATTGGTATAAAATTTGTAATACCAGTCAAATATTGAAAGAAAGAAAAATGTATAGACAAAAAGAACTTCAATATTTTTACACTGACATGCAATGTTTGTTCACCACTACTAGTCCAGGTGCACCGGAATTCAAGTGCTAGGAAGATCACCAATCCAAGCACTATTCCAACTTAAGCGGCTTGACCTCATAGCTCATGTGGGATCCAGGTGAAGGTCTTGGGTTCAGGCCACCCTAAAATCATAATAATTTAATGATGACTTGCACATGCCTTCGTGTTGTAAATAACAAATCCAAACCATGCACTTAGGCATTTTCCTAATAATTTTTGGAGCTCTTATGAATAACTTATTCATTGTCAAAATGGAGATTATCTTTCTTCTAAAATGACCAAATAAGTTCCCCCCCCAATTATGTTGACTATTGAGTCTAAAAAAATTATCAATTTTTTAGAATGTAGGGCCAATCTCTTTTAAACACATGTGTTTGTGGTGTCCAATCTTAAATCCACACACCACTCAAATAAAAATGTCCAATTAGGATAGGTACACTCTAAACCTCCGTAATGTCACGCTTGTGGCAACCAAAGTGCACATAATATTAAGGAATTATGTAGTGTTAACAAGGATGCGTGATAAAAGAGAAGTAGTGTAGTGTGCGACATTATGGAATAACATGAAGTGCAACATTGCAATGTTGAAATTGATGATTTCATACATGGGACACATATAATCTACCAAAGTTGCACACATATGCAAGGCTCAAACTTTATAGGATATGTTTCTTCAAAATTTCATAACAATATGTACAAAATGGAGAGAATAAGTACAAGTACGAAAAATACTACTACATATCTAACATGTACAAAAAAAAAATGGTCACTATCAGCCATGCAACATCAAACTCTTAATATAAGGCTTCTTAAGAGCAGTTATACGAGCAAGATGGTGATGGCAACGCCATTGTCGTCCATCTTCAGGCCATCAAGAAAAACATGTGACACACGAAGACGCCACATCAAAACTTCAAAAATTGTGCTTGCTATGGTGTCTCAAGAATCTTGAAGGACTCTTGTTTTGGAATTTACCTATTAATTTTTGCATCCATGGCATGGACACAACAAGATCCATATATTTGAAGAACCCACATATCAAGCACTAGTCATGTGTAACCCTAAAGTAAATTTTCAATCCTCAAACCAAGAAATTTGCTACAACATGATAGATTCCCGGCTTAGATGCTAAATTTATGCAAAAAAATATTTAAATTAAAAGATATTTTTGTTACACCTCACAAGAGTCTCGAAATCCATTATTAGCTTGCATGATCTCATTGGAATAGTATTGCACATTTAGGATTGGTACTGTGTTTTTTGCTCAGGTAAGATTAATCCTCTAAGACGAACCAAATCAGGTTGGTAATTTCAACCAAGTCCACAAATAATTGTGAATGTACCCACACTTGCGATGTGCACTAAATTGTGTGAAATTGTGTCATCCGCAATCCTCACTATGATTGCAGCTACATTCATCTTATGGTCTATAGCCTTCTTTACAATCTTGATCTAAGGAACCTTGTAAATTGTTTGCTCACATTTATGAAAACCCTAACACGGGGGGGGGGGGGCTTCAATTTGTGTTGTGATTAGGGAGGAGTGAGATATTGGTTGCAAAGAGGGTGTGGGGTTTCAATTCCGAAGAGGTTGATTATCAATTTTTTATTGCTCCTAATAATTTGAGAGGTCATCTCTTGTTGGGAGAGTGTTCTAGACCATCACCATCATCCATGCTTCCTACTTGGCATGGTGATTCTTAGAATTGATAGGCACAAGTCCCGTTAGATTTCAATTTGATATGAAGGAGAACAATGCTCTGAGTTGAATTTGATCCTCCTAGAAGGTCATTAAGACATTGGCAAGGAGTTTTCTTGGCATTCAAGTTCAATGTGAGAGACACCCATCATCTGGTCAATGAACTTTGACCTCGGGGAGGTCACTCCCTCTTTAATTAATGCATACATGTGTGCTCATGACCTATTTATCGGGGGGTCATTTACCTTGCAGAAAAGATTATAAGGTATGGTATTTTTTCAAAATAAAGGTAAATGCTTGTGTTTTAATACACCCTATCAATAATTATAAATTTTTGAGGGAATCGTTTAAAAATACCCTATTTTACTTAAACTGCCAAAGAAAATTGGAAAGAGGATTGCAATTCAAACAACGCGTTGAAATTTTCCCTCCCGGCACGTAGGTAGAGAACATTAACTCCACATTGGATACATTGGTTTAGTAATGTTCAAGCCAGCCAACCTGCGAAGTCATCCATCCAAGTTTTTTCAACAAAAAATTACCTCTTTTCATCCACTAGCACAAACCCTACCCTAGACCCACTACCCCTAGTAATTGTTTCCACGCTATTTTACATGTATTGACTAGATAAAAGAGGCCATTATATGTGATGTTATTTTACATGTAAACATGTTTCACTATTTTGAAACCCCCTATATTATATGTACGTTTCTTGCAAAATTTATCTACAATGAATATATTAGACCCTATTTTTTATTGCACGTTGTTTCTACGATTTTTGCTAGTGACCTCCCCGAGACTTTGACCACCTATGGAAGAGGCATATAAACTCCAAATTTGGACATTCAAAATGTCACATGTATGTTTCCAATTTTGTATATGTGTAAATGTTTTAATGCAAGGGCCACATTCATCATGTTATCCAAATTTAGTGAAAACAAGATTTTCAATAGTTGCCCCAACTTCATAAATCCAACTTTGCGACTGTTGGATTTTCTCAAAATTTGTTGGAATGATGATATTTTTGTTCCCACACCTTCATTATGAATCTAGCTTCTACATGCAATTGTTGATTCAAACAAATGTTGTCAATAGAAGGCTCAAATGCCCTCAACATCAATGATGGTATGAAATCTCCAAGTTCGTTGAAATGCACCATGGGACAATAAAGTGTTAGGATATGTTTATACTAGAAAACGGTACATGTCACCACGGGGGGGTCACTCCATTGTCAAGTTGTTGAACACCACGTGCGGCCAAAACAAATCTACTTTTGGTAAGTTGCATCACCAAAATGGGTCAAAATTTTATCAATTTTTTTTCATGGGTAGATATACATGTTATCTATTACATAGTAAAAAAATGGTAACTAAATTTGATGATCTATTTAAAAAATAAAACATATTGTTTCTAACGAGAATGACGCAGAATTGAACTAAAATAATTACTACAAAAATGAAGATGACTAAAAATTTCAAAACAATATAAAAAAGATATTATCAATGGTTATGTATATGTAGAAAAATATCATAAAATTTAAATTTATCTATTCCATGTAATATATGGGGACTCCGAAGTAAAGCCACAAGAGATGCGCCACACAGTCGCATGACCTATCAAAATTTGATTTTTCATCACACACACAAAGAGGAGCAAGATATTGGCTTTGTGTTATAATTAATAAACTCGGCCAACTTGGATGACAAGTCAAAGCCTAGTTGGCACCTTACATATTGACTGTGGTTGTTTTAACCAGTGTGTGGTTCATTTAACTATCCCTATATATAAGGGGGTTTATGTCATGTAGTATGTTGGATAAGAGGAGTTACAATAGTGATTATTGTGATGATACTAGTCTTTGGGATTATTCTTCATGGTTTACAAAATATGGCTATGGGACAATTATAATTTCTTCATGTCGGAGGTGGTCCCTTTTTTATTGGTTTTAACTCCTAAACGTTGAAGCCTTCACATTCTATTTTCAGGCATTTCTAGCACCAATGATGAAAATTTATGTTGTGTAGCAAAACTAGAATCTTTGAAAACCAATTGTACGGGTGTGAACTAGAGTACCATATATTCTTGTTGTGAAATTTTGAAGTCATTCAGACCACATTTGCTAGGTCATATGAACATGGCTTGCATCCAAGGGGCAGCTACAAAAAACTCTGAATTTTTTTTGTTTCATGACCATTTCAATCATGCACAAATTTTAGAAAGTTATCAACTTTGCCATTATATGTTATGTGGATGAAAAATGAGCTACTCCCAGAAATTTGGGTTTTTAAAGCAAATTTAGATGAACTCCATCACCCTCAAAGTCGGAGGGCCACATGAGGTCATTTTTGGAACATTTCCCCTTTTTCCATGGAGCAAGCAACATGTGCACTAATTTTTGTTTTCCCAAATCCATCCAGTCAAGTTGTGCACAACCATCACCTTGTCCTAAGGGAAAGAAACCCACCCAAATTGGCATCATATGTGAAAAATATTGGCTCCTAAACTTGGTTCCTACATTTGGGCAGCTCATGTGACCGCCTTCCAAAACAAGCAATAACAACCTAACAAAAATATTGCATGCTTGGTGTATAAAGTTTTTATATGTTATTTTGGCCCACACGGTAGTGGGCACCACCGGCCCTACACCAGTAGATACCTTCCATCCACGTAAATTACGACCTAGTGGGATGACACCCCTTAAAATATTAGGTGACGACCCAATTCAGATTGCATGAGCACTTAAGGCTTAAGCACCCTCTACCTTTAGGCACATACAATACCTAATGTGAAAGACCGGTTGTTGCAGAGTTGAGAAATTGTGACGTAGTGGGATGACACCCCTTAAAATATTAGGTGATGACCCATTTCGGATTGCGTGTGCACTTAAGGCTTAAGCACCCTCTACCTTAGGCACATACAATACCTAATGTGAAAGACCGGTTGTTGCAGAGTTAAGAAATTGTGACCTAGTGGGATGACACCCCTTAAAATATTAGGTGACGACCCATTTCGGATTGCATGAGCACTTAAGGCCTAAGCACCAGCCCTTTTTTTTTAGGCGAAAAATTGCCAGATTATGATAAATTAAAGGAGCTGGTGACACCTGTGTGTTAATAAGTGGGAGGGAATGATGAGGAAATCGCCGAAATCCCACCATCATCAGCCCTCATTAGGCCAAATCCCCACAGTGAATACATCATTAGTAGCCACCTGCCACCCGCCAAATCCGATCACCCGTAAAGGTCCCTCGCCGCCTCCCGCCACGAAAATGTCTCTGTCTCGCCGCCTTCCATCCGTCTATCTTACCTCCCTCGCCCCTTACCGTTAGAGTCTTCTGTAGAGCTCGCCAACATCCTCCGCGTTCATCGCACTCCGTCGCTCTCCTTCACTCGCCTTCTTCGTCGCTCATCACTTTCTGTCCTCGCCATTTACTTCCCTTCCCTTCATTGCGCGTCGCCAACTGCAACTCAGAAGGCTACCTCTTAACTTTGCTTCATTGTCTTTCTTAAGTTTGCTTCAATGTCTTTCCCCTTGCACATCACATCATACTCAAACCCGCTACAATTTCGTGATCAATCAGTGTGCGCTGATTGAATTGTTGCAACTCTGTGTGTTTTCGGTTGTGTTGCTTTTGCAATGGACATTGTTGTGTGCTCTGTAGGTTCACTACTTAAGGGTCACTCAGAATTCTCTGATTCACCAATTCTTGATTCACCAATTCTTCCAGTGTTTCTTGATCATTTGTGGGTTTGCGCATTGCGGTTGGGGATTTACTTGTATCAATTTGGTTCAGGGTCATCAACTCAGGGTTTACTTGCATCAATCAGGTTCCTTGCATATTTTGGGTTACTTGCATATTTGCATATCAGTTTACTTTGCGGATCAATCAGTTTACTTTGCGGATCAATCAGGTTACTTTGCATATCAATCAGGTTACTTGCATATTTGTATATCAGGTTTCTTTGCATATCAATCAGGTTTCTTTGCATATCAATCAGGTTACTTGCATGTTTTGCGATTGGTGTTCTTGCATATTTTGGGTTTTGGGTTAGGGTTTTGTGGGTTGTGGGTTGTGGGTGGTGGGTTTTGGGTGCAGCAGTTTGGCGAGGGAGGTGGATCGCTGCCGCGCATCGTCCGAGGGAGGTGGATCGCCTCGATTGGTGCGATCGGTGACTTCGGCGATCGGTGGAAACTTCGGTGACTTCGGTGGAAACGATCGGTGGCTTCGGCGATCGGTGGAAACTCATTCGCCGAGGGAGGTGGAAGAGCATCGCCCGAGAGAGGTTGAAGTGCACTGGCCGAGGGAGGTGGAAACTCATTCGCCGAGGGAGGTGGAAACTGTTTCGCCGAGGGAGGTGTACGAGCATCGCCCGAGAGAGGTTGAGGTGCATTGGCCGAGGGAGGTGGAAACTCATTCGCCGAGGGAGGTGGAAACTCAAGGACGCATGGACGCCCAAGGAGAACCTGCTCGCGCGGGGGCCAGTGGTTCTTCGCAGCCTCGAAAGAAACAGTGCACCGAGGCTCTACGTGCAAGTGCGCTTAGCGCAAAAGCCGAGAGAGGCAGGGTGAAATTGATGCATCGCCAAAACACTCTGGTCTACTACGCATCGTCCCGCAATGTGGCTAATCCGAGGCCCTTGGAGGTTGGTGGCTCTGCAGTCGGGTCTGCTGGATCCAACGCCTCGCCGAACCGGACGACACCTGCTGCTGGCTTAGAGGCACCTGCGGGGGACTCCGCCACTGATGCAGTAAGTCCAGCATCGGAGTCTGATGCTCGCCACGGAGGGCGTGCAGATTGCATTGTGATTTCGAGCACTTCGGAGGACGGGGGTGCGGAGACGACCAACGATGTCCAAGAGGTAAGTGTCCCTAACTCAGAGGATGATTGCGAAGAGGATATTGAGAGTCTACCATCTAAGAAGAAGCCAAAAAAAAATTATGATCTAACCCGAAAGTTTCAATTGGAGTGGGCGTGCAAGCTTCCATGGGCAGAGGGTATTTTAACTAACCAAGGTAAGTTGCACATGGTGAAGTGCACCGTGTGCTCTACAATGGAAAAATCTGATAGATTAATGCAACCTAAGTGGGATACCCTTAAGAAACATGAGGGTAGGCGTAAGGCCTTAAGAAACATGCCTGCATACAATGTCAAAAAAGGTGAGTGGTATATGGCTAAAGACTCTAAGCACAAGAAAAATATGACCTTGTTCAATGCTAGGGCTCCTGATACTGTGCTGCAACAACTAAATCAGTCTAACAGGTTAGAGAGGGAGAAAAAGAAGGTCCAATTTGCAACCCTGTTCCAGATTCTAGCTGATGGTCGTCCAATGCTAGAGTATGAAAGCAGGGCAGCCTTGTATGAGTTTCTAAATGTGCCCAATTTTCCTAGAATGCATTGGTCAGATAATTCAGGTTGGATCATGGCTGAGTTTATGTATGCTGAAGTGAGGACTGCCATATCCAGAGTCCTTGTGGGTGCTAATTATGTGGCACTCACATGTGACGAAGTTAGCACCATAGACAATGGCTCATGGATATCTATCCATGCATATGTTGTCCAGAATTGGAGTCGTATCCCTTACCTTATTTCACTTGAGAGGGTTGTTGAAGGGGGTGGTGCAGACAACCTAACACATGTCATCATAGATGCCTTGACGGGTGCTGCCAAAATTGAGAGGCTTGCATTGTCCAAAACGTTGTTGTGTTTCGGGGCAGACGGTGTTAGCACTTTCCAAGGTGCAAAAACAGGAGTTACTCAACAAATACAGGGTAAGTACGCTCCTTTTGCACTTGGTGTGCATTGCATGGCCCATCGTTGCAACCTGGCATTCAAAACACTATCTCAGCTGGACATCATGAACCGCATCGAAGGTTTGTTGCAGAGCTCCCATGCTTACTTCAAGCATTCGCCGAAGAGGCATTTGGAATTCCTTAAACTGGCTGAACTCATGGAAACTAAGGGGCTTAAACTCTTAAAAAATGTAAAGACAAGATGGGTCTCCCTGATTGAACCTTTGAGACGTATTCTACAAGAATACAGGGTTCTTCTAGCAAAGATGAAGGCAGACAGTCTCTCGAAGGAGAAATCCGCGCAGGTAAAATGCTTCTTCATCTTATTTGTTTTGTTTTGTATTGTTGTTTTTTTTTGGTTTTTTTTTTTGCAGTCTTGGTTTGTGCAGTTTGGTTTACTTTGGTTAATTTGTTGAAGTCTAATGGGTTGTTCAGTTGTTGGTTAATTTGTTGCAGGTTAATTAGGTGTTGGTTAATTAGCTTGTTAGGTGCAGGTAAATTAGGTGTTGGTTAGTTAGCTGCAGGCTTATTAGGTGCAGGTTAATTAGGTGTTGGTTTAGGAGCTGCAGGTCAATTAGGTGCAGGCTATTTAGTTGCAGGTTATTTTGTCGTAGATTAGCTGCATGTTAATTTGTTGCTGGTTAATGGTAATATGGTGCAGGTTTGAGGTTTTACTAAGGGTTGGTTGTCCTTGGTGCAGGCTGTCCTGGACCTGCTCTGTGATCCGACGTGCCTGTTGGGCATGGCAGCCCTGCTTCCATTAATCGAGGCGTTGGATTCGCTGATTACCTTCTCGCAAAAACGCGATGTATTCATCTGCGACTTCATTGGTGCAGTGAAGGTGTGTGAGGGGCAGTTGTATACGCTATACAATTGCCACTCGCAATCATTTACGACTGACGAATTCTTTGTGTTCAAGGGCATTGTTGAAGGCACCCACGACCACATTCACACGAGATGGGTCCAGAACGATCCCGAGAATCCAAACATGTTCGATTTGAATTGCAATGAAGAGCATCTCGCATTTGTAGTCAATGGTAGCAACATGTATGCCAAGCGTGCAAATTCGGAGACAGGCAGAATGGAGCCCATCACACGTGATGCATTCGCATCAATTGTGGAAGATGTGAAAAGACAGTGCTCAGGTTTGTAAATTTGAACAATCAGTGTTTATGTTTATGTTTGTGTTTATATGCATGTTTTTGTTATGTGCACTTGTGTTTTTTTGTTGTTGACCCTAAACCTGGTTGCACATGGTGTTCATGTGGCAGGGGCTGCCGCACAGCTCATACAAGAGCTCCAACGGCGCTTTCCCGAACATGCAGTTTTGGATGCGCTCGGCATCATCTACCCACAATATTGGTTGCAGAAAGATGCAGAGATCACATTCTCGAAGCACCTTGACATTCTCAAAAATTGGTATTGCAATACCAAAGTGCTTGGAAGTGGGGTTGACAAGGAGATCATACCTGGAATTCTTGACAGGTGGTCCTTGGATTCTCAGCAAGGGTATTTCAAAATTGCAATGAAGAGTAATGCCCCTGCTGCCATGGAACCTCCTTTTGACGTCAACCCCGTCACTCGAATTTGGCGGACCATATCTGCCTCTAGGGTCCTCTCACATGGTTTTCCAGAATATTTGAAGCTTGCAGAAATCGCGATGGTCCATGTCATTGGAAGTGTGGAAGACGAGCGTGTGTTCTCGTCCGTGTCCTTCTTGAAGAGCAAACTCCGCAACTCCCTTGACCCCCACCTTGGACTAGTAGTTGGCATGTATAGCCAAAATTTGTACACCTTGCAGAATTTTCCTTATGATGCTGTCTTCGACAGTTGGACCAATGCAGCACCAGTCCATGGCCGCTATGGCCTTTCTGCATAGAATGCTCAAAGCATCAATGAACTCAGATTGTGAAGCCACATAACCTGAAGCTCAAACTTCCACATTCTTGCAGAAGTTGCACTTGCATTGTTTTGTGCATTGCAGACCTTGTGTGGTAATTTATGTGCAGGTTATGTTGCAGATGGCTGCATGGAGAACTCCAGCCACATAAGTTTTGGGGTTTAGCCTATAATTGTTGGTGTATATATATCTTATACTGATTTTAGCATCGGAGTGTGTGTTTGTGTGTTGTTTTGCAGGTTGATGGGTGGAATTTTGCGAACCAGCTTCACTCCATCCCATTTATTAACACACACCATATCGGCATGGCATCCCACTTTTTACATATTGTTGTATAAATTCGAACTCATTGTAGCATCGGAGTGTGTGTTTGTGTGTTGTTTTGCAGGTCCCCAAGACGTGAAGATTGATGGTGGAAGCCACATTGCACTTCAACATATAGATTTAGAGGCCATATGACAATATGTTATAGCAATTATTCGCCATATTACTAGGCATGAACTTCTAGGAAAGCCAGAATACCTTAGTGCTCGGCAAATTGTCGCCCGCTTTTTACTATATTTCAATAAAGATCATCGCCAACAATTTTCCACAATTTTCCACATATTGTTTGTGCAAGTAGCCACATGTATTCAATTTTGTGAACATTGTTGCCAAAAAAATTAGCTTCAACTTGAACATAATCGCCACTATTGAAAAATGTAATGCTTGTTATGTAGCCAGATGATCAAGTTCCCAAAAAACAAAAAAAAAAGGCTGCTAAGCACCCTCTACCTTAGGCACATACAATACCCAATGTGAAAGACCAGTCGTTGCAGAGTTGAGAAATTGAACACTCAAGTTCAATGCCGGTTGTCCGTCCCATAGAAATCATAACGACCATCTTGCAGCTGATTGGGTACGACCCACTCATGATGGTCCTTTGAATGTTATTCTTACTTCATTCTTCTCTTTTTCCATTGCCATGTACCATGGGAAATAGATTCTTGTCTTTCCCAAGAGAATGATTTCTCATTATACCAATGTGTCATAAATTTCACTACACCTTTCCATATTCTACGTCTAGTCCTTATATAAATTTTAGTCTTGAAGTTTCGAATTAGAAAATTGAGTGTGATGCTAACAACGTAAACGTCGTTTTGTTTAGAGGAAACTAAAATTTTATGACCAATCTCTATATGTTGTAAATTATGGGTTATTGGCTAGATATACATGTGATCGGCTTCCAATCACATCACTAAAAGTAATATTGTCTTGAGCAACCGTATGTTCTAATTGAAACCATCTTTTGTGACGGTCATTTTTCTACTGAATGCCTATGATTATTATTACATGTCGATAAAGTGAGTGCATCTATGATAAACGCTATTTGTTGTTCTAACATTTCCATTGGCCCTCCAAACATGCAAATAACCTTGGTGATATGCACGCAAATGTATAAGGAGAAGAATTATTTGGATTTGCAATTTCTAGAGTTCCACAAGTAACATGTTTGAGTTTGGTGCCAATTTCAAGTTCTTGGCTTATTTGAACCAATAAACTTTGTTGTTGGTCCTTAAGATAAATTTTAGGTGCTCCTTTTATGACAAAATCACAACCAAGGGACCATAATACTAGCAAAACAAAAGGCATTTGTATATCATCGCAATTTATGATATTAGATGCACTCGCTTTACGAGGTACCTATTTAAAGTGTCAAGTTGACTTACATCTGCATGTGGTGGTAAAAAAAAGGTGTGATATTATCTTGATTATTGACATGTTACGTAGCTCATACCTAACTCCTCATGTGAATGGTCTTGGGGTGAATACCGGTATGGCCATGTAGGTAAATTTATGGATGGAAGTACACATAGATTCTAACATTAGAGTTGTTGGGATTCTTCATATCATTTTCAAAAGGAATATAACATCAAGATTTTTGATATAATATCCCATCTTTTGAAGTTTATTGAATTTGCATAAGGCTCCTATTTCAACATCACCAAAGAAGTGGTGAGGGAGTTGGAAAGCAATTTTTGGCTAAGAGTTCTTTTATCATGTTGTTTTTGGCTTCACAAGGTTGTTGAATGAGGGCACCTAAGCACAAGACATCTACCAACTCACCACCATAAATGGTATCCCATCTATATTTTTATTCATACATGAAACACAAATCTCCAAAGATAAATCCACAAGATACATAGATATGCAAGTTCCATCATATAAGATCATATACAACAACACTTTGGATGCACTCACATGTATATAGCGCCCTTACATAAAATACGCCCCAACAAGAGGAGGACTAATCACTATGATACACAAATCAATCATTTTTTTCCAGTAACATCACCAAAATAACAACTCCTATCGAACTCACCCCTCACCCACAAATTACTACAATAGCCAATAAACCTCTCACCCCCATAGTACTAATCCACTTAAATATGCCAACACATGAAGAAGACATACACATAATCCCTAATATCCAACAAACACTCAACACACTTCCCAATACTCATAAGGGGCTTCAACCGAGATATATTCCTCATTGGACAACATAACCAACACTTCATAGCCCAACCAACCAATGAGAACAAAAAAATGGAATTTTTTTTACTACCAACCTCCAACTAACACCCTTCCCTAACACATCAACATTTTCAAGACAAGGGGGACCCAACTATAACTACATTGGCCTCATAGACGGGTTCTATACCCCCAACACCCACTCAATATATCAAATATGCTACATCAACATGCAATTACATCTCAATTCAGACTACTTCCCAATAACGCTCCACCTCCTACCCTAATTCACAATCCGCAGACCTCTTGCATCACCAACCAACACAACCCCCATTTATTTACCCCATACCGGAAACTGATGTCCAAGCTTTCATTATTACACTCAATGAACTAAACTTCATCAACATCCAACAACTTACCAAACTACTACAAGAAGCCACTCTCCTCATCCCCGAAAAATGGATAGAAGCACAAAAGAAAATACAAACCACCATAAGCTCAATAAGTGAATGTGCCAAACAAACAATGTGTGGTACACCTCCACCACTCTCCCTCACCTCACAAACAAAATGTCAAGGGGCTTCATACCCTATAAACTACAAAAATAATGGAAAAAACAACTCAACACATACCATCTCATAAAAAAAACCTTTCAATGCCACCATACTCCCAATACCCCCTAATTGACACGCCCACAACATAAATTCAAAATATTCAAAAAATAAGAATGCCCACAACATAATTCCGCCAACCACCACTTATGGCCCACTGAAAATACAAAATTGGTTGGACAACATAGCTAACATAGCAAAAAAATGCCAAGGTAGAAGCCCAAAAAATAACCACTACACACACCTTCCAAAAATGAAAAATCGCACACAATTGGACACAATTGTGCATTCTAGGCACAACACCCACTAACAAGCCCCCATTCACACCCCACCCCAACTTAAAAGTATATTTCATCGAATTCATATATTGTAATGACTGATTCCCTCAAGCGGCCACCTTGCAAAAACTAGAAAAATATGACATCCTACAAACAACACTAATAGAACAAGGATGGACAGTTCTACCCCCAATAGTTATTGAAGCATGCATGAGAGGCACTATACACAAAACCACTACCAAACCCCACCTAGACCTCAAAAATCCCTACCAATAAAGTTCACAAACTCATGGAAACCTTCTTACAAATCTCCATACCCTACCTACACACATCATCCTCAATAAGCAAAAATTAGAGACAAAACAAGCCCCATTCCGCTCCCATAAACACACAAACACCGACCCTTATTTAACAAACAATTAATTTATAAATAAACCAACTAACTACTGGCCCACCTACTAATTGTGGGCATTAAACCACCTCCACCCCAAGTCCACGCAAACTTGAAAAAGAGATGGTGAACAGACATTGCATGTCAATGTGCAAATCCATTGACATTTCCTTTTTTCTTTTTTCTTTAAAAAAGAATGTCATGTGTTGCGACCTCATAGTCTTCATGATAATATCATTTTGAATTGCGAATATGACATATATTCCCATTGGTTGTTGGGGTGTCCCAAGGGATTCGAACATTGCTTTTGCAACATGCACAATCCAACTTCCCTCTCTTTGTTCCGATTTGTTTTTTCTGTCTTTGAAGAATAAATAGATTGTCAATCGAGCACACCCCATTAGTAGGGAACATATCAAAACCATCACATTTTGTGTCAAAAATGGTCAATTTGACATGGGCATTTACATACAAAATATGATTCTTTGAAGGGTCCCCAATGACACATGTCAAATGGACAATGTGAAAAAACTCTCCTTTTCCAACTTCTGCATGTACGCCAATATATAATTCCGAACCTGGTTATCTTTTTTTTCTTTTTTTTTTGGCACAAATTGAAAATTCAATTGCAAGAAGGAACCCATAATACAACCGACCTGGGTAAACCAGCGCAACCTGGTTGTCAAAAGGTGTGCGAGTGGAGTTTCCTGTGCGCTTTTGCTCCACATTCTCCATCGTGTGTTGATTCACCGGTCAGTTACATTGAATGTTGTATTTAGTATCACTTACTCTTTGGAATTACGCAATGCTATAACTATATACTGTATTTAACTCTTTTTTTGCCAACAAAAGTCAAATTGGTTATTTGAACATTTAAAGAATATTAACATCTTTATTTGGTAAAACATTACACTACTAGTTTGAAAAATATAGCATTGTGTAACTCCAAAGAGTAAGTGACACTGAATACAATATTTAGTGTAGCTCGTTGCACCCATTCTTTTGCCGTTCTTATTTGGGTGCGTTTCCATTGAGAAGCCAAACGGAGTGTTGATGATGTTATCAGAATTATATCGCACGCCTTTTATGGATCAAGGGAAAGTTATGCTACTTAATATACAAAAATATACCCAAAACCAACCATAACAGTAGTTAGTTGTTGTAAGCCAATCCATTCTAATAATATCAGTACTCTTCACCCGAGTCTTTTGATTCGAATTTGCTAGTGTAGTGCTCCCTTGTGAGAATAAACATAGTATAATTTTGCATAGAATTTGGCTTATTCCCGGCCCCACCCAATGTACAGACTTAGTTGAATAATACTATGTCATATTGAATCCAAAAACCAACATTGTATGTACATGTGTCATAAATTGGGGGACTTGAAATTGGGTCCGAGTATGCCAATTTAGGTCCAATTATTGTTGAAAATTGAGCCTAGATTGGTAAACCAATTTTAAGCATGCAGTCCAATCTCTTCACGATGCCTTTAAAACACATTTTTTTTAGGTCTGTTCATTAGATACATACCTAACCACACACCAAGTTCAAGAATGATTGTCCAGTTGCAAAACATGACCATGGAAAACCCACATACCTTATTCAAAAGTACGTATCCCCAAAACATCATACTAAACCTAAACCTACATAGTATGTACCAAAGTTTTGCATTTGGAAACTTCAAATGTATGACATGAGTAGATAGTGTTAGTTTTGGAATATGCCTCCCTAGTCCCCACAAACAAAAGCTTTGTCAAGGTTGACAAAAGGTGTGCAACTTCCCTTGCCCTTGCCCTTATCGACTCCAACGTCGACTCACCCATTGACTGCGTCATTTCATTGAATTGTTCTTAACCTCCGTTCTAGGGAGGGTCTAATGTGGCGTCCCCAAGTAATGTGAGGGCCTAATGTGGCGTTGTTTGTTTCCAACGTTGACTCGACTGTTCACCACTTTGTTTCACTAAGTAAAATTAGAGCACGTTTCCATCAAGAATCTATTATGCACTTCTTACCTTCATTAATATTAACGATAAAGTAGACATGCCTAAATCCAACATGTGTAAAGATGTTGGACTACATGCTCAAATTGTGATAGACTAAATAGTTAACATGATGGGGGGGGGGAGGAGCTATATGATCATTTGTTGACCTCAAGAATATGCACAAGAATAAGATATTCATACAGTAAGGGCTCCAAAAATTATGAGGCAAATGGCTACGGGCATGCTTTAAATATGTTAATTATCTCACACTAATTGCATATTTCATATCTTAAAAGAGGTGGTGCAGAGAGAAAGTATTCAAATAACACACTTGTCTACCACTATTGAATTGGTGTCATCTTTTATTTAATATCATTTGGGTATTTATAATTCAAATTTCACAACTTTTGATACCATTAGAGTTATCCTTTAACTCAACTGGAGTTTTAGTAGGGAGTTGGTTGCTTCGCATGCAAGACTTTCCATGTTCAGTAAGTTTAGGGTGCATGATTCACTAGAAGAAATCGTGTCCATTTCAACCCTTGGCCATCGCGACTCGCACCAAGAAAATGCATAAACAATTCAATTGGTAGGCAACCGGAAGGTACCCATGGTGTACCCGTGGAAGGTGCCCCCCGATTCCCAACCGAATTGATTTGTTTATGCATTTTCTTGGTTTAGTCTTGATGGCCTAGTCGCAAGGAGGGTTGAAATGGACAAGATTTCTTCTAGTGATTGGAATCAATGCGGAGGCTTGAATCCGGGACATTCCATATCGGTCCATTGGGTACCAAACTCGTTTTTGGCATGGCCGCCATGCCAAAAACGAGTTTGGTACCCAATGGACCGATATGGAATGTCCCGGATTCAAGCCTCCGCATTGATTCCAATCATGCACCCTAAACTTACCGAACATGGAAAGTCTTGCATGCGAAGCAACCAACTCCCTACTAAAACTCCAGTTGAGTTAAAGGATAACTCTATTAGGGTATAGATATTTGAGGATATTTTTGCTTTAGATAGCATTTGGGTCCATATACCATACAAGAAACTTCATACCTAAGTAAAATTGCCCTATTACCAATATGGTTAGAATGTGTATTGACACAAATACTAACTCAGGTCTACAAAGATTCTCCCGCCTTGAAATACTCATTTGAAATATCAATATTTGTCTGCTATCATAATTTTGATGTATTGTAGTAGTGACTCTTGTTCATCGATAATAAACTGCAAAATTATGAAAACTAGCAAAACCATGAAGCCATGAGGATGAAATCAACTAGGACTTAAGTATATTTAGATATGCATGGCTTTTGGACAATTCCGATCTCCAATATGACATTCACTAGATCACAAAACTACACAAGTATGCTGGTTGGTGAACATGAAGTACAAACATTTGAACTTGTGGTTGTTGTGGTGCAATGGACAAGCTTTCTTCTAGTGTTAGAGTCTAGACTGACAGTTCATAGGGTGGGTTTCCACTGCGAATCTACGGCACAACTAAGTCCTTGGCGACTGTTTGGTTGTGTTTCCCAGTCGCCTAGAGCCAACGCGGCAAGGTGGTCGATCGCAGCTAAGCTAGCTGCCAGCTTCCCTCCCCACCGCAGCACCTTCCCCCCCAACTTCAGTCATGCCAAGCTACATTAGTACGTTATAAGAATGCGCCAAGCATTTCACACATGACCAAATTTCACATAGACAGAAACCTTGGCTCCATACAGCATCGAAACTGCATGCAACTGGGCAGCAGAATCATCAGAGCTGCAGGAGGATCATTCTCGGGTTGTTGCAGTTAAATCTGCACGGTGTGGGGGCGAGATTTGAAGCTCAAAGGGTTGATCGGAAGTCATGCACCATCTGTGTGTATAAGGAGTTCACTTGTGGAACCCATTTGCATCAACAAGTGAGTGTGGTGGAGCTGGAGGATATCTCTTGGGGTTGTTGCAGTTAGTTCTGCAAGGTGCAGTATTAATGGTGGAGATTTTGTGTTCGAAGGGTTGATTGGAAGGTAACAATTGCTGGAGTTGAATATTTGGAGGATTAAAGGAGTGTTGGTGGGCATCGGTGTGCATAAGGGGTTTCCACTTGCGACCCAATTGTATCAACAAGTGTCAAGTGTGCTGGAGTTGGAGGATATCTCTTCGGTTGTTGCAGTTGGTTCTGCAAGGTGCATTACTAGAGGTGGAGATTTTGGATTCAAGGGTTGATTGGAAGGTGAAAATTGCTGGAGTTGAATATTTGGAGGATTGGGGAGAATTGGTGGGAATTTGTGGGCATAAGGCGTTTACATTGGGGACCCAATTGCATCAAAAATTGAATGTGCTGGAGCTGGAGGCTATTTATTGAGGTTGTTGTAGTTAGTTCTGGAAGGTGCATTACTACTGGTGGTGATTTTGGGTTTAAAGGGCTGATTGGAAGGTAATCATTCCTGGAGTTGAAGATTTGGAGGATTCAGGAGTGTTGGTGAACATCATCAGGTGGTGGACATGGATTTTAGGTTGGTCTCTGGGCTAGCTCTGGCACTTTGTTTGCTAGGTCCAGCTCTTTTTGTCGAGGGACGTGCTTACAGGGAACATAAGGTGCCTGGGTACTTTGTGTTTGGAGACTCTTTACTAGACGTGGGCACCAACAACTTCTTCCCGAATGCAACTGCGAAGGCCAACTTCCCACCGTATGGGGAGACTTTCTTCCACAAACCCACGGGACGGTTCAGCGATGGGCGCAACATGGGGGACTTCGTTGGTAAGATGCCTTGGCCCTTCATACTCAGGCCCCCTTTATACTAGAGCTCGAGTTGAGAGCTTTCAAATGGAGCCTTCTCATTGGCTAGAAGCCTCAAACGCATGCTTGTTCACTCAAATCCACTTTACACATGAGCTCTCAACTTGAGAACTTGAACTTTTTACCAGCCTTCCAACGTTTAGATGCCAGGTTGATGGATCCCATGGAGAATGATTACGACAAGCTCTCGGTCAAAATCCTATTCCTTAGCTACCTTCACGAGGTAGTTCAAGAATTGTTGAGAGCACGACCTCATGTTTTGTAGACCCCAAGCCATTGGATCTTCAACCATACTTTGGCTAACCATGAGTGCTCCTTTGTGTAATGTCATTCATCCCTTGGTATCTCAATTTGAGCATGACCACTTTACACTTTCTCAAATTAGTGAGAGCTTGAAGCTTGGTCAAGCTCGGTCAAGCTCTCAATGGTTTGAGCTTTGGATGAAAGCTTGTCAACTCTAAGTATCAAACTCATAAAAACTGCAACCTGGAGCTCTCCACTCGAGCTCTACTGTAAGGAGCCCTAACATATATTCAATCCTCTGAGTGTAGTTTGGTTCCGATCGCAGCTGATTCTAGAGGGCGATGAGTAGGTGTAATTATGGCAAGTTGAGGTCATTGGATGCCATGGAATTGACTCCCGTGATGAATTTTTTGTGCAGCTCAAGCATTGAGACTCCCATTTGCACCACCATTTCTGAAACCTAATGCGTCCTTCACTAGGGGAATCAACTTCGCGTCTGCTGGGAGTGGCCTTCTCAACACAACCAATTCTGGAACTGTAAGTGATCAAACCTCTTCACCGAATGCATCAGATAATGGTAACGACAGTCAATTGGGGTATATGGTATCAATGACTTATGAAAAAAAACTTAATTTGGAGTGAGTAGTTTCTTTAAAGTTTTTTCCCCCAAAAGAGAGTAATTTACTTTTTAAAATGTTCTTTTGGGTTGATATCAAATGCTGATTTCCATCGATAAAGTAGAAATATACATCTCACCAGATAAATTATTCACCCCAAGCCAGGCTTAGGAGAGAGGCTTGGAAAAGACCCACACAACAATGTGAGGCATATGTACATATAAACAAAATGGGAATTTAGTTTTATCCAAGTAACATGAAGAAACCACGAACCAAAGGCCACTGGCTGCAATGGCAAGAGCCAACGACTCCCTTGCAAAATGGTTGGAGGGACAATCAATTAGGTTATGAGCTTAAGAGCTAATTAAGTACAACTTGTAGCATATTACAGTCGCCTCAAGGCCACTCCTTCCTTGAGTGAGGGATATGAGGACCGTGTAACCTTGTCACCCGCTCTTTGGCAAATGATTGTACGAGCACCCCATCCTTTGTCGAATTTGTCAAGGAACCATCACATGCACCAGTAGGCCAAGAATTTGTGATCATGCAGAGTTTCCATCTATGCAATGGGACCATACCCAACATGTGGTGCCATGCATGGATTGGATCTAATTGGTGGGCATGCCATGGCCTAGTATGGGCCTAGTAGGCTTGAGTATCTAAACAAATATCAACAAACTTCAAGTACGAATAATGAGTGATGGCTTCACAATTAGAACTTTTTGGTTGCATTTATAAAGTGACTTCATATGTGACATTGAAATCTTTTGCTGATGATCTTAACTGCAGGTCGTGACAATGAGCCTCCAACTGCAACAATACAGCACTGCAAGAGCTCTTTTGTACAAACAACTTGGTGCAGATGCCGCACAGGAACTTATCTCCAAATCCATCTTTCTTATTGCCACTGGCTCAAATGATTTTGGAAGTGGCTACCTCTCGAGTCCGGAACGGCAGAAGGAGATCAATGCAACTGCTTACATCACTTTGGTGGTTGAAGCATACAAGAATGCCCTAATTGTGAGTTTTACTTCACTCACCTCGATCTCCTCACTTAGCATTAAAAGGAAAAAAAATGCTTACACCATATGTAAGAGTTGTGGTGAATAATTCAGTTGGGAGCCACCTAACCCACACCTAACCATATTGAGATAGACTCCATGGCAATGTACAATAGTATCATCAAATGCATTGTTGCAGTTGCATGCGTGTGGACTCACATGCTTTGGATTTGAAATGCCATGTTTATATTTTATGATTACAGGAATTGTATCAATTGGGAGCAAGGAAGGCCATCGTATTTGGCATTGGGCCATTGGGGTGTTCACCTCTAGCCAGGGCAGGAAACCCTACCCAACCGGGAGAATGCCTAGTTGTAGGTAACCAGCTGGCTGTAGGCTTCAATGCCGGTTTGAAGCAACTGGTGGGTGCGTTATTAGTTGCGCTTCCAAACTTCCACATTGTATTTGGCAACACTTACGACCCTCTTATTGCTTTAGTGGCAGATGGAGATGATATTGGTAAGCTCTTCACGACAACTTTTTAAAACAACACAATGACATTAGAGTTAGCCATAAAGTAACCCAATGTCGTAAAGAGTCCAGACACATTGCCAAAATGGAATTTTGAGAGAATTCCTTTTACATTCATGGTTTCAACCCTCTGTTTTGACCCTTATGCAAACGTGCAATTGTACCAATGCAAAGTACAAGTCCTCTTGAAGAAGGTCGTTTTCTTGTATGTGTGCGGACAACCACCTTCTATTTCCCAAGTGTCTCAATGTTGCAGTAACTAATCTATTCAGGAGTTGTTTTTTCTACACTAAATATCTCATTTAGTGTGACATCAAAATTGATATGCCATGTTAATGTGAATGATCTTCATGACTTGTCATGTAGCACCAAGTGCTATATGACACTCTCTCTAGTTGCCACCCAGTGATTTGCAACACAATTAGTTTGAATCAATGATGAATAGTGTGGGCCACACTCATCATATGTTTAGTGTAGCTACAAGCAGCTATTTGCATTTTGGTTGAAGTTTCCTCCCCGTGGTTTGCACTATGGTTCAATATACCAATGACGAATAGGAAAAATTATATTTTCCACTACTGGTGCTCCCATTTTGAAGAAAAATCCCATCTCATATTGGGATTGCTAATAACTTGAGGAAGAAAAAGGAAAAAAGGAAAAAAGTGGGGCTTTTATGTTATTTTTATGAAGGTTGTTATGTGTTTGATTGCTTTGCAGGTGTGTCAAACGTGACGGCTGCATGTTGTGGTGCGGGTTTCTTAAACGCGCAACTTCAGTGTGGAAAGCCTGTGCCTTCAACTCTGCCCGGGGTTCACGCTTCTGTTTGCCCACAACCATCCAAGTATTTGTTTTGGGACACCCTTCACCCCACTGAGCACACAGTGAAAGTCCTCTTCAAGAAGTTCTGGAACGGCAATTCAACAATCGCGTACCCTATCAATTTGAAAACCTTGGTCAGCTTGTAGACTATCTTTAATTAAGGTCCAATTGGATGATTCGCTATCATAATTAGAGTAGTATATAACTACTATCGTTGATATGACCTGCATTCATATCAGCCTATAAGCTATCATCAGCTTCGATCTCAATGAGATCACTGCACTCTAATTTTCTCACTCTGACATTTTTTGGGGGGAAGACACAGCCCCATGTAGATTACATTCATGTAGATCTCATCAGAAGAGTGCAGTATGAGCCACTGGGTTATTGTAACACCATCCCATACAGAGTGCACCTAGGAACTCAAGCTTGTAGCAATTCTTTGTCACGATTTACAGAGCAAACAGGAGATACATTACCTCACTCCTGCTGAATTTTGAGGCCTTACTAATTTGCAATGTTCATTCCTCAGTAACTTCACACAATCTGCTCCCTGCTTACTCATGATTCCACAGAATTTTCGGCACTTTGCTTGCTGAAATTCAATTTATTTTCATGCCACACCAACTTTTTCATAGAATCCAACCAGCCATTGTGCTGACACGTGACACCTTCCTGCAACAAAATAATTATTTTGTGCCGAAACTGAAGAGGAATTATTTATGATTCCACATATTCCATTCTTGTTTGCAAAGATTCTTTGGTAATGAGGTGTTTCAACACAAGTGCCTTGAACTGCAGCTTGAAAATTTTCAGATTTGTGCCTTGGTGCATATAATATAAAACTTTTTATGTGCACCATTGAGATGGAACTTTGTGAAAGATGAATTAGGTTCCATAGAGGACTAGGATATAACTACATTTCGAGGAATCCATTGATACCATTTGTGTATGAGTTTAACAGGTTTAACACTTTCAGTTATCGTAATTATGGACCGCTAACTAGGACACTAAAAATCAAATGTTACATGTCAGCAAGTCTGAAAAAGACACAACAAAGCGGATCACAATAATATCCTATATGAAAAGGAGACTTGTGAGTTGTTCGTTTTGGGTTCTCTTTACATGACTCTGATCTTCAAAGGGCCAGCATCTTCCATTGCCATGATAATACTTTTCAACCACCATAGGCTTTTTGAATTCAGATTAATAATTTTATTTTTTATAATCTTTTTATAAAACACAATTTAAATAACAGGGCCAAAGGTTTCTAATTGGTTGAATCTATTAAATATAGATTACTAGTGGATGTAGAGGCGTTTTTGCACCAAGGAGTCCACAAGTCATAGCAGTCCACAATATATTCCAAAAAAGCTAAGCTCATTTTGTTTTCATAAGCACCTTAATTTGTTTAAAGAAAAGGATGTATACATGGCCAATAATTTACTAATAAATATTTGAGAGAGTGGCCATGGCAACAAGTTAATGTGGAGAATCTTTATTTGATTACTTTTCTTGATCAAACACCTATATTTCGGTGGTATGTGGCTAGATGTGCGTCCAAGAACGGATACCAAAAAAACTTGTGTTTAAAAAGAGATTGGACTACCTATTCCAAAATATGATGACTATTTAAAACTCAATAGTCTATTCTAGATTCAATTGGTGGAACCTATATGACCATTTTATGAACACGTAAATCTTATCTTCAATCATGAATAAGATATTATGAATAAGATAATGAATAAGATATTATGAATAAGATAATGAATAAGATATTATGAATATGAACCCCAAGAATTATATAAGGAAAATAACTATGGCCTTGATTTGGATTTGCTAACCATCTCGTAAGTACTAATCGCATGTTTCATATCCTAGGAGAAGTGGGCTGATCGGATAAAGCAAACATTCAAGACCCATCTACCTTATAAATACTAGAAAATACATTGGAGGTCATGGTCAACAAGTGACTCAAAGTCTCAAATGCCATCGAGTGTCCAATTGTCCCTTCTTCAAGTTGTTCATTTCTCAATAAAGTCCTTATATGTATATTTCAATATTTCTATGACATTTCCCTTCGAAAAAAATTCCTAAGGAGCATATTCCCATCATCCATATAGAATGTCCCATCTACACAACTTCCCATGTACAATTGAACATTCCCATTGTCAATCAAAGAACATGAGCAAAATTCTCACTCTTTCCACATGATTCCCTTCTAAGCCTTATCAACCACAGGACACATGACATGAAGGAGAATTTTAGGAAATTTCCCCATTGGGACACAATTCAAAGTTCCGTGTGATCTCCATCAAGTAACTTATCACGTTTCGATTTGCATGACTGCCACAACATTGTCAAAAGAAGAGCTACAAAGTATGTACTAACTCTGCAGGCAGCTCACACAAGTATTCTGTTGCAAAACACTCTACTACTGTACTATCACTTACAACATGTAACTTTCTAAATCCAACGGACTGATGAGTGTACTACCCTGAAAGTGATAACCCAAGTGGGTTCCTGGCTGCATCTCTGATCATGCATGTGACAATGTACTCGTCTAGCTACAAGCCTGTGAGCCTGTGAACTGTTGCGTTTTCAGTTGTGCAACACAAAGCATGCACAGGACACATGGTGCTAAACCATCACTACCATGGGTACATAAGATGGAGTTGAAGATAGATACTATTGTTACATTAAATGCTTCTCTCTCTAACCATATATATATATATATATATAGAGAGAGAGAGAGAGAGAGAGAGAGATAGCACTCGGTAGCACCAAAGTATGTTTTATTTGAATCTTGTATGCAAAAATTATAAGGCTTCAAAGTCAACACAATATTTTGATACACTAGAAGCAAACTTGTCCATTAAAGGGGTGCAAGCACAGTAAAGTGGACAGCTCTTGATCCTTGCTCAGGTTTAAATGAAAGTGATCCAAAACTATATACTAACTTTGAATTTCATGAAATAGAAATTCATAAACATTTAGAAAACATATGAATCTACAAAGCCAAGCACTTTATGTTCACAAAAAACAATTTCCAACGACGTATATGTATTTTAGAAGATGGTGCAAGTGGTGAAAAAGTGGGTGACATTGAAAAGATAATTGTCAAAAACTTGTTTCAAATATAATTACATTACATTAAATTGATGAATCTTTGAAAAAAAATTACAATGACCTCAAGTTTATAATGAATTCAAGGGATATGAAAAAAAACTCCAAGTTCAAAATATTTAAGGTCATGAAATTTACGTTCAAAAATATGTTTAGTCAGTTGCTTTTACGCATGACTTTTGATGATAGGTTTTGAAGATCTCATATTGAAATTCCATACAGTATTTGAGTACCTAACCTAACAATAGAGGTCATCATGAAAATAATATATTTAAACATTTTGCTACTACTTATAGGCATTTGACCAAGAAAATCATGGCTTTCGTATACCAAAGCACTTTTTTGGTCCACTTTACTATGCTTGCACCCTAAAAGCATCTGCTTCGACTTGGCCATTGTGACTCATGACGAGGAAATGCATAAATAAATCATTCTAGTTGTCACCCGGAGGTTTTTAGCTGCGATTTTTGAATAATGGATAACGAAAACCCTCCAGTTGCCAACCAAAATGATTTATTTATGAATTTTCTCACCATGAGTTACAATGGCCAAGTCACAACAGATGGTTACAATGGACAAGATTTCTTCTAGTCACACTAGAAGAAATCTTGTCCATTTCAACCCTCCTTGTGACTAGGCCATCAAGACTAAACCAAGAAAATGCATAAACAAATCAATTCGGTTGGGAATCGGGTGGCACCTTCCATGGGTACACCACGGGTACCTTCCGGTTGCCTACCAATTGAATTGTTTATGCATTTTCTTGGTGCGAGTCGCGATGGCCAAGGGTTGAAATGGACATGATTTCATCTAGTGTCATGGACACAATAAGGTGGTGGACATTCTTAAGATATATCTATATGTATTTATTATGCAACCAAGACATAAAAGGCCTACCTATAGCTTGGCACAACAATGTTGTCCACTGAATCGCACACACACAATCCAATCCAACAAACATACCATTTTCTAGACCATAGTCAATGTAGGAAATCAAACTCCAAACCACAAGATAAACTAATCCCATAGTGGTCAAGTTACAATGCTCATGCACAACCCCCTCCCCCCCCCCAATGCACATGCATGGCCCGACTCATACCAAACATCCTATGTGTCCTCAGCGCCCACACTGATACCCAACCTCCACTATCCACAACCCCACCAAACACCATACAACTTATAGAATTCGCCCTTTGCCTCGACAAATTCCCAACAACCGCCATTCAAGAAAAGAATGACAAATACTTGCCCTTAATACAAACACTGAAAATAACAAGCTAGAACATCAACCCCCCTCATCACCATCACTACAGGTATGAGGGGAGCCGTACATGAACAATCAATAGACAAACTCAAACACATACAACCAACCAAAATTTATTCAAAACTAAAAAAAAACTCATGAAACACATTCACTAAATAGCCATCAAATACCTTACATACCTAGTACTTTAGAACATGGCATGTTTGTTTGTTTGTTTGTTTGCGTGTTTGTTGTCTACTAAAAGAAAACTAGACAACAAACAAGCCCTGTGAACCCGCTGTAACACACACACCTCCACCTTCCCCCTTTCTCCCCTCGCATACAATATGAATGCAACTACCTCAGGGAGCCCAACATCCAAAAGGATGGAAGTACCCCTACGATGATGCTCGGTAACACATGATCAAAGTAAGGGAGAACAATCTCCCATTCATGTCGGGGTACAACAACACCGATGTTAGTTTTCTTTTCTTTTCTTTATTGTGCAAGATTTTGGGGTGTTGGTTTGAGCATCATCTACATTACATATTAGTGTGGGATTCAACATTGGCGCTCATGTTGATTAAAACATGATCACATGTTACACATCAAGCATTAACCCAAACTAGTGTCCCATATTATGAACGATTTCAAGGCCATTGCCGCACACAAGTGGACAGTCTAACCACTCATCATTAGCAGTAAAGGGCAAAGACATGGAAATCCATAAAGGCATTTCCAACATCCTCTCTGCTCAACTCAACTCCCCCCCCCCCACCCCCATAATCAATACGCTCCAAAACACTTACACACAATTGTCCTGAGATCATCATCTCCTCTAATCCTCAACAAATGCAATTTGAGCAAAAATTCGCCTCTCGCACTTGCCCCCATAGCCCCCAACAAAACCCATAAATTGCAAAACTAGGTTGTGGATGCCACCATTTAGACTCAATTAAGGCCTGACTAACACTTTCATGTGACATTAGTTTACTGAAAGATCTCCCAGGGTCTCAAACCTGGACCTTTGCGAATAATACACCACGACATGCACCAACCAGCCTACTTAGTCCCAAGGTGACCAAATCCACAAGACTATGGTTTTTAAAAGGCATACCCTGATCCCCCCCCCCAACATTGGCTTAGTGGAAGTCATTGTTTGGATACCACACATAGAGCCCAAGGGCGAAAAGGCTCGTTAGCTGTGCTTGCTCCAATTCGATCCAACATTTATATCTATCTTTGAATGTTTGTCTCCAAATGAGAAATTTTGAAAGGGTGGATGGGGTTGCAATTGAATTCATTGTTTGCTCAAAATGTTGTGTAGCCATACATGGGATACTTACCTACCTATGACCAAGAAAAATGAATCAATTTTTTAATTAAGGAACTATCCCTTTTTTTCATCACCAATGTATTGGATTTGGACATGTGCAGTCGGTGAATGTTTTTCACCAGTTGAATGCAACAAAATCACAAATTCTTTGCTATAAGGAAATATAAATGTCCAAATGTCAAAAAATGAAAAGTTGTAAGAAACTAACATTTAAGTATATTTGGGCAAACCACTTGTCCAAAAATAATTAGGGATGTGCACTTCTGGGGACAAAAATATCAAACAACAATAGCAAAAACAACAACACAACAACCACAACTTCAAATGTTTGTATTAATTAGGATTTTAAGTATATTTTGGATTTATGCATGAAATATGGAAAATTCCAACATACAGTAGATGAGATTGGCAATCCACAATCAAATCAGGAACATGTGTCACCCACTTCCCCACCAGAAACCCCCTACATAGGTACTTGGTCGTAGCTTTGGTTTTGGATCTTGGATGATTTTGTCCCAAATGTTGTCCATCATATATCATTCCTGGATAACATGTTTGTCCAAATATACTTAAATCTCAACTTATTCCATGTTCACCAACCGACATATTTGTGTAGTTTTGTGATCTAGTGAACGTCATATTGGTGGTTGAAATTGTCCAAAATTCATGCATAAATCCAAATATACTTAAATCCGAGTTAAGACATTAGAGTTTTTTGTAAAGTCTCTTAAAGAGGAACGAAACCATACGTTAGATCCTTCTTTGAGAAAACTTTCTATCAAGAACTCATTAGCTCATCGTGGGTCAAAGCCTATTTTGAAATTTGGGTGAAAGTCTTGGGACCTCCTCTTGCGACCATCCCAAAAACTTTGAGAGAACTTTAGGATCCAAAATAGGGTATGCCCATGGGACTTAATGCAACAAATCTTGGATTGGCCTATGCAAGGCTAGCTTGGTCCAATCATTCTAGTAGGACAAGGTAGAAAGTCCGTTTTTAACATCCTGACACCACTCTTAGAGTATGATAATCTAAGCATTAAAAAAACTTGGGTGACTTTTATGCATAAACTTTCAAAGTAATGTTTTAGCCAACTCAATGGGAGTTTGATGCCAAGACTTACAAATACCTTAATCCTAGAAGTTAGTTAAACATGTAGGTTTAACATGTTTTGAGCTTATTTGAATGTTTGTAATTCATGTATAAAAATGCACATTAAATTCTAATTGAATGAAACTTGACACATAGACATTTATCATCAATTAGGTAATATCACTTGGATCTTCTTAATTTATAACAGTTCTTCATTCAGCCTAACATTCTAACCCAAAATTGTCATTATCGACTCTCTTTTTTTGATACATTGTAAACCTAGATGCCCTCATAAAATCTGAAGAGTTCTAACACAAAGGTATGTATTGTTAATTTATAATTTGAAACTATACTGCTTGCATGGTGTTACCAAGTGTATACATATTTGACGTATAAATCTTATTTTTTTAAATCGGACATGTATACGTAATTGAGGTTATGTGTAACCTCCACAAGTGTACGTATGTCGTAGGTTGATAGCAGGATGGGCAAAAATTGTCCTATAATTTATTTAGTTCGGAAAGAGGGTTTAGTTGGCTTGTATAAAGATTTATGAAAGATTAAGCAAATATGTATAGGTATGTATATATATATAGGCACATGACATATCTTATCTAGATTTTCCACATAACTATCTAGCAAAATCCACTTCTCTCAAGCTCTTAGGACTCTTCATTTTGGGTTCTTTAGTTTGCAACATGTGAATGTTATCTTCACTCCATGTGAATGTCAGAGTGAATGCGCATGATAGGTACAATAGTGTGGGCAGTGCATGTGAGTTGTTGACTTTGGCCTCATTTCATAACACACCAAATTTCTTAGCATTTAGACATTTTTTTGATTTTTTTGACCATTTAGGCGCCATCTGGCTCATTAATTTTCAAAATAATAGGTTTGATTTTTTAAAATAATTTTTTGATCATCATGCTATCAACCTATGGTATATTGTTTTTTATTGCAAATTTCTTTGTATATAGGGGTATGAAATTCATGGTCATGCACACACGTTATTTTTATCCCAATTAAGAATGCACCCCCGAAGATAGAAATTAACGTTACGGGGCGGTAAACCTGGTAAATGTTTTTAGAGGAGAGTAGCCACTACACATATGTTCCACATGTTCATTTTAAGTTGAGGTTCTTTCTATTTGAACTAATTTCTTGCACCCCTAAGATAGGCATTAACATTATAGTGGTAAACTCGGTATTTGTATTTATAGAGGAGAGTAGCCTCACTATATGTATGTTCCACATTTAAGTTGGGGGTTATTTTATCATAACCAAATTCTACAAGTCACAAGGCTCTACATAAGAATAGAGCTTAGTTTTTATTTGGCTCTAGTATCATAATAATATTAATCTAAATACATTGTCTATGATATTAGTTTCATACGCGTAATGCTAAGCTACACTAATGAACAACAAATTTAGCAATATTGTAGGTTAATAGCCGGTTTGACACAGTTGTGTCGGATAAAGTGCCAAAAGTCGGTCTGGCACTTCAAAATGACATTTTTGAAATTTAGACATTTTTCCTATGACTTTCTCACAAATTTTGATACATCCAATCAATGCATACAAGATGTCATATTACATATTGTATCATGCCTACGTGTTAGTATATAAGCCCTTCCCATGAGGGATATGTAACTTAGAGATGAAGTCCTCTTGTATGTATGTATTAGAAAACTTCAAATTGCATTTTTGTTTGTTGGAGGTGGTACTATGTTTGATTGTCTAAGTTTTATGAATTTATCACAACTCCAAAAAGTTTTCTTTTAGCACAATCAAGCCCTAAAAAATTGTTCATAACACATTTTCTCTTCGAACCTCCTCACTTTATGAAAATGCTTGCTAAAAATTGTTCATATCTTTTGCACAAAATTGTCAAATCACAAAGTTATTCTTGGATGTAGTACTTTGTTGCATGTGCCAAATTTCTCTAGTTGAACACAATTCCAAATAAGTGCACCTTCTGTGTGAATTTGAGGTCTAAAATTTTATCAAGGACAAAGATCAAGTTCTTAGTACATAGTCTTGCAATTTCATGTTAACCCATATTCTTTGCAATGACTAAGGACGACTTGGAATATAATGTGAACCCCTCCTCTATGTTGTACCTTACAATGGATTATTTACACTACGCCTGTTCATGGTAAATAGTGCCAAGTACCCTATTTTGAGGTGTATGCTATAGGGTTACATTGATGATTAACAATTTTATTATAAGTGTCATCTCATGACACTGGGCGTTCAAGCACGCCTATTAATATCTTGACATGAGTATGTTTAATAGTGTTTTGAGGTGCATGCCTATGTTACATTATGTTGACTAAAGTGTACACAAATGACACTTGCCATCAATTTGCTCAAGAATATCTTCCTCTTGCATACAAAAATGTAAACACATGACACTTGCCATTGGTAATCTCAATACACTCTAACCTCCCTAATATCATGCATGTGGCAATCAAAGTGCACGCCATATTAAGGAGGTATGCGATGTTAACATGGATGCGTGATAATAAAGAATTAGTGTAGCATGTGACATTACAGAAAACATGAAGTCAACATTGCGATAATGACAATATTGACGACGATGACAATGTGATGCATGCGAACATGTGGTTTGAATTCTTTGGTGGATTATTTGGATGTCAAAACCTATGATATATGAGAGGAAAATGTGATATCAAAGAGGGATTTAAATTGAGCACATCCATTCCCTAGGGTTTTGGGATATAAGAGAGGGAGTGACAATGCAAAGGGTGACATTATGGAGGTTAGGGTGTAATATCTTCACCTTGTATACTAAATAGAAAACTATCATCTCAAGTATTCCAATGTGCTATACTAAATGCCATAATGTAAAATATTTTCTTGAAAAAAATCACTTTAAGAAATTACTTATGTTGACAAATAGTATCATATTGGCAATTAGCGGATGCAACACTTTGAGACCACTAGGCATCTAGTTTAGGCTCTTTGCACATAGTGTATGTGACACTAAATAACATAAACAATGTAGTCAAATGAGTTACAAAGATCTCTCACCTTGTGGTTACCATCAAGTGTCAATATTTTATTGGTATTACAATTTTGATATGGGCTAAGTGGATATTTTAATATTATAATTATTACATATTGAATATTGATATGTAGCATGATTTCACATATATACCAATCCAAAATTATGTACAAACTTTGGTGGATTAGTTATTCGACAATTTTCACACTATCAACATTGGTTGGATCCAAACACAAGCACATGGGTGGGATGCATTCATGTCTTTAACATTAATTCTTGTAATCCTACTTCATATCCCATAGTAATAAATTTTTTATAAATTTCTTTTGGATAAACTCCTTTGTATAATATAGCCTCCATTGATAAGAAAAAAAGAGGCAAATCAAGTTTACATGTAGTTGCCACCATCCTTTTTCTTATGAATATAGCCTAGTATATATCCGCAATTAAAAAACAATGTCTAACAATGATCAATTTCAAAGCATTTTCAGATAACCAATAATTCATTGTCACACACTTTAGTATTAAGTCTTTAAGTTTTCTTTCTTACCTTGTTGTATTCATTTAACACATAAAGTGATTATCCTTCATTGGTTGTTATTCTTCTAATCGTTTTATATTTGTTGATATTTTTATATTCTTATAAACCCATAAAAATAGATATCTCAATTTTGAGATTGTTTGATATAATGATAAAATGTGAATATATTATGGATCGTACCTCAAGGTATCAATATCTTATACTTTAAAAAAATTAAGTACTATTCATGTATAAATTTTTAATCCAATTTTATCATCATACACACAAAATTGAATTGTGTGAATCCTCATGCAATAACATACAATTTGGGTGCTTAATTGTTTCTCAACCTAATTTTTAAACTATTGAAACCAAATTATTTAAAAAAAGTTGTTTAATTTAACATATAAAACAAGGTAATTCGATGATGCAATCTACTTTATTTATGCTTTGTTTGTCATTTCAGCCACATTTTTCAAATTGATGTGCATTGTCCACATTTGGTACATCTATAAACTTGCATGCACATTAATTTTAAATTTATATTGAAATATGGTGCTAACAATATAGTGTACTTGGATATGGGATATTGTTTCCTTCCTTGACACTCTTGTAGTTCTCACCTGCAATTCGTGCAAGTGTATCCGCACCCCCTAATGAGACGAATTTTTTTCCATGGAGCAACTCCCCTTGGTTCCAGATCTAGGAGCGCTTTTCCATTAAATGAAATTTTGTTATTCAAGCTACATACACATTTTTTTAAATAATCAAATACTTGTATATAGATGTAAAATAAATATCAAAGATTATGGATCTAAGAGTTAAATAATATTGTGTTTTCACTATGATTTTTTTTAGTTTTAAATGGTTTCACCTATGCTAGACAAAATTTTCATGTGTATAGTAAGTTATATACTTGTTAATAATATTTTTAATTTAATGTAAAATTGTAAAAATTAATCATTTATAATATAAATCAAATCAATCACTAGAATAAAAATTATTATAACATTCTAAAAAAGCATTAGACATTATTAAGCTTAATGTTCATCATAAATAAATGTGGATATTTTGCAAAGCTAATTTGCAAACTTGTGAAATGAGGATACATGATATTAATTATTGTGATGTATTTAAAAAAAATTATTGTGTTTTATAGATCATACATGGCACACTCAAAATTATAGAGGCTACCTTAGTTCAAAAGTCGTTCCCAACTTATCATTTGTCAACATGCACGTTGTATGTATTGAGAAGAACCTCACATTTCTCTTGTTCTTTCAAACATGAATAATATTTAGCCATTGAGACACCAATAACACTTACATAAAACTCTCTTTGATTAATTTTTTACAAAAGTATAAATACAAACAATGAACAATTCAAGGCCTACCTTTAATTTTTGTATTTTATTCACATTGCAATGTAAAGATTATTATTCTTGTTATCACACCCTTCTGTCACTAGAAGAAATCCTGTCTAAATCAACCCTACATGGTTGTAGGAATTTCAGTGAAAACGGTCACCGATATGCGGTGGTAGCAGTTCGTCGGTGCAATCTTGATGGCCTAGTTAAAAGCCGGGTGATGCATCCAATAATGATGTTTTCAACCCCTTGGGGCTTCTGTGGGCGATGATCCCCATCTTGGGGGTGAAGCATACCCTTTGTCCATTCTACCACAATGGGTAGGGTGGATTGGGTTTTGGGTGACATTCGTTCGGTGCCCTCTTGGTAACGTGCGCCGGAATTGGGGTACTTTGTGGTGCGCACCGCCTACCCGCATCGGTGGACATACCAAGATTGCCACCGTTGTGGGTGCACACATGCCATTCACCTATCATGTGTTGACATGACCCCACATCGGAGTATATGGAGGGTATGACAAGTTACCCGTCCATGGGTGGTGCGTACCGGTCACCGAACTAACCGAATGAGGGTGGACATGGTGCATTATCGTAAACCGGGTTGGGTGTCGGGTCAGGTATAGGGTACATATGGAGGTGGCATTCGGGTACATACTCACCCACATGGTCACCACTGCCGGTTTCGCTTCCAATTGTTGTATCCACGCATGCCACGTCAGTTGACAAGTGATCAAAGAGGTGCCATTTGTTACCTGTGGGTAAGGTTGACTAAAATTTTAAATTTTTATATTTATATTAATTAAAATTACATGAAAATATTTAACAATAAAATTCAATATAAGTGATCTGTTCATGTTAAAAAAATAAAAATCTAGGATAAAAATAATTTTGTTAAATTGTTTTTTATTAAAATTATTTATTTAAACTCATCAATGAATTTTTAATCAAATCATGCATTATAGTTTTCCATGTAATCCATTTGTGTTTTTATAAATAAATTTATGCACTTCATGAACTCTTTATTGAATTGAAATTAATTTTTATTTATCATAAACCGAGGCTTTCCTTCACATTAAGCTTAAGATAAGATTCAATGGTTTTTATTAGGAGAGCTTGATACCTAAAATTTGCATAAATTAATGTGTTAAGTGCTCTTCATGATTATTAATATTGACATGAAAAATTTAATCGTTTATAAAAAATTATGTTGTTTAAAATAAGATGTGATATCAATTTTTCATATGCAATATATTAGATATCAGGGTTTATAAGTAAACCAAAAATCTTATTCTTTTTCACAACCATGTCAAAAATATTTTTTATAGGCATTAAAGTTTGTCAATTAAACTATAAACCTTAGTTTCAAATGTAAAGTCAAAAATAAATTAATAATTAAAAACAATATCCCAATAAACACATAAAGTTCTAGTCTTAGTTTGTGCTACAAAAGATTTATTACACCCTTAATGTATAAAAATTGGATCCTTTAATTGATTGGAAACTTACAATAGGAGATTTAAAGTTGGAGTCCATATACAATAAGCTTTGTGCCCCATTATGTAAGTTGGAGGGTTATATTTTTATAATTATCTATTCTTGACAAATTTAGTTTGCTTGTAACAAAATACTATGTTCCATGTGCATACATAAGCGGAAACATAATAAAAATGTTATGTGCATGTGTCGCCAATTGTCAACACAAACAATATTCTCATATGCATTATTAGTTTCAAGAAAAAATGTTGTCTTTAATTACCTAAACTTAGGTATGAATTAGATATTTTCAATAAACGTAGGTCAATTTTAGAGATTAAATGTAAATTTCTTTATGTGCCACTAAATAGAATAAGCTCATAGTGTCTTCTTTGCAACTTAGGAGTTTGTACATAACTGACGTGGCCGATTTCTATAAGGTACATGTGCCTAGATTCAACATGGCAATAATTTGGACACTTATATTTGAGTGGTATGTGGTTAGGTTTGGATCTAGGAATGAGTACCAAAAAGACATGGGTTTAGAAAAATTGGACTACCTGCTCAAATTATGCTTATAACCATTCTAGGCTCAAAACTCAACATGACTAGGAGATTTGTATGATCACGCAAATATTTACTTTGATAATTATTAATGTTCATATGAGCACCAAACATTATGAGGCCAATGGCTACAAGCATGATTTGAATTTGTTAATCATCTTGCACTACTTGTGTGTTTCAAATCCTACGAGAAGTGTGTGCAGAGAGAAAAGTATCCCAATAGCATACGTTTACCTTTTTATACTTGTATGTAATAATTCCCTCTCGCTTTGGATTTGTACAAAATTTGTTGACTTACTCGACAAGGTTTCTCCATGGATTTATTGCACATCAAAAGATGCCCATACTTCATGGAGAAAGCAGGGTTGGTGTTGGACGCAAGACATGGGCAATTTTGGGCAAGTGTCAAGATGAATTTGGGAACCATTTGCAATGGGAAAATGGGGGTCTAGGGAGGATTCAGAAAGCTAGGGGTAAGTGGCTTTAAAATTTTGTAGTATATTCATATGATATGCAATTTATTTTTAATTTATTTTCTACCATGTCTAAGCTAATTTCCTAAGCTAATCATGCACATCACAAATACAAATGGACTCCAAAAGAAGATAAATCAACCAAAGGGTTGGTTTAAGCACCCTCTACTTTGAGCTTTACTCAGGGGTTGTTTACAAACCATGAACTCGTCCCTTGCTCCCTTAAAATTTGTGATTGGCCATTGAACTTGTCCCGAGATCACTTGGGTTTACATCAAGGAAAATAATGTCAGAGTGACCATGGAGCTTGAGGTCCCTAGAAGGCCTATTATCATGCTTACATTATCCACTGTCATGGTCCAACAAGTTTTGCGGTGAGAGAGAAAAGAGGTTCTCTCGATGCAAGAGTTAGGGGGACCATGGCATAGAAACATAACATTATTCATATCCATGACAGTGTTTTGTGGGACTGACAATATTCAACAGAATATTCCTTGATATTCCCACATCCAACTTGAATATGGGGAATATTCCGTGGTATACTGTCAGTCCCACAGAACACTGTTATGGATCTGAATAATGTTATGAATGACATTTTTAATATATTTGAAAATATTATAATATATTAAAACTCGTTTTCTGCAAGTTGAAAGGGTGAAAACGAAGGAGCCTGACACTTGTCAAAACTGTTTATGGCCGATTCGGGACCGGGTCTAATGCTGATGCCCATACTGCACTTGGTGACGTCATGTAGTAAAGCATCACAGACCTCATCAGGGTATCATATGACGTCACCCTCATCAAGGAATTCATGGATTATAAGTAGTTATATCATAAACTAGTACTATAATCATTATAATAATAATACACATCACAGGCTACTGTAGTGGACTCACGGCTAAGGACCTTCTATGGAAGTAAGCTTATTAAACACTTCGCTTTCCATCTATGCAATCTAAGGTAGATGGGTCTTAAGTGGCTCCTTTTCTTAATCGGACCCATGTATTTGATTAGTATGTGATTCGGTGAGGATCAAAGAGCAAACATCATTAAGACATGTGTTTAAAGAGATTGGCCTACGTTTTCATATATTAATAACTACTCTACGTTCAACATTAAACTCAATTGGGAGGACTTATGTATCCACTTCAAAAATTAGCAAACTTACACATCCGATAACCATGACTAAATCAGGGGAGGTCTGATTTTCAATCCGGTTTTTGGAGATGTTCATCGTAGATTTGCTAATGCAACACGAGTTTTGTTGTGTAAATCTAGTTTATAGAAGTTGGAGAACATGAAAAACATACCAAATAACACCCACACACCTTAGTGTTAATTTCTAGCATGTTGCCTTTTAAAGACTAGGCAAGGTTGCCAAAGAGAGGGGACCAATTAAGTAGATGGGTTTTATAAAGTGGCTCATTTTCTTAATCGGACCCCTATATTTGATTGGTGCATAGTTTGGGTGAGGATCAAAGAGCAAACATTGTAAAGATACATGTTTAGAAGAGATTGGACTACGTCTTCAAATATCAATAACTACTCTACACTCAATAGGAACACAATTAGGATGACCTATGTATCCAATTAAAAAAAATCAACAAACATGCGCTTATGATAATCATAACTAGATCAAGGGAGGTCTGATTTTCAATCTGGAATTTACATATGTTTCATCGTAAAATTGTTGAAACCACACAAGGTTTTGTTGTGTAAATTTAATCCATAGAAGTTGGAGAACATGACAAATGAACCAAATAACACCCGCATACCTTATCGTATGCAAGCATGCCTCTCATTCATTCAACATAAAAGCCTTGAAACAATATGCAGCATGGAGATTACTTTTTCTATTTGATTTGACACCAAAATCAACTTCAAAGACCTTGCATTCGTCTTCGTGAAGTCATTCAAGATGGATGGCAACAAACTTATAGGGGGTCATTTTTTTAATGTTGGATGGATGAGAGGCCTGCTCATATATGATAATTCCTTCTCTCTAGAAAAATCTATTGGAAGGGTAGAAATTAGAAACCAAATGACACACTTGTGGGCCTATAGTAGGCAACCTTGGAAAGAGGGAATTACTGTACACGAGCGTGCCTCTCATCCATCCAACATAAAAATTTGAACCCCTATAGGTTTGTTGTTGTTCATCTCAAATGACTTTGGGTAGATCAATTTGGGATCTTTAAATGAAATTATGGTTTTGAATCAACTATACATAGTAACCTCTAGGTTGCATTCTATTTAAGGCCTTTATGTTGGATGAATGAGAGATACACTTCTATACAATAGTTCCCTCTCTTCGATTTTTTCTTAGGGTCGTTTTACACACATACCAAGGGCTGTGATCATAAAATCTAAGGGTCCTTGAAATTCTCCTAAGGGCCGTATCGTGAGAAATAGAAATCCAATTTTGCAATTGATGGGCCCTCAAGCTTAGTGTAAATGAAAAGTGGACCATATTCAGGGACTGCAACACATGTTCGGGGTTCTGATCCCCATCATGACAATATAATATTTCCAAGATGCCATTGACAATTTGATTGATTATCGTGATCCCTAGTTTTCCGTTAGATCCACCTCTTTTTGATGGGCATGACGTAATATCCAGTAGGCCATGACACATTACCCATTTCTTGGGAGACCTATGTGACCAAGAAAGATCAAACGAGGTTTGTGAATTCGAACATTTCTACAAAACTTAGATATGCTCGATTCACATATCTCAGAGTCGTTCCGCTCAAAGTGGATATTGTTGGTCCAATGAAATTATTGGAGAGTCTGTCCGTATTAGGTAAGGGACCATAGTGTTCAAAATGTCTGCGATAGGTGCTTCTACATTCTGAACATGACTTGGACATCACTTGGATTTTGCACAAGACGATTGATTACATGTGGTCTCTTCAGTACATGAGAGGTCAGGTGCAAGCATGCATGGAAACCAGGTTATAGAGAGGATACTTCCAGGCTTCCATTCAGTGGATGAGACTTTGCGCTACTGACTTACAAACTCTGAATGATTCGCCTCTACATGATTAAAACGCCAACGTTTCTCAAATTCGTTGTTTCTCAAATTGGAGCGATGAACGGGGAGAACCGGCTGCTAGTTACAGACGAACTGGTTGAGTTTGAGGAATAACCGGTTGAAGTTCAAGACTTCAGGAAAATTACCAGTCGTTTTGGAAGGAATCTATCGAATATACCTCAATTTAGTAAAGAAATGCCAAAAGATGTCAACATGCAACCTGCTGGACCTGGAAACGCTAGGATCTCGACCGATTATGCCCAAAAATCTCCCCGGACACCGGATTGGAGGCTCCTCATGAGCAGGTAAGCTTGTTCGTTCAATAGACCAATGTCTAGGGAGGATTTTTGGGCACAATTGGTCAAAACTCCAAGTCCAACCGGTTACGTGTTGTGAGAGTCTTTCAGTTTTTCTTTTATTATCATGAGGTATATTCAATAGATTCTTTTCAAAACGACTGGTAATTTTTCTGAAGCCGTGAACTTCAACTGGTTATTTCTCAAACTCAACCGGATCATCTGTAACTAGCAATCGGTTCTCCGTGTCCATTGAAATGGACGGAGTGGAATCAGTCAGCTTGCTGTCTTAGAGGGTGTAGGTAAGTTGAGAAATAGAATCCAAGGGCCACAAGTGGCTGCAGGTGCAACTTGTCAATCACCAATCAGTCTGCAATCAGAGGCTTAACCCTTAAATGCGCTGATATACTTTCGATAGGGTCTATATAAACCCATCCATTGGAAAAGCAGTCAACTATTCTATAGCCCAAAACTGCTTTTATTCCATGACTCGATTCTATAAATAGATCCAAAAGATTCTGAATTAGTGTCGTGTGATTCCAATCGGAATGAAATGGACCTCTACATGTAGCAGACTACTTGTTACTAGAATGCCTTCATCTATGATGGACAGACACCATGAACCCCAAACCATTACTTTTTTTAGGGCTACTTGATAGTGTGTACGAACCTCAAATAAGTATGACAATCGATTTGTGTTTGGTTTGAGAGACTGAAAGTTTATTTAACACAACTTACTACAAAGAGGAAGTAGAAATTTTGTCATATGTAACAATGGTGATAAGATGTATTATGTGAAATGTATTCGAAGGTAAGTCATTTAGACAAGCCCATATCTCCAAATTTGCAAATAATTATTTTACATATTTGTAAGTTTTGATTCGAAGGATGCAATTGAAAAATGAGTCAATATCAAATGGGGTCACCTTTAACAATTTTGGCTTAAAATAGCAACAAGCCACCTTAAACACCTTTGTACAATTGTGTCTTTATGATCATAATAGTGCTCTTTTGGACCACTGAGGGTTAGGGTAAGGAGACCTAATATTGACACATGTTCTAGTCAACCCACTCCTCTTAGGGCATCAAAATCACTCTTATGACATGAAATACACAATTATATTAGGTTAATTAGCATATCCAAATATAGCCATTTCCATATGCCTCGTAATAAATATTTTTGAGCTCAAATCAAAGTGAAGATTCTTTTTAAAAACATAATCATATATCTAGATCCCTCACTTATGTTGATTGTTGAATCTAAAAATTCTAAGTACATAGTCCAATCTTTTCCATGACCACATGTGCATGTGCATGACCACACACCACTTAAATATATGTGTCTGATTAAGATAAGTGAATGTATTTTGGCACTTGCCTTAGTGGATGAGACTTTATTCCAACCTTCAATGAAATTTTACCTCCACATAAACACAAACCTTTTTTCAATTGAGGGTTGTAACCTATTGTGGCACTTCCAATTCCACATTCAAAATTGGTTGTTGAATCATATCGAGAATTGCCTCATCTAATTAATAGCAATTCCGAATCGCACATATTGTCATTTCAAATTTTAGAATTGGAGTTGACTTGCAAACAATATAGGAGGTCAAAGAGACGATTGACATTTCTTGTTTAAGTGATCACATATGTCAACTGTGTTGACAACCATACCCATAATGATGTCTACATTGTGAAGACATACTCCAAACTCATCATAACACTTGTCATTTTGGTGTCTGTTCTTGCTACAAGCCTTGCCATACACCACTCAAATGTAGTAGGTGTCCGATTAAGGGGAATGGCCTCATTAGGCCCATTTGCCCGATGAATGGGGAGAACCGACCGCTAGTTACAAATGAACCGGTTGAGTTTGAAAAATCAACCGGTTCAAGTTCAAGACATAAGGAAAACCACTGATCATTTTAGAGGAATTTATAGAATAAACCTTGAATTTATGAAGAAAAATTAAAAGATGTCAACATGTAACTGGTTGAATTTGGAAACACGAGATCTTGCAACTTGTCAATGAGCAATCAATCTGCAATCAGAGCCTTATAAGAGCTCAAGGGCTTCATGTGTTGGTGGAGACTGAGTTTTCAACCCTAAAAGGTCCAAGGGGTAAAGCAGTTCCTAAGATGTGTTGTAAAATAACATTGCCAAGTTCGTTTCATTTCAGAATCAGCCACAAATTACTAGAAGTTGTACATCTGATCAAATTGAAACGATCACATCCATACGATTAGAAATAAAAAATTCTTAAAAAAAAAACTTGTCCTCCCTAGGAAGTATAGATTTTGAAAATTCATCACAAACATCAGTTGATACTATTTGTTGAAAATAGAGATGGTATAAATTAGGTAGAGAATTGCAAGCACGATTTGCTCTTGAAGTGATCTAATTGTCAATATGTCTCTTGAGATGTGAACACTTCAATACATGCATGTGGGTTTTTTTGAGCAAGAACAAAACATCTGAGGTTGAGTGTCCCATTAAGGGATGATTTGGCAATATGCATGTGCTTCCATCTAACATCTCAACAACAACTTTTCAAGCCTTTAACTAACTTTGTAAATTGGGATTTGTGAAATACTAAAAATAGATTGTCAAACTTATAGTTTGTGTAAGATGATATTCATAGTAGAAGCTTAAAATACAATGTGGTCTATGCGGTGTGTGCACATGCTGTGGGCACTTTGAACATTCTAGTAACATATGAGACGTTTGAGAACACAATATAAATAATACGAGCTTGGTATTTTTATAGTTGAGGTGAATAATATATGATGTGTGGAGGTGATATGCATACATGACCTATTATTTTCTCTATACATACATCTCAGCCTTGGTATCATTCTTATATGTCATTATCCACAATATAGGAGCAAGGCTTACAATCTTTACTTAAAATCATGTTTTAAAACAATGTGGCTCAAAACCATCAGATACTAACCGCCTACTAACTATATTCAATGAATGGTTAAGTCTCCCATGTTGATGGACACATAACCCATTATACAAAATGCTCACCATTCAGTCTTGATTTCAATGTCTCATACTTGAAATTGCAATGTCTTCATTATGTTGATAAATAAAAAATCATCATTCATGCTTCAGTAAAATTGAAAAAGATACTGTTTCTTATTGAGAGGGCTTTCAAGATGACGTCAAACTATCATAGATGCTTTCTGCAGAAAATGCCTACAATTCTGCATGGCATTCACCTACCATGGTCATTTTCAGTGACGATGTCTTGGAATTGGTATAGGGCTTCTTAAAGCCCTCAAAATCGTCTTGAGTGTCGTCTGCCTGAAACGACGTGATTGTTGGCTCTTGGAGACCTTGATTTAATGTATTCTTCTTCCTTGAGAGAATTAAATGGCTTGGTCTGCCATGGAAACCCCACTGAGAGTCTAAGGTAGAAATACCATAAAGCGTTAACCACCCAATCGCGGTGCACTAGACCGCCTCATAATGGTAAGTGCCATGTCTTAAATAGCGCGGCAACTTCAATGCAGTGTAGCCAATGGGAGGCAAGATCTAACGTACTCATGATTAACGGGTTTAGGTGATAATCTGTATCGATATGAGGAGAGCCTAGTGAACGGGAAGTGGGTTGGACAAACTTTCCACTTTGAAAAATTGTGGAACTTTTTGTACAAGGCAGAAAAATACGAAACAACTTGCATTCTTCATGAATCCTTCTCGTCTATCTTGGAAAATTATCTCATGATTGTCAGACCAGATCTTCAATGCGAATCGCCTTATTTTAACGGTTTATGGTATTTCTACCTTATTGCCTACTCTTTCAAATTGCGGATTCTAGTTGATTATATGACAGTTTTGTAACAAGGTGAATAAGAAACACTTAATAGAGTTATTTGTGAAGTAAAGCATAAGAAACGATGGGTTTAGTCCCAAACCTTGAGTTTATGAGAATTAATACAAAGTCACCCAAGTTTTTTTAATGCTTAAATTATCATAAACAAAGAGTGGTGTCATGTCATTAAAAATCCTACTTTGTCCTACTAGGATGGGTGGGTCAAGCTAGCCTTGCATACAGTAGGTCGATCCAAGATTTAAGACACCGGTTTTCATGCGCATACCCTATTTTAGACCTTAAAATCCTCTCAAGTTTGAGAGACGGAAAGAGAAGATCCAAAAAATTTCACCCGACTTTCCCAAGTAAGTTCCAATACATGATGAGCTAACGAGCACTTAATTGCAAGTCTCTCAAAGGAGGACCAAACCCACGGTTTCATCCCTCTTTGAGAGACTTTACTGATAACTCTATTTAGTTGTGGACTTTGTCATATTTTTGTGTCTCAAACTTTGTAAGTTTTGATGTGGGTTCGGTGATGCGATGGACAAAGTTCACTCTGTTGATAGTGGATCCTGATGCATCTAGTAGGCCAGTGGCTCCCAACAAATTGTGCTTGGGGTTTGTCAACATTGCTGGCTCCCTCTCCCATTTGGAAGGTGCACTTGTTCCCTCATTGTCTTCACGATTAGCCATGGTCATGGTTGTTTCTCATCGATCTGACTATGCATGGAACCAATTGTAGTTGCATTTTTGCGAGTCCTGGGCTTTTAACTCTCTGAAGCATTCGAGCATTCAATGGGACACAAATTGTTGTAAATGCATGCCTCATTGGCTGTAGTGATTTATTCAACTTGCGTACTCTCCAAACTCTTCGAAATGTACACTAATTTTGCAATGCTCAAGGTCTATAAAGGGGCTTCAACTCTTTGCAAACTTAGAGGGCTTTGAACGGTATGTGATTTTGATTGTGGTTGGCTCAAATTGGCTCCTGTAGAATCATACGTTTGCTAAAGAGGCTCTTGAGAGAAAAAGTTTCAGAATGGAATCACTTGGGCGGAATCCCTTAGGTAGATTCACTTGGATGCATGCCAATGAATATAATTTGACCTAATAACTTGAAAGACCCAATATGAATTAAAAAAATTTAAGATTTAAGTATATTTGGATTTATGCATAAATTTTGGCTAATTTTAAGCGTCAACAAGACGTATACTAGATCGCAAAACTACACAAATGTGGTGGTTGGTGAACATGGAATACAAATATTCAAAATTGTCGTTTGTTGTGTTGTTGCTTTTGCTATTGTCATTTGATGTTTTTGTCCCCACAAGTGCACATCTCTTATTATTTTTGGACAAGTGGTTTGTTCAAATATTCTTAAATGTCGGTTATTTTGACTATGAAATCATATAGCTTTTCATTCGAGAGGCCTTGTTCCTTATGAAATTCCACCCAATGAGAATTGACCTCACTCGAGCAAAATTCGTAAGATCCACCAAGAATTGTTTCATTGAAAGAGTGATGTACTTAACCATTAGGGAAGGAATGGACTCAAAAGGCTGTTGCCCTTGTAATAACCAAAAAAATGGATTCTTAATATCCCAAAGCCCCATAGTACAAGGGCGTACCCACAAAGCTCACATGGCACATAAGGTGTCACATGGTTTTGGACCATGGGTCCGAGCCAATGGAGTCGTTGCCGATGTGACTCAACGTACATCAACCTTGTTGTTGTGACTCCGGAAGTACATTGTGGAGGTCACGGCAACATCACAAGTACCAAAGTACTACACCATGACAAGTCCACATCTTAACATGTCAATAATTTAGTGGTTCCGGTTTCTGGTACCTTTGAGCCAAACCTCATTTTCATTTGAGTTTTGAAGACAAAATATTAGAGAAAATCCTTTTTTCGGACCGCACTCGTGGGCACCTTTTGAGTTCATTCCTCCCCTAATGGATCTTTCACAAGAACAAGGTTAATAACTTTTCTCCAAATATTTTTGCATGAGGGCCTCATTCTAGCGACGACTCCCCAAATTGATTGCCCCTTTTGATATTTGAATCATATGGGTAGATAGACATGGCCAATTTGTCAACGATTGAGATGTCACTTAAGTGAATTTCTGGTTTTAGGAGGAATCACTTACAATTTTAGTGTCACGTACTCTATTTGTGTAGGTCTAAACTAGATGATGCCTAGAGGTCTCAAAGTGTCACATCTACTAGTTGCCAATATGATACTATTTGTCAACATAAGGAACTTTTTAAAACAAAAGAATCATATTTTGACATTTAGCGTAGCACATTAGGATACGTGAGATGATAGTTTTGCGTCTTAGTATGCAAGGGAAAGATATTATTGAGCACACTAATGGCAAGTGTTATGTGTTTACATTTTAGTACGCAAGAGGAAGATGTTCTTGAGCATACTAATGCCAAGTGTCATTGTGTACACCTTAGTCCCACCTTAGTCAACTTGTAGACCATTGTGTAACATAGGCATGCACCTCATAACACTACAATATTGAACACTACAATATCATGCCAAGATATCAATAAGCGCATTTGAATGCCAAGTGTCACGAGGTGACATGAATGGTGAAGTTGTTGATCATTAGTGTAACCTAGCATAAGGAAAGTGACACTACTCCACATGTGACACAAAATACCATAAACAATGTAAGTGTACACTCTAACCTCCCTAATATCACATATGTGACAACCCAAAATGCACGTGATATCAAGGGGCATGTAGTGTTAACATGGATGCATGATAATAGAGAACTAGTGTAGCATGTGACAGTATGGAACAACACAAAATTGACATTGCAATAATGAAAATAATTACAACAATGACAACATGATGCGTGCGGGCATGTGGTGCGAATTCTTTGATGGATTATTTCAATGTCAAAACCTGTGATATATGGGAGGTGAATGTGACAACAAGGAGGGAGATTTGAAATGAGAATATCCGCTCCCTAGGGTTTCGGGATAACAAGGAGGAGTGACATTAAGGAGGGTGATATTACGGAGGTCAGGGCGAGGTAAGATTGGTGGGGCCCAGCTCCACGAATACGACAGAATCTACTAGCCGCCCTGACCGGCCCACTTGTCCCATATTTTAGGAAGCCTTTACCAGTTGGATATACTGAGCTCCTAGTTCCATGAAACACACAATAGGACAGCACACGGGCCCCACTTGCGACGAGGTGGGCCCGGTGAACCTTATGTCCGGATGCTCGGCTTTGTACGGAATGCCCCCGGCGACTCGCGAGGGTTCAAGCGTGCTTTGTAGCGCTCAATCTTGTCTTTTCTTTGAGGAATTTGAATCTTCGAACCATTCGGCCCTTGATCACACAGACTTAAGCAGTTCTTGCAGCTTGCCAAACGAAATTATTATTACATGCATCGTCTGTGGACAGGGGAACAACATCAAGGAGCGAGGTAACACTAGTGACTACACATCCCTTTGCATTGTGTCGGGCTTGAAGACTCATCGGAAAAAGAAGAGAGTCAGGTGTTCTTGTTCACCTCTTAATTCCTACTACTGTCTTGGTTAGAATTCATTACCACTTGATGAACCTTATGGTGTCGTCGGTGGAGCCTGCACTTCTCATTTTGTGAATGCACGAAGCGTAGGATGTCTTGATGATTTGTAGTTTTGCAGCTAGAACGAATTACATGTACCGTTTCATGTAGACAGGAGAGCACGAGCAGGTATAGTGACTACATCCTTGTGTGCTTCAAGACTCTTCCCAGAAGATGATCAGTTGTTATTGAACCTCCAGTATTCGACTCCTGTCTTGGTTGGCTGGTTACAATTTAACAAGCCTTGTGGTGTCGTCGTGGAGCCTGTACTCCTAATTTGTGAATCCACGAAGGGTAACGATATGTTGATGTAAGTAGTTTTGCAGCTTCAACGAATTAAGTTGTTCTTGATTTACCTCCAAGTTCTTCGTCTATATTGGTTCGGATTCATCACAATTTGACAGGCCTTGTGGTGTCGTCGTGGAGCCTGTATTCCTGATTTGTGGATGCACGAAGAGTACGATGTTTTGATGATCAATAAATTTTCAGCTTGAACAAATTACATGTACCGTTTCACGTAAATAGGAGGACACAAGGTGGTACCGTGACTACATCCCCGTCACTATATCCTTGTGTGCTCAACATTCATCAAAGAAGAGGAATTAGTTCTTAATTCGCCTCCAAATTGTACGTCTATCTTAGTTAGAAATTATCACAATTTGACAAGCCTTGTGGTGTCGTCGTGGAGCCTGTACTCCTGATTTGTAAATGTACGAAGCTTACGATGTGTTTATGATAAGTACTATTGCCGCTTGAACGATTTCCATGCACCGTCTCATGCGGACAGGAGAACACAAGGAGGTATACTAGTGACTAAATCCTTGTGTTCTTCAAGACTTATCAAAGAAGAGAATTAGTTGTTCTTGAACCTCCAGGTGAGGACTCCTGTCTTGGTTAGGATTCATTGCAACTTGACAAGCCTTGTGGTGTCGCCCTGGACCCTGTACTCCTGAGTTGTGAATCTAGGAAGCGTACGACGTGTGTCTTGCAGGTTGAATGAGTGACAAGTTTGTTGCAAAGAGGTGGCAACCAACATTGGTGAGGTTTTGGAAGCAAACATTGAAATCTTCTGCTCGTCTGCCGTTGTTGAGGCTGAAATTTAGAGGTTTGAAATTGACTAGGCTCGGAGGGGACACGAAGATTCGGAACGCGAGAAGTAAAGGAATAAGCGCGGAGGTCTTCTGATACCCGTCCGGAGGCACGCCGTCAAGCCCGCTCAGGTAACTTTGTGTAGATGTTTGATTGTTACGTATTGCAAGGGGAACCTTAATGACGAGTGTTATTGAAGATTTTTATTTTATTTTATTTTATTTTATCCCCCCCCCCCCCTCCCTGAATAGTTTACCGTTCATAGTAAGGAAAATTTAGGAGTTCCGATACGTGTCATTCTTCGAAGTTGAAACTTGATGAACTAGTCTGTAACTTATGCTCCCGACCCCCGGGGTTTCTGGCTTGCCTTAAGGTGTAATTTTGACATCTCATTCAAATCGAGAATCAAGTACCTAAAAAAGTAAACAAATACTGAGGACCAGCCGAGGAAAGCTGATTACCTCAGTATAATTAGCTGTTCACATAGAAGCAAATGTCCTATACTGTGGGCTTCGGGGAACAAGGCTGCGCCGGAACCGTTATCTATTTACTATACTAAACAAGCTAATTGTGCTAAGTAGTATATAAATAGCCATTTTGTTGCCTTACTTAATGCGGATTAGGATAATTTACGCTTGAATATGCGTATACTAATCATTTTCAGCAGTCACAGACTTGTAGAACGTAAATAGAACTGCATAAAAAAAGGGAGAAGACGAATAAAAAATTGTATCCAGCTTGTTTATTCGACGATAATAAGGAGGCTCTCAAACCGAAGCCGTCAAAATGTTGCTTACAACGAGGAAACTTGGCCCAGTCCAGAATTATCCCGAGAATATCTAAATTAGTCTCATGCCACATGCTTAAGTTTTAACATAGGTAGCTAATTGGGCCTGGAACTCTGGATGCTCTATGGTGATGCTCCCAATGCGTACAGTACATGTTCCCAGCTGTATAGCTGGGCATGTTCAATCTGTTTTGTATTGAATACAGAACTTCTGTTGCGCAAAAGACTCATGCCCCGATCACACCAAATTTTCCGTCCGGTTCCAACCGTGAAATTGTTAGGGATTATGTTGAGAAATAGATGTTGGTCCACCACTTTTCACACTATTACAGCCGGAGATGCCGACGGATGGTGTCTGAACTGGGCCGGTGTGATCAGCCCCTCAAGGCCCACTTGTTTTTCGTTCGGATGGAATCGAAGTGTCCATGGCACTTCAAGCGTACAAACTTAAATTCTATCCCTTGTGTAACCTGCGTTGTCTGAAGGGTGTCGAATCATGTCGAAAGAGGATGTTCTTCGGCAATGGAACAAGTTTACCGACGACTTCGACGGGAGCGCTTGGATGAAAGATGAACTCGAAATACCGTTCTGTGGAGCCTATGTCAGGACCTTCGGCGAGAAGAGAGAAGGCGCCCCGTGGAAGGCCTTGGATGTGGGCTGTGGACTGGGGAAATATACTGTGAAACTAATGCAAGCAGGTTGAGTCTCGAATCATGAATCCGGTTCAATGTTTGATATTAATTTCTTCCTCCGCGACTTCCAAGTTCTGATTTAAAAAATGTTCAAAAGCGACGTACGATTCTGATGTATATGATCTATCCTTCCAGCTCTAATCTCTCATGCCTTCTGGTTGAAACTCGAGAGTAGATCTTTTTGAAATCTACTACACTTGCGTCCACTAGACTGACATCTGTAATTGAGACATTCGGGCTTGAGAACGGTTTGACATACTTTTTTCTTCACCGTTTATTACTTCCAAGTACAAGCCTTATCGACATCCTTACCAAGAAAGTGAACATTGGAAGGCTCTGTTGGAAGAACTTGTTTTGTAGAAATTTTATTTGTCAATGTCGACTAAATCGTCTTCTTCCTTTATTTATTGTCAGGGGCAAATTATGTTCTAGGTTTTGATCCATCTACAGACATGGTGGCGGGAGCCCAGAAGGCAACAAAAGAGTACCTCGTCAGCCAGTAAGAATCACGTATACTTCGAAGCAGCATGGATCATGTTTCAGAGTGTTCTCGAAGTCGAGCTCTTAGGGTTCTCTCACCTGCTGGATCTTAGCTCATGAAAATTTTAATGCGTCTGAGGCATTATCTGTGGAGATGCAATTTTTCCTGTCCATATTCTGAATGCACCAATGTCCCCATTAGACGAACCTCATCTCTCCTTCGCCTTAGAGATGTCTTTGCTTCCTTCTTCGGACTTCGTTTCGAGTTTGCTCATAAAATTAGATGACACCAATATGAAACTTTACTGGAAAAGGTTCCTTCTCTCTACACTTTTACACTCTGATGTTTGAGGTTTGTTGGCCTACAAAGCCCATTCCCCCTTTCACGTGGGTTCTCTTCCATTTCAGGTTCTGCACTGCCGGCTCATATGTGATACCAATGCCTTCAGAACCAAATTTTTTTCACTATCTTCTAGTAAACGTCTAATATGTCTATCTTTGTTAGTGACTATCTTTGTGACAAAGATTTATGACGCACGAAGATAGTGACAAATGTTTCATATGATTAATCACCATTACATCGTGGCGCATGAAATATTTACCTTTTGCATCCTCGGTGGACCTCCGGGATCTTTCTCCTGATGTCTTTAACTGAATGGCTTGCAGGTCAGGGTCTGGAAATGAGAAATTGAAAGCTCCAACAGCCGATATTCATGTCTGTTCTGCCGCAGATATGACCTCAATACCAGGCGCGCAAGAGGGGTCATTTGACCTAGCCATTGGCATATACGTATTCTGTAACTTTACATCCAAGGAAGAGGTACTTCCTAGTTGGGCGTCGATTCTATACGTGCATTGAAACTTTAAATGAACTACTGATTTTCAGTTGGAAATCTACTACGGTGTACGGTGTTCACTGTTGTGTACACATGCAACAGAGACATGTATCTGAAAAGATTACTGGATTTTTTAAAAAAAAATTCATTAGTACATCTATATTAATACATATACATGTGATTCAGGTATGTGTACGCTTGCAATTGGCAGCTAACCACAAGATGTTTGGAGCAAATGCAGGTAAAGCAGGCGCTTGTGGACATCTCGAAGTTGCTTAAACCTGGTGGGAAACTTTTTTTCTACGAGCCACACGTTTTGGAATACATGAATAAAACCGCGGCCGGCCATGTTCAATATTTCCCTAAAGACGATGGGACAGACTATAAGTACTTCGATGATGAAGGGACACCACGCAGGGTGAGTTTCTTGTAAAACTTCAATTGTCACTCGCTTTTATTGCTAGATTCTACACTCGTGACATCCGAGTACTGCCGAAGGTTCTGCAACGCTCTGAATCAAACTTCTGGATATGAACATGCATGGAGGGTGTTTGACATTCTAAGAGTATGATGTACTGAGGGATGGGAAGAAAGGTAAAACTTCTGTCTGCCCGAAAGGGTCACATCCTAATTTGTGTTGTTGCCAGGTACAACTCGTGTTTAACACCGGAAGGAAGATCGAGATCATCAACAGATGCTACACGTTATCATTTTGGGTAACTGCTCTGCTAGAGGCAGGATTCCAGATTACTCAATTCTACGAACCCCACGTAGATTCAAGGAATACTCCAGCCGACGCACCATCTTTGGCGAGATATTATTCAGAGCACCCCAGTGCAATGGCTTGGGAATGCACCAAAGTATCACAATGAATGATGCTGAATTCTTTCAAAGACTTGGAACGTTTCGATTCAGATGGATATTGATTTGGAATGGATAAAGGGTGTCTGAGTGGCCGAGCTGAGGAAAGCTAATTTATATAAGTACGTGTATAAATAATGTGCTTAGCTACATTTCCATAAAAAAAGCAGCTACTTTCCTTCTAGGTTCGCCAATGTTTATAGGTATGTAGGATGCTTTTCAAAATAATGACATCTGTTACTTTGGTCAACTTTTATCTTTTCTAAGCATGGCTGAAGGGGTAGATGGTTATGAAATGGATTGGCAAGGGCCAATTAATCTGTAGAGTGGAGAAAACAAGTCTACTCCTGTACGCTCAGGTGATTGTAGATTGTTGCTCAAAAAATAATGTCGATCATTACTTTTTATAAAATAAATGTGTCGCTGTCCATTCTATGGGCGTTTTGCTCCCTTTTTCTCCCCTCTTGCATGAGTGTTTATGAGTCCCAGCACTACTAAGGTAGAAATACCCAAACCAGCCCTTTTTTTTAGGCGAATTTTAGCCAGAAAGTGATAAAAAAATGGGGTGGGTGACACCTATTTGTTAATAAATGGGATGGAATGAGGTCTAAATCGTCAAATTCCATTCATCGAGGGTGGCCATGATGCCATATCCCACCAGTTCTAGCACTGAGTGGCGCCAGCTGCTACCTACCAAATCCGATTTGATTTGGTCTTCACTCGCCGCCTCCCGCCACGAAGATGTCTCCCTCTCGTTGCCTTCCGTCACCTCGCCTCCACCTCCTCGCCGCTTACCGTTGTGTAGGGTTTAGGGTTTGCCAACATCTCCCTCCTTCATCGCTTTCCGTCGCTCGCCTTCTTCCTCCTTCATCTCTCTCTGTCATCGCTATTTACTCTTCATCCTTCAATGCGAGTCGCCAGCTGCAATTGCTCATGCAACTATTGAGCATTGCTTGAATTATCCTTCAATGCCTCGCCCCTTGCACATCACATCATATTGAAGCCCAGTTGCAATTTCCATTACAATCTGTGTTGTTCAATTGAATTGATGTAATCACGTGGGTTGATGTGTTGTTTTGTAATGGAAATTGCTTGTTGTTTTGGTTTAGTATATTATGTCCACTTCCAATTTTGTGATGCACAACCAATTTGCTGCTCTTGGTGTTTGCTCACATGGTTTCTTGGTGATTTGTGGATTTTTTCGCATCATCTGGGAATAACAATTTGGGGTGTTGGGGTGGTTGTGCACACTTCTGAGGATGGCTGGCACTGGTGGCTCCCCTCATGCAGGCACAAGCTCTTCTTCACAGAATAGGAAGAAAGGGTGCACCGAAGCAATGCGGGCAAGCGCGGCTAGCGCGAAGGTGGAGAGAGGCCAAGTGAAGCATATGCATCGCCAAAACACCCTATTGTATTACGCATCATCCCGCAACCCAAACAATGCTAGGCCTCTGGAGCTTGTTTACAACATCATGCCGCTCCCCAATTCTGCCTTGGGTTCTCATGCTTCCAATGAAACGACATCGGCGTTCACACCGCCTATGGTTGCGAAACCCCTGAGTGATTCCGCCGATGTTGCGGGAACTCCGGCATCGTCCTCGGATGCTCGCCATGGAGGTCATACAAGCCTCATTGTCATCTCTAGCACTTTAAAGGATGGAGGTGTAGAGTCGACCAACCATCTCTAAGAGGTAAGTGTCCCTGATTCTAATGAGTCTGATGAAGGTGTTGAAAGTCTAGCCCCTAAGAAGAAGCAGAGGAAGAACTATGATTTGACCCGAAAATTTCAGTTGGAGTGGGCGTGTAAACTTCCATGGGCAGAGGGTATTCTAACCAACAATGGTTGCACATGGTGAAGTGCACAGTGTGCTTTATCATGGAGAGGACAGAGAGGTTGATGCAACCCAAGTGGGATACGCTCAAGAAACATGAAGGTAGGCGTAAGGCCACTAGAAACATGCCGGCCTATAATGTGAAAAAAAGCAAGTGGTATATGGCTACGAACTCAAAGCACAAGAAGAATGTGGCTTTGTTCAATGCAAGGGCTCTTGATACTATGCTGCAACAAATGAATCAGTCCAATAGGTTAGAAAGGGAGAAGAAAAAGGTCCAATTTGCAACCATGTTGTGAGGCCAAACCCCCCACCCTTAAGCGTCCGTAGTCCGAGTAGTGGGTTTGGGCTCACATTCCTCCGCGGTATTGGATTTGGACTTGGATGAGTCCATAGTGCAAGGTTCACCCTTCAAGTGGTCTTGGATTTAACTCCTTCATAAACCCAACTCCTTCATGAACCCAACTCCTTAGCTTCTAACTAAATAAACCCAGCTCCTTCATAAACCCAGCTCCTTCATAAACCCAGTTCTTTTACTTTCTAACTAAACAAACCCAGCTCCTTCATAAACCCAGCTCCTTCATGAACCCACAACTTTGTAGTTGTAATCCCCAACTACCTCACTAATTATTCAAGCCCTTAACTAATCTTCCTACCTAATTTTCCTAATTCTACTAACAACCCCTTTCTAATCACACAATTCTTCTCTAATCCTAAAATCCTAAAATCCTAGAGAGGAGAGGGGGAGAGAGAATATCCTAACTTCACTAAGACTAACTAATCCACACAAGTATATTTTTGCACTCATCACAACCTCAAGTGCTCAACTCTTAAACATGGAACTTGCAACCACGTGTATTCAAAACATGAACTTTAAGTACCACAAATTGGAATCATGAATTAACTTTAAAATCCTTCACGTCAACACTAATTCTACCAAGAGGTCAAGCCCTCTTCAAGGCTAACAAGCCTTGGCTCTCAAACTAAAAACTAAGCACACACATGTGCTCCAATATGGCTTCCCACACCCACACTTATAACTCGTGGGGTGCCTTGGAGCACAAAGGAAAGAGAGGATGAGTGAGGGAAGAATGAGGGATTATATAGTAAGCTTGAGGGGGTGAGCACCCTCAAGGCTCACGATAAGCCCTTGAGATTTCCTCCTACTTAGTAGGCGCCAATCCTATCTTCTAAGCCTTCCTCCCTCAAATGATCAACAAGGATCCTAATTCGAACATTTAACTAGCCTTGGCTTTCTACCTACCACACTTTACCAAACTTGGGATGCTTCAACCCAAACTTAGCCTCCTTCGCTTTCCGCCGCCATAACTTTCTCCCCTTACTTTCCCAAATCGTTGCTCACCACTTAATTCAAACCACGATGCTTAACTCGTGATTTGATTGGTGCTTTGAGAATTTGCTTATCCTCCACCTTGCATTCTTCCTTGGACCTTCCCCATTAAGTGGCCATGATGAGGTGGTCCACTTGTGCGCTCCATGTGATCCTCCATTCATCCCAATTCGAATGCACTTGCCTCTTGAGTCACTTTGGTTGTCTCCATCCATTTGTACTAGCCTACTCACTAACTACTCAATCCAAGTTCTCCTTACCTATCCTCATTCACTCAAATCCTTCCGAAGGTAAAAACACAATAACAACTCACATCCTAGCCTCTTACAACATGGTACTTCTAAGACTAACATTTCACTCTTTTTATATTTTTGTGAAGTAACATGCTACTTCAAAGTGCATCAACTAACGTTTCAAGGGTCTAAGACTAAATGTGGGCACCCTTTTGGGCTCACACATGTTCCAAGTTTTGTCTGATGGTCATCCTATGTTGGAGTATGAGAGTAGGGCAGGGTTGTATGAGTTTATGAATGTGCCAAACTTCCCTAGGATGCACTGGTCAGACAACTCTGGTTGGATTATGGCTGAGTTTATGTATTCTGAAGTGAGGACTGCCATTTCGAGGGTACTTGCTAGTGCTAACTATGTGGCACTCACATGTGACGAAGTTAGCACCATTGATAATGGGTTATGGATATCTATCCATTCCTATGTGGTCCAAAATTGGAGCCGTGTTCCCCATCTGATCTCACTTCACAAGGTTCTGGAGGGATCTGGTTCAGGCAACCTAACCCAGGTGATCATAGATGCCTTGAGGGGTGCTGCCAAAATGGAGAGGCTTGCACTAGCAAAAACCTTGTTGTGCTTTGGTGCAGATGGTGTTAGCACTTTCCAAGGCCAAAAAACGGGAGTCACATTGTAGATTCAAAGTAAGCACGCTCCATTTGCATTCGGTGTGCACTGTATGGCCCATCGGTGTAACCTAGCCTTCAAAATCTTGTCTCAGCTTGATATCATGAGCCGTATTGAAGGTTTGTTGAAGAGCTCTCATGCTTATTTCAAGCATTCACCGAAAAAACATCTTGAATTCGTTAAACTTGCTGAATTGATGGAAACAAAGGGATTGAAGCTCCTGAAAAACGTGAAGATCAGATGGGTCTCTTTGATTGAACCTTTGAGGCACATAATGCAAGAGTACATGGTTCTTTTAGCAAAGATGAAGGTGGACAACGATTCTAAAGAGAGAGTTGCGCAGGTAAATTGTTTGCCCCCTTCTATTTATTAGGGTTTATGTATGTCATGTTTCTTATCTCACTTTTAATTGCCATCCTTGTGTTAGTTTCTGATGTTTAATGGTTGTGAATGTGTGCAAGTTGTCCTTGATGTGTTGTGCAACCCAACGTGCCTCTTGGGGATGGCAGCCTTGGTACTCCTCATTGAGTCCCTGGATTCCCTCATCACTTTCTCCCAGAAACGCGATGTCTTCATCTGCAACTTCATAGGTGCAGTGAAAGTGTGCGAGGGGCAGTTGTATAGTATGTACAATTGCCACTCACGTGCTTTTACTACTGATAATTTTTTTGTTTTCAAGAGCATCATCGAAGGCACCCATGACCACATTCACACCCATTGGGTGTTGAATGATCTAGAGAACCCAACCATGTTTGATTTAAATTGTGATGCAGAGCATCTCGCCTTTGTTGTCAATGGAAGCAACTTGTATGCCAAACGTAGGAATGAGGAGACGGGCAGAATGGAGCCCATCACTCGCGAGGTATTTGCAACAATTGTGCATGATGTGAAAGCTCAATGCTCAGGTATCCTCACCCTACCCCACTCTCTCCATTTGTTTTTTTTGCATATACATGTTACATGCATGTTTATCCTAACATCATTGTTCTGATGTTGTGACAGGGGCTGCTGCCCAGCTCATACAAGAGCTCCAACGCCGTTTTCCCAAGCATGCAGTTTTGGATGCGTTTGGCATCATCTACCCACAGTATTGGTTGCAACCGGATGCAGAACCCACCTTTGCAAAGCACATGGACACTCTGAAGAATTAGTATTGCAATGTCCGAGTGATTGGAACTGGGATAGATAAGGAGGTTATTCCTGGCCTCCTTGATCGATGGTCGTTGGATTCCCAGCATGGTTACTTCAAGATCGCGATGAAGAGTAATGCCCCTGCCGCCATGGAACCTCCTTATGACATCAACCCTGTCACTCGAATATGGCGCACCATTTATGCTTCTAGGGTGCTTTCACATGGGTTTCCAGAGTATTTGAAGCTCGCAAAAATAGCGTTGGTCCACGTGATCGGAAGTGTGGAAGATGAGCGTGTATTCTCATCCCTATCTTTCCTGAAGACCAAGCTCCGCAACTCTCTTGACCCCCACCTTGGTGTAGTGGTTGGCATGTATAGCCAATACATATATACCCTATAGAAATTCCCTTATGATTCAATCTTTGATAGCTGGACGAATGTTGCAAATGTGCATGGCCGCTATGGCCTTTCTACATAGAATGCTCAAAAGTGAGCACAACCTGCAGGTTCATAATCAATGGTCCAGTTGTTTTTTTGGAGGCATCTCTATAAGCCCAATTTGTTTCCATCAATTTGGCAACTCTGATGAACTCAACAGTTAATGTTTATGTATTTTGAACTTCAGACTTCTACACTCTTGCAAAACGTACACTTATTTTTTGCATTGCAACTTTTGTTTGGTGTTTGATGTGCAGGTTGTGTTGCAGATGGCAATATGAAGAACTCCATGGTCATCATACTTGGACCCTTATTATCTTTGTTGTTGCATAGATTTTGTACTCATTTCAGCATCGGAGTGTGTGTTTGTGTGTTGTTTTGCAAGTACGATGTGGCAGGTAAGAGCCGGCGCCACTCAATGCTAGGACTGGTGGGATATGGCATCATGGCCACACTCGATGGATGGAATTTTGCGATTTAGGCCTCATTCCATCCCATTTATTAACACACAAGTGCCACCTTCTTCAAAATTTTATCATTATCTGGCTAAAATTCACCTTAAAAAGGATGACTTAGACCCCTTATTATCTTTGTTGTTGTATAAATTTTGAACTCATTTCAGCATCGGAGTGTGTGTTTGTTTGTTGTTTTGCGGGTAGACATGGCGTGTATATTGAATGTGGTTGCCGCATTGCTCTTCAAAATTTAGATTAGATGCCATATGACCACATGAAAGAACAATTACTTGCATATGACTACTCCAAACAACAATTAGTTGCCATTTTACTAGGCATGATTTTTAGTAGTAGCCAGATTACCTTAGTGCATGGCAAATTGTCGCCTGCTTTTAACTATGTTTCAATAAAGACCATCGCCAACATTTTTCCACATATTGTTTATGTTAGTAGCCAAATGTATGAATTTTTGTGAGCATTGTCGCCAAACAATTTAGATTCAAGCTCATCATAATCGCCAGTGTTGAAAAACTTAATCCTTCAGCTGTAGCCAGATGATCAAGTTCCAAAAAAACAAAAAAATGGCTGACCCAAACTGGTTAACCACCCTCTACCTGTGCACTAGACCGCCGTCATAATAGTGAAGTGCCATTCCTAAAACCGATCATGGTGAGGCGACAACTTCAATGTGTGTACACTTAGTGTAGCCAATGGGAGTCAAGTTTAATGTACTCATGAGTTAACCGGTTTAGGTGATGTTATGTATGGAAATGCGGATTACTGTGTTCGGTGTAGGGAAAATCTAGTGAACGAGTAGGGGGTTTGACAACTTTCCACTTTGAAAAATTGTAGAATTTTTTGTATAGGGCAAAAAAATATGAAACAACTTGCATTCTTCATGAATCCTTCTCGTCTATCTTGGAAAATTATCTCGATTGTAAGACCAGATCTTCAATGCAAATCACCTTATTTTCACAGGTTATGGTATTTCTACCTTAGGCAGAAGGGTGGTTCTTAACACCTATGGCATTGATATGTACACTATCTGTGCATAGCGAATACGAATGTTATATCAATATGAGAGTGTTGATTTAAGAGAGCGTTGATATCAATCAACACATCTTTGATGAAAGCACAAAAGACAAAATTGTGGGCCCATCAGCCCTTGGTAGCCATGATTTAGGCTATTGTGGGATGTGCTTGGTCCTTCCTAATATTTTTGGACTATCTTTCCATTGACGTTGACGTGGAAAATCTTTAGAGATTTATTGTTACCTAGCTTCTCTTCATGTATATTCACATTTACTACCTTGGCCTCAAATATTATCATTAGTAAATTGTGGAAAATGATATTGTTTAATGCTCTGGTAAATTTCATGTCCGGTGATTATTATTATTATTATTATTATTATTATTATTATTATGTCATTAAGCATTCACCTACACCGATGACAAATGGCAACAACTCATTGGCTCATGCTACTTGTCTATTGGTGTGCTTATATTGAATACAATTTATTTGTGTTGAGTCGTCCTAATAGGGTATTAATTTTGAAATTTTCAAATGATGTGAATTTATGTGGTACAGATGCTTTAAATAAAATTTTGAAAATTCTTTATATATATCTAAATTTTATAGACATTCCACTTCAAATCAACTTGAAAAGTGCAAACAATAAATTTTACGCACACATAGATGGACATTTGCCAAGCCTAACCCAAAATGGGGGCACACTTCACAATTTTAAAATACAATTGTACACTAGCATTTTTTCCAACATGCAACTCATTTCTCCACAACTAATGTCAACATATTCTTAACTGCCTGGTATTGTGTGGTACCTGCAAAAGTCACTCTAAGCTGATATAGTTTGAGCCTACAATGGATGAAAATTGTGTCAACAACCAAAATAAAAGCCGCATGTACCTAACAACATGAAACATCATTGGTAATGGTGCCTCATTTCTAAACCAACTGAGAGCAATGTGGCAGGCCATCTTGCAGGTGCATGTACAAATTTTACATGTACACTTCCGCTAATATCCAAACATTTCACAAACTTCAAATGGTTCATCGGTCCTCATGAAACCTGTTCCCAACCCTTCCTTAATCCATCTCCAATTTTGCCACGAACTTGTTCAATCCAAGCAAAGTGTACACATTGAGTCACTTGTCCTCCTCATTTGTTGAGGCATTTGCCATTTCTTCTATGTTTGTATTTGAACCTCCACTGTCTATGCCGTCCACACACCTCTAAGTACTCATCAAGTTCCTCTCGGGCATCGAGCTGTTTATTGTCATTGCTCTTTTTGAGCCTTCGATGCCTTCCAATCTTGTGGTGAGCTTCAACTTATGCCATCCCTCTTGGTTATCATGAGCTCTTCATGACTAGGCACTCTGTCAAATGTGTTGTGTTGCCAAATGATAAAAACACAACAAACATGTGAGTCCATCATGTTCCTACCATTAATTTGGCCAACCTAGTGCACCTCATAGAGTTTGCACATGCAATCTAAGCACCTATATAAAGCATTGTAACACTCATTATAATTGGCAAATCTCTAACATTCCTTAACAATGAAAATCCACTTACATTTAGGTAGTAATACATATGAATTTACATTAATTTGCCATGCCTTTCTCAAGGCTTTCTTGTTTCCTTGCACAATTTCAGGAAGGCTAAAACTTTTGGTTTAGTTGTGGACACTCTGTCATTGTTCACATGACTAGAGAAACGTGAGGAACCTAAACCAAGGCACGGCCATCATTAATTGTGCCAAAATTAGTTGATGCTCCTAATTCATCAATGATATGAATGCACTTACATGTTGACTATGAGTTCCAACTTTATGTTGAGCCTAACACTAAATTCCATAGAGTTATGGGTTTAAAAGTCTACTCATGTTGAATAATCCACAAACAGATAATGACAACCAACTTTAGGAATTGCACAATTCCCAAATTATAAAGGATGAGGCAATTGCAACTTGGTGTACTACATACCAAAACATTTGTTCAGAAAACTTCGAGACATTTCCGTCTAATGTAATCATCAATGCACCATATCCCTAACAAATTTGGTTGAAACCTCTACGACGGCTCATTTGAACATACAACTTGTATAGAAGGCGTGTGAATATGAAGCATACATATGAAGAATTTCTCCAAAGTCTAACCATGATACTTCCTTCCTTGTCAAGGATTTTAGTAAGTGCACGATTCACAGTTGAAGGCATAAACTTTGGGATTTAGCTACACACAATTGCAATCACAAGCAAAAATAACACCTTTTTACGGATTAATGCATCCTACCTCACCTAGAAGCACCTATGGCTAGGGATACACATTGCAGAGCATACCCCTGACTCAACAATGACCTCAACAATAGCATAGGCTTCGTGATGAAGATTGATCGGGAACAAACAACTGCACCCAACAAAATGATTCTTATCACGAAATTTGACATTGCTGACTTCATATTTAGGGGCTTAGAGTTGTGCAAAAATGCTCATGATGGTCATCAGTGAACCACAATTTAAACCAAATTAGTACTTGGAGGGCAGCCTTTTAGTTAAATCATCAATTTGCCATATCAATAACAACACATCCAATGAGCTGAAACCCTCCACATAGTCATGTTAAACCTGACATTCTTCAAGTCATTGGGTTTAGAGAGCTTACAAACTTGGTGATAGTTCCTTTGGCGCCCAACCACCCAAATTTGTGACTGTTCCTTTCTCAATTCGGACTCGTGCTGCTCTTGATCTGGTTGCTGAATTTTTTTGTGTCTCCTCATCTTCAAGATGAGCTGCAAAGATTGTCCAAGATAATGGCATGCACCCATATATGGGCACTGCCTTCTTTCCATAAAACCGCAAAGTCTTCCAAGCAACACATCGCCTCTGCCACATGCAATTTGCTATCTTGGGCCACAACAGCTCCACCAACCACTCATTGCCGAATTCAGTCTTCAACTCCTACATATCTTGGTGCTTCATTCTCAAGTCATGTTTGTGCCATTCCGGGTGCCATGGGAAAGTTCAAGCAACTTTGTCAAAGGCATTCTCTCGCAGACACATTCTAAAATTGAGGATTGCCTCACCTATGCCATTCACTTGCAACTCTAGTACATTGTTTCCGAGGCCCTTTTTTCCCCTGTGTCAATGTGTGAGTTGACTGTGATTCAAACTGCACAAAGTTAAACAATTTCAAAACTTTTGTGAAGATGCGTGTTGTCCTAGCTTGTTGGGTTCCATGCCTTCTGTGCTTGAGATAGATGTACCAACCTCCTCCATTATGCAATTCTTCCCCGCTTCTGATCGACTCTATGCTTGAGAAGCACTATTGATCTCAGCTTCCGCACTTTGCCCTCAAGTACGATTTTTCCCATGGTTGAAAATTCTTTCTCATCAACACATCATCACTGATTCTCAAAGTCTATCCTCCCTTTTGTAGGGCTCCGAGATCCCCTCCCTAGGTTGTTGCGGTCTCTTGCCTCTTTCCCCAACAAATGTCCTTCGCTTCACCTTCACTTGTTCTTTGATAGGTGCCATGTCTTTCATGGGTAGTGTTTTTTCAGCAACCACTTCCACATGTGCAATTCAATCCCTACCTTCTTCCCTTATAGTAATCCCGGGTAGAATCTTCTCTCTCCCTCTTCAATGTCAAAATCCAAGCTATATGGGTCGTCAAATTCTAGAACCTCTTGTGTCTTTTGAAATGACAAATTCAACAACATCATCCTCCTTGTTCATTTTCTTGCGTCCCCTTTTAATGTCCTCAACAATTATAACTGCATTGTTGAGTGCTTTCACATGCTCACTTAATATGTGAATAGGTGCCCCATCATTGTACAGGAAGGTCTTCTTTCCTAATTTTAACCAACTCCCTCATTCTTGAATCCTCTATCATGGCAATTCTCTCCTCTCCTACCTCTTCAAACCTCTCAGAAGCTTTTGAACCGTCATTGCTAGCATGGGATGCTTCTTCAAGTTGGTGTAAAACGTGCTCGTCCCCCTCTCGAAGTAAACATTATATACCTGTCTTATTTTCAACTCGTTTACAGTGCCAAGCTCTGGCCATCTATTCTAACCCGAATTCTCCTTCTCCTTCTCAACTTGATTTTCCTCATCCTTCCACCTTATGGTCTTTGCTCTCAAAGGTCTATCCATGGCGTCAATCCTCTCCTACTGCTATGTATGAAATTCAAGCAAGTTACTACTTCCTCAAATTCGTTCTTGTTGTATGTTCACAACTCAATACACAACTAACTACCAATTCTCTCACTCCCTCTTTATAGTATACGCATGGTTAACCATGATGAATTGCCTCCTCACCGTCATGCCCCTTAATCCTTCCCTCTCGCTTCAAATTCATATCTTTGTCATGGTTGTCTACTGCGAGTCTCTTCCTCCTCCCTTTCTTTCAAACCTCCTTCCCTCCTCTGATGGCAGGCACAGGGACCCTAGCTGCGTGGGAATACATCTAGCCACCATCATGTATCATCTTAAACCAACTATCATTTTGTTGATAATGCCTATGGTAGTTGGGTTTTAAATGGTTTAGGGGTAATTATCTTTAAGGGGGGTATAATCTTTAACACTTATTTTCAAAGGGGGTATTATCTTTAAGAATTAGAATATTAGGAGTCCTTAAAGTAGAAAAAAATCTACTTAAAATTTTAATACCCTATTGGTAATTAGAAATCTAGAATGCATTCAATAATAAATATCTTATTTTTCTTACAAATTTTTGATAGCCTTTAATATTTAGCCGAGGGGGGGTGCATTGTGAATTGGCATTTTAACAACGGGATTGCATTGTTGTGATATGGCAAGAAGAAAACACAATAGAAATTAATTGCACCAACAAGATTGTAATGGAGAATGCAAGTAGAGTGCAACCTTAAAATTTAGTGTGATAAGAAACACAACTGTCCAACATTTGCAGGATAGCAAGAGTTCGTACAACATTTGCAAAAGAATTTCAAACATCAAATATTGTCTCAAATATACCCCTTTGTGTCAACGTTTAAATATAATGGAATTCAAAGTCCTTAATGAAGAGAAACCTCCATGAAATAAAATTGAACCCTCCATCTTCTTTGATGAAGCAAAATGTGGTCCCTTACACATGTTATATTGCATGGGGATTTTTTTTATATATAATTAATTTCCAACATTAATATTCCCCTATATTTTATATAAAATTCTTCAAAAATTTACTTCGAATGAATATTAAATACTCTATATTTTATCGCACGTCATTTCTAAAATACCGCTAGTGCCCCCTCCCCCGGGCTCAAGATGTTTATGATTTTTGCAATATGAAATGGGATGGTAGATGCACATGGACGACTCAAGATTTGATTTGACCCCATGGATGTAGATTTGATACAACATGATTGACGACATGGTATTGTGGGCTCAATATAGTTTTGAATTTAGGGAGGTGGTTACTTGAGATTATCCTTGACTCTACATAATTATTTATTCCACGCCTTATAAATATTCCTCATTAATTGTTATTCATGTGATTGCTATACATTTTCTTTGTGACCTACATACCATATAATTTGTAGATTGCTTTATTATTTAGGTAAAACCGTAAATGTAGATACATGTCAAAATATGGTGGAATCCCACAATTAAATACATGCTTCATTTGTGTTGTTTTTGGGTAGGATGGGTAATGTTTGGTGGCTAATGATAGTCGTGTCTTAGTTGATGTGAAACTAACTTGTTTTGTTTGTTAGGTTAGCTTTATTTATATGAGGATGTGTATAATGTTGGGTCTCATTTACATGTTGTTTTGGTTGTTTTCGTAGATAGGTTTTTGGTTTGGGTTTTGTTCAACAAAACCACAGAGGGAAGACTAAATAAGTGTTAGGTTGAACTCTAAGTGTCACTATTGGGTTAATTGATAAATCACAATGACTCTAGAATAAGAGTTGGGTACCAAACCTAGGTAAAACGTCATTTCATATGGATTTTAGGAAATGATGAGATTAATAAGTGGATTATGAGGGTCACTCAGTGAAGAACATGCAATTGCGCGGTCTCTTCTTTGCATCCAATATCGGGGAGATCACTGGCAAAAATCGTAGGGTAGGGTCTGTGCTAGTGGATGAAAGAGGTAATTTTTTGTAGAAAAAGCTTGGATGGATGACTTCCAAAATGCCATGCTTTGGTTTGTCGGTGGTGATATATAAATGTGTGTTGGAATCGTGTGTTGGAAAAAAATGGGGTGTAAGAAACAAAATATGGTGTAAGAAAAAAATGAACAATTGGGCTCCGAGAAAAAAAAATTAGGGTAAAGTCAAAAAAATTGGTTACTTGGGGTATAAGGAAAAAAAAGCAATATAAGTAAAATAGGGTATTTTTAAAGGATTTCCCCAAAAATTATAATTATTGATAGGATGTATTAAAATACAAGCATTTACCTTTATTTTGAAAAATACCATACCTTAAAATCTTTTCTACAAGGTAAATATCCCCCTGATAAATAGGTCATGAGCGCACGTGTATGCATCAATTAAAGAGGGAGTGATCTCCCCGAGCATCCAATCATAGTCCAGTAGTCACGAATTGCTATACCATGGATTTTCAATGCAAGGAGTCATGACTCATCAATAATCTTTTTGAGTACCCAGTAACCACATGCAATCAGGGCCAAGGGCACCCTAATTTGAACAATGATCTCTCCTTAATTATTTTATAATTTAGTGGATCAATAAATATTGTAGTAACAACCCTGTGGGTTACGACATTCCTTGATTTATTTTAGATTTAATGAGCATGTGGGACAATCAACTTCACCTGCACCGACTAAAGGATATCATTTTGTAAGTTTCCAAAGCCATAGGCCATAACAAGTTAGTGCTTATGCTTATGCTTATGTCATTATAAAATTCATTGATTGAAATAGAATTATTCAAAAAATGTAAAAAAGACAATGGCCAATTTATCTAACCACTAGTCTTTAATCTTTCCCTTTATGGGAGCTCTGAACGTGATTTGCATTATGGGACAATCTCGTTTTCCTAGGCGACACTCCCCTTCCTTTATCTGCCACATATCTTTTGATTCCAAGAGACCATAGCCTCGGGGCAATCACACCCCCTTACATTTTGTAGCCATGTGCAATAATGGGGTATTTAATGGAGGGATATTTATGCACCTCTCAATATTTTTTCCTCCCTATTTATAGACCCAAAAAACCATTTTTACGTATTTTTAGCATCCTATATTTATTTGTAATTGTTTAGAGAGGCTAATTTTTGGTACAATATTTTTTCTATAAATCGCACAAGTACCAAATAGTGGACAGAATACTATAGCATTGCAAAACTGACTATGTGAGTGTACTTAGTTTTTTGCTATCACTTAATAACAACAACCCAGGGAACTAAGTCTCCAGGAAGACTGAGATAGTGTCTATAAGGGTTAATGTCACATTGGATCAATAACAATCTAGGACTTTTCCTTTTCCATTCCTTCTTCCTTATATTCTCCACTCTTATGGTTCGTTTGTGCTTTCTTTGTTGTGAGTGATTTAGTCCTATCTTCAGGGAATTTTCTATCACTCTATGTCTTGACCTATTTCAGTCGTGAGCTCAATAGCTTAGCAAGTGGTCAATGGCAATTTGTCAGGACAAAGTCCGGGATAATGTCTTTTGAATGCCACATCGTCTTTACATCTCAAGAATTATGCTTTGCAATAATCTCAAATTAAATTCCTTTTAATTCAACTTACAATTGTTCGGCCATTCTTCAAAACTGTAATCACCATCTTCATCTTCAACTTATCTGGCAACTTATCACTACAAACATCCACAAGATCTTGTATAATCAATGCATCAACAACTAGGCTATATTCCTTGATAAAAGCCTTAGTCCGTTTTAATCTCAAATTGAATTGCCTTTGATAATGTCTTACACTACACTGTTTTTTGCATTTAGTGTTGTGTGGCATTTAATGTTGTTACTATTCATTTACCTGCAACGCTAGCTACCAAACACTTGACAAATAGTGTTCAAGTAGTGGTGGTAGAGATGGTGGTGGTGCAACCATGCGGCAACAAAACACAAAACATAAAAAATATTATAACACTAATTGTGGAGATGTAAACATTAAGGGCGTCATTTAGTGTTGTGGTTCGTAATTACTGTTGACAACACTAAATGCAAAAAACAATGTAGTTAAACAACTTCTCTCCCTCGAGATGGTAATGTCTTTCGCAGCTTATAGCCTGCTGCTATGTACATCCTCGGCCTGCATTTGATGGCATTAACCTTACGCCAGGTAATGTCTAGTAGTTGCTTCCAGGCTATATTCTATCAGAATTGCCTCTCTACTCTCTCTCTCAGCCTTTCTTTTCTCTTAGGGATGACACCTGGAAAACCTATGGCCTATCCACTCTTATCTCTCGCGACTCTACCTTTCTCCTTTATCTCTATGACGTTTCCTCTTCACTAGGGCTAATCGTCTCCCTTGGACGCTTCCCTCTTAACTGTCCCTCTCGGATTTCTCCTCTCTCGTCACATACTAGGCAATAAGCCTTACGACTCAGGCGATAGCCCTTTCTTGCTGCTTCGGCTCCTTCCCCCTTCAGCAGGCGATTGCCTCTCTCAAACTATTTGCCCTTGCTGGGTACTTTCAAGACTACTCGACTCCTCTCGACTCCGGCCTATTGCCTAAGATTTCTTTTTCTTGACTCTCCACTTCTCACGACATTGATGTGTCCTCTTGCCTACTGGCTTGCACTCTGCATCACTCTTCAGGCCATTGCCCTTTCTCTCTTTCGGCAATTAGCCCTGACTTGCTATCTCAAATAGAGAGAAATATCTCTCATGCTTATGGCCATATTCAAACTTTGACCATTGCTAACTTTCAAACATTACTTTCAAGTTCCTCGTCCTCTTGGCGGTTGATACGTCTATTTCAACGCTCACGGCTATTGCCAGAAATCACACAAGACATTTTTTTATTCATAAGTATCAATCAACAACAATCAGAGTTACACTTTAAAAACATCACGACAATTGCTCTTAAATTGTTTACTTCTCATTGTCAAATTTCTAAGTTAATTGAGAGTCCGAATCACTCGGCTCTCAACTCTGCTTCTACTTCTGCCAGCCTCTCACTTGGCATTGCCTATTGCTAAGTGTTCTACCTCAAATACTGAGTGCTAAAACTTTCTACAAGCCTATTGCTCCTACATTGAGATCACGTCTGATTCTACAGTTGAAAATAGCTTGCTTGGGCAATAGCCGGCCTCCTCCTTATCGACAAGGGAGGAGAAGGTGGTTGCAACTGCCTTCAAACGGCTATAGCCCCCTATTCTCACTAAAAACTAATTCCTCAATGCCTATTGCCGCTAATTCTTACTAACTTAGAGGATTTAGCTCGAAAGCTAGGCGATGGCCCAAAAATTGAGTTTACAGTGAGCAACAAACATTCCATACCATTCAAATTGTTTTTCATTTGGTTTCAATTAGTAATACCAATCCTAAACCATTCAAAGTATCATTCAAAACACAACCAATAGCATTTGGATACTAGTTAAAAGGTTACCAATGAACATGGAGATAACAAAATATACAAGTTAAAATAGACAAGTTATAAACACGGATAAAACAAAATAAGAAATACAATTAATTGTGACAAGACATAATGTTTTGCATAACTACCTACTCCAAAAAACACGGTTTCATTCAAATACAAGAAAGTTAAATACAAAAGATTAAAAACATTCACTGTTATAAGTGTATACACCTTGATCTTCTTCATTTCTATGCCAAATTGTAACCATGTATTCAGACCTTGCAAGACCATACCCAAACCCCAAAAATAACTCGTAATCACAAAACCAACAAAGAAGAGATGAACCATAAAAACTAAATCCTAAACCAAATACACGCAGAAAACATTGCAAAGGAAGTGGCCACTCTGCACCATCAATCTGCATGAAAAACCCTAGAAAATGCTCAAGAAAAAGCGTGAGCTTGATGATCGAGGACCGAAGTTGTGACAAAACCAAAACCGATCACGGGAAGCAGTTGGGGGTGATGATAGAGGTTGTCAGGTTCTAAACATCTAGCGAGGTCCCACATGTTCAACGCCATTGCAAAACCCAACAACTGTTGAGAAGCGCCAACACATTCTTTCTCTCAAAAAAATTCCACGACATTTCCTTCCATACTAACGTGCTTAATTCAAATTTAGACAAAATCTACACACTCTAGTTCTTCCTTTACAAAGATTATTGTCTCGACAATTAACACTTTAGGACCCATTTATCCTTTTCCTGAGAGTCGACAGTTCAATTATTCCACTTTGCTCAGGACAATTTGTCCACCACAATTCCAACTCCACTTCGAAGTCAATTCTCATTCATATTTCAAATTTTTGGTATTGATGACTCCATCTTAGATGATGAAATTACAAAATTATGGAGGTATCCCTTCCTTATAGAAAAGAGTATTGCAACAGATTATGGCCCACCGCATCGAAATCCTCACCCAGCAATGTTAATCAAAAAATCTACTCTCTTATTGATAACTTAATACATACAATTGATCACTCTGAGATACAAATTGGAGAAGGTGGTCACTTCACAACCAAGGCTTCACACCCTTCCCTTCCTTTGCTTGGGTTATTGTTCAAACAATTCCAGTTTGCCTCAATTCCACTTGACTATTCACTTCACACCAGACAATTCGTTCAATATAAATGTAACTTGGGAAAAAATAATACTCTCATTGAAGAAGTTAGCAACACGTAACTCCAAATGGTAAACCACACCAATACTCTCTCTTTTTTTCTCTTTTTTTTGAGACAGAAGACCGACAGGCCAGCGCCAAAGCACATGAGGTAATTAACCACCTGACAAATTTATGTCAAGTAGAGAAGAGATTTCATAGCCGAGAATCGAACCGCCAACCTCTTCCTTAAGATTTGGGTATCTTCCACCATCATCCAGTAGTTTAAGGTCATCTCGGACCACCACACCAATACTTAGGTCATCTCGGTGCAGTGCCCTCAATTTACAAACCCCGTGACCGCGGGCGTCCCTATTACCACTCCGTAGGCCCAGCTCTTGTCATCAACGGGGGACTTGGGGATGTTGGCGCCCGATGTGAGATAGAGAAATTGCTCCGGAGTTGTTGAATTTGGCGCTCGACTTGAGCTACCTACCTAGAGAAATTGCTGCTGCAATGGCTCTCAATCCCAATGCGCCTGAAGTGACAGAGGTCGAAATTCTGCGCGGCGCTTTGCAGAGGATGACTTGTGCGCGATTGGAAGCAGATGCCAGAGCGCATACCAAGGACCGGGAGCTGCAGTTTGTTACGAAGCGTCTTCACGAAGTGGAGGAACTACTTAAGCGCGGTGAGGAGTGGCAGAGGACACTCGAGCAGGAATTCCGGAATTTTATGAAGTTACTGGAGAGTCCCTGCAACCGGCCGCATGCGGTAGTTACAGTTTCATGTTTTAATTGTCTTCTGAGGATAATTGACGAGGTTACGTGATGTATAATCATTAGAAATTCTGAGGCTGCGGGAAGACTTTCTTCATGTTCATGAAGCGCTATTTGCAGCCTTTCTAATTCTTTTCAATGTTCTATTCTTCTACTTGCGCATCGCTTGGATATTATGATCATATTCGGTACCATGAAGACACTGGCCCGACTGTCGATAATCAACAACTACTGCGGACTCAACTTTGTGAAAACATACAGGAAGTGATCCAGAGATTAACAAGAAGTGTTGAAAAGAAGAAAAAGCAGAGCGGAGCATGCGGTAGTTACAGTTTCTTGTTTAATTATCTTCTGAAGATAGATGACAAGATCACTAGATCATTAGAGCTTCTGAGGCTGTGGGAAGGCTTTCTTTATTTTCATCCAGCGCTGTTTGCAGCCTCTCTAATTCTTTTTAGTGAAGACATTGGCCCGACTGTCGATTCTAATCAACGATATCGGACTCGACTATGTGAAAACATACAGGAAGTGATCCAGGGATTAACAAGAAACGCTGAAAAGAAGAAAAAGCAGAACAGAGCCTCGAAGAAGCTGCGGAAACCTCATACTCCGTTCCTCCTCTGGTGTAAGGATAAGCGACAGGAGGTGCGTACAAGGTTTTCTTACGTTATATCAAATTTCAAATCCTCATAAGATAATTCCAAATCCAATCTGCTCGAGAGTCTGGGCATGCATTTGCAGGCGGCGTAGTGCAATGGCGTATTAGATGCACGCACTGCAGAGAATTTATTTTAAAGAACTCTGGTGTTACAAACTCCCATGTGAGGACTAGGAACGCGTGAGTCAGTTGACTCCGGGTGATGTTGCATGGAGTTCTGTTTAGACAGTTTATTGAAATTACTATAGTAGTCAACAGTGTGTTTGATCTGTTTTTGTGTGCTCTCGGGGCCAATGGCGTCTCATTCTCTAAGGCGCCTAGAGTCAAATTCTACAGAGGTTTTGGGGATGTTGCATCTTGTACTTATAGAAGACGTCACAAACAGTCTTGGACTCCAAATTTCACTAGACTTTGATCTTCGTGGGTATCTAGGTCACGTCGTAAACTGGACAAGCTTCCTCTGAAGAAGATCAGCATATCTGATATCAGATTTTCTGAGATCTGATCGAGGTGGAAGTAGGGGGAAAGCTTGATTGAATATATACATATAATCTGTCCTGGCCTTTTCTATTCATCTCAGGTGTGCGATAGCCATCCAACAGCGTCAACTGCTGACCTCTATGCCATCATGCTTAAGAAATGGGACACCGCATCTGTGGAAGATAAGAATCAATACACGGAGCTCTACAACGAGGCATATAAAAAGTATCTCCTAGAGGTCAGATGGCCTACGAATTCCGTACACCTTTCTCATTTCAATTATTAGAGCGTCTTACGTCAATATGGCTTGACGATCAGTTTCACTTGTTTGATGTTCATGTAAGCAAACATCTCGGATGCAGGTAGCTTCTCAGAGCACAGATGAGGTTCACACAACGTTACCAGACGAAGACAACATCAAGCAAAAAGCCATGTCCCTCTTGGGCCAATACCTTGCATCTAAAAAAGAACAGAATACGCAAACTGGTCTTGGGATTGTTCCAGTTACTGGTGTGAGTAACTCTTATACAATTGCGGAATCATCAAATGCAGCACGATCTTCTGTCTATGCCCTTCCAGCAAGTGAAAAGGTCACACTCAAATCGTACCTGTACAATGATATTATTCAAAAAAATGATGAGATTCTTGCACCAATTAATAATCCGTTTTGAATATTTGCGCGTACCACTATGTGCTTAATGTAACAAAGCTGAGTATCAACTGCGTGCACACAGATGATGCAATCCGTGGAAGCGTTGCCAGAAGCTGCCAAGCTCGAAACCTCCTTGGGAACAGTTGGTAACGATGTGGAAGAGGTACCCGCGTCCTTGCAACATTCTAGTGATAATGAAAGTTTCAAGGGCATTTATCAAGTCCTATTGTATCGGTCCCTCCTTCACAAAATGTTTTGTATCAAAATCACTAGAAGTCTTTTGAGACTTTTGTCCTTAGGCTGTTCTCTGTCGCGATTTTCCGGGAAGTGGGCGAGGAGTGGCTTGACAAGTTACGATTTCCACGTTACGGCTCATGTGTTCGATGTATCGATAGTCTAAGGTATGCAGACCATCTAATGTTGGTTCCATGAGTTTTAGAAATAATTCACAGGTTAATGACAATACGCAGAAAAGCACAGAAGAAGAATCGCTGGAAAATGAGCCGGACACAGCAAAACAGAACCCGTCCGCATATCTCCTCTTCAGGTCGAGGCTCGACCTGTATAAATTTATTCATGAAATCTTTAGCGTCTACGTTAGTTACACTTAGTGACGAAAATCAACACACAGCCGGTGAATGTTCTAGCTATGTAAGCTATAGCGAATTCTATATTTAGTAAACAAATTTCAGTAAGTCAAATAGACTTAGTTTCAAACAAATTTCAGGAAGTCTTGCATCCTAACGAGGCTGAAGATGTTAGACAATGGTCTCCTTGCAGCCTGGAACAGAGAAAAACTCTTGCTCTGAATGAACCGAGTATGACGCATAGTCAAATGAATACATACATCGCCAAGCTCTGGATGGTATGGGTCTGACAGTTCAAACTCCACCTCTGTTTCCTTTCCTTCTTTTTTTGTTTTATCTTTTCTTTACAAAAAAATTGGCTGTCACGAATTCTCGAACTTTGGTGGATAGGATATCTTCAAGAATTAACAACTATCCGCTGCAGGAACTACCCCAAGAAGAAATGGCCCGTTGGAATGAGCTTGCCATTGCCGTGCAGAAAACTGAAAACACCGACAAGCAAATCCCCCAATGCATTCCTGTTGGGCTCAAGGTCGAGGAAGAGACTGAAAATGAGAATATTGATCAGAATCCAAGACTACCAATTGCAAGCTGGATACATGACAAGAGAATGTTCCAGCCGGATAGCCGCAAGAACCGACAGCAAGTTCCTGACCATACTATGTGGGAGCACCTGCGAAGTCTGCCCGTAAACACCTTCCCTGCAGCCGTCTAACCACTGCAATCCTGCCTCAGGCGCGAATGCAGCCTTGTCTCTCCCGGAATGGCGTACATCTGACTACCGATATCTCCAGCGTCTCTCCTAAACCGTAAACATTTCCAACCATTTTGGTCGAACCATTTTGTAACTGCGTAGATTGACTCCATTCTTAGAGAGACATGGCAAGCCATGTGTTGTCAGTATCCAACATAACATGGGAGCCATGTCTGTCCGGAATGGCATCGACGAATTTGCGAAATAGCCTGATCAAACTGGTTGGAACTTAGGTAGAGACTGGTATGAGTAGGTAATTCAAAGGGACTCCAGAATAATGCCTCAGTTGAGATACTTCAGAGCTATCAAGGTCTGAACCTTTATGCCTAGTTAGAAAGGTCAGTTGTATTCTTGTGTGTGTGTGCTGTAACTAGAATAACATAGATGCTCATTTCATTTTATTCAAACTTGTTGAAAAATCTAAAACCAAAACAAACGCTACTTACTGGTCACCCTGCAAGGATGCAGGAAAACATTCTTCTGCACCAAGAAATGTGGCAACTCAGAAATTTTTCAGAAAATATACAACCAAAAAACTTAAGTAGGGAATGTAGACGTTGCAAATTGGCCAAATTTAAATTAGAGTAAAGAGAATGGAAAGTTTTTATATTTTTTTCGCCAATCAAAATCAAATTATCAATTTGTCAATGAAGTAGGCATGGATTCAATGTGGATCTGGCTGTAATACTCTTTGACAGGTTATTGATATGATAGATTTTGCCATCTCCACCACCTCCACCATCTTAAGCAAATCGTGTTTTAGTCACTCTAACATAACATTATTCAGCTACTATCATGCATCACATTCTAATAATATCAGACATTGCTTCACCTGAGTTTTTCAACCTAAATATGTCAATGCAGTGATCTGCTATGAAAATAAATAAAGTATAAATCCATTTAGAATTTGCTTTTTCCTGGCCCCACCCATTGTACAGACTCAGCTGAATAATGTTATGAACCAAATCTTAAAGTTGTGTGATTATGAAGGTTTCTTATTTGTTGGAGTGAACTACTTCTAAATTGGTTTCATGGTGATCAATATAATGTTCCAACTAGTTCTAACAATTGGATAAAGCCAAAATGCCAACCATGAACGTTGATCTTCCTTTTGTATAACAAGACAAATACTTAAGAAAGTTTATAATGCACCTAGTAAACATAATAAAGTGGACCAAAAAATGCTCCGGTATCTTAAGCTCGGGGGGACACTTAGGAAAATTAGTAAACATGGTGCGTTAAAATATAGGGTGTGTTTTATTCATGAGCAATAAAATTTAGAAAATTATTGGATATAACTATGGACTATTTAAATTGAAAATCCATATTATAAATGATATTGGGGTATACTAAGTATTGAAATTTATCAAGATTTTAGATATAATATAGCATAGGGATTTTGATAGAATGATAGTTTGTTTTTGAAGTTCTTCCTTCCACTTGTGTGCAACAAACTAAAGTGTTGATTTTGGAAAACAACAATGTTGTTTAGACTCTGTTTTCTCAGCAATAGATTGCAGCCAACTTCGTTCACCCTAAACCTTGGACCCTAAAGTTCTAAATTTGTTGGTCTACTTGTGACTGCAGTGCATAGACTTGTGTTTGTAAACACAAACATTCACAAGGAGTTTTTTTCATTTTCCTTGTGTATGTTTCAGAGATTTCTTACGTTTTCCCTGTCTCCTTTCCTAGTTTGTATGTATTCCCTGTGTTTGAATGTATCCTTGTAGGGATATTATAAAAGATTTTATGTTAGAGGGAAATGGATCGTTTTTATTGTAGGGAAGATACTATTATTTCCCACAATTTTAAGTGATAACAGGGAATTACATTTAGTTCTTGCAGGGAATTATTATATAGGGGTGCAAGCATAGTAAAGTGGACCAAAAAAGTGCTCCGGTATATGAAAGCCATGATTTTCTTGGTCAAACGCCTATAAGTAGTAGCAAAATGTTGTTTAAAATAGATTATTCCTCTATTGTTAAGTTAGGTACTCAAATATAGAATATCAATATGAGATCTTCAAAACCTATCATCAAAAGTGACGCATAAAAACAACTGACTAAATATAGTTTTGAACGTAAATTTCATGACCTTAAATATTTTGAACTTGGAATTTCTTTTCATATTCCTTGAATTCATTATAAACTTGAGATCATCGCAATTTTTTTTTCAAAAATTAATCAATTTAATGTAATGTAATTGTATTTTAAACAAGTTTTTGACAATTATCTTTTCAATGACACCCACTTGCACCACCACTTGCACCGTCTTCTAAAATACATATACGTTGTTTGAAATTGTTTTTTGTGAACATAAATTGCTTGGCTTTGTAGATTCATATGTTTTCTAAATGTTTATGAATTTCTATTTCATAAAATTCAAAATTAGCATATAGTTTTGGATCACTTTCACTTAAACCTGAGCAAGGATCAAGAGCTGTCCACTTTACCGTGCTTGCACCCATAGGGAAACTTGCACATTAACATTGAAGGGAAATTGTTTGTTTTTCTCGCAGGGCATTTTCATTCAGGGAAACTTGCACATTAACATTGAAGGTTAATCCTCAGCAACCTTCACCTGCCAAACCCACCAACAAAGCTTTTGAAGCTCATCACTGTTTATTCAACCATGGGCAGTGAACTGGAACGTTTAGACAACAATTGAACAAAGAACTGTGCATTAACGTAGTTTAAGAAAGTGGAATGAGATTTGCTCACCTTGAGGTAGAACAAATGTTTGTCTACACACCTCCCCATGAGATGGGAATACCCTTCTTGATTCGTGTCACGTGATAATTTGACATCACGTACTCTCCAAGGCATCTCCACGAAAGAGGAAAGTCCTTCATTGACGCTTGATATTCCCTTTCTTTGCCTACAATTTTCCTCAATTGACTCATATGAACCAACCCTATATATGGATGATTTTGATCTCCCTCAACCTCTCCAGCTTCTTCAATTTGTAAGTGCCTCGGCAGTGACACCCGTCTCACGACACCTAAATTGAACTTCCCTAAACCTTGACTTGCTTCAAACCAATACAATTTCCCAACTTCGGGCCAAGGTGGTAGAACACTTCTATGACCATCTGAGAGCAAATGAGACCTGACACTAAGATCACATAATTCATAAGCCACTATTGCGTCTTTCCTATTAGGTATCGGGTGTTTAATGAATTTGTGAAGTAATTGGTTGACAGGTCGTGTATCATCTCCAAAGTGTTGCCGAGGGTTTGATTTTAAGATTCTCATAGAAGAGAGCTCGGACTGTTTTGCTTAGCATCTTCCTTCACTTGATGGTACTTGGTCAAAATACTCAGCACGGAAAAAAACTTCATGTACTCCCATGAACTCATGTACAAAAATACTCATTATTTTAGCCTTCCAAGTCCAAGATAAGTAGTCCATCTCTTCGCACTCCTTGACCCCATCAGGCCTAACCACTACTAAATCATTCATCTTATAGTGTGTTCCCCTGTGGATCAAAAATGACATTCTTTCAATCTCGTCCTTGAATTGATGTCCGCTCTCCTCATTCATCAGCCTTTTTTTCCTCCAATATTCTGTAAGGTATGCCTTTACTGTCTTACTCATTAGCCGTTTGTTTCCACTTTTCCATCCCACGCCAACCCCTTTTCTCTGCAAGACTTCTTTGCATGTACAATTTGGAAGAGTTGGAAAAAGTTTCCATAATTCAATGGCAGTATCTTGAGACGATGTCACAAAACATCCGTCTGAGTGATCTAAAGAGCATTTATCCAGATAGACACATGTATGCAAACACATCATTATGTTCAACAAACCCACCATTAATACTTGTTCATGTTGAAAGAATAAGTATACAAAGAATAAAACTAACAATCAATTAAAATGGAAGTTGTTTCAATGGAACGCATTGAGATTGGTCACTAATTGTTCCCGATGCCTCAACATAGCAGATAATAAACAAAATTTTAATAATGCAAGTACAAAACAGAATTGAGAAACACATCTCAATTTCACATACCTTCAACTCCATACCTTCTTGATGAAGTCATCAAATGATCATGCAACAAATGATAAGCTCTATGAGGCGGAAGTAACATGTCCAAATGGGGGCATTCACGGTTGGGGTACTACTTTTGGGTGTCTAACGGTTTAAGGACTTTTTTAGATAACTTTACATAGTCGGTGTGCTTAGATTTGTATTGTGGAGCATACTTTGGATCATACCTACATTTAGTATTCCATAATGAGTACACCGACAAAGTTAATTTACAAGGAATAGGGTTATCTAAGCTTTCATTTTCATTCCTTAACGGACATGCAGGACTGTTGTCATAACTGTTGACCTTAGGATTAAGGAATGAAAAGGACAACAAAAATTAATTGAAATGATCCCAATTTTCTTCCTCGCACTTATCGTTCAATTGTGTACCAATAGAACTAAAAGTGTATTGCATACCAATTATATAGCCTTACATAACACACCAAACATGGCCAGAATTACACAATAACATGGCTACATGAAAAAGGAACATTTAGAATTAGAATTGGACATAATAAAATATATGTATGGGGTGCATTCACAATGACACGACCCACGGAAATTGTAACCAGTGGTTAATTTAACGGATTGTTAAGTAATAATCTTATCATATGAATTGATAATGCAATACAAATTAGTAACTACATATAATATATGTCATTATACAATATACTAAAGTTTGACGATGTTTGGGAAGTTATTGGTACTCCAAAAGGACTAAAATATGGTCGTAACCAGTCCTTAATAACGACTAAAATGTGCTAAAATGTTCAAAATATGTCGCAAAATGTCCTTAAATTTTTCTAATATCTACATAAATTGAAGATATTTTTTTCTAAGCACTCATCAAGAGTCGTTATAACTTGGCGGGGTTGGCTCGTGTTATTGTGAATTCACCCTATGGATACATGACACTTATACCAAGGTACTAGGATGCAAAACAGGAAAATAATTCACCCCCGATGTACACTTCAATAATGAAATTGCCATTGTTGTGGCCAAAACAAGTCATATAATCTCTCTACAAGTTTTATGACCTATCTAATTATTTCATAAGGAATTTATCTATTATTAGTCATTATTTACTATCAAATAATATATTTCTTGATAAATCTTATGACCTATCTACTTATCTATTTAAAATTTATTAATTAAATCATAGTAAATCGTAATAAATGTCAAGATCCAATGCGACAAAATCCTTAATTCCTTTGTCCCAAAAGTAGTACCCCAACCGTAAATGGCCCCAAATCAATTTGCTTCTGCTTATATAAGGAACTAAATCTTGTTCTCCCATGGTAAGCTGCATATGTAAGTTCATTCTCCTTCTTGTTGGTTTTGATGTTGACATAACTTGACACCTTCCTTTCATGCCTAAAGCACCAGAAGATGTCATGTGATCCATGTCGTAGTACATCGTCCAATATCTCACCATTTCCTACAACACAAACGATGAAATCAATAATCACTACTATCCAACATATGCATGTCACAATAATAACATAATATAAAAGAAAGCGAAATTAACACATAAAAAGTTACAATGCAACATTACCAGCTACGTGTTCAAGGATGGATCCATTAGGTCCATAAAGCTCTTCCCAACGGACCCTCCAAGCAGCTAGATATTCCCTTGCAATGGTTATTGCCTCAAATGTCCACCCATGTGTTCGAGAATGGGTAAAGAATAATCGAGAGATTTCCACTAAAATCAGCCCCAAAAGACAAAACTCTTCATCTTTTTTGTAACCCAGTCGATCCAAGATATACGGTAAACACCACTGTATGAAAAGCACATACTCTTCTACTTTCCAATATCCAAGTCTATCATTGATGCCAGTAGGCCATCTAGCACCGAGGTCAGTAGGTCTATAAGCACTAACTTCTATTAAAGCTTTCTCAAGAATATCACCTCTTGAGTGGCACTCCTCTTTCAGTTTACAAACATATTTTTTTTAAATGCACAATGGTAAGATGTGCATCACATCATAAACCAAATCCAACGAGACATTAAACTCATACATGTAATATAGTCACCAAAGCTTTGAAATACCAGTGATGCACATCTGTCTTGAATCAACTTTCTTCAAGTTATGTACCTGATACCATCAAAATCAAATTCATGAATATGATCAATGAAAATAAGCTAATACAACATAATTTGAACAAATTGAACTATCTATGATCATATCCTATAATAAAGAACAAAATGTTGATTTATATCCTAAACTTTGATAACTTACTTCAGATATAAGATTCTTCATACTCCGCAATGGTGGTGGATAGCATGCTTGTCTTCGATTGTCATGGTAAACAACTCTCCTTTCAAATAAACCTTCTACCATCACATCCCCTCGGCATGCATTATATCCTTTATCTTTTAATCCACCAATTTTTGTCTGAGCGGGATGATCTCCTGTCCAAAGCATTAGCATCCCTCTTAGCCTAGCCTTCCCATTCTCAAGGATTGGCAAATTAGAGGAGATGAGATGTTGGGGGTAGTTGTAGTCCACCAAAAAACCAGTTGTAAAAAGGGCCTCCAAATCTCGAAACAATGGCTCTAAGAACATTGTGAGGATATGGTCTTCGGATTGCTTGATAATCTCCTTCGAGGAAGCCGGAATAAAAACTAGAGGAATAGGGCCAAGAATATTATTCTTTCCACCATTCATGATTTCAAGTTCAACTGTCCATGTATTCTTGAACTTTGTAGAAGCACTCAGAAAACCATCCCAATGACCTGCTAAAGCAAAATTTCTTGGATCTCCCTAATTCAAACAAACAGTAGACTCACAATCAGTATTTATAACAAAACATGCCAGAGAGAAACACAGACAAGTGTCTCCTTACAGATTCGATTCGTTCTTGCACATTTTCAAAATCAGAGTGTTCAAAAACCCTCTTCCACATGCTCTCTCTCTCTCTAGCAAAACATACAAGTGCAAGTACACCCATGCACCTGACATTCATTCCAGAAGCTAATAAACAAAGTAGAGTTGAAACTAACCTGAACAAAAGTTTTCTTACTATGTACAGTTGTAGAGCACGCCGCGCATCTAAAGATGTACGTCTGTGTTGGTCCGAGTTTGTTCTAAGTAGAACCTTGCGCAACATCGTTTCTAAGAACTTTTCTCAAATCACATAATTGCTTAGAACGTTGCTTTGAAGCCTGTAACATTCTACAGCATGGTACTGTAGTGCATTACAGGTTCTCATTCTTCAGATGGCGAAGTATTTGAATACTGAGAAGTAATACTCGAAATTGCTTGCTTCTGATAACTTTGAAATTGCTTCTGCTTCACCAAAACACAAGAATTCTATTAATGTAACTAACTCAACATTTCACGTATTGCAACAGTTTCAATGGTGACAAGGGATAATTGTCAAAGGTGTTTAGAGCCTTTTGGCCTCTCACAAGCAAGGTTTTGTGCTTTCTGTGGATGTCCTCGGAAGTTTAAGACATCTCCAGAGCAAACAATGAAAGATTATGAACATCAGAGGAATCTAAATATACAGAGTTACAATGCAATGATGGAATCTCTCGGCTTAAAAACGAGAACAAGTCCTAAGCATAAGGGAAATCGCAAACAGAAGAAGCAGCATGTAGCAGTGAATATGCCACCAAGTTTGAGGTCCAGGAAACAAGTCTTTGAGATTTCAGAGCAGTCAACAGGTTTTATTTTAATACTTGATCTCTATGAATACATTTGTGCAATTATTTTCTTCCAAGTGAACAATCTATATTTATTTTCCACTAATTTCACTACTTTTTTATGATACATGGCAGTATCTGAGAAACAAGATGTCACCAAGAAGGAAGTTGTCATCAATACTGCTTCTAATTCGGCAAAGGTAAGAGTGAAAACCTCATACATCAGTGATGAAATTTAGCTACATTGAACCTTGACAATAATGAAACCATACTAAAATAAAGCAAACATTGTATGCTCCATAGGATTGCCAGTCCATGATTTCGGTTTACATATTATAGGGATTACCTCTGGGGAGTCATAATGGTTTAAATGATTTGAGCAGAATTCCAATGGGGAGCCCCAAGCTCCTGGTCCAAGGCACATGTAGGTCCAAGGCTCTGGTGGAGCTGAAGGCCACTTGCAGGTCCAGGGCTCTGGTGGAGCTGAAAGCCAAGGTAAGTTGTTTTCAAGTCTTAGCTCAGATTTTCAAGTCAATGGACCAAGCATTTCTGATCGCCAACTTTCATACGAGAGAGTCTTTCACCCTCGCCCACGACGCATGGCTGATAACAAACAACTGTGGGGTAAGCAATTCTTGAAGAAATACTATCCAAGGCAACATGAGAAACTGAATCTCATTCATGGAGATGTGAGGCACTGGTTCTCAAATACAAAAGATCCTTTGGTTGATGAATTTTTCAAGCATCCCTCCATCAGACACGATGGTCCATTTATGAAGAGGCTCTTAGAGTTTGTCAAGGCAAGAGAACCAGAACTAGCTACTCTTGTGTTCATTGAGGAGAGTATAACCATGCGATGGAAGGTTGAGGATATCTTGAAGTACGCTTTTGAAATCAAGCATTACAAGAGGAAACGAAGTTGAACAATGACATGGAGCGTCTGGCAGGCGCCATGCAAGCTTGTGTAGAGAGATAAAGGGATGTGTAGTGCAAGATTCCTTGGACATATAACATTTTCCAAAACTGTATCTAGGTCCCTCGAGGGACGATTGAACTGAAGCCTTAGTTCACATTACCAATTAGATTTGGAATGTTATAACAGTTAATGTAATGTGCTTGTGGCTGATCACACTGTTTTCCATGCACATTTTCCTTCATTGATTTGCATTACATTTCCCTTCATTGATTTGCACTAAGTTTCCCTTCACTGTTTTGCACTAAGTTTCCCCTCATTGTTTTCTATTAAGTTTCCCTTCATTGTATTACACTGAATTTTCCTTCATTGCTTTGTATAAAATTTCCCCGTGTGTTGATTGTTATATGTGTCCTCGTTTTTCCCTGTGACAGTGAATTTCCCTGTGTAATACAAAAAGAAGCCGTTCTCGAAGGGAATTTATATACATATTGCCTGTAGGGAATCTGCAAAATGTTCCTTGTGATTGTTGTAGTTCATGCTAGTAATTCAAGTTCATAGTTCATTGATTCTCATGGTGGTGATGATTGTTTGCATTGTTATTGATTTGTGGTGATGCTTGTTCATGCTAGTTCTCATTGCATGTCAAATGAATTTTGTAATGAACATGGGCAATCCTTAAACACAAATTAGGGTGAGCTAATTTTTTATAATGATCATAGGGTTGAAAAAAAAATCTTATGTGAGTTATAACTATATTAAGGCATCATAATAATACACCATATTAGGGAATTATATAATTAAACGGTGTGTTCAAATCTAACATCTAGACATAATACCCCTACATGAAATACCCCTTTAACGCACGTGTTCACACAAAGTATAGTGAAGTGTCCCCCCCCCGAGATCTTAAGACCATAGTTTTGTTTAGTCACGCCTAAAAGTAGTAGCAAAATGTTGTTTAAATCAAATATTTTCATGGTGACCTCTATTGTTGTGTTAAGTGCTCAAATGTAAAATGCCAAGATGAGATCTTCAAAACTTATTATTAAAAGTAATGCTCAAAAGCAAATTATTAGTTTTGGTTTTGGACGTAAATTTCATGACCTTAACCATTTTGAACTTTTTTTTTTCATATTCCTAGAATTCATTATACACTTGAGGTCACCATCGAATACTTTTGTAGAAAACCATCAATTCAATGTAATTTTATCACATTTTAAACAAAATTTTGACAATTATTTGTTCAATATCACCACTTGCACACTCACTTGCATTGTTTTCGAAAATAAATAGATTTTATTGATTTTTTTTGTCAGTGTAAATTGCTTGGTTATGTAGATCAATATGTACAAAAAATTGATCTTTTTTTTACAAAATTTAAATTTAGTATTTTTTTTGAATCATTTGCACTTAAACATGTGCAAGAATCAAGAGCTGTCCACTTTATGGTGCTTGCTCCCACCTTTGATTTGAATTGTATCCCTATGACTTTAAGAATTAACCATTATCATTAGGGCTAGGAAAACTTACCATAATAACCTCAAGGGTATGTCATTGTGACAATGTAAATATATCAATGTCCCAACGTGAATTTATAAAAGGGATATTCATGGAGCATTTGTTGTACATAATACGCATAGGGTGTGGGTGTTGTTTTCAATAAGCATGTTAATACAAAAGGGTATTATGAGTTTCAATTAAGCTAGACCTTTACATTTAGGTTCTTCAAGGTTTGCCATTATTAGAAGTGGACAAATAAAAAATCTACAAAAGAAAACTAAATATTAGTATTTTAGGCATGTATTCCGAACAATTAAAAAATTGTATACGTGAATCATGCCCATGTATGCAACTCCTATATTATATGGCCCTAATTATAATCACTTATAATGCATTTTAGTCCAATCTCAAGTGACATAATTTTTTTTATGTTGGAAACTCTTGTAGCCCTTCTAATAAGGAATCCAAAAATGTGATTGTATATAGGAATTGGATATTCCTTGAAGCATATAATTGCATTAAAAACTTAATTATATGAGTTTATTTAATACAAGTACCATAGGCCAAACTACCCAACTTTTTGGGTTTTTAATAAAAGTTTAAGATTTTTTATTATAAATAAAACATTGCCAATGACTTTTAATTCAACACCTATTTTTTAAACCTTGTAGAGCATCTACTTTTAAAAGATCCACACTAGTAGTTGCTTGCGTCTTGTACTTAGCTGTGTGTGCAATGAAGAAACAACAAACTGGCTTGCATCATGAACTCCACTTGGTTGACCTGCACACACATTCCAAAATATCCTATCTGCATCGCATACACCCTGTAGGACAATACTGTGGAATCTCTTCCCATTATAAAAGTCTGAAGGCATGGGTGTAAACAGTCGAGAAGGTGTACAAGTCAAAGGGATATGTGTACCATCAATTGCACCAGCAATGTTTGGTAATCCAGTAATATCTCTAAAAAAAATTATAATACCCTGAAGTCTATCTCCAGTAGGTGTGTGAATAAAATGATGAAAAATGCCCTCTCGAGAAGCTAACACACGACAAATGATAATCGTATATTTCCTAATTGTAGACTCACCACATCCGTATAAATTGTGCATCCTAGCACATGAAATACCATGAGCTAATCTATAAAGCATCAACTTTATCTACTTTCGAACTGGTATGGGGGGCCTCACAAATGTAATAGCAACACTTCGTAAGAAAGGTGTCAACTCTTGAACTAACCTTTCAAAACTTAAAAACGTCATGCGGTACGTCTGCCAATATCATAAATCACGCATCTGAGGAGAAGTATGCCATACATCTCCCTCCACAACATCGTGGTGGATATATTGTCGAGGCTCAACCCACCACATTCGACGAGGAAAACGCCGTCTCCAAGCACAGCAAGAAATGACAACATTTATATATGTTGTGGAATTTTTTATAATAAATATGCAACCAACTTTTTTTACATCTCATTTTATTTTATTTGGTCTTCACCCAACTTTTTGGTCCTTTTATTTTTTATGATTTGATATAATTTTAACAAAAGCCGTCATGTGAGCCATTTCAATGCCGATGCCCCATGTGTATAATATGGGAGCTGCGTACCCAAGGAATCATAAAATGCTTTATAAAAATGAATTATGAGAATACATGTACGTGCATGAACATAATAACTAGGATTTAAGGGTATTTAGATTTGTACATGAATTTTGGACAATTCCAACCACCAATATGATGTACAATAGATCCCAAAACTACAAAAATATGTTGGTTGGAAAAAATGGAATACAAACATTCAAAGTTGTGGATGTTATGTTGTTGATTTTGTTGTTGTTAATTGATGTTAAAATTTCCCCCACAAGTGCATATTCCTTATTATTTATGAACAAATGGTTTGTCCAAATATACTTAAATGTCAATTTATTATCTAGACATGCACATATATATATATATATATATGAAGAGAGAGAGAGAATATTTTAGAGTACAAAAATTATTTGTTAAATCTAAAAAAATTGTGACTAATACACGTATTTACTTCAAAAATTATAAACAAGTGCTTTCCCAAGAAAATCATCCCACAAAAATTCTCAAAGAAACTTTTTAGAAATTAAAGTTCTTTCATTGCATGAACTAAAGTAGGATCCATCCACACTTTTTATAAAATAAAAATGTTGTTTATCATCAATATTAAAGTCAAGGTCCAAGTGTCACAACCCTTAACTCCAGGGTGTTCTTCAACTTGCAACTCCATTTCATAGTTCCATTTCGACGACTATTTGAAATAGAAGAGATTTTCCATCTTCCAATATAAACTATGAACACAAATAAAATAAAGTTCTAGGTGATTATTGACACCTTATCACGTCATAGGTATCAAGATCTTGCACCTCTTGTAGGTGAGGAGCAAGGAAGTGAGTTACAAATAATATAGGTTTTTGTTTTCATGGAGAATTGGACTTATAGAATGATGTGTGATGTTTTTTGGTGTGATTATTTTTTGTTGCATAATTGTGATTATAGTTGAAGACTAGGTCTAGATCTCAATATTATGTGTTGTTGGGGCCATACAATACAATGTGGAACGAATACAATGCAAACAAATGTATGTCTAAATTTGCCTATACAAGTATGGTTGGCTACATATGACACATTTTTTTAGAACCACTTATGCATCAAATGCAAATGACACCATGGAAAATCTTGAAACTTTGAATTTATTGAAATAATTCCATTCTATTTGAATGTGTCGGAATCCCTCAAAATTTAAATACAAGGCGTCAAACATTTATTATTTTCTTCAAAAACCTCCTTGCTTATCCCATATCATTCATTAGTGGTCCACAACCATTTGCAAGCTCTTCCATGCTGATTATTTTGTCAAAACCACCAACTTAGACATCTAGCTAGCAGTGAGATATCAACAATGATGAAACAACAACATTGCACCTGTCAATGATTCTCACATTACTCTCTTTTAAAAATGAATTTGACTCGCATGCCCGATCACACTTACCCCAATTGGTTTCATATTCAATATGAAACTACTGCAATATGCAAATAATTTGTAATAAATTATAGACTACCATTGCATGGGTCCGGCCCCAATGAACACTAGAGAGGCACTAAAAAATGTTATGCCATTCTGTGCCCATCCAAAATTATTGTCTTTATTATGAAATAAAATTATCTTCAACTTGAAATCCCCAACTTCAACCTTCATATTAGGACTTGCAATGCTTCCTCAAAGGTCTAGTGTGTGTATGTGTGTGTATAGGAGGGGGGTGGGGGGAGGTTAACCGCGATTCATAAATAATACATATTGTACAATTTCTAATTTGGAGTTGTCTTCCAAAAGAAAGTTATGAAGGATAAGTTTTAAACCATACATGTCGCAACCCTTGCTAGGTGTGAGCCCTAAATCTTGCTCACATGAGTCGTTAACCCAAGAATTATGTTATTTACCATGGAAAACGAATTAAAAGCTTGAGAACCACTTAAAAGGCCAAAGAAACTTAAGATTAACTTGAGGTAAGCTTTGTGGAGTTAAGTTGAGATTGAGGGGGCTAAGAGGTTGGAAAGGTGAGTAGGAAGAGAAAATGGGAGGGAAGAGGAAGTCAAGTGAGGTTAGCTCGTTTTTTTTCCGGGCCGCCCGAAGAAGATGCCGGGCAGCGCGAAAAAAAAAGGAGTGAGGAGGAGGGGTCCCTGGGTGTTGGGTCATTCGAGCTCATTAGGCACAGATTGACGGGAAGAGAGGGCCTCACGGTAGCATGCGGAAGCCCTGCCGCGGCATAGTAGAGGGCGACTCTGGGGAGCCTGCGAGAGCGCTGCCACGGTGAGGCAAGAATGTGGGAGCAAGGACACCGCAGTGTAGAAGTGGAGGATTGGAGAGATCAAGTGCGTGAGGAGGTAGAGAAGATACATGCATGCAGTTAGAGGAGAGGGAACTTAGGGAGAGGTGCAGAAGCCTTGTGGCTGTGCAAATCGCGGCGGAGCTGCATGATTCTAAGACGACCTTCGGGTGAATAGCACAAATAGCAGGAGGGATCGAGGGATTCGTCTAAGTGGCTAGAGAATAGAGAGGGGGACATGAAGGTGGTAGTCAGGAGCGGTGTTAGGGAAGAAGTGGAGAGCATCTCAATGACATTGCAGCGAAGATAGGGAGTTGCCTTTGCTGGGTGGTGGTCGAGCACGGAGGACAGGAAGGGAGCTGCAGATCGGTAGAGGCCAAAAGCTTCTTGGCCTGTGGGCAGCGTGGCACTCGAAGATCGGACAAGGGAGTGGAGGAAGTGCGCGAATCGCCTTGAGAAGGCATGATACTGGCGATCTCCTTCTTGGCAATCGAAAAGACTGGAAGATGGCGGCCACTCATAGGTAGAGCAACCGAATCGGCTAGCGAGGCCTCCTGGGTACGGAGAGGGCTGAGTGCACGTAAAGTTGAAGGGGAAACTAATGGACACCACAAGGATTGGGCACGTTGGGATTACGGAGGAGACAAACTGAACTGATTTTCAAGTCATGAGGGCGATGCTGGGACCCCAGGGAAGTGATCTATCCCCTTGTTTGAAGTGTCGCACGCAACATAGTCATGTCAAAACCATAGGTTCGTCGATCAGGGAGAACCTGCAGGTAGTTCCGGATGAACTGTCGAGTCTTAGAATTAACCAGTCGAAGTTCAAGACTTCAGGTGGATCACCGATCACTTTAGAGGAACTTATAGAATTTACCCCAAATTAATATTGAAAAACTAGAGGATGGCAACATGTAAGTGGTTGGACTCGCAAACACTAGGATCCCAATCGATTGTCTCTCAAAGATCTCCCCGATCAATGGAAGAGTGATCGCTGCGAGGGTTGAAGCGGCAGGTAATGAGAAGGGGCAGACTTACGCTTCCCGAGAGCTTCACTGTGCGACGAGCTGCTGGTGGGTACTAGTCTGTGGATTTAACTGTGTTGTAGGAGGGAAGGTGCTGGTTGTCTGGGTTCTGGTGCAAGAAGGATTGCGAGGATGCACACGGGAGCGCTGGATGAAGGTAGCTCTGCAGAGATGTTGTGCTGCCGTAACTCGAGGAGCAGCTCGCCGAACTTGGGCACGGCAGCCTGAGCTTTCGGTCCAGCTGCTGTCTTGAAAGGCTAGGTGGAGTGCCCTGGTCGCGACAAGTGGAGAGAGAAGGCAATGGGTCAGGGTTATTCAGGCTGCTGTGGCTCTTCCACTGCCGGCTCCTCATGATGGACTGTGGCTTCAGGAAGGGGGACGCCAGGAGGGATAGGATAGATGCATGCTTGGCAAGTAAGGAGTTGTGTTGGTGCATTAGTTAGTCAGGGGGAAGGCAGGCTGCAATGGTTAAATTACTGCAAGAAGAGTGAAATAAGGGGACAGGCCGTGAACAATCATGCCTGAATTCTTATGACCTTGTAAGTGAGTTAAGCAAGTTGTACTTGCACAAGTATTTGTAAGTGCTTGTATATTATTAATAAAAGAAAAGGTGTTATACACACCAAACCCCTTTTTGTACTTAAGTTGAATGTAATTGAATGGTTCCATTGGAGTAGAGAAATTGTGTCAAGAACCCTCCTCACCGGACTAGGACGCACTTAAAGGTGAGGGGGGATCTTGCTCACATAATTGGTGCGTCCGCCGGGAGCCACCGTCCATCACTTGGAGGCAAATTAGGGGCAGCTAGAGGTCTTCAAGGACGGCGTTAGGAGCTGGACTTTGGAGGAGAGCTGAACTTTTAGGAAGGAGCACGGCATGAGGTATGATCCTAAACCCTCCTCAGGATGGCATATTGAAGATCACCCTAATAGGCCAAGTAGTTAGAAAACTAAAGTAAGAAGGTAATCAAGCAAGAGGACCGTAACTTAGGACGGTGACTTGGGGTAAGTACCTTAAGTTGCCTAGGGTAAGTAAATTTGGTTTCTACCTAAGGTAAAGATTAAAGCCTTTTCCGAGGTTAAGTAATTGGATTTTTACTCTAGGTTGAGTAACCCAAGTTCTCACCATGGGGAAGTGGTTTGGGTTCTTACCCTAGGGTAAATAATGCAATTTTTACCTCGGTAAAGAACTTAGTGTCACCTTAGGTAAGTAATCTTGGTTTGACCTCGAGTACATGACTCGGGTTTTTACCTTAAGTAACTCTTTGAGTTTTACCTTACATAAGGTAACCTCAGTTCTTACCATGGGTAAGTAACTCAAGTTGGGTAATTCCAGTGGGTAATTTAGATGGGTAACTCCGGAGGGTAACTTAGATGAATGACTTAGGATAGAGAATTAGGACATTGGAGTGGGTAACCAAGTAGCAATCGGGAGCGGTGAGTGATGTCAACAGGTGGCGATACGGAGCATCATGTAAGTCACTCTCTTCCAAGTGAACGCACTAAGTAATTAAGGAATGTCTTTTGTAATCGTGCATTGTTGTTGTCGGCGAAGTGGGTAATTCCCGAGCCATAGCATTAAGGTGGAAGCATGGGGGTGATGCCCCGACTTTTACACTAGTGCATGAGCGGAGGTCAGCCCCTCACGTCGACTTGTGGCGAGTGACATCTTGAGGGAAGGATATGAGGTGATGCTCTGTCCTAACCAAGAGATGTCATGAGCATGGTCGTCCCTTGTGGGACTTGTTCATTTTAAGTGGTGTGCAGGTGTCTCTTCCTCACCTCCCATAATTCTTAAGAAAACCCAAGAGAAGTGGAACCAAAAACAAATGACCGAAGGTGGCGAGGGGTAAGCTTGGTCAAGTAAGGGTTGATCGGTGCAAGGTGGTAGATGCACACTAGGACTAGGTCGAAAACGCCAGAGTTAGTACCAGGGCTAGGAGAGGAGGTGCGAAGGAAGAAGGGGGAAGAGAGAAAGGAAGGTGCAGGTAAAGTAGGTAGCAGTGCGACTAAGGAGGTAAGTGGGAGTGATAGGAGCTCTTCATTAGCAAGTCCAAAATTAGGAAGTCAAACTGAAAGGAACGCGAGTCCTTTCAATTTTGAAGGCGAGGGGTCATTCGAGACTGAAGGAGAGAAGGAAGTAAATAGTGAACCGAACCCAGAACTAGTGAGTGGGGGCATACATAGAGTCGCCATGGCCACCGATCGAGAGAGGCGGGAGCCACCTCCCCCCCCTCCCATTGATCCTTTAGTTAGGCCACGGGGGTTGCCCATCGTGGTGCCTCAGAACTTGGCAGCGCTGGACATGCCAGCCAACCTGCCAAAGTTTTGGGGCACTAAGGATGAGGACCCATCTAGGCACATGGAAAGGTATGTTGAGAGGCTAGCTAGCTCCTTGATAACCGAACCTGGCTATTGTCTGGTTTGGTTTCCCACCACTCTTCAAGGCGAAGCCTATGAGTGGTACAGGGACCATCCAGAAGGGCACTTTAGAGAGTGGGGGCAGATGCAGAGGGAGTTTCTAAATGAGTTTAGACCAGAGGTGGGGCAGAGTACAGCATTGAGAGCGTTGGCTTCATTGAAGCAGGGTAGGGAGGAAGAGATCTCAGCGTATATTAGGAGGTTCGATTTGGTTTGTACTCGGTTCGTGGGCACAATGCTCAATGACGACACTCTGAAGCAATTTTTTATACAAGGGTTCTTTAAATCCGGAACGATAAGAGGGGTGTTAGAAAGGAACCCGCAGACACTAGCAGAGGCTAAGAGGGCAGCTAGGGACATTGAGAACATAGATAAAGACTATGAGCGATTATGGAGGAAGGAGGACGAGTCCATTCCACAGTTCATTCCCATTCGGCCGCGAGCGCTAGAGGGAGAATCCGGAGGACAGTTAGCTCAAGTGTCGCGACAGGTGGTAGATGTGGGCCCTAGACCTTTGGCAGTTAGAGAACCGGAACCCTTCTTGGCCTTGCCTGCACCGAACCTTGGACCTAGCGTGGAGGAACTTGAACGAAGGCTAGGAGCTAGTCAACTAGGGTTCCAAGAGGCGGTGATGAAACAAATTCAGGGCCTCTCGGACCAGATGGCCTTGATGGTGAGGAACCAACCACCAAACCTCCCACCTCCGGTAGAGTCGGGTAGACACGCTTCCGGATTATGGTGTGTTCAGTGTGGCCAACCCGGCCACACTAAACAATTTTGTAAGGGGGGACCTAATAGGGAGCTGAGGAACGTGGGGCCACCACAGAATTACGGAGGACAGGGCCAAAATCGGTATGGGCAAGGTGATTTTAGAGGAGGGCAACAAGGACCGGGAAGACAGAGTGGGCCAAGGCAAGAGTTTCACCAGTATTGTGGTAGGTGGCATGTTCCGGGGCAATGTTGGTCGGAGGGTCAGTCATTTGGGTGTAGCAACTGTGGGGGAAACCATCCTTCGGATGAGTGTCGGCAACCGGACAAGGTCATTAGGCTGCCTCATCCAGTGGCGAACCCGTACCAACAAGCTCGAGAAAACATGAGGGGTGAGAGAAGGCCGCAAGGAGGGAACCCGAACGAACTCAGACCTCCTAACTTGTACTACGACTATGGTAATGCGAGACAAACCTTTCATCCTCCGGCTGGGTTGCAAACTGCCAATGGGTATCTTCCCTTGAATCCTAGACCTCCCGCTCGTCACCCACATGAGAATAGGATGCCAGGCCCTAGCAATGAGTCGGGTCCGTTAAACACCCAAGATGTGAGGTTTATGAGCGCACCGAGCGAGTGTCAGCATGATGAGTCCTTCTTTCCGAACTCGGCTGCGGAGGGCGAGGGTGCTCCGTGGCCACCCAATGCCAATGTCATTACACACGAGCTAAGGCATGTGGAGGCGATAGCGGAAATGGGGACTCCAGCAGTGGCAGTGATGACTAGGGCTATGAGAGGTAACCTGCAGGTGGAGAGAGAGATTGAGGGTCAAGAGGAGTATTCTTCGGAGGAGCCGCCTCACCTTTCAGAGTTAGAAAGAGTGGCGAGGAAGGCTAGGAGGGATGCAAAAGACTTGAGGGCTAGGGTAGAGGATGGGCCTAGAGGGAGAGAAGAGTTGGCACCACATGAGACAGAGGGTAGTGTGATGGGCGAATGGGAAGGACCGGGAATTCCGCGAGAGGAGTTCGAAATTGTGGGTAAGGAGAAAGGAGAGAAGGGCGAGTCTTATGATTTATGGGCCGACCTTAGCTCGCTCAAGGCAGACATCACTTTTGGGCAGCTACTCGAGATTTCACCGCTAGCTAGAAAGACACTAAAGGAAGGGATGCCGGTAGTTAGGAGAAAAAAGAAGGCAAAGACTAGAGTAGCGGCTAGGGTGCAGCTACCAAATGGGACACGTGATGTGAAGGCAGTAGAGATAGAGGCCACGGTAGTGGATAAAGTGGTACCTAATGTTTTGGTAGATGGGGGGAGCGGATTAAATATACTACCTGCCCAGACAATGGAGAAGCTAGGTCTTAGTTTGACGGGTCCTTCGCCTTTTGTGATCAATATGGCCAATCAGAGTCCGACAGTGCCTTTGGGTCAGATAAAGGATTGTAGGATTAGCACAGGGGGAGAGGAGTATGTAGTCACCTTCCACGTGATCCGGATGCACTCCACGAAGGATTCTTTCCCTATGTTGCTCGGCCGACCTTGGTTAAGGATGGCCAATGCGATCGTTGATTGGGGAGGGGCTAAGCCTTCGATTACCTACGGACCCGTAAGAAATCGAGTAAAGGTGCCTATAGGGTCGGTTGTCAGTGTGGAGGTCGAGGATGAGTCTTCGAGCAGCGAAGACGAGGACAGTGAGAAAGGTGAAGGAACCAAGAAGCTTGTGGGAGCTGCACAGTTGAGTAAGGGAAAGCCAACGACTAGTGCAGGGGGCTTAGGTAGATTGGGGCCTGGCTTGTATCACTGGGTGGATGATGGGGCGTATGCTAGATGGTTGAGAGATCATCCGGACTCCGCATGCGATGTGATGGTCATCTCGCATGCGGTGAGGATAGGAGAGCTGAAGAGAGGGGAGCCTAGTTCGCTAGAGCCTTGTGAGATCCTTACGGAGGAGGATTGGGTGCAAGGAGGGTTGACGCCTTGGTTAGATGGATTGGACGAGAGAGACGTGGTCGCCGTGCATGTGGACGGTACGCAGGATGTGGAGATACTACCTGATGGAGGATTGCTAGAGAACCCACTACACTTTAAGACCACGTCAACCGGAATTACAGTGGGGGAGGATGTGAAGGATTATCCGCATGTTCCGCCCGATTGGTATAGGAACACAACAGAGCAATCGCACGTGGTAGAATCCGAGTGGAAGTACGTGGGGGTCAGGACTAAGAGCGGCGAGGAGAGGCAGATGCGGATGGGTAGCCACTTAGCCGAGGAGGAGGTCAGGGCATATGGTAGGCTAGTGGAGGAGTTTAGTGATGTATTTGCTTGGTCTTACAAGGAGCTTCAAGGGATTCCGCCAGAGGTAGTGGAACATAGGATCCCATTGATACCAGGGGCTAGGCCAATTAGGCAAAAGGAGAGAAGAATGAACCCTCAGCTCCAATTGTTAGTTAAGGCAGAGCTAGAGCGACTGTTGGAAGCGGGATTCATTAGGCCAGTAGAGATTACGGATTGGGTGTCGCCGATGGTTCTTGTGAGGAAAAAGAATGGAAAGATGAGAGTTTGTGTCGATTATCGGAAGCTTAACGCCTGCACGCAGAAGGACCATTTCCCTCTCCCTTTTATCTCACTTTTGCTAGAGGAGGTAGGTGGCCACGCCCGGTACACCTTCATGGATGGGTACGCCGGCTACAACCAAATTTCGATAGCGCCCGGGGACTTGCACAAGACGGCCTTTACTACTCCGTGGGGAACTTTTATTTGGTTAGTTATGCCGTTTGGTTTGTGTAATGCGCCTGCCACTTTTCAGAGATTGGTGATGTTCATTTTTTCGGATTTGCTCTATAAGTCAATGACGGTTTTCGTAGATGACTTTAGCACGCAGTCGGATACATGTAGCCACCTGGAGAGTGTGAGAGAGGCTCTCAGGAGATGTAGAAAGGTTAGGTTGGCCTTGAATCCGGATAAGACATATTTGGCAGTGCAAAGGGGGGTATTACTGGGCTATGTGGTGAGTGAGCAAGGACGAGAGCCGGATCCTGAGAAGATAGCAGTCATTGATGGTCTTCCAGCGCCGACAAACGCTAAGGGGATAGCTAAATTGTTAGGACACGTGGGATGGTACAGGGAGTTGATCCCGGATTACGCTACGATTGCGTTACCTATTACTAAATTACTTAGGAAGGACGTGAGGTTCGAGTGGACGGAGGAATGTCAGCAGGCATTCGAGAAGCTAAGGGCTAGACTTAGTACGTATCCGGTGTTGATACCGCCTAGGTGGGACATTCCTTTTCACGTCTTTTGTGATGCGAGTTCAGTAGCTGTGGGAAGTGCACTATGCCAGCCTTACGGAGAGAAAGGGAGGGATCATCCAGTGGCTTATGCGAGTAGACAGCTAACCGGGGCCGAGCGTAATTATTCGACGACCGAGAGGGAGTGTCTGGCTATGGTCTTTTCGGTGAAGAAGTTCCGTCACTATCTTCTATGCAATCCAGTGGTATTCTTTGTTGATCACATGGCAATTAAGTTCTTAGTGAACAAACCGGAGTTGAGTGGGAGGTTGGCAAGATGGGTGTTGCTACTGGAGGAGTTCGATTACACAGTCGAGTACAAACCGGGAAGGATGCACCTGCAGGCCGATCATCTGTCTAGGCTGTCTGAAGAAGTGGGTGCCGCACCGGTAGATGACAGGCTTATAGATGAGAGTCTCTTCGTGGTAACGGCTCAGACGGAGTGGTATTCGGGAATCGTTGAATTCCTTACCACTCAGCAACTACCTGCTGAGTGGTCAAAGGAAAAGAGAAGGAAGGTACGAGTGAATAGTCGGCATTTTGTAGTTATCGGGAACAGGTTATTTAGGCGAGGGGCAGACGGGTTACTTCGTCGATGTGTGGGTGCAACTGAGGTGCCAGCAATTCTAGAGGCTTGTCATGATAGTGCGTGTGGGGGCCACTTCTCGGGGCAGCTTACGGGTCAAAAGATACTTAGAGCAGGGTACTTTTGGCCGACCTTGTTTAAGGATGCGCACGCGTATGTGAGGAAGTGTGATGCGTGTCAGAGGTATGCTAGGAACGACTTGCGAATGGAATTACCTTTGCACGTGTCTCTGCCGTTGGTACCTTTCGAGAAGTGGGGAATCGATTATGTCGGAGAGGTGCACCCGCATTCGTCGAGAGGGATGGCGTATATTGTGGTAGCAACAGAGTATTTGACCAAGTGGGCAGAGGCTAAGGCAGTAAGAACTGATACGGCTGCGAATGCCGCGGTGTTTCTATACGAGAATATCATCTCTAAGTTCGGATGTCCGAAGACTCTTGTCAGCGATAGGGGCACTCATTTTTTGAACAGTATGATCCGTGAGATGACGGAGAAGTTCCAGATTGACCACAGGAAAACCACACCCTATCACCCACAAACGAACGGCCAAACCGAGAGAGTAAATCAGACACTCGTGGGCATTTTGAGGAAGACAGTGCAGGATTCGAAGCGTGATTGGGATACGAAACTCACTGCTGCGTTATGGGCTTATAGGACCACGTTTAAGGTCACCACGCAGGCCACGCCTTTCTCTTTGGTTTATGGCATTGAAGCCACCCTGCCTATCGAGTTTGAAGTCGAGTCGTTGAGAGTAGCGGTCGATTCGCGATTGACTGACAGCCAGTCCTTGAGGGATAGGTTAGCCGCCTTAGAAGCACTGGATGAAAGCCGTCGATTGAGTGCTCAGCATATCGAGGCAATTCAACGTAGGAGGAAGATTGTCTTCGACCGTCGGCACAAAAAGCGGGAGTTGAGAGCAGGAATGTTAATTTTGCTTCAAGATGCAAGGAAGTTAGATTTTCCGGGAAAATTCGATGCAGTGTGGTTAGGACCGTATCTGGTCAGTGAAGTGTTTCCGAACAACTCGGTGCAACTTGAGACTTTAAATGGGGATCGATTCCCGACTCGGACCTCCGGGAGTCGTTGCAAGGAGTACAGGACCTGATCGAGGCTACTTTGCCTGCTAGCAAAAGATTCTAGATCCCTCCCCTGATGGTCGCCAGTTATGTGAGCCCTAAATCTTGCTCACATGAGTCGTTAACCCAAGAATTATGTTATTTACCATGGAAAACGAATTAAAAGCTTGAGAACCACTTAAAAGGCCAAAGAAACTTAAGATTAACTTGAGGTAAGCTTTGTGGAGTTAAGTTGAGATTGAGGGGGCTAAGAGGTTGGAAAGGTGAGTAGGAAGAGAAAATGGGAGGGAAGAGGAAGTCAAGTGAGGTTAGCTCGTTTTTTTTCCGGGCCGCCCGAAGAAGATGCCGGGCAGCGCGAAAAAAAAAGGAGTGAGGAGGAGGGGTCCCTGGGTGTTGGGTCATTCGAGCTCATTAGGCACAGATTGACGGGAAGAGAGGGCCTCACGGTAGCATGCGGAAGCCCTGCCGCGGCATAGTAGAGGGCGACTCTGGGGAGCCTGCGAGAGCGCAGCCACGGTGAGGCAAGAATGTGGGAGCAAGGACACCGCAGTGTAGAAGTGGAGGATTGGAGAGATCAAGTGCGTGAGGAGGTAGAGAAGATACATGCATGCAGTTAGAGGAGAGGGAACTTAGGGAGAGGTGCAGAAGCCTTGTGGCTGTGCAAATCGCGGCGGAGCTGCATGATTCTAAGACGACCTTCGGGTGAATAGCACAAATAGCAGGAGGGATCGAGGGATTCGTCTAAGTGGCTAGAGAATAGAGAGGGGGACATGAAGGTGGTAGTCAGGAGCGGTGTTAGGGAAGAAGTGGAGAGCATCTCAATGACATTGCAGCGAAGATAGGGAGTTGCCTTTGCTGGGTGGTGGTCGAGCACGGAGGACAGGAAGGGAGCTGCAGATCGGTAGAGGCCAAAAGCTTCTTGGCCTGTGGGCAGCGTGGCACTCGAAGATCGGACAAGGGAGTGGAGGAAGTGCGCGAATCGCCTTGAGAAGGCATGATACTGGCGATCTCCTTCTTGGCAATCGAAAAGACTGGAAGATGGCGGCCACTCATAGGTAGAGCAACCGAATCGGCTAGCGAGGCCTCCTGGGTACGGAGAGGGCTGAGTGCACGTAAAGTTGAAGGGGAAACTAATGGACACCACAAGGATTGGGCACGTTGGGATTACGGAGGAGACAAACTGAACTGATTTTCAAGTCATGAGGGCGATGCTGGGACCCCAGGGAAGTGATCTATCCCCTTGTTTGAAGTGTCGCACGCAACATAGTCATGTCAAAACCATAGGTTCGTCGATCAGGGAGAACCTGCAGGTAGTTCCGGATGAACTGTCGAGTCTTAGAATTAACCAGTCGAAGTTCAAGACTTCAGGTGGATCACCGATCACTTTAGAGGAACTTATAGAATTTACCCCAAATTAATATTGAAAAACTAGAGGATGGCAACATGTAAGTGGTTGGACTCGCAAACACTAGGATCCCAATCGATTGTCTCTCAAAGATCTCCCCGATCAATGGAAGAGTGATCGCTGCGAGGGTTGAAGCGGCAGGTAATGAGAAGGGGCAGACTTACGCTTCCCGAGAGCTTCACTGTGCGACGAGCTGCTGGTGGGTACTAGTCTGTGGATTTAACTGTGTTGTAGGAGGGAAGGTGCTGGTTGTCTGGGTTCTGGTGCAAGAAGGATTGCGAGGATGCACACGGGAGCGCTGGATGAAGGTAGCTCTGCAGAGATGTTGTGCTGCCGTAACTCGAGGAGCAGCTCGCCGAACTTGGGCACGGCAGCCTGAGCTTTCGGTCCAGCTGCTGTCTTGAAAGGCTAGGTGGAGTGCCCTGGTCGCGACAAGTGGAGAGAGAAGGCAATGGGTCAGGGTTATTCAGGCTGCTGTGGCTCTTCCACTGCCGGCTCCTCATGATGGACTGTGGCTTCAGGAAGGGGGACGCCAGGAGGGATAGGATAGATGCATGCTTGGCAAGTAAGGAGTTGTGTTGGTGCATTAGTTAGTCAGGGGGAAGGCAGGCTGCAATGGTTAAATTACTGCAAGAAGAGTGAAATAAGGGGACAGGCCGTGAACAATCATGCCTGAATTCTTATGACCTTGTAAGTGAGTTAAGCAAGTTGTACTTGCACAAGTATTTGTAAGTGCTTGTATATTATTAATAAAAGAAAAGGTGTTATACACACCAAACCCCTTTTTGTACTTAAGTTGAATGTAATTGAATGGTTCCATTGGAGTAGAGAAATTGTGTCAAGAACCCTCCTCACCGGACTAGGACGCACTTAAAGGTGAGGGGGGATCTTGCTCACACTAGGTCCCCATTGCTAACTCGGTCCATTTTTCCATTCTAGCAAGAGTTACGAGCGCTAACCCTTCGCATACCGCCATGCATAAGGTTAGCTCCCAATACCGCGGACCCAACACTTTGTAAGAGGGGGACCAAACCTCCTACTTGGTTTTCGGGACTCACCGCTTAATCGGTAACCAATTCTTAGATGTGGACTTCCATCCATGGAAGTCCAATCTTATGTTGCACATCGTGTTGCCGGAGCACACTACAACAACCCGAGCCAAACTAGGCAACTATGCCCTCACCTTGGGCCAATGCCCATGGAGGCCTTGCCGTTTGGCCTCGGGTGGGTGAGGCCACACCACCTCACCCATATAAGCCTCTAGGACTCTAGACAGGACCCCTACCCCACCATCAAGTATCCTTTTGTCTCTCCCCCAACTCTTGGGGCCAAGTAGACATTTTCCCTTAGCCGCTAGCTGCCTAGCAACTTCAGAAGCCCATAACGTCCTCATACACTCTTCGATTCTAACAATCGACCACTCCATCGTCATCTACGTTTCACGTAGATCACGATGGACTACTCACTTGCCCCATTCGGGCAAGTACAGAGGAAGTTATGCCAGTTTAAAGGTTCACAGTCCCGGGAGCCACTCCAGGGCCACTGCTGTTCCAGGGCGCTGTCCTGGGACAGCGCCCCACTCAACTTGCCATATCTTCTAGCTAACACCTCCAAATGAGGTGTTCTAAAGCATTCTAGAATTGGCACGCCATAAGCTACGCATAGCTTATGGCCTCACCCTCATGCCTCCTAGTCTCCGTGGATAGGAGGCGTTCCCAACGCCCGGGGCCCTCACCCACACTAGGATCACTTGGGCCCTCTCACCAACGGCGCCACAAGTCCCGGGTGTCACTCCGGGGTCCCCCTTGTGTCCATGGTGTTTCGGGCAATCTTTATGGTGAGGTACGCAACAATACATTTGGAACAAACAAATCACTGATCGTCACCAAAACATTTTAGAGACAATTTCTTTCATAAAATCAATTCTATTTCACAAAAAAACAAAGATAGTAATCACCTATACTTTGATATGATTGGCTAAAAATGTAATCTACATAACATGGTTGAATTTTTAAAAATCATCCCAAAATCCTTATTCCTTTCTCCATATATTTATATTTGTCTCGGGGGGGGGGGGCATTGGCGAAAATCGTAGAAACAACGTGCGATAAAAATAGGGTCTAATATATATGCATTGTAGATAAATTTTGCAAAAAAACATACATATAATATAGGGGGTTTTAAAACAGTGAAACATGTTTACATGTAAAATACAATCACATATAATGGCCTCTTTTATCTAGTTAGTACATGTAAAATAGCGTGGAAACAATTACTAGGGGTAGTGGGTCTAGGGTAGGGTCTGTGCTAGTGGATGAAAAGCGGTGATTTTCTTTTGAAAATCTTGGATGGATGAATTCGCAAGCTAGTTGGCTTGAATGTTACTTGGGGTATAAGGAAAAAAATGTAGTATAGGTAAAATAGGGTATTTTTAAATGATTTCCCCAAAAATTATAATTACTAATAGGGTGTATTAAAATACAAGCATTTACCGTTATTTTGAAAAACATCATACCTTATAATATTTTCTGCAAGGTAAATGGTCCCCCGATAAATAGGTAATGAGTGCACGTGTATGCAAAATATAAGAGGGAGTGCACCCCCCGAGATATTTGTAACAAATCTACTTAAAGGTCATCAAGGTATATTACATTCATAAAAATGCGAACCAACTATAAGCATAGAAAGAGATTACAATTTTCGTATAACTTTCCATTATGTGGCATGTTATGAGAGGGAAAAAAATCAATCATAAGGTTGAGGCATCTATAATTGATAAAATAAGAGAGTTTGCATGTGTTTAGGAGGAGTGTTAGTGGGGATTATTTTTCTTACGAAGGAAAACATACTATAAAGAGAATGATTTTTTTTAAAGATTTTTTTCATAAATATGGAAATTGCTACAAATTTTGAAGCAGTAAAGTTTACTGGAACGCACAAGCAATCTATAGGTAAACCCATAACCACTCATCTAAATGCTTGTTCTTGGCTACAATGGTTGTCAAAACTCTTATGAGGGTAGAGTTGAACCACCTATTCCTGATTAGAAACCCCATTGGGAATCTATAGGGTGCAATAAGTTTGATTAGGTTGGGACTAATTTCGGTAGTTTCTTTATGTGTGTGGTTAAAATAAGGTTCCACGTTTCATAGGTTCTAAGGGTTAGTTTCCATATAGGCTGCTAACCCACCATATTCTAGTGGAACTGTATATACCACCCAGTGGATTCTACATTTCCACTAGAATCTGGTGGGCGAAGCGGCCTACATGGAAACTAACCCTAAAACTCCAACTTCACTTATGGTATTACCAAAGGAATTGATAGTGCCATGACACATATCCCTTGTTTCGAGTGCTAAAGTGAGGAGGGATTCGTCTTAAAATGAGCTATTATGGTAGGCTCTACATATTGGTAATGTGTTCGGACCAACTTCTAGCTTAAAAATTCACAGTGTTTTCAATTTAACGAATAAAATTACTGGAAAATTTGCACTCCTCTTTATTTTTGTCTTCCTAGACGGGAAAAATTTGCACCACCCCATACTTCTCCAAATTTGGCGCATAATCTCTTTAGTGATCCGTTATGGGTGCCTCTACTCTAATCAATCACAAGCCGCCACCACATAAACCTTAACTCTCTTGGCCCAAGAAATATAGACCAACAATATATCTCATCCATGTCGGCATTACAAGTATCCTTACGAGTGGTTAAATGGACCTCTTCGACTATGGATGCCTCGACCTTAGAATGCATTCTATGCACAAGAATCCCTTTCGAACATGTAAACATTGGATACCTTATTCACCTCCATAGGTAGTCACCCTTCACCCTCATCAAGCTTCATTCAGTATTCATCAACATTCATCCATTATTCACCGATATTCATCCAGGCATTCATCACGATTCATCCAAATTCAGTACGGGTGTGTTAGGGTTTGGTTGTTTTGGCGGACACCTTACTATTTAGTCCGCCATAGCTATCATCTCTCTCATATTTCAGTGAGCTCTTTCCGGTATCCTACGTCTAGCTTTCAGTGTTTGGTGCTTGGTTTCCCTTTGTCATCATCGCTACAGACGTTGCTTGCAGTTTCTTTTTTTATGGACTTAGGTTGATATGTTACTGTGTGGAGGTGGGGTTGTTGTTTGCTGGTCTTCACCAAGGCCCAAAGCTGATGATGAGTTGCAATCAATCGGATTCCCTCCGATGCAATAGCAAGTGACGTTATATTGCGCTTCTGAAGCTTCTTTTTGCAACGCGAAAATTGGTTTAGATGGTGTGATGTATTTTTACTCTCATGAGGTTAGGGTTTGAGGAGTGGGGGCGATGAGGATTCACAGCTCCCTCTACTGAATAGTAGTGAGGACATCGCTTGGCATGAATCGAACCATAATATCATAGCCGACTCTGAGCCCCATACACAAAAACAGAGTACTTGTCAATAAGTTGTCTGGATTTATGGTAACTGCAATCCCGTGTGTACAACACTGCGGCAGTTTACGCAGGTAGTTGAATGGTGGATATGCTAGAGCTCCGGGCGAATGGGCAGTTAGGCAGAGATTGATGTCTGCGACTAACAATCATTCATTGGCCCCAAATTAGCCCATTCCCTTTGGCTCTAATCCATATTATTCCGAGTTGCGTTCGTTCTGTCTTTGGTGGTGAGCTATGATGATCCACATACCAGTTTAATGCCAGTGCTGCTTAATGACACAGTCGGAAATGGGCATTGTCGTCAAGTTCAATGTAAACCTGGAGTCCTGCGAACGTCTGTGATGATAAACTTGTAGGCTTGTTTCTCAAACATTCGCAGTGGCCGCCTAAAGCTTTCGCCCTGCCGGGCTTGAGAGCTAATGCAGCTTCCAAACCTTCCTTGGATATCTGAGACGTTGGCAGTAAGATATGATAGGAATTTTATATGAGGCTATGATTATACAAGTATCCGCGCTTCTGAAGGGAAACCCCGTGAAGTACAGAAATAAAAAATGGTTGAATTTCTTGACATGAGCTTTGTAAACATTATACGATCGTTCGATATGGCCGTAGAAGAATGCATTTGGATGAAATGAAATCGATGAAGACAACTTAGCGGATTTCTATGAAGCCTTCGGGCTGGGGATGTCAGCATTGTTACACGCCCTGAGACTTCATCTGCCTTTTTGGATTCATTGTCCAAAGTGTTTTTAGAATTTAAAGCCATCTATCAGATTTGCGCATAATGCCTTGATTCTGAGCATTTAAGTCAAGCGGGCTATATATTTTGTGGAGCCCGAGCTACGATGGGATTGAGAGACTCGGTTATTGAGAAGTCGGCAATGCAAATATCTCTTGTAAATACATACTTTAAACGACAAACTCTTTATCGACGTGGTCACTATTTTAACACATCGATTAGTAATGGGCAGACTTCATAATTAAAATGAAAGCTGAAAGAATTGGACAGTGTTACTGGACTAAGTACTCTACCATACTTCGTTGGGAGGGTCGACCTGATCAAAATCTTCACCGAATAATGTGGCAGACAGGAGTTGCCGGCAGACAGTTACAATCTCTAGGACTCGTTCCCACTGAAGTTCATGCCTATGAAAACTTTCCTGGATAGGTGATCCTTGGACGAAATTTATTGAATCTCGATAATTCCAAATGTTTGGGTATGCCAATCATCGCCTAGTAACTATAGTGCTTCGATAATTCTTGGTTTTGGAAAATTTGATGTGTAGAACGACAACATTGATAACAACTATTGCCTTCGTATAACCATTAAACCTGAATGGGGCCTTCCAGCACATTGAAAGTGACTTTTGTGAAAATGAAGGTGAAAATATTAACGTCATTGAATAATTTGCAATGGAAAGGTCTATCTTCTGTTCTCTTCCATAGTCTGGGCAGCTGCGGTGAACATCAAATGGACACATTGGCGATTGATTATTTGACTTAGCAATTCTCATCTGTTCGCATAGTTGAGAAGTTCTCATGATTGTAGCACTTTATGTTCTTGATTTTTTTGTACAATGTCATTGTCCTGTGATTATGTCCGTGGTAATATTCCGTCCTTACGAGTAGCAAGACTTTTTGATGTTAGGAAATAGTTTAATAACATAAGCTTTGAAGATCAAGTGAAAGAGAATCGAAATTGCCAGTCAGCTGTGAGATGAAATCAGAGAAGGCTAACAACTTTGAAGTGAAAAGTTGAAAACGTGTGGTAGAACAAGTGGCACTGCGGATGAAAGACAAATACTTAAAATCCATGACTGATCCCAAGGATTTTGTAAATCCACGATAAACTTATTCGAAACAGTGAGGATAAGAGTTCAAACTTGAAAGCTTGAGAGTTTAAGAGAGTATCGAATTATTCTAGAACATCGACACGATGCTACTGATGACTTAACAAAATGGAGATCTAACATGCCAATTGTCGTACAAAATATATGAAAATGAGACAACTTTCCGAGCAATTTGCTCCAAGTGAACAAAGCTTTTATGGAATCTTTGATGGAATCAAATTTTTGTGATTTTCTCCAATCATCAAACATTATCCCTGCCCATCGCTCACATGCATATTCCTCACTTTTTCACCATTATCCACAATGTCAATTCCACCAAAGCCAATCCCCCAAGTAGCATTCAAGCCGATGCAGCAACTAGCGCCGAAGGGGATGCAACTGTAGAATCCACTGTTGGAACTTCTGTAGAAAACCATACTGCTTCAAATGATGTCGCCATGGACGGCGGTTCCTCAACAGGGAACGACACGACCAATTCCTGTCCAAGAGAGAGCCCTAGGTCAAACGACGCTTGAGTCTTCCAGTACAATACCTCTGATGCATTGCTGCTTACTTTTTCTTGATGAGTTTCCTACCGTTCGCCATCGCTACAACACCAATCCTTATCACTCTGAAGATGCCTTTTGCACGCGTGTAGCATTCAGTCAAGTTGCGAGGGTGTAGCTTATATGATATTAAGCACTCCATGACAAGGGTAATCACATTCACATTCTCTGTCTGTTTACGTTCAGATTACTGCGCCTCTACTCTTGAGCCATTGGAGACATTTGTGGAGCTCCGCTTCTTCAAATCTTACGAAGTTTGCGTAATGGACAGTGCGCACATATTGCTTTATGCACCAAATCCATTCGGTGCTCCTTTCCCCGCGCTCTCCGATCTGTTTACAGTCGTTGAAGCTCAAGAATTGATAGACGCACCTGCCTCATTCTTGCACAACGTCCACCGAGAAAGGAGCCTCTTGACAGGCATGAGAAATTGACATGAAAAATGGAACCCGCTTTTTAAGCAGGGGAAAACCCTGAGGGGTGCAATTTACAAAACATGAGGACGGGAGTTTCAGGGGCACGGCCTTAATTTTTGTAAATCCCTCCCTGCAGGGCTTTCCCCTCTACACATAGCGCTGGCTTACTTTACTTTACAATCGATGCAGAAATGCCTAGCATGCTCGCAACATGAACAGCATTCGTTGGAGTCATCGCTGTGGAAGGCACTGGGACAGGGCTTGGCACTGGCACTGGCATCCCAATTCATCCGAATAATCACCAAGATTCATCCAATCACCGTAGAGGTGTTTTAGGGCTTGGTGCAATTCGCCGATAGCTCACTATTTAGTCCTCCACAGCCACCATCTCTCTCATTTTTAGTGAGCTCTTTCAGGTTTCTTGTGTCGAATGCTTCTAGTGTTACATAACTGCTTGGCGTTTTTTGTCATGAGCACAGACGTGGTGGTTTCAGCTTCCTGTTTCTTTTGCATTCTATGTTGTTGTTGTTGTTTTTTTTGGCTGCGAAGGCTGGGTTTTGGTTAACCACAGCAGATGATGAGTTGCAATCAATCGGATTCCCTCCGATGCAATAGCAAGTGACGTTACATTGCACTTCTGACGCTTCTTCCTGCACCGTGACGGTTGTTTAAGAGGCCAGTTTTGTTTTTCTGTAAGTTTAGGGTTTGAGGAGTGGGGGCGATGAGGATTCACAGCTCCCTCTACTGAATAATAGTGAGGACATCGCTTGGCATGAATCGAACCATAATACCATAGCCGACTCTGAGTCCCATACTCAAAAAGAGTACTTATCAATAAGTTGTCTGGATTTATGGTAACTGCAATCCCGTGTGTACAACACTGCGTCAGTTTACGCAGGTAGTTGAATGGTGGATTTGCTAGAGCTCCGGGCGAGTGGGCAGTTAGGCAGAGATTGATGTCTGCGACTAACAATCATTCATTGGCCCCAAATTAACTCCTTCCCTTTTGATTTAATTCATTTTATTCCGAGTTGCGTTTGTTCTGTCTTTGGTGGTGGGCTATGATGATCCACACACCATTTTAATGCCAGTTCTGCTTCTGAAAACCGTGAATGAGAAACTGGTATAAGCCTAAGCTCTATCTGTCACTACTAACGAGGTGTAGTATGTTCGCAGTGATGACAAGAAAATTTCGTCAAGCTCAACGGACTTGATATGGGGATCTCCGACACAGTCGGTGGTTCCAAATGATAGTTAACCCGCTGATCTGAGCGAACAAACGGGCATTGTCGTCAAGTTTAATGTAAACCTGGAGTCTTGCAAACGTCTGTGATGATAAACTTGTAGACTTGTTTCTCAAACATTCGCAGTGGCCGCCTAAAGCTTTCGCCCTGCCGGGCTTGAGAGCTAATGCAGCTTCCAAACCTTCCTTGGATATCTGAGACGTTGGCAGTAAGATATGATAGGAATTTTATGTGAGGCTATGATTACACAAGTATCCACTTACAGAAATACAAAATGGTTGAATTTCTTGACATGAGCCTCATAAACATCATACGACCGTTCAACATGGTTGTAGAAGAATGCATTTGGATGAAATGAAATCGATGAAGACAAATTAGCGGATCTCTATGCGCTGAACTATGTGAGGTTCACTATTCCAGGTTCAAATTGTTACAAACTGGAAGGGCCTATGTGAACCTTCCTAGGTAGTTTCGCATCTCAAGTCTTGATTCTGAAACTTGAAATGACAATGAACTACTTGCAATTGCATATGAAACCATTTGAAACAGTTCCGAATTTGATGCAATGGTCAAAACCGAGTTCTCTCTAGAGAATAGACGACCACGTCAAGAAATTTTCGAGAAGTACTAAAATGTAATCGAATACCTCATCTGATCTTAAATAAAAGAAAACTTGACCATCTAGAAGCACCTGTGGCACCCTGCCATAATCCCCCTCCCTTCTAGCACCCTTCGCCTATTGTTAACTCCGCCTGACGTTACCGAGCCCACCTCCGAAAGAAAGGCATTACACCTATGTTTCTTTTCTTACGAGACAGATTGAAGACCTTTGCATGAAATAGGTTAAAGTGAATTCCAAGTCACAGTTATCTCTGTTAGCTTATAAACACCGTAGAAAACCCAGGTTGAGATTCATCCAATTCGCCATGTCAAATTCTACCCAATTTAGAAGGACCTTCCGAATGTTTCAAAAAGCTATGAATCCAATAATGTGTGTGTGGGGACGAGTGTACTTCTGTAAAGGATTATTTCATACATTTGACAGGGAAAAGCCACGAAAACCAAAATGGAGGAGCTTGAAGTCAAGCAGGAGTGACAAGTGGGAACACTAGGAAGGGTGATTGAAGCCTGCTCAAGGACACACTTGCTGAAATGATTGGGCTGGTCAATGGAGGAATCAACTTTGGAACAATGAAATTTCTACTCTTGACCTTCTCTACGAATATCGTGAGTCTAATGCACAAATTACACAACCTGCCCTAAAGAATAGTTTCCATATTTGTTTGACATTTGTCCTTGAAATTAATCTCAGTTTCCATATTGTGTTACTAGGATCTGCATAATATCTATAATGTCAAACAGCTCAATAAATCAAGGAACTCGTTATCCAAAGCCATCTAGTAAGCATTATTTCCTCAGTCCTTGCAAGGTCATACATAGCTGTTATAATAAGCGGTTATGTTTGTATACTGGCACTTTGATGTTTTTCATTGAGAATATTCCCCAAGTTAAGAAATTACCTTAGTTGCTATTGAACACTGCAAGTTGGATACTTACATTACATTCACCTCAAGGACTTTCTCGACTATGAAAATGAATCATACTCGAAGCAATCATTGACACCACCCCAACGCAAAATCATTGTTGCTTACCATATCTCAAATCATGAACTCACCATTGAAATTGGCCAGTCTTCGGCTACCCCAGTCCCTGGAGATAATGCCACTTCTTCTCGTACAAGAATGTAGTTCAAAATGAGACATACTTGGTGTTCAAGTGTCCCTTCTACAACTCCATTAGAGATAGGTTTCCTTCCTTATCTAATAATGTAATATTGGGCAATCTCAAGTTTTCTTCCAATAGGATGGACCATCAAATTGATATTAGGCCATTTCATTCTGTTACTCTAGGGAAACAGCCTTTTTGACACCATCTTGATGTACTTCCCAGTCTTATAAATCAATTTCACTTCATTGCACTATGAAATGGTCAAGAATCTGGAGATGTATAAACTAACTCTGCAACAAACAACGGTAACGGGACCAAAAACCAAGGATCTGTTGAATTGGATACATCTTGTAGGAGTTTCCAGCAGAAATCTGCAAGAACTCAAGAAAATTACCGTTATGCGACGTGGCAGTTAAGCAACGAATAGAGGTCACCGGCCGCTGGATGCAATCTGCAAAATCCGTTCACACTACATAAATGGCGCTCGAATCCTTCGTCGACATGAACTCGCCTGAACATGAGCATATGAGCCAGTGATCTTCAATGTTCATTGAATCCTGTAAATTCCATTTATGGGTCGGAAATGAGATTGAGAACTCACCTGATAATTGTAGCGGTTCATGAATTTTTGGTGTGCACAAGTTTGACCTGTGTCGAACGATTGATAACAAATATTGTATTGGTATAACGGTTGTACGAGGACAAAATTTGCTTCGTCCAAACTAATGAAACATTCTGCCTGGCCTCCCATCATATGGAAGGCAAATTTGGCCAGAATACAAACAAGGATAGTATGATTGTCAAGCTAGAATGGAAGACGCTTGTCCAACGAGATTGAAATGAGTGGTAGTATGGTTCCTTTCCTGTTCTCTCCGCTTGTGTTGCGCGCATTAGTAAACATCAATGAAAATTTGCATATCTCAAATTGGCAATTCACTTCAACTCACATCCGAGAAGAATTTGCCTAATAATCTCTAAATGTCGGAATTCTGTGACTATGTCCTTGCAATCGTCGAATTCTGTCGACCAACAAGAGATAAATCAATAAACATTGAAGACTCGATGAGAATTGAGAGCAACTCTGCTTTGATTTGAATTTCAGGATAAGATTTCCATCATCAGCAAAAAGCTAGTTTCCAAGAACAAATTTCCATGAATAAATTAATGTGCTCGTGAAAGACAAAACTATAAATCCATAATTCGGACTACAAAGGATTTTGCAACTCCACCAAATATGTGGTACAATTCCAGAATTCATTTGGCAACCACTTATTGCAAGTAAAACCAAAGTGTACTTGAAAAAATCTACTACCAATGATCATCCGCACCATGATGATTCTCAAAAAATAATTCAATTGATATCCACCAGATGTGGCTCGCCCTAAGTTACAACATGTCCAAATATAATTTATGTATAACAACCTGAGTGATTCTGTCTCAACAAAAGGCGAGCGCATGAACTTCCTCATCAGAACAATCTTTCTCAACCGTTCCGGTTTAGGGTCATCAACTTGCGCATCCCGCTTAAGAATGGATATGTGAATTCACATCCCGCTGGGTTATTTTCGATCAATGCAGAAAATGGTTATCCTGCTCGCAACGTGAATGTCCATCCGATGGATACAGAAATGCCAATCCCACTCGCCACATGAAATGCATGTGCGGATCGTGAAGACGGACGCCCACCTATCCTTGAACCATACTAAGCGCTGATCACATTCAGAAGGCAGCGACACCGAGGAATGCAAGCGCGCTAACGATGGAAGCCGCCGCTACAGCCGCAGGCGCCACTGATCGTGCTCCGGAAGTTTGTGTCAATGGTGCAGGTGCCGGGGTCGAAATGGCCTTCGCTGGAGCGTGTGCTGGTGCATGTACTGGAGCGTGTGCTGGCGCCTTCCTGGGAGACTTCGCTGGAGAAGGCACTGGGACGGGAGAAGGAACTGGCGCAGGGCTTGGCACCGGGCTTGGAACTGGAGTTGCGATCGGAGAGTAAGTCGGTGCATTTATCGGAGCATACTCTGGAGCATACTCTGGAGCATTCGTCGCAGGAGCGAATGTCGTTGGCGCTCCCACAGGTGCAGGAACATACGGAGGCGGCGGAGACGCGGGAGATCCGGAAGGGCTGTAAGCAGGCACTTGAGCCGCCACGACGGAGCTCAGAAACACAAGCACAACTGCGAACTGCATCACAGATGCAGACATCTTGGAAGCCATAACAGATGGACCGCTTAAGCCACGATAGAGGCAAAGAACGAAAAGAAATGCAATGCCCTCGAATTCAATGGAGATCTGCAACCAAAGGCACTTGGAATCGATCGATGCTGGTGTAACCGATGGATCCTAGAGTCGACAAAAAGCACCAAGAGACATACAAGATCCTCGAGCCCTGATAAACTCAATCGAGATCTCTAACCGAAGTTTCCTGGTATCGATCGATGCTGCTGTAAACCAATGGATCTGTAAGTTCCGATAAACAAAAAATGAAAAGAAATTCAAACTGCACCTTGATTTGATAAAATCAACAGAGATCGAACTCCAACCAAAAGCGTCCCAGAATCGATGCAAAGATGCCGGTGATGCAATTAACGCTATTTTTTGATGTTGTGACGATCAATCCTGCTTACGATCGATCCTGAGAAAGAAAGAAAGATCGAAGAGAATTTGCCGAGCACTTGAGATCTCGTGGGAGAGACGAGACCTGTGGCTGCTGGGAGTTGAGCGACGCAAGAGTGGTATATAAAAGGGCAAAGCGGGAGAGAATGGGGGGACAGAATGTGGATGATGCGTAATTATCATCCACTCTAGCGAAAGCTCGAAAGCGTTTTTCTAAAAGGGCCAGGGCCGCCAGGTGGATGAGATCTGGTGGCAGTGTGCTGAATCTGGATGGAATCTCCTGGCTGTGGATGGATTCAGGAGACTCGAGATTTGCGATTTACTTTATTAGGATGTTGGCCTCGCTTGAGTCGATGCCAGATGAGATTTACTGAAAATATATGGTTCAAGATTGTACACTTTTATTTATGTAAATGTGTATTTGAAATATTCATCTGAAATACGCAACTTGTAAGTTGTTTGTTCCAAGCTCAATTGCCATTTGTTCATTCATTTTTTTTATTTTTTTATTTTTTTATTTAATTAAATTTTCAAGTTCCTAAATTTGTTTTGTTGGTTTGTAACTTGTACCATACATAGACAACTGGCTAGTTAGATCGTGGGCCAATGATGGTGATCTTGGTTTTTAGTATAGTCGGAACAATCCATGTGGCTCTTAAGAATTACACAACATATGATATTTAGTGTCACCAATTCTAATTCTCTTGCTCAATACTAAGGGGCGCTTCACACTATGGGCGAAGGTTGAGAGGCCATCGATTTCCACCAATCATATTGCAAGAAACCAAGAGTTCGGCCTCTCGACGCTTCACACTATGGCCGAAGGTTGAGAGGCCATCGATTTCCACCAATCATATTGCAAGAAACCAAGAGTTTGGCCTCTCGACCCTTCACACTAAGGCCAAAGTCCAAAGGCCGTCGCAATTTAAAATGATTACTTTTTGAAGAAGGTGACAGACTCTTGAAGGAAGTTTGGGTCGGACAGGAATGGAAACCCAAACTATGGTCGAGAGGCCGTCAGGTTTTTTTTCATTAAAAAATCAATCATTGACAAGATCTTGGCCATTAGATTGGAGGGGTTGTTTTGGGCAAGGATAAAGTGGGATGCTCCTTTGGGTTTGGACTTTGGGCTTGGCCTTTGGAGGCTTCACACTATGCCCGGCCGAAGGCTCCAATTACTATATTTTATTAGTTATTTTTAGCCCATTTATTTGGACTCTCGACAAAGTTTGGCCACTCAATCCCACAGCCTCTCGACTTCGACGGCCATAGTGTGAAGCAGCCCTAAGGGCCACTTCACACACGAGCCAAGAGCTGTGACCATGAAATTGTGAGAGCCCAAAAGAAAGTGTCCAAAGGCCGTCCCAAGACACCTCCAAAATCAGTAGTATGGTCATGGGCCCTCAAGTGTAGTGTGAAGTCATATGTGACCGGGACCTCGACCAAATACTATTTCAAGGAATATCTATTCATGCGGGTCCTCATGCATGTTAAAATAGAATAAATCAACAGTTGTGAGTGTGCAGAGCACCATGGTCTCCCGGTTTTGTGGTAGGCCTACCGTGGTTTTTGAAAATAGTCCAAGTGACCATGAAACGTGATCCATTGGATGACATGTAGGAATCCATGTAGACTCTACATCCATCTTGCAATCACATACTCTGTTGGTCCCTCAAGCATAGTGTGACGCAAACTTGGTCCGGCTCCGCCTTTTCCACCAATGAGAGTGCTTGAAGTGTACTGGTCACAGATTTACAGTCTTGTGTGTGAAGTGGCCCTAATTGTAACCGCGGTTTGGTGTCACCAACACTAAATGTTAACCCAACATTATTTGTCATTCCTCGTAAAAATTTTGGGGGATTATAGATTTACAGTGCTGCAATTACTGTCACTTACCAAGTCATTTTTCATCCAACTTTCAATCAACCGTGACAATATTTCATCACAAGTTGCTGACAAGAGAAGGTAGGATTTTGGCCATGGATGAACTCATCCATCATCCATGACAATATTTGTACACCTTTTCATAAGAAGTATCATCCAAAAAATTACTGTAGTGACATAACATACCATCTGACATTGAATATCATATTTAGTGTAGTCTTTTGAGACCATCTTGATGTACTTTTATTTTCATTACTTTTTTGGCTTTTTGGACATTTGAATCAATTTCATTTCATGTGCATGTTAGTCCAAATTTCCACGCATTTGGATGTAAGGGGCACTTTACATTGCACTAATTATCTTAATTAGTGAAGGAGGGCAAATAGTGAGTGTGGGAAATTAGTGAAGATGGTACTAAATTTCTTTACACAATGAAATTAATGCCACTAAAATATCTAGGAAGCATTGTTCATCCCGGCACTATTCACCAAAATATTATTCATAGCAACACTATTCACTAAAAGTACTAGCACTCGGCACTATTCATTGACAAGCATGTGTTTCCATATTTTAAAAATATCACTCTACAAACACATTAGAACACACACTAATTTCCTTGAAATCTACGGTAAATGAGCATGTATTCATGAATTTAGTGTCACTCGGTAAAAATTCTAGCCCTCAAAAACTTTGAGATTTGGTTAAATGATGCATGATTTGGGATTTAACACCACCTCACTAATTTGGATAATTAGTGCAGAGTTTGGTGGCCCATGATCATTGAACTTCAAAACATGCAACCATTGATGGAAAGGGTCGAGATTGTCCCACTTCACTTTATACCAGAGCTTGAGGGCATATGTGACCAAGCAACAAGGGGGTCTAGATGGCTTAAAACCTATGTGGAGTCCTACATAGCATGAGTGGGATAGTGTTTATGGGCTGCCATAACTTGTGTGAAGCTCACCTTGAAGAGGTGGGTCCAACAGAAAATTAGGATACCGTGACATTTCAAAAACCCATATCAAACTCTAGTTGCTTAATAATAACTTGTTGTGTGGAATGACCCACCCAAATAGCATTTGGTTTAAGAGCCCGATTGCACTTGTCTTTACACTACATTTGAAGGCTTGTGACCACACAAATTGCAAGTTTATTTGTTCACGGTATAGCCTTCATACGAGTTTCAAGGGGACTCACAATTTCATGTCACGAACCTCAGCCATGGTGTAATGTGGCCCTTGGAGCCTATTTACACTATGGCATTAGGCCATGGCTCTTAAATGACCATGGTAACATTTGTTTTGGATGGGAGCACATAGAAGTTCATGGACCACAACTTAAAGTCTTTTGGAGGTCACAAGCTCTTAGTGTAAACCCAAATGGGCTCATAAAAGGACCTCACAATATTTTAATTAGACACGAGAATGCATCATCGAGGAGAGAAGAAAGAAAGTGTTTGTCGCTTTGTTTATGTGATGCTCTTTCAATATGTTATTCAACGAGTTTTGTGCACTTGTTTCCTATTTCTAGGTACGAATTTGAAAAATTAGCTTTGTTTATTGCATAGTAGAAAAATTAATGCTCAAATGCTTACACAAAAAACATCCTTCCACAACAACTCCAATAGTCACAATCTCAATTAAGCATAATTAGCGTTCGAATGTATATTTGTAGTAAGTTATAAAGGGTGTCCCCGGGGCCTGCTGCACATTCCACCTAGCCTACCTTCAAGAACTGTCTAAAATAATTCCCTTAAAATCTCAACCAACATTATCCATACTTGCCATGTGAGATTCCCATGTAGATGTTTCATCTATTTAAAATGTTGTGGGTTGTAGTCCAAATTTACCCTCATGTAAACCTAAAACAAGCTTAGGGGGCGTGACATTCTCAACCAATGAGAATGCAAGGATTCTCATGAGCCATGGCCTGATAGCTTTCATGTAAATATGCCCTAAGGTGTAGGAAATTATAAAATTTGAGCAAGATTAGGTCCTTAATATGTTTTCAAATGGATATAATTTTCTTAAAATGGAGGAATTAAGTTCCATAAATTATGCCATGTGCTATTGAGCACCTCTCTCCATTCACATGTAAATTGGTTGGTTTTTTCCTAACCCATTCTATTTTCCACTAACTCTACAATAAACACCTCGGGCTTTGAGGAATAAACCTATAGGCCCACGATTGTGTTAATAAAGCACGTCCGACCCTTAATGAAAAAGTCATGTAAGTTAAATACACTCATACATGGCTGACCTTATTATCCTTCCCAATCACGTTACATTTTGCAGTTCTTTCATAAAAGCCGCTTTGTGGAATATACATTTATGCCCTCTCTTTTTAAATTAAAGAATGCCTCACCCAAGTTTTTAAGTATTCCGTGAGGTTTTTAAAGCTAATTGTGGTGTCAATTCAACTCAAAAAAACTTATTCTCCATGTTGCATGTTATTTCAAAGCTTCTATGTGGGTTGAAAGAGAAGTACTCTCATATGCAACATTTCTCTCTTTCCATCATACTACATAAAAATTAAACTTAGAGTAGAGCAACCCATTTCCAATTACCCCCCCCCCAAATCTTAATACATAGAGTCTCCTAAAGTTGGGAAGTGTCACACATGTCGTTGTCACATTCGGCATGATGGAAAATATAAGTTGAAATGGGCACGGATTCGGGTTCCTTGAAGAAGACACTAATTGTACACAAGTTTTCATCTCGTAGTTATTAGAAATAAGTCGACCTATGTTGTGAATATGGGTCGGGAGAGAACCTTGTCTTTGAAATTTTACAATATTTTCATATAACTTAGAAATAAGTTGTGAGTTTTTTGTTAAACGTTGTGATATCAATTTCCAAACTTGTAAAAATCACTCCAATATCATACATGAACTACATTTATGTGCAATTACTTAGTTATTGGAAATGGGTTTGTCTACTCTAGTACCTTGTGTATACAATTACGGTAGAGGCAATATTTATGGCACTTTCCTCCTCTTCCCCTCCATCGCCAACAACAATATGGTATCCTAGCCTATGACCGAGAGCTACACATTGGTGAATTTTCACAGTGACCTCATCTATGGTAATGAACGATTTAAATTTTTTCATGCACGGTAAAATGAAATATTTGTCTATTTCAAAAATTTGGAAATTTTAAAAATTAATTTTGAATTAAATATGATTTTTTAAAGATGTTCCCTAGGGTATCTTATGATAGACCTAAAGAAGTTTGAAGTCAATGCTAATACAACTTATGAGCATTCTATAATTATCTTTTATGAACATGTTCGAGAACCGTAGACTGACTTTGACCTTACTATGTCAAGAGACATCCTAAACGAACAACTAATCTCATCCAACACGTTGTGGCAAGGTCTCATGTGCCTTGAACCGAGACCTCCTCCTCCTCTTCCTTCTTCCTCCTTCCCCCTCTCTCTCCTCCCCTCTCTCTCTCTCCCTCCACGTCATTAAATGCATTAATGTGAGGTTAGTTGAGCTACGGACATGTCATCCACCTAGGGAACATTATTTCTAATTTGTTCCCTAGAGCTCGGTTTAAGGTCACATATCGGTAATAGGCTAGGATACCATAGTAAGATTTGACGCCACGGCATCAGTCTCCGGTTCGAATCTCTGCCCACTCTCCCCGCCGGAGCTCTGCCCTCCATCTCTTGGTGTGAAATTGTGTTGGGTTAGGTTCGGGCATGCAGATATTTTTTGGGGGGTGGGGGGAGCAATATGATAGGCCCCCTTCCCACAAGGATACAATAGATGGGTCTTAAGTGGCTATTATTCTTAATCAGACCCCTAGATTTGATTGGTATGTGGTTCCATAAGGATTAAAGAGCAAACATCATAAAGACACATGTTTAAAAGAAATTGGACTTTGTTTTCAAATAAATAATAATAATTTTACATTCAATAGTGAACACAATTGGGAGGATCATTGCATACAAATAAGAAATCAACAAACATGCACTTTACATAACCCTATTAAATCAAGGGAGGTTTGATTTTCAAATGGGATGTTTGTTGTTCTCGAGCAGTAATAATTGATGAATTTCACATTTTATATCAACTATTTGCGAGGCTTTGGTGGGAGTGAAATGATGTTTGGGAACACACTATCCTTGATTGTTTTGAATCTATGTAGTCTTCAAATATTGATGTGACTTGAGTTGTGTTTCTCACTCGGTCCCCAACGTCTAATCCAAAAATATTGGGTTGTAACATACTAGTTGTGCGTCCATTTTTTGAATGACCATCTACTTGGAAAAGTTGTGTTCATGTGGGATGTGCCTTGTCGCACTTAGAGATTCTGCATAATCTCTTTCTCTTCTTGTTTTATTTAATTGTTTTGTGGAAGAGAAGAGTAGATGATTCTTCTTCATGCGCCTTCTATATGGTGTAGCATGTTCAATTTCTTGCATTTGCAAGACAACTTATGGGAAGGGTAGGGATGTCCGTGACATTTCACTATAGGTGTTTGCTACTTCTCCATGTTGCTATCATAAATTATGGTATATATGTCGTTAGGGTTAGGATTGGGGATGTACCTCCACTTTTTGTTTTTTTGGCATATATGAAAATTGATTTTCATTTCTTTACATGCAATTTTTTTGCTATGTGTTGATTTTTTTTTAAATTCTTCCTATTTTATTGTTTGACAATGGTTACCTTCATAGCTATAGGTTATTTGGATTCTCTCATATTCTTTCGGTGTTTATGGGTTGTCACGCACACCATTATAATAATGATCCTACTAATAATGATGTTGCTTAGGTCCTTATGTTTAATAGATACTTCCAAAATAAGGTATCGATCGGCATTTTTTGTTGCATTGCTATTCTCGTATTATGTCACGTCCAACCATTCTATGTACAATAGTTGTATTTTAATTCAAGTAATTTAGACGCAATACTGCCAATACAAATAGTGCCTCAACCACATATTCCAATGTGTCTCAATTGTTCCACTACTTTTTAATGGCTAATATTAGAGCTTGTACAAATACAAAGTGTCCGTTTTCAACATGTCACTGGACCTTCCAAGGAGTGATGTGGATCATGTGAAGTGTATGTAGGTCAGAGGGGACATGGAGAATTCATGGATAATTCTTGACCACGTCAAACTGTTGAAGGACTCGACCACCCTAGCATGCCATGTGTATGACAACAAGTATTGTAAGGTCTCGTCGATTGCATATTTTGACATGAAATCTACGGATGGCACAATCCATATTTTTAGTCAAGGAACACTTGAATAATATCATGGCAAAGAATGGAGTGCCAAATGTAAACTTCAAAGGTTTATGGCGGACAGTGCCAAGCAAATTGGAATGCAGTCAAGAAAATATTGGGGGACGGAGACCCCAGTTTACCCATGGTTGGTCGTGAATGCATATGCCTTTTCCATTGGTCATCAAGGTTGGATAAGGTACCCATAAGTAAATCAAACCATCAATACAATTTGAGCACAAGAAAATATACAAGGATTACAAGGACGCCCAAACAATGGACATAGCTAAGATTAGATATGATGTGATTTGATCATGATGGTTGTCATCTGGTGCTACAACAAAAAAAAGCATTTTTGGTTTCTGCGAGTGGTTGGAATTATGGCACTTTTGTTACAAGCAATGGGGTAGTCATATGCTTATTGTAAGTTCATTACTAAATTGTATTTTCAAATGTTATTCTATTTTATAAATCTAAGAAAAATACAACATTTGTGTGTTGTTCACATGATATGACAATAGAGATGAACGTACAGAGATGCCAACATGTAACCATGTACAAAGCAACAACCGACGATTTGATCTATGCGTTCATGGAAATTGAAAATTATATATTGTGGTTGAAAAGAGGATCTATTGGTAAAGGCCTCAATTCAAGATCCTTGAAACTAAAGGAGCAAACTATAGAGATCCCAAGATTCTTGCAGATGCAAATGACATCTTTTTTTGGGGAGCTGTGAGGCCAATTATGTGCCCACAAATGAATTTAGCTTTAGGAATGCCAAAAACTTAGAATTGGCATTTAATTGAGCTAGTGAACAGAGCACCCAACGGGTGGGGCCTTAAAGTTAGATTGAATTTTGTGAAGTGCTTTGGTCTTGGGAATTTTTAGAGAAAAGAAAAATCAAAACAAAATAAAATGAGTGCATTAGTTTTAAGTTATTAGTTTTGTGATGTGCAATTCTTGAAGGCTAGGAACCAGTTAAAGCATCCATTTTAGGACTTGAGGGGGTTGACTTAAAGGGAGGGGGCAGCCTCTTCGGTAGGTTAAAGGCCCTGGATTTTTGGGATCAGGGAAGAGGAGGCTCCGAAGGGGGGCAGAAGAGGAGGCCAGGCACTGGCGGCGGAGGAGAGTTTTAGATTCAGGTCACTCAAAATTGTGAGTTTAGATTCAGGTTATTCAAGAATGTGAGTTTAGATTCAGGTTACTCAAAATTGTGAGTTTAGATTCAGATTACTCAAAATTGTGAGTTTAGATTTAGGTCACTCAAGAATGTGAGTTTGGATTTAGGCTACCTGAAATGTGGTTTAGATTCAGGTTACTCAAGAATGTGAGTTTAGATTCAGGCTACTCAAGAATGTGATCAGGTGGTAGCACTGAAATGGAGATTCAAGGGGCGGAATTGAAGTGTGCCTTCAAATTGGCGGCACAAGGGTAATTCAGGCCAGGTTTCGGCATCGAAGTGGACTCAGTGCGGGGCGGGATAGTCAGTGAAGGAGGCATCACGAGCGAAGGGAGAAGGAGAGCAGTTGAGGGAGAGCCTCAGCTACTGCCACGTGTCGGTCCAAACAGCGGAACTGAGCTGCCGACCCAGGGTACCAGTAGGTTAAGATGGACTTGGGTATCAGAAGTGGGCCTGAACCAGCAGTTGCGGGAGGAGAAAGACAGCTGCAGCTGAGCCACTATGCTGGGCAGCTAATTAGTGAAGGGAGGATTAAGGCAGGATTAAGTAGTTAGGGGATTAGGAATGTTTATGTTGATGTACTATCTTGCAACCATATAAAGTGTAAGGTGAACACAAGTATTTTTGAATGCTGCACCCATGATAAATAAACTTGTGAGTCAAATTGTCATCAGGCCTGTTCATGATCATGTGGGATTTAGCACGACTAAGCAGTTGATGGACACATGTTAATCACAAACTCCCATCCGGACTAGGACGCTTAAGGGTGGAGGTTTATAGCTGACAGGAGCATAAGATCTTAACACTATGAATTGTGCCTTGGAAGGCTCGGAGCTATTTGGGTCCACCAAACACAAGCTAGACTTGCCACTTGGTGCCGATTATAACTCACATCAACTTGATAAAGTGAATTACTCAATTCCTCGCCCTAACAATCGTGCTAAATGAACATGCATAGAGGAATATTTGAATTTTGTAAAGCATGGTGTAGCCCATACCACGTCAGTCTTAAAGATAGATTGCCTTGGTTTACAATGCACATTACTAGATTGCCCCCTAACTCACCTAGAATATGTTGGGCAATGCAAGCCAATACAAGTACTTTGTGCAATGCCAAAGTCAGTATTGGCAAGGATGGCATTGCTGCTCCAACTTACAAAGAATTGAAGAAGGAGTTTCGCTCGACCAAAAATGTAAAATACGAGTTTTGGTTTTGCCCTAATGACATCAAACGTTGTGTGAGAAGTAGCAAGAATAAGTATGTGGTAGACTGACCTATATTACCTAGCACATGGCCAATGAAGATAGGTACGAATTTTCTCAAAGAAAGAGGTGTTGGCTCTCGAAGACGCATGTTTCCAATTTCAACAGAGGGAGGCCCTCTTTGCCACAGTGCATGCTTTCGACAATTGCAACACTCCCAATCCCTCAATCTCCTTTCCATATATTCAAACCTTGGATAGCTGGCCAACTAGCATTACCTAGCTAAATTTTCCAGGCCCCTATTTGTCACTTAGCTTTAGCTAGCTAGGTTCACTGAACCTAGGATTTTTACTTAGCTTTAGCTAGCTAACTTTTCCGGAACTCTCATTTTCACTCAACTTCGGCTAGCTAAAAAGTTGTGTGACATGCATATTCATTCTAACCCATAAAGAAATCCATTCAAACGAAACCAAACAATATATATTTGGTTGTATTGCTCTCAGTTGGTTCTGTATTTTCATGTTGTTGCACAAGGAAATTGAAAGGCTTAAAATCAACACGTATAGTCGGCTTCCTCACTTTCAACTAGCACTAGTGATAGATCAACATCTTCATTATCATCATCATCTACTTCTACTTCATCATCATTTACTTCATTTTCATTATCATCGGAATCGTCAATGTCATTTGGCAATTCAAGACGAGATGGAATCAAGGTGTTCCAAATCGGAGATTTTGCAACATCTGTTGGGTTATTAAGAATCAGTCTCATGTTCAATTTCAAAAACATAGCCACTTCAATGAGTCCAGGTCTGAGAGATGACCGTTTGGGTGCAATGACATCATTGATTCCACCGAGATCACATTCAAATTCCAGCTAGCTTTAACTAGCTAACTTTCCTTGCCTAGATTATGGCACTTAGTTTTAGCTAGTTATTCTTTTGAGGGACCAAATTCCTGCGTAGCTTTAGCTAGTTGGAGCTTTTAGCTAACTAAATAATTGCCCACCTAGTTAGCTGTCCAAGGTCTGCATATATTCCAAACCCGGATGCCCATCCAACTTCTAGGTTCTCGAAGGCAGTGCACCACAATCCAATTGCACCCCACAATGGATCACAAAAACAAATGGGGGAGTGTTTGACTCATGGAGGATTACTATGTGGTTGGAGTTCACTGCCATTCCACATCCTAGGTTCGGAGTGATGATCAACATTGTCTCCAAGGAGGATAGCTCCTACCATGTTAGAATTGGCAAAATCACGCATTTCACATGCCCGGATTTCACAAGAATGCCTTGTCAGGCTTTGGGAAAGAGAAGGAAAAAATGGGTGTACTGCAAACATCTATATTATGTGTTTAAATTTTTGTGCAAGGTGGACTATGACAATGACAAGTTCATTCACACCCAACATTCACCAACAACGAGGTCATGCGACTACTTGAATTTTTTGGTGTTGTAGGGAGTGAATGATGCTCCAAGTGATGTGTTCAACCGCATGTTTATAATGTCCATAAGACATGTGTTGGTGTGAGTTGTTTCAATAAAAATCAACAATGGACTGATAGTTTTTAAAGTATTCATGGTAATAGGCCCCCAATACTCTTGTTCTTTCATAATGTTGTAACTTTAAACTTGTAAAAAGGCAATCAAATTAGAACCAAATTTAGATTGTGGACCCTAAAACAATGCACATTTACCTAATTTGACTTCGTCGCTCACATGTTGATGCTCACTACTCGTGTGTCGTTGCTCATCATTCATGTCTTAGCTTCCCTCAATTGAAATTCAAAACTTCAAAAAATTGACCAATCATTTTAGAGGAATTTAAAGAATATACCTCAAATTAGTAAAGAAAATCTGAAAGATGTCAACATGTAACCGGTTGGACTTGGAATCACTAGGATCTCGACCAGTTATGCCCAGAAATCTTCCCGGACACTGTCTTGTAAGTAACATATTTAGAAACCACACATGTTGATGATTTCTGAAGACAATTTAATAGTAACAATTATCCTTGGTTTAACATAACCACTCGATTATAGGCACTAGTACACCTCGTAAATCGAGCCGGCATTGCTAAAAGTGTGGTGCTCGATATCAAAATGGTTCACGTGGATGCTAATTATGTATCAATTGTTGTACTGTATTCAACATTTATACCGATTATGTATAGCTTATTATTACTACTTGTTGCATAAATAGTATTGTACTTCCCGCACATGTATGTTTGTCATGGCACTCAACGAGATTCTTGGCAACATGTCTTATTGGTTGGTCAACATAAGAGCTTGTACAAGAGCCTCCACATACACTTCACCTTCACTATAATAATATCCGCACACCATTTTGTTCAAATTATTTCTATTTCTATTTATGGTAATAGTATTAGAAATACATATTATGTATACTATTATGTATACATCTCGTAATCTACTTTTAGAATTCGTGATGCTCGGTAAAATTGGTCATGCCCATGTACGACCATCGTGTACAAGCGAAGGCTTGTTGTCAACAAAACTTTTGTTCTATTGAAGTTTTGCTCATAACATTATTCATATTCATAACAATGTTTTGTGGGACTAACATTATTTCATGTAGTATTCATGGATATTCCCCACATGCCAACTACTAGAGATCTCTTATCTTATAAACTTGTTTTGTTGAACAACAAAAGTTCCATTCCAAGGTCCTACTCTCAAAGTTGTAAGAATGGATGGTATCACCAAAGTTCCAACTATGAAATGTACGGTTGTAAATTCGTAGTTAAGTTACATGGTCTAGGAGAATTTTACCCCCGACTACGACCGCCGATTCGACTACTCATCCAAAGTGGGGGAAAAAATGCTAAAAGTCCATTTTAAAATACATTGATTGTTGTATGAAGCACTACACTAAATGTCACATTTAGTGTCACCAAATTCAATTTGTCTTGTTCAATACTAATTGTAAACCTAACACTATTTGTCATTTGTCATTAAAAAAAATTGGGCATTATAGATCTACAATGTTGTAGTGATTGCCACTTACTAAATGATTTTTTATTCAAATTTTAATCATCCATGACTATTTTACTACACAAGTGCTAGGATGCATAACATACCATACTTGTAAAATTGGGATGACAATATTTGTAACTTATATATAAGGGTGTGTAGTTAGTTTTTTTGCTATCACTTAAAAACAACAACCCAGGGAACTAGGTCTCCAGGAAGACTGAGCTAGTGTCTATAAGGATTAATGTCACATTGGATTAAGGTTCTAATAACAATCTAGGTCTTTTACTCCTTCATTTCCTCTTCCTCAGGCTTAATCTCCACTCTTATGGTTCATTGGTGCTTTGAGTCATGTGTGGGTCTGTCCTATCTGACGACTCCTATCACTTCTAGTTTCACACTTTCTAATTCCGTCGTGAGGCTCAAAAGCTTTGGCAATAGTCTTTTCAGATCTTGGCAATAGTCTTCCAATGGATTTTCATCCTATTGGGGTTAGCATCTTCTTCCTTAATTAAATAATCACTTAATGCCATCAATCGTAATACAAATTGCATTGCTCAAAGAATTTGTTCCTTCACTTTGTCTTATTTATCATTTATTAATTATAATTGAAATTTACTTATCTTGTGCTCTTCATTGTCACACAACACACAAAGGCTTGCTTTGATTCCTGCAACATTCTTACATAATCATATAACTCATAGGCTATAGCCATTAGATTTCAACACAATCTACTTCGACGGCTAGCCTAATTCCTTTCACATCGGACCATATCATCCTCATCCTAATCATATCAAAGCACGCTCTTTGTTGAAGAGACTAATTCCCAACCAACATCATCATGGCAATGGCCGTCCTCTTGGTCTCATCTCTGTCTAAAATGTCACCTACATCAGATCCTCATCATGTTTAACCACTTTCTGGTATAATGGGTACTACAACTCTTCGTCTTCTTATGGCCTCTAATTCTATCTATACTTCCTCTCTCTCTCGGCCTCTCTCAGTGTCAGTCTCTCTCAGTTTCCTCTCTCGCCGGCTATAGTCAATTAAGGTAGAGGGTGCTAAATCCAACACCCCATCCTAAACCAACACCTATAAACGCCTCCCAATTGCCAACACTCTACAACCTTGAACCGTTACCCGGCGGTGTAGGAGTGTCTGGGCCCACAGAGTGACGGTTTTAGGTGCCATTAGTGGTGCCACCTCATAGCGGCCTCCACTACTTCCACGTAGGGTAGGTAACGGGCTCCACTCTATCTCGGGTTGGTTCAAGGTGGGATTAGGGTGGCTTGTCAATGCCTATTGTAGCCATTCTATTCACAACGCCAAGGAGGTAGGCACACAAAGCACAAAAGGGTCATTCCCCGGGATGCAAGGGGGTTGGTTCCCGGGATGCAAGGGGGTCGGTTCCCAGGATGCAAGGTGATGGTTTTGCAAGCGAACCGGGTGGGATCATGGAGGTAGCCGTGTGGCTTTGCATACCATTACTACTTGGGCTTTGATGTAGTTTGGGTCTAGTACCCAACTATGTTGTGATGGTTCTAGGCAATGAAGGTGGGGGTCCTCATCATATGCAAGGTTGCCATACACGGGGCCTATGGATTGGTTTAAGGAAGCTAGTAGTTTTGACTTTGAATATTCATCAAATATTCAATTGAGACTAAAAATATTTTTTCTTTCTTGATACCTATGTTTAGCCCAAAGGCTAATATGAATATATATTTTTTATATCAACCACATACATATATGTATGTGCAATAGCTTAAAGTGTTGGTTTAAGCACCCTCTACCTTAGGGTGCCCTCGGCACTCGGCTCTCCCTCTCTAACGGCCCTCGACATACTCTTTCTTTTGTGTGCACTAAGGTAACTTAACCGCTTTTGCGGCTCCCTCTTCTCTGCACTAACTCTTTTGTCCTTGCAATCTTGGCCATGTTCTGATTTCCTTGGCTATAGCCTGTTATTCTTGCGAACTCGTCTTCAATTTCTCACATCAATGCTCACGGCCTCGCATCCGTGCTACAGGCTATGGCCTTTTCTTATTTTGGTCTTAGGCAATTGTCAATCTTTTCTCTCTCTAAAAGCTCCTCTTCTGATTCATATTCATGCTGGAATTATCTCTCTCTTATTTCGGCCACTGGCTCTTAGGTTTCTACTCACCCTGCCTATAGCATGTGTCTTCTTTGCGACAACTTGATCTCTTTTAATCGACCTGGGGTGGCATTACGACTTCAACTCACCTTATTTCTCTCAAAATACAGACTATAGCCTCTCTTTTTATTTTCAGTTATCTCAATCTTTGAGCACGACTACACTGGTTCTTCAAACATATTCTTCCATCTTTTCTTTACTTCACTCAGTAGTTTCTCACATTTTACTTACTTGCTTTACTCACATTGGGTTCTCCTCACTCCATTTCTCTAATACAACCCTATCACTAGTAGAAAACATGGTAAAAAAGAACCGCAGTCGTTTTCCCATTACAATTCTTTTGACCACCCTGATCTGCAGTCACTAAACGACTGCATATTTGTTTTTTTGGTTTACCATCTAAACTTTTCAGAATTTGGGGGCTTGTAATATACCGTTGGAAAAGGTCTTCAAAACACCTTTCCAACGGTGTATTACACGCCCCAAAAATTTTAAAATTTCAGTCGATAAACCAAAAAAATAAATTTGCAGTCGTTTAGTGACTGCAGATCATGGTGGTCAAAAGAACCGCAATGGGAAAACGACTGCAGTTCTTTTTTACCATGTTTTCTACTAGTGTATCATGCACTGATTCAACTTACACAGAATATTGCCATACTCCTATTAATCAGATAATCCTCTTTACTTAATCGACTCAAACTCAGTTTATATAGTCCGCATCCCCCTATCACAGGTGGTGATGCTACAATCCTATCTCTGAAAATCTAATGCCTTCGGCTTCTAACTCTATTGCCTATAGCCTAACTCTCCACGGCTATGGCCTCAGTAGATATAACGAGAAGTATCTTCTCCTTGGCGATAGCCCGCTTATCAAGCTCGGAGCTCCCAGCGGTTACAACTTCTACAACTACTTTCCTTGGGCTATAGCCTTCCGATTTCATCCTAAACTAACTTTCATCTATCATTTTAGTTACTTTATCATAAAGAAAGTTTTTTCTTTCCTACTACCAGGCTATGGCCAGAAAAATGGTATTACAAGGTGTCATTAGGAAAGTCACCACAATGACATTAAATACCATATGGCACTACTGTCTTAGTGTAGTATTGTACCCACACTAGTTGGATTTCAAAAAAAATTATTTAGAATCCCAACACGCCACTCAAAGGGGAGGGCTCCTAGATGTCTTCTTTTTTGAGCTAGGCTATATCATTCCACCTAGGGTGAAAACTTAATCTCCTGTATTCTTATGCACAAATGCCTTCTAAGCTTATTAGACTCCAAAATTATCATAGTTAACTCCAAATCAGCCTAGCAAGTTTTGATTCGGCATGAATCAACCACAAACATACATGAGGGCATGTTTTTACTATGTCTTTTTATCTCACTTGATGTATGGGGGCCCAACTCAAATAGCAAGACATTTAGCCATGGGCGCATTCAAGTGTTTTTCTTTATTATAGCATGTTTTACTTGAACCAACACTAAGGGCTATTTTACGCTATAGGCGAGAGCCATGACCATGAACATGACAAAGGCCCTTGAAGATCATTTGAAGGTTATACCATGGAAAAATGAAATTGGATTTCGTGTGGTTATGGGACCTTCAAGTAAAGTGTAAAGCCATACGCAATTGGACTCTCAATTGATTGTTGTTTCATTACCATCTTATTCATGTGGGTTACTATATTCAATAAGTTTATACACAAAGGGTTTCCAAATTTTGTAGTGATATATGGTCTCTTGGTTTTTGTTAGACATGCCTCTTTGAGGTGGGCTTGAGACAAAAGTCGGTAGACCACCAAGCATTATCCATTTAATATCATAGAGACTTCATAAATAGTCTTCATCCACTCAAAAGATCTTTCGAGTTAAAGTGGATGAATTGGATGGAATGGATTGGATTTCGTTTCCCAACACCTACCATGGGTGGTGCGATTAAAACATGCCCCAAGTGGGTTTTGTTGTTTATATATGTCTAAATTTAACCTTCACATACTACTTTGGAACCTCCAACCCTTATGTAATTTGGTTTAAATACTGATCTAAGGCTCTACACAACATTCAACATTCTACCAATGTTAGTGCAATTTCATTTTTTTTATACCATTTGAGTATCCATGATGAGGACTTCACATTTTATTATACCAATATGGTACGAGTATTCGACAAAATATTTTTCTTTTGGATGCCAATTTGGTCTATATACCATACAAGAACCTTCATACCTAAATGTCATCACCCTAATATCAATATGGTTAAGAATAGCATTGAATTGATTGGTATTACAATTTTGATTCCTTGATTTTGTAAGTAGATTCTTTGATAATGTGCATTCACCTACATGCTAATTCAACACTGCTTTTGAACTCTCGCCCTTGGTAGGTGCTACTAGGGACAATATCGGCCATGTCCTCCAATTGAGAGGGTCTTAGTTTCATGAGCTCTTGAGCTATACTTTATATAAAAATAGGTGGTCAACTGCCTCATGTGCTTTGGCGCTGGTATGTCGGCCTTCTGTCTCAATATATATATAAGCATGTGCTTGTAGTGTGCAAATAACCTTTCCTACGATGAATGATAAAAAAATAAAAATAAAAATAAGTATAACTATGTTTTAAGTAAATCTAGACTTATTCATGAATTTTGGATAGAATGAAATTTTATATGTCCACTTCAATCAACGGACCCTATGATAGAAATGACAACAACTACTCCTAGATGTGGTATGCATCTCTTGTTGTAGCACATATTAAGTTTCTTTGTGCGTTGCATTGCTAGTGTGGGTTTACAATTGAGGCATAAGAAAATTTTGATGAAGTGTAGTGGGTGATATGGGGGGGGGTGATGGTGATGAGTTGGCTTTTAGTCAAGCGAGGCATTTGGCTCCATGTTGTGCATGTGCAAAGTATAGCTAGGGGGAATTGTGTCATATGAGAGAGCTCCTAAGTGGGTTCCAACGTTCAACAATGACCCAGTTATGATACATGTGCTTTCTCCGAGCTACGTGGTTCAAAATGAACATTACCTACATTACTCTAAGGATTAAGACTTAACTCATTGGTTGAAGAAAATAAGATGTTAACTACCAACATTGACCATTTGGGGGGGGGGCTGCTATGTGACTCAGAAGGATCAAATGAGGGTTGTGATGATGAACATTTCTACATATATGCTCTTGTTTATGTGGTCATTGTGCTCAAAGCGTAATTGCTAAATTTAAATATAGGATTGGATGATTTGTTCAAGTTAGGTGAGGGATTGTAGGGTTCAAAGTGTCAGTGATAGGCACTTATGCATGTTACAAACAATAGAGGGATGGAAATTCCCAACAACAACATAATGTCGTGGAGTTATTGGGAGGTCGTGGCCACTATCAAGTCAATGTCACCTTCGACATTTTTTTAATTTGGATTTAGAACAATGTCGAATCACCGTTATCAAAATATATATGACACTACTTTGTCAAATATGTGTTAAATTGTGGGTCCTATTATTGGCACCTAGCTTGATATTTATGTGTGAATACCACTTCACTTGTATAAATTTGTGATAGCCAACACAAAATTTCAACACAAAAGATGTTAGGCCCGCTTTTGAAGATTGTTAGATTGGCAATTGTTCTATTTGGAACCTCAAGTTCTATCTCGTGATAGTTGATGGCATAACATTACTAAGCAACTAAATGATGGTCTCTTTTCAAAGAAAGAGGTTGCAATTTTTTTTTCCAGAATATGATAATTTATAGTTGCATGTCGAAAAGTTCACAAAACAACACACGAGTGCTCCCCATAAATGGGGTATCCCGAAATTAAAAGATAATTATGTTCATATGATACATGGTCCCATGGAAACACAACCAAGAAGTTGTGTAATGTTATGGGAACTATCACAGGTCTTGTTCACAAGTTCAACACAAAAGATGGGATTCTTAGGGGTTGTTTACAACATGCACCATAAAGTCATCCCAAGGTCATGTGAAATTTAGGATTGGTTGTTGAACTCGTCCTGGGACACTTTGGTTTACAACAAGGAAAAATTGTCAGAGTGACCATGGAGTTAGTGGTCCCCAAAAGATAAATTTAAAGGCCTACATTATCCACTAACATGGTCCAACAGGTTTTGTGGTGGGAGAGGCAAAATAGGTGCTCTAATAGAAAAAGGCAAGGGCCCATGGCAAAAAAATGTTGTTATATATATATTTTTTAAAGGAACTTCTTTTGGGGGAAGAGAAGATGAAGATAATAGAAGACAAGAGAATGGTCATTTTTTAAAATTTCCCTTTTTGGGCATATATTATTTTAAAATGTAGCATTTTTTTTGGGTGCCTGGTCATTCCTCTTGGTCCACGTTCGGTTTACACCTAGTGAGGGGCCCAAAGGCTTTGTAAATTGACTTTTTAATAAAATTGGACCATGAAGTCGGACCATCGAAAAGGCCATCTTTCATGGTCCATGGTGTAAACTGGCCCTTATACATCTCAAAGTTTTGTTCTACATAACATTATTCAGATCCATAACAATGTTATGTGGGACTGACATTATTCCACATAATATTCCTCATATTCAGATTGAATGTGGGAATATTCAGTGGAATATTGTCAGTCCCACAAAACATTGTTATGGATCTAAATAATGTTATGTAATGTAGCATTTCCTGCTTAAGAGCAAATTATACTGGAATGATGATAAGTTATAATCGTTTACTGTACCCAGATTTCTTCACACCTGGTCCGTAAATCTAATGGAATCATAGCTGCGGCTACAGGCTCCACACTTTGACCGCAATAACCTGAGGTTAAAAAAGTTGAAGTTCCAGATAAAATTATACATAGTCGTCATAGTGGAGATAAGTACACTCATGTGTACAACTATGGAGGGGTGATGGTCCGAGATGACCCTAAACTACCGGATGATGGTGGAGGGATACCCAAATCTCAAGGAAGAGGTTGGCGGTTCGAATCCCGGCTATGAAATCTCCTCTCTACCTGACGGAAAACTTGCCAAGTGGTCAACTGCCTCCTGTGCTTTGGCGTTGGCATGTCGGCCTTCTGTCTCAAAAAAAAACTATGGAGGGGTGAATGTTCACAACACCTACCAAGAATTTGCGCAAACCAACCCATACACTCGTTCCTTGTTGGATGCCTAAATCCTTGCCTCCAAAGAACCAGTGTATGGGTTGTTTCGTCCCCGCCCCTACCGAGGGGGAGGACAAACCGGGTGAGGGGAGGGTGAAATTGATTTTTATCGTAGATTCCAAAGGTTGTTACTTTTAGCTAAATTAATTCTTAATTCGGGATCATAGACCTCAAATAAGTCTTTTTAGCTTAATTGGGATGAATCATCAACCAACTTATAGGGATCAAGTATGACTATCCCCTCCAGTAGGTGTTACGAAATTAGACTGTGCAATTAGGTTGTTGTAGCGAATAGGTTGTCTCTTTACCCATGCAAAACTACTTTGGGTTATGAGAACTTATAAGTTGGTTCATCCATAAAACAACCACATTAAGAAGTAATTGTTATATATTAGTAATTATGGTATAAAATAGAAATAGTGTAAGTTGTTGATAATTTAGCATGGGGCAACCTAATTGCACATATCGGTGTAGATAATAATAAAACAATAGGTATATAACACCAACAATTGGATAGTCGAGGATGGTAGGAACTTGGCTAGGGCTAGACACCCACCTCTTTGAGTTGGGCCCCTACCAGCATTACCATGAATTTGGCATTCAAAAGTATTAAGTTTGCATGAAGGAGCCCACTTGATCACAAGCATATAAGTTAGGTTTTTACTACACCCCATTACCTTAGTATTGTTGGTGGGGCCCCAACTCAAAGAGGTGCATTAAATAGTCCTACTATTGTGGACCACATTACTTTTCAACCCAATCTATATTTCTACTAAAAAAATAGAGTGGGCCACATTAATTATTTTTTCTAAGAAAATTAATGTGGGTGACTATTGTATTGTGTGCTACTAATGTCCTATGTCTAATATTCAATATGTTGGTAAGAAGTCTTCATGAAGACTTAGGGGAAGACCCGGGATCTTGGACCCACGTTAATTCCACCTTGACTAGAAAATTAGTGTGGCCCACGCTAATTTTCCACCCAAAACCAACACCTATAAACACCTCTCAATTGCTAACACTCTACTACCTTGAACCGTTCTAGGAGTGTCCAGGCCCATGGAGTGACGGATTTAGGTGTCATTAGTGGTGCCACCTCATATCAACCTCCACTACCTCCATGTGGGGTAAGTTAGGTAACGGGCTTTGCTCTATCTTAGGTTGGTTCAAGGTGGATTTAGGGTGGCTTGTCAGTGCCTATTCCAGCCATTCTATTCAAGGGGGAGGGGGGGAAGGGGGGGGGGTTTGGACGGTTCTAGCCATTCTATTCACAAAGCCAAGGAGGTAGGCCCACAAAGCACAAAGAGGGTCGGTTCTAGACATAAACGGGGTCAGTACCCGGGATGCAAGGTGATGGTTTTGCAACCAAACCAAGTGAGATCATGGAGGTGGTCATATGGCTTTGTGCACCATTACTAGTCGGGCTTTGATCTAGCTTGGGTCTAGTACCCGACTATGTTGTGTTGGTTAAGGGCAATGAAGGTGGAGGTCCTCATCATATGCAAGGTCGTCATACACATGGCCTAGGGATTGGTTTAAGGAAGCTAATGATTTCAAATTTGAATATTCATCAACTATTCAATGAAACCTATTTTTTTCTTCATATGTACATCTATGTTTAGCCCAAAGGCATTATCAATATCTATTTTTTATATCAACCACATATCCATATGTATGTGCAATAGCTTAGAGTGTTAGTTTAAGCACCCTCTACCTTAGGAGAATAGTTGGCATAGCATAGATAACACTTGATGGTTATAGATAGAACAATTACCAATCTAATAATGATAAAAAAAAGACGTAATTCACTCATTCTAGTCTTTTTATTTACTCGTAGCAAAGTATTGCAAACCTTGGACAAGTAACCAACTAATTCAATTGTTAGTTAACTAGTTGCCTTTCGTAACTACAGTTGTTCACGGTTTGACATGTCAAAAAATGTAATTAACTATAGTTGTTCTAAATTCAATCTGCCAAAAAATCTAGTTAACTAAAGTTGAGTGCAACCTGTGCATGGAGTTTTGTTGGTATGTTGTAGTGTCACTAGTGTGTTATTGAGGTCAACATGTTCCTAAAGGTGAACAAGTATTTACTCAATTCTGACGTATTTGAGGTGGTCAAACTTAACTCGCAACGGGAGTCTTTTATTCCCAAGCGACCAACTATGCCGGAATACAACACCAACGATGAAGACAATGGCAACATTGAGGCAAATGATGAATACGAGGCTTAACATTCATAATTAATAGCTACAATTGACTATATTTTTCTTGAAACTTAATTATAGTTAGTTACATAAATATAGTTGTTCTTGAATCTTATCTTAATTTTTTCTAATTAACTATAGTTGTTCTTCAAACTGGTTTGAAATCTTTCTAGTTAACTATAGTTGTTCCCCAAAATGTATGGAAAAAAGAATCTAGTTAAATATAGTTATTTGGCAGTTGTCCAAGGCTCGAAGTATTGTGCAAAACATCCTCCTCAAAGTGTTTTTCTCGTGTTGTTGCTTTGAAACTTGTCCGACCTCTGGAGTCTGAAATAAGCAAATCGACAACGAGGCAATGCTTGTGGCGTGCTAAGGGCCAAGTTCCATGTACCGGTCCCGGTCCATTTTTTAAGTGGGTGAGAAAGTAGTAGCTGAAACGAACTATCTCCCAGCCTGCAATCATCATGGGTCATTAGCATAAAATATAGTTAACGAGGGAGCACAAATTTCATCGTGACGGGGCTAATTCCAATAATAGTATATAGCAAGGAGAGTCCCCATAGGGGGCGGGCCTCTTTTTCCAGTACCATATTTTTTTTTTCCTGCTGCCCAAAAAGGCTCCACATGTGGGCACACAGCTTATTTATTCCCAGTCTGCCTGTCTGCCACAGTGCACTAGTAGAATTGTGGGTCCAATCTGACGCACAAACTGACTGGTTTTTTACACAATCTGACCAATCTGACTACAGTCAAGTTTAGGATGAAATTAGTGTGGCCCTGTCAGATGCGTCATGTCGCAACGACCATGCCCCATTTGACACAAAACCCCTCCTATTCTTGGGCCTTGTCGGATTTCCCGGGTCCACCCCAGATTTCATGGCAAGTTAATTCTGATGGCTCCTGACACACATATATTCTTGTCTGCAAACGGTAATATCAATTTTAGTAATTACCAGATTCACTTTCTGACACGGTAAATTTATGTGGTAAATTTATGTGGTAAATTTATGTGGTAAATTTATGTGGTAAATTTATGTGGTAAATTTATGTGGTAAATTTATGTGGTAAATTTATGTGGTAAATTTCTGAAAATGAATACATTCGTTTAAAAATCAAATCTGACATATAGGTGGGCCCTTCCCAACCTAGAAGACAAGGCCAAGGGGTGCCGGGCCAAGGATTCGAACCTTGGACCTCCTAGGTCTACTCCAACACCTTGGCCACCAACCCATTGCACCCCACATATGCAAAGAGAGGGCTTTCAAGCTCTCTATATGGGAAGGCCGCTTGTACCTTGTATTGTAAGAATGTAGATAGTAAAATACCTCTCATCCATCCAACATAAAAACTTGTCCCTTATAGATTTTTAGTGAATTCATCTCAAATGACTTGGACTAGACTAATTTAGGGTCTTTGAACCTAAATCCTGCGTCCAAATTTCTAAAAATAGTAAACTGCGGCTTGTGTGCTATTTCAGGGCTCTTTTGTTGGATGGATGAAAATACTTGTATGTGGTAATTCCCTCTCTTTCACATTGGTAATATTTAGAAATGTGAGTAGACTAATTTGGGGCCTCTGAACCTAAATCCGGTGCCAAAATTCCTTTAAATAGTAATTTTTGGCTTGTTTGTTATTTCAGGGCTTCTTTGTTGGATGAACGAAAGACACTTGTATGCGGTAATTTCCTTTCTCCCCCTCACATTGGTAATTACCTAGACAGGTGGCTCACATCTAGATCTAGACTAGATCTACAAGATCTCTAAAATAAAAATAAAGATAGAACATTATTTCATGGACATTCAATAATAAATATAGAATCTAGTGTGTAAGCTTTAATGAGTAGCCAAAAATATAACAATTGGAGGAGGGGACATATATATAAGCTAGACAACTATAGGAAGATCTCTAAATTAAAGAAAGTGAGAGCATAAGTCCCTTTCTATTGTACATTCAAAATATGCATGGAATCTATGATTAATAAGTAGCCAAAAATATAACAGAAACTTCACGGGCCTTACGCATGGCCAACAAAATAGCAAGATGGCACCATGGCCCACAAGAATGTGATTATAATAGCACAAATTTAGTGGTGGCCCGTATGACAAAATTTAGTGGTGGCTCGTTTGAGCCAATGGTCCTTTGGTGTCAAAGTGACCATTTGGCAAATGGCTACTACGACACAAAGGACCATTGGCTCAAATGCAAGTGTGTGGAAGTACCCACAATTCTACTAGTGGTGGCATCCCTTCTTTCCACTCCATACAAGTACTACACTGTTTATGGTATTCAGTGTCATTTGCTATTTTGCACAATCTGACCTGGCAATCTGAGGGCTGGGGTGAAACAACCCGTACACTGGTTCCTTGGGTTTGGGCATCCAACAAGGAATGAGTGTATGGGTTGGTTCCACAGTCTGGGGAGTTATATACAAAAATTGGTACATTTCCGACCTTTTATAAAGAGGTTCGGATTTTTTCCTTTTTACTCGGAAGCTACCGAAAGCCAATTTTTTTCCTCGGTTAAATTCCAAGATTTACCTTTCCCATTCGGTAATTTTCCTAGTTTCTAAATTTTACTTCGGTATGTTTCCGAAGTTATGTATAGTGAGTCGGATTTTTGTTTTTTTAATTTTATTTTATAAAAGAAAATTGGTGTTATGCTTTTAAGGGGGTGCATTTGTGTTGAAAGAAATTCCAAGTATCCCTGGAAGGAGTTGAACCTTGCCAAGCCCCCACCATCTTGGGGCCAAGGATGTAGCTGGAAGGTTGCTGCAGCAAGGAATTAGTGTCACCGAATCAACCACACTACGAGCCTTCGAACAAGAGATGCTCACCCTAAAATTTCATCACTCGGCGTTACCGCCCAACTCTGTAGCAGTACGACTCCCTCCTTTGCAACACACGCACACACACACACACACACACACATGGTTAATTGATGCAAGAAGCTCAGACTTACAAGCTTAAATTTGCCAAAGCTAAACACATCATCCTACAAATCCACACCTATGCTGCAACCTCTGTCCCCAAACCCTAAAGTCGGATATGTTAAAAATATTCAAACACCAAACTCACCTTCACAAACCTCTGAACAAATCTCGAAGTAGATCTCGAAGCAGCGTGCAGTAGGGTGAGGATGGTGGGGCGAGCGGAACAGCAATATACGAGCGAGCGGAACTGCAAGAAGAGAAAGGGAGAGAATAGTTGAGAGCTGAGAAGAGAAGTTGGAGAGAGAAGCGGCGGGCAACGAAAAGCAACTGAGCGTCGAAAGGATCGAAACCTAGACAGAAACAGAGAGCCGTTTCAAAGAGACCATGTGACCTACACGGTTGAGAACCTCCCTCATTCAATATCCGCCCATACCCTCGGGAGACCAGCCAATATCTGCCTATACCCTCGGGAGACCCAACTCATTTCCGCCATTTTCTGAGCTTGAGGGGTTAAATTTCCTACATTATCTCATATTGGTCGGTTGATTTCCTATACTTTTCATATTTAACTCAATTATACGGCCGAACTCTCCCAAAAAAATCGGTAATTTTGCAATTTCACTCGGCTAATTTACAACTAGCTGCCGGATCTCCCCGATCATTGGTTGGTTCGTCCAACTCCCATACGAGGGGGACACTTTAAGATGTAAATTTCTACCAAGCAAATCACACTACCAACATCTGAGGGGATATTTACATCATGGACCATGAAGTTGTCCCATGGCCCTGTAAAATATGTGATTGGCTGTTGAACTCGTCCCGGGACCGCTTCAGTTTACACCAAGAAACAAATGTCGGAGTGATCATGGAGTTCGAGGTCTTCAAAAGACATATTTGAAGGCCTACATTATCCAATGACATGGTCTAACGGATTTTGCGGTGGGAGAGCCAAAAAAGGTGCTCTAGTAGAAAAGGTAAGGGCCCATGGTAGAGAAATATTGTCATAATAAATTTTGAATGAAATTGTTTTTGGGGAAGAGATGATGAAGACAAGAGAAGACAAGAGAATGGTCGATTTTTTATTTTTATTTTCAAAATTTTGTTTTTTGGGTATATATTTAAAAAATCAGCACATTCACTTTTTGGTGCATGGTCATTCCTCTTGGTCCACATTCAGTTTACACCTAGTGAGGGGCCCAATGGCCTTGTAAATTTTTTTTAGAAATCGGACCATGGAAGTGGGACCATCAAGTTGGACCATGGAAAAAGGCCATCGTCCATAATACGCACTATTTGGGATAATCAAGGCCGGTTGCAACCCTTAAATCACTTTTTAAAGTTGATTTGAGACCAAAAAACTAAAACTAAAAATAAGTTTATATAAAGTTTATATGTGTTTACACCCTCCTCCGTGGTAGGTGTCGCTAAAAATTACCCATAGTTAGTATCACTTTATATTTGGAGTTACATGGTCTAAGACGACCCTAAACTATTGGATGATGGTGGAGAGATACCCAAATCCCAAGGACAAGGGTGGCGGTTCGATTCCCGGCTGTGAAATGTCCTCTCTACTTGACAAAAACTTGTCAGGTGGTGAATTGCCTCATGTGCTTTGGCGCTGACCTGTCGGCCTTATGTCTTAAAAAAATAAAACAAAACAAAATATTTATATTTATATTTGGAGTTACGCAATGCAATATCTTTCTACTACGAAATGTTGTTTTTTATGAACACGATACTCCTGAGAGGCGTGGACACTATAAAAACATAAAGCATTCACTACAAGCACATTACGTGTCGAGGGTAATTAACTTGTGTTGTTGGAAAATTTTCCTACAACACTGGAAAATCTGCAAAATTATCATAGTGGTAATTTTTCGTATTGCTCCCACACTAATTATCCCAATTAGTGCATGTTACTATTCGAAGTGACGCAATGCATTAACGTCTTACTCATGAGTTCAATTTTACTAACAAAAGTTCAATGGATTGTTCAAACATTATAGAACTTAAATGACTTTGCTTGGTGAAATATCACATCTCATTAAACATATATAGCATTGCACTAATTCATGTTCTTTAAAGCTAATTCCAATGTCAAATTGACTAAAACTAGTAACATTTGAGTTGCATATTATTTCAAGGCTTTATGTTGGATGAATGAGAGGTATGCTCGTATGTGATAATCCCCTCTCTCCGTGACTTACCATCAACATAAGCAAGTTGTGAGCCAGTAGATGTGCCTTGGAGTAACGTATCTCATCGGAATCATTGAATAAGGACAACCGGCTACTAGTTACAGATGAAGTGGTTCATTTTCCCAAATTACATGCTCAAATCAAAACTCTATATTTTTGAACCAAAACATACTCTAGAAATTTGCTATTATAAATGAAATACAAGGATTACCTGAAGCATTTCAATGAATAACTGATTGATATTAAAGAAGTAAGGATAGCGATTGAGTTGGCTCAAATTTGTCCCCGTTCACTGATTAGAATTCCTCGGAGCCTCTTCATATTTATGACCATTGAGTTAGATTGATCAAAATGTTGGGAGTTCTGCACGCTCACAAATTGTGGCAAGCTCCACCAAGTACTTATATGTTGTGCTCAAGGGTTGGGAACACTACTTAGAAACCTTACCTACACCGATACGTGCAATCAGGGTGCCCCACACTAATTTAATCAACATTCCACATTACTTCGAATGTTTATTGCCACAATTTGTTTTTTATGTGGTTGTTATAGGGATGAATAAAAAAAATTGTATATTTTTGCAATTTGGTATTGACCCAAGGTCATTTGCATGGGTCAAGAAGCAACCTATTTGCAAAGGCAACCTAATTACACGTGTCAATATAGTTCTCCATGGATCCACCTTGTTTTATTGAGTTGTCTATATATAGGTTATTGTATTAATGTAGAAAATAGGACAAATGTGGAGATGTGGGGTCAAGTTTTTGTTATGCCGGATGGATGAGAAGTACACTCAATGCATACAATATACTTCCCTCTCCTGATGGATGAGAGATACTTACTTACTTACTTACTTATGGCCCGCCTTTGAGAATTCCGTTCATGGCAACTGCCATTACACTTTTACCTGCCAGCCTAAAGGGCAACAAAGCCCCTTTTTCATCCAACAAACCATGAGAACCAACTGCCAGTTACGGATGAACCGATCGAGTTTGAGAAATAACTGGTTGAAGTTCAAGACGTCAGGGAAATCATCCATCGTATTAGAGGAATATTCGGAATATACCTAAATTATCAAAGAAAAACTGAAAGATCACAATGTGTAACTGGTTGGACTTGGAAATACCGAGGATTTTGACCGATCATGCCCAAAATCCTCCTCAGACACTGCCTTTTATCTTTCTGATTGCTGGCAGTTGTTTTCAAAGGTGCCAGTGAAATCAACATGTTTCTTGAGGAGATCGAGGCCATTCAGGGCCACTTCACACACGAGCCAAGAGCCGCAACCATGAAATTGCGAGAGCCCAAAAAAGAGAGTCCAAAGGCTGTCCAAAGACACCTCCAAAATCATGTAGTGTGGGTCCTCAACCAAATGCTATTTCAATGAATTTTTATTCATGCGGGTCCTTGCACATGATAAAAATAGAGTAAATCAATGGTTGTGAGCGTTCAGAGTGGCATGGTCTCTTGGTTTTGTGTTAGGGTCATTTCACAGACAAGACTGAAGGCCCATGATTATTGCAATCTAAGAGCTCTCATTGGTCGAAAGGGCGGAGACCGTCCGAGTTCACTTCACACACGAAGGTGAAGGCCTAAAGGCCCAAAGAAGACTTCATGGATGAAAAGTCTACATGGAGTCCTACATGGCGGACTATGGATAAGGTTTCATGGTCTCCTGGAATTTGTGTCATGCCCACCTCCAAGAGGTGGACATGACACAAATTCCGGGAGACCATGACTTTTTTTTTCCCAGCAGGACAGATTTAAGGACATATTGCAGGGCAAATTCCAACACAGATTCCAGGACAAACAAACACCACCAAGTAATTCTCTTAAATTGATAGAGTTTGAGACATATTATATTAAACCAAATCCTCCCCTCTTTTCCGCCAACAAAATATACAATGGTCCCACAACATGGTCCATTCTCACTTCACACTATGCTTGAGGGCCCGTGACTACATAAAACGGCTTTCCCAACACCCATGGTACGGCCTTTGGATGAGAGTCAAGGGTCCTCGCCATTACAAGGTCACGGCTCTCGGCTCATGTGTGAAGTGGCCCTTAGGCCTACCTCCAAGTGACCATGAAACATGGTCCATTTGATGCCATGTAGGAATCCATGTAGACTTTACATCCATCTTGCGTTCACATAGTCCGTTGGTGCCTCAAGCGTAGTGTGAAGTGAACTTGGACCGGCTCCGCCTTTTCCACCAATGAGAGTGCTGGAAGTGTGATGGTCACGGGCTCTCGGTCTCGTGTGTGAAGTGGCCCTGAGAAACCTCACTGTCAAGTTGCAACAGTACAGCTGGATCATATACTAATATACTATTATACTATCATTTATGAAAGAGTCCACCAAATACACCTAGCTTAGTTATAGTGTGGATGCTACACAAACTAAAAATAAAAGGGTGCTAATTCCAACCCCCTTTCTAAGAGCGTCCGCTATGATCACCTCCTAATCTTGTAATTGGAGCACACGGACGATTTTGGACAAGTGTCGGGATGGTTTTGGGAGTCATTTGCAATGAAAAAAGGGATGGATTTAGGGAGGGATGTAGGAAGCTAGGGTTAAGTGATTTCGAAAATCTGTAGTATATTTATATGGTGGTGCAATTTAGTTTATCATATTTTTACCATGTCTAAACCAATTTGTTAAGTTAATTATGCATGCCACTAATCCAAATGGACTCCAAAAATAAACTAAATTAGTCAAAGGGTTGGTTTAAGCACCCCCTCTATTGAGTTGGGTAAGTAACTTACTGAGCATCAAAGGAATGAGAGTGGTCCACCTTATGAACTTGGGTCAAAATTGCAAGGGGGAATTATCGCATACGAGTGTACCTTTCATTCATCCAACATAAAAACTTGACGCCCTATAAGTTCGTGGTTGATTTATCTCAAATGATTTGCACTAGGCTAGTTCGGGGCCTTTCAAACTAAAATCGTGTGTCAAGTCAACCCAAAAAAGTAACCTATGGGATGTAAATTATTTCATGTTTTTAATGTTCAATGAGGTATGCTCGTATACAATAATCCCCTCTCGTTAGTCAAAACCTACCAAAGTGTTAAACAAATTAGTCAAAATTGCTATCATTCAAGTCAATGCTCCTTTTTGCACCCCTCACAAGCAAAAGGAAAGGCATATAAAGTTTGAAATCAATCTTGCATGTCAAGAGAAAAAAGAAAATGAAAAAATGCTCATCACACAAAAAGGCAAAAAACAAGCCCGTCAAAAAAAAGGTCCCCTCATCCATTACATGTTAAACCATATCCCATAACTATGTGCAAACAATGTTGTACCCCATAATATAAAAGCCATGCTTTCATTTCATAGTGACTTAGGAGATATGAGTTAGCTTATGCACATGTAAGTGACACCTAACTGAACCCAATTTGAGTTTGTGTTGAGTTTTCAATGTGCATGCTCTCATACTATAATTGAACTAAATCTATGATGGCGAATTCCAATTTCCAATTTCAAACTATTCCGGGAGATTGCCAATGAATGTGATCACAAACATGAGATGTCATGTTGTCCGTCACATCGAAAGGCAACAAAAAGCATTACCTATCACATGAAATGAAGGTGGACCCATCCAAAAGGAGGGCTGGGGCGAAACAACCCGTACATTGGTTCCTTGGAGACAGGGGTTTAGCAATCCAACAAGGAATGAGTGTATGGGTTAGTTCGTCTGAATCCAAAAGGAGCACTGATTCAAGTCTCTGGTAATAAAAGAGCAGGCTTACTGACAATTTCCGCTAGTAAATTGGCTCTTCTCAAGTCCCTAACATGGATGTCATTATTAGAAACGTATATGTTCCTGTTTGAACATTAACATTTTGGAGATTTCATCCTATTTGTAGCCTAATATATGGAATCAAATCTTGGCGACGTTCACTACACCGAGGGCCACTCCACTGTCTCCACACACAAGCCAAGAGCCGTGACCATGAAATTGTGAGAGGCCAAAAGAAAGTGTCCAAAGGCCGTCCCAAGACACTTTCAAAATCATGGAGTGTAGTCAGGGCCCTCAAGTGTAGTGTGAAGTCATATGTGACCAGGCCTTCAACTAAACGCTAATTTAATGGAATTTATATTCATGTGGAGTCCTCACATATGATAAATTATAATAAATCATCGGTTGTGAGATTTCGGAGTGCCACGGTCTCCCAGTTTTGTGGTAGGCCTTATCTCCAAGAGGTGGTTTTTGAAAATAGTCCAAATGACCATGAAACATGATCCATTTGATGCCCATGAAACATGATCCATGTAGACTTTACATCCATCTTGCATTCACTTACTCTGTTGGTCCCTCAAGCGTAGTGTGAAGCGAACTTGGACCGGCTCCGCCTTTCCACCAATGAGAGACCAATGAAGTGTAATGGTCACGGGCACTTAGTCTCGTGTGTGAAGTGGCCCTTATTCTATTTGATCATGTGTGAGGACCTGCATGAAGGAAGTTTCATTGAAATAGCATTAGGTTGAGTGCCCGGTCACATATGACTTCACACTACACTTGAGGGCCCGTGACCACACTACATGATTTTGGAGGTGTCTTGGGACAGCCTTTGGACACTTTCTTTTGGGCTCTCACAATTTCATGGTCACGGCTCTAGGCTCGTGTGCGAAATGGCCCTAATATTCCTCCACAAAATATTAATGGCGGCATGCCGAAGGTTCTACGTAGGACCAAAGGACTTTAGTGGACGCTTGCTATAGGCAAGGCTTTAGCTCTCTCTCTTTGTTGGGCTTTGACCATGTCTTATATGGACAAACAATCGGGCGCAACTTGACAATTGGTCAATGGAATACACAAATATAAATATAAATATGAAAATGAAAATGGTGACAAATTGGTACACACAACCATGAAGACAACTTTCTAGAAATGCAATATCACGCACATGCATTTAGGGAAACTATCTTGTATTGGTGGTGATCTAATGTTTTCAAATATTCTATAAGTGAAACATCCCAAAAAGCTCGGAAATTTCAACCAATTGAAGGCTTATGTCATACTTCACATGGTAGGCAACCTCACTTGCCTCCATAGAAGAAATGCAAACACCAAGGGCTTCATTTGTGGAGACTTGTGTTAAAGACGCCATCCTTTGCTCTATAACTATGTAATATGCTCGCATGTTTGACAACATCATTGTTCAACCCTCAAACTTGGAAGTCCAACGTATTTCATACACTTTGGCAAGTCTGGATGGTATCACGTAGAGTAGTTCAATATATGCCGAATTGGAGCAAGCACGGTCAAGTATACAGAAAAATGCTCTGGTATACTAAAACCATCATTTTTTTGGGTCAAACATCTAAAAGTAGCAGTAAAGTGTTGTTTAAATTGGAATTTTTCTCATGGCGTCCTTTATTGTTGTGTTAGGTATTGAAGTGTAGAATATCAAGATAAGATCTTCAAAACTTATCATTAAAAGAACTACTCGAAAGGTAATGGTTGAATCTAGTTTTGGATGTAGATTTCATGACCTTAAATGTTTTGAAGTTGGATCAATTTTCTTCATATTCCTTGAATTCATTGTAAACTTGAGGGCACCATTACAAAATTTTGTAGAAAAACATCCATTTAATGTAATTTTATTATGTTTTAAACAAATGTTAGACAATTATGTGTTCAATATATGTACTTGCACACTACTTGCACCGTCTTCTAAAATATGTAGACTTTTTTTTTGAAAAACATTTTCAGCATAAATTGCTTGGCTTTGTAGATCAATGTGTTTTTTCAAATGTTGATGATTTTTTCCTTCACAAAATTCAAAGTTGGTATATAGTTTTGAATCACTTTCACTTGAACCTATGCAAGATAATGGAGTTGGGTACTTGACTATGCTTGCGTCCAAATATCTCATTGGATTGGCAAATTGAAGTCAATCAAAATCCACACGGCTCTCGTAATATCTTGACCACATCATAATTTAAGTTTTTAAAAAATGCATATTCCAAAACTCATTGTGAGCGGCCATTGGTAGGCCATCCACTCGTTCTACCCATCTTTGTCAAGCCCAACCTTTCAAGTGGGATAAGGATTTTCTTATGTAAACTAATATCGCATTACCTAAATTTCACAATTAATATTTAAGTGTATTTGGACTAACCACTTGTCCAACAATAATAAGGGATATGCACTTGTGGGGACAAAAAACTCAAATGACAACATCAAAAGCAACAACATGACAACACGACAACACAACAACACAACAACACAACAACTTCAATTGTTTGTATTCCATGTTTGCCAACCACCATATTCATGTAGTTTTGCAATCTAGTGTACATGATAGGTATTGGCGGTTGGAATTGTCCATAATTCGTGCATAAATCCAAATATACTTAAATCCTACTTTCATGACTGCGAGAACATATACGGGACAAGTAACATGATGTAGTTCAACCAATGGAAACTTTCACATGGAACATGATAACATTTGTGGAGAGCTTCATAACATTGTTCAGATGGTGCACCTTGTTCAAATCTGCATCACATTGCGTCATACAATTTACTCATATTCAATAAGGTGGATCCTGGGAGAGATTTGAAAATAATGTGAGGCTATATGGGAAGGTCCACATAACAAGTTGAACCATTTGAATAGTCTTATCTTAAAACTATGTGGTTCAGAATTTATAAAATTGTTTAGAATATCTATGATAGGTAAACACGGGGTTGTGCATCTTTAGTCAACTTTCATAATAAATTTTGTAAATACCAAAAAGAAATAATGTTGCAACATGATCTAAATTTAAAAAATAACAACAACATTGCAAGGCATAATAAAAAAGGAATGTTTTTGGCGGCAAGGTTGGGACGCCTTTTATGTTCTCTGGATTGATGGATGCTCGAAGTTGACGGATCCATTTTGGTGTCTCGTTCAATTTGATTTGTAATGGTACGATTTTAAATTTTAATATCCCCCAATCCTTTGTTGTGATCCATATCATCGATATATTTCTCAAGGAAAGTGAATCAAAACAAATTTGACCAAACATTAAGTACACTTTGATGATTTGAAATTTGTTCCATGTGAGGACGTGGAGAACTATTTGCATACGATTGTACCTCCTACACATTCAATGTGAAAGGTCGAAAGTGTCGGTAGGTTGGAATGAAATGGTCCTCAACCCTAGAGCCGTGTCATCTATGATGGATATAGACACCACAAAGCTCCAACACACTTTATGTAAGTTGAAGGTACAAACTTGGGAGCACCTTATAGCTAAAACACACACAAAAAAAAAGAAAAAAAGAAAAAAAGAAATATTACCCCCCTTAGTATATGTTATGAAACGAAATTCCCAAGCAATAGATATTGCAATTTTCATAACTGATTGTTCATCCAAGAGCAGAAGGGTTATCAAAACTTGTCACAATTTTTCATCCACGAAGATACAATATCATCCATAATTCCCAAATTATGTCCAGGTTATGACTAAGAACCAACTTTCGAGTACGTGGATGTCTCGTCGTTGCCCGTGGCTCGTCATTCGACTCTCCTCTCTTCTCCTCTCTTCTCCTCTCGTTGGTTGTCCAGTCAATGAAGTTGGTGCATTAAATTCTGTGGAAGTTGCATGATCTCGGAGTGCCGTGGAGACTGAACAAGAAACAAGACTCTGCTCCGATCATCCAGGATGGCAGTGGTGACCTAACTTACATACCAGTAATTACTTACATACTTCGACGAGATTTCTTCAACGACACTCCACAGGCCAACAGGGCCATGTGGCGAGCAAGGAGCTGCACTGTATGTACCGTGCGGTAGGAGGCGTAGGTCATGTCGAGTGCGGGTGGCATTCCTACTGCTGGTGCATGCCGATACGATCGGTCCGTTAGTAAAGGTAGCTTTGATGTTTCCTGGCAAATGAGCCGTTGTACGCGCAGGCAGGCTAGCTTCTGCTATGGAGCTCATCACTAAGTTTAACTTTAGAATACCGGAGCAGTCGGACTCATCTGCACGAATGATCTGTATTTGCTCTGCAACGCAAGCTTCCGCGAAGCAGCCGTTCGAGCGGGGATCGGAGTATGCGGGGGCGGGCGGTGAGGGGGATCCCTCCTTTCTCTCACCGTCACATGGCAGGACACCTATTTCCTGCTAATTCGTGCCTGTCTCCAGGTAAGCTGTTCTCCCGAACAGGCACTACTACAGGAGCTCCGACTTGGAATAACCTATAAAGCTCCGGCCAAGGACGGAGTCTGACAGATCTAGCATTCCCCCGTCTTATGCTGCAAGTAGCTGCTTGGATTTTTTTGCCCATTAGTGCTCGAACCTCACTGCTTCTGCCGTGTTTTGATCATATTGCGGTGTTTGTCGGTGAAAAGTGAGGGGAGTTTGTTTAGCGAAGGGGTTTTGGTTTACAATGGCTTCAAGGATATCCGCTATGGTGAGCTTCGCAGTGGTCCTCGTCCTTCTGAGCTCTCCGGCCGTGCTTGCGCAGTATGCTTACACTCCGGCTTACAGCCCCAAGGGTGCTCCCGTGTCGCCTCCAGTTGGAGCTCCTGGTCCGTATGTGGCCGAGCCTACGTGGTCACCCAAGGGATCTCCTCTGTATGCACCTCACGGTGAGCCAGTGCCAAGCCCCGTGCCGTCTCCGGTGAAGACTCCCTCCGTGTCTCCAGCGAAGGCACCAGTGCATTCTCCTGTCTCCGGTCCTAGCGTGAGCAAGGCCCCCGGACCTTCGGTGGCTGTTTCAGGTGCTGCTTCATTGGTGCCCTCTTTGGCCGCTGGTTCGATCGTGAGCGCACTTGTGTTCTTTGGTGCCGCCGCCTTCTAAGCTCTATTATAAATTGTGTCCACATTGCTCGCGAGACAGGCATGCTCGCGAGACTGCATATTTCACGAGCGAATGGACATGTGGTCATCGGAGCAGAATGCAACTTTTTATACTTTCATTACAAATGTCGTCCATATTGAGCGAGAAGCATCGATCGTTAGCGAAACTCAGGTGGAGAGTGCCTTAGCAAATCAACTCGAGATGGATTGCAACAGAAAGCGCGACGAAAGAGTTACTAAGAACACCGAGAAGATGATGAAGAGTTCTCGCACTTGCCGGAGTTCCTCGCAGACGCAGCTCCGATTGTAGTTATACAGAAACATTCATTATTTCTACAGAAAGAAATACTTTAGTTTAGCGCGACCCGCATTGGTGGTCGTCAATCAATTTTTCAAATTTTGAGAAGGTGCAGATGCACAATAGGTAGCCGGCCACAAGCGATGGCTGAAGATTCTTTCAAGTGCGCACAATAGGTTTTGTACTTGCAATAAGCGATCACCAAATGCACAATGGGATTGCATCACAACTGTTGGCTCCTGTCAATAAATTTTCGTTCAATGTCGCTTTGCATGCAAGTGACTCTCAACTCACTGTTACCTTCTGTGAAATACTTCCTGTCTATGTCAAATACTACATCCTCTGAAACTTGCTCGAGGATTCCTAGCATTGGTACATGTTCCTGTTGGTGATTTTTTTTCCTTTTTCTCCATGGAATGCGGTTGTTTAATTTAAAGGTTGATCTCGCTAACGGACTATCCATCGGTAGAACTTGTTTCAAATGCTAGTCATGCTGACGAACTTCTCAGTCGAGAGGGTTTGAAATGGAGGACTCTGTAATCGCCATGGCCGAACACTCGATATATTTTTGCTAACTCCGGGTTATTCTATATGCTTGTGGATGTAAATTCCATACATTTAATGATGCGTAATGACTACGTTTGTGGGAGTATCGTACCCTTGATGACATCTTATACCGTGGTGATTGCAATGCTCACCATGTTGATGGCTTCGTTGTCTTTCTACTACGGCTAATCCTTCTTAATCTGTAAGTAACACACGAATTCGGGGTCTGTCTGTACACGATTCGGGTTGTAGCACATTCACTCGAGTTCGATTACGATTTACATCTAGAAACTAAGGGACATTGTTGGTACTGGGCGCGTGAAGGCCGTCTGGTGAGGCATATCTGAATCAGAGATATTCAAATGTACACAGAAAATGCTCTTTGTCCCACTAGGGATTGAAAATGCAGGGAATCTGATAAATGCTGGTAGGCTTCGCTGCCTACACTTGTTGTCCAGCTGTATAAATACAATTAATTTTACAGACTTTTCGGGTCTTTTCCAAACTCCGAGTCAAAATATCTCCATAAGCTTAATATGAGATCTTCTGCGGATTCTGCAAATTATCTCCTCAATTCAAGTGTTTAGACAAAAACTTGGCACCAGTTTGCAACAGAAATTGCACAAGAGGGTGAGGAAGGTGCTGGTCAAGAATTGTTAACTGTACAGTTGTACTTACCAAGGTTGAGTGAGTAGAAGCGATAGTATAGTAGGTTTGTGATGCATGTTGTAAGTACCTCCATGTAAGTTAAATTCTGCAAGGATTTTGGCAGCAAGCATGTAGTACATCATCAGTCTGGCACCGCAGGTGGCCTGCACAACGGCGTTTCCAGCTGCATTGACGGTGCTCCAGTTGTGTTCTGGCAATGATTATGTTCACTTCTCTATCGCGCAAGAAAGAACATGAATATACCAGTGTATAAAACAACCGACTCGTCAGAGGCTGAGCTTGCAGAAATGGAAGAAGTGGGTACAGAGAGTACCGGACAGGCTGCCGGTTCCTGGCAATAGCGATGGTGAACATGGGCTAGCTGGAGCCGCTGTCGTCTCTTTCTGTGGTGGGACCGGCCTTCAGTTGACGCCTTCTTTCTCTCTCGCTTCAGCAAGGCTTTTCCTCCCACTCTCTCTCTGCTACAGCTTGCTGCCTCCAGGTAAGCAGCTGCTTCGGCTAAACGAGTAGGTACAACCCGCTGGCTACTTCGACCTGTAAGGCCTCCTCCCGTTCATAAGGCAAGGTTAACGCAAACATTCTCCAGACCATCGCTTCGCTCCCTGCTCCCTCTTCCCTATTCTTCAGGAAGCGCTTAAAACAGGTGCCACGCTTTCGTCGCTTTCTTAATTATCGACATCAAGCTGCGTTGATCGATATTGGTGCCTGTAGCGGGGTCTCATCGTTGCTTGATAGATATCTGCAAGCTGCTGCTGGCGGGGTTTGCGCTTGTGCAATTGGAGTTGAAGAGTTTTAGATATGGCTGGTACATCTGCTGCGTTGAAGATGTCTGCTATTATGAGCATTGCTGTAGTGCTCGTTCTCTTGAGCTCTCCGGCCGTCCTTGCACAGGGTCCAGCTCTCAGCCCTGTATATAGTCCTACGGGAGCTCCCCCTCCTTTGGCTGGAGCTCCCACCCCTGTTGGAGCACCCACGCCTACTTCGGTTGCTGCACCAGTTTCGGGCCCGATTGCTTCCCCTGTCACGACTCCTACTACTGCTCCAGGGTCGGCACCTAGCGTGGCTGTGGCGAGTCCTGCTCCCTCACCCTCTGCACCAGCTTCAGCAGCCAGCTCGTTGGTGCCAACACTTGCCGCAGCGTCGGTTGTGAGCGTGCTTGCATACATTGGTGTCGCAGCTTTGTAAATGTGAGTAAGCTTCTGTAGGTTTCGATTACTGCGCAGTTGTTAGAGAAGAAATGTCCAGATAGTTGGACATGGAGCTGCTTGCGGTCAATGTTTCGGACATCATCACCTAATGCTTCGTTCAGCGAATGAAATGAAGTCCATCGGAGGGTTTCAGTATTGTGGATGCACACCACTCGGAAACTGGAAGCAGCTGAAAGACACGACAAAATCCATAACGTTCTGATGCTGTCATTGCATCAATTGACGACATTGTTTGAGGGCCTTAGCACGACATCGGTTACAGTTTCCAACACACGCGACCATTGCAGTTTTGTAGGCCAAGACAATCTCGGGGTACATGTGATACCTTACTTCTTAGACATTAGGTTGCTGGCCTTTTGCAATGACTGCATATTTTTTCGAGTACGATCAGGTACTGTACTCGGCAACGGAATAATCTTGAGGCGAGTTCGCTCTGTCTCTTATTAATAAAGAGCCTCTGAGACTTTCCTACATTCCTGCAGCTTCTGATACGTTCTGATGGATTTCTACTGTTTATGTTGCTTTACTTATTCTCCTGGTTTGTTCAGCACAAACGAATGGTGTTTTTACAGTCTGTTCTTCTCAAATGAGGACCTCTGTTAATTAATAGTCTTCTTTGTCCGCTGATTAGAGACTCTAGTCGATCGTATTCTTATAGCCAATTGTTCTTATAGTCTACCAATATACCATCTGTATAAGTCTCTCCCCACTGTCGTTGCTTACTACCATGGTATCCTGGTTCAAACAACAAGAACCAGACTGTTCATTTCGCAGGACACATAAAAACTTAATGTTCCTGTTATGATAATGAAGCAAATCAAACATGCTGCCATGGTAGTGACAGAACAATTGAAATGATATTGAAGTGATACAATCCTTCGGTGAAGACTTGCTTTCTCAGATGTGAGGATTAGTGGGGTTTTCCAGTACGTTCAGGCTAATCTCTCCATTTGAGGCTCAGCTTCTGCGCTCGAGCATTGTTAAAATCACAGGAAAGAAACTCATCTTCCATCATTATGTTTCAAGTCTCTCCAATTCTGGCTTTGACAAACTATACTCTGCAATATAACGGCACACGCACCAAAAGTTGATGTGTCTTTCGACAAAGAATTTCATGTGCTTGAAAGATAACAACTAAGCATACTACGAGTGCAGCAAAACAATACTAGTTAGTGATATTGTCGTCAATGGAGGTGAAACTCAACAGGACACTAAAATTATGAAGCGCTGCAATTATTACAATACTACTAAGCGCTACAATTAATTATCAGATGTTGGTCACAGTAGCCAGTCAATCACAGTAGCCACTCAATCTCCATTTCTCCAGAGGCATCCATATGTGTCGCAACAAAGAAGAGAGGCTCTGTTTCGCTATCCTGGCTTAACAAGCAACAAATCATTTCTATTACGCAACTGCGGCGCACCAAACTAATTGTTGCTTTGGACAAAGAAGGCAGCATCTTTCTCAAACAGGTACGGTAAAAGCACCGACAATGTTAGTCGACATTGCTCAACCTAGAAACAGTCTAAACTGATGTGCAATTAGGTTTCCCCACGCTAATATATCGATATTCCACACTACTTGAATACTTATTATCACAGTAACAAAATACAGGATTATTTTTACGGTACAAATAACTTATAACATTTTGCAATCTGATTTTGACCCAAGGTAAATTGCATGGGTAAAGAGGCAACCAATTCGCAAAGGCAACCTGGAAAGTGATGAGAAAATTATAAGTGTTCCAAATTTGGCCACAAACTTCTGAGCTTGGTGTAGAACAAAGCGAGGAATTGGTTTTAGACGCGAACTTCCGCCGCAAACTTCCGCCGCTAGCTGGCGTTAGCAGATGCGGTCACACGGTGTCACAGCGACCATGTGGGACTGACTGGTCTCCGCTGGTCTCGTTGCTTCTTCCTTGCTCCTTCGCTACCTCCTCCACTCACATGCAGCCCAGGCTACCAACTCCCTCACCAATTGGCACTACAAATACTTCCACCAGGAACTCAAATCACCAAGCTACAACCTCGACATCGCCTCCAGCACCGGAAGGGCAACTCTTTATCGCCATTATAATCGAATTAGGGCTCCAATTTCAGTCTCATTTCATCAGGAGGGGAGTCAAATTTTGTTATTTGTGATCGCACAGGCACGAAAACATTACTCTAAGGTAGGGAGCTCATTGTTCGAATTTTGGTCGCCTCTCCGATAATCCATAGAAGGAAAGACACAGCGATTGTTTGCCGATTAATTAGATTCAGATTTGATTAAAACTCGTGCGGGAAGAAAATTTTGAGAAGATGGCGTCGGCTATTCAGAAACTCAGCAGCAACACGGTGTCGACGAGAGGATTGGCGGTGATGATGCTTCTCGTGCTGCTTCCTGCGGTGCTTGCGCAAACCCCCAGCGGAGCTCCAGCTCCTTCGCCGACCTCTGGAGCACCAGGTCCAACTTCACTTCGTGGCTCCCCTACACCCGCGCCTTCGCCCTCGTTTCTAGCACCCGGTCCCGGTGGTCCTGCTCCAACCACCAGCACTCCAAGCTCAGCCGGCAGCCCCTTTGCAGCAAACGGCCCTGCCGGACAAGGCACCTCAGGGGGCCCTGCCTCTGGACCAAATTCAGGAGCCAGTTCTTTGGTGCCGTCGCTTGCAGCAGCTTCGATTGTGAGCATGTTTGTCTACCTCGGTGTGGCAGCTTTGTGAAATTTGTAATCAAGGTCGTGCAGATTAGGTTGAATGCGCAGGGGAGCGATACAAAAATGCTTAGACTGTTGGCTATGGAATCGCCGGTGCTACCGAAGTTCTAGTGTGGTAAGCATCCGCTCTCATTACTTCGTACAGCTCTCACTACTCAATTTTAAGAGATTCAATAAGGAAAAAAGAAGAAGCACAAGCTACAGAAAAGGCACAACAAATTGGATAATGTGAAGCCATCGTTTGAGAGAAATTTACGTCTTCGCTAGAAAGTGCTGAGCATGAAATCGAATGGACTTCTCCACAGCGAAGGAAATGATCGCAATTTTGTAGATGAAGGCATTCTTTGACTAGAGATGATACGTCAAGTGTAGATCATTAGACAGTAGGTTTGTAACCAGCCTTTTCCATTGGCTGGAAATTCTTTCGAGTGCAATTTTGTTCTGCACTTGGCAATAAACTGATGGAGAATTGTTCAGCAGGCGAGAACTGTCCCTTACAACTTACCAAACTGTTGCAGCTTATGATGTGTCTTGTACATCAACTTTCACAATTCTTGTAATTGCTCTTTGTAGTGCATCTGAGTAATCCATTGACAAGAGAGTCAGTCTTCCACAGGCATTTCTGACACTTCGGGCATCATGCTTGCCGAGCTGGTTTCCTATTAGTAACATGCAACATGTGGGATCAAAATTGGTGTCAACAGTTTTACATTGAACTTCACTTGTTGTATCACTGGCTACAAGTACATGGGACGATCTTCCAAGAGATCCAGAGGATTATGTGAATAGGTATGGTAATGAGTTCTGCTTTCAATTCATCTGACGTCCATGCTTGCACCTTGTTTACGAGAGAGAACAAATGAGCAAATTATCTCAGACGATGACACTACCAAATTGAAGTTCACTGACATTGTTTGATAAGTAACGCTCTTCAGTTTCTTGACGTGGTCCGTGTAGATGGTGTCAGCCTTTCAGATTGGTGAGACTTGCCAACCATATTAAACATGAGCATTTCCTCATCTCATGTTGAGTAATATAAACGCATTGCATACATGCGTATAGAATACACGGAATGATATGCTGCTTGTCTACGGACTAGATAACCATGGAGAGGAGAGTGGATGATGAGCCGTAGGTGCAGTGAGTCATCCACCTACTCAAGTTGGTTATCTATCATAATTGATTAGTTCATGGACAAGATCTGAGAATTATGGATGATATAGTGCCTTCATGAATGAAAATTTGTGACAAATTTGATAACCCTTTGCTCTCGGACCGGCGATAGGAAAAGAAACATTTTAACATCATGCATACTCACCATCAAAAGTTTTCACCCTTGCATCTCTGCCCTTTACACAAGAATAGTGTTCTACCCTCTTCCACAAGTATGGTGCTTTCAAATTGAGCATCAACACAAGGAATGTCTTCACCTTTTCCAAATGAATGTTAATGGCAAAAAAATTGAATGTATGCTTGCATGTAATGAACAAATAAACAATTCTAGAGATCTTGCATAGGTAGTTGCTCTCCATTGCACCCAATTTGTCAACAAATATAGTAGGCACATTTATAGAGGAGAAATGACAACTAAAGAGGGCCTTAGTGGACTATAAGGTCTTGTCCATTGTAGTTCTATTAGTGGCCTTTCAATACAATAGAAGTGGTAATCTTAGATGTGGAATAGATCTCTTAATTTGAGCGCACTTTAGTTGCACATCTAACTCTGTTAGTTGAAATGCGTGCCAATTCGGCATGTTCCACCCTTGGTTTCCGACCTTTTTGGAATGGTGGGCAATGGTAGGGAACATTGGGGCAATGGCCTCACTATCCGTGCACATCCTTCGTTGTAAACTAAATGTTAATTGTGAAAACACACATCTGTAGTGGAGTTTCGTCATGTGCTTCTTGATGTTTCAAAAACTTAAATTAGCTGTGGTTCTTTTGACCAGCTTGATCTGTAGTCGCTAAATGACTACAAATTTTTCATTTTTTTGTTTTGCGATTGCAATTTTAAAACATCAAGGCATGTAGTATACCGTTGGAAAGGTTTTTTCAAGACCTTTCCAACAGTATATTACACGCCCCAAAATTCCTAACATTCTAGTTCCTAAACTAAAAAAACAAATCTGCAGTCGTTTAGCGACTGCAGATCAGGCTGGTCAAAAGAACCGCAACCAATTTCGGCTGCAGTACTTTTTGGCATAATTTTCTACTAGTGATTTCCCTTTAAAAATTTGTTCTACAACGTACATAGGTTGACGACTCAAATAATACTCTTACACGCATAATTTTGCATGGAAAACTCTCTTGTCCAAATTCACTCATATCACAATTCCCCTAGACCCTTAGGGTTAAAGCTTGATTTTTGATCATAATGTAGGGATCACTTTTAGGTTAAGACTGCTTTAGGTTCAGTGGGAACTCAGAAGTTGTTTACCAAATCCTCAAGGACACCTCTCATTAAGTTAACCATATCCCACCTAAACTGTCCAAGATGTGCAGTGACACAATTCCTTGGAAAGCCATGGAAAACTCATCAGTGCACCAAATTTGGCTCAGTCATGATCTACGAACTTCAAATGAGCTTGCTGTCAAAGTAAGCGAGGAGCAAGTTTCGCCCGCAAACTTCTGCAAACTTCCGCCGGTAACCGCAGTTGGCAGACGTGGCACACGGTCACCCTGTGGACTGACGCTCCGCTGGTCTCGTTTGCTTCTTCCTGGCACCTTCGCCCACGCGCAGCCGAAGCCACCAACTTCCTCGCCAATTGGCATTACAAATACTTCCACCACGAACAACAAGTGAATCACCACACCACGGCTTCGGCACCGCAGCCTACCGACGGAATTACAACTCTTCATCGCCATTACAGTCGCAATTAGGACTCCGATATCAGTCTAACTTCATCAGGAGGGGAGTGAAGTTTCGTAAATTGGAACACAGCCACGGAACAGCACACTGAAGTAGAGAGCTCATTGCTTGCATTCTGGTCGCCTCTCCTGCGTTCCATAGAAGGAAAGACACATTGATTGTTTGCCGATTCATTGGAGTCAGAATTGATCAAAAATCGTTGGGAAAAGAAAATTTTGAGAAGATGGCGTCGGCTGTTCAGAAACTCAGCTGCAACATGGTGTCGACGAGAGGGTTGGCGGTGATGATGCTTCTCGTGCTGCTTCCTGCGGTGCTTGCGCAAACTCCTACAGGAGCTCCAGCTCCTTCGCCGACCTCTGGAGCACCAGGTCCAACTTCACTTCGTGGCTCCCCTACACCCGCGCCTTCGCCCTCGTTTCTAGCACCCGGTCCCGGTGGTCCTGCTCCAACCACAAGCACTCCAAGCTCAGCCGGCAGCCCCCTTGCAGCAAACGGCCCTGCCGGACAGGGCACCTCAGGGGCCCCTGCCTCTGGACCAAATTCAGGCGCTAGTTCTTTAGTGCCATCCATTGCAGCAGCTTCGATTGTGAGCATGTTTGTCTACCTTGGTTTGGCAGCTTTGTGAATGTAATCAAGGTCGTGCAGATTAGGTGGATTGCGCAGGGGAGTGATACAAAATATGCTCAGACTGTTGGCTATGGAATTGCCGGTGCTACCGAAGTTCTGGTATGAGAAGCATCTGCTCTCATTACTTTGTTCAGCGGCTGAAACTACTCAATTTTAGGAGATTCCATAAGTGAGAAAAACAAGCACAAGCTACAGAGAAGGCATGACAAATTGGATAATGTGAAGCCATCGTTTGAGAGCAATTTAGGTCTTCTCTGGAAAGTGCTGAGCATGAATTCGAATGGACTTCTCCACAGCGAAGGAAATGATCGCAATTTTGTAGATGAAGGCAATCTCTGACTAGAGATGATACGTCAAGTGTAGATCATTAGACATCTGGTATATAACCAGCCTGTTACATTGGCTGGGAATTCTTCCGAGTGCAATCTAATACTGCACTTGGCAATAAATTGATCAGCAGACGAGTTTTGTCCCTTTTAACTTACCACACTGTGGCAGCGTATAATGTGTCCTGTTCATCAACTTTCACAAATCTTGCTGCTCTTTGTGGTGCATTTTGAGTAATCCATTGACAAGAGAGTCAGTATTCCTCATGCCATTCTGATAATTCATATTTGCCGAGTTGGTTTCCTGTTTGTACATGCAACGTATGGGAACAAAATTGGTGCTAGCAGTTTTACATTGAAAACACAATATTCAAAATTTTGAGAGAGTGGGATCCTCTCAAAATAATATTGTCCATTTGTCAACCTAAAAGTCATGTTAGGTTGATAAATACTAGATTATATTTCAGATGTGTAGTTTCCATTAAAATGAGAGTATGTTGAGTTGGGAAATCGACTCATTTAGGTTGAGTCAACCTAAATGAGGACACTATGTTAGTCAATTTAGGTTGAGTCGACCTAAATGAGGACATATGTTTGTCAATTTAGGTTGAGTCGACCTAAATGAGGAAATATGTTTGTCAATTTAGGTTGAGTCGACCTAAATGAGGGCAACATGTTGGTCAATTTAGGTTGAGTCGACCTAAATGAGGAAAATATGTTTGTCAATTTAGGTTGAGTCGACCTAAATGAGGACAGTATGTTAGTCAATTTAGGTTGAGTCGACCTAAATGAGGACAATATGTCAGTCAATTTAGGTTGAGTCGACCTAAATGAGGACAATATGTTAATCAATTTAGGTTGAGTCGACCTAAATGAGGACAATATGTTAATCAATTTAGGTTGAGTCGACCTAAATGGTCAATTTTAGGCAACACATCACTCCGCAATTTACGGCGGGAAATCAAATGTTATATTTTTTCTTGAACTCTACAACTCTCCATTGGTTTTCACTTCATTCTTGGATTAATAATTTGCTTTATGTACTCTCAATTCACTGGAAAACTCTCAAAATTTTGAAAATTGTGTTTGAACCGCTTCACTGGTTGTATCTTGGCACATGGTTGCAATTACATGGGATGTTCTTCCAAGAATCCGGAGAATTGCGTGAATAAGCATGCTAATGACATCTACGTTGAATTTATCCAACTCCACCGACTGCAACTTGTTTAGGAGAGAAACAAATGTGCGAATTATCTCAGATGATGAGCAAATTGAAGTTCACCAGGATTGCCTGATGAGCAACAATCCTCAGTTTCCTGACGTGCTCCGTGTAGAATGGTGTCAGCTCTTCAGATTGGTGAGACTTGCTAACCATATGATACATGAGCATTATCCCATCTGATGTTGAGTAATATAAACTCATCGCATACATGAGGATACATAAATTCAATGTTACTCAATAATACCATTTTTATTATAATCCTCAGGCTGTCATCACAGTTTGAGTATCAATTGAAAGAAAGTGCAATATGTGCAGTAAACCTTGTCTTTTGGGGAATACAATATGTTTAGTGAAATGTGTATTGCATAGGTATTTGTAAGGAACAGAAATTTACTCCTATCATATAACCTATCTTTCAGTATGTGGCAATGGACCAAAAATGGTCGGGAATATAATGATGTCAGGGTTACAAGCATTTCATACATGAAAATGGGTTTTTTGATGGGTACTCGAAGACAAGATTAGATGAACTCCAATTGCAGCTAGCTATGTAGAGATAGGTATAATGGCATAGCCTTAAAGTTGCAAGCCTGAAGGCACATAGAAGGTGACACGGATTGCATGGGAAGACTCAGTTTAAAGCTGGTGTAGTTATCTTCACCTCAACTAGGGCTTGAACATCGCAACTCACAACCCTTCAAACATTGCTTCCCATCGGTTGAAAACGCCTCTTGCACGTCACTCTCAAGGCTATTACAAACCATTTTCTAGGAATACCACCTTTACAATTCTGATCCATAATTTTAAATATCACTTTGCATTGGTTTAAAGTAATCCTCCTCAAGTCTACTCTCCTTGCTTTTTGCAATGGCTGGAAGTTTTTTCAAGTGCAATTTAATACTGCACTCGGCAACAAATTGATTGATAGACAAGTTCTGTTCCTTTCAATCTACCAAAAACTAGGATTTAAGTGTATTTAGATTTATGCATAAATTTTGGACAATTCCAACCGCCAACATGTCATACACTAGATTGCAAAACTACACAAATATGGTGGTTGGCAAACATGGAATACAAACATTTGAAGTTGTGATTGTTGTGTTGTTGTGTTGTTGCTTTTGATGTTGACATTTTGATGTTTTTATCCCCACAAGTGCACATCCCTTATTATTTTTGGACAAGTGGTTGGCCAAATATACTTAAATGTCAGTTTTGGGCCTTCAATGAGAGAAACATTTTAACTTTGACGTGCATACTTATTAGTCAATAAATTTTTTTCCATCTTTGCACCTTCTGCCCTTTCCACAAACATGGTGTTCTATTCTCTTTCACAAGTGCGGTGCTCTTGGCCTAGAGATCAACGCAAGGATATCTCCACCATTTTTAGAGGAACCTTAATGACAATGAATGTACACTTCAAGTACGACGTAATGAAACAAATTATCAAATTTTAGAAATATTTCACTGGTAATTGCCATCCAATGCACCCAATTTGTCAACAAATAATGTAGGAAAATTTGTAGATGAAAAGATAGCTAAAGAGGGCATTAGTGGACTATAGGATCCTGCCCTTTGGATATAATGAAGTTGTTTGAGGGTAGTTTTATTATTAGACCTTAAGTATGATATAAGTGGTATGAACCAATCTTAGATGTTGAATAGATGTCTTGTTGTGAGCAAATGTTTGTTGCACGTAAGGCTATGTTGTTTGTGAAAACACACATCCATAGTGGTATTTCAACCACTTTGCTTGTCACTCCTATATGTACAACTGGAGTTGCCCTAATATGCTTCTATTTTTCCTCATAAACACTTGTTCTCCAATGTACATTTACCAACGACTCAGAAAACACTCTCACATGAATTATTATTTATGAACGATATTTTTCTCCAAATTTGCTTAAATCCCAATTTCCTAGTCCCTTATAGTTTACCACAATGTAGGGATCACTTTTGAGTTAAGAATGCATTTAACTTAATTAGGTTCAATGGGAACTCACAAGTTGTTTACTGAATCCCAAGGACATATCTCATTAAGTTAGCATATCCCACCTAAACTGTCCAAGCCAAACATTACTTAGTTGTGTTCAACCGCCTTGACTTCAAATTCAGTTTGAAGCAGTGGGATTCCGGCATCCTGAGTCTTTATTCTAGAATCTACTGCTGGCCCATGAACACACTGATCAGCTGAGTAATGTTCTGAGATTTACAGTGACGCAAGCAAACTTCCGCCGGTAACCGGAGTTAGCAGACGTGGTCACACACGGACACCCTGTGGACTGACGCTCAGCTGGTCTCGTTGCTTCTTCCTCGCAACTTCGCCTAAGCGCAAGCTCGGGCACCGACTCCCTCACCATTTGGCACTACAAATACTTGCACCACGAACTCAAAAGAATCGCAACTTAACAACTTCGGCACCGCAGCCAGCAACGGAAGTGCAACTCTCCATTGCCATGCTATCGAACTAGGGCTCTAATTTCCGCCTCAGTTCATCAGGAGGGAAGTCAAGTTTCGGAAATTGTTATACAGCCACGGAACAGTACACTGAACTCGGGAGCTCATTGCTCACATTTTGGTCGCCTCTCTTGCGTTCCATAGAAAGATACGCACATTGATTGATTGCCGATTGATTAGGGTCAGATTTGATAAAAAATCGTTGGGAAAAGAAAATATTGAGAAGATGGCGGCGGCTATTCAGAAAATCAGCTGCAACACGGTGTCGACGAGAGGATTGGCGGTGATGATGCTTCTCGTGCTGCTTCCTGCGGTGCTTGCGCAAACTCCCAGTGGAGCTCCAGCTCCTTCGCCGACCACTGGAGCACCAGGTCCAACTTCGCTTCGTGGCTCCCCTACACTTGCGCCTTCGCCCTCGTTTCTTGCACCCGGTCCGGGTGGTCCTGCTCCAACCACAAGCACTCCAAGCTCAGCCGGCAGCCCATTTGCAGCAAACGGCCCTGCCGGACAAGGCACCTCAGAGGCCCCTGCCTCTGGACCAAATTCAGGCGCTAGTTCTTTAGTGCCATCGATTGCAGCAGCTTCGATTGTGAGCATGTTCGTCTACCTCGGTGTGGCAGGTTTGTGAATGTAATAAGCTCGTGCAGATTAGGTGGATTGCGCAGGGGAGTGATCCAAAGATGATCAAACAATTGGCTCTAGGATTGCCGGTGCAATCGAGGTTTTGGTATGAGAAGCATCTGCACTCATTACTTCGTTCAGCGGCTGAAACCGAATTCGAAGGATTTTAAGAATCCGAAAAAACACCGCAAGCAATGGCGAAGGGATGACAAATGCGGTCATGCGAAGCCATTGTTGGGAGATATTTATGTCTTCGCTCGTACATGCTGAGCATGAAATCGGATGGACTTCAACTCCCAGCGAAGGCAACTATTGTTTATAATTTTGTAGACCAAGGCAATCTCTTGGTAGAGATGATACCTGAATTCAGGTCATTAGACATTAGGTTACCAGACTGTTGCAATGGCTGGAAATTCTTTCGAGTGCAATTTAATATTTAGTACTGCACTTGGCAATAAAATGATCAACAGAAGAGTCCTGTACCTTTTAAAGTACGAAACTGTCAAGCTTAATATAATGTGTGCTGTACATCAACTGTCCCAGTCCTTGTTGCTGTTTGTAGTGCATTTGAATTATTCATTGACAAGAGAGTCAGTCTTCCACATGCATTTGTCACACTTGATGCTTGCCGACGTTTGCTGGTGGTACATGAAGTATGTCGGAACAAAATTGTTGGTAACGTGTGTATATTTGTCCAAGTCATCGTTGAATGTGCAACCTGGTCCATAATCAAAGTATGCGATCTCTCCAGCATGCAGTTGGCTTAGGAAAGAGTATAAATGAGGAATTTATCTTGACAGACGATGACACGACCTGCGCAATTGAAGTTCTGGAATAGTTTCGCGTGTAATATTGGTTCATTCTGCCTTTTGTTTCTTGTGCCCGGTGTGGCACTATTATACATGTAATAGACGCAGACAAACTGGCCGCAATATGTGGTTGTGATCCTAATTTGGTAAACTTCAAAAAATCTGGCTAATATGATGCATGTCACGTAGAAATTTGGGTCCCACCTCGAAGTTATTGAGGTCAAATTCAAAATGTCTGGGGAGTTCGCCTGGATTTCAGAGAATGTTTAGCAACAACCCCAACTAAACAGGAACAAAACAAAATCGATGACGGTGATGATCTTTTTCTAGTGGAGTCTTAAATTGGGAGAGTGAGTTGCCCTGCAGAGCATCCTCTGCGGAAAAGTGTTGGATATCCTTTGTGGAAATGTTTGTACTGTTGTGCAAGGAACGTGCAAGCTAAGTTATCGCAGACTCTGCAACTGGGTCTCATATACTCTAATTATTCTTCCTCCGTATCTTGCAGTTTGTTTTCGAGAGAGAGCAAACTACACTAAAATATGATATTTAGTGTCATATGGTAGTTTATGTCACTATGGTAACTTTTCGGATGACACTTATGAATAAGTGAACAAATACTGTCACGGATGATGGATAAGTTCATCCATTGGCCAAAACCCTACCTTCTCTTGTCAACAACTTGTGATGAAATATTGTCATGGATGATTGAAATGTGGATGAAAAATTACTTGGTAAGTGACAGTAATTGCAACACTGTAATTCTATAATCCCCCCAAAATTTACAAGGAATGACAAATAATGTGGGGTTAACATTTGGTGTTGGTGACACTATACTGTGGTTTGCAATTAGTATTGAGCAGAGCAATTACAAATTGGTCTGACTAAATATCATATTTAGTGTAGCAAATTGTCTCATACGATGAGTCACACAACCCTGTGCCATTGAAATTCAAGTACATTATTTGATGAACAAAAAAGTTCAGTGTCTTGATGTGCTCCGAGTAGAATCTTCAAATCTCAAATACCTTCCTGTGCTGTGTACATATGGTTATTAAAAAAACAATAAAATATGATGCATCAAAGTTGATTCTATTGCACAACGGTAGTAAATGCACTGGAAAGTGCGTGAAAGCTTTAACTGCACCAACAGGAAACCTCCGTAAGCTTGAAGTGTCAGAAATGCATGTGGAGCACTGACTCTCCTGTCAATGGATCAGCCAAATGTGCTGCAAAGAGCAACAAGCTGAACTCCAAAGTTGATGGACAAGGTATCTAAGCTGCACCAGTCCGTAAGTTAGTTTGAAAGAGACAGAACTCTTCTGTCGATCAATTTTTATTGCCAGAGCAGTACCAAGTACTGAATTCCACTTGACTGACTTCTCAGCCATTGCAAAAGGCTGGTTGTCAAACTAATGTCTAATAAACTACAATTGAGGTATCATCTCTACCCAGAGATTGCCTTGGTCTACAAAATTACCATCGTTGCCTTCGCTGTGGAGAAGTCCATTCGAATTCATGCTCAGCAATTTCTAGCGAAGACCTAAATTGCTTTCAACAATCGCTTCACATGATCCAATTAGTCATGCCAGCTCCGTTGCTTGTGCTTTTTTCTTCTTCTTTTTGTCACTTTATGGAAGCTCTTGACTTGAGTAGTTTCAGCCGCTAAACGAAGTAATGAGAGCAGATGCCTCTCATACCAGACCTTCGATTGCACCGGAAATTCCATAGCCAACAGTCTGAGCACATTTGTATCACTCCCCTGCGCAATCCACCTAATCTGCACGAGCTCCGCTGAATTTACAAAGCTGCCACACCGAGGTAGACAAACATGCTCACAATCGTAGCTGCTGCAAGCGATGGCACCAACGAACCGGCGCCTGAATTTGGTCCAGAGGCAGGGCCCCCTGAGGTGCCTTGTCCGGCAGGGCCGTTTGCTGCAAGGGGGCTGCCGGATGAGCTTGGAGTGCTGGTGGTTGGAGCAGGACCACCGGGACCGGGTGCAAGAAACGACGGCGAAGGCGCGGGTGTAGGGGAGCCACGAAGTGAAGTTGGACCTGGTGCTCCAGCGGTCGGCGAAGGAGCTGGAGCTCCGGTGGGAGTTTGCGCAAGCACCACAGGAAGCAGCACCAGAAGCATCATCACAGCCAATCCTCTCGTCGACACCATGTTGCAGTTGAGTCTCTGAATAGTCGACGCCATCTTCTCAAAGTTTCCTTCCCGCACGATTTTTAATAGAATCTGACTCTAATCAATCGGATATCAATCAATGTGTGTCTTTCCTTCTATAGATGGCAGGAGAGGCGACCAAGATGTGATCAATGAGCTCCCGACTTCAGTGTACTGTTCCGTGGCCGTGTTGCAATTTACGAAACTTGACTTGCCTCCAGAGAAAGTGAGACGGAAATCGGAGCCCTAATACGATTGCAACGGCGATGGAGAGTTGTACTTCCGATGCTCCCTGCGGTCTCGAAGTTGTGATGTGCTGATTAAATTGAGCTCGTGGTGGAAGTATTTGTAGTGGAGGGAGTTGGCGGCCTGGGCTGCGCTTGGGCGGAGGACGCAGCGAAGGTGCAAGGAAGAAGCACCGTGACCACCGTTGTCCACAGGGTGACCGTGTGACCGCGTCTGCGGTGGAAGTTGGCAGCTTCGGAAGGCTGAAACATGTTGCTTGGTCACTTTGACACCAGGACTGACTGAGACATATTTGGTGCACTAATGAGTTTCTCATCATCTTCCAAATGATCGTGTCATTAAAAACCTTGGACACTGATTTAGGTGGGTTGTGGTGAACGGACTAGATAACCAAGAAGAGGAGAGTGGGTGATGAGCCGCGGGAGTGGCGGATCATCCGCCCACTCCAATTGGGTACTATATATAATTCATAAGCTCGTGAACGGTATCTAGAAAAGAATATGAAGACAAGGTTTGTGAGCAATTTGTGTGATAACGGGCATTGCCCCTCCCACCCACCACCCCCCCCCACCACCCCCCCCCACCACCCACACTTTATTCATTGATGCAAAAGTAAATGACGATTAGTAAAAGGAATTGTAAAAGGGTTTTGCACCGCTAGAAGGAGGGGTCGAACCTCCGACCTTGTGGTTAATAGCCACACACCCTAACCAACTGAGCTATTCCAGCATGTTTGGTGCAATTTGTGGCGCCACTCGAGCGCACGCATGCGTCTGCCGGGAGTCAAACTTGGGTCTATTGCTTGGAAGGCACTTATTATAACCGTTGGACTACGGACGCTCAAGATGTTGTGTCATTAGAAACCTTGGACATTGATTTAGGTGGATTGTGGTGAACGGACTAAGGTAGAAAAACCTAAAACGGTGAATGACCACTATTGGTGAACTAGACTAGGGGTAGAATGATTCTTATGCGAACCCAAAATGGCTAATTGTAAAAGTGGTGGCCCGAAAAGGATGCACTGCTAGATGGGATGCAATGATTGACCGGATAGGTGTTGTTTCACACCACTTGCGATCACTTTTGGGTGCCATTAAGTTAACCATTTTCTGTCTTTGTATGCAGAGTAGAATATTTTGATGTTCAAATTAGGGAGACTCTATTGTACAAGTAGGGGGTTTGACTTACTTGCCTCTTTGAAAAAATGTAACTAATTATTTACAAGGAATAAAATTACAAAACAACTTGCATTCCTCATCATTTCCTCTTCTCCATCTCTAAAAAATATTGCACAAAATTTCAAGCCACTTGTTCTAGCCAAATTAGCTTATTTTCACCGCTTTCCATATATCTACCTTAGATAACCAAGAAGAGGAGAGTGGGTGATGAACCGCGGGAGTGGCGGGTCATCCGCCCACTCCAATTGGGTACTATATATAATTCATAAGATCGTGCACGGTATCTAGAAAAGATGAAGACAAAGTTTTTCAACAATTTGTGCAGTCTCAGGCATTGTCCCTCCCCCCTTCCCCCTACTTTATTCATTGATGCAAAAGTAAATGACAATTCGTAGAAGGAATTAGTAAAAGGGCTTCTTGCACCGCTAGAAGGAGGGGTCGAACCTCCGACCTTGTGGTTAACAGCCACACGCTCTAACCAACTGAGCTATTCCAGCCTATTTGGCGCAATTTGTGGCGGCACTGGAGTGCGCACATGCGTCCGCCGGGAGTCGAACCCGGGTCTATTGCTTGGAAGGCAATTATCCTAACCGTTGGACTACGGACGCTCAAGTTGTTGAATTGCAAGTGCTGTAGACACTAGGCGACGACCCTTCTAAATTTGATGGAAGTGTGCCATTAGCGGAAGCTAAGAGCCAGCGGGCTTGCAAGCACCAACCCACCCAACACCTTCAACTCCACAGTAATGGCCCCAGTCTCGGCAGCCTCCCAAGATCCCTTCAACGTCTGGAGAGCTCTGAAAACGGAATATCCTCGCAGCACTTGCAGTTATGAGATCAGTTGACACCCACAAGCATGAGGGAAGATGGTGAAGGCCGTGCATACACATGGTTGCTTAAGAGGGACTCCCTTGTCCAAGACTTTGTGAAGTAGTCATGTATTTGAGCAGAGCTAACGACAACAACAACAATTCTTGTGTTATAAAATATGATAGGATACCCGAATGTCAAAACTTCGTTCAGCCGCTGAAACTACTCAAGTCAAGAGTTTCCATAAAGCGAGAGAAAAAAAGCACAAGCAATGGAGATTGGCATGACAAATTGGATCATGTGAATCAATTGTTGAGAGCAATTTAGGTATTTGCTTGAGATTGCTGAGCATGAAATCGAATGGACTTCTCCACAGCGAAGGCATCCATGGCAATTTTGTAGACGAAGGCAATCTCTGGGTAGAGATGATACCTCGATTGTAGTTCATTAGGCATTAGTTTGACAACCAGCCTTTTGCAATGGCTGAAAATTCTTTCAAGTGCAATTTAGTACTTGGTACTGCTCTTGGCAATAAATTCATCAGCAGACGAGTTCTATCTCTTTCAAATCACGAATCTGCTGCATCTTAGATACCTTGATTTTTTACAATTCAGCTCGTTGCCCTTTGCAGTACATTTGGCTGATCCATTGACAGGAGAGTCAGTTCCCCGCATGCATTTCGGACTCTTCAATCCTATGGAGGTTTCTTGTTGGTGCTGTCAAATCTTGCACGCACTTTCCAGTGCATTTACTACCATTGTGCAATAGAATGAACTTTGAAACACCATTCTTTATGGTTTTGTGAATTGACCATATGAACACGTACAGTGCAGGAAGGTATTTGAGAATTGAACATTCTTCTCGGAGCACACGTCAAGACACTGAATTTTTTTGTTCATCAAACAATGTACTTGAATCTCAATGGCACAGCTTGTGTGACTCATCATATGAGGTAATTTTGCTAGTTTGTTCTCTCTCGCAAACAAACTGCAAGCTACGGAGGAAGAATAATTAGAGTATATGAGACCAAGTTGCAGAGTCGGCTTTAACTTGTACCCTCCTTGCACAACAGTACACACATTTCCACGAAGGGCATCCAACATTTTTTCGCAGAGGATGATCTGCTGTGCAAATCACTGTCCAAATTTAAGACTCCACAAGCAACTGATCATCACCATCTCCAATGTTGTTTTACTGCTGTTTAGTTGGGGTTATTGCTAAACATTCTCTGGAATCCAATAAATTTTGCATCTTGCAACATCATGTACAGGTGGGCAACAACTTGGGGACTCGACTCTTCATTGGAAACCTAAATGACGTGTGTGGGTGGCTATGAAATTAAACCCCCTATATATGAGGACTTCATAGAGAAAAAGAAAGTGTACGTACTAATAGTAGGCTAGAAAAAGGACTCGTGTAATTATACTGAACTTTTCAACTTAATGTGATAAATGCCTCCACTACATCCACAAAATGTAAATCATGAAAAGAAGAGGCCTTTATTTAATTCGGTTTTCAATACCAACATAACCAAATCTCACGATGACTAAAGGTTCACCAACTAACATTGATGAGGCGATTGTGAACCATGGATTGCAAAGAAGCACAAATTCTGAGTACATTGTGGGAGATTGTCTTTTTGATTCTATGTGATATTTATTAGGAAACAATATAGCAAGAGGAGCCTCGAGAGAAGGAATTTCTCGATGCCTATATGAAGCTTATAACTAAATGACCCAAGGGTTGTAAACTATCACTTAGCTTGTCTTTGCCCCAATATTTTGACTGCTTTGAATGACATTAGCACAATATTTCAAACTTTTTTCCTGTTAAAATTCAAAGATTTATAGGAGTTTTACATGTGGTAACAAAATGTAATAAAAATGAAATATAAAAATGCAGACAAATATTGAGGGAGTAGTGTGGCCTTTCTGGCGTTGCTTGTCGTATAATCAAGCACGTTCGTTGTGTAGGTGTGTTTAGAATGCCAATGGACACAACATGTATATGTCAAATAGTATGATTCTACTCACATTTTCATATAGGTTGCTAGAAATATCTAGGCACTTGAAAAAAATACACCAATTTTTTAAATTATGTACTAAGGGAGATTGTTGCACAAAAATAGTATAAAATATGTGAGTTTGAATATATTAGATGGTCCCTATTTATATGCGTGAAAGGTATTAGTGTAGACATTCGTAGTTCTAGCATGGAGACTAGACTGTTATTATGATTAGCAAGTTAAGAGAAATTTAAGATAGAATGTGAGAATCATAATTTGAAAAATATTTTGGTCCTACTATACCCTACATTGAACACAAACCTCATTTAATTCTTAATAGGCTCAATTTTTCTGGCAAACGAAAGGGGCTTTACTAGGAGCTTGGTTGTGTTAGGTTCTGTAGATTGCCAATCTCCTTGGCCATGGATAGAAAGAAAGTGCCCGAAGACTTCATCACAATGAAAGCTAGCCTTTAACATTAGGCTAGATGACTTTGTCAAAATGCTAGACATTTTAATGGGACTTATTTAGTTTTCAGACATTAAATTGAATTGTATTTGTAAATACAAATTATGATGACTTTTGCCTTTCTCATTTTACCATTTGCTAAGTTCCAACTTCCACTTACCCTAGACAAGAGAATAGTTCTGCATTGTTGACATTCTGAATGGTCCACCATTAACTGACATTTAAGTATATTTGGACAAACTAATTGTTTGGAAATAATAAGGGGTGCGCACTTGTGGGAACCAAATATCAAACAACAACAACAAAAGCAACAACACAACAACCACAAACTTCGAATGTTTGTATTCCATTTTCCACGGGGAGGTCACTCCATTGTAAAGTTGAACAACCAGTGCGAACACTTTACATGTAAAAAATGTAAAAAATGTAAAAAAAAATGTACATAAAGCATCACCAAAATGGGTCAAAATTTTATCCTTTTTTTTCATGAGTAGATATACACGGTACCTATTACATAGTAAAAAATCGTAACTAAATTTGATGATTTGTTTTTTTATAAAACATACGGTTTCTAACTAGAGTGACGTAGAATTGAACTAAAAAAATTACTACAAAAATGAAGATGACTAAAAATTTCAAAAAATATACAAAAGATACTATCAATGGTTATGTATATGTAGAAAAAATATCATAAATTTTAAAATTATCTATGGCATGTAATATAGGGGTAGCAAACTTTGTTCGCACGTGGTGTTCAACTTGACAATGGAGTGGCCTCCCCGTGCCATTTTCATCAACCACCAAATTGTGTAGTTTTGCAATCTAGTATACGTCATATTGGCAGTTGGATTTGTCTAAAATTCATGGATAAATCCAAATATACTTAAATCCTAGTCCATTTCTTCTACATTATGAAATTTAGTTATGAAATATACATGGCATTGCTTTCTTTTCTTTTTTCTTTTTTCTTTTACTTCATGGCATTCCCAAAGTTTCTTTCTTTAGTAATTGTTTGACTTGAGGACAAACATTTGGGGAGTAGAAATAATGAATTAACAAAAAAATTGAAAGAGTTTAAATTTGGTAATCCTATATTTATGATACAAAAGATCATAACAAATTGAAGACCCATGTTAAAAAAAATACTATAAAGTTAGATAATTTGACGGAGGTCACTAACTCCTTACATCCCATTTAATAGACCCCATTGTGTATTAGTCTTCAAACACATTTACTGGAGAGATTTTTAAAATACTAGTGATCTCCCCAAGGATGTGCACATGTAGTTGCATTTTAATCCTAAATATATACATTACCTCTTAAAACTAGATTTTCAACAATTATGTTGTAGACAATCCCAAAATTGATATTTAAGTAAAACTGGACCAAGTCCAAGTCCTAAATTATACCATGTTGAATTCTATCATAGAATCTTATGATAGGATTGTAATGTAAGATCCTTCAATAAAATATGCAAAGTTGATTATGATAATATTATGGAAATTATTTTTATTGTATTTTCATTATTTAATATTAATATGTTCACAAATTAAAAATATGTATTCAATTATTTTCATCATATTTAAATAGCATAACATTCAAGTTATCACTAAGGATTCACATATCTCCCATACAATTCAGGTGTGTGAGAAGTGCATCAGCAGACCCACCCATGCAAGTGAAGCAACAGAAAAGTCCAGATTTTGAAACTTTGTCCAAATTTACTTAAATTTGAGTTCCATGATACGGTGCTTCCCAAATCAGCATTCAAATTCACAAAAATAGGCTTTCATGTTCTGATCTTGTACAAATTCTTTGCAATAAATATCTAAGTTCAGTTCGTAAAGGCATGGGGACCGACTTCATATCAAATCCGGTCTTAATTTCACATTCGATTTTCGAACACGAGTTTGACGGTTTGGATTGCTAAAAGTATGTTGGGATTTCAAAGTAGAGGCACCTAGAACCGATCGCTTAAGAGATTCTGCACCAAATCTGGAGAAATATAAGACAGTGCAATTTTTTTCCCGTGCAGGAAGATAGAAATCAGGAGGATTGCAAATTTTTCAATGATTTTATTCCTTGAATTGAAATTACTGAGTTTTGAAGCTAAATGTCGGCACAAACACATTACCAATGTCTAGAGGCTGCCATAACCATTCATTTTGAGGCGAATTCCTCCGCACTTTAGCACTCAAAACTGGGGACATGTGTTATGACACTATTGATTTCTTGGTGATACCGTAACCAAAGTTGGAGACTGAGGGTTAGTTTTCATGTAAGCCACTTTGCCGACCAGATTCTAGTGGAAATGTAGATTCCACCTAGTGGCATCTACATTTCCGCTAGAATCTGGTGGGCGAGCAACCTACATGGAAACAAACCCTGAGAAGCCGTGAAACATTTGAACCTTATCTTAACCACCCGCAAGAAGAAAAATTGAAATCAATCCCGACCTTATCAAAATTATGGCACCCTATAGATTCCTGATGGGTCCTAATCGGGAATGGGCATCTCCACTCTAGTGTCTCGGATGCGTATGCACCATGATCCTTTGTCGGATACTCACATGTCAAATGATCATATTTCGGGATATTTTTTGAACTATTTGCATCCGGCATATGATCACCTGACAAAGGATTATGCTGCATATGGTCATCCAGCATACTGACCTCCAAACCACAAACCACAAATCACATTCGAGTAGATATGAACCATATGCAGACTACAAACATCAGGGTTACAAACAATTCAGGATTAAAAGCATCTGAACTGTGGACAATTGGACTATCCATCACATTCACATAGTATTTTGAACCTCAAGACTTGAGGTATCTTGTCCATGACTGAGACTAATCGGATTACGAACCACATTTGCATCACCTCAAACCATATTTGCATAGTTGCAAACCATAGCCAGACTACAAACATCCATAATATAAGTATACTTAACATGAGGCATACTGAAAAGTGTTGCCACACACAAATGTGGGGTGCAGTGAACCCAAAATTTTGAACTATATTTTCCATAGCCCACACATTGCTAGAATACCATCACACAACTATCCAAGCCAAGACCTTCACACTAGTGCAGGAATGCGAATGCCCATGGGTGGAGTTTGAGGAGGTAATCATAAGCAGGTTCATTCACCGCTCCCAGTTGGGGCCAATTGGAGGATAGTTGCAGAAGTTATTGTCTACTACCGCATGTATCTCGCATGGAATGATTTATAGTCTCCAGGAAGCAAATTGCTTAGGCAAGTTGAGGATTCACAGACATAGTGGCACGAGAGCGATTCCATAATGTTGCTTGCACAACACTAACCCTCAAAGGCACCCAAATTATTGGGACACTTGGGAATATCTTGCAACATGTTTGGATCAAGATGTTGAATGGCAAAATCAACGTTTGCCTTGGTGCAATCATAGTGCTCATACATCCACAACTTGATGGCGCCCTTAAGGAACTCCAAGTCGTGCTTCAAAGTACTTTGCTTCCCGCCAATGATTGCTTGCATTCCACGACTGCCGTACTCCACACTAGGAGGAAGAAGTTCCTCTTCATTTTCGTCGATGAACTCCATGGATTAGCCATAACAAAGCAAGGAGTTTGACATAGGATCGTCGAAGAGAGAAATTAATTGAAAATAGATGAGGCAGTACGCAGGTTAAACTAAGGATTAATGCAATTGTGAGGGTGAGGAAGTTCAATATGTGAAGAGACTAAACCCAAAAAAACTAAGGCTACAATAAGGGAAATCAGTTAGATTTGATGGAGTAATGAATGTGACAAATACACACATGTGAGAATATCTCACATGCGTACCAAGATTGGATAAATTCATCCCCAACTTCTAGATATCAAGTGCACCATAGGAGGCTGTGTATTAAAAAATGTTGCAATACACCTACAGTTGCTACAAAATAATAACACGGTTTCTAAGTTCCATATCCTATTACTTTGTTGTTGCTTTACTACCCACTCCCAAAAGCTTTGACAATGTTTGCTAGATGATTCAATCTCGTACATACAAGTGGATATAGGGGATTCAAATACTAATTCTAGTGTATCCTAAAGGAAAATACAAGCTAGTAGACAACACATTTGTTCATTTCTAAGTCTAACATTAATACACATGAAGTATACAAACTTGCCGTATCCATCTTCAAATACAATACCTTCTGACACTTGGGAATTCCTATATTCGAACAAAGTGCAAGGCATTGTTTAGCTTCCCGAGACAAACATTATACAAAACGACAACAACTTTGAACACAATGTAGATGTGTGGCGTTTTTGTACCACCCCCCTCCAAGGGAGCCTAAAAATGCCACACAAACCCTTCAATGAGGGTGGCCTACACTTGCATGTGTCCAAGCCGAACCCGGGTGGTAGGTGTATAAGGTGAGTGTTTAGATTTTGGAGGGGGATTGAATTTGTGTTGTAGTACCTCTGGAGGTTGGGCCTTAGTTTTTAATATTGTGGTTCTAAAAGCCACTAATCATTTTCATACCTCGTTCAAACCTAGACCTACGACCAAGTCTAAGTACAGACGTACCAGCCCTGAAACCAAGGCCATCCTAACTTATGAATTGAGATGGCTCTAGTACACATCAACCGAATGTTATTCATACCATCCCTAGCTCAGTGGACGGAATAACGACGGTTTGATCGACCATTCAATGTATTACTACTTTTTTATTTAGTTGTGTTTAGATTTCCTAAACGAGGGAACTTGGCTTAAGTCCCACCCTTTATACAACTTCCTTCTTACTTAGTTAATTTTATTTATACATCTTATTTTATTACATTCATGCATTAGGCATCACCCCTAATATGGTTGATGCATCCCTTAGCTTGGAACCTTCTAGGGCCTCGTGTAAGTCCCTTAAAGGTCGAGTGACAGCTCAAATCCTTCGGACTTCAACAGTTTGAATGGTAGTCTCACCCTACCGAGTTAAGTTTCCGATTCGGATTTTCTTGCCAACAAGGGTTCACGATATATTTGGTGGTTTTTTCTTGTTAAATGTATTACACTAAATGGACCACAAAATGGAGACTAGGGTGACGGATGATCTATAAGTTCAAGATGTTGCACAATCTTCAAGAATTGGAACTATAACTCCCAATTCATGGAGCCAACAATACAATAGTAGATTCGTGGGTCATTAATCCCACCTTTCTACCAACAACATGCAGAGTGACCATGCCGGTGATTAATCTGACTTCACCACACACGAAATTTTCTAATAATCAAAGCTACTATCACAAAATATACCAAGGCGTCCCGAAAACAACGGAGTTGGATACCTCTCTTGGTGGTTAAGTGGTTGAACCACTTGATCTTACGAGATAGATGAATGCGTTTAGGAATGCATACATTGGCTGCGCTCCCTCCAATCCTAAATTGAAGCTAGAATTAGTTAGCTTATCTTAGTACTCCTTGTTCGGTTTGGCTTAATGTAGGCCGAGCCACTACCTCCTTATCTTGCTTTCAATTTTTAAAATATGCTCCGAGCACTTTTTTTAATCTTCAACGGACACTTCCAGTTCTTGCCGAAAATTGATCTTATTTTTGTTGCGGACCTCTCCATGAGGAGTGCCCGAAATACCATGGGCACAAGGGGGACCCCGGAGTGACACCCGAGACTTGTGGCGCCGTTGGTGAGAGGGCCCAAGTGATCCTAGTGTGGGTAAGGGCCCCGGACATTAGAAACACCTCCCACCCACGGAGACTAGGAGACACAAAGGTGAGGCCATAAGCTATGCATAGCTTATGACGTGCCAATTCAAGAATGCTTAAAAGCATCTCAATCAAAGGTGTGAGCTAGGAGATATGGCAATTTGAGTGGGGCGTTGTTCCGGGACAGCGTCCTGGTACAGTAGTGGCCTGGGAGTGGCTCCTAAAACTGCGAAGCTTTGAACAGGCATAACTTCCTCAATACTTGCTTGAATGGGGCAAGTGAGTAGTCCATTGGCATCTACGTGAAATGTAGATAACGATGGAGTGGTTGCCTATTAGCATCAGAGACCATACGAAGAAGTTATGGTATTCTGAAACTGCTGGGGGCTTCCAACCCCGGCGGCTAAGGGAAAATGTCTACTTGGCCCCAAATGTTGGAAGAGAGACAAAAGATTATTTGACGGTGGGGTAGGGGCCCTGCCTAGAATCCTAGAGGCTTATATGGGTGAGGTGATATGGCCGAACCCACCTAAGGCCGAATGACACGGCCTCCATGGGCATTGGCCCAATGTTGTCTAGTATAGTTCGGGTTGTTGTAGTGTTGCTCCGGCATCGCGATGATCAACACAAGATTGGACTTCCATGGGTAGAAGTCCACATCTTAGCAATAGTAACCGATTAAGGGATGAATCATGAATGAAATAGTAGGAGGGTTGGTTCCCCTCCTATGGATCAAGAAGGTCCGCGGTATGGGGAGCTAACCATTCGCAGGACGGAATGTGAAGGGACACTGCCCCAAAAATTTGTAGCTAGGATATATAGTTATATTTCTACAAGTGTTGAAGTCTTATGAAACAAGCTTTAAAAAAATGCACTAGTCACGTTGAATAACTATTTTCTATTGATGCTTCAATGTCCAAGAAGTGCACAATTCGAGGATGAAGAATTCGATATTTTGGTCTAAAAAATGGCGATGTTGCATGTGCATATTTTGCTGCCATGGCCCATGCATATATTGGAAGCTAAAAATTGGCAAGAGGCAAGTCGGTACCTATATTAGTGACCTCAAAATATGAGAGGTAGGTCAGTGTGTCTAGGCTGCAAAAAAATGTCAAGTTCGTAAGGCAAAAATCTAACCCAACTAAACACTTCGCACATAATTATCTCATGTTGGCATTCACTATAATTTTTGTAGACTCCCTTTAGACCTAGGCAATACAACTCCTTGGGAGTGAGGGCGGAATGTTGAAGTACTAGAACTTATGTACGGTAAGCAAAGAAGATTTACGTACGGTAAGTAAGGAAGACTTACATACGGTAAGCAAGGAAGGATTACGTACGGTAAGCAAGTAGAACTTATGTACGGTAAGCAATTAGGACTTATGTACGGTAAGCAAGTATGAGTAGTTGCTTGGTGTCTTTGGCCCATAAAGATAATTAAGAAGCATGAGAAGATTGTTTTCTCTCTCATCTTGTAAACATTACCAAGCCCCGTTGTGTACATTGTCCATGTATCATTTTCTTCTTTTTTCATTCTTCAATAGGTTATGGGCCCACAAACGTGAGTTGCTAAGGAGGGAGGTTCGGATGTGATTGGATCTTCATTGGACTAGCCTTGATGTGTTTGAGTGCTACACTTTGAGATTTTGTGAGTTTTATGTGTTATTGTTTTGAAGAGAGCCGGTTGTGAGTATGGATTGCCATTTGAATGCATTAGAGTGCAAATAGTTGTATTAGTGACTAAACTAAGTGGGTTTAGTGAAAGTGCATTCAAAGAGAACTAGTTGTAAGTGTGGAATGCCATTTAAATGCATTAGAGTGCAAATAGTTGCACTAGTGGCTAAACTAAGTGAGTTTAGTGAAAGTGCATTAAAAGAGAGTTGGTTGTAAGTGTTTGGTATTCAAGTGACACCAAAAGTATTCAATTAAGTGGTTAGGAGCTTAAGAGGTACTAAAGTTGTTGACTTGATAGCTTGGGGTTGAACAAATACTAGAAGTGCTCAATTGAATGTTGTGAAATGTAAGTGGCACAAGAGGTGCTGATTTGAGGTGCTTGGTGTTTGAACGACACCAAAAGTACGGAATTGACTGTTTATGCATTTGAGTAACATTATAAGTATTGAATTGAGTGTTTAGAGTTTGAGTGGCACTAGAGGTGCTGAATTAAATATCTAGAGGTTTTAAGGTGCTGCATTAAGTTCATACGGAGGATTTGAAGCATTTTGAGTGAGTGGGAGCCAACCATCTTGAAAAACATGAGTTCTAGTGATGGTGAGTGGCCGAGGCATGTGGACAAATTCAATGGCGACAACTTTAGTCTTTGAAAATTTAAGATGGAGATGGCCCTTGCGGCCAAGGATCTATGGGACATCGTGGACAAGTCGGAGTCACCCCTATCAAGCACCGCTGATGAGAAAGACAAGAAGGAGTACGAGCGGCGTTGCAAACGCGCCTTCGCCATGATCGTCACCAACTTGGCGGACAAAGAGTTGGCGCACATCAAGGCGTGTAAGGGACCAGCGGAAGCGTGGGCCACATTGTGCAACATCCACGAAACCAAGACCCTCTCCAACATATTATTCTTGAGGCGCAAATTCTTCACCGTGAAGATAGAGGAGGGTGGCGACATGCTTGAGCACATCAACAAGGTAAAGTCTCTTGCGGACCAGCTAACTTGTTTAGAAGTGCGCGTAAAAGATGAAGACATTGTGATGGTCTTGTTGGATAGCCTCCCACCATCCTTCGAGCACCTTATCACGGCCCTAGAGACGAGGCCCGTGAAAGAGCTCACCGTGGAATTCATCACCGCACGACTCATGCACGAGGCGTTCAAAAGGAAGGAGAGGGAACCTCAAGGGGAGGATGCGGCCATATTCTCACGCCAAGGAAAGGGGACGAGCACCAACACGAGGCCCGAGGCACGCACGTGCTTCAAGTGTGGCAAACTGGGCCACATTGCTTGTAATTGTTGGGGCACCAAAGAAAGGGCCAACGACGCAAGGGCGGCGGTTAGTCGAGGCGATTGCGTGTTCGTGGCCGCCGACGGAGCACCCAAGACGCACGTGACCAAGTGGATCGTGGACTCGGGGGCCACACAACACATGACGCCAGATAGACACACATTCGACACATATGAGAGGGTTTTGGGGCGCAAGGTGTTCATGGGCGACAACGGCATAGTGGAGGTCGTGGGCAAGGGTTCCATTGTGATGGAAAGCAATGTGGAAGGCCAAGCGAGGCGCATCGTTGTGCAAGACGTCCTCCACGTGCCAAAATTGCATGCCAACTTGCTCTCGGTGAGCAAGCTGGTCTCAAGGGGTTTGAAGGTGCATTTCGATACCATGGGGTGTGTGGTGCGCACACGTGAAGGCGAGATGCTTGCCGCGAATCGCATGGAGGTTAACTTGTATCAATTGGAGCTCCAGCTAGTCGGCGGCGCCGACATGAGTTGTCTCGCACACACATCGGCCAACGGGCCCCTCATGGAGCTTTGACATAGGAGATTGGGCCACTTAAATGCAAAGGGCGTTAAGGCGCTCCAAGGCATGGTAAGCGGCATCGACCTAGGCAAGGTTCCGTGCAAAGTGGAGCCATTTGCATGTGAGGGATGTGTGGAAGGTAAGTGAGCGAGGCAACCTTTCTCCACTGACGGTGCGCACCAGGCCACGAAGGTGTTGGAGCTTATGCATTCGGATGTGTGCGGGCCTATGCGGACGACGTCGTTGGGCGGAGCAAAATACTTTCTAACCTTCATAGATGATTTCTCAAGGAAGGTGTGGGTTTATATGTTGAAATTGAAGAGCGAGGTGTTGGAGCGCTTCAAGGAGTGGAAGGCCTTGGTGGAGAACCAATCGGGTCACAAGGTGAAGGTGTTGCGCTCCGACAACGGCGGCGAGTACACGGGCAAGACATTCGACGAGTTTTTGCACAAACACGGCATTGCAAGGAACACATCAGCGCCTTACACCCTTCAACAAAATGGCGTGGCGGAACGTGCTAACCGCACCATCATGGAGATGGGGAGGTCCATGTTATACGCCCAAAGACTCGAACGTGAGTTTTGGGTGGAGGCGGTACAAACCGCAGTGTACACACGCAACCGGTGCCCGAGTCGCGTCGTTGAAGGAATGACGCCGGAGGAGGCGTGGAGTGGGAGGATGCCATACATCTCTCACATGCGGGTATTCGGGAGCGTCGCTTATGCCAAGGTGCCTGATGAAAAGAGGACCAAGCTAGATGCAAAGGGCATCAAGTGCTTGTTCCTCGGGTATTGCGAGGGCACCAAGGCGTATAGACTTATGTGTTTGGATACCAAGAAGATCATCAAGAGCCCCGATGTGGCATTCTTCGAAGACACGGAGCATTCGAAGGAGTGTCGAAGTGGGAGTGATGAAAGACCAGCGTTGGAAGGACCGACGCTTGCGATGGATAGTTCCGCACATGGACCAGCCCCTCGTGAACCCGTGGACCAGCCCCTTGTGAATCCGTGGAGAACGCCGTGGAGGACACGAAAGAGGAATTGGTTGTAGAGGAGGACGTGGAGGTGCAGCGTGAACAAGTGGTGCAACCGGACACTAGCAAACGCAACAAAGGCAAAAAGATTATAAAAAAAGTATCTCCACCCACCCCACCAAATAGAGGTGACAATGGGACCGCGGAAGAGTCTAGGTACTCGAGGAGGGTCCGCAAGCCAGCCGGAGAATGGTGGATGAATCATATCTTGCCTCCACGTGATGAGGAGCGAGCAAACATGGCGGTCGTAGAGGAGCCTCATACCATAAGTGAGGCCATACACTCGCGTGATGCAAGCAAGTGGGAGCAAGTCATGCAAGAAGAATACGACTCCCTCATGGCCAACGGCACGTGGGAGTTGACGCCGTTGCCGGTAAACCGCAACCGCGTGGGATGCAAATGGGTGTTTCGCACCAAGAGGGATGCGAACGGGGATGTTGTGCGGTACAAGACAAGGTTGGTTGCAAAGGGATTCTCTCAAGTCGCGGGCGTCGACTTCAACGAGACCTTTGCTCCCGTGGCCAAGTTTTGCACCATTCGATGCATGCTTGTTGTCGGGACAGCCATGGGCTTGGAGATGCACCAAATGGACGTAAAGACAGCGTTCTTGAACAACGACTTGGAGGTGGTAATTTATATGGACCAGCCCCCGGACTTTGTGCAAAAGGGACAATCCCACCTCATATGTAAGTTGAAGAAGGCGCTTTACGGACTCAAGCAATCGTCACGGGTATGGTTCGAGTGAATTCACCTCTTCTTCACTAATGAGGGCTTCGTAAGAAGCCATGCTGATCATTCTTTGTACATCAAACAAACGGGCGATTATTTCATGGCGGTGGTGATCTATGTGGACGACCTCATCATGTTGGCGAGCGATATGACCATGATAAACGAGTTGAAGTCTAAGCTTGAGGAGGAGTACGACATGAGCGACCTCGGCGAGCTGCACTTCTTTTTAGGAGTCCACATCGAGAGGGATAGGGCGGCGCACACAATCACCATGCATCAAGGGAGCTACATCGAAGGTGTGCTCAACGATTTGGTATGGAAGATTGCAAGCCCGTCGGGACGCCATTGGATCCCAAGGTCGCTTTGGTGAAACTCACGGATGAGGAGTACGACCAGCACTCGCAAGAGATGCATAGCATTCCTTACAAGGCATGCGTGGATAGTTTGATATATGCAATGATGGCCACAAGGGCCGACCTTGCATTCGCGGTAAGCATGGTAAGTCAATTCATGTCCAAACCGGGTCCGATGCACTGGGCGGCAGTCAAGAGGATCATGCGTTACTTGAAAGGCACCTCAGACATGAAGTTGCGCCTTGGAGGCAAAGGTATCGCCATGAAAGAATATTGCGATGCGAATTGGGGTGGAGATACGGATGAAAGACCCTCCACCACGGGATACGTGTTCTTTGTAGGAGACGGGGCCGTTTCGTGGAATAGCAAGCGCCAACCCACGGTGGCTCTATCAACTACGGAGGCAGAATACATGGCAGCGAGCCAATTAGCCTAGGAAGCCATTTGGCTTAGACAACTCATGGTAGATGTGGGATGTGTGTAAAATGAGGCCACCATCATCATGTGCGACAACCAAGGGTGTATTGCTCTAGCAAAGAACCCAAAGTACCACTCTCGCACGAAGCACATCGATGTGCAACACCATTCATTCGCGAGAAGATGGAAGACGAGATGATCGACTTGAAGTATTGTCCCACGGAGCATATGGTTGCCGATGTACTTACAAAGGCACTTGGAAAAGACCGGCATCAAATGATGACCAAGGCGATGCGGTTGGACGTCCAATGACACCTCACAAAGTGAGAGTGTTGAAGTACTAGAACTTATGTACGGTAAGCAAAGAAAATTTATGTACGGTAAGTAAGGAAGACTTACGTACAGTAAGCAAGGAAGGATTACGTACGGTAAGCAAGTAGAACTTATGTACGGTAAGCAATTAGGACTTATGTACGGTAAGCAAGTATGAGTAGTTGCTTGGTGTCTTTGGCCCATAAAGATAATTAAGAAGCATGAGAAGATTGTTCTCTCTCTCATCTTGTAAACATTATCAAGCCCCGTTGTGTACATTGTCCATGTATCTTTTTCTTCTCTTTTCATTCTTCAATGCGGAATGGCATGGCCACCAATGGCCACCAATGGCCATAACATTTTGCCTTCACTCCCAAGGACCTAGTTTTGAGAATGGGGAGGGATAAATTAAGGAAATAAATTGATAGAAAGCCCATCCACAAATAGGTACACCCACAACTCCCAAAGGAATGCTAAGTGATAGGAAGCTAGGAAGAAAATTGGAATGTTTCTACAATAGGGTGCTTGCAAGGTCAACGTCTATAGGCAACATTTCAAGTCAATTAAGAAAACATGGTACAAGTTCAAACATCTCACTTGCAAATCTCTCAAGGTTAAACGATGGCGACTCCTCATGGTCCTATTCCATGAGGTTTTTTGAATTAGAACTCAAGGCATTCTCGCCTCCATTGGACGATGGAAGTAGAAAAAGTTGGATAATATATGAATGAAGAATTGGATCAAGAAAGAAACACACTATATGTCTCATGGTAGCGCGACAAGCCTGGATGTTGGTACTTGATGAAACATATACTATCCTCATTCCAAAAAACAATTGCGTGCATGGGATCATAAACATACTTTGAGAGGGCACTAACATGTAAAGATGTCTAGATCAACTATTAGATCATTCTCTTTGCTACAACACCCAAGAAAACCAAGGAAAGTTGGTGCTTTCTCACAAACACCTCTCCAAGGGATTCCAAAAGATGATTTGGACAATTTGTTGACCTCCACATTGTTCCAAATGACATCTCCTTTGAAGGGATCAAAATCACTTGGAGTGTTGCTACGCCCAAGGTTTAGGGATGGTGGAAGAAAAACATTATTCACTGAGCTGGTGAGCACTTTTGTAAATGCAAATGCCTTGAAGCTTTGAGTCTACAAGGCAAAGAGAATGTAGTTCAATAAAAAACCATAGAAGACATGCCATACCAATGTAATCAACCAAACCAAACCACATTCAAAGAAAACAACCAACTTTATTTCCTGCTACATCACCCTTTGTGAGGGGTACTTAGGTATTGATGCAAGTCCAACTTTCAAAAACTCTGAAGTCGGTCCTCTTCATATTTTTCTCTTGGTGGAGGGTTTGTTGGACATCACTAGTGCAAAATTATAGTAGAAAGATCCCATTATCTTGAAGAAAAAACGTACAAAATTGGAACACCCACTTCTAGTACCAGGTGTTAGATCGATTCCATGAAGGAGTAGCACTCAAGTCTTGTGAGTGAGGGACATGAAGCCCAACATGCATGTCAAGGATGACTACATTTGCATCAAAACTAGGTTGTTTGCCACTTATGAATGTACATGTGGATTGCAAAAAAAAAAGCAAGAGAAATATTATGAAAACATGAACTTAAATAGAAAATTAAAGGAGAATAAATTTTTGAAGAATGGAATCGACTTATGAATTTCAAAAAAAAAATATTACTTGCACAGTTGGCAAGGGTTGGTTTTTTATGGAGGCTTTGGGATCTTGAATAATTGACTCCATCGTGTGCAAAAAACTCCCCTCGATTGTCTGGGCACGAACAAGTGTGCTAGAGCTATTTTTCTTAGGAGGATCATCAAATGGAAGGTGCATCTATACATGCCAAACCTGCATGAAATCCAAGTTACTACAATCTTGCCCACATGCCTTTGATTTCTTTGCATGCTCTTCAAGACTTTCCCCATATCTCTTACGATGTAAACATGAGGATGAAGGACCCTATGTAGAACCAAACACCACAACCGGGACTGTTAGAGTGGATGCAACTTCAATGACATCATCTTTAATAAAGTCCTTGTCACTGTCCTCCACCACAACTAACATCCTTGTGCAACCCTTTGTAATAGTGAGTTGCGCATGATTGCCCTTGTTTTTCCCACTTGGATCAACCATCCCCTCAACTATAAAACTTTTTGCACCTGTGGCTTGCTTTGTTCTATATTTTCCTTGTGTATTCTTGCTACCATCATTATGGTCATCACATCAGACCTTGAGGCAACAAAGGTTTTTGAGGTTGGTTGTGTTTGACTGCTCTTTGTGCCGCAAGGAGCATGCTTGTTCTCATGATTCTTCACCGAAGCTTCCTCCTTGGTCTTCAATATTTTAGCAAGATTTACAAGTGGTTCACTCCCAACATGATTCCAATCAATGGATGTGTCAATTGTGCCTTTCAACTGGAGCTCATCATAAGGGGAAAAAAATCTTTGGCAATCACGGTATCAACCTACTTGGCAAGGTGAGGAGGACCCCAATTTCCCACAATCCCGAAGTTGTAGATACAACCTGGGTGATAAGGTTAAATTTAAGTCTCGAGTGAAGATGGTCTGCAAATACCTTTTGGCCGCAACTTGAATTTGAAGTACCTGCAAGAGTCTTTGTGAGGCTACTAATAAGCTAAATAACAAAAAACAACAATTTTGCGGACCATGTGGCAAGAGAATACCTTGCAAGTAGCCTTTAGGAAACCTTCAATGCGTCAAACTACTATTCAAATGGGAAGTTGTGAGAAATGAGCTTAATTTGTTTGAACTCTCTAAAGAAACAAGAAGTCCATACCATTTGCCTCCACTTCTCAATTTATTTGCAAATACATATTGCATGTGCTTGGATTACAATCTCCCCATATTAAGTTTTGCATAGTCATTCAAGGTTCTCACTTGTAGCCTCTGTTTCCGAGACAAAGATCACAATGACACGTGCAACATGAGCATAAGAATCAATAGTGAAAAACGTATAGAAATAAAGAAAGTAACATACGTACAAAAAATTGTACCTGCCACCAGTATGTCGCCTTATGGAGGAAAAACTCCAACTATATGTCATTCATGCCAAGCAACGGGAAACCCTCCTCTTCCTTCCACTCTCTTCTAAAAGTCCAAACTTTCAACCACCTTACCTTTCTTCAACATTCACTTGTGAGAGAACCTTTTTATGTAGTTTTTTTTGGCTCATCTTGGGATTTGAATTTATATTGTAGTGTATTTTAACCTCATACAAGAAATCAATGCCAAACTTAGGGTTAGCAATTGCAAGAAGTTTACGGAATTTGCTATTGTGTTTTTTTGTGTCCTTGTTGAACTCCTCTGTTTTGAAAGCTTGGACCCCAATTACTGTTTTTCCTTTGAGATTGGGTGTTGTCTGCTCGTAACCTTAGTTGCTATCTTCGTTGCCCTTGCATACTCGTCCTGTAAAGGTTTTTAAATTTCAAAACTTGAAAGTGCACACTGCGGAAAATTGAAACTTGTAAGTGCACACTACGAAAGTGATAGGTATTATGTGACATGTGGAAACTTACATAGTAAAGGTAATGTAGGAGTGCATTCCGTGTTAATTTGTACCACTTTTGATGTGGATGATTTGAACTTAAGAGACTGATCATAGAGATGATGAAGCAACAATCTTTGGAAATGCTTCATTTGCATGTGAGCATGTTTTTGCACGTTGAAAAGATCATGTACTAGGTTTGTTGTAACATGCCCAAATTTAGTGGACCTACATATTTTAAAGTGAGAACAAGAACGAGGCTGACCAAATATGTGAGATACATAAAGGAAAAATAACCTAAGTGAGAAGTGACATGTTGATCTTTGACATGGCCACTGAAAAAATTGCTTCTATTCCCTTAGAATTCATGACATATGCATTGGGGCATGCATGCATGCAACAATCGTGAAAGATAAAATCAACCAAATTCATATCAAAGATGCGCTTCATGTGCCCAAATTACATGCCAATTTGTTCTCGGTGATGAGCAAACTTGTGTCGAACGGATTGAGGGTCTAATTCAACCTAAACGAATACATTGTAAAATCTTGAGACGGTGAAGCCATTACGATTGCACCATGCGAAGGCAACTTGTATGAAATATTTTTGTGAAGGTGCACGAAGTGGATGCGGTCTATTTGATGGGAGATGGCACGCTCAAGCTTTGGCACCACCGCCTTGGCCATTTGAACGTGAAGGATATTTATACGTTCCAAACATGGTGAGTGGCATGAATATTGGCAAATTTTCTTGTCCCACATCCTTGTTGTTTTGCGAAGTGTGTATTGAAGGCAAACAATATAGGGCCGCATTTCTTAACGAGGGGGAGGTGAGCGACCAAGTCTTTGGAAATCTTGCATCCTGATGTGTGTGGCCCTATGCGGACCACATCCATGGGTGGTGTAAGGTATTTCGTAACCTTTATTGACGATTTTTTAAGGAAGGTGTGTTTGTATGCGTTGAAATCCAAAGATAAATGCTTTGAGAAGTTTAAAGAGTTCAAGGCACTCGTTGAGATAAAATCGGAGCACAAAATCAAGGCATTTTGGTTGGATAATGGCGGGGAGTTCGTTTCCAAGGTATTTAACCGTTTTTGAAAGGATCATGGCATCGAAAAGCAAACGTCCACCCCGTATACGTCTCAACAAAATGGAGTGGCGAAGTGTGCGAATCGCATTATCGTGGAGATGGCAAGGAACATGTTTTATGCTCAAAACCTTGACAAATCATTTTGGGCGGAAACGGTGGCTAATGCGATTTATACACAAACCGATGTCCATTACGTCTAAGGAATTGTGGAGCAGAAGGAGGGCTTGCATTGCACACATGCGTATGTTCAAATGCGTTGTCTACGCAATGGTGCCGGATGAAAAGAGGGGTAAACTCGATGCAAAAGACAAAAAATATTTGTTTTTGGGTTATTGTGAGGGAACTAAGGCTATAGGCTAATGTGTTTGAAAACTAAAAAGATCATAAAAAGCGTTGGAAACGTTTAGAAAATAGCGTTGGAAACGATTTGGCACAAACAACTTCCAACCGTGTCCCATGGGAAGAACATGGAATATACCCCTTAAATCCCATAGGTTACAATATTATAGATGGGAAGTTTGTATGTCCTATGATAGAGGAGAATCATCATGAGACAAATCAAAGTGAAATGTATCAAATATGAGAATTTGTTTCATCTCACAATTGTCCCTCTCAATCAAAGGGACAATTTCAACTTTTCAATAATGGGAATACAATAATTTTATTTCAAAACATAATGGTCCCTCCATACTTGACTCTATCTCTGCGCGATTTAGGATTTTTACTTTGACAATGAATAACGTATCATTATGAGCTCCAAAAATTATCGGAAAATGATTATAACTTCGATTTGGATTTGCTAATCATCTCATACTAATCGTATGTTTATTATTGAATGTCCATGAAAAAATGTTCTATCTTTGTTTCATTTTAGAGATCTTATAGATATAATCTAGATCTAGATGTGAGTCACCTTCGTAAGTAATTACCAATGTGAGAGAAAGAAAAAGGGAATTACCGCCTACAAATGTTTTTCATTCATCCAACAAGAAGCCCTAAAATAGTAAACAAGCCACAATTTACTAATTTTAGTTAGGTAGACACCGGATTTAGGTTCAAAGACCCCAAATTATTCTAGTCCAAGTTATTTGAGATGAATCCGCCAAAAATCTATAAGGGACAAGTTTTTATGTTGGATGGAGGAGAGGTGTTTTAATTTTACATTCTTACATTACAAGGTAAATACACGCTTTACATATAAAGTGCTTAAAAGCCCTCCAATTATACATATAATATGCAATGAGTTGGCGACTAAGGTGTTGAAGTAGGGTTGTGAGGTCCAAGGTTTGAATCCCTTCGCCAACACCCCTAGGTCTCATCTTGTAAGTGGGAAGGGCCTACCTATAGGTTAGACCAAGTTCGTGGAATATGTATGATTATTTATTTTTTGAAATTTCCCTTTGAAAAAACTCCCTAGTAGCATATTCCCATCATCCATCCCATCTACACAATTTCTCATGTCCAACTAAATATTCTCATTATCAATCAAGGGACATGAGCAAAATTCCCACTCTTTCCACATTTCCTTCCAAGTCTTATGAACCACGGGACATGAAGGGGAATTTTGGAAAATTTTCCCATTGGGACACAAATGAAAGTTCAATGTGTGGAGATGTGTCAAAGTGAGAGAAATGAAGGCCCTATGGTGGTTGTTCTGGACGAATCTTCCAAGTCATCTTCGTGTAATGACGGTGAGGAACCTGAGGAGCAAGTAAGAGATCACTTGGTTGCAAATGAGGAAGCAATCGAAATACTCGTGGGGAATGATAGCCGTGTTAAGAGATTTCAAATTGACAAAGATGAAAGATATCCTAAGAGGGAGTGGCGCCCGCACCGGAGAATGGTGGAAGAATTATATTCTACCCCAATACGGCGAAGAACGGGCCAATGTGGCATTTTTGGATAATCTTTTGAATTTGTACGAAGTGTTGAGATCCGAAGATGCGAGCAAGTGGAAGGCTGCAATGCAAGAAGAATATGACTCGTTCATGGCCAACGGTACGTGGAAATTGACGAACCTTCCAAAGGATCGCAAAAATGTACGATGCAAATGGATGTTATACACCAATAATGATGCATTGGGTAAAATTATTAGGTATAAGGTACGGTTAGTAGCAAAAGGATATTCTCAAGTAGCCGGAATGGATTTGGATGAGACCTTTGCTTCCGTGGCCAAGTTTATCAGCATTAGATGCATTCTCGTGTTAGGAGCGGCCATGGATTGAAAGATCCACCAAATGGACGTAAAGGCGGTATTTTTTAATGGAGTATCGGAGGTGGAGATTTACATGGATTAACCGGAGGGTTTTATATAAGAGGGAAAAAAACACCTTGTGTGCAAACTCAAGAAAGCTTTGTACGGGCTCAAGGAATCGCCGAGGGCGTGGTACCACCGTATTGACTCGTTTTTCATTAACAATGATTTTTGTAGAAGCCAAACAGATCATTCGTTGTACATCAAACAAACGGGTGAGTATTTGTTGGTGACAATCATCTACGTAGATGATTTGATCATGTTGGCAAGTAGTGTAACCCAATTGAAGTGGTTCAAATCGGAGCTCGAGAAGGAATTTGAAGTGAGCGATCTCGTAGAATTACATTATTGCTTAGGAGTGGAATTTGTGATGAATAGGGAAGCCCATACCATCACCATGAACCAAAGGAGCTACATCGAGGAGATCCTAAAGTATTTCAACATGAAAGAATGCAAACCGGTTGGAACTCCATTCAACGCGAATTCAAAATTGTTATAATTTTCGGATGAAGAATTTGGAAATATGCAAAAGAAAATGGAATGTGTTCCATACAAGGCCGGGGTAGGATCTCTCATGTATGTAATGGTGGCCATGAGACTGATATTGCATTTGTGGTGAGTATGGTGAGCCAATTCATGTCGAAGGCCGGTCCACTGCATTGGATGGCCGTGAAACGTATCATGAGATATTTGAAAGGTACTTTGGACTTCAAATTACGCCTTAGAGTTAAGGATATTGTCTTGAGAGGATTTACGATGCAAATTGGGCGGGAGATGCAAACGACCAGCAATTCATCACGGGGTACATATTTTTTGTTGGTGTTGGAATCATTTTGTGGAAATGCAAAAAACAACCAACCATTGCATTATCTACGACGGAGGCGAAGTACATGGCCACTAGCCATTGCACGAAGAAAACGGTTTGGCTTAGGCAACTTTTAGTGGATGTGTGATATGTGCAAGAATGATTGATATCCATCATGTGCAATAATCAATGATGCATAGCACTTACAAAGAATCCCACATACCATTCGTGCACCAAACAGATCGATGTACAACATTACTTCATTAGAAAGAAACTATAAAATCAAAGGATATGTTTGAAGTATTGTCCAACGGAAGATAATGATAGTGGACATACTAACCAAACCATTTGTAAAGGATAGGCATAAGCATTAACAAGGGCAATGGATTTAGAAGCCTTTGACTACTCGCAAAGTGAGAGTGTAGAAGGTAGAGCATTAGATTGCTTGTAGTCAATAAAAATATACTAGAAGAGGCATGAGAAAAAATAATGTTAGAATAAGGCTACAATGGTAGTCCGAAGAGGGATAAGAATTATCCCATATTGTTTGTATGAACCAATGATAAGAAAAAATAATAAAAGGTAAAATAAGAAGAGTATGAGATTATCTCACTCCAAGCATTGTTCATATGCCTTTGTATATGTATATATGCTTGTGCAATCTTATTTCTAGTCCTATTGATATCCAATAAGTGATAGGTCTTGGCATTAATACATTTTCTATATATGGTAATTCATCTACCATGCCTATACCATCACCATGACATTGCATTCATTTCTCAAATTTGCCCATCCGCTATCTTATAGTACTAATCATTCTCAGTTTACAACCCCTATCACATTAAACTTGCCTTTATCCATAATTGGAAGGAACAATGGTTAATGCCAACGGATCTGGGATCATTTTGCCCATCCCACAAAGGTTCAACCTTCATTCTTCAATTTAACAAAATCCTTTGCTTGCATTGATATTTTAGGACATTCATTGCTTGATCATCTATGGCTACAATATGTCCACATTAATGTACATCATCTTCCCATCCACCGGGGAGTGCTATCATATGAGCGGTGAGTAGTGAGTGGTGAGCGATGAGCAATAACTTGTGAACGGTGAGTGAGGAAGCATATTTGGAAATACATGCACTAGTACCCTATATCTGTGGAATTCTGGCATAAATAACAACATATTTGTTCTATAATAAAATTAATAGAGAGTTTAAAAATACAATTATTCTAATGAATGCCTAACTCTACTTTTGAATTCAACAACCACAAACTTGGCATGAGGGTTTGAGAAAGAATTTTAATATTGTTGTTGGATTCAACATCCAATTTTAATAACAATGCAAACATCTTCCAAGTATTGCGCTAAACTGTATTTCTAAAATTCATGTAAGTTTGAGAAATGAATTGATGGAGGTAATTAAATTTTAGGGTATTGGGTTTAGGAATAAGAGGAAATTGCTCACACAATTCAATATCCACTAATTATGAACACTATATTCGTTAATTGGAGACTTTTGAAAGTCTCAAAATGAAATACGCCCATAGTTTGGGATGCCAACATTATGAGCATGCGGAACATTGGGAACATCGGGAACATCGGGAACATGACGGTTTGCAACTTCGCATGCAAAGAATATGCACAACACTCAAAATAGTAAGTCTTTAAATCATAATCAAAACATGAAACACTATATTCGTTAAATTGAGACTTTTTGGGCATTTTGAGACATTCACAGAAATAAGAACAAGGATAAATGGAACACATATTGGAGAAAGTTGTAAGATGCGAACACTTTGAAGAGGTGTTCATACCAAGAACCCCATTAATAACTCATATTTGTGATGGTTTACGGTGGGCAATCCAAACCTTAGACCAAATTGAAGGGGAAATCTTAAAACATTCATATTATTGCACACAAAACATGAGAGCTTGTATGGATATGGTTTAGGTAGGGGTTTCCAAACCATAGACCATATTGAAGGGGAAATATGTTAACCAATATAATATTGCATACAAGATATGAGAACTCATATTTGTGATGGTTTAGGTAGGGCAATCCAAACCTTAGACCATATTGAAGGGGTAATCCCATAACACTTATATTATTGCAACTTATATTATTGCAAGTAGAATATACAATGTATGGCATGAGAAATTGAATAGCATACTAATGGCACAAATCAATTGGATAGTGCGGCCTAAAATCATCCCGCCTACATGCAATGTCTACGCCTACGATGGCCTATCTAGGCTTGGAGACCGCATCTTTTTCTTTTGCCGCCGCTTGTTTAGCTCGCATCGCCTCAACATTTCTGAGAATCTCTGGCCCGCGACTGTAGCCGAGTTTTGGATGCGGGCCCACCATAACACATTTTGGATTCCGTCGACCGCCCGAATTATAAGACGAGGAATTCGAATACGACGACGTAGACTGTCCGGCATATCGGCGCATGGCGTACTCGCGCTCCAGCTCAATGGACGCATTGGACCGTGGAGGTTTGAGGCCGGACGCAACCTGCAACCAATTAAGAACCGGCAAACATGTGTTAGTTTGAGGAGAAAGGCCCAAACATGTCGCACGGTCTTTTAAGGATAGAATGATTGTAACGCATGGTGCATTTATGGGGAGGGGGGCTTACCTTGGCACGACGGGCACTCGCGTCCGAGTTGGCGAGGAGGGGCAAGGCGTCCCGCAAAGGGATAGGGAGGGGTCCACTCTTTGTAGGCCGAGCGTCCATACATAGCCGCCGTTGAGGTGTAACACTCCCGCCTTCCCGCGAGGGTGACGCCCGGACGCAGTAGCGATCTATGCCCTTGAGCGGGGACGGAGACGGCGATTGTCGGAAGATTTGCTTGGGCGGGGGGCTATCGACGACCCCGGCATCTAGAGGCTCCTTGGAGTAGTCGATGGTGGACGCGGCATCGTAAACGGTCTCGTAGAAGAAGCTTCCCAAGTTTGACTCACTGACGATGTCAATAGAGGGCTCCAAGCGCTGATGCCAAACAAAAGAACCAAACAAAACCCAAGGGAAAGGGGGGGGGGAAGGGAGCATGTGAAAATCCATATACATTTAAGGCATATATACACACACACAAATGTCACACCAAGTACTATCTCAAATGAGTTTATTATATTTCGCGTGAGCGTACAAATCCCTGTACAAATAGTCCCTCGGATCCAAGTATCTCTCGCCTATTGGATTACGAGATACGAAGTTGGGCACGGGGAGTCCGCTCCCCGCGAGCGCCTGCAAGTATTTAAGGAGGTCTAACAAAAAGCGGTCTTGGACCTTCCCGACCGTCCACGTAGGGCACACTATGAAGTTGGAGGTCGGGTTCAAAATGTTTTTGGACGCGCTGTCGTCCACCATGAGGGTGTTGTCGCGGGTGGGGCGGACGTCGTAGGGACAGCCGACCATTGAGGGACGGACGTCCCACACGATTGGCTTCAAGACCTTCAGGTATTGGCTCACGGCGGGGTTGTTGGGCTTCCTGACAACCCTGCCTTCGGGGGTGGTCAAAGTCCTACACGACTCCTGTCCTAGGACCAAGCACGGGGGTTCGAGGCCCTTGAAGATGAATTCCACGACCGCCTGGGTGTTTTCGGACTTCATGGAGCTCCACACGATCACCCACCATTTCTTTAGGGCGACCTGTAGGAAGCGCCGAAGCCACGGCCGGAGGTACACGAGCTTGCTTTTGATGTACGTGGGGGGGCCATCGTAGTTCGTGTCCTCGGGCTTGGAGAAAGACACCGTGGGGGCCCTTGGGCAATGCACGCATTGGACAAGGACCCCGTTGAGGTCTAGCACCAGGAACCGGGTCTTAGGCTGCAAGGCCGGCGCGGGTAAAATCGGGGAGGCCGCCGCGCTGTCGTCCACGCTTCGGGGAGAGGATCGACGGGGAGCCGCAACGCTACGCTCCGATCCCTGTGGAGACGAGCGAGAGAAGGCGGCGAAGGCTATGTCATGCTATGTCCATTTTCAAGCATACCGGAAATTGTTTGTGTAAAAGACAAGAAACAATTGAAGTAGCTGTGGCAACGACACCATACAATGGGGAAAACTCACAACATACATTCGGAACACAAGAGCAAGCGTATGGGCACCAAAAAGAATGATTTTATTTGTTATAAAAATCTCTATGTACAATTTGAATGAGGGGAGCCGCGTTGAACGAGTCGTTCACACTATCCTAAATGTAAATCTACAAAATTTGATTGCGTCCGCCAGAGATCGAGAATCGTCGCACGCGGAGGGGGGCCATGTAGGGGGATGAAAGGAACGAGAGCGGGGGGGAGGTAGGGGGGTGCGGTGGGGGGTGGGGCAGTTCCTCCTAGCTAGGGGGACACGACCACGGCAACAAGACAATGGCCAGGAAGTTTGGGTCGAACGACCCAAACTAGAGGTCTCAGTACATTACCTCGTCCTGGTCATGTCTGGATGCTGTGGACGCTTCCGCCATCTCCGCTGCCCCGCCTCTCACGGCCCCGCCTTCTCCGACGACGTCAGCGACCTGCTCCTGCAAAGGCTCAGCATGAGGCCCTTGTCCTAACCCAACCTCCGCATGCGAATCATGCATGTGTTCATCGATTGGGGTAGGGTTAGATGTATCACCAGGCCCTTGCGGGCCTTCAACGTCTACCATGGTTGCGTCTTCGCAACCATGCTGGGCAGCAGGGGACTGCGCATTGTCGAGGTTTGGGTCGACCGACCCAAACCCTCCTGCATCGTGGGGTTCGTCCTGGCGCACCACAGGCTCTGGCGGGTTTGGGTCGGACGACCCAAACATGTGGGGGTCGTCCTGCTGGTGAGGGGGGGGCATGTCGACGGGAGGCCGCAATGGTGGGGGCGTCAAAGGCCTGGAAGATCCGCCCACGCTCCAGAGGCTGGGGTCGTCGATTTGCTGCACTGGGGCGTAAGGTCGGACGTGGGACCCCATCATGTGCTGAAAACTGAACGACGACTGCGGCACAGGCTGCTGTGGGATGTTCTGAGGTGGGAACCCGGGGGGCAGGTGTGGAAATGCTCCTGGGGGAGCGACCACCAAGCCTTGCGCCCACATCCCCTGTATGACCTGAGAGATCAGGTCTGCGCTAGAGGGAGGCTGGGCCAACGCCCTTTGCCGCTCCTGATCCAATAGGAGGGCCCTCAACTCTGCGACCTCGTTCCGCATTGAAGGTTCTTCAGCTGCAGCCTTCTGAAGGCGGAGGCGCTGCTCCTCGTCCCGCCGCATCTTCTCGTTGGCTTCCTCCACAGTCAGGACTTCGGGTTTCACCATGACCATGCCAGCGAACGCTCTCGGGGAGGGAGGATCCGACCTGAGCCGTTTGGCGAGCTCCATGTCGTCCTCGTCCTCGCTGCTTATGGCGATTGTCTCGTCCACTGCGTAGTCGCCATAAAGCTTCTTCCCCTTCATCCTCCTCTTCTCCCTGAACGTGGAGGTTCCGTCCCGGGAGTACATGTCCCGCGCATCATCCACCGTGAGCACGGGCACCATTCTGCTTTGCGGAGTGGCCACCCGCATGGCCTTCTTCCGTTGGGGCGCCTGGGATTCTTGCGTGAATCCGGTTGCCCCTTCTTCCACCTCCCCCTCTGCCTTCTCTGCTTCTTCTTCTTCCTCCTCCTCCTCCTCTTCCACCTCCTCGCCCGGCCCCCGAGACGATTCGCCCGGATGTAATAGCACCAGAGGTTCGGGTTCTACAACCGGAGCCCTCATGGTGACCTCCTCAGGGTTCACGCGCCTCGCCCTATCGATCGGGCTTTCACCGCCTTGAACAATCTCCTCCCCGTAGCCCCCTGGTATCCAGTCGAGGATGTCCATCTTCTTCGCCAGCGATTTCTGGGTCTTGTAAAATGGAACATCCGTGTCTTCTACGTAGGAGTAGACGTTCAACCCCAACATCTGCACATTCCCACATCATCAGTTTTTCAGGTGCGCCAATACTAAGATAGCAAAAGAAGAGAAGGCGACGAAAACGAAGGGATACAAATGGCTAATACAATGTCTACTTTGGGTCGACCGACCCAAACTAAACTAGCTCTTAGTTTGGGTCGACCGACCCAAACTCAAACAACTCTTAGTTTGGGTCGATCGACCCAAACTATAGCCAAATCAACTCTCAGTTTGGGTCGGTCGACCCAAACTGCACAGGAGCTACATGCTGACACTTACCATGGCTGCATAGACTGGCTTGGACCCCCCGAAGACGTTGAAGATGCAGTCCCCTCTTCTCGTCAGTGTCCTCAGGATCCTCAGGTAGAACTCCATCCGCAGCTCATCCGAAGGATAATTGGCGTACTTGGCCTCGTCGTACAAGGTTTTGCTGGCACCCAACCCTTCTGGAACCTGGAATATCTTTTCCATCCGGGTTATAGGGTGGTTCGGCACCTTGATAAACTCCGCCTTGTACACGAAGTACAAACACAGCACGTTGACGACCCTGGTTTTTTTGTCCTTCATCGTACTGTACGCCCCCTCCGCTGATGCTGCAATGTAGTGAGATTTCGAAACCGCATACTCCGGCTGCAGTTTCCGCACAATCTCGTATACCTGCTCCGCCCTCCTGTCCTCCACTATCCACAGCCATATGTCGACCTCCCTGAGCTTGGGGCTGGCATAATCCACGAACTTTGCCATGAAAGGCTCGTGGAACAGGGTGCTCATGGTGCCCTCGAATGAGCTCCCCGGAATGTTCCTGAAGTCTATCATGGCAAAGGGAAAGTGGTCCCTCGCTCTTGTCCGGATAGCCTTCCTAGGCTCAACTCCAGGCCAGCCCTGGATTTTCAACGGCTCGAGGGTGACGGGATTGAAATGTGCGTCCCCCTCAAAACTAACGATCCTTTTCTCCTTCACGAAGTTGGAGAAGGCCCGCGCCGTGTGCTCAGGGAGCTCCCGCTTCTTCCCGCCCTTCACCAACTTGGATTTGAGGAAGTCTTCTCCAGCTTCCCTCATCAAAGCCGCCATCGACGCACTGGTGAACTTGTATTCTTCTTTGAATGCTCTCCAGTGCGCCTCGTGGACCTCGCCGTCCACGAAAATATTCCGCTCGGGCACCAACTTGTGCAGCTCCTGCACAATTATTGTCTTCTTTTTCCTGTTCTCCGTCCATTCCTTCATGGTGTAGCATGAAGGAACGAAGCTCTTTGGCTTGGTGAAGACGATCTTCGGGTGCACCCAGCACCTCTTTGCCGACGGCTGCACGTGCAGGATATGGGAAGCCGCCTTTCCCATCTCCGTCTCCGAAAGCCCTTGGAGAGAACGGAAGAACTCTCTCACCAGAGGCTTCATTTGCTTGAAGCGCGCGGTTGCGTTGAAAAGCATTCCTGTGTCGGGATCGATGAGATCCCCCGTCTCATGCTTTTCGAACACCCTCTTCCACTTCTTCCAAACGGCTTCGGATGCTGTGATCAAATAAATTTCTCCTCGCAACTCGTTGTATTTTTTCTGCTTGTGGCTGGCGTTGTCTATGGAGGAGAATTTATTGATCATTTGATATTTGAAGTCCTGCACACGAAGCAGACAACACATGTTAGACAACATGTCATGAAACAACAACTGCAACAACAGTTTGGGTCGATCGACCCAAACTACAAAATTGACAAAGACGATAAAACATTACAAGGGTTTAGGTCGATCGACCCAAACTATAAATATGGCGAAGACATAACACAATGGCAGAGTTTGGGTCGATCGACCCAAACCATACTCACCTCCCATTTGGGGTTCTTATCTTTTGCATTCTCCCTTTCCTTGGGAGGCCTGCCATAGAACTCCCACACCTCCCTCGAGGCCATGATGTTCCTGATCCACGATGCCTGGTACGCCCTCTTCTTGTTCCCCATGTTGAAGAACCGGGAGATGTCGCTGAGTATGGTCTCGTTGTCAGACCATACCACCAGTGCTTTCCACACCTTCAGCTTCTCCTTCTGCTTGTTGGGGTCGTCCCACTCAGTCATCAGCTGGATTTTTTTCGACGCCTCCACACTGTGCTGGCCGTCAATCAGCCAAAAATCTCCTTTTGAAATTGCCGGCCACATATCAGACGTCGGCATTCTCTTCAGCCCTTGAGGCATGACCACAATCGTCTGCCTGTCGTCCTTGAACTGCCCGCCGACGATCTGGGCGACCATCCAGTCGACGTAGGCGTCCTCCTTGGCTCGGACACATTTCTCTGGAGGCGCAAGGTGGCACTGGGCAATGTTCACGTCGAACTTGAAATCCCTGCCCATGAAGAAGCAGTGGGAGCATTTCGTCGTGAAGTTGTCGACGATTCTTTGAATCTCCCATGTATCCACCTCTTGCCCAGGTTTGGGCATCCGCAGCTCTTGGGGAACTACCTCGTCAGTCATCACCGATGACTGCCTCCTCGACGGTGTAGTCTGCCGGCTGGTCGACGGCGTTGGCGTCTGGCTGTCAGCCGGTGTTTCCGAGGGAGTGCTCCTTCTTGAGTCAGCCGGGACCGCTCGTGGCTTCCTCAGTGCTTGAGGTCTGGACGACCCTGCACCTTCCTCAGTGGTGGCCTTCCGTCTCACCACTTGCTGTGGTTTTTGTTGGGCCTTGTTGATCACGGTGATTGCCTGCTTTAGTTTAGTGAACCTGCTTGCAACCTTCGTGTTCGTACAATTCCCATCAATGAATATCGCCTCTGGTTTCACCACCTCTGGTTCGGCACATGACTCTTTGGCGTAGATGGTGTCAAACGGCTCGGAGAACTGGTGCATGAACATGTGGACGTTCTGCACCGCTGAGTTCTCTAGGATGACGTCCACGTGCTCCCCAAGAGCCTGGACTGACGCCACCTCCCACCCCGTCAGAGTCGCCCAAGTATTCTGCTCAAATGTCCCAACTTTTACCACGAACAGGATTTTGTATTGCGACGCCTTGACCACCTGAAGTGACCATGCAAGCACAATCCCGTCCTTGGGCACATAGGAGTCGTCTGGAGGTGTTTCGTACTCCTCGCATAACACATCTGGTGCTTGCATGAACCACCTCTCTCCAGGTCTTTTTTTGGGGGCCATCTGCAAGGAAAGGATGGGAACTGTTAGTTTCGGTCGGACGACCCAAACTCTTTCATGTAGAGATAGGCATGTTATCGAATTTTCAAGAGGCTAAATATGTCAATGTCAGCTATGGACAGGTTTGGGTCGATCGACCCAAACACAAGCCAGCTGAATTCTGAAAATTTGGTAATTAATTTTCTCTTCTGCTTAAGATATGACCGGGTCATTAGAGTTTAATGAAGGTGGATATAATGATCAAAGGGGAAAATTTCGGATGATTGGCCGTATCGTTATTCCTTGTTCTTATGAGTGTACATTATCCATATCCTTGTATTATAAGGAATATCCAAATTATGTTTTATTTTGGGCACCAGTATGGATGGATTATTGGGGAGGGGTTTTTTAACGCCATGTTTGGGTCGATCGACCCAAAACTTTGCGGCATTTTTGTTTCTTTGGTTTGGGTCGGTCGACCCAAACCTTGGGTTTTTTGTTTGGATGGTTTGGGTCGATCGACCCAAACCTTGGGGTGTTTTTGTGTATATGGTTTAGGTCGATCGACCCAAACCCCACTGGATTATTTGTGGATTTCAATATCAGTCAATTGTTGACTACAGCTTTGAAGAGCAAGTCTTGAAATGTAGTATCTGTTATTAAGGAATGTGTATGGTTTGGGTCGACCGACCCAAACAAGGTGTTATGTTTGGGTAGATCGACCCAAACAAGTGAGAGAACAAAAAGATTGTTTTTTTAAGAAAGTGAAGCAAATTTAGGCAAAAAATGCTTCCGTGGTTTTGGATAAGACTTACTGTTTCGGTCGCCTCTCGAAACTATTTTGTTTCAGGAGAGCTTCCTTTTTGTGTGCACGCAACATACACAATGCTTATGCATTGTGTATGCTTCAAGACCCTAATGCAACTGAAACACATTGAGTCATTGAAAAATTACCTTTGCGTACAAGCTGTAGAACAATCTGTTCTTGCAGGTGGGTATTGCAAGCTCAATGTCACAAATACTCTAAAAGAACACTACACCTGAATATCAGAAAAGTATGAACCTCGCAAAACCCACTCAATGCCGTTTCTCAATGATTTCTAACACTCTGAATGTTACTAACAGAAACCTCTATCGCAAACACTCACCATAGTGGAGTGTGAGGGATACTCAACAACATAGACCAAAACGAAATGAGCAAACACTCTATACCACTCAATGTTGTCACACAATGCAACCCTAAACTCTCTCAATCTCAAGTTGGAAAAAGAGAGCAAGCTTTTTCAAATCAGAAACAACTCACACTACACTCATAAACCTAGAGAGCAAGAGAAAGGAGAATCGGAGAAAGCAAGAGAAAGGAGAGTGAGGAGAAGAATCAGAAGATGCGAGAAAGGAAGAGAGAACGCAAGAGAAAGCGCGGGAGCGGCGCTTCACGAAGGCGGCGGTTCGTGGAGGCGGCGGTTCGTGGAGGCGGCGCTTAGCGAAGCAAAGCTTGGCGCGGAGAACGAGAAAAGGGGCGAAAGAGGGTGACGTTTCGAGATTTGTACCCCTCGGGAAAAGGCCCTACAATACGGGATTAGGGCACCCACGTGTTTAGAGCACACACGCAAATGGGATTACGGGCCAGCCCTAATTCCCAAACCCTAACCCGCTATTCCTTAGCACCAATTAATTTTCTCAATCAGCTACATAGCCTAAGGTATTGCTTAAAATTATCAATTCACCCTAAACCATAGCCTAATTTTGCGAACAAATTAAACTCGTTGGGTCTTAACCCTTAAACGTCCAAGGGGGGGTGAGAGGTCCTCTCCCATCAGCCTATGTTTACCGAAGTTCAGACCTCCATGTAATTCTTTTACTGCGATCGGCATATATTATATTTGAATATGGAAGTTTGAGATACACATTTTGGGGAAAAAAAATTTGCAATTCCGACATGTTTTGACGTTATCTTATGGTCAAATAGTTTAGGGTCAACGAGGCCTTGATAGGGCCTCTCCGACGTTTAAGGGTTAAGTTGTTTGACCACTTTAGAGAAATAAAATAATTCATTTGACTTTCAACTAGTATGTAATATTTGTTGAGTACCATCCCCAACTCCAATTTTAATGGTTTTGTTCTGCATGGTCCTTATATGGAATTGCTAACATGCTTGAGCTTATAGTCAACCCTTACATATTCACTTTGATGAATCATGTAGTGCACAATAAACCATGGTTCATAATATATCACAAGATTAAACTAAAGTAAAATGATTTTAACAGACAAGTTACTAAGGATTTAGGGCAACTGAAGCACATGATATGCAACTCCAATTGTCTCCAGTGACAAAACATTGTAAAATGAATCCATTATGTGTATAGCTTCCGCCATCTAGACATATGGAATCAGACAACAATGATACATGATAGTCTAAGAGGGGTATTTAAAAATTATGTTACAATTACACGGTCTTTTAAAATGGATATGGTATCCCTTTACATGGTGCAATAAATGAATATGAATAATATGTATTGAGATTTATATGATGTATGTTGCTAGAGGGCATGGCTCTAGCTTACCGTGCATCCCCTAACAAGTACCATTACACTAATTCACTACAAGTTAATGTATTGTCATTTATTACCAATTTTTGTTTGCCAAAAGCACCGAATCGGTTGATTGATTTATATCATGAAACATTTATATATTTACTTGGGAGTTGACCCCTAAAGTCTACAGGAGAAGCAAGATGAATACAAATGTATCCACCTTAACCCAAGGTGAACATCATAATATGCAGCCAAGCAAGCAAAAACTTTGATGTTTCATGTTTCCTCCACATGTTTGAAACGACATATATTACATAATGGCACATAATATAGTAGTTGTTGTTTGTATATGTAGGCATCAATGAACATGTACAAAATTCAGGGTTTAGGGTTTAGGGTTTAGGGTTTAAGCCATAAATGAGCAGCACGTAGGTCAAATGATGGGGCGTTGCTGATCATAGTTTTAGACACAAATGTATATAGACATCACATCATTTTCATTGCCAAACATGGAAGGTGGTTATATGGTGGTGTAGAAATGAAGTCACTAACATGAACATGTGACATAGTGCTCAACATTAGGTTATCCAAAATTCAATTGTAACCTTATCTTAATAGCAAGAAGAGTCCAGGGGCAGATACGATCTTGAGCATGTTCATATTATATTATTTGAGACAATTCAAGAATCTATACTAATTCAAGGAACCTTTCATGTTGTGGATGTTATGAGGACGTACATTTCCAACTTTGCAAGTTTTGCTTGCAAACATTGTTAGAGTTGAAGTGTAATTGAGGATATTAGATTGAAACATTATTTGAAAGAGTGAACAAAAAAATGCCACTCTTGGTTAGGATCCCATTCATAACTTGTCCTAACATAGATTAAACATTGCCACATTTGCATGCTTGGAATGAAGCAACATTGTGTGCACACCTTACAAATGACATATGTCCTTTTAAAGCTTTTCTCATTTGTATTAGCGCAAATTGAAAGTCGGCCAAATAGTTCAAATTTGACATCACATCTCTTCATTGTTTTCAATATACAATTCCACATGTGAGAGTTTTAATAACTACATTAAGTATTGTATTTATTGAGTTTTACTATATGAAGTTTCATAATGTTGGTATATCGTTTGTCAATATATTGTTTGAAATATACTATATTGTTTGAGTTTATGTAGGGTAATATTCTGGATACATGAAAATGAACGCGTAGGGGATGGTTTTTGTAAATCACTTATCAGATGCCCCTTCCCTTATTATATTTATAAAAATTCATGTGGCGGCCACCCTTCCTCCCAATGGTGCATGTCATATTCACATAATATAATCACAACGATACTCAACATTTCAAATATTGTCAATGGACATTTATTCACGACACATATAATATGTCAATATAAGTAAATTGTCATATCCACATCAAACAATAAAAAACGGATTAAATATCCACATTGCTTTCAATAGACATTCTCAACACACACTAAGTCAGATGACGTTTGGCGTATCCAAGAGCCAGGTTAAATTCGCAATTTTTATAATCAACAAAAAGCGGGGAATTCTGTCAGGAAGTTTGAAAATAATCTCTGCAGGAGAACTAGGCGGGAAAGGCATCCAATGAGGAAGTTGGGGAAGCGGAGGTGGATAGTATAAAGGGGCGCACCCCCCAAAAGTCGGTTCTTTTTGCTCTTCTCCCACTCCTGAAATCGTAGGGAGAACTCTCAGCCGGAGCTGTACTTCAAGGTTTGCCGTTCATGAGCACCTATCCACAGCATGCAACCCCACTGTGAACTTCGCAATGAGCTCAAACCAAACCCACTTCGCAATTTCCGCCGCACTATACGCCGGATTTTGCGGTGAGTTTGGGTCGGTCGACCCAAACCCATACCCCATTGTGGGCGGATTTAGTATGACCTTGAGGAGGTTTGGGTCGGTCGACCCAAACCCCTACACTAGTGTTGGCGGTTTTTAGTATGACCCTTATAAAGTTTGGGTCGGTCGACCCAAACCCCTGCCCTAGTGTGGGTGGTTTTTAGTTTGACCCTGATAGAACCAAACCCATCCCAACATTGTGAATGGGCTCTGGGTGACAATGAACCCATCCCGCCACAAGGTTTGGGTCGCTCGACCCAAACCCATCCCAACATTGTGAATGGGCTCTGGGTGACAATGAACCCATCCCGCCACAAGGTTTGGGTCGCTCGACCCAAACCCATCCCCACATTGTGAATGGGCTCTGGGTGACCACGACCCCATCCCGCCAAAAGGTTTGGGTCGCTCGACCCAAGCCCATCCCCACATTGTGGATGGGCTATGGATGACCATGATCCCATCCTGCCACAAGGTTTGGGTCGCTCGACCCAAACCCATCCCCACAGTGTGGATGGGCTCTGGATGACAGTGTGTCCGCTGGACAACCCAAACCTTTACAAACCCAATGGCATAGCAGTCATTTTGATTATATAAGATGGTATTGAATTCTTTGATTGGAACCTACAATTTTTGTGCTTTTTTTGACAAGGTTCAATGTTCATGTGTGTAGGCACAATGGATGGGTTTAGTGAAAGAGGGGATTGGTCATCTGAAGACATGGCCACTTGGCCATCTGCATCTGAGGATGAGCTAGACATCGTCGGGGAGGCTACTATGGATGACAGTGCAGACGAAGATCATTTGGATTTACCTTCGCCTTCCGTAGCGCACGAAACCATTGTTGAATGTACGGGACTTTCAAGGGCTTCGTGGGTGAATTTGGAGGTGGTGCTCGTTAATGATAGTGGAGTTGCTGTGGCGGATGGTATTTGTCGTAACACCCATCCACAAGATTGCATTGATGAGAACCCACTTGGCACAGAGGACGTTGGGGTTGTCATATTGGAGTCACTCATTCATTCCGAGGTGGATCCCACTCATAGGTTCTCCCTCCGCAGGTGGCCATTGAGGAATGTCACGATTGATGGAGTTAGCTTGCGTGACCATGAGCGACAATACATGCAAAACCAAATGGAGCTCCAAGTAAACATTCGGCCCCGCAAAGGCTTACGAAAGTACGAGACATTGGCACGTCCTACTCCCTCTGCAACTGATTGTAAACGCCAAAGGTTGCTCGGCGAGGAGTCCATTAGAGAAGTTGCCACAAAGGATTGTTGTGTGCATCGTTGTTGCCAATTGTTTCCAAGGGATAAATTGAAGGCCATCCGCGAAGAAATGTGGCTTGGAGATTTCCGTCTAAGATCCACCAAAAAACTTGATGTCCATAGGGCGATACATGTGAATGGGACGGGTCGCAAGGTCATCACCATTGAAAGCATAGACGTGTGTTGTAAGGCATGGTACACCATTCACGGTGTGTCAAAAGCGGACTTTTATAGACAAGCTGCTTATGCCAAGGAAGGCCGACGGTCTCGTCACCATGGGAACGTGGGCTCAAAGAAACCCAGGGAAGCAACAAGGCAAGCAACGGCCACTCTGGCGACCATCATCGTCCCGCTTGCCGATGCAATGCCACACAAAACACGCACACTCACAACCGGGGAAAAGGTTGTGGAGAAAGTTCTTCCCACAGGCACAAAATGGAAAGACATATTGTTGGATGTGAATGCTGTTGGCGAGAAGGTCGGTTTGGAGCCAATTTCATTGTCAAAATTGAGTGCAATCAAGAAAGCAAACTTTAGCGAATACATTACAAAAAGACGAGGGGACAAATTTGCACGGTGCTCTACTTGCGAGAAGTTGAAGCGCCTTCGGGATGCACACACGATGGGTACCGAGTCTTATGCGGCACATCAATTGAACTATTTCAAGCATATAAACATGCAAGAGGCACACCGTAATGATTACTACACAAATAGAGCTTTGTCCATCTCCAGGCCCTTGGAGGTTCTTACGGTCATCCATGACAAAATGGACCATGCCAAAACAGCCTCCCCATGTTTTGCAAATCGAATCAAGGCCACGGATGGATTTTTTAAGCTGCCTGTATCGGTTACAGGTGAATTTGGAAACAATGTCATCGCATACCCTAAATGTTGTGGCGTTTTATTACGTGATGTGCTTCAGAACATGGATTCACGCAAATTGGTTTATTTATGCATAGATACTAATCACACTGGGTTGGCATTGCAGGAATGATTGCACATGGACATGGTGATGTCAAGTTTGCTCATTATGCTCTTGATTTGTATCCAGCGGATTCAAACCACACGATAGGGTCATTCGCAAGGCTTTTACGTGATTTGGAGAAACCGCCGGCCTATTCTTCAGGATTGTTATTTGACAATACGTCGGGTTCAACACCTTTATATGAAGCGGTGTTGGATGGAAAAGATGTATGCTTGTATTCGTTGCCAGAGCCACCCAGTGAACCCGTGATTGCGAAGAAGTTGCCCCCCACTTTGCGTGTCCAATTGGACAATTGTGCCAAGGACAATAAAAGTAGATATGTATTTGCATATTGGTCGTTGTTGGTTGCGAAAGGCATTTTCAAGGAGGTTTTTGTGTCCTTCCTATTGGTAGGCCACACGCACGATGATATTGATGCATCTTTTGGGCGGTGGAGCATGAAGTTGAGGGAGGAGGATTTTCCAACAATCCCGTTATTGATGAAGTCATACATGGATTTGGAGAACGTTCCCGTCATCCCCCATATGATTGAGGAGGTGCCAGACTTCAAGGCATTTATAGAACCTTATATTCGAAGTGGAGCTCACCGATTGATCGGGCATACGAAGGCACAACAATTCCGCTTCTACATGCGTAACGATGGTGTACCCGCCATGCAATACAAGTTGTTGTGCACGACACAAGATTGGAGCCCGCCGGAGGGTCTCCTTGTGTGGCGCGTGGATGCGGATGGAAAGACGATGTTACCGGATGGAGAGCCTAGGCCTTGCAAGCCAATACCCATGAAGAATTTGGAGGATATTTTGAAAGGTATATCAGGCTTCATACAATATTGGGAGAGTTTGAAGATAGCGGACGTTGGTGGATCATGTTGGCATCGTTATGGGAGTTGGATACAGTATTGGACACGTGTTCGTGCCGCTTTGGCAGACCTTCACCAAGATAGCCCCCTTACTTTGAGGCACGGATTTTGGCCTCAAACTCGTGTCGATGTACAAGCTTCCGAGGTTAGACTTTTGGAAAATGGAGAGGTTCGTGAGGAGTTTGATGTGGACGACCATTACGTTGGGCCTGCTAGTCAACGTCCCCCACCTTCTTTCCGCATTGCGGTGGATTGTCATGAAGGTTATATGCTCATTCTACGTCCTGGTGATGAGACATATGCGAAGCCTGTATGGGTGGCAAGAGCTTTGTCCAAACCAAATTTCGCAACTTCAAGCCCGCATTTTCGACAAATTCAGGTGGAGTACTACCGACCGACGGCACGGAATGAAGATGTGATTCGGCATTATACAGGCTGGGATACAAACCATAATTTTCGGTGGAAGGTGGATTCAGAGCATGGTCCATCTTGGGTAGATACAGATTCCATATTCATAGCATGGAAACCACGGAAAAATCATAGTGGATCAGTGTCCATCCCTCAAAAGTACATAACTTTTGCAAAAGACAACCTTGCTCGGATCGCACAAGAAACAACCCCCGTTGAATGAGAAGTTGGTAGGATTGTTTTAGCATTGATTATAGTTTCATATGTAATTCTAGCAATATATATTAGTCATATGTGTACTTCTAAAAGTAGGGGTAGAATTTGGGTAGAACTTACGAATGCTATATTATTTGGGGTTGGATGAATATCCATATACTATATTTCATAACAAATGTGAATTTCTTTTTATGATTAAGTTTGGGACTAGATTGTCGGGTCGATTAAATATGCACCCTAAACCCTATGCTATGTACGTCGCAATGTCTATATATTATTAAACATGCTAATAATAGCCATGGTTCTATGTGATTTGTTGGGTGAATTTGGTTTGGAGTGCTCTACCCAATTTGATTTGAGTATGTTTTTGTTGATGAAGTTGGTATCAAGTGCTCTACCCAATGTGCTCATGTCGGGACATCATACATTTTGGAAAATTAGAACATATAATATATTTGAGATTGTTGACAATATAGTTTCGGGCATCTTCATGTTGTTTGATCCATATATTAATTTGAGACTAGAGAAAGTCTCAATTTAACGAATATAGTGTTTTATCTTGGAACCGAAACTTTTTTTTTTGAAATTTCAAGATTTTTTTTTGCTTCTTTCTTTGTTGTTTTTATGAAAATTACTCTCTCTCTTGTTGCACCCTATGAGACTAAAAAGACGGGGAGGTCACCAAATCCATCCCTTCATCTTTTAAAAAACTTTTGAAGATTCAAAAATCGAGCTTAAAGCCTAAAGCTTGAAGCTTCTTGATTCAAATTTTAGAGTACATAACAACCATCAAGTAAACATCCCACCTATTTTTAAATTTGATAAATGAATCTTGCACATAGTTTGTTTAAATTCCAAGTGTTACTACTGTTAAATTGAAAATCACTAATGATAGTGTGTTAGTGTTGACAGATTTTGAAGTTGTCATTTATATTACTATTAGCCTTTCTGATACATCACCATTTCTATTTAGAAGTAGAGATTCCTCCCCTTCAAAACATCCTATGGATCTTTCAAAATTCCCTTACAGTCCTTTGTACATGAGGGTGGCACACCATGGTTTACCATCATAACGTCCTCCGCTACACTATTTTTTTCATCAATGGGTATGAATATTGTCAATGCATTGAAACAAATAGAGTCTAAAAAAAGATCCAAGTAAAATCTTGCATCCATTGATTTTGACAACATAGAGGTGTGAGACGTCAAGTACTTGCATTCATCTTTTCATGGTGACGTTTTGTTTGTATTGCCCCATGTGTCACTTGGAGTTTTAAATGCCTATGGTCGTTTGATGGATGGAATGAACAAGATATGTGACAGACACCCTTGATGCACCACCAAAACCACAAATATCCAAAACGATTTTGAATTGTCCTTAAGGCGTTCTACTTAGGTGCAGGTCATCTCCAATGTCCTAATGACTTTTGTGATTACATGCATCGTATTGCGGGCGAGCGCAATAATACCGAATGGGCCGGATCAACTCCTACCTCATTCTCAATGGGTGTTGTTATTCTTGAAAAGTCCAAATTGGAATGTAAGATTTGTCGTTCAACACCTATGTGCATAGTTTTGTACCATGCTCGCATAATATATGTGTACTCCATATCCTATGAAATGTCCAGGGCTTGTATTCATCTAGGCGTGCATGGTCACCATGTGTGCAATGGTACATGCCGTGAATCTTTGGACATTGCATACCAATGCATTGCCAATGAGATCATGAAAATTCCCACTACCAAGAACTTTGCTATAGTAATGACAACGAACAAACAATTTTTAGAAGACTACCTCCTAAAATTTCCATCAAACGGTGAAAGACATCACTTGGCAAGTTTGTCCATAAAGGTCGTCATGGATAAATTTAGTACTTTTACCTCTCCAAATTGTTGTAACTTCATATCGGGCTCAAAACATTTTATTTGTAGTGGAATGAATACGATGGATAGTATCATGGCGCTCAAAGACCATTCGGACATTAAGTACGTCAAAATATTTGTCTTCAAAATGTCAGTGGATCTTCCGATAAATGGTGTGGATCTTGTTAAACGTATGCAAGTGAGAGGAGATATGGATAATTCATGGATAATGTTTGACCACGTCAAACGCCTGAAGGACTGGACCACCCTTGTGTGTCATGTATACGATAGCAAGTACTGTAAGGTGTTGACCATTGCGTATTGTGACATGCAATCTGAAGATGGCGTAGCTCAGATTATTTTTTGGGAAAACTTAAATTCCGTCATGACAGAGAATAGAGTGTCAACTGTAAAAATGTCATCTCAGTTTTTGAGAAAGAAAGGGAAATGGGTGTATTGCAAACATCTTTATCATGTGTTTAGATTTTTGTATAAGGTGGATTACAGTAGTGACAAGTTCATTCACGCTCCAACGTACTCCTATAATGAGGTCATGCGGCTACTTGAACTTGCAGGTATGGTAGTCTGTGAGTAATATTGCAAGGGTTGTATTCAACCACATGTTTGACAATTTCAGTAAGTGACATGTATTAGAGTGGATTGTTATAATAAAAATTAACAATGAATAGATAATTTTTGAGTTATCCATGGTAATAGGCTCCTTTCATTTTTTTTCTCCCAAAATGCACATACTTTATAATATATATTTTGACAAATATACATACCAAATTTAGAATGTGTACCCTAAAACCATTTTTATTTGCTAAATTTGGTAGTTTTTATTGCTCATTGCTCATGTGTTACCGCTCACTGCTCATCGCTCATGTCTTAGCTTCCCTCCCATCCATCCACATGGTATCCTCATTTTTGGACATTGCCTTCATTTCTTATAAAAAATTTACTTGTCACTCTCGATCCATTTATGTTGTAGTTTTTTACATGTCCAATGGCATCCGATCGGATCTCCAAGCTTGACAATTTGCTCTCTCAACATATCAATCGCAGACACAGATAGTTGGAGTTTTGACCCACAGACAAACCATTCTTCATCACTCCTTGTCCAGTCCTTACATGTCCAATGTTACATTGGATATGAATGATAAACTTAAGCATGTAGGTGCTTTCATAAGTGCTCCAAGAAACTCTCGCATTCCTTCAAATTGTGTTTGTCTTTTTCACGCTGATAATGTACATTTTTTTATCCCTTCCTTCGGTGTGTTTGATGTAGAGGTAAGCGAGTACCTGACCTCAAATTTTTTTAAACTAAAGCTGCACACTATTATGCACTCCAAAAATGTCAGGGGTCCATTAGGACTGCCACTCCCACCATTCACATGGTACTTGCCTGTCAAAATGATTTGGGACACAATTTTTGATTTCTTTGCCTTGGTCCTTGTTGTGTGGTGGGAATTTCTCGTCCTACAGTGGTCTAGCTTTCTAATTTTTTTAGTGCTTCTATTGTTCCTACCTCTTCGTGCACAACACGTAATTTTGATGAGAATATGTTCTTATGTACTCCACCCATTTCCACTCCCTAAGATCAATCCTTCCGATGGGTTTTCCCGGTTTGCCGAATTCACCATCTACACCATCCCATGCTATTTCTGACGACTGTGAGATTATCACTAGCATCGTTCATATCTTGAAGGATTTGTGTTGCAACTTGCAAACCATGTTGCTCCAATTTCATTTGAGACATTGACTTTGATACTCTAACCTGTTAATTTGTGCAGTTCTTGCCTCACTAGTTCAATGGAGATGCCATGTATTAGTTGCCACTTGTCCCATTTGTTCCATCAGGCTACATAAATATCCTTCAAGGTATGGATTGGAGGTACGATGGCCATGTCTAAATACGCGTAACATTTGTACGATGGCCATGTCTAAATATGCCTTTGTATACACATAATCCCTATATACATGTGTGGGCCCCACATTGCCATGGTTTTGTTTGATGTTTCTAGGTGGCCTATTGAAATAGTCAAATATAATTTTTTTTGATGTGGAAGATTTTTCTCTTTTGACCAAAGACGCCACAACTTGTGGGATATTGTCTCAACAATCTTTTGAAGTGGAGGGTTGTGCTTCCCTTTGGCCATATCCATTTCTAGTGGATTGTGCCTCTATTTGTAGTTGCTGGCAATATCCAAGACAATTGTATCAATATGGGGTCAACCTTGATTTCCTTTCCAAACAATTCCTTCTTGGAGGGTATTTTGAAGGTGATTCTAGAAGAAACCTTCGATGGGGTTACTACTCAGCTGAATGAACCCTGTCTTGTGAACACCAATTGGAACAAGACAATCAGAAACCACCCATATTGGCTTACTCGATTTCAGGCAATGTGAGATAACCGACATTATACAATGCATGCTAACACTATATTCGTTAAATTGAGACTTTCTCTAGTCTCAAATTAATATATGGATCAAACAACATGAAGATGCCCGAAACTATATTGTCAACAATCTCAAATATATTATATGTTCTAATATCCCAAATCTATGATGTGTGGACATAAGCACATATGGTAGAGCACTCGACACCAACTTCATCAACAAAAATACATTGGGTAGAGCACTCCAAACAAAATTCACCCAAAAAACATATAAAATGATTTCTATTATTAGCATGGTCAATAAAATATAGACATTGCAACATACAAAGTGCATGTAATAAATGCATATTTCTTCAATGGACAATTTAGTCCCAAACTTAATAATAAGATGAACTTCACATTTGTTTTGAAATATAGTAAATGGATATTCATCCATCCCCAAACAATATAGCATTCGTAAGTTCAACCCAAACTCTACCCCAATTTTGAAGAGCACACATATGAGTAATATATATTGCTAGAATTACATATGAAACTATAATCATGCTAACACAATCCTACCAACTCTCTCATTCAACGTGGGTTGCTTCTTGTGTGATCCGAGCAAGGTTGTCTTTTGCAAAAGTTATGTACTTTTGAGGGATGGACACTGATCCACTATGATTTTTCCGTGGTTTCCATGCTATGAATATGGAATCTGTATCCACCCAAGATGGACCGTGCTCAGAATCCACCTTCCACCGAAAATTATGGTTTGTATCCCAGCATGTATAATGCCGAATCACATCTTCGTTCTGTGCTGTCGGTCGGTAGTATTCCACTTGTATTTGTCGAAAATGAGGGCTGGAAGTTGCAAAATTTGGTTTAGACAAAGCTCTTGCCACCCACACTAGCTTCGCATATGTCTCATCTCCAGGACACAAAATGAACATATAACCTTCATGACAATCCACCGCAATGCGGAATGAAGGTGGGGGACGTTGACTAGCAGGCCCAACGTAATGGTCGTCCACATCAAACTCCTCACAAACCTCTCCATTTTCCAAAAGGCAAGCCTCCGAAGCTTGAACTTCGACACGAGTTTGTGGCCAAAATCCGTGCCTTGTGTAGGTCTGCCAAGGCGGCACGAACACGTGTCCAATAATGTATCCAACTCCCGTAACGATGCCAACATGATCCACCAACATCCGCTATCTTCAAACTCTCCCAATATTGTATGAAGCCTGATATACCTTTCAAAATATCCTCCAAATTCTTCATGGGTATTGACTTGCAAGGCCTGGGCTCTCCATCCGGTAACATCGTGTTTCCATCCGCATCCACGCGCCACACAAGGAGACCTTCCGGCGGGCTCCAGTCTTGTGTCGTGCACAACAACTTGTATTGCATGGCGGGTACACCATCGTCACGCATGTAGAAGCAGAATTGTTGTGCCTTCGTATGCCCGATCAATCGGTGAGCTCCGCTTCGAATATAAGGTTCTATAAATGCCTTAAAGTCTGGCACCTCCTCAATCATATGGGGGATGACGGGAACGTTCTCCAAATCCATGTACGATTTCATCAATAACGAGATTGTTGGAAAATCCTCCTCCCGCAACTTCATGCTCCACCGCCCAAAAGATGCATCAATATCATCGTGCGTGTGGCCTACCAATAGGAAGGACACAAAAACCTCCTTGAAAATGCCTTTCGCAACCAACAACGACCAATATGCAAATACATATCTACTTTTATTGTCCTTGGCACAATTGTCCAATTGGACACGCAAAGTGGGGGGCAACTTCTTGGCAATCACGGGTTCACTGGGTGGCTCTGGCAACGAATGCAAGCATACATCTTTTCCATCCAACACCGCTTCATATAAAGGTGTTGAACCCGTATTTTCAAATAACAATCCTGAAGAATAGGCCGGCGGTTTCTCCAAATCACGTAAAAGCCTTGCGAATGACCCTATCGTGTGGTTTGAATCCGTTGGATACAAATCAAGAACATAATGAGCAAACTTGACATCACCATGTCCATGTGCAATCATTCCTGCAATGCCAACCCAATGTGATTAGTATCTATGTATAAATAAACCAATTTGAGGGAATCCATGTTCTCAAGCACATCACGTAATAAAACACCACAACATTTAGGGTATATGATGATATTGTTTCCAAATTCACCTGTAACCGATACAGGCAGCTTAAAAAATCCATCCGTGGCCTTGATTCGATTTGCAAAACATGGGGAGGTTGTTTTGGCATGATCCATTTTGTCATGGATGACCGTAAGAACCTCCAAGGGCCTGGAGATGGACAAAGCTCTATTTGTGTAGTAATCATTATGGTGTGCCTCTTGCATGTTTACATGCTTGAAATAGTTCAATTGATGTGCCGCATATGACTCGGTGCCCATCGTGTGTGCATCGCGAAGGCGCTTCAACTTCTCGCAATTAGAGCACCGGGCAAATTTGTCCCCTCGTCTTTTTGTAATGTATTCGCTAAAGTTTGCTTTCTTGATTGCACTCAATTTTGACAATGAAATTGGCTCCAAACCGACCTTCTCGCCAACTGCATTCACGTCCAACAATATGTCTTTCCATTTTGTGCCTGTGGGAAGAATTTTCTCCACAACCTTTTCCCCGGTTGTGAGTGTGCGTGTTTTGTGTGGCATTGCATCGGCAAGGGGGATGATGATGGTCGCCAGAGTGGCCGTTGCTTGCCTTGTTACTTCCCTGGGTTTCTTTAAACCCACGTTCCCATGGTGACGGGAACAGCGGCCTTCCTTGGCATAAGCAGCTTGTCTATAAAAGTCCGCTTTTGACACACCGTGAATGGTGTACCATGCCTTACAACACACGTCTATGCTTTCAATGGTGATGACCTTGCGACCCGTCCCATTCACATGTATCACCCTATGGACATCAAGTTTTTTGGTGGATCTTAGACGGAAATCTCCAAGCCACATTTCTTCGCGGATGGCCTTCAATTTATCCCTTGGAAACAATTGGCAACAACGATGCACACAACAATCCTTTGTGGCAACTTCTCTAATGGACTCCTCGCCGAGCAACCTTTGGCGTTTACAATCAGTTGCAGAGGGAGTAGGACGTGCCAATGTCTCGTACTTTCGTAAGCCTTTGCGGGGCCGAATGTTTGCTTGGAGCTCCATTTGGTTTTGCATGTATTGTCGCTCATGGTCACGCAAGCTAACTCCATCAATCGTGACATTCCTCAATGGCCACCTGCGGAGGGAGAACCTATGAGTGGGATCCACCTCGGAATGTATGAGTGACTCCAATATGACAACCCCAACGTCCTCTGTGCCAAGTGGGTTCTCATCAATGCAATCTTGTGGATGGGTGTTACGACAAATACCATCCGCCACAGCAACTCCACTATCATTAATGAGTACCACCTCCAAATTCACCCACGAAGCCCTTGAAAGTCCCGAACATTCAACAATGGGACATTGCGGTACGGAAGGCGAAGGTAAATCCAAATGATCTTCATCTGGACTGTCATCCATAGTAGCCTCCCCGACAATGTCTAGCTCATCTTCAGATGCAGATGGTGTGAGCCCAAATTGATGCCCACATGTGTTGTTAACACTTGTAAAACATTACAAGTAGTGTTTTGTTGATTTATGATTATTCACAAAAATATAAAAAGAGTGAAGCTTGAAGAAAGCTAAGTTTGAAGCATTAGGCTTGTGTGGAGTGGATTTAAGTAGTATGAGGACATACCTTGGTAAAGTGTGGTAGGTAGAAAGCCAAGGTTAGTTAAATGTTTGAATTATGATCTTTGTTGATCATTTGAGGGAGGAAGGCTTAGGAGATAAGATGAGAGCCTACAAAGTAGGAGGAGATTTCGAAGGCTTATCGAGAGCCTTGTGAATGGGATGAGTCCCTACTTAGAAGGAGAAGGTTAAGGGGTTGTGATTGGAGGCTCTAATCCTCTCATCCTATCCTTACCTCATGCCCTCTCTCCTTCTCAACTCACTATATAATTCCTCATTCTTCCCTCACTCATCCTCTCTTTCCTTCGTGCTCCTTGGCACCCCACGTGTTATAAGTGTGGGTGTATGGAAGCAAGATAGGAGCACATGTGTGTGCATGGTTTTGAAGTTAGGAGCCAAGGCTAGTTGGCCTTGAAGAGGGCTTGACCTCTTGTTAGCATTAGTTTGGGTGTGAAGGATTTTAATATAATTTATGGCTTCAAGTTGTAGTACTTGAGTTCATATTTCTTGGGTATATGAGTTTGCTAAGTGTCATCAATACTATTCCACTCGGGCTAGGACGAAATCGAAGGGTGGAGTACTTTTGGTGACATAAATGGTGCGTCCGCCGGGAGGCTAGAAGTGCTTTTGGTTTAGTATAATAGTTTAGTTTATAGATGTCTATAGACGACGGAGATGTATCTGTTATAGAGGAAGTAATAGAAGTAGAAATTCATTGTAGTTACATAAAGAAAGAAATAGTCGATTGGGTGAACTATGTAGAACGAGTGTACGGCCAATCTTTTGTATGTCCAATCCCGAATGCGAGGCGATTTAAACCTCAAGACCTTCTAAGGGCGAAGCACTATCGATACGACATATGGGGGTACCGCTATCTAGTAGCGGCCGCATTTCGAGCTCATCCCGCCGCTCAACGACTTTTGGCCTACAGGAACTCGGACGATACAACATATTGGACTAGAGAGGACGGAGAAGCTTATGCGGCGTTGATGCGGCACGTCGTCGTTCACGGAGGTAAGGTTTGTGAAACTCCCATTTATTCTTTGAATCGTGGTAGTTGATTGAATTTCATTTTTTATTTAGGGGAAGAATTATGGTGAAAATGAAATGCGTAATTCATATTCGCCGGGAGACAAGCGGCGGAGAAGAAAGACTTGGAAGGCGGTAGGAGAATTAGGAGTGGGAGACAAGTATGGAAGGAGCGCTCGTGAAAGGTTAGTTTTTCATTTTAAGTTATTTCAAAGTTATGCAATTTCAATTAAGGAGGGAGCGCGGCGAAGGTGACTACTCAACCTTCCTTGGGATGGCATAATTTAAGATCACATTAATAGGGCACGCATTAGTTCACTAAGAGGAAGAGGCATAATTAAAAATTAGGAATCTCAAATTTAAACATTCACTCCGGTGTGAGCGTTTAAAGTTCTCAACTAGGGGGTTATTGCTTTTCAATTGCAATTGTTGAAGTGTCGTTGTGTTTAAGCAATCACGGTCGAGAGAAGAGACTAACAAGCAGGAGGTAGAAAATTGCTTTAGGTACGCAACCTTCTTCCAATTGAAAATTTAAATAATTAAAAAAATATTTTTGTATACGTCTTTGTCGTTGACTAACGGAGAGGGTAATTCCGGACTTATAGTATAATGTGAGGAATCGAAGGGTGAAGCCTCGATTCCAAACATGGTACATAAGAATGGTCAGCCCCTCACGTGAGGTCTTGTTGCAAATGTTACGCGGAAAGGTGGTATGACGAGGTGATTCTCTCATTAAACTTGATGCTAACACGAGCTTGTCATCCCCTGTTTGGGATCGTTCATTGAAATTGCATGTCTTTCTTCCTCACTTCCAAAACCCTTTATCACACAAGCTAAGTGGTAACATTAAAGAGTGAGAGTTGTGAGAATTTTGATTGGTCAAAGTAAGGGTTGATCGCTACATTATGGATGCAAAGAAATACTAGATCTCAAAAGCCTAAGTTAGCATTAGGGTTAAAAAAGAATGTTATTAAGCGTAGGTTGTCTAATATTGAGGAAGTAGTAGAGGGAGTAGATGATAGTACAGAAGTTAGTTCAAATGTTGAACCATTAATTAGTCCATTAGTTGAAGTATTATCAATATCTACTCAAAGTGAGGAAGGTAATCTTCCTTCCGAATTGAGTAAGAAAATAATTAATAAGTCTAATAGAATTAGACAAGAAAACTTTGTGAGTACTAGTGGATCTAGCGAGAGAGGGTCACCTAGCACCATGGATCCTCTAGGGGGAGGTGGAATTCCACCTCCCATACCTCCCTTGCCTCCATTTCCTCCCATCGATCCATTGGTAAGGCCGAGAGGCCTACCAATAATCGTACCCCAAGGATTGGTTTCGGTAGATATACCGTCTAACCTCCCAAAATTCTATGGGACCAAGGATGAGGATCCGTCTAGGCACATGGAGAGATTCGTTGAGAGGGTAATTAGTTCATTAATTACCAACCAACAATATTGGTTAGTGTGGTTTCCTACGACCTTAGACGGGGAAGCTTACGAGTGGTATAGAGATCACGACGAGGGACACTTTCAAACTTGGGATCAATTACAACGAGAGTTTCTAAATGAATTTCGACCCGAAGTCGGTCAAAGTATGGCTTTTAGAGCCTTAATGACTATGAGGCAAGGGAGGGATGAAGAGATTTCCGCCTATATTAGGAGATTTGACTTAGTGTGCGCAAGATACGTAGGTACTTTGCTCAACGATGATACCCTAATGCAATTCTTTATGAGAGGGTTTGTCAAAGCAAATACTATTAGGGGTGTGTTAGAAAGAAACCCTCGCATCCTAGCCGAGGCTAAGGTAGCCGCTAGAGACATGGAACATATCGAGAGAGATTATGAGCGGTTATGGAGGAAAGAGGATGAGTTAATCCCTCAATTCATCCCTCTCCTACCTAAATCGGGAGTGGATCCAACTAGGCCATTTAACCGTCCTCCATATGTCTCCATTGAAGCGGTCTCGCTTCCCTTAGCGGTGAAGGCTCCCCCACCCATGTTAGCATTGCCGGCCCTTAGAACAGACCCTCAAATTGAAGAAGTAGAGCAACGGTTAGGTGCTACTCAACTAGGGTTTCAAGAGGCGATGTTGAAACAATTCCAAAATCTCACGGACCAAATGGCCTTGTTAATTAAAAATCAACAACCCGGTCCTCCACCTCAAATCGAGTCGGGTAATCACTCATCGGGATTTTGGTGTACTCAATGTCAACAACACGGTCATACGCCTCAGTTTTGTAGAAATGGGCCAAATCGCAATCAAAGAATGAACAATAATGGTCCGCAACAAAACCAAAGAGGTTCAAATCAAAATCAAAACCAAGGAAACAACCGGGGTCCGCCTCCTCGAGGTCAAAATAACCAAAATACCGAGAAGAAAGAATTTCACCATCTTTGCGGGAGGTATCATGTTGTAGGACAATGTTGGTCGGAAAACGGACGAGACTTGTATGTGAGCGGTGAGCAGAGAGCGGAGAGCGGAGAGCAGAGATGTGGAGAGCGGAGAGCGGAAATGATGTAAAAATAGTAAACTTCCCATACTAATTTAAGAAAAAGATTCTAATATTCTCAGAATATTCTAGATTCTTCTTTAAATAGTAAAAATTCATGACCTATTTCCGTGGAAAGTATAGGTCCAAAAATGAATTAAAAGGCCCTGAATTTGAAATGGTCTACATCAGGATTGCGATGGCAGACCTTTAAAAAGATGAAGTAGACATGCTTGCAATACGAGAACTGATTCCTCCCTCGAAAGTTGGTCATTGTCTTCTTGAATGCGGGGCAGGTGCAACCTGGAAAGGAGCTGATGGTGATCTGATATTGTGTCACGTCGGGTGGCGTTATCGAGTCTAGCGCAATGATGCAGCCATGGCCAGGGTGAGGAATCATCGTGACCGAGCAGAGTCGAGCTTTGAGGGAGTCCGAAGAGCCCATCGATAGCCTCTGTTGAGGGTTTGGACGGGTTGAGGTGCGCTTGACGATTTTCCCTTCTCTTTTCCCATGATACATGTTCACATCCGCGAGCACCGGCACGGAGTCTAGATTTGCCAGAGACGGGGCTGTGGAAAAGAGCCTTCTGGGCGAGACCGGCACTTTCTGTGGCAGTTGGAATCCGGCCGCTTCGAGGGCCAGGATCTCACATTGCTTGAGGTTTGTACCAAGTTTTACTGGCCAAACATCCGGAATGTTTGGTCTCTCCTGCTGTGCAGAGTATTGAACGACCCATTTGCGCCTCCTACCCTTGACGCACCTCTCGATATCATCCGAGCAGAAGAAGAACTATGTGGACTCTTTCACATTCCTCATGGTGTTGTGCCATAGACCGGTGTACGTAGGGGTGGGGGTTGATTTCGCACCCCTTACGATTCTCTCAGTATACTCTCGGGGAGATCACTCCATTGTAGAGTTGAACAACCACGTGCGATCATTTTAGATGTAAAAAATGTAAAAAATATAAAAAGCATCACCAAAATGGGTCACAATTTTATCAATTTTTTTTCATGAATAGATATAAATGGTACATGTTACATAGTAAAAAATGGTGATTAAATTTGATGATTTGTTTTTTTAATAAAACATACCGTTTCTAACTAGAATGACGCAGAATTGAACTAAAAAAATTGCTACAATTAATGAAGATGACTAAAAATTTCAAAAAAATATACAAAAGATACCATCAATGGTTGTGTATATGTAGAAAAAATATCATAAAATTTAAAATTATTTATGTCATGTAATATAGGGGTAGTAAACTTTGTTCGCACGTGGTGTTCAACTTGACAATGGAGTGATCTCCCCGAGAGTATACTTTTTTTTGGTGACAGCTCTCTGGACCCAACAACATTTGGCAGAAGTCTTTGGCAACCGAGCGATGTGCCACTCCTTCAAGTTCACCCTAGTCTCCTCGACGGCAGAGACGTGCCGGATCCGTCCCTCGTGGGTGGGGGACGGGATGACATCGTCGGCATGTGGCGCCGGGGGTGCAACTTCCTCGACATCGGAATCTTCCTCTTCAAGAATTATTGGCATGTGAGTGGAACGAATCCTGACATGCCTACCAGAGCCACGAGGATGTGAGAAGTTGACCTTATCAGGCTAGTGCGACTCTTCATCAGCTCTAAGGGATAGGTCTAGCTTTCGCTTCATCGAGCCAAACACTTCCTCTCCTGCCATGTGAGGGTCGCGTGTACAGAACTCGTCGGCTCCGGGCATGTCTAGCATGGGGTCCTGGAGGACCTTAGGGTCACCTGTTTTCTGGGCCCTATGTTCCGCCATCCGCAGCCTTAGCTCCTTCTTGCTCGGTCCAGTCCCACCCATGTCGCCCTTCAAGTACTGGTAGTAATTGACGACCTGTAGGAATGCCCGGATATAGTCATCCACCGTGGCGACGTAAAGATCACCGCCATTGTTGCCGGACGCTTGAAGCCACTTGTTGTGGACAGTCTCCGCAAGGTTGCAAGACGGCATCTCCGCAAGTTCTATCTCCGTGAATTTCTAGGCATCGCATGTGAGGTCAAGTTAGCATAAAATTCAAAACTATATCACCCTTCAAAGTCCGGATTGATGTTCATGGCAAAAATCGAATGAGCTTACCCCTGTCATAAATCCACCCCATTGGTGATAGCGGAAATGCCAAAAGGCAAGCCACAACTCCAATTACTCAACGTTTTTTCAATCACGGCCCCAACAGATACCCACCAAGCCCTCAGCCCATGGTAAAGACTCTCGGCCTCGGCCAACGTCCGTGCCGTCCTATACTGGTGGCACATCTTCACTCAACTTTCTCATGTCTAAGGGAACTGTAGTCAAGCTTCTTTAGGAGATTCTTCTTCCCTAGCCTAGTAGCCAACTTCTTCAAACAGTCTACGATACTGACGCACACACATGAAGAAGGCGGTTGCAATGGAGGACACTTATTTGAAACAACCACATGAGACTTCGACTGAACAGAAAGGTTGGGTGGACTAGGAACTAAAGGTGTGGATCTGTGAGGACCTTGGAACGACACCTTTGGGGACTATGCCAAATTTGAGGATGCATTGTGGGGGTGATCCTAGTGTGGGTGAGGGCCCCGAGCGTTGGAAACGCCTCCTACCCGCGGAGCCTAGGCGGCATGAACGTGACGCCATAAGCAATGCATAGCTTATGGCGTGCCAATTCTAGAATGCTTCAGAACACCTCATTTGGAGGTCTGAGCTAGAAGATATGGCAAGTTGAATGGGGTGCTGTCCCGGGACAACGCCCTAGAACAGCAGTGGCTTGGGAGTGGCTCCCGGGACTGCGAACCTTCAAATGGGCATAACTTCCTTTGTGCTTGGCCACATGGGGCAAGTGAGTAGTCCATTGTCATCAACGTGAAACGTAGATGACGATGGAATGGTCAAATGTTAGAATCGAAGAACATATGAGCAAGTTATGGGGTTCTGAAGCTGCTGGGGGCCTCGAAGTCTGAGTCCGGTGCAAGTGCCCTTAGGGTGCTGGAAATGGGCGTCGGGTCCAACGCCCATTTTCAACACCATAAGAGCACTTGAACCGCATTCAGAGTCCGAGGCCTCACCTCGGAAAAAAGACCAAAAAATGAGGATCCACAAAAAAACCAAGTGCCCTTAGGGTGCTCGAAATGCGCGTCGGGTCCAACGCCCATTTTCAACACCCTAAGGCCACTTGAACCACATTCAGAGTCCGAGCCCTCACCTCGGGAAAAAGATCAAAAAAATGAGGATCCATAAACAAACCACGTGCCCTTAGGGTGCTGGAAATGGGCATCGGGTCCGACGCCCATTTTCAGCATCCTAAGGGCACTTGAACCGCATTCAGAGTCCGAGGCCTCACCTGGGAAAAAAGACCCAAAAAAATGATAATCCACAAAAAAACCAAGTGCCCTTTGGATGCTGGAAATGGCCATCATGTCCGACGCCAATTTTTAGCATCTTAAGGGCATTTGAACCGCATTTAGAGTCCGAGGCCTCACCTCGGAAAAAAGACCAAAAATATGAAGATCCATAAAAAAAAATTAAGTGCCCTTAGGGTGCTGGAAATGGCCGTCGGGTCCGACGCCCATTTTCAGCATCCTAAGGGCACTTGAACCGCATTCAGAGTTCGAGGCCTCACCTGAGAAAAAAGACCAAAAAAATGAGGATACATAAAAAAATCAAGTGCCCTTAGGGTGCTGGAAATGGCCGTCGGGTCCGACGCCCATTTTCAACACCATAAGGGCACTTGAACCGCATTCAGAGTCCGAGGCCTCCCCTGAGAAAAAATACCAAAAAAATGAGGATCCCCAAAAAAACCAAGTGCCCTTAGGGTGCTGGAAATGGGCGTCGGACCCGACGCCCATTTTCAGCACCCTAAGGGCACTTGAACCGCATTCAGAGTTCGAGGCCTCACGTGAGAAAAAAGACCAAAAAAATGAGGATCCACAAAAAAACCAAGTGCCTTTAGGGTGCTGGAAATGGGCGTCAGGTCCGACGCCCATTTCAGCACCATAAGGGCACTTGAACCGCATTCAGAGTCCGAGGCCTCCCCTGAGAAAAAATACCAAAAAAATGAGGATCCCCAAAAAAACCAAGTGCCCTTAGGGTGCTGGAAATGGGCGTCGGGTCCGACGCCCATTTTCAGCACCCTAAGGGCACTTGAACCGCATTCAGAGTTCGAGGCCTCACATGAGAAAAAAGACCAAAAAAATGAGGATCCACAAAAAAACCAAGTGACTTTAGGGTGCTGAAAATGGGCGTCGGGTCCGACGCCCATTTCAACACCCTAAGGGCACTTGAACCGCATTCAGAGTTTGAGGCCTCACGTGAGAAAAAAGACCAAAAAAATGGGGATCCCCAAAATAACCAAGTGCCCTTAGGGTGTTGGAAATGGGCGTCGGGTCCGACGCACATTTTCAACACCCTAAGGGCACTTAAACCGTATTCAGAGTTCGAGGCCTCACCTGAGAAAAAAGACCAAAAAAATGAGGAACCCCAAAAAAACCAAGTGCCTTTAGGGTGCTGGAAATGGGCGTCGGGTCCGACACCCATATTCAGCACCCTAAGGGCACTTGAACCGCATTCAGAGTTGGAGGCCTCACGTGAGCAAAAAGACCAAAAAAATGAGGAACCCCAACAAAACCAAGTGCCCTTAGGGTGCTGGAAATGGGCGTCGGGTCCGACGTCCATTTTCAGCACCCTAAGGGCACTTGAACCGCATTCAGAGTTCGAGGCCTCACCTGAGAAAAAAGACGAAAAAAATGAGGATCCCCCAAAAAACCAAGTGCCCTTAGGGTGCTGGAAATGGGCGTCGGGTCCGACGCCCATTTTCTACACCCTAAGGGCACTTGAATCGCATTCAGAGTTGGAGGCCTCACCTGAGAAAAAAGAACAAAAAAATGAGGAACCCCAAAAAAACCAAGTGCCCTTAGGGTGCTGGAAATGGGCGTCGGGTCCGACGCCCATTTTCAGCACCCTAAGGGCACTTGAACCGCATTCAGAGTTCGAGGCCTCACGTGAGAAAAAAGACCAAAAAAATGAGGATCCCCAAAAAAAACAAGTGCCCTTAGGGTGTTGGAAATGGGCGTCGGGTCCGACGCCCATTTTCACCACCATAAGGGCACTTGAACCGCATTCAGAGTTGGAGGCCTCACGTGAAAAAAAAGACCAAAAAAGTGAGGATCCCCAAAAAAACCAAGTGCCCTTAGGGTGCTGGAAATGGGCGTCGGACCCGACGCCCATTTCCAGCACCCTAAGGGCACGTGTACCGGACTCAGACTCTGAGGCCCCCAGCAGCTTCAGAACCCCATAAATCCTTATATGTTCTTGGATTCTAACATTTGACCACTCCATCGTCATCTACGTTTTACGTAGATGACAATGGACTACTCACTTGCCCCATTTGGGCAGGCAGAGAGGAAGTTATGCCCATTTGAAGGTTCGCAGTCCTGGAACAGCAGTGGCCTGGGAGTGGCTCCCGGGACTGCGAACCTTCGAATGGGCATAACTTCCTCTGTACTTGCCCAAATGGGGCAAGTGAGTAGTGCATTGTCATGTACGTGAAACGTAGATGACGATGGAGTGGTCAAATGTTAGAATCGAGAACATATGAAGAAGTTATGGGGTTCTGAAGCTGCTGGGGGCCTGGAAGTCTGAGTCCGGTGCAAGTGCCCCTAGGGTGCTGGAAATGGGCGTCGGGTCCGACGGCCATTTCCAGCACCTCATTTCATTTGGGTTTTTGGTGGATCCTTCTTTTTTTTAATCTTTTTTCCGAGGAGAGGCCTCGGAGTCAGACTGCGGTGCAAGTGCCCTTAGGGTGCTGGAAATGGGCGTCGGGTCCGACGCCCATTTCCAACACCTCATTTCATTTGGGTTTTTGATGGATCCTCTTTTTTTTCAACTTTTTTCCGAGGTGAGGCCTCGGAGTTAGACTGCGGTCCAAGTGCCATTAGCGTGCTAGAAATGGGCGTTGGGTCCGACGCCCATTTCTTGCACATCATTTCATTTGGGTTTTTGGTGGATCTTCTTGTTTTTGAAGTTTTTTTCCGAGGTGAGGCCTCGGAGTCTGAGTCCGGCGCAAATGCCCTTAGGGTGCTGGAAATGGGCGTCGGGTCCGACGCCCATTTTCACCACCCTAACGGCACTTGAACCGCATTCAAAGTCCGAGGCCTCACTTCGAAAAAAAGACCAAAAAAATGAGGATCCATAAAAAAACCAAGTGCCCTTAGGGTGCTGGAAATGGGCGTCGGGTCCGACGCCCATTTTCAGCACCCTACAGGCACTTGAACCGCATTCAGAGTCCGAGGCCTCACTTGAGAAAAAAGACCAAAAAAATGAGAATCCATAAAATAACCAAGTGCTCTTAGGGTGCTCGAAATGGGCGTCGGACCCGACGCCCATTTCCAGCACCCTAAAGGCACTTGCACCGCGCAGTCTGACTCCGAGGCCTCTCCTCGGAAAAAAGTTCCCAAAAAAAAAGGATCCACCAAAAACCCAAATGAAATGAGGTGCTGGAAATGGCCGTCGGACCCGACGCCCATTTCCAGCACCCTAGGGGCACTTGCACCGGACTCAGACTTCCAGGCCCCCAGCAGCTTCAGAACCCCATAACTTCTTCATATGTTCTCGATTCTAACATTTGACCACTCCATCGTCATCTACGTTAAACGTAGATGATAATGCACTACTCACTTGCCCCATTTGGGCAAGTACAGAGGAAGTTATGCCCATTCGAAGGTTCGCAGTCCCGGGAGCCACTTCCAGGCCAGTGCTGTTCCAGGACTGCGAACCTTCAAATGGGCATAACTTCCTTTGTGCCTGCCCAAATGGGGCAAGTGAGTAGTCCTTTGTCATCTACGTGAAACGTAGATGAAGATGGAGTGGTCAAATGTTAGAATCGAAGAATATATGAGGAAGTTATGGGGTTCTGAAGCTGCTGGGGGCCTCAGAGTCTGAGTCCGGTGCACGTTCCCTTAGGGTGCTGGAAATGGGCGTCGGGTCCGACGCCCATTTCCAGCACCCTAAGGGCACTTGGTTTTTTTGGGGATCCTCATTTTTTTGGTCTTTTTTCTCACGTGAGGCCTCGAACTCTGAATGCGGTTCAAGTGCCCTTAGGGTGCTGAAAATGGGCGTCGGACCCGACGCCCATTTCCAGTACCCTAAGGGCACTTGGTTTTTTGGGGGATCCTCATTTTTTTGGTCTTTTTTCTCACGTGAGGCCTCGAACTCTGAATGCGGTTCAAGTGCCCTTAGGGTGCTGAAAATGGGCGTCGGACCCGACGCCCATTTCCAGTACCCTAAGGGCACTTGGTTTTTTGGGGGATCCTCATTTTTTTGGTCTTTTTCCTCACGTGAGGCCTCGAACTCTGAATGTGGTTCAAGTGCCCTTAGGGTGTAGAAAATGGGCATCGGACCCGATGCCCATTTCCAGCACCCTAAGGGCACTTGGTTTTTTGGGGGATCCTCATTTTTTTGGTCTTTTTCTCAGGTGAGGCCTCGAACTCTGAATGCGGTTCAAGTGCCTTTAGGGTGCTGAAAATGGGCGTCGGACCCGACGCCCATTTCCAGCACCCTAAGGGCACTTGGTTTTTTGGGGGTTCCTCATTTTTTTGGTCTTTTTTCTCAGGTGAGGCCTCGAACTCTGAATGTGGTTCAAGTGCCCTTAGGGTGCCTTTCGGGGAGTGTTTGCAGAGGAGCCATGGACTTGGAGGTTACCCTTGGGTGTCTTCATGTAGGCATTGCACCAAGGAATGGAAAAGGAGGTTGCGGCGCATTTCTCAATCTAAGGCCAATGAGAGTGGAGATCGCGACGACGGTGATGATTCGCATCCTCCGCTTGGGACGGACTCAGTAGTGGATGATAGTCACCATCCTTCTGGTAGTTCTAGTCAAGGCCATAGTAGTGGTGTTGGAGGCCATTCTGAATCATCTATCGAGCGTGCTCGAAGGTAAGTTAATGGCCTAACGAAGGTTGGGAACAATGTGCAAGCCACATTGCTCCATGGCAATATGTATGAGGTAGTTGACCGTATGAGGCGGCAGCCCGTCTTGAAAACAGTCCTTTGAATTCCATTATGTAGGATGATTCGAATTCCATTATGTAGGAATATGTTGACAAGGCTATTGCTAAGAAGAAGGAGGAGCTATTTACCTACTTCAACAAAGCCCAATCAGTTGCTAATCCAGCCGTAGGAGAGGGCTTCATGGAAGAGGTGAGTGAATTTTACTTGGATTTTGATTTTGACTGAAAACCTTAGCTCTGCATTTGCTAATGCATTACTTCCTTGGACATGCAGGTTATTGCACATTACAGTGCACACGTTGCTGCCAAAGTTGAGATGTGACTGGAGAAACTGCAGATGGTGGCAACTGCAGTGGTTGAGCCCAAGTACAAAGTGCGCTGGCTCAAGTGGTGGAACAGTTCAGAAGCTGTTCGAAATGACCTCAAGTTTCCAAAGTACCCTGCTAGTGAGGACACGCTGATAACGGTTTGATTTATGTGGATGATGAGGCTATTAGTGAATAGACCTCATTTCTTTTTTTCTTAACCAGTCAATCATATCTCCAATCTGGAGAGCCATTGTAATGGTTACTTTTAAGTTTTCAAACTTTGTTAATCTCATTTTTACCACTGAATTACAACTATCATCAATCTTTGCCTATGATACATCCATACCCTAAACCCTCGCATGAAACATGCATGAGTTATAAGTTTTTTAGAGAAATTACATACAATAGATGTGGTTGCCTCTTTACAAAATAACCTAATTCTACGTTCGGCTAATTACAACACGATGCCATGAGAGCCTATACGGAAGTTTTGACAACACCATTTACAAGCATTTGTAGAAAATAAATGACATTTTGAGCTATCTTCAAGGTTACCCAAATGTTGATATTTGTATCCTTGGCACGAACATACAAATTTCAAGTTTTGAGATTTTCAAGGTCATTTTGAAAGCCCTACTAGGGCCAAGTATAAATCATTTGAGTGAGATAAACTAAATCTTGAATCAAATTTAAAGTTACCAAAATGTTGATATTTGTATCCTTGGAACTGTAGGTACAAATTTCATTTTCTTGGAGATTTGTCAAAATAACTTCAAAAATCTTGAGAAGTGATTCAAAGGGCCATTTGATTTTTTTAAGAAAAACAAATAAAGTTGTCACATGCATCAAATGTTATCCAAACGTTGACATTAGTACCCTCGGTGATGAGGTAGGTAATTTCAAAATTTTGGAGATTTTCATAATCACTTTGAAAGTCTTTGGGAATCAACGTGAGGGCCATTTGTAAACTATTTGAGAAAATTAGATAAACTTGTGAGAGAAATTCAAAATTATCCAAATGTTGATGTTTGTACCCTCAGCAACAAGGTGACTAATTTCAAGTTTTTGAGATTTGTCAAAATCCTTTTGCAAGCCCTAGGAAGTGCTACAAGGGCCATTTGCAAATTAGTTGCAAGAGAAAAGGATTTGTGACCAAATTTAGTTTCCATTAAAAGCCATTTGTTATAACTTGGAAATTTTATATGGGGCCATTTGTCAAGCCTTTAAAAAAATTACAATCATATTTGAAACCAACTTTTGGGTGCTCATGTTGTTGGGAATTTTCATTTTGCATAACGACATTGATTTTTATTTTGGGGGCAACATCTCAGTGAAATGTTGAGTTCCACCCAAAGAACAAAATCATGTTCATGCATAAATTTTGGATGTTGACCTTGACATATCGAGGGGTTCAATCATGTCGTTACTTAGACATTGTAGGAGATATGAATGTTGAGCACGCATTAGTTGAAAGTTGAGAGAAAAAACATGAATTTGAGAGAAAAAGTTAGTATGGCTGTAAAAATGAAAATAAGCAACAAAGAATTAAAGAGTAGAAGTTTTTGAGAAGTCATGAAAAGAGAGAAAAATGAATATTAAAATAGATAGGGCATTGATGTTATCCAAAGAGTCAATCTTTAGAAGAGAGCATTGACAAATAAACAACCCAAAAATGAGTTTTCTCAACAGGAAAAAGAATAGAAAAAAATTTAAGAAAGTAAATTTTTTAAAAAACAATAGACAATGGATAATTTTTTTATAAAATTAGAAATGGCAAATGGAAAAAAAATGATAAGATAAAAAAATTGAAGGTAACAAGTCTTTGAGACTGAGAAGTGAGGAAAATAAAAATTAAAGATGATAGGGCATAAATATTAACAAAATTGTTAATGAATAGAAGGGATGATTCACAATTAAACAACCAAAGAATTAGGATTCTATAAGGGATAAATCATTGTTAATAAAAAAAATAAGAATTGAACATAGAAGATAATAAGTCTTTGAGAAGTTTTTAATGTAAATAAGAAATAGTTTAAGATTGATTGGGCATGGATGTTAACCATTTAGTGAATAAATAAAAGAGATCAATGACAAATGAACAATCACATAAATTTTGATTCTTAAAAGGAAAATGGATAAAAGATATTGAGATATATAAGTGAAGGCCGATGCGCGGCTTTTGAACTTTGACATCATAATGACGTCAACCCTAATTGATGCATAGAAATTGTGATGAACCCTAAACCCTAAACCAAAGCGGTGGAAACATGTACAAAGATTATATTTTTAGATTGAAAATTCACAGTTATACATATCAAAAGTTTAAATTAGTAATGAAGTTGTCAAAAAATTCCACGGTTATAGGAGTTGATTCATCTTAAAATGGCATTCCAAATGTCTATTTTCTGCTCTTCAACCTCTGCTCTCTGCTCTCCGCTCTCCGCTCTTTGCTCGCATACGACCTTTCCCCGTCGGAAAACCAAGGTCAAGGGTGTAGTAATTGTGGAGGTCCACATCCGTCTAACCAATGTCGTCATCCAGATAAGTTAGGTGGAGCACCAAACCCTCCAACCAACACACAACAATCGGGTCAAGATGTCATGAGAGTTTTCCATCCACAAAGTGAAGGTACTAATAACCTTAAACCTTCCAACCTCTACTATGATGGAAATACAAACCTTCCGGGGCAAGGAGGTCAAGTCACACAATCACCTAGACAAATGGGACCATCTACGTCTCAAGATGTCCGATTTATGAATGCCTCCACCATTCCGGTAAATTTAGAGGTGCCTACTAATGGCCAGGGTCCATGTCCTTCACATGCTAACTCTATATCATATGAGTTGAGGGGTCTTAAAGAGGAAGTTGTGCATAAGGCCCCGGCATTAGCCGTTACCACTAGAGCAATGAGAGGTAATGCACCATTAGAAGTAGAGGAGGAGGAAGAAGAGGAAAATCCCTTAGGAGAAATTCCTTATTTTTCGGATTTGGAGAATGTAACTAGAGAAGCTAGGAAGGCCACTAAGGCATTAGAGAGAGAAAATGAAATTGTCCATGAGAGGGAAAGATCTAATGTCATCCATGATTTAGATGGTAGTGATGTAGGAGAGTGGGAAGGTCCGGGCATTCCCGTAGAGGAGTTTGATAGTGTTAGAAGGCCTAAGGCCGATAGAGTAGATAGATACGACCTTTGGGCTGACTTAAGCTCACTAAAGGCCGATATCACATTTGGTCAATTATTAGAAATTTCACCGGTAGCTAGGAAGACTTTGAAGGACAGAATGCCTGTGAATAGGAGGGCTAAGAGGCCAAAGACTAGAGTGTCGGCGAGGGTCCAAATGCAAGGGAGAACTCGGGAAGTCAAGGCGGTGGAGATTGAAGTAACGATAGTGGACAAGGTGGTTCCTCATGTATTGGTGGATGGTGGAAGTAGTCTCAATATTCTACCCGAGCACACTATGAGGAAATTGGGATTAAGTTTGACCGGTCCGTCGCCATTCGTCATCAATATGGCTAACCAAAGTCCGGTGGTTCCGGTGGGGATTATTAAGGATTGTCGACTTAGCACGGGAGGTGAAGAATACATTGTGACCTTTCAAGTGATTAAGATGCACGACAATAAGGATGCATTTCCCATCTTGTTAGGACGACCTTGGTTAAGGATGTCTAACGCCGTAGTAGATTGGGGAGGACAAAAACCTTCTATCACTTATGGTCCTGTAGATAATAGGGTCAAGGTCTCAATAACACCTTTAAGTGGTTGGGTTAGGGAGGAGATTGATCCAATGTCGGATGAAGAGGAGAATGGCGGAAGTAATGAGAAATTTGAGGATACGTTGGTGGGGGTTGTTCAAAACAAGGAGAAGGCTAAAATGTATTCCTCTAACGGGTTCTTAGATCCTAGCTTTTACAATCAAGATGTTGATGGAGATTTTACACATTGGCTAAGACAATACCCGGAGTCCATTAGCGATGTCATGATGATGACTCATAGTTGTATCCTCCAAGATGATGTGTCTAGAGAAGATTATTTGTCCTTAGAGCCATGTAAGGTTCTCACGGAGGAGGAATGGGTGAAGGGAGGACTCACTCCATGGTTAGATGATATTGAGTTGAGTGATGTGAGTTTGGTACATGTAGATGGGACTCAAGATGAGGAGGCCATGTTAGAACTCTCAAAATTAGAGCCCGCTTTGCATTTTAAAACTACTTCTACGGGCATTATAGCGGGTCATGATATCAAGGATTATCTTAATGTCCCCAACGATTGGTATAGAGATACCGAGGAGCAAACACGAGTGGTCGAAGAAGATTGGAAGTTTGTGGATGTCAAAATGAAGAATGGCAAGGTTAAACCAATGAAGATGGGTTCTAAACTCGATGACGAGGAGATCAAAGAGTATAGCGATTTGATAGATGAGTTTAGTGATACCTTTGCATGGTCATACGATGAACTCAAGGGGATTCCTAGAGAGATGGTTGAGCATCGTATTCCGTTAGTTCCGGGCTCTAAACCGGTGAGACAAAAAGAGAGAAGGATGAATCCTAGATTGCAATTATTAGTCAAAGCAGAATTAGAGAGGTTGTTGCAGGCTGGGTTTATAAAGCCGGTAGAGATTACGGATTGGCTTTCTCCCATGGTGTTAGTGAAAAAGGAAAATGGGAAGCTTAGAGTTTGTGTAGACTATAGGAAGCTCAATGATTGTACGCAAAAGGATCACTTTCCTTTGCCATTCATTACCTTGTTGTTAGAGGAGGTAGGGGGTCATGAGCGATATACATTCATGGATGGATACGCCGGCTACAACCAAGTAGCCATAGCATTAGCGGATTTACACAAGACGACATTTACAACACCTTGGGGGACTTTCATATGGGTGGTGATGCCATTTGGTTTATGCAATGCACCGGCTACATTTCAACGACTAGTCATGTATATCTTCAGCGACTTGCTCTTCAAATCCATGACAGTTTATATTGATGATTTTAGTACCCAATCTAGCACTAAGGAGCATGTGCATTGTGTGAGAGAGGCCTTAGTTAGGTGTAGGCAAATGCGGTTGGCATTAAATCCGGACAAGACATTCCTAGGGGTACAAAGGGGAGTTTTGTTGGGTTATGTTGTGAGCCAAAAGGGAAGAGAACCGGATCCCGACAAGATAGCGGTCATTGACGGGTTAGAAACTCCAAAAAATGCCAAGGGAATCTCTAAGTTGTTAGGACATGTGGGGTGGTATAGAGAGTTGATTCCGGATTTTGCAAAGATAGCGGTCCCTATCACTCAATTGCTCAAGAAGGATGTCAGATTTGTTTGGACGGATGAGTGCCAAAAAGCCTTTGTAGAGTTGAGATCAAAATTGAGCACTTATCCCGTCTTAAGGCCACCGGATTGGGAAAAACCTTTTCATGTGTATTGTGATGCTAGCAACGTAGCGGTGGGTAGTGCCTTGTGTCAATCCACGGGAGAGAAGGGGAAGGATCTACCCGTAGCTTATGCTAGTAAGCAATTGACTTCCGCGGAGAGGAATTACTCCACTACGGAGAGAGAGTGTCTAGCCATGGTATTTTCGGTCAAGAAGTTTAGGCACTATCTTATTTGTAATCCGGTAGTGTTTTTTGTGGATCACATGGCCATTAAATATTTGGTCAACAAGCCGGAGTTGAGTGGAAGGTTGGCTAGGTGGGTCTTGTTACTCGAAGAATTTGATTACACGGTGGAATATAAACCGGGCCGCATGTATTTACAAGCCGACCACTTGTCTAGATTGTCGGAGGAGATGGGCACTACGCCAATAGATGATAGCCTCATGGATGATAGATTGTTTGTAGTCACGTCCACACCGGATTGGTATGCCGGAATTGTAGAGTTCTTGACCACTCAACAATTACCAACCGAATGGACGAAAGAGGAAAAAAGAAAGGTTAGAGTCAATAGTAGGCACTTTGCAGTGATAGGCAATAGATTGTTCAGGAGAGGAGCGGACACCATCTTGAGAAGATGTGTATCGCAAGTAGAGGTTCCGGATATTCTAGAGGCTTGTCATGATAGTGCTTGTGGAGGGCATTTTTCTGGTCAACTTACCGGCCAAAAAATCCTTAGAGCAGGTTACTTTTGGCCTACATTGTTTCAAGATTCACACGACTATGTTAAAAGGTGTGATGCTTGCCAAAGGTACGCTCGAAATGACCTTAGGATGGAGATGCCATTGCACATTTCATTACCACTAGTTCCCTTTGAGAAATGGGGAATAGATTATGTAGGGGAGGTCCATCCCCACTCTTCGAGAGGGATGGCATACATTGTTGTAGCTACCGAGTACTTGACTAAATGGGCGGAAGCCAAGGCGGTAAAAACCGACACGGCCGCACATGCCGCCACATTCATGTATGAAAATATCATTACTAGGTTTGGAGTCCCAAAGATTCTAGTTAGTGATAGAGGTACACATTTTCTTAATGACCTCATTTTAAAGATGACTCAGAGGTTTAAGATCGACCATAGGAAGACTACTCCCTATCACCCTCAAACTAATGGTCAAACGGAGCGGGTGAACGGGATTCTAGTGGGCATTTTACGCAAGACGGTCATCGACTCAAAGAGAGATTGGGACGTCAAGTTAAACGCGGCTTTGTGGGCTTATCGGACGACTTACAAAGTGACAACACAAGCTACTCCGTTTTCTTTGGTTTACGATATTGAGGCTACACTCTCTATTGAATTTGAGGTGGAGTCATTGAGGGTTGCAATAGGGACACGCCTCAACGACAATGCGTCTTTGAGAAATAGGCTCGGGGATCTAGAGGAGTTGGATGAGAAGAGGCGGAGGGCCGCTCAACACATGGAAGCAATTCAAAGGCGAAGGAAGATTATCTTTGACAAGCGTCACAAGAAGAGGGCATTAGAACGAGGAATGTTGGTTATGCTCCAAGATGGGAAGAAAAAGGATTTTCCGGGCAAATTTGATGCAGTTTGGTTAGGTCCTTACATTGTGGCGAATATCTTTCCTAACAACTCGGTACAATTAGAGACACTCAATGGACAAAGCTTTCCGACACGAACGGCCGGAAGTAGGTGCAAGCAATTCTACACATGAAGACACTTGACTTCAAGCAAGACATTCTAGGAGCCGGTCCCAGATGGTCGCCAATAATGTGAGCCCAAATTGATGCCCACATGTGTTGTTAACACTTGTAAAACATTACAAGTAGTGTTTTGTTGATTTATGATTATTCACAAAAATATAAAAAGAGTGAAGCTTGAAGAAAGCTAAGTTTGAAGCATTAGGCTTGTGTGGAGTGGATTTAAGTAGTATGAGGACATACCTTGGTAAAGTGTGGTAGGTAGAAAGCCAAGGTTAGTTAAATGTTTGAATTATGATCTTTGTTGATCATTTGAGGGAGGAAGGCTTAGGAGATAAGATGAGAGCCTACAAAGTAGGAGGAGATTTCGAAGGCTTATCGAGAGCCTTGTGAATGGGATGAGTCCCTACTTAGAAGGAGAAGGTTAAGGGGTTGTGATTGGAGGCTCTAATCCTCTCATCCTATCCTTACCTCATGCCCTCTCTCCTTCTCAACTCACTATATAATTCCTCATTCTTCCCTCACTCATCCTCTCTTTCCTTCGTGCTCCTTGGCACCCCACGTGTTATAAGTGTGGGTGTATGGAAGCAAGATAGGAGCACATGTGTGTGCATGGTTTTGAAGTTAGGAGCCAAGGCTAGTTGGCCTTGAAGAGGGCTTGACCTCTTGTTAGCATTAGTTTGGGTGTGAAGGATTTTAATATAATTTATGGCTTCAAGTTGTAGTACTTGAGTTCATATTTCTTGGGTATATGAGTTTGCTAAGTGTCATCAATACTATTCCACTCGGGCTAGGACGAAATCGAAGGGTGGAGTACTTTTGGTGACAGATGGCCAAGTGGCCATGTCTTCAGATGACCAATCCCCTCTTTCACTAAACTCATCCATTGTGCCTATACACATGAACATTGAACCTTGTCAAAAAAATCACAAAAATTGTAGATTCCAAACGAAGAATACAAAAACCATCTTATATAATCTAAATTGCAAATACTCAGTGCTCATACATGTTCATATGACTGCTATGCCATTGGGTTTGTAAAGGTTTGGGTTGTCCAGCGGACACACTGTCATCCAGAGCCCATCCACACTGTGGGGATGGCTTTGGATCGAGCGGCCCAAACCTTGTGGCAGGATGGGTTCATGGTCTTCCAGAGCCCATCCACAATGTGGGGATGGGCTCTGGTCGAGCGACCCAAACCTTTTGGGGGGATGGGTTCATGGTCATCCAGAGCCCATTCACAATGTGGGGATGGGTTTGGGTCGAGCGACCCAAACCTTGTTGGCGCAGGATGGGTGTAGGCTCATCACAGAGAACACCCACACTGTGGGGATGGGTTTGGGTCGAGCGACCCAAACCTTGTTGGCGCAGGATGGGTGTAGGCTCATCACAGAGAGCACCCACACTGTGGGGATGGGTTTGGGTCGAGCAACCCAAACCTTTTGGCGGGATGGGTTCATGGTCATCCAGAGCCCATTCACAATGTGGGGATGGGTTTGGGTCGAGCGACCCAAACCTTGTTGGCGCAGGATGGGTGTAGGCTCATCACAGAGAGCACCCATACTGTGGGGATGGGTTTGGGTCGAGCAACCCAAACCTTTTGGCGGGATGGGTTCATGGTCATCCAGAGCCCATCCACAATGTGGGGATGGGTTTGAGTCGAGCGACCCAAACCTTTTGGCGGGATGTGTTCATGGTCATCCAGAGCCCATCCACAATGTGAAGATGGGTTTGAGTCGACCGACTCAAACCTTTTGGCGGGATGGGATCATGGTCATCCATAACCCTGCCCACACTGTGGGGATGGGTTTGGGTCTGTCAGGGTCAAACTAAAAACCGCCCACACTAGGGCAGGTGTTTGGGTCGACCGACCCAAACTTTAGAAGGGTCATACTAAAAACCGCCAACACTAGTGTAGGGGTTTGGGTCGACCGACCCAAACCCACCGTAGAATCCGGCGTATAATGCGGCGGAAATTGCGAGGTGGGATGAATTTGAGCTCATTCCGAAGTTCACAGTGGGGTTGCATGCTGTGGATAGCTGCTCATGAACGGTAGCGTGCACGAACCTTGAAGTACAGCTCCGACTGAGAGTTCTCCCTACGATTTCAGGAGTGGGAGAAGAGCAAAAAGAGCCGACTTTTGGGGGGTGCTCCCCTTTATACTATCCACCTCCGCTTCCCCAACTTCCTCATTGGATGCCTTTCCCGCCTAGTTCTCCTGCAGAGGTTATTTTCAAACCTCCTGACAGAATTCCCCGCCTTTTGTTAATTATAAAAAAATGCGAATCTAACCTAGCTTTTGGATACCCCAACCGTCATCTGACTTTGTGTGTGTTGAGAATGTCTATTGAAAGTAATGTGGATATTTAATCCGTTTTTTATTGTTTTGTGTGGATATGACATGCACCATTGGAAGGAAGGGTGGCGGCCACATGTATTTTTCCAAGTGTCATGAGGAGAAAATGTTTGGGATAAGTGATTTATATCAAAGACTTCTACAATGTCACTCTAATGCATCATATACATATTAAATCATGATACTAATCTACTTGAACTCAAACATTACGGTATATTTTAACCAATATGTAGACAAAAGAAGTCTAAACATTGTGTAACGCCTTATGGTAAGAGTCACTAAATACAATAGTTAAAGTAGTTATTAAGATCCTCGCATGAGGAATTATATAATGATTGCATACAACATTGCTCTATTCTCTCGCATGCAAGTGTGGCAATGACGAACGTATGTGGACGTCGTTAAGGGGATACTAACCACCAATGTCGCTTTTTAGTTCAATCTTTCAATGATATTTGAATCTATCCTGAAGTTCACTTCAAGTTTACTAATGTGTGTGAGCAAAACATCCAAAGTTGGACCCTAAACCCTTATAACATCCACAACATGAAATGTGTATTGAATAAACACAAGACCAATTAGTATATCATGTTTAAACGTCCCAAATAACATATTAACACGATCAAGATTGTATTTACTCTAACCTTCCTATTAGACTCTTCTTCATATACAAACAACATCTATTATATCTTGCGCCATTATCTAATATACGTGGAGGGGACATTGAATAAGAACATGATTGTGTGAATGGCTTCATTTGATGTTGTGCTTCTCCGATTTACTTTTATATCACATTCCATATATTAAATATATCATGAACCATGGTTTATTGGCAACTATGTGATTCATCAAAGTGAGCAAAACATCCAAAGTTGGACCCTAATAACATCCACAACATGAAATGGCATTTGAATAAATACAAGAACTATCAGTGTATCACGTTTAAACGTCCCAAATAACATATTAACATAATCAAGATTGTCTTTACTATAACCTTCCTATAAGACTCTTCCAAACCTTGGACAGCTAACTAAGTGGCCAGCTATTTAGTTAGCTAAAAGCTCCAACTAGCTAAAGCTACATAGGAATTTGGTGCCTCAAAAGAATAGCTAGCTAAAACTAAGTGCCATAATCCGGGCGAGGAAAGGTAGCTAGCTAAAGCTAGCTAATAGCTAGTTGGAATGTAAAACATACATTATTTTTTTAATATTAGGGCGGATCCCATATAGCAAAAACCTTGTTGTCCAACTTGACACCCACTTAGTTAGTTGTCCCATGGCTACAGTTTAGGTTTCAATTATGGTATCTGCAATCAATTTTCTGTAGGCCATTTCCAAGCTAATTCTTTTGGAAACTCTCAATTTTTACATTGAGATGTTTGTGTAGAAATCTCAATACACATGGCACGGTCTTCACTGTTCCTAATAGTCAATAGTCACATAGGAGAATCTAGTAAGATCATTAGTGTTAGCCGCTCACCCTAAGTGGGCATTTAATTAGGAACAATCTTCTAGATTAGTTAGTCAAGCTTATAATTAGGAACAATCTTCTAGGTAGGTTAGTCAAGCTCATGGTTGGGCTCACTTGTATATATATAATGAGCGATGTAGCACCAATGCCAGTTGAAAGTGAGGAAGCCAATGTATACATGTGGATTTAAAAAATTCAAGTTTCCTTGTGCAACAACATGAAAATAGAGAGGCAACCACGAGCAATACAACCAAATATATATTGTTTGGTTTCGTTTGAATGGATTTCTCTTTGGTTTAGAATGAATATGCATGTCACACAACTTTCTAGCTAGTTGAAGCTAAGTGAAAATGAGAGTTCCGAACAATTTAGCTAGCTAAAGCTAAGTAGGAATCCTAGGTTCGGTGAACCTAGCTAGCTAAAGCTAAGTGACAAATAGGGGCCCGAAAAATTTAGCATGGTGATGCTAGTTGGCCAGCTATCCAAGGTCTGGACTCTTCTCACCAAAATGCACAATGTTACCCGTTAATATTGGATAGAATAATATGTTATAACCCTAACCCCTTACCCCCTAAACCCTAAACCCTGAACACCAAATATCGTAGTTGTTCACTGATGCCTCCATATACAAACAACATCTATTATATCTTGCGCCATTATCCAATATACGTGGAGGGAACATTGAATAAGAACATGTTTGCTTGAATGGCTTCATTTGATGTTGTGCTTCTCCGATTTACTTTTATTTCACATTCCATATATTAAATATATCATGAACCATGGTTTATTGGCGACTATGTGATTCGTCAAAGTGAGCAAAACATCCAAAGTTGGACCCTAATAACATCCACAACATGAAATGGCATTTGAATAAATACAAGACCAATAAATACAAGACCGATTTACTTTTATATCACATTCCAAGTAAATATATGATCATCAATGGTTTATTGGTGACTATGTGATTCATCAAAGTGAATATATAAGGGATTTACTAAAAACTTGAGCATGTTAGCATTTTGAAATAAGGATCATGCAATTCAAAATCCTTACAAAATGCACTTGGGGAAGGCATTCATTTAGGCTCCACACTCAAGTATTCTAAATTTCCGAATTTCATGTTGGGGGGTGGGGGTTATATTTCTTATTCATTGAATATTGTGTGAGTTGTTGGCATCATTGGTAAAGTCTAAAAGTCAATGATTACATCGTTAAATGTCACGCAATTGTATTATTTTTCTAACGTGCTCAAACAAAAGAGAAACAAATGACTTCAACTTGTTTGGAAAATTTAGGATATGGTGTCATGTAAGTAGGGGTTAAGTATTAGTTTTAGCATAAAATTACGTTGTAAAAATGCATTAGTTGTATAAATGGTTAGTCTTGTAGAATACCGCATTTGATGTAGCACCTCAGGGTACTCCAAAGTGTCTTCAAATAACTAATGCCCGCTAAGGGGTTAGAGTTAGGGTTTAGGATTTAGGGTTCCCCGTAGCCCTATTTCCATTGGTGCCCTAATCCTGTGGGCACCCAATTCCCGAGGCAAACAAAACCCCAGCCGCCACAGTTTCTCCTCCTTTCTCTCTCTCTCCGCGCCAAGCATTCGCTCCGCGTGTCTCTTGGAAGCGCCGCCTCTCCTGAAGCGCCGCTTTCGCGAAGCGCCGTGGCTATTCAGGGCGGCATTTGATTCCTTCTCACTCTCCCGCCTAGTGTTTCTTCTCCTTCCTTCCCTTCTCTTGCTCTTAATCTTAGAAGTTAGGAGGTGTTTCCAATAGAACAGAAACCTACGCAGGAAGTTAGTCGAAGATTGTTGAAGGGTTTTCGAGCATTGTGTGGGAGCTTTAGCGAGTGCTTGCGAAGTTCATGTGTTTGTAGATTATTTCTCTTTTGGAGTTTGTATTGTATTTGGAGTGCTTGTGAGATTCAGGAGTTCTATAAGATAATCAGGAGGTGTTTGAGACATATAGAAGTGATTTGAGAGCTTCAGTTGTTGTTGGAGTGATTCAGTTGTTGTTTGAGAGATTCAGCTGTTGTTTTGAGAGATTCAATTGTTGTTTGAGAGATTCAAAAGTGCGTTGAAAGCCTCAGGAGTTGTATGAGAGATTTAAGATTTGTTTGAGAGAAGTAAGAATTATTTGAAAGCTTTAGTAGTTGTTTGGGAGTTTAGCATGTGTCCGAATTACATTAAGCTGTTTGTCTGTTATTGGACGAAAAACACCAGCTCTACTCCACAGTTTTTGCAACAACAGCTTTAAAAGGTAATATCTTTTGTTATACCCAACATGTATTAATTAATTCATGGTGTTGTAGCATACACAACGCATAAGTATTGTATATGCTCTGTGCCAATTTTTAAAATATATATTAAATAGAACAGTTTGGGGAGACGACCCAAACACGTCTTGATGTTTGGGTCGGTCGACCTAAACCCAGCCTCCTATTTGGAACGCTCGGCCCAAAAACATCCTCATGTTTGGGTCGCTCGACCCAAACCCAGCCTAATGTTTGGGTCGCTCGACCCAAACCCGACATGATAATTGGGTCGCTCGACCCAAACCCAGCCTGATGTTTGGGTCGCTCGACCTTAACCCAGCCTCCTATTTGGTACGCTCGGACAAAACACATCATCATGTTTGGGTTGCTCGACCTAAACCCATCCTCATATTTGGTACGCTCGGCCCAAACACATCATCATGTTTGGGTCGCTCGACCCAAACCCAGCCTCTAAATTATTATCTTATCAATAAATCCATGATGTTAAACACAATATAAAATGTAAATCCACCCAAAAATAACAAAATACCATATCACCATACAAATGATGTTCACATATAACAGTGCACAATCCACCAAAATATATGCGCCAATCAATTAAATTTCCCTTAAATCAATTGAAAACTATGAATTTTGAAGAAGTTTGGGTCGAACGACCGAAACTAACATTGTTTATTCTTTCCTTACAGATGGCCCCAAAGAAAAGACCTGATGAAAGGTGGTTCATGCTTGCGCCAAACATGTTATGGCAGGAGCACGAAATACCGCAGGATGACTCGTATGTTCCAAAGGACAATCTTATCCTCGCTTGGTCAATTCAAGTGGTCAAAGCCTCGCAATACAAAATGATATTTGTATTGAAAGTTGGCACCATGGAGAACCATACATGGGCCACAGTCACGGGGTGGGAGGTGGCATCGGTTCAGTCGCTTGGTGACTACGTGGATGTCATCCTAGAGAACTCCGCGGTGCAGAATGTCCATATGTTCATGCACCAGTTCTCCGAGCCGTTCGACGCAATCTACGTAAAGGAATCCTGCGTTGAGCCAGACGTCATCAAACCAGAGTCGATATTTATCGATAGCAGTACATCGAACACCAAGGTCTCTAGCCGGTTTACAAAATTAAAACATGCAATCACCGTGCTAAATAAGGCCCTTCAGAGCAAAACAAAAAGTCAGCAACCTGCGAGGCGGAAAGCAACCACTGAGGAGGGTGCAGGGTCGTCAAGGCCTCAAACGGTGAGGAAGCCGCGACCAGTACCGACTGACTCAAGACGGACGACTCCCTCAGAGACACCGGCGGATAGCGAGACGCCTACACCTTCTGCCAACCGCCAAACAACACCATCGAAAAGGGCGAGAGAGTCATCTGTGATGACCGAGGAGCCAGTTTCTCCTGAGCTGCGCATGCCAAAGCCCGGGCAAGAGGTGGATGCGGGGGAGATCCAGAAAATCGTGAACAATTTCACGTCCAAGTGCTCCCACTGTTTCTTCATGGGTAGAGATTTCAAGTTCGATGTCAACATCAGCCAGTGCCATCTAGCGCCACCAAAAAAGTGCGTCTGGGCAAAAGAAAACGCCTACGTCGACTGGATAATCGCACAGATCGTTAGCGAACAATTCAAAGACGACAGGCAAACAATTGTAGTCATGCCTCAGGGACAGAAGAAAATGCCTACCCCTGAAATGTGGCCTACAATTCAGAAAGGCGATTTTTGGCTGATAGACGGCCAACACAGTGTGGAGGCATCAAAGAAAATCCAACTGATGACTGAGTGGGATGATCCCAACCATCAGAAGGAAAAGCTGAAGGACTGGAAGGCATTGGTGGTGTGGTCCGACGACGAGACCAGGCTTAGCGACATCTCCCGATACTTCAACATGGGGAACAAGAAGAGGGCCTACCAAGCTTCCTGGATAATGAATATCATGGCCTCACGGGAGGTGTGGGAGTTCTATGGCAGGCCTCCCAAAGAGAGGAAGAACGCCAAGGACAAGAATCCAAAGTGGGAGGTGAGTATTGTTTGGGTCGATCGACCCAAACTCTTGTTTGCAGCCTCATTTTTTAGTTTGGGTCGATCGACCCAAACTCTTGTTGCAGTTATTGTTCATGATATGTCTTGGAAATCACATGTACATATCTAACACGCATTCAAATGGTTTGTTTTGTTGAAATGCAGGATTTCAAATACCAGATGATAAATAAATTCTCCTCAATTGATAATGCTAGTCAAAAGCGGAAGAAATACAACGATCTAAGAGGGGAGATTTATTTAATCACAACTTCCGATTTCGTTTGGATGAAATGGAAGAGTGTATTTGAAAAGCATGAGGCGGGTGAGCTAATCGACCCCGACACTGGCTTGTTCTTCAACCAGGCATCGCGCTTCAAGCAGATGAAGCCTCTCGTGAGGGAGTTCTTCAGAACTCTTCAAGGGCTATCGGAGGCAGAGATGGGGAAGGCGGCATCCCACATCCTGCACGTGCAGCTGACGGTGAAGAGATGCTGGGTCCACCCGAAGATCGTCTTCAGCAAGCCCAAATGTTTCGTCCCTTCATGCTACACCATGAAGGAATGGACGGAGAACAGGAAGAAGAAGACGACCATCGTCCAGGAGCTGCACAAGCTAGTTCCTGAGAAGAAGCTCATCGTGGATGGAGAGGTTCACGAGGCACACTGGAAGGCCTTTAAAGCCGAGTATAAGTTCACCAGTGCGTCCATGGCGGCACTCATGAGGGAGGCGGGAGACGACTTCCTCAAGTCGAAGCTCGTGAAGGGGGGGAAGAACCGGGCGCTTCCCGAGCACTCCGCGCGTGCCTTCTCCAACTTCGTAAAAGAGAAGCAGATCGTCAGTTTCGAGGGCGACGCGCATTTCAACTTGGTCACCCTCGACCCTCTCAAGATCCAAGGCTAGCCGGGGTCTGATGCCAGGAAGGCCATCAGGACGAAAGCCGGGGACCGCTTCCCCTTCGGAATGATAGACTTCAGGAACATCCCTGGAAGCTCATTCGAGGGGACAATGAGCACCCCATTTTACGAGCCATTCCTGTCAAAGTTCGTGGATTACAACAGCCCCAAATTCCGGGAGGTCGACATCTGGTTGTGGATTGTCGAGGACAGGAGGGCGGAGCAGGTGTACGGGATCGTGCGGAAATTGCAGCCAGAGTACGCCGTCTCGAAATCGCACTACGTTGCTGCACCGGCGGAGGGGGCGTACAGCACATTGAAAGACAAGAAGACGACGGTCGTCAACGTGCTGTGCTTGTACTTCGTGTACAAAGCTGAACTGCTGAAGGTGCCAAACCATCCCATAGCCCGGATGGAAAAAAATTTCCAAGTCCCAGAATGGTTGGGTACCAACAGGAGCTTGTACGACGAGGCGAAGTACGCCAACTACCCCGCGGATGAGCTGCGGATGAAGTTCTACCTGCGGATGATGAGGACCCTCACGAAGAGAGGGGACTGCATCTTCAACGTCTTCGGGGGCTCCAAACCAATTTTTTCTGCTATGGTAAGTATCTTTAAATAGATTGTCGACAGTTTGGGTCGAGCGACCCAAACTAGGCATTGCCTGGTCTGGGTGGAGCAACCCAATCTACACAATGCCTACTTTGGGTCGAGCGACCCAAACTAGGGATTGTGTAGATTGGGTTGCTCCACCCAGACTAGGCAATGCCTAGTTTGGGTCGCTCGACCCAAACTACACACTGACTAGTCTGGGTGGAGCAACCAAACCTACACACTGCTTACTTTGGGTCGAGCGACCCAAACTAGGCATTGTGTAGGTTGGGTTGCTCCACCCAGACTAGTCAGTGTGTAGTTTGGGTTGCTTTGTGTAGTCTGGGTCGAGCGACCCAAACTAGGCATTGCCTAGTCCGGGTGGAGCAACCCAAACTACACACTGCTTACTTTGGGTCGAGCGACCCAAACTAGGCATTGTGTAGGTTGGGTTGCTCCATCCAGACTAGTCAGTGTGTAGTTTGGGTTGCTTTGTGTAGTCTGCGTCGCTCGACCCAAACTACACACTGACTAATCTGGGTGGAGCAACCCAAACTACACACTGCTTACTTTGGGTCGAGCGACCCAAACTAGGCATTGTATAGGTTGGTTTGCTCTACCCAGACTAGTCAGTGTGTAGTTTGGGTCGCTCGACCCAAACTAGGCAGTGTTTTTGTAAGATGGATGTCGATGTTTTTGTTTTATTTTTCTTGTGATTTGGTGTATTGTCATGTTCGAAAATCTAATGCAAGTGATCTGGGAATGTGCAGATGTTGGGGTTGGCCATCTATTCGTACATAGATGACGTCGATGTTCTGTTCTACAGAACGCAGAAAGCGTTGGCGAGAAAAATGGACATCCTCGATTGGATCCCCGGAAGCTACGCTGAGGAGATTGTTGAAGGGGGCGAAAACCCTTTGGATAGGGCGAGGCGGACCAACCCGGAGGAGTTCGTTACTCAGGCCCCGTCGCAATTCCCGAACCTCTGGTGGAATTGCATCCTGGCACATTGTCACGGGGCCCAGGTGATGAAGTGGCAGAGGAGGAAGAAGAGGAAGAAGAGGACCCCAAGGCGGAGGGCGAGGTCGAGGAAGGGGCAACGGGGTTCACGCAGGAATCTGAAGCCCCCCAACGAAAGAAGGCTATGCGGGTGGCAACTCCGCAAAGTAAGCTGGTGCCCGTCCTCACTGTGGACGATGCGAAGGACATGTACTCCAGGGATGCGACCGCCGCGTTCAGGGAGAGGAGGAGGCTGAAGGGGAAGAAGCTCTACGGCGACTACGCGGTGGAAGTGACCATCGCCATTAGCAGCGAGGACGAGGACGACATGGAGCTTGCCAAACGGCTCAGGTCGGATCCCCCCTCCCCCACAGCGTTTGCCGGCATGGTGAGGGTGAAACCCGAAGTCCTCACTGTGGAGGAGGCTAATGAAAAGATGCGGAGGGACGAGGAGCAGCGCGTCCGGCTGGAGAAGGCTGCTGCCGAGGAACCCTCGGTCCGCAACGAAGTCGCGGAGTTGAGGGCTCTCCTGTTGGAGCAGGAGCGGCAAAGGGCGATGGCCCAACCTCCGTCCAACGCGGACCTGATCACGCAAGTGATTCAGGGCATGTTGGCGCAGGGGTTGGTGATGGCTCCCCCGAGTGCATTTCCGCACTTGCCCGCCGGCTTCCCTCCCCAGAATATCAACCCGCCGCCCGCACCGCAGCAGTCCTTCAGCTTCGGCCCTATGCTGCAGCCGCAAGCCCGCCTGTACGCCCCCGTCCAACAGGTGGACGACCCCATCATTTGGCGTGTCCCCGGAGCTCCCAGCCCCTTGGCACCCCCCCGCTTCGGCCTCCCATCCTCGTTGTGAGGCCAAACCCCCCACCCTTAAGCGTTCGTAGTCCGAGTAGTGGGTTTGGGCTCACATTCTTCCGTGGCATTGGCCTTGGGCTTGGATGAGTCCTTTGATGACTCAAGTGTCCAATTCCTTGCCTTGTACGCGCAAGCCCAAGCGGATATTCCTCTCTTTCTTTTACCATTGATCACCTTTACTTCCTTAGGGTCCTTGAGCTCCTCACTAGGCTTAGTGGGTGAGTCCATAGTGCAAGGATCAACTCTTCATGTGACTTTGGGTCCTTGAGCTCCTCACTAGGCTTAGTGGGTGAGTCCATAGTGCAAGGATCAACTCTTCATGTGACTTTGTTCTAAACTACTTCACATACCAATCCATGAATGTGGAACAACTCATTTTTTTATTTATTTATGCGGTTATCAATGCAAAGTATTAACAAATACTTTTCACATCAAATTTCCCACATCACACCATCCTCAATTTAATTAACTTAGCACTCCTTGAGCCAAACTACTCTAAATGTGTCACACCAAACTACATTCCCCATACTAGTTCAAATCCCAACCTTTGGCTTGAACACCACCAAAGTTGGTCTTGCAAATTCAATGATCTATCTAATTTCTCAAGCCACACACCATTACTTTACTAATCAAATGCGTTCCCCGATGCATAACAACAATCAGTCTCACCCTAGCTCGTCCTTTTTGCAGCAAAGTAAAATCTCACTCCGAAATTCTACGCTGTTCGATGCAGATTGACGCCCGTCACCGCCCGTCAATTTCTTCCTTGAGGCACTTGTTTCCCGCAGACAGAGATCAGCTCTTTGTTAGCCCTTCTCAAGTTAGGCTAGCCTCGAATTAGCTAGCTCCTTATTTGCTCGGCCCTTAATTAACCAGCTCCTAGGTAGCTAGCTCCTAACTAGCCTAGCTGCAAATAGTCCATCTTCTAACTTGCCAGCTCCTAGTTAGCCTAACCCGCAATTAGCCTAACTCCTAATTAGCATGGCCCATGATTGGCCTAGATGTCCCTTAAACAACTTGTAACCAACTGTCGGTTCTCCCTGATCATAGCCACCTTCCCTTAATTAGCTGCCGTCGGGTAATCTCCTCAATCTCAGCTTGATTAGTGCAGCTCCCTTGGCTCTGGCCGCTACGGTTCCCAATTCAGGCGCAGCTAACCCAGTTCACAGTCTCGGCTCTGCATTACAAGGTCACGGCTCTTGGCTCATGTGTGAAGTGGCTTTAACCAGCAACTGCAGCTGACTAGGCCCAGCTGCAGAGCTAATCCCAGCTTACAGCTTACCCAGTCTCGGACTCCCAGCACCTTCTCCAAAAGCCCAGCTCCTTCTTCAACAATTCAGGCCTTTGGCCAAATATTAAACCATTCAAAATAAGTACCATCATCTAACACTAACTGAGTGCGCCAATTTAATGGTTCAAACTAAGCTCTATAAACTAAATGCTATGAGGTGAACACTATGAACTAAACACTATCACTAAATGCCTTAAGTCAAATACTATATCTAAGCAATGCAAAACCAATCTAAAAACTAGTTTGCCTCGGTTCTCTACCTAGAACCTTGCACCACACGTGCACCCTTCTTGCTCCACACACACCCACTGTGAGCCCAAAAGGGTGCCCACATTTAGTCTTAGACCCTTGAAACGTTAGTTGATGCACTTTGAAGTAGCATGTTACTTCACAAAAATATAAAAAGAGTGAAATGTTAGTCTTAGAAGTACCATGTTGTAAGAGGCTAGGATGTGAGTTGTTATTGTGTTTTTACCTTCGGAAGGATTTGAGTGAATGAGGATAGGTAAGGAGAACTTGGATTGAGTAGTTAGTGAGTAGGCTAGTACAAATGGATGGAGACAACCAAAGTGACTCAAGAGGCAAGTGCATTCGAATTGGGATGAATGGAGGATCACATGGAGCGCACAAGTGGACCACCTCATCATGGCCACTTAATGGGGAAGGTCCAAGGAAGAATGCAAGGTGGAGGATAAGCAAATTCTCAAAGCACCAATCAAATCACGAGTTAAGCATCGTGGTTTGAATTAAGTGGTGAGCAACGATTTGGGAAAGTAAGGGGAGAAAGTTATGGCGGCGGAAAGCGAAGGAGGCTAAGTTTGGGTTGAAGCATCCCAAGTTTGGTAAAGTGTGGTAGGTAGAAAGCCAAGGCTAGTTAAATGTTCGAATTAGGATCCTTGTTGATCATTTGAGGGAGGAAGGCTTAGAAGATAGAATTGGCGCCTACTAAGTAGGAGGAAATCTCAAGGGCTTATCGTGAGCCTTGAGGGTGCTCACCCCCTCAAGCTTACTATATAATCCCTCATTCTTCCCTCACTCATCCTCTCTTTCCTTTGTGCTCCAAGGCACCCCACGAGTTATAAGTGTGGGTGTGGGAAGCCATATTGGAGCACATGTGTGTGCTTAGTTTTTAGTTTGAGAGCCAAGGCTTGTTAGCCTTGAAGAGGGCTTGACCTCTTGGTAGAATTAGTGTTGACGTGAAGGATTTTAAAGTTAATTCATGATTCCAATTTGTGGTACTTAAAGTTCATGTTTTGAATACACGTGGTTGCAAGTTCCATGTTTAAGAGTTGAGCACTTGAGGTTGTGATGAGTGCAAAAATATACTTGTGTGGATTAGTTAGTCTTAGTGAAGTTAGGAAATTCTCTCTCCCCCTCTCCTCTCTAGGATTTTAGGATTTTAGGATTAGAGAAGAATTGTGTGATTAGAAAGGGGTTGTTAGTAGAATTAGGAAAATTAGGTAGGAAGATTAGTTAAGGGCTTGAATAATTAGTGAGGTAGTTGGGGATTACAACTACAAAGTTGTGGGTTCATGAAGGAGCTGGGTTTATGAAGGAGCTGGGTTTGTTTAGTTAGAAAGTAAAGAGCTGGGTTTATGAAGGACCTGGGTTTGTTTAGTTAGAAGCTAAGGAGCTGGGTTCATGAAGGAGCTGGGTTTATGAAGGAGCTGGGTTTGTTTAGTTAGAAGCTAAGAAGCTGGGTTTATGAAGGAGCTGGGTTTATGAAGGAGCTGGGTTTATGAAGGAGCTGGGTTTATAAAGGAGCTGGGTTTGTTTAGTTAGAAGCTAAGAAGCTGGGTTTATGAAGGAGCTAGGTTTATGTAATTAGAAAGTAAAGAGATGGGTTCATGAAGGAGCTTAGTAGATAGCCTACTTAATTAGCTCATAGACAAGTAGTTAGTTACATTATGCTAGTTAGTGTTATGTGTGGCTTTCACAAGTAAATGTATTTGAGATTGACTATAGAGAATAGTGTTTTTTTAACACTTGCATCCTCTCTTTAAAAATAAACCACGTGCACAAATTAATGGAGAATGTGGAGCACTCTCGCGATGGCAAGACAAAGGAAGCAAAGACCAAAGTTAAATCCAAGACCACTTGAAGGGTGAACCTTGCACTATGGACTCATCCAAGTCCAAATCCAATACCGCGGAAGAATGTGAGCCCAAACCCACTACTCGGACTACGGACGCTTAAGGGTGGGGGGTTTGGCCTCACATAATTGGTGCGTCCGCCGGGAGCGAAGCGGAAGGTAGTTACAAGACTTGGAGGCGACTAGGAGACTTGGAGGCAACTAGGAAAAATTGGAGACACAAACTTGAGAGAAGGGAAGGAGCACCCGAAACTCGGTAAGTATTCTCTCTTTGGGTTACATTTGAATTCATTGTATTTCAACTATTCCTTGGAATGAATTGCATTGTCAATTACGCAAATTCATTTTTGAGGAAGGAGCGCGGCGAAGGTACGTCCTCAACCTTTTTGGGGATTTGCTAAGAACTTAAAAGGAACCTATAACCGAGTAGCTCATTAAAACATTAGAGGGTAAATTCACCTTAGGACATTGAACTTTGACACTCACCTCGGGGTGAGTCTCAAAGTTTTGGGAGTTGTCATTTCATGCTCTAGATTAAATTAATATTTCACAAAGTTTATGGTGTTGTTACATTGAGTCACGATTGAGGGGAGTGCTAACTCACAGGGGGATGCGATTGCTCAAGGTATGTTTATTTCTTCAAAGTGAACTCATTAACTAATTAAGGAATGCCTTTTGTACTCGTGATTGTTGTTATCCGTTGTAGAGGGTAATTCCCGAATTGTGGATGGTGTGAGAAGTTGAAGGGTGAAGCCTCGACTTTTAACATAATCTACTCGGAAGGTCACCCCCTCACAATCGGTATTGTGGTGAGTGTTAATTTGCGGGAAGGTGCGGAGGTGATGCTCCGACTTAACCAAAAAATTAACATGAACATGCCTATCCCCTATTGGGATTCTTTCACCTAAGTGGGCTTGCAGGTTCTTTTCCTCACCTCCTAAAAAAATTATAACCACACCAAGACAAGTGAAAATATTAAGAGGGGAATTGCTAGGATTATGTGTGGTCAAGTGAGGGTCGATCGATTCTTATGGAATGCAAGGTAGGACTCGCTCACAAAAACCAAGTTTGATAGTAGGACTAGAGAAATCTACTCGAAAGAGGCGGTCCTCTAAAATCAGTGATAGATTAGAACAAGATAATGTTAGAATAGAGAGTTGTTTGAACGTCGAACCTAGGACTAGGTCAATTCTAGACACCTTAGAACTTGGAGCTCAACTTGAAGAGGAGATCACTCCCTCCAAATTGAGTGGTGAAACTTCTTCGGAAAATTACACACTTAGAGAAGAATTCCCGGTAGAAGTTGATAGGGGATTGTTGAATAGTTCACCGGTCACCATGGCCGAGGAACGGGGGATGGATCCACCACCCATACCCCCAATTCCGCCCATACCTCCTATACCTCCAATAGACCCATTGGTTAGGCCAAGAGGCCTACCAATTGTGGTTCCACAAAATTTAGCGGCGATGGATATGCCATCTCATCTCCCTAAATTTTATGGGACCAAGGATGAGGACCCCTCTCGGCACATGGAACGGTATATCGAACGGTTGGCTAGCTTCCTCATAACCGACCCGGGTTATTGGTTAGTGTGGTTTCCTACCACTCTAGAGGGGGAAGCCTATGAATGGTATCGGGATCATGCCGAGGGACATTTTAGGGGATGGGAACAATTACAAAGGGAGTTTCTTAACGAATTTAGGCCGGAAGTGGGTCAAAGTACCGCATTAAGGGCATTGTCGTCATTGAAGTAAGGAAGGGAGGAAGAAATTTCGGCTTACATTAGGAGGTTTGATTTAGTGTGCACTAGATTTGTGGGTACCATGCTCAACGACGACACGCTAAAGCAATTTTTCATTCAAGGGTTTTTTAAGTCCGGAACTATTAGGGGTGTTCTAGAAAGGAATCCCTTGACCTTGGCGGATGCCAAGCGTGCGGCTAGAGATATTGAAAACTTGGATAAAGATCACGAAAGGCTATGGAGAAGGGAGGATGAATTGATCCCACAATTCATCCCCATACGCCCTAGGGTGGTAGCGGTAGAACCCGCTAAGTATGAGAACCAAATTCCATATGCCATTGTGGACACCGGTCCCCGACCTTTAGCGGTTAGGGAACCGGCACCTCTTTTGGCACTACCGGCCCCTAGAACGGATCCACACTTGGAGGAGGTTGAGAGAAGACTATGTGCTAGCCAACTAGGATTCCAAGAGGCTATGATAAAACAAATGCAAAGCCTCACGGATCAAATGTCATTAATGATCCGGAGTCAACAACCGGGGCCTCCACCCCCGGTTGAGTCGGGTAGGCATTCTTCCGGATTATGGTGTGTCCAATGTGGCCAACCGGGCCACACGCGTCAATTTTGTAGAAGTGGACAAAACCGTGACCAAAGAGGAAACGGTAACCCACCTCAACAAAATCAACGAGGTCAAGCGCCACCTCACTATGGAAATGGAAGCAATAGAGGACCACAACCTAGAGGGCAAGGTGGCCAAAATTTAGAGAAGAAGGAATTTCATCCCTTTTGTGGAAGGTGGCACGCTCAAGGACAATGTTGGTCCGAAGGTCAAGAGTTTAATTGTAGCAATTGTGGAGGAAGTCATCCCTCGGATACGTGTCGCCAACCGGACAAAATAATTAATGTCCCTTACCCGGTGGCTAATCCACAACAACAAGCAAGGGATAATATGCGAGGTGCTAGGCCACAAGGAGTACCGGCCAATGAACTTAGGCCACCTAACTTATACTATGACCATAGTAATGCTAGGCAAACTTTTCATCCACCGGCGGGCTTGCAAACTACAACCGGTTACATTCCAATACAAAATAGACAAGGAGTTCCACCTAATGGTAGTAACGGGAGACAAGCGCCTCCAACGGATCCGGGACCATCTAACTCCCAAGATGTTAGGTTCATGGATGGAGTGTTGGAGGCCACATGTGATGACATGCTTCCTCTCCCAACGAGAATTGGAGAGGAGCAAAGTCAATGGCCTCCTCACACCAATGCTATTACATATGAGTTAGTGAAGGGTAAGGGTGTGGTTGAAGAAGCACCTGCACTAGCGGTAACTACTAGGGCTAGGAGAGGGGATGCCCCGTTGGAGGTAGGAATAGGAGAGCAAGGAAATTACTCTTCGGATGAAGAGATTAATCTCTCCGAGTTGGATAGGGTAGCTAGAAGAGCTACTAAGGATGTGGAGAGGGAAAATATAATTTTACAAGATAGGGAGAGGACTAATGCGGTACATGACTTGGATAATAGCGATGTGGGTGAATGGGAAGGACCGGGGGTTCCCGTAGACGAATTCGACGTAGTGGGTAATTCTAAGGTGGAAAGATCTACCGGGTACGACTTGTGGGCGGACCTTAGTACACTCAAGGCGGATATTACTTTCGGCCAACTATTGGAAATTTCACCCACGGCAAGGAAAACATTAAAGGAGGGAATGCCGGTACACAAGAGGATGAGGAAGGTGAAAGCTAAAATAGCCGCTAGGATCCAATCACAAGGTGGAAGAGACGTGAAAGCTATAGAAATAGAAGTTGTTATAGTAGATAAGGTGGTTCCTAATGTGCTAGTCGACGGAGGGAGTAGTCTAAATATACTACCGGAGGATACTATGAAAAAATTGGGACTTGGACTCACGGGGCCTTCACCTTTGGTCATAAATATGGCAAATCAAAGTTCGACTACGCCTTTGGGGATGATCAAAGATTGTAGAATGACTACGGGAGGTGAGGAGTACTTGGTCACCTTCCATGTCATTAAAATGCACTCCAACAAGGACACCTTCCCCATTTTGCTAGGTAGGCCTTGGTTGCGGATGGCGAATGCTATGGTCAATTGGGGTGGACCTAAACCATCCATCACTTATGGTCCGGAGGGTAATAGGGTCATAGTGTCTATTGGTTCATTAGAAGGATGGATGAAGAAGGAGATGTATTTGCCATTGGAGAAGGGAATTGATGACTTAAACGAGAATGAGATTGGCAAGGCATTGGTGGGAGTCGTCCATCCCGAAGGTCAAAGGGTTGTTATAGATTCGGGCTCGGGAAGTCTAGGTCCTAATTTTTACAATTATGGGGATAATGGGGATTATGCCCAATGGCTAAGGGAGTACCCCGAGTCCGAGGTTGATGTAATGGTTACATTTCACCAAGTAGGCTTAGGGAGTGAATTTCCTAGTGTTAGTTTAGGAGAGGGCTCATTGTTGGAGCCATGTGAGGTGCTCACCGAGGAAGAGTGGGTTAGCGGTGGGTTAACACCTTGGGTAGATGACGTGGAAGAGGGTGAGGTTAGTTTAATTCATGTAGATGGGACTCAAGAGGAGGATGTGATTATTGAGTCATCGAAATTGGAGGAGCCTTTACATTTCAAGACCACGTCTACGGGGATAGTTGTAGGTCAAGATGTGAAAGATTACCCCAATGTGCCTTCCGATTGGTATCGGAACAAAGAGGAACAAGCACATGTGTCGGAAGCGGATTGGCGGTACGTGGATGTGAAATTAAAGAATGGAAAAACCCGACAAATGAAGATGGGTTCCAAATTGGGGGAGAAAGAGGTTAGGGAGTATAGCAATTTGGTGGATGAGTTTAGTGATACTTTTGCATGGTCCTACGATGAGCTTAAGGGAATTCCTAGGGAAATGGTAGAGCACCGGATTCCTTTAATTCCGGGGGCGAGGCCAATTAGACAAAAGGAGAGGAGGATGAATCCTCAATTGCAATTGTTGGTGAAAGCGGAATTGGAAAGGTTATTGAAGGCCGGGTTTATCAAGCCGGTGGAAATCACGGATTGGGTTTCTCCTATGGTCTTAGTAAAGAAAAAAAATGGGAAATTAAGGGTTTGTGTCGACTATAGGAAATTGAATTCGTGCACACAAAAGGATCACTTCCCCTTACCTTTTATCACCTTGTTGCTTGAGGAGGTTGGAGGTCATTCGCGATATACCTTTATGGATGGGTATGCGGGTTATAATCAAATTTCCATAGCCCTCCAAGATATCCATAAAACGGCTTTTACTACACCTTGGGGTACTTTTGTGTGGGTAGTGATGCCATTTGGGTTATGTAATGCCCCGGCTACTTTCCAACGATTAGTAATGTATATCTTCACCGACTTGTTGTTCAAATCCATGACCGTCTTTGTGGACGATTTTAGCACACAAAGTAATGTGGACGATCACCTACATTGTGTTAGGGAGGCATTGGTTAGGTGTAGGAAGATGAGGTTAGCATTGAACCCGGATAAGACATTTTTGGGAGTGAATAAGGGAGTGTTGTTGGGTTATGTTGTTAGTGAGAAAGGTAGAGAACCCGATCCGGATAAGATTGCGGCCATAAGCGACTTGGCAACTCCAACCAATTCCAAGGGGATCTCTAAGTTGTTAGGACATGTGGGATGGTACCGGGAACTTATTCCTAATTTTTCAAAGATAGCGGTGCCCATTACCCATTTGCTCAAAAAGGATGTCAAATTCGAGTGGACGGATGCTTGTCAAAAAGCCTTTGAGGAATTGCGGGATAGGTTGAGCACCTATCCGGTGTTGATACCACCCAATTGGGGTAAACCTTTTCACGTCTATTGTGATGCTAGTAATGTGGCAATAGGGAGTGCGCTTTGTCAAGCAACGGGAGAAAAAGAGAAGGATCAACCCATAGCTTATGCGAGTAAGCAATTGACCCCCGCCGAAAGAAACTACTCTACAACGGAGAGGGAGTGCCTAGCCATGGTGTTTTCCGTTAAAAAGTTTAGGCATTACCTCATGTGCAACCCGGTTGTATTTTTTGTTGACCACATGGCTATCAAGTATCTAGTTAACAAGGCGGAGTTAAGTGGTAGGTTAGCTAGGTGGGTTTTGTTATTAGAAGAATTCGACTACACGGTGGAATATAAACCGGGTCGTATGCATTTACAAGCGGACCACTTGTCTAGGTTGTCGGAGGAGATAGGAAAAAATCCGGTAAATGATATGTTAGTAGATGATAGCCTCTTTGTGGTCACTTCTACACCGGAGTGGTATGCGGGCATAGTGGAATTTCTAACAACCCACAAGTTGCCCAAAGAGTGGACAAAAGAAGAGAGAAGGAAGGTGAGGGTAAATAGTAGGCAATTTGTTGTAGTGGGCCATAGGTTGTTTAGAAGGGGGTCCGATGGTATTTTACGACGATGCGTGTCAAAAACGGAGGTTGAAGCGATTTTAATCGCTTGCCACGATAGCGCTTGCGGCGGTCACTTCTCGGGTCAACTCACCGGGCAAAAAATACTTAGAGCGGGCTACTTTTGGCCTACACTATTTAAGGACGCCCATGACTATGTAAGGAAATGCGACGCTTGCCAACGGTATGCCCGAAACGACCTTAGAATGGAGATGCCTTTACATGTATCATTACCCTTAATTCCTTTCGAAAAATGGGGCATCGACTATGTGGGTGAGGTCCATCCCCAATCTTCAAAAGGAATGAAATATATTGTGGTGGCAACCGAGTACCTTACCAAGTGGGCGGAAGCCAAAGCGGTGAAGACCGACACGGCGGAACACGCGGCAACATTTATGTACGAAAACATAATTTCGCGGTTCGGGGTGCCGAAGATCCTAGTAAGCGATAGGGGTACTCACTTTTTGAATGACTTGATTCGAGAGATGACAGAGAAATTTAAAATTGATCACCGGAAGACTACTCCCTACCACCCACAAACCAATGGACAAACGGAAAGGGTTAACGGAATTTTGGTGAGTATACTACGCAAGACGGTTATAGACTCGAAGCGGGATTGGGATACGAAACTAACGGCGGCACTTTGGGCATACCGTACCACCTATAAGGTAACTATGCGTGCTACACCATTTTCCTTAGTCTATGGTCTTGAAGCGACACTACCAATCGAATATGAAGTCGAGTCACTTAGGGTGGCCGTGAGTACGAGACTTACCGAAAGTCAATCCTTACGAAATCGACTAACCGATTTGGAAGCACTTGACGAAGGGAGGAGAATGGCGGCTCAACATATTGAGGCAATCCAAAGAAGGAGAAAGATTACTTTCGACAAACGACATAAGAGAAGGGCCCTAACACCGGGAATGATGGTCATGATTCAAGACGCACGAAAGCTTGAATTTCCGGCGAAATTCGATGCGGTATGGTTAGGACCTTACCTTGTCTATGAGGTCTTTCCTAATAATTCAATTCAATTGGAAACGTTGAATGGTGAGCTCTTTCCTACCCGTACATCGGGAAGTAGATGTAAGGAGTACCGAGCTTGACTAGGCAACTTACCCTTGGAGCAAGAGATGTTTGGATTCATCCCCCGATGGTCGCCAATTATGTGAGCCCAAAAGGGTGCCCACATTTAGTCTTAGACCCTTGAAACGTTAGTTGATGCACTTTGAAGTAGCATGTTACTTCACAAAAATATAAAAAGAGTGAAATGTTAGTCTTAGAAGTACCATGTTGTAAGAGGCTAGGATGTGAGTTGTTATTGTGTTTTTACCTTCGGAAGGATTTGAGTGAATGAGGATAGGTAAGGAGAACTTGGATTGAGTAGTTAGTGAGTAGGCTAGTACAAATGGATGGAGACAACCAAAGTGACTCAAGAGGCAAGTGCATTCGAATTGGGATGAATGGAGGATCACATGGAGCGCACAAGTGGACCACCTCATCATGGCCACTTAATGGGGAAGGTCCAAGGAAGAATGCAAGGTGGAGGATAAGCAAATTCTCAAAGCACCAATCAAATCACGAGTTAAGCATCGTGGTTTGAATTAAGTGGTGAGCAACGATTTGGGAAAGTAAGGGGAGAAAGTTATGGCGGCGGAAAGCGAAGGAGGCTAAGTTTGGGTTGAAGCATCCCAAGTTTGGTAAAGTGTGGTAGGTAGAAAGCCAAGGCTAGTTAAATGTTCGAATTAGGATCCTTGTTGATCATTTGAGGGAGGAAGGCTTAGAAGATAGAATTGGCGCCTACTAAGTAGGAGGAAATCTCAAGGGCTTATCGTGAGCCTTGAGGGTGCTCACCCCCTCAAGCTTACTATATAATCCCTCATTCTTCCCTCACTCATCCTCTCTTTCCTTTGTGCTCCAAGGCACCCCACGAGTTATAAGTGTGGGTGTGGGAAGCCATATTGGAGCACATGTGTGTGCTTAGTTTTTAGTTTGAGAGCCAAGGCTTGTTAGCCTTGAAGAGGGCTTGACCTCTTGGTAGAATTAGTGTTGACGTGAAGGATTTTAAAGTTAATTCATGATTCTAATTTGTGGTACTTAAAGTTCATGTTTTGAATACACGTGGTTGCAAGTTCCATGTTTAAGAGTTGAGCACTTGAGGTTGTGATGAGTGCAAAAATATACTTGTGTGGATTAGTTAGTCTTAGTGAAGTTAGGAAATTCTCTCTCCCCCTCTCCTCTCTAGGATTTTAGGATTTTAGGATTAGAGAAGAATTGTGTGATTAGAAAGGGGTTGTTAGTAGAATTAGGAAAATTAGGTAGGAAGATTAGTTAAGGGCTTGAATAATTAGTGAGGTAGTTGGGGATTACAACTACAAAGTTGTGGGTTCATGAAGGAGCTGGGTTTATGAAGGAGCTGGGTTTGTTTAGTTAGAAAGTAAAGAGCTGGGTTTATGAAGGACCTGGGTTTGTTTAGTTAGAAGCTAAGGAGCTGGGTTCATGAAGGAGCTGGGTTTATGAAGGAGCTGGGTTTGTTTAGTTAGAAGCTAAGAAGCTGGGTTTATGAAGGAGCTGGGTTTATGAAGGAGCTGGGTTTATGAAGGAGCTGGGTTTATAAAGGAGCTGGGTTTGTTTAGTTAGAAGCTAAGAAGCTGGGTTTATGAAGGAGCTAGGTTTATGTAATTAGAAAGTAAAGAGATGGGTTCATGAAGGAGCTTAGTAGATAGCCTACTTAATTAGCTCATAGACAAGTAGTTAGTTACATTATGCTAGTTAGTGTTATGTGTGGCTTTCACAAGTAAATGTATTTGAGATTGACTATAGAGAATAGTGTTTTTTAACACTTGCATCCTCTCTTTAAAAATAAACCACGTGCACAAATTAATGGAGAATGTGGAGCACTCTCGCGATGGCAAGACAAAGGAAGCAAAGACCAAAGTTAAATCCAAGACCACTTGAAGGGTGAACCTTGCACTATGGACTCATCCAAGTCCAAATCCAATACCGCGGAGGAATGTGAGCCCAAACCCACTACTCGGACTACGGACGCTTAAGGGTGCGGGGTTTGGCCTCACACCCACACACATAGCTTCAAGCTTCTTAAGAGCTCGCTCCCTTGAGAGCACTTGAGAGAGAGAGAGACCAACTAACTACACTAATTAACTCCGCTAATTTCCCACACATTGTCGCTAAGTTTAAGAGTCTTTCCTACCAACTAATTCACAATCTCCTCATGAGCTCTAAGAGCTCCAATTCCTAACACCACACACGAGAGATCGAGAGAGAAAATGAGAGAATCCCCCACCTTACCTCGGACCCCCTTGGGATGCTCAACCCAAACTTAGCCTCCTTCACTTTCCGCCGCCATAACTTTCTCCCCTTACCTTCCCAAATTGTCACTCACCACTTTAATTCAAACCACGATGCTTAAATCGTAATTTGATTGGTGCTTTTAGAATTTGCTTATCCTCCACCTTGCGTTCTTCCTTGGACCTTCCCCATTAAGTGGCCACGATGAGGTGGTCCACTTGTGCGTTCAATGTGATCCTCCATTCATCCCAATTCGAATACACTTGCCTCTTGAGTCACCTTGGTTGTCTCCATCCATTTGTACTAGCCTACTCACTAACTACTCAATCCAAGTTCTTCTTACCTATCCCTATTCACTCAAATCCTTTCCTAAGGTAAAAACACACTAACCTCTCCACTTCAAGCCCCTTATAACATTGTACTCCTAAGGCTAACAATTCACTCTTTTTATATTTTTGTGAAGTGACATACCACTTCAAAGCACACCGACTAATATTTTCTAAAGATTAAGACTAAATGTGGGCACCGCTTTGGGCTCACACTCGTGCCCCCACACCACCAACAGGACGACCCCCGCATGTTTGGGTCGTCCGACCCAAACACTGCCGCCTTTGCACCGCCACCCAGAGAGCCTGGCGAAACCGGAGGGTTTGGGTCGGCCGACCCAAACCCCGTCTCAGTGACGACCCCGGTGGACGAGCCCATGCTAGATGTTGAAGGCCCGCAAGGGCCTGGTGATACCTCTACTCCTAACCCAGTCGATGAACCAATGCATGATGCGCATGCGGAGGTTGGGTTGGGACAAAGGCCTGACAGTCAGCCTTTGCAGGAGCAGGTTGTTGTTGACATCGCCGGACCAGGCGGTGGTGACGCAAGTGGGGAAGCGCACGCGTTGGTGGCATCAATGTCATCAAGGCACGACCAAGGTGAGGTAATGCACTGATCCCACTCAGTTTGGGTCGCTCGACCCAAACTCCCTGGGTGTTTGTCTTCTTGCCTTGGTCGTGTCCCCTAGCTAGGAGGAACTGACCCACCCGTCACCCCCCCTTCTTCGTCCCACCCCATGCCCGCACTTGCCCCTTTTCGTCACCCCCCCAACCATCCGTTTCGCCCCCCCCTACCCCGGCTTGCGACGAAGTCCTCATCACGGCGGCTCGTCATTCAAATTTTGTTAGATGTAGATTTAGGCTAGTTTGAACGCATCGTTCAACGCGGCTCTCCCCCAATATCAAAATGTACATGGAGCATTGTATAATATAAAATCACCATTTGTTACTCCTTTATATTTGTATCTTGCGTTTGAATGTATACTGTATGCTCTTGCTTCTCTTGTATCCCTTGTTGCCCCCCCCCCGGGCCAATGAATCAAATGGTTTTGTGTATGCACCGAGTGCAAAAAAATTTCCTTAATTCTTCGTTTGGACATAGCATGACATAAGTCGCCCCCCGTTTTCTCTCGATTGTCCCCGCAGGGCTCGGAGCATAGCGTAGCGGCTCCCCAACGCTCTTCTCCCAGGAGCGGAGAGGACAGCGCGGCGGTGCCCCCGGTTCTGCCCGCCATGCGCGCGCTGCGGAAGGAACGATTCCTGGTGTTAGACCTTAACGGGGTCCTCGTCCAGTGCGTCCGTTGTCCCAGGGTCCCCACGATGCCCTTTTGCAAGCCCGAGGACGCGAACTACGACGGGCCGCCCACGCACATAAAGACCAAGCTAGTGCACCTCCGCCCGTGGCTTCGGCGCTTCCTGCAGATCGCCCAAAACAAATGGTGGGTGGTCGTGTGGAGCTCCATGACGGCCGAGAACACCAATGCGGTCGTGGAGTTCATCTTCAAGGGCTTCGAGCCCCCCTGCTTGGTCCTAGCACAAGAAGCGTGTAGAATATTGTACACACCGGACGGCAAAGTCATAAAAAAACCAAACAACCCCGCGTCCCCCCAATATCTCAAGGTCTTGAAGCCGATTTTTTGGGACCAGCGTCCGTCCTTGATAGGCGTCCCCTACGACGTCCGTCCCACCCGCGAGAACACGCTCATGGTGGACGACAGCGCTTCCAAGAACTTATTGAACCCGATGGCCAACTTCATTGTTTGCCCTACGTGGACGATCGAGAAGGTCCGGGACCGATTTTTGTTAGACCTTGTTAAGTACTTGCAGACGCTCTGCGGTAGCGGGCTACCCGTAAACCAGTTTGTTAGGAATAATCCCATAGGCGAGAGATACTTGGATCCACGAGACCATTTGTACAGAGAGTTGTTCTCCCACGCGAAATTTAACAAGCTCATTTGAGAGAGTACGTGTGTGTGTGTGTGTGTGTGTGTGTTTGTGTGTGGGGGCGCCCCCACTTTGTGTAATATATTCTTCATATGTATCTTGATTTTCACGCGCTCTATCTCTCCCTCTTCCCTTTGGGTTCTGTTTTGTTTTGTTTCCATTTTGGCGCCAGCGTTTGGAGCCCTCGATTGACATCGTCAGTGACTCAAACTTGGGGAGCTTCTTCTATGAGACCGTTTACGACGCCGCTTCAACCATTGACTACTCCAAGGAGCCTATTGACGCCGGCGTCGTCGATAGCCCCCCGCCCAAGCAAATGTTCCGGCAGTCTCCGTCTCCGTCGCCACTCAAGGGCACAAAGCGCGGCTGCGTCCGGACGTCCCCCTCTCGCCCCGGCGGCGCCGTTGCACCCCGACGACGACTGGCGATGGGCGCTCGGCCTGCAAAGAGTGGACCCCTGCATGTCCCTTTGCGCGACGCTTTCCCCATCCTATCCAACTCGGACACGAGCGCCCCTATTGCCAAGGTGATCGCCCACAATACATTACAATCCCTCTTCCTTAAGTGGGGCGTGCAATATATATATGTTTGGGTCTTTCTCCTTAAACTAACCCGTGTTTTTTTTGGTTTTCTTTGATGACTTCCAGGTTGCGTCCAGCCCCAAACCTCCGTGGGCCATTGCGTCCATTGAGCTGGAGCGTCACTACGCCATGCGCCGATATGCCGGACAGTCTACGTCGTCGTATTCGAATTCCTCGTCTTATAATTCGGGCGGTCGACAAAATCCAAAATGTGTTATGGTGGGCCCGCATCCAAAACTCGGCTATAGTTGAGGGCCAGAGATTCTCAGAAATGTTGAGGCGATGCGAGCTAAACAAGCGGCGGCAAAAGACAACGTTGCGGTCTCCCAGCCTAGATAGGCCATCGTAGGGCGTAGACATTGCATGTAGGCGGGATGATTTTAGGCCGCACTATCCAATGGATTTGTGCCATTAGTATGCTATTCAGTTTCTCATGCCATACATTGTATATGGTACTTGCAATAATATAAGTGTTATGGGATTACCCCTTCAATATGGTCTACGGTTTGGATTGCCCTACCTAAACCATAGTCATACAAAGCTCTCATATTTTGTGTGCAATAATATGAATGTTTTGAGATTTCCCTTTCAATTTGGTCTCAGGTTTGGATTGCCCACCCTAAACCATCACAAATATGAGTTATTAATGGGGTTCTTGGTATGAACACCCGCTTCAAAATGTTCGCATCTTACAACTTTCTCCAATATGTGTTCCATTTATCCTTGTTCTTATTTATGTGAATGTCTCAAAATGCCCAAAAAGTCTCAATTTAACGAATATAGTGTTTGCTGCTATTTGTGGTGTTCAGTTTTGGGGGAGATTATGAAGCCCAACCCCAACAAATGTGCAAATTGAGATTTTATGACAAATTCTCCCTCATGGGTGTTGGAGTATTGCTAGAGTATAATGTTGGAGAGCTTAGTTTTGGACCTTAGTGTTGGAGATGTTGAATGTAGGGCAATTTTGTTATGTGTGTCATTAAATGTCACCTACGAAGAATGTATATACAAGTTCCCACACTATGAACATTATTTTGATTGATATGTAAAGTATGTTATTTGTTGTTACACATGTGGTGTACGATGGAATCTCTCACGACTTCAAACCATGTACCAATAAAACTCTAACCATGTAACTTAACTAGCATGAATGTTGTCCATTATCCTTAGGATTTTGGGTTCAGGTCCATACTCTTTTAGACACATGCCAAAATACCAAAAGTGTAGGCAACATAGTGTACCACCTAGCCCAAAGACATGCATAGTAACCAAGACTGCTCCAAGTAATAGCATAGCTAGTCTTTTGGTGTCTAAGATTGAAAAATTACAAAACCTCTCCACCATAATGTGCTCAAGCGTAAATATTTGTTGGCCACACCTCCAACCTTTTTTCGGGTAGACCGAGAAAATATGAAATCCTTGTGTCACCTCAATGTTTTCATGAACATGCCTATACATGAGTCCCTTTGTCCCATGGAGATAGGCCCCTGCTCATGCTCGTGCTCATGTCCTAGCTTTGCTCGCAACACAAGCCAAAAACTAGATTCAGGCACCCCCGACAATTTCATCATTAGGTTTTCATGGCCTAATCTCGACGGTCTAAAGTGCTCTTGAATGGTATAGATATAAAATAGCAAAGCCCTCATTTCTATTATTATATTCAATCCTTGCAAAGAATTTGAAAAAATTCCTAAACTATCACCCACTTTATCATCTCCTATTGAATGCTTGAAAGTTGTAGATTCTACTCCGCTCTATACATGGTCATTTTAAAAGGTTGATTGAAGGAGCCCAAATGAAAATTACAAACGGTGAGTAGAGCTGGAGATGGACTAGATAAACAACAAGATACTAGATGACAAGTTGCGGGATTGGCGAGTTATTCATCTACTGGAGTTGTTTATCAAACACAACCAATAAGCTCATGAACAAAATCTGGGAATTTTGAATGATATCGCATCTCCATGGATGACAAATTGTGATGGGTTCTGATCGGTCTTCTGCTCTTGGATAGGTGATGGTTTATGATATGTCAATAACTTGGAGATATCTGTGGTTTGCTCAATGTTGAGCTTCTTCCAGACCATTTTTTCCTTCTCCGAGCTGACCCTGACTTACGAACATTGAAGTATTTACCACACCTGCAAGGACCAGTGAATGTTGCTAAGACGAAACGAATCTGGAAATCCACAAAATTAACAAAGTCTCGTTGCATGCAATCGACATTGATGACAACAGTAGCTATCAGTGTTGTCAATGATAATTCAATCATATTGCTCAGTGCGCATCAATCTGCGATCGTATGAGGCTCTGCATGTAGGCGAAGGCATACTTAGGCAGACCTACAAATCAATAAGACTTCACATGATAATCGGGGTTTAAGCCTACGTTGCACACGCAATATTGAGAGTAAGCAAAGAATTGTTTTCTTCTCTAAATGCTCTAGTTATTTGACGTACTTGTGGTTCAAGTAACTGTTGACCTCCCACGATTTCTCAAAGCTTGAAGTTCTTTGACTTGTTTTCGCACTTTCCTGATTTCATCTGCAAAAGCATTTATCATCAAGATACTTGAACTCACCTGATATCAACAGCACCAGTTCTCCTCGTCTGAGTCCTTTCTGATCAGCTCATTGTGAGGATTGGCCACGAATGTGATGGTCTCTCGAAGGCTGTAACAATGCGAGATGTCGGCGACATTTTTCATTAAAACTTCATTCGCACTTGCCACGCCCCTCATGAACCTGAAAACCCTAGCACACCCTAACTCACAACACAGTAGCCGGAATTGGTAATCGGTTTCTATGGAGGGGATTGTAATACAAAACACTCTTGTTGAGAATTTGTGATCGACTTCCAGGGTCCCTGATCCGACTCCCCCGTGCATCCATTTTAGATGAACCGTTGAAGAGGAGCTGAAAATGAGGTTCAGAGGGTAAGGTACCGGGCATTGAAGCTTGATTTTCGTGTTTGTATCTTCAATAGCATGTGGCATGGACTCTGCAAATTCATCACAGACAGGCGTGAAGGGGTCATCATCAGCCGATTTGATGTAGTACCTTGTGGTGAAGAAGGCAACTCTGGTGATTGGGTGGCAACCTTTGAATCCCATGCCCCAGAGATTAGACAGGTACACAAGGTGGTATAATCCGAACGTGGTCGCAAAGCACAGGCACCAGGCTTTGGATACATCCAATTCTGTTTCCCCAAGCCATTGTAAGACGAAACCGAAGATTCCGAGGCAGAGGTACGCCCAGAATGCTTTGGTCGGCGCTGTGTAGTAGGTAATCAAGAGCAGGGCAAGTAGTTGAACTACTACGTTGCCCCACCTCTGGAGGAAGCAGATGAGTGCTTTGGTGCCTAACTTTAACGTTTGTCTCCCCCACCTCTTCCATTTCTTCCGATGGGTAACGAGAGCGTCGGTGAAAGAGCCGACATAGTGAAGTGCCACATCCTCCCAGACACTGAAAACCATTGTCAACGTCATCAAAAGCACACCGAATATTGTTATCAGTAACAGACCGAAGGCTCGGAATATAATTGTTGCCCACAACTTCAGGAACTCACATAGGCACGTCAGCCCGATAATACAAACGGATGGAAACCTCAATGGATTCCTCAGCAGCTGATGCGCCCGTGTGAGTTCTTCCTCAGAGCGCACTGGAAAGTGCATGGCCTCTATAATTTGTCTTTGATGCCTAAATTTGTTGCTCTATCCTACTGCTTCCCTGGTAGGTATGAATTGGAAGCAGATATGACAACATCTGTGCACGGCGATGTGAATGCAGGCAGGTTTGTTGCTACATGCTGGACAGGTAGAGTTATGGACATCAAGAGTGTGTGGTGAACTAATTCCAACTCACATGCGCTAATATGGCTGCGGCAAAAGCATCTACAAAGCAAACGAAAAGCCTCGAATGCACCATACAAGGTTCATGCCGGAAGGAGGCCTCAGAAGACGGTAATTCGCAACCGGCAGGCACGGCCAACACAGAATGTGATCCCTCCGTTCTTTCAGCACTCCTGCAATATGTAGAGTGTGAGCGCCTCCACGCCAGATTTTTGTTGCTGAGAAACAGAAGGCGGAGATATATGAGCTTGACTGTTTTCAACTGGCGTTGTTGTAGCTAGGGTAATCCACAAACCGAAATGCCGGTTTTGATGCCGGCTGCATGTCTAGAATCCTCTAATTTACACTCCAAAAGTTTCCTGCAAGACCTTGTAAATGATCAGAAAAAGAAATACTACCAGGATAATTTGCACATTATACCATAGCATGAATCTCCTCTAGGCGGATCCACTCAGTGAAACATGTTCTCGATGCTCATTGCATCGAAATGTAAGGTACTCCGTCTAGTTCTGTTATCAAGCCTCCTTCGATTGGTTAGTATCTGTGTAGATATCTAAAACTAAGCTAGCCCTCGTGCAAAGAGGAAACCTCAATAAACTGTCCTTGCAACGTTGAGGTTGCATTTAAGTAAGTTTCAAGGCTCATAAAAATCGCTCCTCGAGTTTTTAGCACCGGAGCAAACCCAACAGTCTGGCTGGGTCAAACTACCAGAACATCTCGACCCTAGGATTGCGAAAATCTGCATGGAATTTCTCACACATTGGAGCTCATGATTTGTACACTAGACGTGGTCATATCATTGGGCTCGACCTTTTTACACAAAAGTGGGAGGAAGTGGTCGGAGGCAGTGGGGTACATCCATGTGATTTCTGGTACAATCGGCCAACCTCATGCTTCGAGATGCGAGGTACTTCGTCTAATTTTATTAGCAAGCCTCCTTCCATCGATTGTGTATTTGAAACTAAGCTAGCCCTCGTGCGAAGAGAAATCCTTAATGAAATGAAATGAGATTAATTTAAAAGTCCAGGCAGCCAAAAGGCATCAGGGACTAGAAGTAGAAAACCAACTTGCACCGACTTGCATGAAAGTCCGTTCACCATACGCATACTAAAACTAAAACACTAAGTTTAGTTCCATTTTAGAATGACAAAGACCCCTTCAATGGTAAGTCACAAAAATTATAACCTCAGTGCTAATGAGGGTTTTGTAATATTTTTTTGACTTCCAAGTTAATTACATGTTCTATTGACAGTTTCACTTTGAAAATGAAATCCCAATCAATTACTTGTTTATTGAATGGAAGTGAACATATGTATTGGATTTTGAACCTTGAAGATGAAGTGCACTCAATATGGGTTATATGGACAAGCGGCCTTCAAGAATGCAAGGGCAATTTTATTTCTTGAAGTCGGGTGGAGCGGGTAGCAGTTTTCAGTCGGGATCTTTGTGGGGCTCCCCGGAGGTGCCAGATCACAGGCCCTAGTCCCTATCCACCTCCCCCTAACAATTCATAGGGGGAGGTTTAGCGTTTGCCGATTCCTATGAGGAACTGTGTGGTGACAAATTCAATTTCTATTATTACCCTCACCAAGCTTAAAATTAATATAATATCTTTATAATCACTCATTGACGCATGATTGTCATGCTGTTCGAATTTTGAGCACAAATTATCCTCCAATCCAATGAAAAATAGCTAGTAGAGTTGTCTGTAGGTAGATGCCAGGAAGGAGTCAGAGTTTGAATTAGGGTGACATGTCTTGTGCAAATAAATTGACCGATGTTAGATAATTGAACCGTGTGGCACACAAATTCCATCTCGAAACGTAATTATTTATTTTTGGTTAGTTTAATTCACGCTTGCACGATTTGGTTAGATATCGTGCGTCTGAGGATTGGAAGAGCAAGTCCATCAACAGTCTCATGTTGCTCATTCAAATGATCACTCCTTGATTCAAATATTGCCTGTGTACCTGTTGGTGAGAGCAATTATTTGCCGCCTTCCTCGACTGAATCGAACTTATATTGATGTTGCTACAACCTTTGTGCGAGAGACAGGGTCGTGTGGTACCTAGGCCCCGCCACACGGTTAAATTTTAGGCTCAAAGCACAATTATCAGTGCTTGGCACAATTATCCATGGCTAGTCTGCAATTTTGTACTCTAATTTTTTCTAGCTGCCAGGAAGGAGTCAGAGCCCGAATTAGGGTCAAGGGTCTTGTGCAGATCAATTGACCGACGTTAGATATTGTAAGCTCAAAGCACAATTATCAGTGCCTGGCACAATTATCCATGGCTAGTCTGCAATTTTGTATTCTATTGTTTTGTCTGCAATTTTGTACTCTAATTTTTTTGTATGCAATTCAAGTTTAGGGTTGAGGGCGATGCGGTATCACTGCAGGGAAAGGAACTTCGATCCGAATACCAAACGTAGTAAGCCGCGTAGTTTCCTCCCACTTCCCACGCTTAAGAGAGCATCGATCTCTAGCCAGGAATCAGGATCACGACTTCAAGGAAATTCCTGGTGCCTACTCTGCTACTGCAATACATAAGATCAAATCGGCTGTGATACGAAACTCCACCTAGCTACTACGCTTGCCTGTTGATTAGTATTGAATTCAAGGGACAGAAAGAAAGTTGTTAGTGTAGCGCCTAGCGCCTAGCTTTGTCCTCATTATTTTGCTCAGCTCCATAATATGCGAGGTCTCTGCATTCTGTTCTTCGTCTCGGCCCCTTTCCTGAATCCAATAGTAATTGCTCATCATCAATTTCCATGGCAGAACCAAGTCTCTTCTTACCAAAGAACAGTACATCCAGTGCAAATCCATTAGGAAATGGACATGGCCACGTGACTCTTCACACCTTCGATGGGAGAGGAACTAGCAAGCACGTCACCAGTTCCTGGCGTTTTCACATCAAGAAAAAGTGCAGAAAAGTGTATGTCATGTTCGGGTCATGCTCCAGTGGAGAAAGTGAAGCTGAAGCTGAAGATCGCACACAACAAACCAGCTCTGGCTGCGGGATGCGTTCTGCAATTGTGGCCAACGCCGACAGTGAAGTCAAAATGATAGAGATGGCGTCGAGGTTGGGAGATACTTCTGGAAATGCTCACTCTATCCAAGATCGGAAATCTGAGGCAATCAGCAGCAGGTTAATAGACGCACCAATCTACAACATTGCACCGGCCACTACCCTAGACGCTCACGCAACCAAGAGTGTAACAGCATCGACGGAGATCTCAACATGTAATGCTGGACTACAGCACAATGGATCATCGAACATTGAACAGAAACCCAGCAACATTAGCAAGTTGATGTTCCCGCAATGGCGCATGAGTGCAATTGCGGTCATCAGAGGATTTTATAATGTGCTCAGTGCTCTCCTTTGTCTCCTTATCCAGGAGGTTAGCAATGGCGGGCAACAAGTGGCCAACGCGGGTGCTAAGTTTCCAAGTGATAAAGACTTCGAAATCCTACATGCTCTGATCACAGTCCATGGTATCGTTTTAGCACCGGTGTTTGCATTACAGCACATGGGTTTCGTGAGAGGCATTCTCAGATCCTTTGAGAGGAAAAGTGAGGGCCATTTCAGAGTCACTTCGGCGCCAAGGAGGAGCGGAGGTGTTAACCCTAATACTAGAAGTGACAAATTTGATTACGAAAAGCTACATGCTCTGATCGCATTCCATTTTATTGTTCTAGCACCGGTGCTTGCACTACAGCAAATGTGGATTTAATTTCGTAACGGATCATCGAAGTTCTTTCGAGACAAATGAGGAGGGCCATTTCAGGGTGAAGTCAGCGGCAATCAGGAGGGGGTGGAGTCTACCGTCGATTTTCTCTGACGTGTGCGACATTCCACTGGGCTCCAGTGGCAACTCAACAAGAGTAAGTGCAATGCGCTGCTTGAATGCGAGCGCAATGAAAAGTGTACTGTCCTGAGGGTTGTCACAAATGCTCGAGAACGAATTTTAGTCGCTAAAATGAGATTCTGCTCAATTTTGAGGTAAAGCGATCGAGATGCGAACACAATTCCACGACATGGAGTTGTGCAGTTGCGGTTCTGCAAGTGCCTGCAGATTTTCCAACCAGCAGCTGAAATCTGGTGCTTCTTCAATGATTCCATGATCCTAGAAGAACACCTGGGAAATGGAAGCAACGTGAAGACATTTAAGAAATTAGGTCATGAATTCCTCTTATGGAAATCGATGTACAGCAATGATTTAGCTGGAAATGGAAGTGATATCTTCGCTTCAGTGAATCTTGCAATTGTAGTTGTGTAGGCTAAGTGAACCTTAGGGTATTGGGAGATGATACGAAATTGACCATGAGTTCTTGTATGGATGTAGAGGCTTTCGGTTTACTTCGCTAGCAGCTTATATTGGAAGATGATACCAATTACCTGACCATGACATCTTGTACAGAGTATGAGGCTTTCAGTTTACTTTGCTACCTTAGCTGTTATAATAGAATCTAAATTGTAGATAAAACTATAAATGTCTGATACACATAATCCTAGAATCACCCTGGCTACAAGCTTTGACAGGGGCAATTCTTCGATGTATCATCATCCTAAAGCTGGTTATCCTTCCGTAAGTTCATCATTCTCTCAAAACTTACATATTGAGTGTCCTGCCCATCAGGCAATTTTCTTGTATGTTGTTGTTTCCTTATCTCGACGTGTCCTGCCTTGTGAAGCAGTAAAATGTCCACTCCACTCCACTTCACTTCACTTCACTTCACTTCACTCCACTCCACTTCACACGAAAAACCGGTGAAAGCCCAATCGATGTTGCTGGTAAAACAAGATTCTCAGTGATCTTTATCAACACCGAAATCCACAGGATTTTGATGCATACAAGGGAATTGACCATTCACAATAATCCTATCGACTTCAATGCAGTTGAGTCTCATTTAACAAATGAGTAGAGAACTAATATGGAATATTACGCTTCGTATCATTGATATAGAACTAGCGAAAGAGTCAGGAAATTGAGATTAGGCAGGCATTATCTGTTGCTGCACTAACTTAGTGAGATTTCCTATGTGCAGGGTCATGTGCTGCCATGTTGTGTCCATCACCCTCTGAAACTCAACATGTGCATTCTTCAGGCCAAATGGAAGAAACTTCCAATGGTAAAGTTGATCCTTCCCATCTTGATCAACTCCCAGAATGCAGTTTTCACCCGATCTCCCACAAGTAATGGGAGCTGGTGATAGCTGGATCTCAAGTCCAAGGTGCTAAAGACTCGAGAAAATCCAATGGCATCGAACAACTCCTCCGAGATTGGCATGAGATACCGATCCGACTTGGTCTTCCAGTTAACTAGACGGTAATTTCCGCACATCCGCTTCTCCGTCCAATTGCCAAAGATATCCTTCTTCGATGGCATAACCGTAGCACAAATATACTCCCGTTGGAAAGTTCGATTAGCCTTGCTGCCAAGAGCTCTCGGCAACGAGCTTGGACGCCAATCCTCTCGGGAGCACTGAGCCTATAAGGTCTTCGAAAAATAGGATGGTCGTCCTCCAGCTGAATGTGAATAGGTTTTCCTTTGTAATCTTCAAGATTCTGAAGACTAAAAGTAAAATACCTACGGTACGAGCGAATAAACGCTCGTACCTTCCGTGTCTCAGCACCAGTGAGATGAGGGCCTAACTCCAATGGCCAATCATCAAACTCTGTGGTCTCCTTCTCCACCAAAGGGAAACCACCTGGTGCTGGCACGGACTCTAACTGCTACTCAGTGGAAGGGACATTAACCATGTCCCCAGCCTCAATGCCAATAGTAGAGTTTGGCCTCCCTTCATCACCACCAATATGTGATGATGAAGCCACCACCGGAGGCGAAGAAGCCAAAGCAGTATAAATCCGTTGAGCTCGAAGCTCCTCCATCACATGTTGGTCGAATCGAGAGATTCGTTCGGCTTCTCCAACCATGGCCTCAATTCCTTCCTCCATGAATGTGGACCGTTGTGCCCCTTGACCAAAGTCCTCTGCCCCCAAAGACAACAACTGATCACCATGATGTTGTTGCACCACAAGGCATAAACCAACAGTCCACACCATGGTGTTAAGATCCATGGCTTGGCCCAACACGAACCGCCGTTGGCCCTCAAAAAGGCCAGGAACTGTTGTGGTTCCGGTCTGGAATCCCATAGCACGCTCCCGTTCGTCGGCAAATGGTTTGGTATGAGTTTTTGTGTGAGCATCCCACACCATATCAGGCCCCTGATCGCGGAATGCGAATGACTGCGAGAAAGTCATAAAGGTGGGAAAGGCCCGCCGTGGTGCCCCCACTTTGTTGAGCAATTCCAACGGGGATAAATCATCTCGAACAACTGGCAAAGAGGTCCGGTGTGGATCCAAGATGTCATCCACCTTTTGATAAAAAGGTGGAGGCACTGCAAAAAATGCTACAGCTAAAGTTGATAATGGTGCGAGGTTGGTCCAAATTCACCGAGGCTGGTGGGAATAAGAATTGAGGCTCGCGGCATCCACAAAAATGGGATCTCCAAGGTGTTGACAAACATAATGTCGGCCTTCCAACACCTTGTCCCGAGAGTCTCCCAATAGAGGTATATTCTCAAATATGTACCCTGGAGTGAAAGGTTGGTGGGCAAACCACCACTGTATAAGCCGGATGAGGTCCCAGAAAATGCTAGACCTGGGATCCTTTAAACCTCGGTCTGCTCCAGCACGTGAGTGGCCCTGGCATGGCCATCCCGCAATCACCAGATCTACAGGGCCCAACCTTCGTAAGTCTTCCTCACTGATGTAACATCACGAGGAAGACGTCTAAAACATCCATGGATAGCAGTCGGGTGAAGCTACTGTAGATACAACACCATCAACTGGTGTAAATGGTGACACGCCATACGGGTGCATACAGGACTGTTGTCGACATAGATGTACTGTCGAACGGTGAGGCCAGCCTCCAACATGGCCTCCAATCATGTCCCAATGCCCCCAAACAGTTCCACTAAGGTGATCCCCTCGTCTGGTGGACGCCACAAAATGGGATGTGCCAACGCCGATGGGGCATCCGGTATGACTGGTGTCGTAGAACCGAGAGAGAGGACAATGTCCTCACACCTCCGGAATAGCTTGGCGGAATCACACCAGGGAGAAAGGGGATCCTTGGGATGGCGCATCAATGTACCCTTAGGTGCCATATTTTGTTGATCGTCCGTACTCCCCATGAATGCCAATGACTCCTCCAACAATGCGGAACATAAAGCAATGTATCCACAATAGCATCACATCTAAAAACCATAGGTAATGGTGCTATGGTCGCGGCCGCCGCGAATGCCACAGGAATAAGTTCCCTCCGGCCGTCCCAAGCCAACCAACCCGGTCGGATCCAAGCCTCCTCAGTCCAGTTGTCCAAATCAAAACCGAGGGGGTAGAGTGCTTGTTGACCAACTAGAATATCGTAGTTGGTCGCATCTGTTACCGCACAGTTAAGAAGAAGAGGTGCGGGTGGATCTCCAAGCTTCACTCGGAAACTAAGTTATAATGGCTCCCGAGTATAACCCGTGGCCCGCTCCACATGGCCAATGGAGGTGACAATGGTGAATGAACAGGGAGCCAAGTCCTCGGCCGCCAACACCAACTCCTGGGCAAGCCTCTTGCCGATCATAACCGGTTGTGCCCCTGAATTCATCACACAACAGGGAGCAACCCGAGTGGCATTGCCCCCAGTCCGACTGACCACCAAAATGCCAGTGTCATTCACCATACGCACGACACCGGGTCGAATGCCGCGGCGCTCACGAGCAGGTCGAGCAGCGACATCGGATAGATAAGTTGCTCCCGCGGATTCTGGTAAGTCATAAGAGATGGCTGGCCCCATGTCATCTGAGGTGTGTGCGTCAAAAGACGCAATGGTCTCCTCGGCAAGCCTCGCTCGTCGTTTGGCCACTTCCTCGGGATCTTCAGAGACAAGGATGTCCGTGGTGGCCTGAGCCACGGTCAAAGAAGATGAGGATGCCTTCCCTTCCAAAATTCTACCTGCTAAGTGGAAAACCTTAGCAGGGTGGAACTCTGGCGATGACCACTCCATCGCTGTGAACAAAGGTGTGTGCAACACCTTCGATGCCATCGTGTGTACCATGTCGGTCGCCGGATTCGTAGCCTCAATGTTCGAATAACGACCATTGACAGATTGGACAGCATCGGCCAATCCAAAAGACAATGGTAGCCGTGCCTGACCAATTTGATCCGCGGGACCATTGTCCTGAGTTCGTAAGCTTGTCACAGACTCTCCTATGGCCGGAGGTGTGGTTCGTGGCACGGTTTGAGCACGTGTCACGGCTGCTGAACTCATCACCTCCCCTGAAGCTCCGAATATATAGTAATCCGGATTGGAAAAGCTAGCCTGAGCTCCGGATAGAGCCGGTGATTCCAAGATTTTGGCCAGATGATGCCAAATTCTTGAATCTCTCCTCCAAGGCATCAATCTTCGCCTCAAACGTTTTTTTCCCGATCGGAAGAAGAACGTTTCTCTGGATGGAGAGTGAAGCAGTTGTCCACCGCATTATTGTTCCGCCCGCAGTGAAAACACTTCAATTGCTTCGGTTGAGGCTTGCCAACCTCCTTCGCTGAATCTTGAGCGGAAACAACTGTTTTACTCTTCGATTTTTCCACGGTTTGGGCCTTCTTTTACATTGAATGACAATCATTTTTAGCATGGCCTGACCGCCTACAAGATCAACAATATAACGTCTTGTCCAACTCCGCCTTTGCCAATCTTGTAGCCGCGATCGAAGTCTTCCAAGATTTGCTAGAATCCACTAGCAAGGACACCAAGTCAATGGCATCATGCTAACACAAGCACGATCATACTACTCCACAATGGCGAATGCCTCTGCAAGTGTTGCCCGACCACCATAATTCATGATAATCTTGGGCAACGCTAAGTCAAGAAGGCGTTTGTCAATCTTTGACAAAAACACCTTCACCAATTGACTCTCCGCGAAAACACCTCCAGATCCCTGACAAACCTCGCCAACCTCGTGTACATGGTACGAGATGTATCGTCATTTTTTCGTCTGAAGTCTTGGATCCGCTGCATCTGATCCCGATGGAAACCTCCATATTCCTCCTCCAAATGGAGTTGGAATTCCTGTAGAGGATCAAAGTTTGGCGGAGCCCCGAAAGAGGCTAATGCCGCCTAGGTAGCCTGGGCATACCGGGAGAGCGGCAAGATCGGGCTCAACGTATTGGTGGATGCGGGCGCATGAGCCTTATCTTTAGGCTCACCCGAGAAACTTCCCTCCATATCTACCGCAACAACGCCCCCGGCTTGCTCCGTCTTCACCATAGGAGCGGCCAATGAACTAGAAGCTGCGCCTTCCTTTAGTGCGGAAACCAGCTCCATCCGAGTCTCCCAGTATTGCTTCACCTGGCGCAGCTCCATCCAATGAGCATCATTCCATTGCTCATAAGTCTGGAGCGCCTTGTGCTCCAAATGTTGGGGCAAAAGCTCGGACACATACCAGTCATTGAAACTGGTATTGCGTTGACGCTTCTCCCTCATCTATGTCCTAAACCGAATTTTCCAATCTTGCAGGGAAATGGTCCCCGCTCGACCGGAAAATCGGTCCCGAATGCTGCCTCGCGTCTCCTCCTCCATCTCGTCAAAAGATTGCACCCAAAGAACGTGAGACTGAGTGACAATCCCCCACGCCGAAGTAGGCTGAAAAGCCTCATCAAGTGCTACCACTAGTTCAACGTCCGAGAGGTCCAAAAATCGACCTTCCGATGCTGCCGGAGACGGAAAATGATAGTATTGATTCCGAGTTGTAACCATAAACCCGTAATGAATCTGGTCACTGGATCCAACAACCCAAACTGATGTGGTATCAAGGTAAAGGATAAAAAATGTAAAAGACAACCTGCACCTACAACCACCACCAAACTTATGGTCTGTTGGTCATCAATCCAGCCTCATCATAAGAGAATACAAGCACCGTCCACTTGGTGCACACACAAAGATCCCGTCGGTCATTATTCCAACCTTCCTCCCACAAAACCCTATTACAAACTAGTATAATATAAAATGGAGCAATGTTAAAAACTTCCAGCAACATAGCTCGCCACGGGAGAAGGTACCAAAACAAAATACAAAAAACAATGCAATGTTGAATACTGGATCTTCTTCCCCAAATAATACTTAAACAGAAATAGAAATTGACCGTGTCTAACCGGCACTCGCCTACGGTTGGTGGTAAAAAATGAGGGCTTCCTATTGCCATGAAAAGAAAATAACACCTATGCACATCTTTCATCTTCCCACTACACCCTAAGAAATCCCTCCTTATAACAATCACCGAAATATGTATTGATAAACACAATTCGATCTTAACAATTTTGTTATTAGGTCAAATGGTAATGTCACGTGCCACACAACTCTCCATGGCAATCCTTCGACAACCCAATGCCCATATGCCTAACCCCAATGATGCCAACTTGCTCCCCAAAAATCCAAATACATGATTGTTTAAGTGCCTCCCCCTTATTTTTTTTTTAAACAAAAGAAAATAACAACCCCATCTTACACCAAATACCTCTCCCAAGTCGATGTGGATGAAGAATAAGGCAATCGCAAATTTGCCGCAATCCCACGCCCTCCGCATGTTCCCGGATGCTCCCACGAACTCTTCCCGCGATGCTCCACGTCCTCCAATACCCCAAACACCTTAATGTCTCATAAGGTGATTGTCTTCGAGTCCCCCACTTCCGTGCTTGATTAATGAAAATATCCTCAACAAATTCGTGAATTCATCCTTCAAGCTTAATTGAACTCCTTCGAAGAAAATGTGGTTGCTTGAATTTTTTTTAATTTGTCAAAAATAAAATAAAATAATAAAATAATAAAATATTTTTGCAATTGCCGGCCCAGCCTGGCCTGCCGCAGCTGCTGGCTGTTGGATCTGCTAGCTGGCAGGCGAGGGGGGGGATAGGTGGCGGGGGGGTGGGGCAGGTAAGTCCCAAGAAGGGGGGGGGAGGCCAAGGGGCGTAGGCTAGGGGCCTAGGGGACAGCCCTAGGGGGGAAGAAGGACGGGGGGAGGGGGGAGGGGGAAAAAGTACGGGAGGAAGGGGGGAGGAAGGGGGAGGGGAAGAGGGAGAAGGGGGAAGGAGGGCGTCAGGGGGGTGGAGGCCCGGCCCGGCCTCGGGTAACCGGCTTGCCGCAGGCCGCTACCGCAGTGTGCCACCGAGCCGCCGCCGAACCCGAGGACCAGCGGCTCGGAGCCGGCCAGGAGCTCCGGCTCCCGGAGTCGGCTCCTCCGCCTCCCCTCCTAAATTTTTTTTTGAAATTTTTTTTGAATGAATTTCTCTTGAATTGGAATCAAGAGTGCCCTTCTAAAGCTTAATGACGCAATTTCAAGCTTGAATGCGAACAAATGACCGGAAATGCCTTGGAAAATTCAACGAATCTTAAGCACAATTCACCTCAATGTGCCATTCACAAGCAAGTGTTCTTCTTCTTGTTGCTTCGACAATTCACAACGTTCTTCGCTCCGAAACTCCGGAACTTCGTCGCTCCTTGCCCTCACGTATTCCCTTGCGTGTATTACCTCAAGAATTAAGAAGAAGAAAATAGAAAAATAGAAAAATGAGGCATTCTTGCCAAGTGAGAAGGAAGAGAGTCAAAGACTACTAAGAGCTCTAGTTCTCTCTTCAAATATGTACAACAAATCAAGTTAACTCTCACTCCACCATGGGAAAATCCAAGAGTGTAAGTAAGGGGAGAAGAACTCAAGATTCCATTGCAAAACATGCAACCTTCACCTCACACAAGCTCTTTCCACACACTCACTCACAAGGCTTGACTTGGCAAAAATGCCAAGCCAAGGGGGTGACTCCTCATCTAGGAGCATCTCTACAAGTCCAAGGGTTTCATCCATTGTCACCAAAAGTACTCCACCCTTCGATTTCGTCCTAGCCCGAGTGGAATAGTATTGATGACACTTAGCAAACTCCTTTCTTAGTAACTCAATGTATCATTCCAATATGCCTTCGGAATATACACAACGTTAATGACTTATGATTTAACCCCCAAGGCTACATCCAAAACAAATTTCAGAATAGTGTAACTTTCCCATTACTTCTCGGAATGTCCTGAAATTTTATCTGTAACTAGGAAGACAAAGCAAAAAACATCTCACCAATTTGTGAGCCTATCCCATTTTCTGTCCGACAGTTATGACCATTTTAGTGTGTCAGTCTACCCAAATTTCAGAATGTCATAATTTCCTCCCACGGGCTCCAAAGAACTTCAAATTTTGGGAGCAATCACAAAAACTAATTGTTTATGACCCCCTGAAATTTCAAACTATTTTCATTTTCTGCCAAAACGTTATGGCCTTTTTAGTCTGCAACTCTTGAAAACACTTCAGAATGATATATCTCCTTCTCATCTACTCATAATGACTTGAAATTTGTACCACAACTAGGAAACCTAAGAACAAAGCATCCCTCAAAATTTCATGCATTTTTAAGCCTCTGTGCAGGAGTTATGCCCATTTCAACTCAAAAATGTAGGCAAAGTTCAGAATGTCATAACTGCTGCTCCAGTACTCCAAACATCCTCAGATTTTGACCATGTTCATATAAATAATTTGTTTACTAACTTTCTAAATTTCAACGAAATATCTTCTTCTGCTCGGAAGTTATGCCCCTTACAACCTAGACTACTCAAAGGACCCTCTCATTTATCAACTCTTGAAAATACTTCAGAATGATATATCTCATTCTCATCTATTCGGAATGACTTGAAATTTGTACCACAACTAGGAAACCTAAGAGCAAAGCATCCCTCAAAATTTCATGTGTTTCCAAGCCTCTGTCCAGGAGTTATGCCTATTTCAGCTCGAAAATGTAGGCAAAGTTCAGAATGTCATAACTGCTGCTCCATTATTCCAAACATCCTCAGATTTTGACCATGTTCATATAAACAAGTTGTTTACTAACCCTCTAAATTTCAACAAAGTATCTTCTTCTGCTCGGAAGTTATGCCCCTTACAACCTAGACTACTCAAAGGACCCTCTCATTTACCAACTCGTGTTCCGGCAACGTGTCACAAAAAGTACTCTACCCTTCGATTTCCTCCTAGCCCGAGTGGAATAGTTATGATGACACTTAGCAAACACATATACCCAAGAAATATGAACTCAAGTACTACAACTTGAAGCCATAAATTATATTAAAATCATTCACACCCAAACTAATGCTAACAAGAGGTTAAGCCCTCTTCAAGGCCAACTAGCCTTAGCTCCTAACTTCAAAACCATGCACACACATGTGCTCCTATCTTGCTTCCATACACCCACACTTATAACACGTGGGGTGCCAAGGAGCACGAAGGAAAGAGAGGATGAGTGAGGGAAGAATGAGGGATTATATAGTGAGTTTGAAGGGGTAAGCACCCTCAAGGCTCACGATAAGCCTTCGAAATCTCCTCCTACTTTGTAGGCTCTCATCTTATCTCCTAAGCCTTCCTCCCTCAAATGATCAACAAAGATCCTAATTCAAACATTTAACTAACCTTGGCTTTCTACCTACCACACTTTACCAAGTTATGTCCTCATACTACTTAAATCCACTCCACACAAGCCTAATGCTTCAAACTTAGCTTTCTTCAAGCTTCACTCTTTTTATATTTTTGTGAATAATCATAAATCAACAAAACACTACTTGTAATGTTTTACAAGTGTTAACAACACATGTGGGCATCAATTTGGGCTCATATCCATCCATATCCAAATGGATGAAATCCCTCCGGATGCGGTGTGGTCATCGACGCCGCATACCGTGACAGCATGCATTTTCGCTGTTGGCTGAACAGTGTTACCAATGGATCTCATACAGGCTATAGGCCCATCTGGTGTTGTCGTACTTGTTTACTGCTTGGACATGCTTCATACGTTATATTGCGTACGAAACCGCGGAAAAGATGTGGTTTGAATTTCTTGCGTCTCATGTCCCAATCACACCAAACTTTCCGTCCGGTTCCAGCTATGAAATTATTGGGGATTATGTTGAGAAATAGATGTTGGCCCACCACTTTTCACACTATTACAGCCGGAGATGCTGATGAATGGTGCCAGAACTGGCCGATGTGATCAGCCCCTGAGGGGTTTGATGTGAAAGTTTGATGTGAATTCAGCCCCTGGACGAAAAGTTTGATGTGATTAGGGCATGAGAAACAACGACCAGACCAGTTAACTGCAAGAAGATGGACCCTATAAAGACCTGCCCAAATTTGGTTTGTTTTGTCCAGCAAATTTGTACTTCCCCCGTAGGGTCGTAGTAATTCTATATAGTTCCAGTTTGCTTTAACCAGCATGTATCATAACATTATTCAGATCCACAACAGTGTTCTGTGGGACTAACAATATTCTTTAGAATATTCCTCACATTTAGCATGAATGATAGAATATTCCACATAATACTGTCAATCCCACAAAACACTATTATGGATCTGAATAATGTTATGACTATATATATACACCTTGTGCTTTAATTTACTCTAGCTTAATTGTAGCAGAGTGTGCCTTGCCTGCCGCTAAGTATGTGTTCATGTTTAGTTCTCAGATCAACAATTAACACTATGCGAGTTGACTTCTTCGACATGTCATTTGATGCGGGCTGAACAACTGATGAACTTTCCAAGAGTTTTTGAGACATGAATATTGGGGTAAGAGACTCCAACTACTTATGTATATATATACATACACACACACATGATATGTGTGGTCAATTTTAAGGTCTTAGTTCGTCAATTTGGCTTCCTTGGTTCCTTAGTACTTTTTAAGTACGTGTAGGTTGAATAGTAGTTTCGAGTTGTGCACTATAACCCGAGTGTGCACGAAAGAAGCAAGCCAGGAAGCAATCACTATCATACTAGGCTGCTATTCTCACCGCAGCATACTTTTCTCCCACCCCAGTACAAAAATGTGAATTCATAGATCTCAGAGCTTGGTTAGCCCTGTAGGTTATATACAATGCAAACAAATTGTGGACACCGATAAAGAAGAAGCAGAAGTTTAAAGGTAAACTGGAATAAAAGAAATCTATTGCTTGCAAATCGTTACTTAATCTCAAACATGGTTATGGTGCTACACTAAATAATCCTATTATTGTGGGTGGAAAATTCATGTGAAAACAAGTAATGTTGGCCATCCTAGTTGGCTAGTCAAGATGGAAAGATGTGTGGTTCAAGACCCCATGTCTTCCCCTCTTCTTGGTTCTTGAGACTTCCGATTGACACCTTGAATATTAGTTCAACGAAAAAAAAAAGCATAAAGTAGAATAGTCACCCATTTCACTTTCCTAGACAAACAATGATTGTGACTAATTATCATTAGACTAGGTTCAAAATAACTCAACACAAATGGGGAGGGCATGTGCGATCATTCAATGAGAAAAAAACCCTTCACTTTGACCTCCCAAAACTTAAATTGCATCTCAAATTAGAAATTGAAACTTACAATTGACACTCTTTCAATTTGCAATCGATAATTGGATGGGATAATTCTTGAGCCAACCCAATGGCCCCAAATTTTTGCAGAGTTGGAAGTGCCCACAATATTAAGGGTTGTGTAATGTATGGGTTTGTAGTGCTCATAAAATACAAGTAAAAATATTCATAAGCATGATTTGAGAAGGGTTGTAAGTTAAGCGATATTGTCATGTGTCATCATGTGCTACAATGAACCTACCATAATCTTAGCTTAATCTTACTGAAGGAAATTTAAAGTCTTATTGACATGCATGGATCATAACTTTGAAACATCATGATACATTGCATTAAACCAACAACCGATATCAAAATTACAAAAGTCAAGGTGACAATAGTTCAATGAACCTTCTACTACCAACTCTATCTAGGATCAAATAAGAACAACCATCATATATGAGAATAAAAAAAAATTGTTACAACAAATCTCGGTACATAAGTATCTATTGTCATTTCTTTGATGAACTTTCACTTGTGGAAGACTTACTCTGACCTAAAAGGTAGCCTAGGTTGCATGTATTTCTTGTAGAAATTACGATTGCAGAGGGAATCTCAACTCTTTGAAGAGAGAGATTGCAAAGGTGGTTGATAACATATTGGTGTACCTAGAAACCCTACTAGACCTTAAACATCTATTATGGTTGAATACCGAATGCGAATAAGACAAGAAAGTAAAACTCGAAGACTAGATTTGGGCAACCAACATTGATCGAACATGAAATCAATGCACTAAGTCATTCTAATTTTATACACAAATTTGGTAGCTAAACATCTAGCCAAGATGCCTCATATTTGAGGTTGACAGGGCACAACTCGATGCGCGCCGACACAACGTTGTCGATCACCTGGCTTACAATGGGGTGTTGCTCCGCATGCCCGAGAGAACATCCCACTTGATCATCTTCTTTCCCTCCAAGTGTAGCAAGCTTATAAGCTCACGACCATATTTTATTTGCATGAACCATGGGTCATTCCAATACAAAGTAGGATCGTTGTCGTCATCAACATGAACTTATGCTAGCTTCCCTGAAGGTCGCTCCATGGATGACAAATTGTGATGAGTTCTGATCGCTCTTGGATAGGTGATCGTTTATGATATGTCAATAACTTGGAGATTTCTATGGTTTGCTAATGTTGAGCTTTTTCCAGACCGTTTTTTCCTTCTCCAAGCTGACCCTGACTAACGAACATTGAAGTATTTACCACACCTGCAAGGACCAGTGAATGTTGCTCAGACGAAACGATTCTGGAAATCCACAAAATTAGCAAAGTCTCGTTGCATGCAATCGACATTGATGACAACAGTAGCTATCAGTGTTGTCAATGATAATTCAATCACATTGCTCAGTGCGCATCAATCTGCGATCGTATGAGGCTCTGCATGTAGGCGAAGGCATACTTAGGCAGACCTACAAATTAATCCATGAGACTACACACGATAATCGGGTTTAAGCCTACGTTGCATACGCAATATTGAGAGTAAGCAAAGAATTGTTTTCTTCTCTAAATGCTCTAGTTATTTGACCTACTTGTGGTTCAAGTAACTGTTTACCTCCTACGATTTCTCAAAGCTTGAAGTTCTTTGACTTGTTTTCGCACTTTCCTGATTTCATCTGCAAAAGCATTTATCATCAAGATACTTGAACTCACCTGATATCAACAGCACCAGTTCTCCTCGTCTGAGTCCTTTCTGATCAGCTCATTGTGAGGATTGGCCACGAATGTGATGGTCTCTCGAAGGCTGTAACAATGCGAGATGTCATCGACATTTTTCATTAAAACTTCATTCGCACTTGCAACGCCCCTCATGAACCTGAAAACCCTGGCACACCCGAACTCACAACACAGTAGCCGGAATTGGTAATCGGTTTCTATGGAGGGGATTGTAGTACCAAACACTCTTGTTGAGAATTTGTGACCGACTTCCAGGGTCCCTGATCCGCCTCCCCCTTGAATCCATTTTAGATGAACCGTTGAAGAGGAGCTGAAAATGAGGTTCAGAGGGTAAGGTACCGGGCATTGAAGCTCGATTTTCGTGTTTGTATCTTCAATAGCATGTGGCATGAGCTTTGCAAATTCATCACAGACAGGGCTTAAGAGGTCATCATCAGCCGCTTTGATGTAGTACCTTGTGGTGAAGAAGGCAACTCTGGTGATTGGGTGGCAACCTTTGAATCCCATGCCCCAGAGGTTAGACAGGTACACAAGGTGGTATAATCCGAACGTGGTCGCAAGGCACAGGCACCAGGCTTTGGATACATCCAATTCTGTTTCCCCAAGCCATTGTAAGACGAAGCCGAAGACTACGAGGCAGAGGTACGCCCAGAATGCTTTGGTCGGCGCTGTGTAGTAGGTAATCAAGAGCAGGGCAAGTTGTTGAACTACCAAGTTGCCCCACCTCTGGAGGAAGCAGATGAATGCTTTGATGCCTAACTGTGACGTTTGTCTCCCCCACCTCTTCCATTTCTTCCGATGGAGAGCGACAGCGTCGGTGAAGGAGCCGACATAGTGAAGTGCCACATCCTCCCAGACACTGAAAATCAGTGTCAACGGCATCAGAAGCACACCGAATATTGTTACCAGTAACAGACCGAAGGCTCGGGCTATAGTTATTGCACCAAACTTCAGGAACTGATATGGGAACGTCAGCCCGATAATACAAACGGATGGAAACCTCCATGGATTTCTCAGCAGCTGATGCGCCCGTGTGAGATCTTCCTCAGAGCGCACTGGAAAGTGCATGGCCTCTATAATTTGTCTTTGATGCCTAAATTTGTTGCTCTATCCTACTGCTTCCCTGGTAGGAATGAAGTAGAAGGAAATATGACAACGTCTGTGCACGGCGATGTGAATGCAGGCAAGTTTGATGCTACATGCTGGACAGGTAGAATTATTGACATCAAGAGTGTGTGGTGAACTAATTCCAACTCACATGCGCTAAGATGGCTGCGGCAAAGGCTACAGAAGTATCTACAAAGCAAACGGAAAGCCTTGAACGTACCAGACAAGGTTCAGGCCGGAAGGAGGCCTCAGAGGACGGTTATTCACGACCGGCAGGCACGTCCAACATAGAATGAGATCCCTCCATTCTTTAAGCACTCCTGCAATATGTAGAGTATGAGCGCCTCCACGCCAAATTTCTGTTCCTGAGCTTAAGAAGGCGGAGCTTCAAGAGACGATTTGTGGAGAGCAAGCCATCCTAATGACTGCTCCCTTCCTTTGAGAATGACTGTTTCCAACTGGTGTTTTTGTAGATAGGGATAATCCACAAACTGGAAAGCCGGCTTTGATGTCGGTTGAATGTCCAGAATCCTCTGATTTCGACCCAAAAGTTTCCTGCAATGGCGTTGTAAATGATCAGAAAAACATACTACCAGCAAAATTTGCGCATAAATTAGACCATACCATGATTCTCCTCTAAGCAGATCCTCCCAGTGATGTGCTCGATGCTCATCGCATCGAAATACGAGGTGCTCCGTCTACTCTCTTTTTTCAAGCCTCCTTCGATGAATTGGTATTTGTGCAGACATCTGAAACTAAGCTAGCCTTGTGCAAAGAAACCTCACACAGCCGTTCTCGCCACGTTGAGGTTGCATTTGAGTAAGTTTAAAGGCTCCCAAAAATTCTCCTCGAAGTTTCCAGCACAAGAGCGACCCTATAGTCTGACTGCATGAAACTACCAGAACAGCTCGACCCTAGGATTGCGAAAGTCTGCGTGAAATTTCGGACATATTGGAGCTCATGATTTATAGTTTCTCATTTCCATTAAAAGCTTGAAATCGATACTGACCAAGCTATCGGATTTCGTTCACGCTGGAAAAACGGGGTTTCGTTCACCAGATATCCTCCAAATGGGAGAAGTGTATGCTCAAGGGATATAACCTGTTCCACAGAAGTAGATTCGAGTTTCACAAAAAAGTAGGACTATCTAAGTTCAAGCTTAAATTTTTAAAATCTAAACTCGGCAAATCACGAACTCTTTCAATTAAAATCTGTGCAGATTTCTGCTTTCTACGTCTCAAATTGAAGAAATCTTCCCTCGTGATTGTTTGCAAAACCTACGTACCTAACTTCACAGCGCCTCCCTGAAAAGTGTAAACACTCACCAGTAAGTAACATTTAGTGTTCGTTTGCTTTCAAATAACTGCAATGCAGGATACCATTTCTTAGCTTGGATACAGGATGTCATGTCAAGAGGGTGCGTAAGATATGCCAGATTGTCGATGGACAGTATGGTGCTTCTGGATGGTATCGAGGGACCTCCTGATACCATCCAGAGCCGTGAAGTATGGCCACCTTCCCGTTAACATGAATCCTCACAATTAAAGTCCTGTGCAGATTTGTGCTATCTACACAACAAATTGCAGAGAAAATCAATGCGGATGTTTGCATATCCTACCTATCTAACTTCAGTAGAACTTTAAACACTAAAAGAAAGTAGGACTTAGTAAGTTCAAGCGTTCGCTTGCGGAATGTAGATGCAGAACATGAATTCTCACAGTTAAATTTTCGTGCAGTTTTCTTTTTCTACACAGCAGATGTTAGAGGATCTCTGCCTTGTCATTGTTTGCATAACTTACCGATCTTCACCCGCACCTCCCTAAAAAACTCATTAAAAAGTAGGATGTAGTAAAAGTTTCAAGTTCTGATTTGCTGAATATTGTAGACTCGACCTAACATGAACTCTCAAAGTTAAAGTCCTGTGTAGATTTCTGCTCAATTCTGCAAGCAAAATTTAGAGAATCTCTACCTCGTCATTGTTTGCACAACCTACGCACCGAAATTCAGCAGTGCGCACCTCCCTAATTAAACACTCACAAGAAAGTAGGACCTCGCAAGTTCAGGTGTTCATTTGCTGAATGTAGAGGCATAATTCCTGTGCAAATTTCTGGTTAATTCTAGACCGAAAATTCAACAGATCTTCCTTGTGATTGTGCGCACAACCTACGTACCTATCTTCAGCAGAGCGCCTCCCTTCAAAACACAAATGAAAGATTCTAGTGGCCGTTGTCCTCCTCCTATACAGCGATAATTTATACATATCTGCCAATACAGACCTTTTGAATTGCACGCATGCAGAAGAGCATATGTACCGACAGACTCAACACATTCAACGTTGCAGACAGAGTTGTGTACCGATTATCAGGTACACAGGGTTCCCCTGTTGACAGAGCTATATATAAATACATATATAGATAATAATAAGAGTTCCCACTATTCTTCTTCACTGGTGATTCATTGTCATTTGAGATTCGAATTTCAGGGGCTGTTTACACCATGGACCAGAAGTCGTCCCAGGGCCATGTAAGAGCGTTGATTGGTTGTTTAAGTCGTCCCGGGACCACTTCGGTTGAAGGAAAAAATGACAGAGTGACTATGAAGTCGAGGTTCCCAAACGACCTATTTTAAGGTCCTAAATAGTCCACTAACATGGTCCTCCGGGTTTTGTGGTGATAGCACATGCTTTCCAAGTTCGATATATAGTCTATGAAATGAAATGAATTTGATTTTCAAGTCCAGGAAGCCAAAAGGCTAATGGGACTGAAGGGTTGATCATACCCGCCACTACTAGCACCATCCGCATCTCCGGCTGTAATAGTTTGAAAAATGGTGGGCTAGCATCTATTTCTCAACATAAACCCCATCAATTTCACGGTTGGAACCGGATAGAAACGTTGGTGTGATCGGGGCATGAAAGTACATCATGATGGTTTCAAATCAGCTAATTCTCTAGAGTGGCACGGTGCGCTAGCCTCTGCAAATAGAGGCTAATGTCAACTTGGTGGTCCAATTGAATGAAAGACTAGAGGTTTCCTAAGACTACATTCTTAAGTAGTGATGGAAACTTATCTCTAATGGGATCTCTAATGGGCTTATATAGGGGACATTCCAACACGAAATGTGCCTCCTTTTAAACTGCATTATAAGAGCAAAAGTGGCACAATCTAGTATCTCTAGAGATAGGGATAGTTGACCATCATCCAATTTCAATGGCTAATCTATGGTTCGAGGTGCGGTAAGCGACAATGATCTTGCGTTGTGGTGGTGGCAATGGTTGCTTCAAGCATGGTTCACATTCGTATTTGAGAAAATCCTTGTGGTTGAGGTAATCTAGTTTCTTCCCTAAGAGATCATGGAAAGAGTTCCACTTTTTAGCAAGAAAGGCCTCCTTGATATCATCATATGTTATTTTAGATGTGGTTGGATTATCATTGGTGACCCGGTGAATAGACTCCATGATGTCTTCCACATGGTTGTCAATGTGTCAGGTGTTAAATCCATGTTCAATTAGGTGACAAGAAAGTGGGGTTGTTTTTTTTTACTAACCAAGAGGGGGATAGGTAGACAAGCCATTGTTGAAGGCCTATAATGAGCTTGACATCATATAATTCTATGGGAAGTTCTATTGAAGCACAATAAAACAAGAGATCAGATTGCACAAGTAAATACACACACACGAAGGCATATGAACAATGTTTGGAGTGAGATGGTCACCTCCACTCCTTACCTTGTTCTTTATTGCAGGAATGCTACGATGTGAGCGGTGAGCGGTGAGCGGTGAGCAGATCTCGTGAGCAGAAAATCAAAATTTAAAACTCCATTTAACGAAAGTTAGGACCCCTATGACCGTGGATTTTGCACATATTTCAAGTTTAATTTTGGAATTATGAGGCCGATATTTATGGAGTGCCTAATTTTTAGGACCAAAAGTTTCTTAAAATTACCAACGAGTCCCTATGGCCGTGGGAAAATTCAGTGTGGTTGAGAAGGTGGTGGACCTATGGGAAGAGGCCTCGGATCCGAGGCCTCTTAGTTGTGGGTAGCTTATGCTTGAAAATCAAAATGTTATGTATATTTGAGTTGGCTACTTGTCTTTGCATTTGGCCATTTCTTGTATGTTCTAGCATGAGGAGGAGGTTTGGAAAGAGGCCTGGGATCCGAGGCCTCTTTTTTGTGGGTAGGATATGCTTGAGAAATCAAAATGTTATGTATATTTGAGTTGGCTACTTGTTTTTGCATTTGGCCATTTCTTGTATGTTCTAGCATGAGGAGGAGGTTTGGAAAGAGGCCTGGGATCCGAGGCCTCTTTCTTGTGGGTAGGATATGCTTGAGAAATCAAAATGTTAGGTGTATTTGGTTTGGCTACTTGTCTTTAGATTGTCTACTAGTTGACGACCACAAAAGTGTAGTGTTATTTGAGAACAACGACAAGATGCATTCAACAAGACAATTGGAATATTAAAAACCACACCACACTTTATAAATCCAAATACCAATCAATCAAACCAAAAATCAATCAACAATGAGGTTGTCACTACTAGATTCCCTACTTCCAAAGATACTCCCCTCATGGCCGCCCTCATCTGAAGTGGAATCTAAGGTATGGCATTCATTATCCACCTCTGCAAGAAGCTCGAAGAAGTCTAAGGCACGGGGGTCATAACGTGGAGACGGGGTACTAGCTTTGCTAGGAGAAGGTTGTGCCGCTAGTACCATCGCCATATCATGGGCATAGATTGGCAAAGTGAATCCCTTGGTAGGCGTACCAAACACATCTGCTCCAAGGCCAAGTCTGAAAACAAGCATGAAAATTGTAAGAAAGAGGATGGAAAGTGTAAAAGCTGAGTGGACAAGGAAAAGAAGCAACTTAGAAGGTCATCATACTCACTTACTGCGAGGACTCTGGCCTCGATCGCTTCAAGGCCGGCGGCCTCTTCTGCGTGCCTTGTGAAGCCTGCGTGGAAGCAACAACAATGGATGGAGCCTTCACCGGATGCTTAACACTCTGAAGTGGCTTAAGGACACGGTTGAAGATGTCCTCGTCCTCCTCGAGAGCAATGATATGGCGCCCAAGTTGCCTGCATGCATGGACAGAAGTCCCTGTTGCAGAGGAATGGTTAGCAAACATAAATAAAAACAAAGGTAGAAAATGAAAACCAAGATATGGTGGCAAGTGAAGTAGGACATACCAACGCCTGCATTAACGTTAACCACGACCTGCCCAATGTCAGTAGTTGCCATGATCAAGGAGGACATGAAAGAAATATCTTTCTCACGGGGACCACGCCAAGCTTTGGAGCCATCCATGAGAGGGGTTGTGGTATAATTCATAATGGCATCATCCATGTCCAGCTCAATGCCAAGAGCCTTGAGCTCATTGGCATCGCAAAGGCGAAATGACGAGTGCCGGGGCCGCTTATCAAGGTCGGATCCAATTGTTTTCGTGGCACGAACAAGTAGCACAATTTGGAAGAGGTTAGTGGTCTTGTCCACATGTTTAGCTGAATGAAGGCGAAGACGGTTGACTCCCAACCACTCCTTAAAGATGGTGAAGCCAAAAGCAGCGAAGTGGTCTTGAATGCTCTCCTTGAAGTCACCATTGTCATCTGGATGAAAGAGGAGGAGAGCTCCATCGTCATGCAGGATCTCATCCGCAAAATCCCAAAGGCAGATTCGCCACTTCTCCAAGTAATCCGGCAACGAATCAACTTCCACGTCTCCATCAAGCCCACCCAATGCAGTAAGTATATCGGGTAACTCCTTGACCGCAGCATCCTCTAGCTGTGAACAAATTCGAGGCCAAATCAGATTTCACAAAAATTGAAGCTATATGGCCTCTTTTCAGACCCCTTACAGGCACGCTCAAACATATGTGAGGACCCGAGTACTGAAACTAAGGTCCTGTCGGATCCGACATACCCCCCCCCCCCCTTGCCTCAAATCACAAATCACACCCCTTACAAGCCTCACCCTTCAAAGAATTCTCAAAGAATTAAGCTATATGGCCTTAAATCAGACCAATTATAAGCCTGCCCCAATCTTAGAAATCAAAAAATAAAGCTATATGGCCTCTTTTCAGACCCCTTACAAACATGCCAGAATCCAACAAATTACAAAATGTAAACATATGTGAGGTCCCGAGTTGAGAACCTAAGGGCCTGTTGGATCCGACATACCCCCCCTTGCCCCAAATCACAAATCACACCCCTTACAAGCCTGCCCCAATCTTAGAAATCAGAGATTAAAGCTATATGGCCTCTTTTCAGACCCCTTACAAGCATGCCCCTTCAGAGAATTCTCAAATAATTAAGCTATATGGTCTCAAATCAGGACCCCTTATAAGCCTACCCCAATCTTAGAAAATCAAAAATAAAGCTATATGGCTTATTTTCAGACCCCTTAAAGGCACTCCCAAAACCCGAAAATCAAAAATCTAAACCTACATGGCCTCAAATCATACCCCCAACAAGCATACCCCTTACGAGAATGTTTAAAAAGCTAAAGCTACACAACCTCAAATCAGACCCCTTACAAGCCTGCCCCAATCTTAGAATTCGAAAATTAAAGCTATGTGGCCTCTTTTCAGACCCCTTACAAGCATGCCCCTTCAGAGAATTCTCAAATAATTTAGCTATATGGCCTGAAATCAGAACCCCTTATAAGCCTGCACCAATCTTAAAAATCAAAAACTAAAGATATATGGCCTCAAATCAGACCCCTTAAGAGCATGCCCGAATCCAACAAATTACAAAATGTAAACATATGTGAGGACCCGAGTACTGAAACTAAGGTTCTGTCGGATCCGACAAACCCCCCCCCCCCTTGCCTCAAATCTCAAATCACACCCCTTACAAGACTCACCCTTCAAAGAATTCCCAAATATTAAAGATATATGGCCTCAAATCAGACCACTTATAACCCTGCCCCAATCTTAGAAAACAAAAAATAAAGCTATGTGGCCTCTTTTCAGACCCCTTACAATCATGCTGAAAACAGATATATCTGCTGAAACAGAGGAGAAGCAGTCAAAAGACTTGCAAACATGAAAGCAGTCAAATCAGACCCCTAACAAGCATACTCCACTCCGAGAATTCTCAAAAATTAAAGCTAGATGGCCTCATATCAGGCCCCTCACAAGCATGCCCGAATCTAAAAAATCAAAAATCTAAACCTTCATGGCCTCCAATCAGACCCCTAAGAAGCCTGCCCCTTCAGAGAATTCTCAAAAATTGAAGCTATATGGCCTTAAATCAGACCCCTTACAAGAGTGCCCAAATCCCATAAATCAAAAATCAAAGCTATATGGCCTCAAATTGGACCCCTCACAAGCATGCCTCAATCCCAGAAATCACAATCCTAAGCCTACATGGCCCCATATTAGGCCACATAGAGGCTCGGCCAAATCTCAAAAATCACAAAATTATAACAATTGTGAGGTCCCGACATGTGAGCCCAAGGGCCTGTCGGATCCGACATCCCCCCCTTGCCTCAAATCAGACCCCTAACTACCCCTTACAAGCATGCCCCTCTACCAGAATTCATAAATCTAAACCTACATGGCCGCCAATTAGACCCCTAACAAGCATACCCCACTCCGAGAATTCTCAAAAATTGAAGCTATATGGCCTTAAATCAGACCCATTACAAGAGTGCCCGAATCTCAGAAATCAAAAATCAAAGCTATATGGCCTCAAATTGGACCCCTTACAAGCATGCCTCAATCCCACAAATCACAATCCTAAGCCTACATGGCCCCATATTAGGCCACATAGAGGCTCGGCCAAATCTCAAAAATGCACAAAATTATAACAATTGTGAGGTCCCGACATGTGAGCCCAAGGGCCTGTCGGATCCGACATCCCCCCCTTGCCTCAAATCAGACCCCTAACTACCCCTTACAAGCATGCCCCTCTACCAGAATTCATAAATCTAAACCTATATGGCCGCCAATTAGACCCCTAACAAGCATACCCCACTCCGAGAATTCTCAAAAATTGAAGCTATATGGCCTTAAATCAGACCCATTACAAGAGTGCCCGAATCTCAGAAATCAAAAATCAAAGCTATATGGCCTCAAATTGGACCCCTTACAAGCATGCCTCAATACCACAAATCACAATCCTAAGCCTACATGGCCTCATATTAGGCCCCATAGAGGCACGGCCAAATCTCAAAAATGCACAAAATTATAACAAATGTGAGGTCCCGAGATGTGAGCCCAAGGGCCTGTCGGATCCGACACCCCCCCTTTGCCTCATATCAGACCCCTAACAAAGCCTGCCCCTATCTTAGAAATCCAAAAATATAGCTATAAGACCTCTTTTCGGACCCCTAAAAGGTACGCCAAATAGCCAATAATCAGAGAATTAATATATATGTGAGGTCCCGATCTATCAACAAAGGGGCATGTCGGATCCGGCAGTTCCCCTTTGCTTCAAATTAGACCCCTTACTACCATACAATAATCCCAGAATTCGTAGAAATAAACCTCCATGGCCTCACATCAGACCCCTTACTGACACGCCCATATATTAAAAATGCAAAAATTAAAACATTTGTGAGGTCCCGAGCTATCAACCCAAGGGCATGTCGGATCCGACAGACCCCCCTTCCCCCAACTGAAACCTCTAGCAAGCCTGCCTTAAACTTAGAAATCAAAAAAATAAAGCTTTATGGCATCTTCTCGGACCCCTTAGAAGCATACCCCACGTTCAGAAATCAAAAGTCTACACCTACATGGCCTCACATCGGGACCCTTACAAGGATGCCCCAATCCCAGAAATCACAATCCTAAGCCTACATGGCCCCATATTAGGCCACATAGAGGCTCGGCCAAATCTCAAAAATCACAAAATTATAACAATTGTGAGGTCCCGACATGTGAGCCCAAGGGCCTGTCGGATCCGACATCCCCCCCCCTTGCCTCAAATCAGACCCCTAACTACCCCTTACAAGCATGCCCCTCTACCAGAATTCAGAAATCTAAACCTACATGGCCGCCAATTAGACCCCTAACAAGCATACCCCACTCCGAGAATTCTCAAAAATTGAAGCTATATGGCCTTAAATCAGACCCATTACAAGAGTGCCCGAATCTCATAAATCAAGAATAAAAGCTATATGGCCTCAAATTGGACCCCTTACAAGCATGCCTCAATCCCAGAAATCACAATCCTAAGCCTACATGGCCCCATATTAGGCCACATAGAGGCTCGGCCAAATCTCAAAAATCACAAAATTATAACAATTGTGAGGTCCCGACATGTGAGCCCAAGGGCCTGTCGGATCCGACAACCCCCCTTGCCTCAAATCAGACCTCTACCTACAAGACCCCAATCCCAAAACTCCCAAAATTTCAACCTAAATGGCCTCTAAGCAGAGCCTCCCGAATCTCAAAATTTTGAAATTTATACCAAATGTGAGGTCCCCAGTTCTGAACCAAAGGGCATGTCGGATCCGACAACCCCCCCTTGCCTCAAATCAGACCTCTACCTACAAGACCCCAATCCCAAAACTCCCAAAATTTCAACCTAAATGGCCTCAAAGCAGAGCCTCCCGAATCTCAAAATTTTGAAATTTATACCAAATGTGAGGTCCCCAGTTCTGAACCAAAGGGCATGTCGGATCCGACAACCCCCCCTTGCCTCAAATCAGACCTCTACCTACAAGACCCCATTCCCAAAACTCCCAAAATTTCAACCTAAATGGCCTCAAAGCATAGCCTCCCGAATCTCAAAATTCTGAAATTTATACCAAATGTGAGGTCCCCAGTTCTGAACCAAAGGGCCTGTCGGATCCGACAACCCCCCCTTGCCTCAAATCAGACCTCTACCTACAAGACCCCAATCCCAAAACTCCCAAAATTTCAACCTAAATGGCCTCAAAGCAGAGCCTCCCGAATCTCAAAATTCTGAAATTTATACCAAATGTGAGGTCCCCAATTCTGGATCAAAGGGCCTGTCGGATCCGACACCCCCCCCCCCCTTGCCTCAAATCAGACCTCTAACTACAAGACCCCAATCCTAAAATTCCCAAAATTTCAACCTAAATGGCCTCAAATCAGAGCCTTCATAAGCATACCCCACTACTTGAATTCAGAAATCTAAACCTACATGGCATCTTACTAGGCCCCTCTCAGGCACTCCCCAATCTCAAAAATCTGAAATTTATACCAAATGTGAGGTCCCCAGTTCTGAACCAAAGGGCATGTCGGATCCGACACCCCCCCCCCCGCGTCACTGAGGCGCTGTGAACGGGCCTTGTGTGGTCGCGGGCATGGTGTATCCGGGCCGTTGATCCACCAAGGCCCATCCAAGGGCCTTAGTGGTCCTAGGTGGCGGGGGGCGGGGGGTGGTGCTTGCCACCAAGGTGGGTGGGGGCGGGGGTGGTGTTTGCCACCAAGGCGGGGTGGAGCCGTGGGCCTCATGTCTTTTTTCGGGGAGGCCAGCTTTAGGGTCTTGTCGGGGCTAGGTGGCTAAGCGGGCTCGGTGGCTAGGCGGATTAGGCAGCTAGGTAGGCTTATTTTCTAAGTGGCTTGGCCTACTTACTAAATAACTATTTGGTTAGGCTTACTTAATAGGTGGCTAGGCCCACTTACTAAATAACTAGTTGCTTAGGCTTACTTACTACGTGGCTAGGCCCACTTACTAAATAAATAGTTGTTTAGGCTTACTTACTAGGTGGCTAGGCCCACTTACTAAATAACTAGTTGCTTAGGCTTACTTACTAGGTGGCTAGTAAGTAAGCCTAAGCAACTAGTTATTTAGTAAGTGGGCCTAGCCACCTATTAAGTAAGCCTAACCAAGTAGTTATTTAGTAAGTAGGCCAAGTCACTTAGAAAATAAGCCTACCTAGCTGCCTAATCCGCCTAGCCACCGAGCCCGCTTAGCCACCTAGCCCCGACAAGACCCTAAAGCTGGCCTCCCCGAAAAAAGACATGAGGCCCACGGCCCCACCCCGCCTTGGTGGCAAACTGCACCCCCGCCCCCACCCACCTTGGTGGCAAGCACCACCCCCCGCCCCCCGCCACCTAGGACCACTAAGGCCCTTGGATGGGCCTTGGTGGATCAACGGCCCGGATCCACCATGCCCGCGACCACACAAGGCCCGTTCACAGCGCCTCAGTGACGCGGGGGGGGGGGGCTGTCGGATCCGACAGGCCCTTTGGTTCAGAACTGGGGACCTCACATTTGGTATAAATTTCAGATTTTTGAGATTGGGGAGTGCCTGAGAGGGGCCTAGTAAGATGCCATGTAGGTTTAGATTTCTGAATTCAAGTAGTGGGGTATGCTTATGAAGGCTCTGATTTGAGGCCATTTAGGTTGAAATTTTGGGAATTTTAGGATTGGGGTCTTGTAGTTAGAGGTCTGATTTGAGGCAAGGGGGGGGTGTCGGATCCGACAGGCCCTTTGATCCAGAATTGGGGACCTCACATTTGGTATAAATTTCAGATTTTTGAGATTGGGGAGTGCCTTAGAGGGGTCCGATTTGTCTCCATATAGGCTTAGGATTGTGATTTCTGGGATTGGGGCATCCTTGTAAGGGTCCCGATGTGAGGCCATGTAGGTGTAGACTTTTGATTTCTGAACGTGGGGTATGCTTCTAAGGGGTCCGAGAAGATGCCATAAAGCTTTATTTTTTTGATTTCTAAGTTTAAGGCAGGCTTGCTAGAGGTTTCAGTTGGGGGAAGGGGGGTCTGTCGGATCCGACATGCCCTTGGGTTGATAGCTCGGGACCTCACAAATGTTTTAATTTTTGCATTTTTAATATATGGGCGTGTCAGTAAGGGGTCTGATGTGAGGCCATTGAGGTTTATTTCTACGAATTCTGGGATTATTGTATGGTAGTAAGGGGTCTAATTTGAAGCAAAGGGGAACTGTCGGATCCGACATGCCCCTTTGTTGATAGATCGGGACCTCACATATATATTAATTCTCTGATTATTGGCTATTTGGCGTACCTTTTAGGGGTCCGAAAAGAGGTCTTATAGCTATATTTTTGATTTCTAAGATAGGGGCAGGCTTTGTTAGGGGTCTGATATGAGGCAAGGGGGGGTGTCAGATCCGACAGGCCCTTGGGCTCACATCTCGGGACCTCACATTTGTTATAATTTTGTGCATTTTTGAGATTTGGCCGTGCCTCTATGGGGCCTAATATGAGGCCATGTAGGCTTAGGATTGTGATTTGTGGGATTGAGGCATGCTTGTAAGGGGTCCAATTTGAGGCCATATAGCTTTGATTTTTGATTTCTGAGATTCGGGCACTCTTGTAATGGGTCTGATTTAAGGCCATATAGCTTCAATTTTTGAGAATTCTCGGAGTGGGGTATGCTTGTTAGGGGTCTAATTGGCGGCCATATAGGTTTAGATTTATGAATTCTGGTAGAGGGGCATGCTTGTAAGGGGTAGTTAGGGGTCTGATTTGAGGCAAGGGGGGGATGTCGGATCCGACAGGCCCTTGGGCTCACATGTCGGGACCTCACAATTGTTATAATTTTGTGATTTTTGAGATTTGGCCGAGCCTCTATGTGGCCTAATATGGGGCCATGTAGGCTTAGGATTGTGATTTCTGGGATTGAGGCATGCTTGTGAGGGGTCCAATATGAGGCCATATAGCTTTGATTTTTGATTTATGGGATTCGGGCACTCTTGTAAGGGGTCTGATTTAAGGCCATATAGCTTCAATTTTTGAGAATTCTCTGAAGGGGCAGGCTTCTTAGGGGTCTGATTGGAGGCCATGAAGGTTTAGATTTTTGATTTTTTAGATTCGGGCATGCTTGTGAGGGGCCTGATATGAGGCCATCTAGCTTTAATTTTTGAGAATTCTCGGAGTGGAGTATGCTTGTTAGGGGTCTGATTTGACTGCTTTCATGTTTGCAAGTCTTTTGACTGCTTCTCCTCTGTTTCAGCAGATATATCTGTTTTCAGCATGATTGTAAGGGGTCTGAAAAGAGGCCACATAGCTTTATTTTTTGTTTTCTAAGATTGGGGCAGGGTTATAAGTGGTCTGATTTGAGGCCATATATCTTTAATATTTGGGAATTCTTTGAAGGGTGAGTCTTGTAAGGGGTGTGATTTGAGATTTGAGGCAAGGGGGGGGGGGGGGTTTGTCGGATCCGACAGAACCTTAGTTTCAGTACTCGGGTCCTCACATATGTTTACATTTTGTAATTTGTTGGATTCGGGCATGCTCTTAAGGGGTCTGATTTGAGGCCATATATCTTTAGTTTTTGATTTTTAAGATTGGTGCAGGCTTATAAGGGGTTCTGATTTCAGGCCATATAGCTAAATTATTTGAGAATTCTCTGAAGGGGCATGCTTGTAAGGGGTCTGAAAAGAGGCCACATAGCTTTAATTTTCGAATTCTAAGATTGGGGCAGGCTTGTAAGGGGTCTGATTTGAGGTTGTGTAGCTTTAGCTTTTTAAACATTCTCGTAAGGGGTATGCTTGTTGGGGGTATGATTTGAGGCCATGTAGGTTTAGATTTTTGATTTTCGGGTTTTGGGAGTGCCTTTAAGGGGTCTGAAAATAAGCCATATAGCTTTATTTTTGATTTTCTAAGATTGGGGTAGGCTTATAAGGGGTCCTGATTTGAGACCATATAGCTTAATTATTTGAGAATTCTCTGAAGGGGCATGCTTGTAAGGGGTCTGAAAAGAGGCCATATAGCTTTAATCTCTGATTTCTAAGATTGGGGCAGGCTTGTAAGGGGTGTGATTTGTGATTTGGGGCAAGGGGGGGGGGGTATGTCGGATCAGACAGGCCCTTAGGTTCTCAACTCGGGACCTCACATATGTTTACATTTTGTAATTTGTTGGATTCTTGCATGTTTGTAAGGGGTCTGGAAAGAGGCCATACAGCTTTATTTTTTGATTTCTAAGATTGGGGCAGGCTTATAATTGGTCTGATTTAAGGCCATATAGCTTAATTCTTTGAAGGGTGAGGCTTGTAAGGGGCGTGATTTGTGATTTGAGGCAAGGGGGGGGGGGGTATGTCGGGTACGCCTACTTGAAGGGTGAACGGTCTGGCACTGGCCCAGGAAAAGAAGAACTCCGCCTTCGTGCTGCACAACGATCCGGTGACGCCAAGAGAATTGTTGCAGCCCTCGAGCACATGCCTGGAGCAGAGCATTGGTGCACCTGCAAACCCCAACTCGAAGGAGAGGAGGTCTTTGGCACCACCAAGCGCAAACTTGATATGCCCCCTGGTTCTAATCAAGATTCACATAGACCCGACAAGGTCAGCTTCTCTCATCCACGAGTGAGCACTAGGTCAACCAAGGCACGCACTGATTCCGCCACACCATCATACCTGCCCCTCACACAATCTCCTAAGAAATCGATTCCACAACGGGTCACCCACGTCAATAACATTTAGGAGACCCACTGCGATGTCTCCAAGTGGCACATTTCTAGACTGCCCAAGACTTCCGCCAAGGCCTGCTTCGCCATGCAAGCTCGCACAAAGACCAAGTGCACCCAGAAGATCGTTCGGCATGGTAAAAGTACTCCAGCTCCTACGTACACCGGCTACATGCGCGACTACAAGAAGAATAAGGAATTCTTGACATAGTTCTCCTTCTGCAACGACGACATTGAGAGATGTGTCAAAGGCACTAGGAGGAAGTGGATGCAGCACCGTCTGGATGTCCCGGACGTCTGGCCTGTCCTCACTGGGACAAACCTCACTCTCCAGGAGGTTTTGGCCCTTGAAGAAGGGGGATTCCAACTTCAGCAGCGTCAAAATGTGTCACCCAGAAGATTCTTCGGCGACTCCTCCAATGTTGCTTCATCCATGGCCGAACTCCCTACCCCGGCCCAAGCCGATCAATACCCTACGCTGAGGTTTGGAAAAAAGATCCGGCGCAGTAACAACGGACCATGCATCCAATAACGCAACAAATGGGAGTCAACCCTCAACGTCGACGGTCAAATCACCTCCGTCACAATGATACCTCACCTAGGGATCGAGTGCATCATTCTGTTCCAATCCCGAAAGAAGGCTAAGGTTGAAGAGTACCGTATCACTATCAACACCTTCCCGTCGTGCACGTGCCCGGATTTCGTGGAGATGTCAGCAAGAGCACTTGGGAAGCGGCGCCCTTGGGTGAACTGCAAGCACTTGTACTTCATCTTCCGTGTGACCTGCAACTTGGATCAATACCAAGACACTTTCATCCATGCTCCGAGCCTTAGTTTCAATGAAGTGAAGCACCTCCTCGAAAGTGGCATCATGAAGCATGTGGGACCTTAGCGTGGATACCTATAGGAGCTAGGCTGCCCCCCCTTATTTATAAATTGTCGCTAAGTATTATTGCGTTGAGTATACTATAGTATGAGTGCACGTTTCCGAAAATATCGCTGATATATCAGACCTATCATTATCTACATGATGTGAATTGTATTTGTTTTTAAATATGTATAAAGGTTTCTAAATATTTATGGGTCTCTCCTTCCAACAGTAGTTTTAGATGTTATTGAATGGTACGAGTTTTGCTACTTTGCTTGAATGCTTGAATTTTTTGACTTAGAATTTTCTCTTACGTTGTGACCATAGCCTATGATTAACCAACTCTCACCATAATATGGACAGTCAAAAGTTCCCTGGTTTAAGTAAATCATGTCAATTAGTCTCTCTGAAAGGTACCCTAAAACCAAGTCTCTGTCCTGAAAGCCCTCAAAATTTGCACGGAAATAGGTCCATCATTTTTACTAAAAAAAGAGGTCCCACGATTTTTTCTATTTATATTTTCTAAATTTGGAAATTTTATTATTATAATTGGAAAGCGTTGACTTTTTTCTGCTCACCGCTCACCGCTCGCGTCCCACCGCTCACACGGTAGCGTCGTTGTTCTTTATTGCATTTTTTCTTCTTAGTTCATACAGTGCATATGGGATATCTTAACTCCCACTTCCCATAAATCATATAGGTGTATTTAAAACCTTATTCATTTTTATACCTCTAACAATCACAATCCTATGACTACGAGTAACCTAATGCTCTAGATTTAACACATTCTAATCTTCTAACTTCAACACTATCATTTTGCAAACAGTCAAAGAATTGCAATTTCATTCTCTTTGATAGTGATTGTTGCCTTTCATTTGCAAGTATCACATTTTCAAATGAATTGGCTTCACACAATTTTGAAAATTACCAAAATATGCAACATTAGCCCTTTCTTCACCATGTTGGAGCAATATGTGATTCTTCCATCATTGTACAAACGTCTGGCGCTCATTTGTGGGGTATCTTAACTTCTTTTTCGGTTGCCCCTCTTTATGAACACCTAGATTAAGGTTGCATTCCATCATTATAATTTTGTAAGGCGGAGGTGTTGAACAACATCCTTTGCTTATTGGAATTTTTTTCTTCTTAAATTCCAACTAGTTTATCTCCCACTTGCTCCTCACACTCCTCAATATCTTTACCAAAATCAAATAAAGGTACTTTTGAAGATTTGTCCAACCCAACCACCATGCATGGGAGCTTAATTTCTCCCACTTGGACGCATTCACATATTACTCCCAATACTCGTACTATCATCTATGAACATAACATCTCTCGTGAGGCCAAATACGTCTGAAAATACTATCTTCAAAGGTATAGTTGCTCCCCTTCTCTAATTATTGGAAAACATTGTCTAAGTTATTGTCGCTCAATGCATACTTCACAAATTGACAAAATGGTAGGACAACGAATTTTCCTAAAGTTCATGTCATTCACAATGCTTTGAAGTGCATGAACACTCTTCACATTCAAATATTCAAGCCAAAGATGTCCAAACTCACGTACATTGTCTTCTTCTATGATTGTACCTTGGTATGGTTTATTTCATATAAGTTGTCTTCATGTAGTCCCATTATAATCACATTCTCATTCAAACCTCTTACAATACATTCATTTAGGTTGAATTTCATTTTTAACCCATTCCACAAAAGTTTACTCAATGAAAGCAAATTTGCTTGTAACTTGGACACATAGAGGGCATTTCTTATATAAATCTTTTTTTTGGGTCTTTCATGAGCACCTTAACTACAATGAAACCCATTCCAACTGCTTCCACAATACAATCATCACCCAAATAGAGATTGGATGGAGCAATTACTTCGTATGTGTGAAATACATATGTTTTGTCATGTGTTATAAGTCACGTGTTTCGTTGCTCCCGAATCCATAATCCGCTTACACACAGTCTTTGAATATGTTCTATATTGCATTGCAAATACGTAGTTATCATCATCTTTGGTGTTATAAGAGTTATCTTGGTTATTGTTCTTTGTCTTGCAAAAAAATAAGCAATATGGTCCGGTGTTTCATAATGGTAGCACATTTTGATGTATTTGCGTGAAAGTGAATTCTCTCATTTGCCTTGACGCAACATCATTGTGGCTTCATCACCTTAAGTTCCATTCTCCAGTTTTTTGACATCTTGTACATCAAACATCCCGTCACATATTCCAAAATCAGTTCCTTCATCGACAATTATCAAATATTCATACAAGGTTGGCAAGCTCTCGAGCAAAATCATGATAACATCTACGTTTCTCACAAATACCTCCAAGCAAGCAAACCAATCTACAAGTGTCTTGACCTTGTTAATGTGGCCAAACAAGTCATTACCTTCTTGCATATTATATATAAAGAACTTACGACGAATGTTGGATAAGTTTCTCGTTTTATGGATATTACAAAGGATCTTCTATGCCTCCACTAGTCTTTTGTAACTAATCACTATATTCGTTAATTTGAGACTTTCTCTTGTCTCAAATTAATATATGGACCACAACAACATGGTCTAATGTTTGGGTAGTCCTACCTAAACCATCTTGATATGAGTTCTTAATTGGGTTCTTGATATGAACACCTGCTTCAAAGTATTTGCATCTTACAACATTCTCCAATATTTGTGTGATTTTATCCATGTTCTTATATTTGTAACTGTCTCAAAATGCCAAAAAAGTCCAAAATTAACGAATATAGTGTTACTATTGATGTGTGCAAGTTGATTGTCTGCCAAGTTGAGTGCAATGATGGATATTGCTTTCTTGAAACGTCTTTGGTATTATTTCTTCATTTGGACTCAGCATTAGAAGGTAGAGTTTCCTTGGATTTGTCCACAATGCACCAAAGGTCCACGGAAATCAACCCCATCTCCAATTTGAACTTCTAAATATTAAAGTTCTTTCCATTGAACTTATCAATGACTCTAGCAAGCTCTCACCCTCAAGTGATACCATCTTACACTAAAAGATTGGAGAGATACTCTCTAATCACTCAAAAAACATTTTTATGTGACTACATACATTCAATGACTTCACAAGCCTCAATCAACCCGTGTTAAACTAATTGAACCCCTCTTGTACTCAAATGTATTCTTGCATCTCAATCCACTCAAAAGAGGTCATTTTGCTCTACAATGTATCATTCCACAACAATTCACTCAAGCAAGGCCCTTTTTATTCTCAAATGTGCCCATGCACCTCAATCCACTCAAATCATGCCGTTTTACTTTCAAATGTGCCTTGAACCTTCAATCCACTCAAGTCATGCCCTTTCGTTTTAAAATGTGCCTTTTCACATTTAATCTATTTAAGTCAAATGCTTTGGAACTAAAATGAACCCTCTTGCTCTTAAAAATGCCTTTGTATCTTTGATCCAATCAAGTCATATATTTTTGCTCTCAAATGTATTTTTGCACTCTTAATCCACTCAAATAGCCTTTTTGGTCTCTAATGTGCTTTTGCATCCTTGATCCACTCAAGTCAGATCATTTTGAACTTAAATGAGCCTTCATTTTTGAGAGAGATTACAACTCATTAGCTATGGCTCCTAGAAGGTCTTTTGATGAGCGAAAGTTGGTTCTTCATATGTATGAGAAAGGGAATTCGTACTAAAATTTCAATAATGTTAGGGATTTCTCAAAGCACCTGCCATGATACAGTGCAAAGGATTACTATGAGAGGTGATTTGAGAGATGCACGTTCAGATGGAAGACCTTGAATTCTTGATGAATGTGCTAGTCATGAGGTTGTAAGGTTGTTACTTGATCCATATAATGGTACAGTTGCAATAGTGGGTAGAGAAATGCAATTTCAATGTCGCACACCTCTCCATGAGGAGTGCCCGCAACACCATGAGCACAAGGGGGACCCCGGAATGATACCTAAGACTTGAGGCGCCATAGGTGAGAATGCCCAAGTGATCCTAGTGTGGGTGAGGGCCCCGGGCGTTGAGAATGCCTCCCACCCATGGAGATTAGGAATCACAAGGGTAAGGCCATGAGCATTGGGTAGCTTATGGCGTCCGGATTCTAGAATGTTCAAGAACTCCCCAATCGGAGGTGTGAGCTAGGAGATATGGCAATTGGAGTGGGGCGTTGCCTTAAGACAACACCCATCACTCAAGGGGGCGTTGTGGTGGGACAACAGTGATCTAGGAGTGGCGCCCAAGATTGCCGAGGTTAGGACAACCATAACTCCCTCATACTTGCCTAAATGGGGCAAGTGAGGAGTCTATCAACATCTACGCAAAGAGTAGATGTTGATGGACTGGTTGCTTGATAGAATCGAAGATTGGAAAACAAAGTTGTGGAGGTTTGAAGCTGTTTGGGGGCTCCAGTCCCAATGGCTAAGGAAAAACGTCTACATGGCCCCAACTCTTAGGAGAGAGACAAAAGGTTACTTGACGGTGGAGTAGGGGCCATGCCCAAAGTACGAAAGGCTTATATGGGGAGGCGGCTTTGCCGACTGCCCCGCCCACTGCAAAACTACACAGCCTCTGCGGGCGTTGCTCCAACGTGGGGGCAAGGTTGCCAAGTATACTTTAGGTTGTTGTAGTGTTGCTTCGGCAACGCGATGATCAATTCAAAATGCGTATCATTACTCAACACTAGGGGTGTTGCACCCCTAGTGCCGAGAATCTTGGGCATTTTGAGGGAATTATACCCTTCTTATTTTGGGCCACCCTTGCAAAGTGAATAGTACTCAACCTGAGTACTATTCAATATACAAGGGTGGACGCCAACTGGGCTATTCTCATATGGTTCGTAGAAAATAACTAAATTTAAAGTGTTCAAAACGAAGCTTGTTGGGTTGTGTCATGTAGTTGCTTGCCAACTTATGTAATGAACATTAGTTATGATAATTTAGGCAAAGTTATGATTTAGCTTCAACCAACATGGTGCAACATATTGTGGTCACGTGGTTGGTATTGTGTGGATTCAAATGAAACTTCCCCAAACTTGAATGGCCTTCAAACTTCAATGTACTCATACAGGTCTCTAGCAATTCCATGATGTATCTACTACTTACATAAGAGAGATGGGCTTTATTTGGCTACTTTTTGCACTGTGGTACCTTATATTACTTGGATTTGTGAGGTTGAGATTTATGTGTGTCCGCAAATGAATATGAAGAAGCCATGATCAATTTTAAGTTGGCAAGTAATGACCTGACACAACCCAACAAGCTTCATTTTTTACACTTTACATTTATTAAATTTTTACTAACCAGATGAGGAGAATAGTCCAGTTGGCGGCCACCCTTGTATAGTGAATAGTACTCAGGTTGAGTACTATTCACTTTGCAAGGGTGGCCCAAGATAAGAGGGGTATAATTCCCTCAAAATGCCCAAGATTCTCGGCACTAGGGGTGCAACACCCCTTGTGTTAAGTATGATTAATTTTATGCATGTGAAACCATGTTTCCAAAGGGCCAAAGTGTCCGTGGGGGGGGGAGGCACTAGCGGTATTATAGAAACAACGTGCGATAAAATATAGGGTATTTAATATTCATTTGAGATAAAATTTTGAAGAATTCTATATAAAATATAGGAGGCGAAGTCATGTTGGAAACCAATTATTAAAAAAATACCATGCAATATAACATTTGTAAGGGACCACATTTTGCTTCATCAAGGAAGATGGAGGGCTAAATTTTATTCCATGAAGGTTTTCTCTTCATTAAGGATACTTTGAACTCCATTATGTTTAAACATTGGCATGAAGGGGTATATTTGAGACAATATTTGATGTTTGAAATTCTTTTGCAAATGTAGTACGAACTCTTGCTATCCTGCAAATGTTGGACAATTGTGTTTCTTAACACACTAAATTTTAAGGTTGCACTCTACTTGCATTCTCCATTACAATCTTGTTGGTATAAATGCATAGCACAACAATGCAATCCCGTTGTTAAAATGCCAATTCACAATGCACCCCCTCCCCCCCCTCAGTTAAACATTAAAGGCTATCAAAAATTTGTAAGAAAAATAGGATATTTAATATTGAATGAATTCTAGATTTCTACTTACCAATAGGGTACTAAAATTTCTACTTTAAGGACTCCTAATATTTTAATTCTATAAGATAATATCCCCCTTGAAAATAAGTGGTTGTTGCAGGTGTCTCCAAAAATTTACTATGAGTGCCCCCCCCGGGCAAGTGTTCAATAATAGGGTAGGCTCAATGAATGGGGAAAACCAACTACTACATTGTTTTGTCTGATTAGTGTGGGTTACCATTCGAGTTATGTGTTGCTACAATTTTTTACTGGCATTATCAATTTTAAGCAACTAAGTTATATCATATTCTTCGACGTGCATACTAATTACTTCTATTATTTGGGTAAAAAATGATACTCTCAATATAATGTTATAGCAATATATAACTCCAAATGATAACCCATACAAATAGACAAAACAATGTGGTTATAATTGAACCAATTAAAGTTCAAGATTTCCAGTTATCACACCTTCTTGTTCAAGTTGCCTACGAAATCTTTAGTAATTGGTCTAGTAACCCCTACTCTTCAACACAACATCAATTCTTCATGGCATGTTCTCATAAAACGCCATACAATCATGTTCACTGAAATTGGGATACACTAAACACACACGCTCCCACAATTCTTGGATACCTCTTGAAGGTGTCGTAAATTCGTTCAAACGTTGTTTGAAAAGTGCCCAGAAGTGTTCAATGGGATTCAAATCCGGGGATTGTGCAAGCCATTGAAGGAGTTGAAATGGTAGTGATGCCAACCATTATTGCACGATCTTGCTCATGTGCTTGGGATTATTATCTTGTTGAAAGACCAACCTACTTGGATCTAGATTGTAATTATGTATAGTGGACCACAAGAAATTTTCTACAATAAATTAATACATATGCCTATCCATCTTACCTTCAATTTTGTACCATGCTCCTGGCCCAAAAGCTATCATGCACTCCCAATTCATCACCGACCCACCACCATGCTTCATGGTCTGATGGACATGTTGAGGTCCAACGCGTTCTCCATCTTCAATCCAACACCATGACCTACCATTTGAGTTAACCTATTTATCTTTGTCTCGTCATTGAAAATCACGCGTTTCCAATCATCAATGGTCCAAATTCTCATGCCTTTGAGCAAACCTCAGGCGTGCAAGAACATGTTTACGACTTGAAAATGGCTTCCTTTGCTACACTTGTGCACCCAATCCAACTTCTCTCAAAGCACGCCTCACAGTGATGTATGACAACAATTTATTTGTTTCAGATCGAAGTTGTTTTGTTGTTGCAGATGTAGTTCCAAGTCGACCTTCAGTAACAAGAGTGATACAACGTGTAGATAGGTTTTTAGTTTGGGTTCCAATCAAGAAAACCACACAGGGAAGACCAAATGAGTGTCAGATTGAACTCTAGATGTCACTATTAGGTGAATTGATAGATCACAATGGTTTGGGAATGAGTTTATGAGGGTAATCACATGAGAAACACCCTTTAAGGTAATAGTGGAACTTATTAAGTGGAAAATTTGGGATTAAGGGTCACTCCATGTTGTACATGCAATTGCTCAGTCTCTCCCTCACAACCAACCCTTTGCAGTAATGTCATTCTTATTATGATTCTTTAATACAGAGAGTCACAACTCCACAATAGTCTTTTGAGCGGGCAATAATCTCATACACCCAAGGCCAAGACACCTTGTTTTAGTCCATAGTCTCTTCTTGAAGTGCCCAGTGACTATAGACCACACCACAAGTTAGTATTCATCCACAATATACTTCCATCATACGCCTCAAATTTTTAAGTTGATTAATTTAAACTGATATTATGACATTCAATCTTTTTTTTATCTCTTCAGAATTAACAGAACAATATTTACTTAATGCATTAAAATAAATTGTTATAATTTGCAAAAGTCTAATTGCAAGTAACGGGAACAAAGTATCTAACACTACGCATAACTAAGCGAGCGCGTCTAAATCACAAATCCATAGTCTAGCGAGGGTCGGCCATAGTCTTAGTATCTAGTAACAGTCACCTATTCCAAGTAACGAGTCTCTCAAAGAGGGCCATAGTCTTAGTAACCAATCACAAATCAATGTCAAGTTCCCAAACGTGGAGCTGGCTCCTTCTCCCTTTATGTTAACTCTTGAGCCTTCCCCCAAACGATATGGGTTAAGGGTGCGGCTTCCTCCTACTACAGTCGACCTCTTGTAACTGGGTGCTTCATCTTCTCCGACTTCTCACTTCTTCCAAGGTTCGTATCTGGCATGGTATTAATCGTGCGTCAACACAACCGCTGCTAAATCAACTATCTCACCAACCACCGCTCATTCACAAGACATTGATTCGTTGCACAAGGATTTTGCATCTCAATTTCATGGAACTACTGTGTGACCATTGAATTCTGAAGGACACATACACCTCTCTTTTTCCTAGGTTCCCTTACATCGACACCATCTATGCACTCAATTTATGTCAGGGATTCACACCCACTTCATCAAATCACCAGATGTGGCAATCAGCAAGAATGGACATAATTTGTCCACTGAATGGAGAGATTTGGTCACTGGGAACATATAAACTAGTTGAGTTTGACAAATACCCAATTAAAGTTCAAGACATCAGGTGCATGACCGATCGTTTTAGAGGACTCTGTGGAATGTAGGGCAAATTAGCAGGTATAAAAGAACCGAAAGATTACAACATGTATCGGGTTGAACTTGGAAGCACTAGGATGTTGACTAATTATACCCCATATTTTCCTGAACAGGGAATCGGTCAAACTTCTCTTGAGAAATTAACCCCATACACCAACAGGATAATCATGCCGCCAGATTGACTCTAAGCTCACTCAAGGATTTCATTTCCTCGCGAAAACACTACGCTAGAGACCATGATCACACACAAGGGTCATTAAACCGATGTAGTTTCTCACCTAAGAAGATCTCCTTCATCCTTTAAGACACATCACATTGTAATTTCTCCTCAATGGCAATTGCTTTTCATGAACATACCCTCTTCCCGAGGGGTGGTTATTACAAAAGAGAACGGGCTTCACACCCTGATGTTGTGTGAGACTATGGTCCTAGCAAATTGACACTCACGGAGAATCCAATCTCTTCTCGCCTCCCTTCACAGGAATGACACACTCTTCAAAATTGTACATGCAAGAATTTATGCACTTGATATTCCACAGACCATAGACTTGCATGATGATGGGCAATTCACAACACTCAAGACAATGGCCATACAATCATATTACTGAAATAAACTTCAGAGTATATATTATAGAGAGACATTTTTACATCACATAGGGCTTCACACCCTGATATAATTATCAGACAATAGTCTTGCTGATTGACCCCCTGGAGTGCTACTCTCTTCACGAGAAGTAGTTGTCAATGGTTCTCTCCCTTCTGCCTCTGATCCTTTTCATGCCCACTAACTGCCACACCCTCTTCAGTGCTTGTCCATAGCTACATCCCTACATCTTACTATTTGATCATATGTCTATTGTCCCTTACATTTGCCTTTTACGGTCTAGACTATGGTCAATGACTCCAATTGCACCGCTTCCTCCTTCATTCCACTAAACAATCACTAAATACTTCCTTTCCTATTACAGCAGAGTTCTAACTTTGATTATGAACCTAAAAAAATCAAAATTTGAAAATTAACCTATTCTGTCCAAAAAACCGTATCACACAACGCCTCTTCTCTCTGTCTGCAAGAAGCTTTGGATGCCCTCCTCTTTGTCTCTCAATCTTGCCCCCTACATCCTTCCTCATACAGTGACTGCCAAAACTGAGTACGAAAAAGCCTAGTCTACCTTTAGCCATTCATATTTTATAATTTATTGCATTTAATGCCAAATCAGTTGACGGCTCAAGTATACATGCATGTAAATGATGTGGCTACCAAATTACAAGTCCAGCAATGCAAGATAATTTGAGAAAGATCTAGATCAAAGTAAATTAGCTCCAAAACTCAGTTATGCTCACACTTGGATTACGCAATGAATGCTACAAATCTGACATGTACAAGTGGTTTTCTGGGTCTGATTTTTTGGGTGGGCATGTTCTTGGCCTTCACATTTATAATTGTGTCCCCATTCAGTGCACATCATGTATGCAAATTGAGCAAAATGGTTTCATTGAGGTCTCTCTCTGCTGCTGGTAGAAAGCAAATAAAAGAAGCTACTTTAGAGAAGTTGAGGAGGGGTGAAAGTACTAGAAATGTTGCTAGAGACTTACAGGTATCCCAAAGTTGGGTTGCACAATTTCGTAAGCAACATTTGAGTGAATTGAGTGATGTCAATCACAGTTTTGGTGGCAAACCGTAGGTGTATAGTGCAGCTGATCGTAGAGCTTGTGTGAGAGAAATCACTGTGGGTGGCTTAGAAACTGCACACAAAGTTGGAAATTATTTGAGAGAAGAGCTTCATGTTGGTATGAGCGATAGTACTGTGAGGAGTGTGTTATGAAAAACAAGTTTGAAATGTAAAGTGAAGCAAATTTAAAGAAACCAAAGCTTACACTTCTTCAAATTAAGGGACGATTAGAATTTGCTAGACGTCATTGCCATTGGACTGATGATGATTGGGATCATGTAGTATTCTCTGATGAAACAAAAATCAACCGATTTTGCTCTGATGGTCGCAGTTGGTGTTGGTTTTGTGATGGACAAAGTAGAAGTGTTGGAATGGTGCAACAAACTGTCAAGTTTGGAGGTGGGGGAGTGATGATGTGGGGTTGCATGACTCCGAGTGGCCCTGGTATGATGTGTAGGATTGAGGGAAGAATGGATCAGTACATGTATAGAGAAATTTTAGAGCGAGAGTTGATTCATACGTTGCATGCATACAATTTGGATCCTGCCAATTTGATTTTTCAACATGATAATGACCCGAAACATACATCCAAGAGTGTGCGCCGTTGGCTGAATTCGCAAGAATTTATTGTTTTGAAGTGGCCAGCGCAATCTCCAGACTTGAATCCGATCGAACACTCGTGGGCAACTTTAAAACGTCGACTAAACCAATATGAGAGACCTCCCAAAGGAATGTTAGAATTGTGGGAGCGTGTTGAGGATTGTTGGGCTTCAATTACTCCCAATGAGTGTAAGAACTTGTATAGGAGCATGCCTAAGCGCATTGCAGCTGTTATAGCTGCTAAGGGTAGGTAGACAAATTTTTAACTTTGTTCTAGCTTGTGTGAGCAAAACTGAGTTTTGGATTGAACTTCACTTTACTTTTTGTTTGTACATGCATACTTGTGTGTAATAGGCCTCAATTCCCATGGAAGTATGACTGATTGCAATGGTAATCCTATGCAATTTATGGTTTCATTTTTGGTGCATCCAATTTCCTTACATTGTTTGTTGAATTTCCATATGTTGTGTTTGTACTCAGTTTTGGCAGTCACTGTATGTGCTACAAAAGATTGGCTCATGCCCACTAAAGCGACAACTTTGCGAGTAGAAACACCGCTTCTAAGTTGCACCAAAGCTTTGTGCTTTTGTTCTTAAGACAACGGAGGCATACGGCTATAAACGATTCTATAAATTGCACCTCACGTACTATGGAACCAAAGCTACACAATGCACAAGAAATCTCACAACGTTTTCAACTACGCAATCCACACAAAGATGTCGATGTTGGAAGAGTGGCGGCAAACAAAGGCAAGTACTGTAACCCTAACCACTTCAACATTTCTTATTTTAGAAACCCTAGATTCTTTTCATTTTTTGGTTTCACTTCTATGCAATTGATTACTTGGAATCTTGCTTTGATCACTTCATCACTTTTGTTTTTTATTTAAATTGGCTGAAAATGGGAGTCAAAGTTGAGTTTGTGTACAACGTACTCAGTTTTGTTCTTAATTGTACTTTAAATTAATAATTGTTTTTTGAAAGGTCACAACATGTAATCGATTGGACTTGGAAACACCAAGTTTTTGACCGATTATGCCCAAAAATATTCTCGGACATTGGGCAAGCTTGCTTCATAGAAATGCTATTACTTGGAGCGCAAACAAAAAGAACTAACACTATATTCGTTAAATTGAGACTTTTTGGGCATTTTGAGACATTCACAAAAATAAGAACAAGGATAAATGGAACACATATTGGAGAAAGTTGTAAGATGCGAACACTTTGAAGAGGTGTTCATACCAAGAACCCCATTAATAACTCATATTTGTGATGGTTTACGGTGGGCAATCCAAACCTTAGACCAAATTGAAGGGGAAATCTTAAAACATTCATATTATTGCACACAAAACATGAGAGCTTGTATGGATATGGTTTAGGTAGGGGTTTCCAAACCATAGACCATATTGAAGGGGAAATATGTTAACCAATATAATATTGCATACAAGATATGAGAACTCATATTTGTGATGGTTTAGGTAGGGCAATCCAAACCTTAGACCATATTGAAGGGGTAATCCCATATTAACACTTATATTATTGCAAGTAGAATATACAATGTATGGCATGAGAAATTGAATAGCATACTAATGGCACAAATCAATTGGATAGTGCGGCCTAAAATCATCCCGCCTACATGCAATGTCTACGCCTACGATGGCCTATCTAGGCTTGGAGACCGCATCTTTTTCTTTTGCCGCCGCTTGTTTAGCTTGCATCGCCTCAACATTTCTGAGAATCTCTGGCCCGCGACTGTAGCCGAGTTTTGGATGCGGGCCCACCATAACACATTTTGGATTCCGTCGACCGCCCGAATTATAAGACGAGGAATTCGAATACGACGATGTAGACTGTCCGGCATATCGGCGCATGGCGTACTCGCGCTCCAGCTCAATGGACGCATTGGACCGTGGAGGTTTGAGGCCGGACGCAACCTGCAACCAATTAAGCACCGGCAAACTTGTGTTAGTTTGAGGTGAAAGACCCAAACATGTCGCACGGTCTTTTAAGGATAGAATGATTGTAACGCATGGTGCATTTATGGGGAAGGGGGCTTACCTTGGCACGACGGGCACTTGCGTCCGAGTTGGCGAGGAAGGGCAAGGCGTCCCGCAAAGGGATAGGGAGGGGTCCACTCTTTGTAGGCCGAGCGTCCATACATAGCCGCCGTTGAGGTGTAACACTCCCGCCTTCCCGCGAGGGTGACGCCCGGACGCAGTAGCGATCTATGCCCTTGAGCGGTGACAGAGATGGCGATTGTCGGAAGATTTGCTTGGGCGGGGGGCTATCGACGACCCCGGCATCTAGAGGCTCCTTGGAGTAGTCGATGGTGGACGCGGCATCGTAAACGGTCTCGTAGAAGAAGCTTCCCAAGTTTGACTCACTGACGATGTCAATAGAGGGCTCCAAGCGCTGATGCCAAACAAAAGAACCAAACAAAATCCAAGGGAAAGGGGGGGGAGGGAGCATGTGAAAATCCATATACATTTAAGGCATATATACACACACACAAATGTCACACCAAGTACTATCTCAAATGAGTTTATTATATTTCGCGTGAGCGTACAAATCCCTGTACAAATAGTCCCTCGGATCCAAGTATCTCTCGCCTATTGGATTACGAGATACGAAGTTGGGCACGGGGAGTCCGCTCCCCGCGAGCGCCTGCAAGTATTTAAGGAGGTCTAACAAAAAGCGGTCTTGGACCTTCCCGACCGTCCACGTAGGGCACACTATGAAGTTGGAGGTCGGGTTCAAAATATTTTTGGACGCGTTGTCGTCCACCATGAGGGTGTTGTCGCGGGTGGGGCGGACGTCGTAGGGACAGCCGACCATTGAGGGACGGACGTCCCACACGATTGGCTTCAAGACCTTCAGGTATTGGCTCACGGCGGGGTTGTTGGGCTTCCTGACAACCCTGCCTTCGGGGGTGGTCAAAGTCCTACACGACTCCTGTCCTAGGACCAAGCACGGGGGTTCGAGGCCCTTGAAGATGAACTCCACGACCGCCTGGGTGTTTTCGGACTTCATGGAGCTCCACACGATCACCCACCATTTCTTTAGGGCGACCTGCAGGAAGCGCCGAAGCCACGGCCGGAGGTACACGAGCTTGCTTTTGATGTACGTGGGGGGGCCATCGTAGTTCGTGTCCTCGGGCTTGGAGAAAGACACCGTGGGGGCCCTTGGGCAATGCATGCATTGGACAAGGACCCCGTTGAGGTCTAGCACCAGGAACCGGGTCTTAGGCTGCAAGGCCGGCGCGGGTAAAATTGGGGAGGCCGCCGCGCTGTCGTCCACGCTTCGGGGAGAGGATCGACGGGGAGCCGCAACGCTACGCTCCGATCCCTGTGGAGACGAGCGAGAGAAGGCGGCGAAGGCTATGTCATGCTATGTCCATTTTCAAGCATAATATCGAAAATTGTTTGTGTAAAAGACAAGAAACAATTGAAGTAGTTGTGGCAACGACACCATACAATGGGGAAAACTCACAACATACATTCGGAACACAAGAGCAAGCGTATGGGCACCAAAAAGAATGATTTTATTTGTTATAAAAATCTCTATGTACAATTTGAATGAGGGGAGCCGCGTTGAACGAGTCATTCACACTATCCTAAATGTAAATCTACAAAACTGATTGCGTGACGCCAGAGATCGAGAATCGTCGCACGCGGGGGGGGGGGCCATGTCGGGGGATGAAAGGAACGAGAGCGGGGGGGAGGTAGGGGGGTGCGGTGGGGGTGGGGCAGTTCCTCCTAGCTAGGGGGACACGACCACGGCAACAAGACAATGGCCAGGAAGTTTGGGTCGAACGACCCAAACTAGAGGTCTCAGTACATTACCTCTTCCTGGTCATGTCTGGATGCTGTGGACGCTTCCGCCATCTCCGTTGGCCCGCCTCTCACGGCCCCGCCTTCTCCAACGACGTCAGCGACCTGCTCCTGCAAAGGCTCAGCATGAGGCCCTTGTCCTAACCCAACCTCCGCATGCGAATCATGCATGTGTTCATCGATTGGGGTAGGGTTAGATGTATCACCAGGCCCTTGCGGGCCTTCAACGTCTACCATGGTTGCGTCTTCGCAACCATGCTGGGCAGCAGGGGACTGCGCATTGTCGAGGTTTGGGTCGACCGACCCAAACCCTCCTGCATCGTGGGGTTCGTCCTGGCGCACCACAGGCTCTGGCGGGTTTGGGTCGGACGACCCAAACATGTGGGGGTCGTCCTGCTGGTGAGGGGGGGCATGTCGATGGGAGGCCGCAACGGTGGGGGGGTCAAAGGCGTGGAGGATCCGCCCACGCTCCAGAGGCTGGGGTCGTCGATTTGCTGCACTGGGGCGTACGGTCGGACGTGGGGCCCCATCATGTGCTGAAAGCTGAACGACGACTGCGACACAGGCTGCTGAGGGATGCTCTGAGGTGGGAACCCGGGGGGCAGGTGTGGAAATGCTCTTGGGGGAGCGACCACCAAGCCTTGCGCCCACATCCCCTGTATGACCTGAGAGATCAGGTCTGCGCTAGAGGGAGGCTGGGCCAACGCCCTTTGCCGCTCCTGATCCAATAGGAGGGCCCTCAACTCTGCGACCTCGTTCCGCATTGAAGGTTCTTCAGCCGCAGCCTTCTGAAGCCGGAGGCGCTGCTCCTCGTCCCTCCCCATCTTCTCGTTGGTTTCCTCCACAGTCAGGACTTCGGGTTTCACCCTGACCATGCCAGCGAACGCTCTCGGGGAGGGAGGATCCAACCTGAGCCGTTTGGCGAGCTCCATGTCGTCCTCGTCCTCGCTGCTTATGGCGATTGTCTCGTCCACTGCGTAGTGTGAGGCCAAACCCCCCACCCTTAAGCGTCCGTAGTCCGAGTAGTGGGTTTGGGCTCACATTCTTCCGCGGTATTGGATTTGGACTTGGATGAGTCCATAGTGCAAGGTTCACCCTTCAAGTGGTCTTGGATTTAACTTTGGTCTTTGCTTCCTTTGTCTTGCCATCGCGAGAGTGCTCCACATTCTCCATTAATTTGTGCACGTGGTTTATTTTTAAAGAGAGGATGCAAGTGTTAAAAAAACACTATTCTCTATAGTCAATCTCAAATACATTTACTTGTGAAAGCCACACATAACACTAACTAGCATAATGTAACTAACTACTTGTCTATGAGCTAATTAAGTAGGCTATCTACTAAGCTCCTTCATGAACCCATCTCTTTACTTTCTAATTACATAAACCTAGCTCCTTCATAAACCCAGCTTCTTAGCTTCTAACTAAACAAACCCAGCTCCTTTATAAACCCAGCTCCTTCATAAACCCAGCTCCTTCATAAACCCAGCTCCTTCATAAACCCAGCTTCTTAGCTTCTAACTAAACAAACCCAGCTCCTTCATAAACCCAGCTCCTTCATGAACCCAGCTCCTTAGCTTCTAACTAAACAAACCCAGGTCCTTCATAAACCCAGCTCTTTACTTTCTAACTAAACAAACCCAGCTCCTTCATAAACCCAGCTCCTTCATGAACCCACAACTTTGTAGTTGTAATCCCCAACTACCTCACTAATTATTCAAGCCCTTAACTAATCTTCCTACCTAATTTTCCTAATTCTACTAACAACCCCTTTCTAATCACACAATTCTTCTCTAATCCTAAAATCCTAAAATCCTAGAGAGGAGAGGGGGAGAGAGAATTTCCTAACTTCACTAAGACTAACTAATCCACACAAGTATATTTTTGCACTCATCACAACCTCAAGTGCTCAACTCTTAAACATGGAACTTGCAACCACGTGTATTCAAAACATGAACTTTAAGTACCACAAATTGGAATCATGAATTAACTTTAAAATCCTTCACGTCAACACTAATTCTACCAAGAGGTCAAGCCCTCTTCAAGGCTAACAAGCCTTGGCTCTCAAACTAAAAACTAAGCACACACATGTGCTCCAATATGGCTTCCCACACCCACACTTATAACTCGTGGGGTGCCTTGGAGCACAAAGGAAAGAGAGGATGAGTGAGGGAAGAATGAGGGATTATATAGTAAGCTTGAGGGGGTGAGCACCCTCAAGGCTCACGATAAGCCCTTGAGATTTCCTCCTACTTAGTAGGCGCCAATCCTATCTTCTAAGCCTTCCTCCCTCAAATGATCAACAAGGATCCTAATTCGAACATTTAACTAGCCTTGGCTTTCTACCTACCACACTTTACCAAACTTGGGATGCTTCAACCCAAACTTAGCCTCCTTCGCTTTCCGCCGCCATAACTTTCTCCCCTTACTTTCCCAAATCGTTGCTCACCACTTAATTCAAACCACGATGCTTAACTCGTGATTTGATTGGTGCTTTGAGAATTTGCTTATCCTCCACCTTGCATTCTTCCTTGGACCTTCCCCATTAAGTGGCCATGATGAGGTGGTCCACTTGTGCGCTCCATGTGATCCTCCATTCATCCCAATTCGAATGCACTTGCCTCTTGAGTCACTTTGGTTGTCTCCATCCATTTGTACTAGCCTACTCACTAACTACTCAATCCAAGTTCTCCTTACCTATCCTCATTCACTCAAATCCTTCCGAAGGTAAAAACACAATAACAACTCACATCCTAGCCTCTTACAACATGGTACTTCTAAGACTAACATTTCACTCTTTTTATATTTTTGTGAAGTAACATGCTACTTCAAAGTGCATCAACTAACGTTTCAAGGGTCTAAGACTAAATGTGGGCACCCTTTTGGGCTCACATAATTGGCGACCATCGGGGGATGAATCCAAACATCTCTTGCTCCAAGGGTAAGTTGCCTAGTCAAGCTCGGTACTCCTTACATCTACTTCCCGATGTACGGGTAGGAAAGAGCTCACCATTCAACGTTTCCAATTGAATTGAATTATTAGGAAAGACCTCATAGACAAGGTAAGGTCCTAACCATACCGCATCGAATTTCGCCGGAAATTCAAGCTTTCGTGCGTCTTGAATCATGACCATCATTCCCGGTGTTAGGGCCCTTCTCTTATGTCGTTTGTCGAAAGTAATCTTTCTCCTTCTTTGGATTGCCTCAATATGTTGAGCCGCCATTCTCCTCCCTTCGTCAAGTGCTTCCAAATCGGTTAGTCGATTTCGTAAGGATTGACTTTCGGTAAGTCTCGTACTCACGGCCACCCTAAGTGACTCGACTTCATATTCGATTGGTAGTGTCGCTTCAAGACCATAGACTAAGGAAAATGGTGTAGCACGCGTAGTTACCTTATAGGTGGTACGGTATGCCCAAAGTGCCGCCGTTAGTTTCGTATCCCAATCCCGCTTCGAGTCTATAACCGTCTTGCGTAGTATACTCACCAAAATTCCGTTAACCCTTTCCGTTTGTCCATTGGTTTGTGGGTGGTAGGGAGTAGTCTTCCGGTGATCAATTTTAAATTTCTCTGTCATCTCTCGAATCAAGTCATTCAAAAAGTGAGTACCCCTATCGCTTACTAGGATCTTCGGCACCCCGAACCGCGAAATTATGTTTTCGTACATAAATGTTGCCGCGTGTTCCGCCGTGTCGGTCTTCACCGCTTTGGCTTCCGCCCACTTGGTGAGGTACTCGGTTGCCACCACAATATATTTCATTCCTTTTGAAGATTGGGGATGGACCTCACCCACATAGTCGATGCCCCATTTTTCGAAAGGAATTAAGGGTAATGATACATGTAAAGGCATCTCCATTCTAAGGTCGTTTCGGGCATACCGTTGGCAAGCGTCGCATTTCCTTACATAGTCATGGGCGTCCTTAAATAGTGTAGGCCAAAAGTAGCCCGCTCTAAGTATTTTTTGCCCGGTGAGTTGACCCGAGAAGTGACCGCCGCAAGCGCTATCGTGGCAAGCGATTAAAATCGCTTCAACCTCCGTTTTTGACACGCATCGTCGTAAAATACCATCGGACCCCCTTCTAAACAACCTATGGCCCACTACAACAAATTGCCTACTATTTACCCTCACCTTCCTTCTCTCTTCTTTTGTCCACTCTTTGGGCAACTTGTGGGTTGTTAGAAATTCCACTATGCCCGCATACCACTCCGGTGTAGAAGTGACCACAAAGAGGCTATCATCTACTAACATATCATTTACCGGATTTTTTCCTATCTCCTCCGACAACCTAGACAAGTGGTCCGCTTGTAAATGCATACGACCCGGTTTATATTCCACCGTGTAGTCGAATTCTTCTAATAACAAAACCCACCTAGCTAACCTACCATTTAACTCCGCCTTGTTAACTAGATACTTGATAGCCATGTGGTCAACAAAAAATACAACCGGGTTGCACATGAGGTAATGCCTAAACTTTTTAACGGAAAACACCATGGCTAGGCACTCCCTCTCCGTTGTAGAGTAGTTTCTTTCGGCGGGGGTCAATTGCTTACTCGCATAAGCTATAGGTTGATCCTTCTCTTTTTCTCCCGTTGCTTGACAAAGCGCACTCCCTATTGCCACATTACTAGCATCACAATAGACGTGAAAAGGTTTACCCCAATTGGGTGGTATCAACACCGGATAGGTGCTCAACCTATCCCGCAATTCCTCAAAGGCTTTTTGACAAGCATCCGTCCACTCGAATTTGACATCCTTTTTGAGCAAATGGGTAATGGGCACCGCTATCTTTGAAAAATTAGGAATAAGTTCCCGGTACCATCCCACATGTCCTAACAACTTAGAGATCCCCTTGGAATTGGTTGGAGTTGCCAAGTCGCTTATGGCCGCAATCTTATCCGGATCGGGTTCTCTACCTTTCTCACTAACAACATAACCCAACAACACTCCCTTATTCACTCCCAAAAATGTCTTATCCGGGTTCAATGCTAACCTCATCTTCCTACACCTAACCAATGCCTCCCTAACACAATGTAGGTGATCGTCCACATTACTTTGTGTGCTAAAATCGTCCACAAAGACGGTCATGGATTTGAACAACAAGTCGGTGAAGATATACATTACTAATCGTTGGAAAGTAGCCGGGGCATTACATAACCCAAATGGCATCACTACCCACACAAAAGTACCCCAAGGTGTAGTAAAAGCCGTTTTATGGATATCTTGGAGGGCTATGGAAATTTGATTATAACCCGCATACCCATCCATAAAGGTATATCGCGAATGACCTCCAACCTCCTCAAGCAACAAGGTGATAAAAGGTAAGGGGAAGTGATCCTTTTGTGTGCACGAATTCAATTTCCTATAGTCGACACAAACCCTTAATTTCCCATTTTTTTTCTTTACTAAGACCATAGGAGAAACCCAATCCGTGATTTCCACCGGCTTGATAAACCCGGCCTTCAATAACCTTTCCAATTCCGCTTTCACCAACAATTGCAATTGAGGATTCATCCTCCTCTCCTTTTGTCTAATTGGCCTCGCCCCCGGAATTAAAGGAATCCGGTGCTCTACCATTTCCCTAGGAATTCCCTTAAGCTCATCGTAGGACCATGCAAAAGTATCACTAAACTCATCCACCAAATTGCTATACTCCCTAACCTCTTTCTCCCCCAATTTGGAACCCATCTTCATTTGTCGGGTTTTTCCATTCTTTAATTTCACATCCACGTACCGCCAATCCGCTTCCGACACATGTGCTTGTTCCTCTTTGTTCCGATACCAATCGGAAGGCACATTGGAGTAATCTTTCACATCTTGACCCACAACTATCCCCGTAGACGTGGTCTTGAAATGTAAAGGCTCCTCCAATTTCGATGACTCAATAATCACATCCTCCTCTTGAGTCCCATCTACATGAATTAAACTAACCTCACCCTCTTCCACGTCATCTACCCAAGGTGTTAACCCACCGCTAACCCACTCTTCCTCGGTGAGCACCTCACATGGCTCCAACAATGAGCCCTCTCCTAAACTAACACTAGGAAATTCACTCCCTAAGCCTACTTGGTGAAATGTAACCATTACATCAACCTCGGACTCGGGGTACTCCCTTAGCCATTGGGCATAATCCCCATTATCCCCATAATTGTAAAAATTAGGACCTAGACTTCCCGAGCCCGAATCTATAACAACCCTTTGACCTTCGGGATGGACGACTCCCACCAATGCCTTGCCAATCTCATTCTCGTTTAAGTCATCAATTTCCTTCTCCAATGGCAAATACATCTCCTTCTTCATCCATCCTTTTAATGAACCAATGGACACTATGACCCTATTACCCTCCGGACCATAAGTGATGGATGGTTTAGGTCCACCCCAATTGACCATAGCATTCGCCATCCGCAACCAAGGCCTACCTAGCAAAATGGGGAAGGTGTCCTTGTTGGAGTGCATTTTAATGACATGGAAGGTGACCAAGTACTCCTCGCCTCCCGTAGTCATTCTACAATCCTTGATCATCCCCAAAGGCGTAGTCGAACTTTGATTTGCCATATTTATGACCAAAGGTGAAGGCCCCGTGAGTCCAAGTCCCAATTTTTTCATAGTATCCTCCGGTAGTATATTTAGACTACTCCCTCCGTCGACTAGCACATTAGGAACCACCTTATCTACTATAACAACTTCTATTTCTATAGCTTTCACGTCTCTTCCACCTTGTGATTGGATCCTAGCGGCTATTTTAGCTTTCACCTTCCTCATCCTCTTGTGTACCGGCATTCCCTCCTTTAATGTTTTCCTTGCCGTGGGTGAAATTTCCAATAGTTGGCCGAAAGTAATATTCGCCTTGAGTGTACTAAGGTCCGCCCACAAGTCGTACCCGGTAGATCTTTCCACCTTAGAATTACCCACTACGTCGAATTCGTCTACGGGAACCCCCGGTCCTTCCCATTCACCCACATCGCTATTATCCAAGTCATGTACCGCATTAGTCCTCTCCCTATCTTGTAAAATTATATTTTCCCTCTCCACATCCTTAGTAGCTCTTCTAGCTACCCTATCCAACTCGGAGAGATTAATCTCTTCATCCGAAGAGTAATTTCCTTGCTCTCCTATTCCTACCTCCAACGGGGCATCCCCTCTCCTAGCCCTAGTAGTTACCGCTAGTGCAGGTGCTTCTTCAACCACACCCTTACCCTTCACTAACTCATATGTAATAGCATTGGTGTGAGGAGGCCATTGACTTTGCTCCTCTCCAATTCTCGTTGGGAGAGGAAGCATGTCATCACATGTGGCCTCCAACACTCCATCCATGAACCTAACATCTTGGGAGTTAGATGGTCCCGGATCCGTTGGAGGCGCTTGTCTCCCGTTACTACCATTAGGTGGAACTCCTTGTCTATTTTGTATTGGAATGTAACCGGTTGTAGTTTGCAAGCCCGCCGGTGGATGAAAAGTTTGCCTAGCATTACTATGGTCATAGTATAAGTTAGGTGGCCTAAGTTCATTGGCCGGTACTCCTTGTGGCCTAGCACCTCGCATATTATCCCTTGCTTGTTGTTGTGGATTAGCCACCGGGTAAGGGACATTAATTATTTTGTCCGGTTGGCGACACGTATCCGAGGGATGACTTCCTCCACAATTGCTACAATTAAACTCTTGACCTTCGGACCAACATTGTCCTTGAGCGTGCCACCTTCCACAAAAGGGATGAAATTCCTTCTTCTCTAAATTTTGGCCACCTTGCCCTCTAGGTTGTGGTCCTCTATTGCTTCCATTTCCATAGTGAGGTGGCGCTTGACCTCGTTGATTTTGTTGAGGTGGGTTACCGTTTCCTCTTTGGTCACGGTTTTGTCCACTTCTACAAAATTGACGCGTGTGGCCCGGTTGGCCACATTGGACACACCATAATCCGGAAGAATGCCTACCCGACTCAACCGGGGGTGGAGGCCCCGGTTGTTGACTCCGGATCATTAATGACATTTGATCCGTGAGGCTTTGCATTTGTTTTATCATAGCCTCTTGGAATCCTAGTTGGCTAGCACCTAGTCTTCTCTCAACCTCCTCCAAGTGTGGATCCGTTCTAGGGGCCGGTAGTGCCAAAAGAGGTGCCGGTTCCCTAACCGCTAAAGGTCGGGGGCCGGTGTCCACAATGGCATATGGAATTTGGTTCTCATACTTAGCGGGTTCTACCGCTACCACCCTAGGGCGTATGGGGATGAATTGTGGGATCAATTCATCCTCCCTTCTCCATAGCCTTTCGTGATCTTTATCCAAGTTTTCAATATCTCTAGCCGCACGCTTGGCATCCGCCAAGGTCAAGGGATTCCTTTCTAGAACACCCCTAATAGTTCCGGACTTAAAAAACCCTTGAATGAAAAATTGCTTTAGCGTGTCGTCGTTGAGCATGGTACCCACAAATCTAGTGCACACTAAATCAAACCTCCTAATGTAAGCCGAAATTTCTTCCTCCCTTCCTTGCTTCAATGACGACAATGCCCTTAATGCGGTACTTTGACCCACTTCCGGCCTAAATTCGTTAAGAAACTCCCTTTGTAATTGTTCCCATCCCCTAAAATGTCCCTCGGCATGATCCCGATACCATTCATAGGCTTCCCCCTCTAGAGTGGTAGGAAACCACACTAACCAATAACCCGGGTCGATTATGAGGAAGCTAGCCAACCGTTCGATATACCGTTCCATGTGCCGAGAGGGGTCCTCATCCTTGGTCCCATAAAATTTAGGGAGATGAGATGGTATATCCATCGCCGCTAAATTTTGTGGAACCACAATTGGTAGGCCTCTTGGCCTAACCAATGGGTCTATTGGAGGTATAGGAGGTATGGGCGGAATTGGGGGTATGGGTGGTGGATCCATCCCCCGTTCCTCGGCCATGGTGACCGGTGAACTATTCAACAATCCCCTATCAACTTCTACCGGGAATTCTTCTCTAAGTGTGTAATTTTCCGAAGAAGTTTCACCACTCAATTTGGAGGGAGTGATCTCCTCTTCAAGTTGAGCTCCAAGTTCTAAGGTGTCTAGAATTGACCTAGTCCTAGGTTCGACGTTCAAACAACTCTCTATTCTAACATTATCTTGTTCTAATCTATCACTGATTTTAGAGGACCGCCTCTTTCGAGTAGATTTCTCTAGTCCTACTATCAAACTTGGTTTTTGTGAGCGAGTCCTACCTTGCATTCCATAAGAATCGATCGACCCTCACTTGACCACACATAATCCTAGCAATTCCCCTCTTAATATTTTCACTTGTCTTGGTGTGGTTATAATTTTTTTAGGAGGTGAGGAAAAGAACCTGCAAGCCCACTTAGGTGAAAGAATCCCAATAGGGGATAGGCATGTTCATGTTAATTTTTTGGTTAAGTCGGAGCATCACCTCCGCACCTTCCCGCAAATTAACACTCACCACAATACCGATTGTGAGGGGGTGACCTTCCGAGTAGATTATGTTAAAAGTCGAGGCTTCACCCTTCAACTTCTCACACCATCCACAATTCGGGAATTACCCTCTACAACGGATAACAACAATCACGAGTACAAAAGGCATTCCTTAATTAGTTAATGAGTTCACTTTGAAGAAATAAACATACCTTGAGCAATCGCATCCCCCTGTGAGTTAGCACTCCCCTCAATCGTGACTCAATGTAACAACACCATAAACTTTGTGAAATATTAATTTAATCTAGAGCATGAAATGACAACTCCCAAAACTTTGAGACTCACCCCGAGGTGAGTGTCAAAGTTCAATGTCCTAAGGTGAATTTACCCTCTAATGTTTTAATGAGCTACTCGGTTATAGGTTCCTTTTAAGTTCTTAGCAAATCCCCAAAAAGGTTGAGGACGTACCTTCGCCGCGCTCCTTCCTCAAAAATGAATTTGCGTAATTGACAATGCAATTCATTCCAAGGAATAGTTGAAATACAATGAATTCAAATGTAACCCAAAGAGAGAATACTTACCGAGTTTCGGGTGCTCCTTCCCTTCTCTCAAGTTTGTGTCTCCAATTTTTCCTAGTTGCCTCCAAGTCTCCTAGTCGCCTCCAAGTCTTGTAACTACCTTCCGCTTCGCTCCCGGCGGACGCACCAATTATGTGAGGCCAAACCCCCCACCCTTAAGCGTCCGTAGTCCGAGTAGTGGGTTTGGGCTCACATTCTTCCGCGGTATTGGATTTGGACTTGGATGAGTCCATAGTGCAAGGTTCACCCTTCAAGTGGTCTTGGATTTAACTTTGGTCTTTGCTTCCTTTGTCTTGCCATCGCGAGAGTGCTCCACATTCTCCATTAATTTGTGCACGTGGTTTATTTTTAAAGAGAGGATGCAAGTGTTAAAAAAACACTATTCTCTATAGTCAATCTCAAATACATTTACTTGTGAAAGCCACACATAACACTAACTAGCATAATGTAACTAACTACTTGTCTATGAGCTAATTAAGTAGGCTATCTACTAAGCTCCTTCATGAACCCATCTCTTTACTTTCTAATTACATAAACCTAGCTCCTTCATAAACCCAGCTTCTTAGCTTCTAACTAAACAAACCCAGCTCCTTTATAAACCCAGCTCCTTCATAAACCCAGCTCCTTCATAAACCCAGCTCCTTCATAAACCCAGCTTCTTAGCTTCTAACTAAACAAACCCAGCTCCTTCATAAACCCAGCTCCTTCATGAACCCAGCTCCTTAGCTTCTAACTAAACAAACCCAGGTCCTTCATAAACCCAGCTCTTTACTTTCTAACTAAACAAACCCAGCTCCTTCATAAACCCAGCTCCTTCATGAACCCACAACTTTGTAGTTGTAATCCCCAACTACCTCACTAATTATTCAAGCCCTTAACTAATCTTCCTACCTAATTTTCCTAATTCTACTAACAACCCCTTTCTAATCACACAATTCTTCTCTAATCCTAAAATCCTAAAATCCTAGAGAGGAGAGGGGGAGAGAGAATTTCCTAACTTCACTAAGACTAACTAATCCACACAAGTATATTTTTGCACTCATCACAACCTCAAGTGCTCAACTCTTAAACATGGAACTTGCAACCACGTGTATTCAAAACATGAACTTTAAGTACCACAAATTGGAATCATGAATTAACTTTAAAATCCTTCACGTCAACACTAATTCTACCAAGAGGTCAAGCCCTCTTCAAGGCTAACAAGCCTTGGCTCTCAAACTAAAAACTAAGCACACACATGTGCTCCAATATGGCTTCCCACACCCACACTTATAACTCGTGGGGTGCCTTGGAGCACAAAGGAAAGAGAGGATGAGTGAGGGAAGAATGAGGGATTATATAGTAAGCTTGAGGGGGTGAGCACCCTCAAGGCTCACGATAAGCCCTTGAGATTTCCTCCTACTTAGTAGGCGCCAATCCTATCTTCTAAGCCTTCCTCCCTCAAATGATCAACAAGGATCCTAATTCGAACATTTAACTAGCCTTGGCTTTCTACCTACCACACTTTACCAAACTTGGGATGCTTCAACCCAAACTTAGCCTCCTTCGCTTTCCGCCGCCATAACTTTCTCCCCTTACTTTCCCAAATCGTTGCTCACCACTTAATTCAAACCACGATGCTTAACTCGTGATTTGATTGGTGCTTTGAGAATTTGCTTATCCTCCACCTTGCATTCTTCCTTGGACCTTCCCCATTAAGTGGCCATGATGAGGTGGTCCACTTGTGCGCTCCATGTGATCCTCCATTCATCCCAATTCGAATGCACTTGCCTCTTGAGTCACTTTGGTTGTCTCCATCCATTTGTACTAGCCTACTCACTAACTACTCAATCCAAGTTCTCCTTACCTATCCTCATTCACTCAAATCCTTCCGAAGGTAAAAACACAATAACAACTCACATCCTAGCCTCTTACAACATGGTACTTCTAAGACTAACATTTCACTCTTTTTATATTTTTGTGAAGTAACATGCTACTTCAAAGTGCATCAACTAACGTTTCAAGGGTCTAAGACTAAATGTGGGCACCCTTTTGGGCTCACACGTAGTCGCCGTAAAGCTTCTTCCCCTTCATCCTCCTCTTCTCCCTGAACGTGGAGGTTGCGTCCCGGGAGTACATGTCCCGCGCATCATCCACCGTGAGCACGGGCACCATTCTGCTGGTCGGAGTGGCCACCCGCATGGCCTTCTTCCGTTGGGGCGCCTGGGATTCTTGCGTGAATCCGGTTGCCCCTTCTTCCACCTCCCCCTCTGCCTTCTCTGCTTCTTCTTCTTCCTCCTCTTCCTCCTCTTCCACCTCCTCGCCCGGCCCCCGAGACGATTCGCCCGGATGTAATAGCACCAGAGGTTCGGGTTCTACAACCGGAGCCCTCATGGTGACCTCCTCAGGGTTCACGCGCCTCGCCCTATCGATCGGGCTTTCACCCCCTTGAACAATCTCCTCCCCGTAGCTACCTGGTATCCAGTCCAGGATGTCCATCTTCTTCGCCAGCGATTTCTGGGTCTTGTAAAATGGTACATCCGTGTCTTCTACGTAGGAGTAGATGTTCAACCCCAACATCTGCACATTCCCACATTATCAGTTTGTTAGGTGCGCCAATACTAAGAAAGCAAAAGAAGAGAAGGCGACGAAAACGAAGGGATACAAATGGCTAATACAATGTCTACTTTGGGTCGACCGACCCAAACTAAACCAGCTCTTAGTTTGGGTCGACCGACCCAAACTCAAACAACTCTTAGTTTGGGTCGATCGACCCAAACTATAGCCAAATCAACTCTCAGTTTGGGTCGGTCGACCCAAACTGCACAGGAGCTACATGATGACACTTACCATGGCTGCATAGACTGGCTTGGACCCCCCGAAGACGTTGAAGATGCAGTCCCCTCTTCTCGTCAGTGTCCTCAGGATCCTCAGGTAGAACTCCATCCGCAGCTCATCCGAAGGATAATTGGCGTACTTAGCCTCGTCGTACAGGGTTTTGCTGGCACCCAACCCTTCTGGAACCTGGAATATCTTTTCCATCCGGGTTATAGGGTGGTTCGGCACCTTGATAAACTCCGCCTTGTACACGAAGTACAAACACAGCACGTTGATGACCCTGGTTTTTTTCTCCTTCATCGTACTGTACGCCCCCTCCGCTGATGCTGCAATGTAGTGAGATTTTGAAACCGCATACTCCGGCTGCAGTTTCCGCACAATCTCGTATACCTGCTCCGCCCTCCTGTCCTCCACTATCCACAGCCATATGTCGACCTCCCTCAGCTTGGGGCTGGCATAATCCACGAACTTTGCCATGAAAGGCTCGTGGAACAGAGTGCTCATGCTGCCCTCGAAGAAGCTCCCCGGAATGTTCCTGAAGTTTATCATGGCAAAGGGAAAGTGGTCCCTCGCTCTTGTGCGGATAGCCTTCCTAGGTTCAACTCCAGGCCAACCCTGGATTTTCAACGGCTCGAGGGTGACGGGATTGAAATGTGCGTCCCCCTCAAAACTAACGATCATTTTCTCCTTCACAAAGTTGGAGAAGGCCCGCGCCGTGTGCTCAGGGAGCTCCCGATTCTTCCCGCCCTTCACCATCTTGGATTTCAGGAAGTCTTCTCCGGCTTCCCTGATCAAAGCCGCCATCGACGCACTGGTGAACTTGTATTCTGCTTTGAATGTTCTCCAGTGCGCCTCGTGGACCTCACCGTCCACGAAAATATTCCGCTCGGGCACCAACTTGTGCAGCTCATGCACAATTATTGTCTTCTTTTTCCTGTTCTCCGTCCATTCCTTCATGGTGTAGCATGAAGGAACGAAGCTCTTTGGCTTGGTGAAGACGATCTTCGGGTGCACCCAGCACCTCTTTGCCGACGGCTGCACGTGTAGGATATGGGAAGCCGCCTTTCCCATCTCCGTTTCCGAAAGCCCTTGGAGAGAACGGAAGAACTCTCTCACCAGAGGCTTCATTTGCTTGAAGCGCGCGGTTGCGTTGAAAAGCATTCCTGTGTCGGGATCGATGAGATCCCCCGTCTCATGCTTTTCGAACACCCTCTTCCACTTCTTCCAAATGGCTTCGGATGCTGTGATCAAATAAATTTCTCCTCGCAACTCGTTGTATTTTTTCTGCTTGTGGCTGGCGTTGTCTATGGAGGAGAATTTATTGATCATTTGATATTTGAAGTCCTGCACACGAAGAAGACAACACATGTTAGACAACCCGCCATGAATCAACAACTGCAAGAACAGTTTGGGTCGATCGACCCAAACTACAAATTTAGCGAAGAGGGTAAAACATTACAAGGGTTTGGGTCGATCGACCCAAACCATAAAACTCACGAAGACATAACACAATGCAAGGGTTTGGGGCGATCGACCCAAACCATACTCACCTCTCATTTGGGGTTCTTATCTTTTGCATTCTCCCTTTCCTTGGGAGGCCTGCCATAGAACTCCCACACCTCCCTCGAGGCCATGATGTTCCTGATCCACGATGCCTGGTACGCCCTCTTCTTGTTCCCCATGTTGAAGAACCGGGAGATGTCGCTGAGTATGGTCTCGTTGTCAGACCATACCACCAGTGCTTTCCACACCTTCAGCTTCTCCTTCTGCTTGTTGGGGTCGTCCCACTCAGTCATCAGCTGGATTTTTTTCGACGCCTCCACACTGTGCTGGCCGTCAATCAGCCAGAAATCTCCTTTTGAAATTGCCGGCCACATATTAGGCGTCGGCATTCTCTTCAGCCCTTGAGGCATGACCACAATCGTCTGCCTGTCGTCCTTGAACTGCCCGCCCACGATCTGGGCGACCATCCAGTCGACGTAGGCGTCCTCCTTGGCTCGGACACATTTCTCTGGAGGCGCAAGGTGGCACTGGGCAATGTTCACGTCGAACTTGAAATCCCTGCCCATGAAGAAGCAGTGGGAGCATTTCGTCGTGAAGTTGTCGACGATTCTTTGAATCTCCCCTGTATCCACCTCTTGCCCAGGTTTGGGCATCCGCAGCTCTTGGGGAACTACCTCATCAGTCATCACCGATGACTGCCTCCTCGATGGTGTAGTCTGCCGGCTGGTCGACGGCGTCTGGCTGTCAGCCGGTGTTTCCGAGGGAGTGCTCCTTCTTGAGTCAGCCGGGACCGCTCGTGGCTTCCTCAGTGCTTGAGGTCTGGACGACCCTGCACCTTCCTCAGTGGTGGCCTTCCGTCTCACCACTTGCTGTGGTTTTTGTTGGGCCTTGTTGATCACGGTGATTGCATGCTTTAGTTTAGTGAACCTGCTTGCAACCTTCGTGTTCGTACAATTCCCATCAATGAATATCGCCTCTGGTTTCACCACCTCTGGTTCGGCACATGACTCTTTGGCGTAGATGGTGTCAAACGGCTCGGTGAACTGGTGCATGAACATGTGGACGTTCTGCACCGCTGAGTTCTCTAGGATGACGTCCACGTGCTCCCCAAGAGCCTGGACTGACGCCACCTCCCACCCCGTCAGAGTTGCCCAAGTATTCTGCTCAAATGTCCCAACTTTTACCACGAACATGATTTTGTATTGCGACGCCTTGACCACCTGAAGTGACCATGCAAGCACAATCCTGTCCTTGGGCACATAGGAGTCGTCTGGAGGTGTTTTGTACTCCTCGCATAACACATCTGGTGCTTGCATGAACCACCTCTCTCCAGGTCTTTTTTTGGGGGCCATCTGCAAGGAAAGGATGGGAACTGTTAGTTTCACGGGGGGGTCACTCTATAAGATTTTTGTGCACCACGTGCGGCGGAGGGGTATTTGTTTAGGGGCTATTTACCTCCAAGGCACAAATTAAAAGCTCCCTATAATTACTTAATTTTCTAAAATGGCCTGTTTTTTTGCACCCTACAATTACTTATAATGCCCATGTCATTGCAATTTTTTGTAGTCTACATTCCTTATAATTTAAAAGTGTATGCAATGCAAAAGTGGTGGGAAAAAACATGGCGACAAAAAGGTATAAAGAATACATACGATTGCAAAAACTAAGTGCAAAAACTTAAGGTGGAAATACAACAAGAAGGCTTAGGATGGAAATACAACAAGAGTGAGCGTGTGTTCACAAACACAACACCCGCTCTGTAAAAATCCTTCATTCAAAGTCAATTTACATACTAGTGAAGATCAAAAACATAGTGTACAATACTAACATAGTGTGAAACACTCCAAGATGAGCCGGGCTTGGTCATGAACCCTATATAGTTTGTTCTGTCACAAACTTGGATAATTGCTCTGAATCATTCCTATCTAGAGTGTACACTTCATTTGTAGAATTGTAGCTCATGGTTACAATAGACATAATGAAATCTACATCAATCCATTTGCTATCCGTGTGATCATACTTAAACTTATTACGGCCATGATGTTTTTATAATATTGCAACATTACTTTGATGTGGGGATTGTTAGGATTTCTCCTCCCTGATTCCTCTGTTCGGGCAAGGAGGTCAACCGCCTGCCTTAGTACCCCAAATTGTTTCCCATTGCACCGCCGCATAGCCTGCACCCTACCCACCCACCATGAACTGGCATCTACTCCGTTCAATATGTTAGTAGCATTTCCAATTTTAATTTAACTTAGGAATAAGTTGAGGCTAGCAATGCTGCCACACTTTAGTGTAGAAGACTGACCTTTAATCTTTTCCAAATGCTTAATGATAATGATTGGGAGATAGGGAACCAAAATCACCTTGCCTTAGGCAAATAGAACCTGGATGTTGCCTCAAGACGCAAAAATGCGTGCAAACAAGCTTTGCAAGAGATAATGCAACTGAATCCTGGCAGTAGCGAGACGCCAGAGAAAATATGTTAGCAACACATTTAGAGAGTGCAAGAATCTACCTACAAGACATTGAGATTGCACGATGAGAGAGAGCTTGAAGCAATCAAAGATGGAAGTTGGATTGAAGGCAACGTCACAATGATCTCGCAAAAAAATCGCAAAATAAGGAAACCTTAACGGTTGGGCGAATATGGTAGGGGCAACATGCAAATCACAAAAACCCCATCATTGAATAAAACGTGTGATATGAAGAGGTGGTTGTGGAAGTGGACAAGGAGAAAAGGGAGAGAAGGGATAGAAATGCCACCAAGAGAAGCCAGGGAGAGAAGGGCGAGAAGCCACTGAGAGAAGTCAGGAAAATAATTACTGTAGGGTTAGGCTTACAATTTCATCCATTTTTGGGCAAATGATGAGTCACTTTTCATCCATCCCTCATCAGGCATGCGCACAAAATTGATCCTACTAAACATACATCCTAGGATCTTTATTTTCAACCCCTATATTACTTTTACAAAAAAAGAATGGCCCATATTTTATACCTATCTACGTTACTTGTAATGGGATTGGCTACTTTTAATGGACCCTTTATTATTTGGAATTATTTTATAAATTTTATGTCAAATGAATTTAATCCTCCCTATATTATGCCGCACGTCGTTTTTAAAATGCACTAAGTGACCCCCCCGTGGTTAGTTTCGGTCGGACGACCCAAACGCTTTCATGTAGAGATAGGCATGTTATCGAATTTGCAAGAGGCTGAATATGTCAGTGTCAGCTATGGACAGGTTTGGGTCGATCGACCCAAACACAAGCCAGCTGAATTTTGAAAATTTGGTAATTAATTTTCTCTTCTGCTTAAGATATGACCAGGTCATTAGAGTTTAATGAAGGTGGATATAATGATCAAAGGGGAAAATTTCGGATGATTGGCCGTATCGTTATTCCTTGTTCTTATGAGTGTACATTATCCATATCCTTGTATTATAAGGAATATCCAAATTATGTTTTATTTTGGGCACCAGTATGGATGGATTATTGGGGAGGGGTTTTTTAACGCCATGTTTGGGTCGATCGACCCAAAACTTTGCGGCATTTTTGTTTGTTTGGTTTGGGTCGGTCGACCCAAACCTTGGGTTTTTTGTTTGGATGGTTTGGGTCGATCGACCCAAACCTTGGGGTATTTTTGTGTATATGGTTTAGGTCGATCGACCCAAACCCCACTGGATTATTTGTGGATTTCAATATAAGTCAATTGTTGACTACAGCTTTGAAGAGCCAGTCTTGAAATGTAGTATCTGTTATTAAGGAATGTGTATGGTTTGGGTCGACCGACCCAAACAAGGTGTTATGTTTGGGTAGATCGACCCAAACAAGTGAAAGAACAAAAAGATTGTTTTTTTAAGAAAGTGAAGCAAATTTAGGCTAAAAATGCTTCCGTGGTTTTGGATAAGACTTACTGTTTCGGTCGCCTCTCGAAACTATTTTGTTTCAGGAGAGCTTCCTTTTTGTGTGCACGCAACATACATGTATGCTTCAAGACCCTAATGCAACTGAAACACATTGAGTCATTGAAAAATTACCTTTTCTTGCAAACGTCTCAACAATCTGTTGTTGCAGGTGGGTATTGCAAGCTAAATGTCACAAACACTCTAAATGAACACTACACTTGAATAACAGAAAAGTATGAACCTCGCAAAACCCACTCAATGCCGTTTCTCACTGAGTTCTAACACTCTGAATGTTACTAACAGAAACCTCTATCGCAAACACTCACCACAATGGAGTGTGAGAAAGTCTCAACAACATAGACCAAGACGAAATGAGCAAACACTCTAAAACCACTCAAAGTTGTCACACAATCCAACCCTAAACCCTCTGAATCTCAAGTTGGAAAAAGAGAGCAAGCTTTTTTAAAACCAGAAACAACTCACACCACTCATAAACCTAGAGAGCAAGAGAAATGAAAAGAGGCTCGGAGAAAGCAAGAGAAAGGGTAGGGAGGAGACAAATCAGAAGATGCGAGAAGGAAGAGAAAGCAAGAGAAATGGCGGGAGCATCGCTTCACGGAGGCGGCGGTTCGTGGAGGCGGCGCTTGGCGGAGGCGGCGCTTCCAGCAAAACTTGGCGCGGAGAACGAGAAAATGAGCGAAAGAGGGCGACGTTTCGAGATTTGTAGCCCGCGGGAAAAGGCCCTACAATACGGGATTAGGGCACCCACGTGATTAGAGCACACACGGAAATGGGATTACGGGCCAGCCCTAATCCCCAAACCCTAACCCTCTATTCCTTAGCACCAATTAATTTTTTCAATCAGCTACATAGCCTAAAGTATTGCTTAATATTATCAATTTACCCTAAACCATACCCTAATTTTGCGAACAAATTAAACTCGTTGGGTCTTAAGCTCTTGACCACTTTAGAGAAATAAAATAATTCATTTGACTTTCAACTAGTATGAAATATTTGTTGAGTACCATCCCCAACTCCAATTTTAATGGTTTTGAATTGCATGGTCGTCATATGGAATTGCCAACATGCTTGAGCTTTTAGTCATCCCTTACATATTCACTTTGATGAATCATGTAGTGCACAATAAACCATGGTTCATAATATATCACAAGACTAAACTAAAGTAAAATGATTTTAATAGACAAGTTACCAAGGATTTAGGGTAACTTAAGCACATGATATGCAACTCCAATTGTCTCCAGTGACAAAACATTGTAAAATGAATCCATTATGTGTATAGTTTCACAAATCTAGACATATGGAATCAAACAACAATGATACATGATAGTCTAAGAGGGGTATTTAAAAATTATGTTGCAATCCTCAAAGGCAATTACACGGTTTTTTAAAATTGATATGGTATCCCTTTACATGGTGCAATAATATGAATATGAATAATATGTATTGTGATTTATATGATGTATGTTGCTAGAGGGCATGGCTCTAGCTTACCGTGGATCCCCTAACAAGTACCATTACACTAATTCACTACAAGTTAATGTATTGTCATTTATTATAATCCGAAATTACACAATATATAGTGACAACCTATCAATTTTTGTTTGCCAAAAGCACCGAATCGGTTGATTGATTTATATCATGAAACATTTATATATTCACTTAAAGTTGACCCCTAAAGTAAACAGGAGAAGCAAGATGAATACAAATGTATCCACCTAAACCCAAGGTGAACATCATAATATGCAACCAATCAAGCAAAAACTTTGATGTTTCCTGTTTCCTCCACATGTTTGAAACGACATATATTAGATAATGGCACATAATATAGTAGTTGTTGTTTGTATATGTAGGCATCAATGAACATGTACGAAATTCACGGTTTAGGGTTTAGGGTTTAGGGTTTAAGCCATAAATGAGCAGCACGTAGGTCAAACGATGGGGTGTTGTTGATCATAGTTTTAGACACAAATGTATATAGGCATCACAACATTTTCATTGCCAAACATGGAAGGTGGTTGTATGGTGGTGTAGAAATGAAGTCACTAACATGTGACGTAGTGCTCAACATTAAGTTATCCAAAAATCAATTGTAACCTTATCTTAATAGCAAGAAGAGTCCAGTGGCAGATACGATCTTGAGCAAGTTCATATATTATTTGAGACAATTCAAGAATCTATACTAATTCAAGGAACCTTTCAGGTGGTGGATGTTATGAGGACGTACATTTCCAACTTTGCAGGTTTTGCTTACAAACATTGTTAGAGTTGAAGTGTAATTGAGGATATTAGATTGAAACATTATTTGAAAGAGTAAACAAAAAAATGCCACTCTTGGTTAGGATCCCATTCATAACTTGTCCTAACATAGATTAAACATTGCCACACTTGCATGCTTGGAATGGAGCAACTTTGTGTGCACACCTTACAAATGACATATGTCCTTTTAAAGCTTTTCTCATTTGTATTAGCGCAAATTGAAAGTCGGCCAAATAGTTCAACTTTGACATCACATCTGGGTGCAAGCATAGTAAAGTGGACCAAAAAAGTGCTCCGGTATATGAAAGCCATGATTTTCTTGGTCAAACGCCTATAAGTAGTAGCAAAATGTTGTTTAAAATAGATTATTTTCCATGATGACCTCTATTGTTAAGTTAGGTACTCAAATATAGAATATCAATATGAGATCTTCAAAACCGATCATCAAAAGTGACGCGTAAAAGCAACTGACTAAATATAGTTTTGAACGTAAATTTCATGACCTTAAATATTTTGAACTTGGAATTTCTTTTCATATTCCTTGAAACGGGTTATAAACTTGAGGTCATCGTAATTTTTTTTTCAAAAATTCATCAATTTAATGTAATGTAATTGTATTTTAAACAAGTTGTTGACAATTATCTTTTCAATGACACCCACTTTTCCACCACTTGCACCGTCTTCTAAAATACATATACGTTGTTTGAGATTGTTTTTTGTGAACATAAATTGCTTGGCTTTGTAGATTCATATGTTTTCTAAATGTTTATGAATTTCTATTTCATAAAATTCAAAGTTAGTATATAGTTTTGGATCACTTTCACTTAAACCTGAGCAAGGATCAAGAGCTGTCCACTTTACCGTGCTTGCACGGTTGCACCCATCTCTTCATTGTTTTCAATATACAATTCCACATGTGAGAGTTTTAATAACTACATTAAGTATTGTATTTATTGAGTTTTACTATATGAAGTTTCATAATGTTGGTATATCGTTTGTCAATATATTGTTTGAAATATACTATATTGTTTGAGTTTATGTAGGGTAATATTCTGGATACATGAAAATGAACGCGTAGGGGATGGTTTTTGTAAATCACTTATCAGATGCCCCTTCCCTTATTATATTTACAAAAATTCATGTGGCGGCCACCCTTCCTCCCAATGGTGCATGTCATATTCACATAATATAATCACAACGATACTCAACATTTCAAATATTGTCAATGGACATTTATTCACGACACATATAATATGTCAATATAAGTAAATTGTCATATCCACATCAAACAATAAAAAACGGATTAAATATCCACATTACTTTCAATAGACATTCTCAACACACACTAAGTCAGATGACGTTTGGCGTATCCAAGAGCCAGGTTAAATTCGCAATTTTTATAATCAACAAAAAGCGGGGAATTCTGTCAGGAAGTTTGAAAATAATCTCTGCAGGAGAACTAGGCGGGAAAGGCATCCAATGAGGAAGTTGGGGAAGCGGAGGTGGATAGTATAAAGGGGCGCACCCCCCAAAAGTCGGTTCTTTTTGCTCTTTTCCCACTCCTGAAATCGTAGGGAGAACTCTCAGCCGGAGCTGTACTTCAAGGTTTGCCGTTCATGAGCACCTATCCACAGCATGCAACCCCACTGTGAACTTCGCAATGAGCTCAAACCAAACCCACTTCGCAATTTCCGCCGCACTATACGCCGGATTTTGCGGTGAGTTTGGGTCGGTCGACCCAAACCCATACCCCATTGTGGGCGGATTTAGTATGACCTTGAGGAGGTTTGGGTCGGTCGACCCAAACCCCTACACTAGTGTTGGCGGTTTTTAGTATGACCCTTATAAAGTTTGGGTCGGTCGACCCAAACCCCTGCCCTAGTGTGGGTGGTTTTTAGTTTGACCCTGATAGAACCAAACCCATCCCAACATTGTGAATGGGCTCTGGGTGACCATGAACCCATCCCGCCACAAGGTTTGGGTCGCTCGACCCAAACCCATCCCCACATTGTGAATGGGCTCTGGGTGACCACGACCCCATCCCGCCAAAAGGTTTGGGTCGCTCGACCCAAGCCCATCCCCACATTGTGGATGGGCTATGGATGACCATGATCCCATCCTGCCACAAGGTTTGGGTCGCTCGACCCAAACCCATCCCCACAGTGTGGATGGGCTCTGGATGACAGTGTGTCCGCTGGACAACCCAAACCTTTACAAACCCAATGGCATAGCATTCATTTTGATTATATAAGATGGTATTGAATTCTTTGATTGGAACCTACAATTTTTGTGATTTTTTTGACAAGGTTCAATGTTCATGTGTGTAGGCACAATGGATGGGTTTAGTGAAAGAGGGGATTGGTCATCTGAAGACATGGCCACTTGGCCATCTGCATCTGAGGATGAGCTAGACATTGTCGGGGAGGCTACTATGGATGACAGTGCAGACAAAGATCATTTGGATTTACCTTCGCCTTCCGTAGCGCACCAAACCATTGTTGAATGTACGGGACTTCCAAGGGCTTCGTGGGTGAATTTGGAGGTGGTGCTCGTTAATGATAGTGGAGTTGCTGTGGCGGATGGTATTTGTCGTAACACCCATCCACAAGATTGCATTGATGAGAACCCACTTGGCACAGAGGACGTTGGGGTTGTCATATTGGAGTCACTCATTCATTCCGAGGTGGATCCCACTCATAGGTTCTCCCTCCGCAGGTGGCCATTGAGGAATGTCACGATTGATGGAGTTAGCTTGCGTGACCATGAGCGACAATACATGCAAAACCAAATGGAGCTCCAAGTAAACATTCGGCCCCGCAAAGGCTTACGAAAGTACGAGACATTGGCACGTCCTACTCCCTCTGCAACTGATTGTAAACGCCAAAGGTTGCTTGGGGAGGAGTCCATTAGAGAAGTTGCCACAAAGGATTGTTGTGTGCATCGTTGTTGCCAATTGTTTCCAAGGGATAAATTGAAGGCCATCCGCGAAGAAATGTGGCTTGGAGATTTCCGTCTAAGATCCACCAAAAAACTTGATGTCCATAGGGCGATACATGTGAATGGGACGGGTCGCAAGGTCATCACCATTGAAAGCATAGACGTGTGTTGTAAGACATGGTACACCATTCACGGTGTGTCAAAAGCGGACTTTTATAGACAAGCTGCTTATGCCAAGGAAGGCCGCCGGTCTCGTCACCATGGGAACGTGGGCTCAAAGAAACCCAGGGAAGCAACAAGGCAAGCAACGGCCACTCTGGCGACCATCATCGTCCCGCTTGCCGATGCAATGCCACACAAAACACGGACACTCACAACCGGGGAAAAGGTTGTGGAGAAAGTTCTTCCCACAGGCACAAAATGGAAAGACATATTGTTGGATGTGAATGCTGTTGGCGAGAAGGTCGGTTTGGAGCCAATTTCATTGTCAAAATTGAGTGCAATCAAGAAAGCAAACTTTAGCGAATACATTACAAAAAGACGAGGGGACAAATTTGCACGGTGCTCTACTTGCGAGAAGTTGAAGCGCCTTCGGGATGCACACACGATGGGTACCGAGTCTTATGCGGCACATCAATTGAACTATTTCAAGCATGTAAACATGCAAGAGGCACACCGTAATGATTACTACACAAATAGAGCTTTATCCATCTCCAGGCCCTTGGAGGTTCTTACGGTCATCCATGACAAAATGGACCATGCCAAAACAACCTCCCCATGTTTTGCAAATCGAATCAAGGCCACGGATGGATTTTTTAAGCTGTCTGTATCGGTTACAGGTGAATTTGGAAACAATGTCATCGCATGCCCTAAATGTTGTGGCATTTTATTACGTGATGTGCTTGAGAACATGTATTCATGCAAATTGGTTTATTTATGCATAGATACTAAACACATTGGGTTGGCATTGCAGGAATGATTGCACATGGACATGGTGATGTCAAGTTTGCTCATTATGCTCTTGATTTGTATCCAGCGGATTCAAACCACACGATAGGGTCATTCGCAAGGCTTTTACGTGATTTGGAGAAACCGCTGGCGTATTCTTCAGGATTGTTATTTGACAATACAGGTTCAACACCTTTATATGAAGCGGTGTTGGATGGAAAAGATGTATGCTTGTATTCGTTGCCAGAGCCACCCAGTGAACCCGTGATTGCGAAGAAGTTGCCCCCCACTTTGCGTGTCCAATTGGACAATTGTGCCAAGGACAATAAAAGTAGATATGTATTTGCATATTGGTCGTTGTTGGTTGCGAAAGGCATTTTCAAGGAGGTTTTTGTGTCCTTCCTATTGGTAGGCCACACGCACGATGATATTGATGCATCTTTTGGGCGGTGGAGCATGAAGTTGCGGGAGGAGGATTTTCCAACAATCCTGTTATTGATGAAGTCATACATGGATTTGGAGAACGTTCCCGTCATCCCCCATATGATTGAGGAGGTGCCAGACTTCAAGGCATTTATAGAACCTTATATTCGAAGTGGAGCTCACCGATTGATTGGGCATACGGAGGCACAACAATTCCGCTTCTACATGCGTAACGATGGTGTACCCGCCATGCAATACAAGTTGTTGTGCACGACACAAGATTGGAGCCCGCCGGAGGGTCTCCTTGTGTGGCGCGTGGATGCGGATGGAAAGACGATGTTACCGGATGGAGAGCCTAGGCCTTGCAAGCCAATACCCATGAAGAATTTGGAGGATATTTTGAAAGGTATATCAGGCTTCATACAATATTGGGAGAGTTTGAAGATAGCGGACGTTGGTGGATCATGTTGGCATCGTTATGGGAGTTGGATACAGTATTGGACACGTGTTCGTGCCGCTTTGGCAGACCTTCACCAAGATAGCCCCCTTACTTTGAGGCACGGATTTTGGCCTCAAACTCGTGTCGATGTACAAGCTTCCGAGGTTAGACTTTTGGAAAATGGAGAGGTTCGTGAGGAGTTTGATGTGGACGACCATTACGTTGGGCCTGCTAGTCAACGTCCCCCACCTTCTTTCCGCATTGCGGTGGATTGTCATGAAGGTTATATGCTCATTCTACGTCCTGGTGATGAGACATATGCGAAGCCTGTATGGGTGGCAAGAGCTTTGTCCAAACCAAATTTCGCAACTTCAAGCCCGCATTTTCGACAAATTCAGGTGGAGTACTACCGACCGACGGCACGGAATGAAGATGTGATTCGGCATTATACAGGCTGGGATACAAACCATAATTTTCGGTGGAAGGTGGATTCAGAGCATGGTCCATCTTGGGTAGATACAGATTCCATATTCATAGCATGGAAACCACGGAAAAATCATAGTGGATCAGTGTCCATCCCTCAAAAGTACATAACTTTTGCAAAAGACAACCTTGCTCGGATCGCACAAGAAACAACCCCCGTTGAATGAGAAGTTGGTAGGATTGTTTTAGCATTGATTATAGTTTCATATGTAATTCTAGCAATATATATTAGTCATATGTGTACTTCTAAAAGTAGGGGTAGAATTTGGGTAGAACTTACGAATGCTATATTATTTGGGGTTGGATGAATATCCATATACTATATTTCATAACAAATGTGAATTTCTTTTTATGATTAAGTTTGGGACTAGATTGTCGGGTCGATTAAATATGCACCCTAAACCCTATGCTATGTACGTCGCAATGTCTATATATTATTAAACATGCTAATAATAGCCATGGTTCTATGTGATTTGTTGGGTGAATTTGGTTTGGAGTGTTCTACCCAATTTGATTTGGAGTGCTCTACCCAATTTGATTTGAGTATGTTTTTGTTGATGAAGTTGGTATCAAGTGCTCTACCCAATGTGCTCATGTCGGGACATCATACATTTTGGAAAATTAGAACATATAATATATTTGAGATTGTTGACAATATAGTTTCGGGCATCTTCATGTTGTTTGATCCATATATTAATTTGAGACTAGAGAAAGTCTCAATTTAACGAATATAGTGTTAACTACATTTTCTACTCAAAAGTGACCCAATATTATTTTGGAAGAGCTTTGAAGAAAAAGATGATTCGACCTTCCCATTCATGCCACAAGAAGCAGTAGATTATGGCACAAAAGTATACACATTAGGATAAAGTATCATAGATCACATTCAACTTTATGATGTTTTTACAGTAGGGGAAACATGGGCCCATATTATGAAGTATTAGCAAATCACAAGGCTGGTGATATCCATGGGTTAAAACTGGAGTTTCTAAAATAGGTTGCAAATAATTTGTATGACCCAATCACATTGCTATTTATTTTGGTGGCTAAAGAGGGTTTTTTCATGGCTTCATGGATTTTCAACATCATTCAAATGATTTTCAAATCTAGTGAAAGACACTCCCTGGGGAACTATAGGACCATAATGCTAGGAACAATCTTTGGCATATTTTATGGCTTTGTTATAGATAAAATAATTAGTCAATGGGCGATATTGCTATGGGTCAAAGCAAGAGGACAAGCAGGTTGTAGGGAAGGCAAATCCGCTATGGACCACATCCTCACATTACGGACATTAATCGAAAGAGAAATATTTGCAAGTTTATGTCTTTATTCTTGTTTCGTTGATTTCAAGAATAAATCTCACATGACAAGCTTTGAGCACGCCTCCAACGATTAGGTGTACCACCTCATTTACAACATGATGTAAAGGCCATCATGTACACCATAGTCTATGCAAAAGTTTGAATAAATGGCGACACACATCGTGAAGTAATGTCCGACATTGGTGTTAAACATGGATGCATAGGTGGGTCACTTAGTGCATTTTACAAATGACATACGGCATAATATAGGGAGGATAAAATTCATTTGAAATTAAAATTATAAAGGAATTACAAATATTGAAGGGTCCATTAAAAGTAGACAATTCCATTATAAGTAAAGTAGATAAGTATAAAATGTGGGCTTACTTTTTAATAGAACTAATATAGGGGTGAAGTTTAGGATCCTAGGGTTTATGTTTAGTATGATTTGTTTGTAAGCATGCGCTAAGCCAATTAGTTCCAATAGAACTAGAAATGCTATTAACATTTTGTCTAGAATAGATGAGGGTTCATGGTGGGTTGGGAGGGTGCAAGCCATGTAGCGGCATAATGGGCATATGTTTGGGGTACTAAAGCAACCAGTTGACTTTTTGACCCGAGTTGAAGAATATGGGAGGCAAAATCCTCACAATCCCTACATTTAAGTAATGTTGTAATATTACAGAAAACAATCGGGCCATAACAAATTCAAATATGATCACACTCATAGCAAATGGATTGATGTGGATTGCATTATGTCTACTGTGACCATGAGCTACAATGCTATCAACAAAGTGTACACACTAGATAGGATTGATGCAGAGGAGATGAAAAAGTTTGTAACCGAGAGAATTGTATAGGGTTCATGTATGAGGTTTGTGCTAGAGTGCAGCAGAGCGGGTTTTGTGTTTCTTAGCACAAAATCATTCAATTATGCAGTGTGATGTGGTTGTGTGTTGTCTGAAAACCTTTTACAGTTCATGGCTTCATGGATTGTTTGCAATAGTATGTATGTAATGGTGTGTATGGACATCGATTTCTTTTTATTACTTATAAGGAATATAGGTTACAATAAATTGCATTGGCATGGAAAATATAAATAATGGTAGGATGCAAACAAATAGGTTGTTTTAGAGAATTAAGTAATTATAGGGAACCTTTAATTCATGCCTTGGAAGTAAATTGCCCCTAAACAAATATCCCTCTGCCACACATGATGCACAAAAATCCTATAGAGTGACCCACCCCTGTAAGGATGCCCCTCTCTCCCACACTATTTGGCTTGTACATTGATGAACTTGAAACATCTTTGCATGAGATCGACATGGATTCTCCATGTTTGTTTTATACAATGGTTGCCATTTTATTATTATTTATATATATATAATTATTTTGACAATGTTCTTCTACCCTCTAAATCTAGAGCATGCCCACAAAGACTTTTGAACAAGCTATATGAGTTTTGCACTTCTTCTAGCCTTGAAGTCAATTTATCTAAGCCTAAAATCATGATAGTTGGCCGCAACAAAAGGAAATTAAACCAAGAGGCATTTTACCTAGACAAGGACCCAATGAATAATCCATGAATAACCCATGAGACAAGCCATGAATACAAATACCTTGGGATTGATTTTTATTCACATGAATACTTTGAGCCTTCTAATAAAAGACAAAGAATCATAGGTATGAAAGCCTTGATGGGCACTTTAAGGAAAGAATCAAGAGTTATTAGTCAGAATCACATGTTGGAAACCCCATCTATTCAAGGCTTTGGTGATTCCAAATTTCACATATAGCACTGAAATTTGGGGAGGGAGATTGAAAAACTCTCATTGGAAGGTTTTTGAGAAGGGCAGGAAGATACATATGATGTCTCACGTCCAAGTGTGTTCTTTGACTACCTGTTATATTTTTTTGGCCGAATTAGGAGAACTTGTTGAAGTTAGAATATTAGATTGTATTGAATTTACAACATTATGTTGCTCGTAGTCATAGTTAGAGGTATAAGAATGAATAAGGTTTGAATAAACCCATATGGTTTATGGGAAGTAGGAGTTAAGATATCCCATATGCATTGTATGAATCAAGAAGGAAAAGTGCAATAAAGAGCAAGACAAGGAGTGGAGGTGACCATCTTATTCCAAACATTCGTCATATGCCTTTGTGTATATGTATTTGCTTGTGCAATCTAATCTCTAGTTCTATTGTGTTTCAATAGGTTATGGGCCCACTCATGCAAGTTCTAGAATTAGAGATTTGATTGCTAGTTGAAGTGGATCTTGAGTGGTTTTAGTGCTTGGAAGAGCTTTTGGGGTGCTTCGTGTTGGAGGTGCATTGATGCACATATGGAGCATCAGTTGGTGTTTGAGCTTTGGAGATTTAGAACATTGGAGGTGTACAAATGCACATTTGGAGGTTGTAAGTGTTGATTTGAGTGTTTCTAGTGCTTGAATGCATATTCGATGCAATTATGTACTAATTTGAGTTAGTTGAATGCAATTGTATATATTTAAGGGTATTGAAGGTCATTTGAATGGTCTAAAGATGCAAAGGCACATTAAAGTTGAAGATGAGTTGATTTGAATAGTTTGAGGATGCATAGGCATATTTGAGTTGAAGAGGACATGATTTGAATGCTTTGAGGGTGCAAATGCACATTAAAGTTGGAGAGGGCCTATATTGAGTAGTTTGAGGGTGAAAATGCACAATTGAGTTGTAGAGGGTCTGATTTGAATAGTTTGAGGGTGCAAGTGTACATTAAAGTTCAAGGGATCTAATTTGAATGTACAAACACGCATTTGAGAGCTCTCTGAATTTCTAAATGCAAGAAGCCTCAATATGTAGAGGTTCTTTGTTGAGATTTTTTGGATGCACAAGATCTATGCATATTGAACCAGACACCCCTAGATGACACATTTCCGATTGCTTCACTTGTAGGTGGCTCAATTTTAACACTCATACGCTCTCTTGACTTCCACCTATCTCTAATATCATAATTAGTTGAAAAAATCAGTTCCTCTACACCAAAGTCAACAATTGTCAGTGCTAATTCCAGATTGCCATTAATGTCCGAAAACTTTTGCTAACCACTGTATGTAAGGTTGGACCTTCTCTATAAGGTTCGTGTAAGCAAATTATATGTTGGCAAGGAGCAGCTTGAAATGAAAGTAAAAAGGGAGCTACTTAATGCATTCCTTGGGTCTTACTACGTTGGCTTCATCTCGTCCACGTACATTATGCTTGAGTAAACTTGGTCTAGGAAGTTCAAAGATTATGACCAGATGCGTTTCCCATGCCTTTCAAGGAGAAAGAAGAGGCATGCTGCAAGAAGGGTGTAGTATCCAAGGAAACTAAAAGACATGCAACCGAATTGATTAACACAAGAAAATTTCTGTTAGCGTTTCTGAAAGTCCATCACATCCTGCAATTTACTTTCAAAGGTCAAGATTTTTCAAAGGAAAAGAATACGTCAATGACCTACTAACAGTTCCCTATAACCCTAATTATCTCAGCCTTATCCCTAGTTTCCATACCCCTCATTGCCCCTTGCTCTCATTGGTTTCTATTTGTTTAATCTTTAAATGTTTATGAGGTTTCGCACACAAATGGAACAAGACCTCACATGAACTCATCCAAAATCCGAAATATCGTGCAAAAAGTCTTGATGCACTTCGGCATGAAACAATTTAGTGCATGTTTGAAAGAATCATAATTGATTGCTCATCCAAGAGCATAAAGATTACCAACACTCATCACTAATTTCATCCATAAAGACACAATATCATCCATAATTCTCAAATTTTTATCCATGAACAAATTTGTCAGTTATGTGTGATAAACAAATTGAGTGGGTGGATGACTTGCTGCTCTTGCTGTTCATCATCCACTCTCTTCTCATTGACTATCTAGTCCATTGGATAATCACTACAAGTGATAAAGGTGCAGTAGGTAAACATTCACAAATGCTTTCAAGATATTTCTAGGAGACTAAAATGTAGTTGTTCTCATGTAGATAAGCAAAAGTAACCAACCAACCACATTCTGGTGGCCTACTAGAATGCGGAGGGCCACAGCCTTGGGTAGCTAGACTTCCATGCTCCCACTAAACACTTGAAGTAGCACTAGTTGGTTGACACATACAAATATTAAATGCTTCAAATAGCAATAGTTGGTTGGCACATACGAACACCACCCCACCATATTCCATCTACATTTGTCTTTATTCCCACTAGAATCTGGTGAGCATCTTACATGGAAACTCACCCTAGTCGGGGGGTCTTTGAAGCTCATTCCGGTCTCAATTCAACTTAAAAAATTAACTCTGCACTGCACACTATTCCAAGGCCTTTATGTTGGATGAATGAGAGGTACACTCATATACGATAATTCCCCCTCTCTAGTTCAGTCATAGGTCAGCGGTCGGTTTTCCCCGTTCATTGCCTTGACCCTCCAAAACAGGTATCCTTCCTAATGGCTAAAGAGTGCGGTGCGACGACTTGTTGTGGGGATCGGTTGATGACATTGCAAATGATACCTCCAGTCTAGATCTTCGACATGAGGATTCCAGAAATTAGCTATGGCTGGATATTATTTTGATGAGTGTGATCATTATTGTACTCGGAAACAAAATAGTCTTGCGATAGATTCTCTTTGCTCTTTACTTCTGAAGACGATTCCCGTCTTCAAGGTATTGCAGGTTGTCATACGTTGTAGCCAGGTTCACAGTTCCTTCTGCTTTACATGTAATCCTAATCCGCGGAATGAGCTCCAGAACCGGTCGATATGTTGTATAATATTTCTCAGAGTAGAAATTTCTCTTACATCTGCTATTCTCAAATACCTTAGTGAATACGACGATGAGTGTTTTCTTGACATTCTCATTTCTACCACACTTTACTTCTCGGAGTAAATCTTGACTTAACAAGCACTAAAGTGGTACTTGATATTATTGCCGTTGGTATACAAGAATTCCAGTCAATGTTGAATAGAATTGTTTCAATGTGGCCAAAAGGAGGAAAGATTATCAGTAGAGCGTGGCTGGACATCATTGATCTCACAACAATCGCCATCGAACAAATTTATGGAAGACAAACTTCAAATGACATTTTAAACTGAGCAGCAATCTCAATTCTCCCGTGGCTATGGTCATATTCCTTTCTCAGATCTACAGATCGATAAGATTTGCGATTCTGTAACAGAGCGTCTTCACATTCAATGCCCAGCAAGCCTCGCCTCGATCATTGCCTCCTGAGCCCTTGCGAGTTGAACCGAAGACGAAGATGCCTAGGTGTGCAGGATCCTCTGGATGGCGGTCATGTGTATCGGCCCTCGGGTAATTAAGTTAAGAGCAAGGCGAGCCACCTCCGCGTTTTCCACACTCCTGTAAAACCGGAGTTAAACCACTGCAGTCCTTGAGAGTATTACCTGCAGATGAACATGAGAGGGCGGGGCAGGCGAAGCGAGATATTCAATACTGCTGGACTTCGATTCATCAAAAGCTTACGATCACGACTTCTAGGTTCCTGTTGTGTTGACCTCTCCACTTCAGAACCTTGCAGATCCTAATATACCATCACATAGTTTCAATTTGCATAAACTACGTGGATTCAGCAGCTGCCTCATGGAACACACATGAATGAACATCCTCCCCTCTTCGATCCTCCCTAATTCGAATCCTTCCCCTAGAACGGAACTCCTGGAATCAAGATGCCACTGCCGGATGCAGGAGTAAGTAGGACGATTACTGCAAGCTGGTCAAAGAAACCTGAAGTAAAGTACAGACCTTGAAAGTTGTCCTCATTTAGACAAGCAAGTTACAGACAGAGTTCAACGGATCCAAGAATCATCACATTCAACATTTGAATTTGGTGGACTGATTCGGTTTTACAACGGATTGCTATGCGGAACCTTGTGGTGACAAATTCAGTTTCTATTATTACCCTCGCCAAGTTTAAAATGAATATAATATCTTTATGATCACTCATTGACGCATGATTGTCATGGTGTTAGAATTTCGAGCACAAATTTTCCACCAATCCAATGAAAAATAGCTGGTAGAGCTCTCTGTAGGTAGCTGCCAGGCAGGAGTCAGAGTCCGAATTAGGGTCACATGTCTTGTGCAGATCAATTGACCGACGTTAGATATTGTAAGCTCAAAGCACAAGTATCAGTGCTTGGCACAATTATTCATGGCTAGTCTGCAATTTTGTACTCTATTGTTTTGTCTGCAATTTTGTACTCTAATTTTTTGTAAGAAATTCAAATTTAGGGTTGAGGGCGATGCGGCATCACTGCAGGGAAAGGAACTTCGATCCAAGTACGTAGTAACCCGCGTAGTTTCCTCCCACTTCCCACGCTTAAGAGAGCATCGATCTCTACGCCAGGAATCAGGATCACGACTTCAAGGAAATTCCTGGTGCCTACTCTGCTAGTGCAATACATAAGATGAAATCGGCTGTGATACGAAACTCCACCTAGCTACTACGCTTGCCTGTTGATTAGTATTGAATTCAAGGGACAGAAAGAAAGTTGTTAGTGTAGCGCCTAGCGCCTAGCTTTGTCCTCAATATTTTTGCTCAGCTCCATAATTTGCGAGGTCTCTGCATTCTGTTCTTCGTCTCGGCCCCTTTCCTGAATCCAATAGTTGCTCATCATCAATTTCCATGGCAGAAGCAAGTCTCTTCTTACCAAAGGACAGTACATCCAGTGCAACTCCATCAGGAAATGGACATGGCCACGTGACTCTTCACACCTTCGATGGGAGAGGAACTAGCAAGCACGTCACCAGTTCCTGGCGTTTTCACATCAAGAAAAAGTGCAGAAAAGTGTATGTCATGTTCGGGTCATGCTCCAGTGGAGAAAGTGAAGCTGAAGCTGAAGATCGCACACAACAAACCAGCTCTGGCTGCGGGATGCGTTCTGCAATTGTGGCCAACGCCGACAGTGAAGTCAAAGTGATAGAGACGGGGTCGAGGTTGGAAGATACTTCTGGAAATGCTCACTCTATCCAAGATCGGAAATCTGAGGCAATCAGCAGCAGGTTAATAAACGCTCCAATCTACAACGTTGCACCGGCCACTGCCCTAGACGCTCACGCAACCAAGAGTGTAACAGCATCGAAGGAGATCTCAACACGTAATGCTGGACTACAGCACAATGGATCATCGAACATTGAACAGAAACCCAGCAACATTAGCATCCCGCAATGGCACATGAGTGCAATTGCGGTCATCAGAGGATATTCTAATGTGCTCAGTGCTCTCCTTTGTCTCCTTATCCAGGAAGTTAGCAATGGCGGGCAACAAGTGGCCAACGCGGGTGCTAAGTTTCCAAGTGATAAAGACTTCGAAATCCTACATGCTCTGATCACAGTCCATGGTATCGTTCTAGCCCCGGTGTTTGCATTACAGCACATGAGCTTCTTGAGAGGCATTCTCAGATCCTTTGAGAGGAAAAGTGAGGGCCATTTCAGAGTCACTTCTGCGCCAAGGAGGAGGGGAGGTGTTAACCCTAATACTAGAAGTGACAAATTTGATTACGAAAAGCTACATGCTCTGATCGCATTCCATTTTATTGTTCTAGCATCGGTGCTTGCACTACAGCAAATGTGGATTTAGTTTCGTGACGGATCATCGAAGTTCTTTCGAGAGAAATGAGGAGGGCCATTTCAGGGTGAAGTCAGCGGCCAACAGGAGGGGGTGGGAGTCTACCGTCGATTTTCTCTGACCTGTGCGACATTCCACAGGGCTCCAGTGGCAACTCAACAAGATTAAGTGCAATGCGCTGCTTGAATGCGAGCGCAATGAAAAGTGTACTGTCCTGAGGGTTGTCACAAATGCTCGAGAACGAATTTTAGTCGCTAAAATGAGATTCTGCTCAATTTTGAGGTAAAGCGATCGAGATGCGAACACAATTCCACGACATGGAGTTGTGCAGTTGCAGTTCTGCAAGTGCCTGCAGTTTTTCCCACCAGCAGCTGAAATCCGGTGCTTCCTCAATGGTTCCATGATCCTAGAAGAACACCTCGGAAATGGAAGCAACGTGAAGACATTTAAGAAATTAGGTCATGAATTCCCCTTATGGAAATCGATGTACAGCAATGATTTAGCTGGAAATGGAAGTGATATCTTCGCTTCAGTGAATCTTGCAATTGTAGTTGTGTAGGCTAAGTGAACCTTGGGGTATTGGGAGATGATACCAAATTGACCATGAGTTCTTGCAAAGATGAAGAGGTTTTCGGTTTACTTCGCTAGCAGCTTATATTGGAAGATGATACCAATTACCTGACCATGACATCTTGTACAGAGTACAAGGCTTTCAGTTTACTTTGCTACCTTAGCTGTTATAGTAGAATCTAAATTGTAGATAAAACTATAAATGTCTGATGCACATAGTCCTAGAAGCACCCTGGCTACAAGCTTTGACAGGGGCAATTCTTCGATGTATCATCATCCTGAAGCTGGTTATCCTTCCGTAAGTTCATCTCTCAAAACTTACATATTGAGTGTCCTGCTCATCAGGCAATTTCTTGTATGCTGTTGTTTCCTTATCTCGACGTGTCCTGCCTTGTGAAGCACCGAAATGTCCACTGCAACACACGAAAAACCGGTGAAAGCCCAATCGATGTTGCTGGTATAACAAGATTCTCAGTGATCTTTATCAACGCCGAAATTCACAGGATTTTGATCCATACAAGGGAATTGACCGTTCACAATAATCCTATCGACTTCAATGCAGTTGAGTCTCATTTAACAAATGAGTAGAGAACTAATATGGAATATTACGCTTCGTATCATTGATGTAGAACTAGCGAAAGAGTCAGGAAATTGAGATTAGGAAAGCATTATCTGTTGCTGCACTAACTTAGTGAGATTTCCTATGTGCAGGGTCATGTGCTGCCGGGTTTACCTGTAAGCTCAACATGCAAGGGGAGATACAGGAGACATCCAATGGCAAGTCTCTCATATTGGACCATTGGAGCATCTGCAAGTCTATCCTTGTTTCGTTGTATTTTTGAGGAAGTAAGATTGCGAAATCTCCAGGACCTCAGAAAAGTTCAAATATTTTAAGGAAAGATATTGACTGATTGTGGCTGTGTCTACTATGTGAAGGACTTGAAGCATGACAAGGCAAGATACACTTGCAGAAGCCAAAATCAAAACTGGAGGATAAATCATCAATTCCAGTCAAACCTTGTTTCTTCGTTAAAATATTTGAGAAAGGTCAGCATGAAGACAACAAATAAGTCACAACTTACAACCCTCAGATAGGTGACAATTTCAGCCAGCACTTCATTTGTTGAGACGGAATACATGGACAGATTGACACATGGTTCCGGTCATTACTCGACAAATAGGTAAAGTGCGACAAGAACTGTAAACTGCATCCACAGGTGCAACCCGAGAGTGGATTGAAGGAATTTTCCACTAAGGAACAAAAACATTTGTCTCAATTTTGTTGCCGAGTACAGTACTCGAAAGTATCCAGAAGAATATGGATCCAGCCATTGCTAAACGCAGGAAAACCAGACAATTGCTAATGTCGAAGAACTTAGACTCAACGTATATGTATCATCATCTATGCCCTGAGACTCTTTTGGTGATCTACGTCTTCTGCCAATTCCAGGGAAGGAGTCTATTTCATCTTATATATACATTTTCTGCAACACACAAACTGGATTTCTTCAAGTTCCTGGTGGTTGATGTTCTTTAACATCCCTGGATGAAATCCATTGCAGTTGCTCAATGATCAACTGAGAGACACTTCGTAGCGGAATCCCATCCCTAAAAAGTCCATGTCCAATCCAGGATTTGGCATATCCTAATTTATCCGGAAAATGCTTGCGCAATGATCTGCTCCTCGACGATCCTAATTTCACAAAGCTGCCACACCAATGTATACAAGCATGCTCACCACGGACGCTGCCGCCGCAAGGGATGGCATCAACGCGGGGCTGGCTGCCGAAGATGGCCCAGGCGCAGGGCCACCAGGACCGGGCGCAATATATAAAGAAGAGGCGGGCGAAGGTGAAGTTGCAGCGGGTGCAGGAGCTGGAGCTGGAACTGAAGTTCGTGCAAACACCGCAGGCAGCAACACAAGAATCAGCATCATCACCACAGCCAACCCTCTCCTTGACATCACGTTGTTCAGTTTCTGAACAGCCGACGCCGCCATCTTTCCTGAAAAATTCTTCACACATGACCAAACTTAACGCTGCGTACACACAATCTGTGCGCACGTCTCCTGTGCAGAAACTCGAAGGAGATCGATCTCAGTGAGGATATTCAAGAACCTCGACAAGGATGCAGGGCAACCAGTTTTTGAATACTCGAGTGATAATTCAGATTGCAAACGATATGCAAGTGGTGTATGCTATGGATGCTGGAGGTGTATTTCAACTGCAATGGCGATGTTGAAGTGCAGCCTAAGTTGTCTGATAGTTCAATGGGATGCTGAGATTGATGTTTGAAGTGGTGATGAGAATTCCTTATATTTGTGAGTGTACTCGCTATACCGATTTGAGCGTGTTGAGTGAGGAAGGCGCGAGGAAGGAGATGGAAGAGCTGGAATCAGCCATGTCACCGAGTGACATGTCTTACCGATTATTTCAAAGTCAAGGGATTTGGAATTAAAACCGTATACCGACTTCAATCTATATAGGTTGGTACTTATGTTGTTGCCTAGTCTTTTAGGGCCATCTCCCACACTTTCAACACGGAATCATGTTATTAGTACGTGTAATATAACATGCAAACGAAATTCAAAATGTCAACCCTCCCCCACTCCCCACACACAAAACACACGCAAATTATAAGCTACTCCCTCCGTCCCAAATTGATTGTCCTACCTCCTGGATATTTTTGTTCCAAAATGATTGTCCGGTTTATCTGCCCGGCTAGAAATTTGAGGCTCAACGTCAAATATTTTCGCGCCAAACTTTTATCATTAAGAAGTCTTTTGACACTACAACTTCGGGGGGCGTTTCAAAGTAGTTGTTATTTTCTATTTTAAGAGTCATACCTACAACTACTCAGTCAATGGTCAGTGGGCCTTAATCCTGCCAAAGTTAGGAACATGGACAATCATTTTGGGACGGAGGGAGTACAAAATAGACCGGTGAATATATATATATATATATATGGTCATTCTTTTTAAGCATATTTGGACCCCACAAGCGCATTCATAACAATATTAAGTAGTGTGCGTTCGTTCAGGTGGGCCCCAAGAATATGCCCATGCCTGCCGTAGCTAGTGCAAATTCAGATTGAATCTACACTAGCTGCGGCATTTCAAGGTTAGATTCTCAAGGCCCACATGAACGGATGCACACTACTTAATAATTTTATATTCCGTCCCGTTTTGAGAAGCAGATGACTTGCTATTTTGGAAAGTGAATGACTACACTAAATATTGTATTTAGTATACCAATTTTATTTGTCTTGCTCAATACTCATTGTAAACTGCCCGTGTAGTGTCCACTAACACTAAATGCAACCTAATATTAGTTGTCATTCTTTGTATGAATTTTTTTGGGTATTATAGATTTACATGTTGCAATTAATGTTACTTACTAAGTGATTTTTCATACAAACAATCATCCATGACAATATTTATTACAAAAATGTTAGGATGGAGAATATACCAAACTGTATTCTGGGACCACCTCTTTATTTCACACATGTAGCTTAAGAATCCCATCAACAGCTCCACAGAGCAGGCAGGGTTTTGGGCAGTGGATGAAAAATAAGTAAGTTGGAATGACAACACTTGTAAACTTATTCATAACTACACTAAAAAGGACATTTAGTGTTTGATACACTAAATACGAACGCATACACTAAATGTCAATAACCCTATGAAAGTAAGCAACCTTAAATGTAAACTCAAACACTAAATATCAACTATGGTAGTATGTGGAAGTTACATGTTTGATTTTAGTGTTAGTAAGGATACGAAATCCATGCTTCATAGGAAGGGATGTGGCAGTAGGGAAGTTAGCAACACATTTATGTCTAACACTAATTGTCAAGGAATTGAAAATTAGTGTTGAGCATGGTAGGGTGAAAACAACATTAAATATATTCAAACACTAAATATCCTTTTCAGTGTAGTGTCATCAAAAAAGTTACCACAATGCCATAAAAAATCATGACACTAGATACAAAATTTAGTGTAGTTATTTGTATTTGCATGCAAATTTAGACGTGGATGAGAACAGGATGAAATGTAAACTTTAACATGATTTGAAAATGTAATGGATATTAATGGAAACTATTTAGGTTAAGCACCTTCTAAATTTCAGCATCAAGTGCACACAATTTTTTGCTATATAATTCTTTCCATCAAAATCTTCCTACTTGTATTTAAACTGGATCATATGATATTACTTACTTCGCAAACTTGGAATTCATCTTTTGGATAGAGTGGAAGATAAATAAGTATGCAGGTCATTATGTATGATTGGGTCATCAATACAATATGGAGTTTATAAACAAATTTTCTCATTTAATCGGTTCCTTCTGGGAGACCTCTTGAGCACAAAAACAATGATGCAGTACAGTTGAGGATGCCATCATCAATGAAATTTGGACTTCCAAAAAGGGTCAAATTTGCTTGAACCTCTACTCTCACAAAAATGTAAAATCTAGAAATGTCCTCGGTCCTATTACATAAAGAAACTACAAAGAAATACCACCTAGGCACCTACATGAGAGATTGACTAAGCAATGCCATGAGGAAACCGCAAGTTTGGAACTCATTCAATTTGTTGGAATTCCTGTTTATGTTCAGCCAACGTTTACTGTATCCATTTATCTATCTACCACATTGACAAGACTCATCATTGCATCTCATCACATTCCTTTTGAGCTCATCGCACCGTCATAGTGAAGAGGGAAGGACGTGCCAGAATATTAATTACACAGAAATCTCTACTCCCCACTGAGGAAATAACTTGTAATGAAGAATGGCATTGGTAATTACTGTTCAGAATGTTAGGGGCTTGACTGTGATTATGCTACTCATGTTGTTGGTAATTCCTGCATCACTTGCCACTGCAGTTTCAGTGGTTTTGTGAGCAGGTAGGTGTACATTGATGTAGCAGCTTTGCGATGAATGTAGTCAAGATTGGGCATCCTATTGCACGCACTGTGTAACTGTATGATTTAAGAGATGCAATCACTCGGTTGATGTTGTCTGGAAACTGCCATTTGGTTGTTCAGCAACAAAAATCACTTCTGATCCTAAACTTTCAAATAAATCCTGGAATGGCACCATTGGCCAGAAACCAAGACATGTTAAGAAATGTGTAAGAAAATTGATCATTTACTGCTGTTATTGCGATCTATGTGTGAATGTGCTTCAAAATTCTGCAAAGGGTGTGATCAAAGGATTTATGCACTGCAGTGTATGTTCCAATTGGACTAAGTTAGTCATTTAACTTAGGCCAGGAGCAGCACTGGGCACCAGTCCTCCACTACTGGTAAATTATGAGGGCATTAGGTTTCCAGCCTTTTGTAACGGCTGGAAATTTGTTCTTTCCAATGTAATACTAGTAAAATGTCTGGGTTCGGCAATAAATCAAAATTGCTAGGGGTTTGTTCTTGCCTTACTGGATACTAGGCTGTCAGTCTCTCTTCATCAATCTCTTCTCATGCCATTGTTTCCTACTTGCTTGAATGTGCCTACGTTGTCAATCACCAGATTCTTCATATAACCGTGCATACTGCATCTGTTCAACAGATTTGCATTGATCTATGTCAAAAACTAAATGTCACCAAATATAATTCCATCTAAGGGATCTTGACCTAGAAGTAAACATACTGTTTGTTGCACAGCATGCTCTAGGTTGGACTAAGCATTCCCTTACAGATCATTAGAACACCACATTTAGAGAATCTCTCCATTGCAATGTTACCAACCTTGCACAAGCATAGGGAACTCCTATGGACTCTGCTGAAAATCTACTGGTGGTCACTATGACTGAAACTTACAGAAAAGGATGCCTTTGGAACTTGCACCATGAAATCCCCATGAATGATTGCAGCAGCAGTCTTCATGAAACCTGCTGAGTAGTTGGCACAAATTGATGATTCTAAGGTTTGGCTAACTCGGTCACGTAATTTTAACTAACAAGTCAAATAACTCGTCATTCACAAAACTCGTTGCAATTGCGAAGCATAAAAGTTGGAAGTTGAGATCTCTGGCCATGCATCTGGTAACAAGATCGCATAATAAGAATTAACTAGGTAACTTTTGTTCATCACATGGAGTCTAATTTGAGGCACCTAGACTCCTGCGGATAGTGAGGAAATCCATGGGGGTTATGCCAGACCAGACAATTACGTAAACTGTGTGCCCAAACAATAATACACTTTGCAACAAATTGAGAAATGGAAGTACAGGCCAGACACAACGAGAAGAAAATGTAGACAGTAAGAAATGTTTTGACACTTCTAGTAATCATTGACTTACGAATTTTGATCTATATTTATAGCTGCACGACATAAAACATTGAATTGTGAATTGAATCAATGTTGAATGAATTGTGAGTTACATGTTACGTTAGCACTGAAAATGCATTAAACCCCAAAAGGTATGCTCCAACACTGACATAACGTTAAACATCTCAAACATTTAAACATCTGTCCACTTACATTTTAGGATGGAAGTGGTGAGTTGTAGTCAGGTTTCCTTGCGATGCATGGGACCAGTCCAACAAGAGATTCCCAGCAAAGGCTAGACAGGTGCAAGACAGACACTATATTATATTCACAAAGAAACCCACACATGAAATGTGGCAGCCAGTCTGCTCCGTTACTACTCGCGAGAAACAAACTCTCTTTGGACCTCTGGCATCTCCACCCTGTAGCCTTTCTGGCTTTTGATCGCTGCAATTTGGACAGGAATCGTCTGGGCAGCTCTAAATCCTCTTCCTCAACATCTTGGCTCTTCTTAAGGATTCCTCCATAGCTCCATCCTCCATCAATCTTTCAATTGCTGGTAGTAGAAGATGTGCACAACCGGCAGAGAGTCCTCAGGATCCACAATCGTCCTCAACAAGCGATGATTCAAGGGATGCCGTCTCTTACCCCCACAAAACTCAGATGGCTACCATCATCTTTATGCACCAATTTGATAGAACACTCATTTACAGCCTTGTTGTTAGTGTCTCATGTCTCACAATTCTTGGCACATACGATCCCTGAGGAATGGTTGTGGAGAGTGCAGGCTTGTCAGAATGTCGTTAACGGGTCACCCTAACTGGGGATGTAAACCCTAAACCCTAAAGGAAAGAGGGTGCAACTTCACACCTTCTTCCTGTCCTGTAGCTTGCACTGTGACATTCCAATCGCTTGCAATATGCAACCAGGATAAACCATTGTAATTAATAGAATGAGATTCAGCTAGAACCATCCTTTAGGGTTACGAAAGCCTTCAGTAGTTCGGGACCAAAGCGGTCGGCGAGAGCTCCAGAGTCTGAGAGCTCCAGAGCCTTCTCCTTCACAAATCCTTGCAGCTTCTTAACCTTCGCCTCCAGATCGACCTGCTCCTTCTCCAACTGACGGTGGACGCCGTGAAAGGGACGCCGAATGAATAGATCCGCTCCAGGCGACATCACCCACACAGGCGAGCTCCCATCATGGTCACCACACACGCGGCACTTGGCATCCGGTCCTATCTCTTCGATCAACAGACTCGCACCTGTCGTCCTCGCCTGCTTCCGTAATGCTGTCAACGCCTCCCGTCTTCCGTTTCGAGCTTTGTCGCACTCCACCAGCTCGTGCCGCGCAAGCAGTAGTTTTTCCGCAACCTCCTCTACCTCGGCAAGCGTCCGCTGCAACACTTGCACGTCGTTTTCCATCGTCGCCTGTCCGACCAGAATCCTCGCACCAAAGCTGTGCAAAGGGATGGATTGCAGGACCTAAACAAAACCCTAGTGCACTATACTACTTCAATTTCTAATTGTGCTCCACAGCTAGAATTATCTTACCAGTCAACCCTGCCCACTGAAAACAACACTTTAATTGCTAAAATCCTGAGCCCTGAATCACATGTACACTTTAAGCAAGGCATGTGATTTTAGCATAACTCCATACATTCAAGTCAGTAAGGCCTGAAGCTGCTGTGGATATTTTTCCTGCAATGGACAGTATCGTCTGTTCCAATGGCACTTCAATCCTGCAAGGCCTATCAACAAATGCCTATTCAGAATTGGAGACAGCAACCACAAGAAAAAATTCTCTAGCCAGTAAATGTATCCAATTGCATATACAGTTCCAGCAAAATCTAGTCAAATGCAGTATATTGAATATGGCAGAAAATGCTCTTAAGAGATTCCCAGATTTTTGATAATTCAAGAAAGTCACGTACAAGTCCAGTTCAAATCCTTTGCAGTAAGAAGAGTACATGGAGATTTTTACAGAAGATTGCAAATAGCCTAGACAGGTACCTGCTTAAACAAGCATGTGACTATCCTAAATATAATCAAATTACATTGCACTATGTACTATCTCCCACTCGTACGAATTTTGAGAAGCGACAATTCCGATGGCAAATCTGGATCGATTTAAAAAAACTCATGGCGACCCACAAAGACAGACACAAACAATGACGACCCTAGCTGGTGATGTAAACCCTAATCCTGAAGGAAAGAGAGCGATTTTTCACACCTTGTTCATGTTCTGTAGCTTACAATGTCAACTTCTTCGTCGCGTGTGATGTGTAACATTTCCTACGTGTCTACCACATCGTAAGAGGAAACAAGCTTCACAACATCGAAGCAACGCATTCGGAGGAAATGAACCCTAAGTTGAGTTAACAAGAGAGACAAAGTTCTCAAGAGCGCTCTTTGTCGTTGCCAATACGGTTCCCTTCGTCCACGGAGCTCAGCGCAGGGGATAGGGGGTGAAGTAAGGGCCCCTTTACACCTAGAGGCCGGGCCAAACCCCCTTGAGGCCGATTGCATGAAATTTCAGCCCTTTATGGGCTGGAGGCCGGCCTCAACTACACATTATAATAAGATTATAACGGGGGCCAATTTTCCCATATGTAAAGGCCTTAGGGCCAAGAAGCTAGGCCGATTCAATAAATCTAGCATAATCCAACGGATCTAGCATAATCTAGCATAAAGCCGTTTAGATTTCCACATAATCCAACGGATCTAGTTCGCTCAAAAAATCATACTTTATTTAAGAAGGTTTTTTTAGTGAAATATGACATTGGCCCCGAGGCCAAGAATTGGCCCTCCATTTTGGGTGCACCCAATTCAACGAGCTCGGGCCGTGTCATAACATACATTTTTTAATTAAAAAATCATACCACCAAATCGGCCCGGCCTCTAGGTGTAAAGGGATTGGGACCGATTTGAGCCTTTTGGCCAATCACAAGTGAGGATTTCAAGCCTCTTACACAACGAATTGGCCTGGCCTCTAGGTGTAAAGCGGCCCTAAGTTAATTTATGTGGGTGTCATTCGGTTGGTTTTTCACTTACACTAAATATTGTATTTAGTGTCACCAATTCTATTTGTCTAGCTCAATACTAATTGTAAACCGCCCGTGTAGTGTCACTAACACTAAATGTAAACGTAACATTATTTGTCATTTCTTTTAAGAATTTTGGGCATCATAGATTTACAATGTTACAATTATTGTCACTCACTAAGTGATTTTTCATCCAAATTTCAATCATTCATGACAATTCTTCATCACGTTACTGTTAACATGTAGGACATACCAAAAGTGGATGAACCAAAAGTGAGTTGGGATGATAGTATTTGTAAACTTATTCATAAGAAGTGGTGTTAGAAAAGTTACCATAGTGACATAAAATACCATATGACACTAAATACAATATCTAGTGTAGCTTGAACCCAACCTGGCCTATTTCGCCCGTGCATATGGATTAATATCATGAATGCACCCAACCTCATACGCCCATGCACCCATATGCCCATGCCCATGCGTACTCACCATATGCATGTATGTTCATGCCGATGCTCATGCTCATGCTTATAAGCCCCCCATTACCCAGTGCCAACTTGCCATCATGGAGCCCTTTACCCCCAAAAAAATCATTTTTTTGGGCTTTTTAATTAAATTGTCCTACTTTGTCTTGTTGCCCATGTCATGTCGCCACCTTAGCTCCATGCCCCATCACCTCCCCCTACTTTCCCCCACCATTCCACATTTGTTGCCTCTTTCTTTTTATCACATGTTTGTTTTGGGGAAGAATTTTTGACACGTGGCCCTTTTTCTTTGGAAAGCTAGTTGAACATGTGTCCATCTTTTGTAGGATCACCACCACCACGAGCTCCATTGTGTGTGTGTGTGTGTGTGTGTATATATATTGTATGTATATTCTCCAATTTCTACCAATCATAGTTATGCAACAAAGTTTGCGTTGCATTAGCAAATCTATTACGAGGCATCAACATAAATTATATTGAAAATTGGATTTCCCTTGATTTAGTTATGAATATTAGAAGTGCATCATGTGTGTTGATTTTTGAAATGAATGCCTAGGTCTCCCACTTGTGTTGACTATTGAGTCTAAAATGAGCACGTAGTTGTCATGTTGAATTTTGTTCTAAGATCTAACCTAACCACACACCACTCAAATACATGTGTCCAATTAAGATAAATAACCGAATAAGGTCCACGTGCCTTAGGGGGTAGGCGATATAGGATGGAGCCAAGGCCACACAATTTTTTTTAATTCTTATAAATTAATAAGTCATGCACTATTGTATACGGAGATTCCCTCGCATGACTCCACATGACTGGATGGTCTTGTAGATCAAAAACATGTGGGGAATATCGTAACCATGCAGTGCCATGATATTAAAACTTAGAAAGGATATAAACTTATAAAGTAAGGCTTTTGACAGAAAGCGGAGGAGGCGGAACCGAAGGACAGTTTTCATGTTCTTTTGCTATAGAGCCTCACTTTTACCCTTAATGTTATTAAAGACCACATCATTCCTCCAACCTCCTTAGCACCGGGTGGAGGTCCTTTTTGAAAAGAGAATTTATGGGAGTGCGCAAGGTTTACTTCATAATGATTTTTGAGAATTGGATTTGACTTATCATACTTTTTACAAATTTTTATTGAACTCGTGATAACCAACCCCCTTGTTTGTGAACCTTGGGGGGGGGGGGTTCACTCCCTCTTATATTAATGCATACATGTGCGCTCGGGGGCTATTTATCTAACCTAACCACACACCACTCAAGGGGCTATTTATCCAAGCTTTTTCAACAGAAAATTACCTCTTTTCATCCACTAGCATAGACCCTACCCTAGACCCGCTACCTCTAGTAATTGTTTCCACGCTATTTTACATGTACTAACTAGATAAAAGAGGCCATAATATGTGATGGTATTTTACATGTAAACATGTTTCATTATTTAAAAACCCCCTATATTATATATGTGTTTTTTTGCAAAAATTATCTACAATGAATATATTAGACCCTATTTTGAATCGCATGTTGTTTCTACGATTTTCTCTAGTAACCCCCCCCCCCCGAGCTGTGAACAGTTTTCCAAATGGAATCAGCATAGTTATGAGGAAAATACATTTACATTATATATATATAAGATAAACCATAATGAGACTTCTATCAATATTGATATTATTATATTACATGATGCTATTGCTATAAGTCCTTGAGTGATCTATATACACTAATGTGGATATACTAAAAATAGACTGTAACTATTATAGTTGCAAGTTCGCGATAACTACATTGTATTGAAAGTTATAGTGAGAACGAAACTACCTCATAAAGGGGAATGAAGAATGGAGAGAAAATGTTAAGTTTAGAAGGAATGTCGCAAGGATGTCTCTTCAAGAAATAAGAAGGTTAAGGGAGTGGAAGGTTTGTAGAGGTATTGTCATACATGTGGAGAGGAAATCCTCCCTACATGATAAAAGAATGTCCAACAACAACTTGATGATTATTAAATTGATTGCTACCTATGTCTTGTCGGAAAGCAACTCCAACAACGGGAAGCAACAAATAGGAGGGTAGTAAAAGAATCAAAAGAGATAAATTTTGGATTAAGAGTCATTAGGAGTGTGAGAATTGATCATTGAGGTACTTTGTTACTTGGTTGCTTATAAAAGAGTTACTTGGACTACTTGGTTAATTGGCTACTTATTAAAGAGCCATTTGAAAGAGCTACTTGGTTACTTATAAAGGATTTACTTGGATTACTTGGCTACTTGGCTACTTGGTTACTTAATTACTTGGTTATTTATAAAAGAGTTATTCAAAATGATTTCCTAGTTACTTGGCTATATGACTACTTGGTCACTTACAAAAGAGCTACTCAAAAGGCTTACTTGGTTCTTCAACAACAAGAGACTTAGTCTACTAGAGCTACTTGGTTCTTCAACAACAAGAGACTTAGTCTACTAGAGCTACTTGGTTCTACAACAATAAAGAGATACTTAGGGCCACTTCACACACGAGACTGAATGCCCGCGACCATTACACTTCAAGCACTCTCATTGGTGGAAAAGGCGGAGCCAGTCCAAGTTAGCTTCACACTATGCTTGAGGGACCAACGGAGTATGTGAATGCAAGATGGATCTAAAGTCCACATGGATTCCTACATGGCATCAAATGGATCATGTTTCATGGTCACTTGGACTATTTTCAAAAACCACCTCTTGGAGGTAGGCTTAACACAAAACCGGGAGACCTTGGCACTCCGAATGCTCACATCTGTTGATTTATTCTATTTCATCATGTGTGAGGACCCGCATGGATAGAAATTCATTGAAATAACATCTGGTTGAGGGTCCTGTCACATATGACTTCACTCTACACTTGAGGATCCGTGACCACACTACATGAATTTGGAGGTGTCTTGGGACGGCCTTTGGACACTTTCTTTTAGGCTCTCACAATTTCATGGTCACGGCTCTTGGCTCGTGTGTGAAGTGGCCCTTAGTTTACTAGAGCTACTTGGTTCTACCACAACAAGAGACACTTAACCTACTAAAGCCATATGGCAATGACATTGGTTAGAGAGTTGTTGGATCTACAATGACAAGGAAGGTTACTTAAGGTTATAAAGAGGTAGAAAGTAACACTTGAGCTAAAAGAGAAATTCCAACACAAATTGAGAAGAATCTAGTATTTGAATAGAGGAAGACTTCTATCACTACAAAGGAACTCCAAAGAAGCAAAGAGGAGACAACGGCGGCACATGAAGAAGATCATTACTTGCGAAGAGAGATTGATACAACCTTAACACTTAAGGCTAAAGAATGACTACTTGAAGAGATATCACGGAATAGAAAAGTCACTTTGACAAAGATCCTAATGAGTGATTGACGGTTAATATTAAGAAGTTCCATCAACAATAACCTAAGGTAGAGAAACTTCTAAAAAATGACTCAAAGGTTGTGATAAGAAGAACAAGACACCATTGACAAGTAAAAGAAGTCATTTATGAAAGTTGGAAGAAAGATAATAAGCAATCAACAAGAAGATTAGGTAGTTTAGTCATTCTTAATTTGGATGACACTTTAAGTCATTACGATACAGTCAACCCTAGAAACAAGTGGAGGTAGTTGAGCTTTACACTATGAAATGCTTCACCTCCAAGCGCAACCTCTTTGAACATGAAACCCACAAACTCATTAAAAGAGATTTAATTTGGGGCATAAACTTCAAATGAATTTGGTCTGCTTCATTTAATTGACCTCTATTTGTTGGTCACCTCATGCTAACATGCGTCCGGGTTCCAACCAATACCTCCACGTGAACATTGTTTAGTGCACATGGTGTGTTATGTGGACCCACAAACATGTGAATAATTATTTTTCAAATGTATTGAGCTCCCATCATATTTAGGTTGAATCTTGTGTATATTGCCTTCGTCACACGGGCACATGCCGGTGTTCCCTTGTATGGCAAAGGGTGTGGTGAATTTGCAACTCGTTTGCAACAGTTTGGCACTTGTTGATTGAAATTTTCTCAAAGCAACATGAGAGTGACTCATATTTATGTAACTCTAGAGATGTTTTCAAAAAATCTTGACTTTTTGGTTGCCTCAATTTTATGGACTCATTTGTTGATCCAATTTCCAATATACCTAAATTTTATGGGAGATATGCGAACCTCTAGTGGTGACTTTAATGTTTTGATATTAGAATATGATGGGGGAAAAATGCATATGTCTTGATGGAAAATCCATATAATAATCAAATGATAGATACTGAAAATGTTTCAAAACAACTGCTAGAATATTATCATTTAGATCTTCTCTACATATTCTATAGGAGGATTCTACCATACAATTCTACCATAGGATCCTACAATACAATTGAGGATGTTGCAATTTTGGACTAGGACTTGGTCCAACTTTACTTAAATATCACATAAACAATACCTCTCCCTTATGTATACTACTAGCTTGGACCCGGGCCATTGCATGTCCATGCATATGAATGGATGAATATCACAAATAAGCCCAAGCCCGGTCCTCATACACCTATGCACCCATGCAACAACATGCCTAATGTGTGTGCGTACCAGCCATATGCATGTATGCCCATTCACATGCTCATAAGCCCCCCAAAGTCCACCACTATGCCCCCACTTTAACATATCACAAATGATTTTTCTTTTCATTTTTTGCTAAATTATCCTACTTTGTCCAATTGCCAATACCATGTTGCCACCTTAGCACCATGCTTGCCACCTCCCTCTAGTTTCCCCCACCCTGCAGGTCACCTTTTGCACTTTGAGTGCCTCACCTTTCCACATAATTTTGTTTCCTATTTCTTTTGCCACATGCTTGTTTTGGTTTAGTTGTTTTGGCATGTGGCCCTCTTTATTTGGGAAAGGGAGTTGGACATGTGTCATGATTTTCCCCACCACCACGTTGCTCATTGTATATAGATGTACATTAATGTCTCAAGTAATACCCCTTTTCACACTCACGTTAGTTTGTACATGGTATGAAGAATCCACCCCCCAAGCTTCCCGAGGTTAGAGGTCTAAGGGCCCAACCCCATTGTGGGATAGGTGGTGACTTGCTCATATGGCTAGGTTGGCAAATTTGATTTACACAACTACTCATGTGAGAGGATCACCCATCTTGCTTAAAATGAACATTCTTTGCCAACACTACAAATTCTGAGAATAATGAGAGGGGAATAAGAGCACGATTCAAGTAAAAAGGATGAAATATTCAGGGCCCCTTAGAGCAGGCTCAACTTGCTAAGTAATGTTATGGTCACCGGAACCCGAAGAAGAGAGAGAGTTGGAACATGAGCGGGAAGAGAGCGAGTATTTGTTCCCAATCTCTCCGAATAATCTATTCCCAATACAGAAGTCAAATTTTTCCATAACATCCATCATGGTAAGTTGGTAACCTAATTCTCTAAAAAATAATACCAAATTATGATCATAACCACAAATTGTGGCTCACAAATTGTCTTCTATGACACATATAATACTAGTGTTGCACAACCACAAAAAAGAAAGACATTAAAACTATGTTAATTACAAGCAACCTTGTCCACTATAACCATATGTCCGTTGCGATATGTCCGTTGCGACTTGTCCATTGCGACAACTCGGGGGGATTCGATTGCCAATCAGATTCTGTTTTTGGGTTGCGCCATTGCAGTTCTCAGACTCACATCTGTCAACCAAACTTAACAATATTTATTCAAACTTTTTTTGAAGCCTGGGGTTACAATAGGCATGTCGCAATGGACGGTTGAAATGAACAAGATCATTTCTTCTAGTGACTGGACCTGAGGCGTTCTAGCTGTACGTTAGGAGATCATGACCTGCAACTTAATTACCTGCAGCAGTAACTTAAGCACTCCAGGAATCTCCACAACCCACTTGAGTCTCTCATGTTTAATTGTGCCGCTCTCTAATCTCTACATGTGTAAGTTAATGTGTAAATATGTGTGGCCAAAAGTCTCTGCAAGTTTGCAACTTCAGAGAACCAGAACTAGAGGATTTCGGTGGCAAGAATCAACGGAAGCTCGTTGGCGGAGCTGGTCTAGTAATATATCCTCTGCAGGTGGAATTCCAAGCTGGAGCAGCCCTTAATGAAGGAAGGGCTGAGAGGGAATCATGCTGTCTACTCTGTCTTAGATTTGGGAGCATTCATCTTCACATTCGAAAGGTTACGGATTTTGGGTTGAGTTTTCAACAAGTAGTTGGCTAGTTCTGCAGTTTGAATCACGAGTCATGGGAATTAAGGGTTAACTTTAACTCGTATACAAGTATCCATCCTGTGACTACTGCCTGCACAACCATGGTCGTCGAAGCAGATTCAGCTAGTACCGGAATTGGCACAGAATTAGAAATTAAGGCCAGAAATGGCAGTGCAAATACAAGAATTAGATCGAAAACGAGAAACATTGGTAGAAGAAGAGTACTCACCTTGGTACTTGTCAACTTGGCCGCCGTGCTGGAGCGAGCGGATGAGGCCCTCCTGCCGGCTGTCTACGATCAGGTCTCAGCCTAACCCTCGCGCGCGCGCACACACACACACACTCATATATATATTATCTGGCCCTATTTCCCCCTAAGTTTAGACTTAAAGTGCAGGTTGCAAGAGATTCAGGACAGAGTAATATTGCAGATTTTGGAGTGTCTATGGACTGTGTGATTAGGTTGAGTGGCTGGTGCTAAGTTGGTTATGTAATTGGCAGATTCTGAGTTCTGTCCATTCAGAATAAATTACCTGCAACAATGTAAAGCTCAGGGTAGAATTTATTTGGCAGATTTTGCAGCATCTTACTTCAAAGAATTTGAGCTCCTCCAACGTTGGAGCACAAATTGTGTCCTGTCCGAGTGGCTGGAGTCGCTTGAGAATTTGTTTAATTCCAGGTAGCTTCGATGTTTCACTCTGCACTCTAGGCCGCCCAGTGTTGGCCGAGTGAATGAGTGAGTGAGACATTTGAGCTATTGCAGATTCATTGTGATAGTCAGCTATGGCATGCGCCGAAACTAATCTTTTAGTCGCTATGGTGGTGGGCACGAAAGTGCTGCCGATTTCTGCCTTCTTGCAGGTGATCCTCATGATGAACCTGCAAGGTTGCAGAAGTTTGTCGTCGAATTGAGTCTTCCTGCAAAGGTGCAATTCATGGAGCCACAAGTTCGGTGCACAAGAAGTTAGATTTTCTTGGGCTTCCAACTTCTAATATTGGGCGTTCAGGGAAAGAAAATCATGGAGTTGCAAGATCGGCTCCTACTAACTTGATTGGTTTTGTGCAAAATGGTGCGCAAGGTAGCATGAATCTTTATAACGTCCAGCTGGAATTGAATGGCTAATTCTGTTGCAGCTATGGCTAGTCAGGAACCTGCAAGGTTGCAGAAATTTGTTGGAGACATTCAGTCATCCTGGAAATTAAAGGTCCATATCCATGGAGCTACTAGTGCACTGCTCCAAGTTCGGTGCACAAGAAGTTAGATGTCTACATTTGGACTTTGAGGGAAAATCATGGAGATTAATCAGCAACTCCTAACTTGATTTAATTAGATTTGTGCAAAATGGTGCACAAGGTGACATGAATGTCTATAACGTCCAGCTGGAATTGAATAGCTCCAAGTTCGGTGCACAAGAAGATAATTCTCTTGGGCTCTTGCAATGTCTACATTTGGACTTTGAGAGAAAATCATGGAGTGTGATCAGCTCCTACTAACTTAACCTAATTAGTTCTGTGCAACATGGTGGACAAGGTGACATGTAACGTCCAGCTGGAATTGAATGGCCAATTTTGTGTCTGCAGGTAGGCAAGGCGTTCGGAGTGACACCAGCGGCACTGGGCACACTGACAATGATCCGGTCCTTTGTGCAAGCACTTGCATCTCCTTTGGCAGCATTCCTGGCGATCAGACACAACCGCATCCTCATCATTACCATCGGCGCTGTCGCATGGGCCGTGGCCACTGCCGCGGTGGGCGCTTGTACTGCCTACTGGCAGGTAATTGGTGAATCTACTAAGTGTTAGGCACTCCATGACCAAACTCTCTTGAAATTTATATCCTACAAATTGATTAAATGTTCATCTTCATCAACAGTCTTCAATGTGAATTAGCTCAAGTAGCGTTGTTGAATACGAAGCTCGAGTAACGTTGTTACGTATGCTGCAAATGTTCATCATCGTGAACAGTCTTGAATATGGATTAGCTCGAGTAGCGTTGTTGTAATGTGATATTGAGATTTTTGAAATGTTCATCAGCATTCTTGAATATAAGCTCGAGTAGCGGTGTTACGTGACATTGAATTTTTTGAGTACCCTATGAAGCTAGCCCTCGTGCAATTATTCTGCAAATGTTTGTCATCAATCAACACTCTTGGATATGAAGCTTGACTAGCGTTGTCATGTGACATTAAAAAATGTTCATTACCCCATGACCTAACCAACTTCTTGCAATTATGCTGCAAATTGTTCATCATCATGAACAGTCTTGAATATGGTTTAGCTCGAGTAGCGTGATTCTCATGTGACATTGAGATTTTTGAAATGTTCATCAGCATTCTTGAATATGAAGCTCGAGTAGCGTTGTTACGTGAAATTGAAATTGTTTTAGTACCTTATAAGCTGACTTTCTTGTAATTATTCTGCAAATGTTCGTCATCGATCAACACTCTTTGAATGTGAAGCTCGACTAGCGTTGTCATGTGACATGTTCCAAATATACTGCTGCAGAGGTTCCTCATTCAACAGTCTTGAATATGATTTAGCTCGACTAGCTAGAGTTAATGTCATCATTCATGTGCCAACGAAGCTTTTTGTTGAGTGTGGTGCAGATGGCCATAGTGAAGGTGTTCAATGGCATTGGATTGGCGATGGTGGTGCCTGCAATTCAATCCTTGGTGGCCGACTCCCACAAAGAAAATGCACGAGGGTTAGGGTTTGGGTGGCTCCACGCAGCTGGTCAGTTCGGAACTCTGACAGGCGGTGTTTTTGCAACACTGCTGGCAGGCTACAAGGTCGGATCTCTACCCGGCTGGCGGTTTGCGTTCTTCGCCGTCGCCATCCTCAGCTTGGTGCTCGCTGCTGCCATTTACACACTTGCACAAGATGTCAAACCCCCTCCAATCTCAGCCGCCACACTCGTAAGGTAAAATACTAATTATTTGTTGGAGTATTAGAGTATATATATAATATTTATGTATGAGACTCCATATCTCATTGATACCTAGGCTTAGTTTCTCTTGGAAAGGGAAATTATAGGGCAGTATCAATCACACAAATGTATTTATGTATGGATATCAAATTTGATGTAGTTTACTTCCAAGCAAGAATATGGGTAATTACAGAACAGAATAAGCTGGTACCCGCTGAATAAATTAAGTTCTCCTATTCTATATGAAATTCAGGGGTCTCCGTAGGGAACATTGGCGCCATTGAGCATGACATTCTTGGGATTTTTTTTGCAGTGATGAGAGTTTGGTCTTAGAAATCAACAAATCTGCAGCGCCAACCTCAACTCCTGCTCCGCAAAAGGAAGGTCAATTTAGGGAGCTCTGGAGAGGCACCAAAAAAGTGTTGAAGGCAAGTTTCTTCTCCTTTATTTACTCCCACATATCTTCAACATTGCGCTGAAAAGGGTGCGCGTGACCCTTCATTATGGAGTCCATATTAGAATTTCCACATTCAGAAGATGCAAATACTACCACTTACAGAAGGCTTGTCCTCACGCTCAGCCTGAAGTTCCTGCAATCTGTATATTCCCTTGTCTTCATAATCCTTGCACTTCTCCTAATTCTACCGCTTAATTCAGATACATGCGTTGTATCTGCAACTTGAACACACAAAACTCCAGCTTCAAAGAAGCCAACGTGAAAAATAGGCTCCACATTTGAGCGCTAGCCACACCTACCTCGTTGATGATTCTGTGGGTGGGTGAGAGAATCATCAAAATAAACATAACACAATACGATCGAAATAGAGAAACAAGGAGTCACATTACCGTCCGTAATTAATGGTGACCTTGCCATGATCTAACCACTACGTCCGGTAATGGACCCGTGTTGTCCTGTCGTACTTATCTTGGTTGTAGTAAGCACCCAATACTTACCTCGCTGCTACCGCGGCTCAATACGTTGGGCGCTCACTCCAGCATGAGGCAAGTCTCCTTACATCACTACTTAGTTTTTATTGCAACTAGACTACAGATGAAACTCCAGCTTTCCATTTGATAATCTTGTGCGTGGGTGAGAAAAATCATCAGTATCAACATAACGAGCTGGGATGGAAAGAAAGACAGAAAGAAAGACGATGAAACTGATCGCTACATTCTTCATTCGATTGCAGGTTCCGACATTCCAAGTGATCGTAGGGCAGGGCCTTGCGGGCCAAGTGCCATGGCAGGCCATGTCGTTCACCACCCTGTGGCTGGAGCTGCTCGGGTTCGGCCACCTGCGCGCGGCGCTCCTTGTGGGCCTCCTCTCGGTCGGCAACATGGCGGGCTCCCTCTTCGGCGGCCGCCTCGGCGACGTGGCCGCGACGCGCCTCCCAAACACGGGACGCATCCTGTGCTCCCAATTCTCCACGTTCGTTGGCATCCCGCTCTCCGCGATCCTCCTCCTCGGCCTACCAAAGAACCCAAACTTCACATACGCATACGCCCTCGTGCTCTTCGCCATGGGCTTCCTCATGTCGTGGAACTCGCCCGCGACCAACTGGCCGATCTTCGCGGAAATCGTCCCGACAAGGCTGCACACGACCGTGTACTCGGTCGACCAGATGATCGAGAAGTCGCTCGCGTCAGGAGCTGCACCACTCGTCGGGATTTTGGCGCAACGGTTGTTTGGTTACAGCTCGAGTTCAAGTTCGAATAACCTGAACAATGCAGCAGCCCTCGGCAAGGGCCTCCTCGTGCTCATCGCGTGCCCCTTCTTCGTGTGTTTGTTAGTGATCAGCATCCTGTACCGCACATACCCAAAAGACAGGGACCGGGCACGATCCGAGGAGACAGAGAGGAAAGAAAGAGAGATGACTCCGATGTTGCCACCGGCGTGAATTAGGTAATGGATGCGAGGAGCCGCATCAGGGGCTGCGCCTCTCGTCGAGATTTTGGCACAGCTGTTGTCTGGTTACAACTCGAGTTCAATTCATTTGACACACGACCAGCTGCACAATGCGGCGGCCCTGGCAAGGGCCTTCTCGTGCTCATCGCATGCCCCTTTTTCATGTGTTTGTTGGCGATCAGCATTTTGTACCGCACATACCCAAAAGACAGGGACCAGGCGCGATCCGAGGAGCTAGGGAAGAGAAGAGAGACAGAGATGACTTTGATGTGCCACCAGCATGAATTATTATGAACTAGGTTTGAGCCCGTTCACTGGTTCTTCATAACAACGCCCCGGAACGGAAGAATGCCGGCTGGACCCACGCATCAGGCTCAATCGCTATAATTTTTGTCGGTGGCTCCGGAAAATCCTTCGGGGTCTGAATAGATTGGGTATATTATGGTCTAGCTTTCAACTCTTTTATAAAAGAATCAATTATCAATACTTCACATTCTTTGATCGAATAGAATCTTAGCTTCAACTATTTCTATGTAAAGCCATGTGTATTGTAAGATATATTTTTTGAACATAGGACCCACAGTTTTATGAAGCTCATATAGAGTGAACACGTGAGACACAATGATGAGACTACTCCTTTCTAAAATAATTTTACCTGATTTAGCATTTCTTTGTGTTAGTTGTTTGGTGTATAGTGTGTGATCATGCTCTAATGGATGTAAGGAGCCATGCCATGTGGGTTGAAGTAGGCGCCCAACCTACCAAGTTGTGGTAGTGGCAAAAGTAGATATTATCAACCGATGGCATTGCGACACATGTGTATTTTCATATATTATATATATATATAGTGGTCAAGTCATGGCAAGATCATCCATTACAAGTGAAAATGTGCCTCCTTTTATCCAATCGGTATTAGATATGTGTAGCCTGACCACTATGGTGTGGCTTCATTTTCGAGTTGGTGTAACTCTCTATATGTAATACCGGAATGAGTACCACGGGAATTAGAGGACCCTTGAAGGTGTGCACCCCATTTCAAAGGCGAACCCCGTGAACGGGCATCGCAAACAAGCTAGCCTACACATGTTGCCCCCAAAGGAAAGACCCTTGGCTCCCACGTACATGGTTGGTTGACATTGCAATGTATTTGATTCTGTTGGATTAGACAATGTGCTTAAATTAATAACAACCTTCTTCCTGTGTTTGTTGGTGATCAAAGTTTTGCACCACATTTACCTAAAAGATAGTGACTAGGTGCAACCCAAGGGTCCTTTTGTGACTTGATGAGTTAAGGCTGTGTACTAGGCCTTATGTGGTCACTCTTCTTCAATTCATGGCTATATTTGTGTGGTATATGATGAAGCTTGTTCGTAAGAACAAACACCAAATAGATGTCACGTGTTTATATAATGAGATTAAACTACATGTTCATAATATAAACACCATTCTAGGTTTAATCACTAACACAAATGGGAGGGCCTATGCAACAAATAGTAACACATGTATGATAACCTAGTTTAAAGATTTAAGAAAATATGAAATTCATTGACAATGGAGGCAGCTTGTCAAGTCAGATTGACCTATGAATTTCAAAAGAGATTTACTTTGGACAAGGGTTGTGCAATATAAAAGACCTCTAGAAATCTTCAAAGCACCCTCCATCATCTTAATTCTTGACGTAGAAAAAGCGGAAACAATGAATGACCACTACTGATGCACTAGACTAGGGGTAGAATGATTATTGTGTAGACCCAAAATGGCTAATTATAAAAGTGGTGGCTTGAAAAGGATGCAGTGATAGGTGGGATGCAATGATTGGCTAGATAGGTGTTGTTTCACGCCACTTGCAATCGCTTTTGGGTGCCATTGAGTTAACAATTTTGTGTGTATGCAGAGCAAGATACATTTGATGCTCAAATTAGGGAGACCTTGCTATACAAGTAGGGGAATTGACTTGCCTCTTTGGGAAAATGTAACTAATTATTTACATGGAATAAAATCATGAAACAACTTGCATTCCTCACTATTTCCTCTACTACATCTCTGAAAAATATTGCTCAAATTTCAAGCCACTCTTTCTGGCCGAATCAGCTTATTTTCACCGTTTTCCACATATCTACCTTAGAGTCACTCTCAGCTTGAGAAGGTAAATGTGCATTTGTTTGCATCTTCCATTCTGTCAGCTTGCACGTCTTCGGTAGCAAACACTCAGTTGATAATTTCCTTCTAGTTACTTATGCATAGGTCAGGACATGTCCAGCAAAGCAGTGGCTTGTTCACGCTGGTTTACTAGCTCTTCTTCGAGCATTGCAATGGTTGCATCCTTGCTTTCCACCGCCGCTCGTACACGTACAGCAACACATTCCATCTCTGTTGCCTACACAATGACCCAAACATTAAAAACGTATGGACAGAATAGAAGCAGATGTGAGAGATCCACCGATAAAAACCCCTGGATTTTTTTAGCAGCTTGACCCATAACTATAAGCCAATGTTGCCCACACATTCAGTTGGGTCCCGTGTCATGTCCACATTGATTAGAATCTTTGATGAATCATACGTGTCCTACCAAGACTTTTTATTTTAACAAGAACTGCCCAATCGCATAGGCACTTATGGGGTTGGGCTTGTGGTTTTGTAGGCATCAGTAAGTTACTCTGACTCAGAGAAGCCAGGAATCAGTATTCAAGAAGATCAGGTCATTAAAATGGAAGAGGTTGTCATCATAGGGTTTACCCAAGTTTTGAAGTACTAGTGGAGCAAATATTTTGATATCATGGATTATTGTTTGTACGATTTACCTTCTGCATCTTGTAGCTTTGCATTTCAAGGGCGTGTTGCTTTGTCAAGTCCTCTTTCACTCTTTCTTTCTCCTTCTCTTTTGCCACTACTTGTAATCCTGCAACCAGATTTATGTGTAACTAATATCAAACCTGGCCTGCTATCCGACAGTTTCTTCATGCATTGAAAAATGTGTGACTCGTCAAGTTCATTAGTCTAGTGACTGAAATCTTACTGCACTCTTGTAGTCGGTCCTCGTACGAAGCCTTCAGCTCGTCCATTTTTGAGTTCCATTCTTCATCCTGCTTTCACACATCTTAAACCCTCATATGCTGCTTGAGATTTACTGAAAAGAAATTTGAGTTATCCTTTGATTCAACGGGCCTTTATGGTCAGGAGTTGGTTATTTTGCATACAACACTTTCCATGTTTGGTAAGTTTTTGGTGCATGGTTGAAATCGGTGCGAAGGTTTAGGGCTAAAATGAGTTTGGCCCTCATTGAACCAATATAAAATGTTCTTCCCTCCACACCGACTCCAAAATGCACCGAAAACTTACCAAACACGGAAAGTGCTGTACGCAAAATAACCAACTCCCGACCAAAAGGTCCAATTAATTAACAGAAAACTTCATTGTCTGGAAATTTCTATGTCATCAGGTGAGAAAGTTTATTAAGAGCAATAGGGTATATTAAGTGTGTGTTACCACAAAACAAGACAAAATACATATTCATTTGTAAAACCGAAAAGGAGAGAAAACGTGCCTTCTTAGCTACTGATTCTTGAGTATGAGCCATTTGCTTTTTCAGATTCGCAAGCTCCACTTCCAGACCCTTTATTTTGTCAACAAGATCCTTGACTGCTGCTTCTGCGTTTTCTGCTCTCTTCAGATTACCACCTTCGGCCATTCGAGCCTGCCCATACAAAACTGTTACATGTAAGGCGGTGTATATGCAAACGACTGCTTCCATCTGAAAATTTCATAAAAATTCCCTCTGGTTTTAATTTATTCTAAGCTCAAAAGAAAAACTAATAAAGAAGTCACTTATGCTTGGTCTGCATTATGATCTCTTAATCCTATTTGTTAAGGTGGCACTAATGCATTTTGACTGTGTTAATGTCAACTTATTGAGCACAATAATGTCACAAATATGACACTTTCTCTCAGTGAAAACTAAGAATGTCACAAAGATGGCAAACGAATATGATATTAAATCCAGTGGATTCTAGTAGTGTGGAGATACAGCTCAATTAGGGTGCCTCAAACCGAACGCCTTAACCCGAACCCGGATCCCATGGGAACTCTGAGATGGAGCCGTCTAAGACAGGAATAGTGCTCAGATGGGGTGACCTTCCTAGTATTGCTTTTCGGTGCACCCAATCATCGTGCGGGTATATATCCATGTGAACCAGGTATTTTCTACCAACCATGTGAGAACCTAGGGGCTTATCTTGGCGGAGAGAGAGGTGCGGGTCGGCTTGTCCGCGCTTGTTCAAGGTGTTCACCTTTGAAGGAGGCAATAGTCTTCGGGGCCTTTAATTCTCGTGATGCTCGTAGCGGATTTATTGAAACTTACACCCAGACTCCACTCACGTAATCACACGACACACGCATGCAACCTCTTTCAATTCAACCTTTACTACAGATTATCCTACTAGTGCTTACAACAGTGTTTCCGACCTCAAGCGGACAACCCTAAATACCCTGTTGAACTACCTAACTTCTTCCAGAAGGTTCTACAGAGTTCTACCTAGAGAGTTCTACTCGTACCTAATCGAAGTATCTTCTAGAGAGTTCGACTTACAAGAAAGTTCTATCAAACTAATTGTTCTCCTACAATGCTACACCTAAATTGATTGCGCCAATAGGATTGACATATAGACTTAGACCAACTCAAGTTGAAGCAACACCATGATTCACGTTAGTGGCAACATTGGAGTTATCTCTTTACCACTGGAGTTCTGCCGAATCTGATGGATACGAAACTGGACTTACTTGACTGATCTCAGCGCGATGGATTGTCTCAGTGGCGGCTCGGGTGGCCTCGTACTGGCGTTTAAGCTCCTCCAGTTCCTCACACTTCTCGTCTTCAAACTGCCGGAGCTTTGCAGCAAATGCGTACGCTTGTGCTTGCAGCTCCTGCATGCACGTTCAGAGACAACAACAAAACAGCCATTCGTCCTCATTCGCTCACTTACAGCCGCGCGTACCATGAGCACCACATACTTCCGCAACACTCCTCCACAATGAAGGGGTTTAAGGGGGCATTAAAGAATGAAGACCAGAACCTTCAGCCATGGGAAATGCAGCTCGCCTGTTGATTGACATTTATCCTGTTGGAAAGCTGCGCCTCTAAGGTGCATATTTTCTCAGTTTGGCGCTCAATTCGGGCCTCCAGCTTTTTCCTCCGAGCCCTATGGTCGTTCTCCAGATTCTCTATCTGCTGCGCTTTCCCCCTCTGCTGTGCTTGCAATTTCTTGATTTCTTCCTTCTTCTCCTGCACACGGCGATCCAACTCAACTCACGACATTGACAAACATGACTGTAACTCCTACTGATCCCGTGCAACAGCATTGATGAGACCTACCATACGCATTAAAAAAGTAGGTCCGAGGAGTTTCACCCATTTTTCAAAATTAGGTTCCGACACAAAAAACTCTTATGAGCTCTTGATAGAAAGTCTTTCAAAGAGGCATCGAAGGGCACCAAATTTCAGTCTGGTCCCTCTTTGAAGGACTTTCGTGACAACTCTAATATGTCTAAGGTAAACGTTGGCGTCCACATGTATCCATAATAGCAACATCATTCAAGTCACTATATGGCTTATAAGTAGGTTGTCGCACAATTAGAGGCTGCAAGACTACCGATTGACCTTTGGAAGTGCAAAGGTTGTCAATGATGTCATTGATTAACTGTGTAAAGAAAAGAAAAGAACAAAATGATATTGTAAAAGTGACGCAAAATGTTTAGAAACCGTTTGCGGAATTGTGACTATGACGTGCTTGTTGTGTTGGGGTTGTGTTGACGAAAAACAAGCATGCAAATTCCGTCGCAAGAACGTTCCTAAACATTGGCGTACAAAAACGTTCAAAACGGACGTTTTCAATATGTTCTTATAAAAGAACTATGGTTGTAGTAGTGGTGATCTGAGACATCTGCGTTGTCTGGTACCTGCATCTCGATGTGGAACTGAAGCCGCAGGTGTTGCATGGAGAAGCTCTCATCTGGGGCACCAATGTGGGGATCAACACCCCCGAAATTTAGCCTCGGAGTGACGGCACGAGAGCAGCTCGTCCCGGTACTCGCACACCCCGCATCCGCCGCAGCAGCAGGGGCGATCGATCCAACCACCGCGGAAGCCGTGCAGGAACTGGACGACAGCGCATTGCCGTTGCGTACCTGCGCACGAAGCGCCCGCACCGACTCCTTCAATTCCTCGTACCGCCTCGACAGCCCCTCCGACGCCGGTGCAACCATTGCCTCGATCGCAAACCCTAACACCTCTCCCCAAATCTCCACACCATCAAGCAGCAATTGCCACAACAAACACCACCGCACCAAGTACTTTTATCGCACGCACTGATCATTGACCATACCACCACTCATTCTCCTCCACCAACTCGCAAATCCCTGAGCTTCTATAGCTCTCTGTGAAGTAGCAAACTCAGTTAGAGAGACCACCTCCGACATGAGGAGGCAGGCCTTGTCCCTCAGCCATGCTCCGTAGACCCGCCTCGGGTTTATTACATTCGAATTTTGCGGCCTTGGTTGGCTTTGATCAAAGGGTGAAGCATCTCTCATTCACGTCATCTCTCTAGATCGCGTGTGACCAATGCCTCGATCGCAACCCTTAGCACCTGTCCCCTGAGCTCCACACCATCAATCTCCACTTGCCGCAACATATTTAAATACCACCGCCGCAATGTAATTTCATTCCACGCACTGATCATCGACCATTCCTTCACTCATATTCTTCCACTAAATTACAGTTCCATAAGCTTCGATAGCTCTATGTGAAGTCAGTAGAGTCACATGCAACCATCTCTTCCCCGTCCGCAACCTTAAGACCTCTTCCACGAGCCCCACATCATTAACCAACGCTTGGTGCAACAGAATCAAATACCACCACCGCCACAACGTAATTCATCTCACGCACTCATATTCGTCAACCATACCTCCAATCATTCCCCTTCACCAACTTACAGTTCCGCGGGCTTCCATAGCTCTCTATGAAGTCGCAAGCTCGGTAAGATTGCATGCTACGACTCACTGAACACCACAACGCCATCAGCATCGCATGAGCAACGTTCCGCCACTAGCTCTCATCAGCTCCATCATGGACTTATACCTCTCCATCTGCGAATTTCTCAAATCCATCGATTCGTTCCTAGCTTTCTGCGAGTTTAGAAATCCTAAGGTTCGATCCTAGGTCGCTCTCCGAATTGAAAGATGACATTTCGAAGTGGTGGAATGGCCCGCGACAGGGGGTTCGGTGGCTGTTGTTGTGTGGTGGCTGGCGGTTAAGCTTACATGAAATGGTGTTCGGGTATCCTGTTCACTCCGGGTATCTAGATTCACCCCTCATATCAATACCGATACGCACGGGTATCCAGGTTTGTTCCAGGTATCGAAACTAATTCCGGTTATCGACATCGGGTACGAACGGGTATCCATACGGGTACGTATAAGGGTATAAATTATCAGAACCAGGTGGACCATATAACCAATCGCTCGTCCAGCGGCTATGAGAACTCATCACAATGTTTCATCCGTTTAGGCAGGAGATCATCCATAATTTCGAGATTATGTTCACGAGTTGGTCAATTGTGACCAATAACCAGCTCGAGTAGGTGACTAACTCGTTGCTTATGCAGTTCATCATCCACTCTTTTCTCATTGATTATCTAATTCATAAGTGATCGCTCATCCAAGAGCATAAAAGTTATCGGACTCGTCATGGTTTTTCATCATTGGTCATTTTTACCTTTTATATTGTTAAAAGAGTGTTGAATTATGGTCAATAATAAATAAATAGAGTAGTTACTTACTTCTTTAAAACAAAGTATATACAAATAGGTTACATATTTCTACTTCTTGTCTATTCCATAGTGCAGAAGTTGTAAAATATTTTGGAGCATTGACATATCTTCATCATGGCAAACGGTGAGTAAATTGTGGTTGAGATGTCATTGTTCATAGTCATATTGTTGATCATTCTCAACCTCATAATATCAAGTGATTGGAGCATGCTTCACAAGCTTATATCAAGTAATGAGACCAACCTTCACAACTACATTTTAATTGATCGAGTTCCAATTGAACTTTGGTTATTGTAGAGTGCAAGAAATAGGTGTCTCTATCCTACTTATGTTTGGAAGGGTTTTTCCATCACAACATTGATCAGGACTTTGATAATGCCATGAATGCAAATTGCATCTTGATACTAAAGATGGTGACCAAAATTTGTGTTAAAATAAGCATTCACATGACTTTTTGTACAATTAGATAACAAATTTGACTCCGGTGAACTTTAATTGGTATCTATGTGCATGATTTTGGTTCACAACACCTACTAAAGGGGTTGGATTCAAGCATGCCCTCCCAAGTTTGTTGTTCTATCATATCAATTGGAATCCATTATGTGGACTAAATCTAATTTGACCCCAATTTTAAAAGGGATTGTTAATCATCCACGTAGTTCGTTAAAACGGCCACAAAGATGCATCTTGCTCTTACATGAACTATCAAAATTTGATTTTTCATCGCACACTTGCAGAGAAGGAAGGTATCAACTTTGCTTGCTCTTTCTTTACATTTCAGCTTACAACTAGAATTGTTCAAATGTTGACAGATTATGTGATTGCGCAACGCATGTCCGTGGTCGTTTTGTCACGTGAGGTGACATCGGGGGCTAAGTCACGTCAAATTAGAAGTAAATGGATTCCATTAGGAGTCCATGTGTGTTTGGATGAGTAATGGACTCCATTAGGAGTCCTAGATAGTTGTTCATCCACTCCATGGATGAAATCCACCTAGGCGGGGGGTTATGTGGAGAGGAAGGCATCTTGACTTGCCATTGTTGTCAAGTCAAGTCTTGTGAGTGTGTTTTGAGAGAGAGAGCTTGTTGTTGCTATCTTGTGGCTATGGTGTAGTAGATCATGAGTAAAGCCTTTGCATTCTTTCTCCATCACTTGCACTCTTGGATTCTCCCTTCGTGGAGTGAGAGATAGCTTGACTCTTGTGTGTGAATTTCAAAGTTTCTTAAGCTTTGTAAGGAGACTTCTTAGTTTCTTGAGCTTGGAGAGAGAAACACTCATACTTGACAACAACGGGCTTATTTTTCATTTTTGGTTGTATTTCTGAGCTAAAATGGCCCAGTAATGGGAGCAAATGAGTGATACAGGTGTATGAAAGCTTAGTTTGCAATTCCTTGCAACCCTCAAGAAGATTTTGAGAGAAATCTCCGCATTTCTCTTTTGGTGTCTCTTTGTGTTTTCTTAAATTGTTGATGATTGAATCTTGAGACCAAATGGAATCTCAAGTCACATCTTTCTTGCTTGCAAATTGTGTAAGCAAATTTTAATTTTTTTAATTTTTTCCGATTTGTTTTTAAAATTTTCAAGAGCTCCGGACGGATCCGGAGCTCTGCCACACTCTCCTGGAGCTCCTGAAGCTCCTGGAGAGGGCGGGCGGGCGCGCGCAAGCCGGGGCGGGCGGCGCGGGCCAGGCCCTGGGGGTGGGCCAAACCCCCCAGGTAAGGTTTTTGTTTATATATATATATATATATATATATATAATTTATTTGTTTGTTTGACTTTTATTTTTGACTTTTGACTTTTTATTTTTATTTTTGACTTTTTATTTTTTTATTGATTTTGACTTTGACTTTTTACTTCTCCTCCCTAGATTCTCCCTTTTTACTTTTTACTTTTTACTTTTACATTTTAGATTTTGAGTTTTTAATTTAACTTTTACATTTGACTTTTACATTTTGATTTTGACTTTTGATTTTTCCTTTTCACTTGCTACGTTTTACTTTTCACCTTTTTACTCTTTTTTTCTTTTTCTTTTTTTGGGTTTTTGTTTTTACATATTTACTTTCAGCTTTCAAACTTGGCATTTAATTTCACAAACTTTGAGGTTCAAATTTGGGGGCATACTAGCTCCGATTGGAGTGAAATTTGAGCCTATCTTGTGTGAAATTTGCCAAGGAATCCAATGGTGTAGTTGGATTGTTGATTGGAGCTCAAAATCATTGCTGAAATTATTAATTTCAACGCTGATTTTTGTTTTTGGGAGCAAATTAACTCCGAACGGAGTGAAATTTGAGCCTAATTTGTGTGAAATCTTCCTAGGAGTGCATTGGTGCAATTAGTTTGTTGATTGGAGTCCATAATCACCTTGGAAATGAGCATTTTCAACGCTGATTTTTTATTTTAATTACCAATCTCAAACCTTTGCACAATTTTGGAATTCTGGGGGCATAAATAAACACTTGGCATTTGGCAAGGGGTTGCCATTTAGATAGCCCGCAATAGGTGCAGGTTGCCCATTACCTTGTAGATAGTTGCAGGTACTCAAGTAATTATTTTATGGTGCAAACTAGGAGCCGATATTATTGATCCCCATCACCAGATTACTTGGAGGACGTGCATACCACAAATCTTGAGCCAGAGGTAGATACCAACGAGGCTTTTGAGCCTATTTCGGTGTTGGACACTACTAGTAGGCTTCGGATTTGGAGTGTCGGCACGTTCGACGAAATGGAGGACGATCACCACGGTTCAATGCGTGATTGGTTCTCAGGTCGAGCTGGGGGCATTTCCTGCCCGATTGGAAACTCCGGTTTCGTACCTGGATTAAGGAGAAACGTCAAAGGTCTTCCAATTTTAATGATTGGTATGCCTTTGAACTTCTGCCTCAGCATTTGGAGTATGAGGCACTCCAAACTTATGAACGCTGGACAGAAGGTCATCAACGACAACTTCGGGAGGTGGAGCAGTATTGGGAGGCGCGGGTTGAGCTTATTTCAGATCTTAAAGATGGGGCAGTTGCCACCTTAGCTCCATCCACCTTAAAGGAGGAGGAACCACTGGAGGAGCTTAAGGACAAAGAACTGGCACTTGGGCCAATAGTGGCTAGCAGTAGCACGGCTACCCTTTCACGGATGGCACGTGTTACACATGCAGCATTGACGGCTGTTGGTCCACCACCTCCATTTAATCCCCTTGCTGAATTTGTCGCACATTTGGAGGTGGAGTATGGTGGATTTAGGCGAGACCAGATGCAGCGCATCCAGCATTTTCGCCGGGAGAAGGATGACACTCCACGGACCATGTACACGCGACTCGCGCGGTTTGCTGTTGAGTCAGGAGGTGTTTTCGCTGAGAGCCAGCTTGTCAAAATCTTCTTGTCTAAGATTGATAAGCGGCTACTTGAGTTGGCATCATCTCGGATTATCTTGGACTACGAAGGCAGAGCTACGCTTGCACAAGCATTTGCCGTGGTTGAGAGATGTGATCGGACACTCTATCAACACGATGCCACGGATATGGTATCTTGGATGACAAAGACTAGCAAATCAAAAAGAATTGTCACAGCTACTAGTAATTTAGCTGAGACTCAACCTGTTAAGGAGCAAAGGATTTTGTACTGTTGGGGTTGTGGAGAAGCTGGTCATTCAAAGAATGATGCCAATTGTCCCAAGAAGAAGAAAAACCAGCCTTTGGGAAAAATAAAACAAAAGATAGAACCGGCAAAGGCGGGGGAAAATTCTAAGAAGAGGCAATTGAAATGTAACCATTGTGGCGGCACTAACCACGATGTAGATCATTGTTTCCAACTTCATCCTGAGAGGCGGCCTGCCAGTTATGTGACTGGCAAATCTCCACGGAAGCAGACTCTTGAGGCTAAGGTTGCAGAGCTTGAGCAAAAACTCAAATCTTCTGCATCTTTTGCTCAAATTTCTGAACCGCAGGCAGGTGTTGGCACTTCGGGTTCTGACATGTATAAGTTTGGAGCATCTGGAGAGGTGGTAGCTGCAGCTTCTACCCGCGCACAGACATTGGCAAATTCAATGGCTTCCACAAGTGATGGTAGCAACGAGGCTTCACGTCCTCGCCATGTCGGTCCAGCAGACCAGGTTGGTCAAACACGGCTACCTCTATCATTTGGATTGGTAGACACTACTACTGCTGTTGGGGCTAAAAACTCTTTACCTTTGAGAGATGGGGATTCCATTTCAAAGGACGTTATGCAGGTATTGGCACATAAAATTCTTCATATGCCAATTTTCTCGGGTTCGGAGTTGATGGTTCCGGATTTCAAACCTGCTGGAGTTTTTCATTTAGCTGGGAGAATGTTAGAAGGCAAGGCGGATTTGCCATCCCTTCAAGTATCCCAAGCTGTTGTTGACGTGTCTGTAACTGAGGAGGTGGAGGACTTAGTCAATTTGCGAGCGAACCTTGCAGATGCGGCAATCATTGCTTTTGGTAAGCACACTGATATTTCTCCTCCAATAATTCCATCAATGGACACATCTTTTTCACATTGTACAGCAGGAGCAGCATATCTTGCAGATATTTCTGTAAGATCTGCTCGAGAGCGGCATAATTTACAACCTGGAGTTGTATGTCTGGTGAACGACAAAACTTTGTTTGTCGTGTCACGCACGGATAATCCCGCTATTCGTGCTACACCACTGAGAGTTATGATGGATTCTGGTGTTCAAACGGTTATGATTGGCAAAGGACTTGCTGACAGTTTGGGGTTGATGCCAACAAATTTAGATCCTTGTCCATTCACAATTGTGACTTCAGTGGGGGGCACTGAACGTGCAACAGGTTACACCAATGCACCTCTCCGTTTGATTTTTAACGTGGGGGCAGGACCTACCTACACTCATTTGACAATGAAGTGTGTTGTTACCAATGCAACCAACTATTATATACTAGTTGGTCAGCAAGCTCTTTATCCACTTGGCTTTGGTTTGAATAATTGGACCGAGGAGGCGTGGATTAGACTGAGATGGTCTACTGGTGATGGCATGAAGGTATTTATTCCTATAGCATTTGCAGCTACTTCTATGACTATGGTTGTGGAGGCAATGTTTGGTTGTAGTGGTTTAGTTTCAGACTTGCCTTGTTCACCAATTTTGTTGGAGGAAACATTGGCCTACACTTGTAATGTAGCAGAGCAACAAATTTTGCCATGTATCGAAATTTCTGCTCGACATTTCAAGGATCCATCTCCACCATGGCGTACTCCTAAGGAGTTATCCGACCATTGTTGACACATTGTAGCGGATTTGGAGCTTGGGGAGACACCTCCAATATTATCATCATTTTCTTTTGTCCAACCCATTCATTGGCAACCGTCACCTGAAGGTATTGTCCTTGTAGAAATATTTGGAGGCATTGGCACAGGTTTGGCTGCAGTATTGGAGGCTGGAATTACAATTAGGCGGTATATTCATGTGAATAATGGATATGCAGCCAACAAAGCCGTTCGACATCACATCCAACAATTGTTGTTGAGGTATCCCACACAATTGTCAGCCTCTGTTATTCATGGGTGTTGTGGTCAACTCCCTCAAGACGTCAATATGATTAGTGATGAGGATTTGAGAAGGTTGGGCCATGTGGATTTGATTATTGCAGAATGGCCTTGTCAAGGCCATTCGCGTGCAGGAACTGGCCAAGGTTTGGATGACCCTAGGTCTAGTTTGTTTGCGGATTTGATGCGATTGACACAATGGTGGTTTGCCCACCAATCAACTCCGCCAGGGTACATTTTGGAAAATGTGCCATTATTGGGTGATACACGGCACAAAGTGGTGAAGGATGGTGAGTGCATTAACCAACTTTTGGGTGCTCCAACATTTCTGGATGCTGCATCCTTGGGATCCTTTGCTCACCGGCCTCGTTGGTTTTGGACCAATTTGGTATCATCTCAGGTGCTTTCAGCGGCAGTCGCTCGAATTCCTCGGCTTATGAATCGCAAGGTGGATGATATTTTAGATGATCATCGTGTTTTCTTGGCGGTTACCAAGGATGACACCTTACCACTTGCAATAATTAACAAGGTGGAAATTTCGCGAGGTGCACTACCGACTTTTGTGACATATCCACGGTCTTTTGCATTTCGATCTCATGGACCAGGCATGGTTTGGGATTCAAAATCCCAAACTTACGATGAGCCTACGGCAGATGAACGGGAACGAGCCATGGGTTTTGTTACAGGTACCACAGCTGCTCACGGGTTTCAAGAAGGTCAGAGAAGTTTTTTATTGGGACAAGCTATGGATCTCAATAACATGGTGTGGATTATTGGAATTTGTTTTGCTGCTCAACAATATTTTCATGACCAATTGCTTACTCTGAGGGCAGAGGACAATGGTCAGGGGGCAATGGAGCTGCAATCCAAATTTCACATGGAGGTCAATGATGCTGAGGCATTATTTTCTTTGAAGCAGCATGTTGCAGAAGAGCTTTGAGCTCAACGTGTTTTTGTTGTTTTGGCCCAAGATTTTGGTATGTCTGATTGTAGTGGAGAGAATACGCATTTGATTTCAAGTGCAGATGATGGGGGCAAAGGTGTTGCCCTCTCCACGGACTAGCAATCACAGGCTGTGCTGGCACCAAGTGACAATCCTTCTATGGAGAAGGAAATCACGGAGTTTGACGATTGGCCAATTGAAGTGGGGCCAAAACTTACTGGTGCCGAAGCACGAAAGGTACGGGCATTTATTCGCTCTTACCGTAATTGTTTTGCCTTTAGTCTTCATGATCTTGAAGGATATAAAGATAAACATGTTCGTATTCAACTCGAGGATGACCATCCTATTTTCAGACGACCGTACAGACTTAGTACATCTGAAAGGTTGGGTGTTCAAACTCGATGTCAAGAATTATTGGCAGCGGAATTGATTGAACTCTCCAATGGATAGTATGCTTGTGCCACGGTTATGCCTTCAAAGAAAGATATCTTTGGCAACTGGACGGAAAAACGGATGTATGGTAATTATCGTCCAGTCAACCGCAAGACCAAGTCGGATCGATACCCAATGCCGATGCCAGAGGAGTTGTTTGATGCATTGGGATTTGCTAAAATTTTCAGCACTCTGGATTTGAGGTATGGTTATCATCAATTACCTTTGTTGTTGGGTGATTGGGTGAAGACCGCATTTTGGGGAATTGATAAAGATGGCAAGGATCAACTTTATCATTGGAAATTTTTATCATTTGGTCTCAAAAATGCACCAGCTGAATTTCAGCGGGTGATGGACCAATTATTGGCTGGTTTACCGTTTGCTAAATGTTACATTGATGATGTTATCATCTTTAGTAATAGTCCACAGGATCATGTGAGACATTTGCAAGCGATATTTGAACGGCTACAACGGTGGGGACTCCGTTTACATCATGGAAAATGTAAGTTTTTCCATGATCAACTACCCTATTTGGGCCACATGATTGTTCCTGCGCGGTCTTGGTGTGCAACAGGCAAAGGTGGATGCTTTGCACAAAATTCCCGCACCTAGTGATGTACCACGACTTCGGGCATTTCTAGAATTGGCAAATTATTATAGAAGGTTTGTCAAAAACTTTAGTTTGATTGCCAAACCTCTCACCATTCTCACGGGGAAAGACCAACCATGGATTTGGAGTCGGAAACAACAACATGCATTTGATACATTGAAGTAGAGGCTCGGTTCAACGCCAGTGCTTCGACGCCCGGATGTGTCTAGAGCTTTTCAATTGCACACAGATTGGAGTGCAGTGGGATTGGGAGCGGTATTGACACAGAAAGATGAAGAGGGAAAGAAATATGTGGTGGCTTATGCATCTTGAAGCAATAATAGTGTTGAATCTAATTATTCTTCTTATGAAGGCGAGGCCTTGGCGGCCGTTTGGGCCATTGCACATTTCCGACCTTATTTATATGGGCAAAAGTTTACTTTGGTGACCGATCATCAGCCTTTAAAATGGCTTATGGAATCAGATAAACTCATCGGAAAACTTGCTAGGTGGGCATTGTTACTTCAAGAATATGACTTTGAAGTTGTCCACCGAGCAGGAATTGCCAACTTGGATGCAGACGGATTGTCTCGCAATCCAAGTCCTTCAGATGAGGATTTAACTAGAGCCAGGTGGCATGGAGATTGTGATCGTGAGGCGGTGCCGGGTTGGCATACTGCCACATATCTCACAATTATGTCAGGATTGGCTGCTGAGATCCTTGTGAAACACCAAGATGAGGAGATCGATAAATCTCTCATTGTTAGTGATGTGTGGGAAGACCATGCGGTCTTGCACAAACTTCAACAAGGGACATATCCTCTTGGACTATCCGCTATGGAGCGAGATAGAATTAGTCACCGAATAACAAGGTTCTGTTGGACAAACGGCTTGTTATTTCGTGTGTGGCCGGACGGAACGAGGCGCATCGTTCCAAGGCCAGATCAAATAGTTTCTTTAGTACGGCAAGTGCACGAGGAGCTTGGACATTTTGGAGTGCGAAGGACACACTCTATGTTACGCAACCAATATTGGTGGACTGGTATGTATCAACATGTTATCACTTATGTTTCCCGGTGTGAAGTATGTGACCAAGTTAGGTCAAGTTTTAATACTTTATCACCTCAACTTCAGCCTTTACCTATTATGGGCTTGGGATATCGTTGGTCTTTGGATTTTGCCGGACCGCTTACTGTCACTCCACGTGGGGCAAAGTATGTACTTGTGATGGTGGAGCATTTTAGTAAGTGGATTGAACTCGTGGCTTTTCCCCAAAATTCCTCAGAATTGGCAGCTATGGCATTTCTTGATCGAGTTTTGGCACGATTTGGAGCACCTGCAGAGGTGTTGACGGATCAAGGGAGAGAATTTCTTGGATCTTTCGAGGCTTTGTGTACCAAAGCTTTGATTGATCATCGAACAACCTCCAGAGATCATCCTGAGGCAGATGGCTTAGCTGAACGAGTTGTTCAAACTGTCAAGCGCGGTTTGCGGAAGTATGGGTTGCTTCATGGCAACCATCGCGATTGGAACTTGATGTTACCATGGATCGCAATGGGTTACCGTTTCAACAGGCAAGCATCTTTAGCATCTTATAGTCCTTACCAACTCTTGTATGGTCGGGAGCCAATTTTACCTAGCTCTGTGCGAGAGAAATTGGCTCATGTGGTAAACTTGGATGATCCAGATGTTTGGGCTCAATGTCTTCATGATCGGGCAAAGTTCTTTCAGAATGTCATGCCTATGGCCATGGAGAACTTAAATATAGCTCAACATCGTGATACATTACGGTATGCCCGGCTTCGCAGTGGAGCTTATCGACCTCAGGTTCATAGATTTTCCAAGGGGAATTATATTTACTTGCAACGAGAGGCGCCTACGACATTGGATATCAAAGTTGGGCGTATAATTTTGCGGGTAAAAGATATTTTACCAAGTGGTATATTATTGCTTGAAGGCAAGGATGGACGGGAATGTCGTGAGCATTCAAATAATTGTGCTCCATGTCACCTTCCCATCGACGGCTCTGTGCATCCCGAGTTGGCGGTTGTACCACAAGGTCTGCCTTGTTATGTGTGTGGAGAAAAGAAAGGAGCTGCAACAATGTTATTGTGTAACCAATGTCAACGTGGATGGCATATGGCATGTTTGACACCTCCTCTTTTGAATCTTCCTTCTGGCAATTGGGTTTGTCTTCGTTGTCGGAAATCCTCCCATTCTATGGCCGTTAATGGTCATGATTGAGGACTTTGTGGATGTTTGTCACATGTCTTAGTGGTGAAATTGTTATCTAGTTGGTCGGTAGTTTTATGGGATTAAAAATCACATTGGGAGAGTTATCAAAGAATTCAACATAAATTGTTGAAGGCGATTAAGGATGGGGCTCACATTGCATCCAGCCTACAGTTCTTGGGTTACTTCCTCAACCATGAGTTTAATTCCTTAGATTACCACTACACCAACATGGATATGTACAGATGTAGCAACAACTTCATCATGTTTAACACCTCTACTGATGAGTGTGTTTGTTCCTAGCTGATTGGAGGAGCTCCTTATCTGCTAGGGGGGCACTTGAAGAGGTGGTTGTTTAGCATATTAGTTTGCTATGTTTATTTTGCTAATTGATGTTGATGACGACACTCGATCTATTGTGTTTAACGATCTTAGTTTACACGACAGCTGTCACTGTGAGGTGACATCGGGGGCTAAGTCACGTCAAATTAGAAGTAAATGGATTCCATTAGGAGTCCATGTGTGTTTGGATGAGTAATGGACTCCATTAGGAGTCCTAGATAGTTGTTCATCCACTCCATGGATGAAATCCACCTAGGCGGGGGGTTATGTGGAGAGGAAGGCATCTTGACTTGCCATTGTTGTCAAGTCAAGTCTTGTGAGTGTGTTTTGAGAGAGAGAGCTTGTTGTTGCTATCTTGTGGCTATGGTGTAGTAGATCATGAGTAAAGCCTTTGCATTCTTTCTCCATCACTTGCACTCTTGGATTCTCCCTTCGTGGAGTGAGAGATAGCTTGACTCTTGTGTGTGAATTTCAAAGTTTCTTAAGCTTTGTAAGGAGACTTCTTAGTTTCTTGAGCTTGGAGAGAGAAACACTCATCTTGAAGAGGTGGTTGTTTAGCATATTAGTTTGCTATGTTTATTTTGCTAATTGATGTTGATGACGACACTCGATCTATTGTGTTTAACGATCTTAGTTTACACGACAGTTTTAACCAATGTGTGGTCGGTTTAACAATCCCCTTTAAAAATCATAATGTCATAAAATAGAAACATGGAGTATATAATGTTTCTATGGGTTTTCACACACACACACACACCCTTGGGTCCAATAGGTGTCACAAGACTTTATCCTTACGTGTACTTTAGCATGGTCAACATAATTAAGGGGGTGTCACATCGTCGTTTTATGGCTCCAATAAAACTATTTATGGAAGATCAAAATAAATCCATAGATTGTTGCTAAAATCTCATATGACAATCGCAAATCCAAAAATAATAATAACTTCATGAAGTCCATGTTGAGCATAATGGAAAACAAATTTTTTTTTTAAAGTCTTTTTAGACATGTTTACCTTATGCAAGTTGACTATACATGTACAGATCAAAGTGAGCTTTGTGAGAAAGCTACGTGGGTGTTATTCAATTACTTTTCTTGATTGGACACCTATATTTTCTTGGTGTGTGCATAGGTGAGGCTCAACAAATGAAGAGCATAAAGACACACGTTAAAAAGAGATGGATTACGTCTTCACATTTTATCAACTACTCCATACTCAATAGTAACACACAATCAGGAGGAATGTATATCACTTAAGGAATCAACAAACATGCACTTATGATAACCAAAACTAAATCAAGGAAGGTCCGATTTTTGTTGATGCTTCATCGTAAATTTGCTAATGCAACACAAAGTTTCGTCTTGTAAATCTCATCGGTAGAAGTTGGAGAAAATGAAAAAAACAAATCGAATAACAATCATATACCTAACATGCACTTGACTATAAACATAGAATACAATCACGTGTTGTAAGTTACACCAAACACTAACACAAAGGGATGCTAAATCAAGTAACATTTACTTTAAAGGGGGTTTAGATATGTTTATACTAATGAACATGTGAACATGCTCGTAGACGTCGAATTTGACTCTCTTGAACCATAGTTGTTGCCATGTGTACTTTAAGTACTATGCAAATTGTACGTGATTAAAAGTTGCTTCTCCCATGCGTCAAACATCAAAGCACCGCACATCATAAAGCAAGTTACCTAGTTACATACTATACTAAATATTGTATTTATGTTACTGTGTTAAGTCTTCTAAAGACACTTCTTATGAATAAAATTCACAAAAACTGTCATCCTAACTTGCTTTTAGTTCATCCACTTTTGGTATATTTTGCATCCTAACAATTATGTAATGAAATATTGTCATGAATGATTGAAATTTGGATGAAAGAGCACTTAATAATTTACACTATTGACAACATTGTAAACCTATGAATGACAAATACTGTTATGTTTACATTTAGTGTTGGTGACACTACACGGGCAATTTACAATTAGTATTGAGAAAGACAAATAGGATTGGTGACACTAAATACAATATTTAGTGCACTATACAACTTGCATAACGAGTTGAATCATCTTCTGCAGTGTGAGCCGCAGGATCCAAATAGAATGGTTGGCCTGGATGAAAAGCCATGGTTGTGGATGGGCCCCACCATTATGGAAGTAATAAGTTAGGTTAGTTAATAATAACATAGATCCAACGAGGTGGAATGCCCTGAACAACTCCCCACCACCCTTCATCTCAACATAAGATACATCACTGACATCTTAATTGCATTTGATTACGCCTAATTAGCGTAAATTAGCACATTAATTTAAGCTTAGTTTTCAAATGACAAAGGCCCTTTCAAATGGTAAGTCACAAAAACTATCACCTCAATGCTAATGAGGAATTTTTCATATCTTTAACTTCCGAGTTAGTTACATACTTTATCGATGGTGTCACTTCATGAATGAAATCCAAATCAATTGCTTCTTTACTAAGTGGAAGCGAACATATATATATATTGGATTTTGGGCTTTGAAGTTGATGTGCACTCAATATGGGTTTTGTGGACTAGGTGGCCTTCGAGAATGCAAGGACAACTTCTTTTTTTGAAGGGGTGGGCAACGTTTTCTGGTCGGGTTTAGTCAAGTTTTTCAAGGGTTGTAGGTTGTGGGTCCCAACCCTTATCATGTCATGAGACCCCTTCCTTAAAAAAGCTTGTTGGGGTGCTTTAGTGTCTGGGAACAGATTTAGGACCCCTTTAAGAGGTTGTTTACATCATGGACCATGAAGTTGTCCCATGTCAAATGGCCTTCTTCCATGGTCACACTCTGTGGTCAAATTTTTTTTGGGGGGGATGCAATTTTCGAAGCCTTTGCAACGCCCCTCACTGGGTGTCGACTGAACGTGGATCAAGAGGAGCGACCATGCACCAAAAAATGGACGTGCTAATTGTTTTTTATACATGCCCAAAAAGGACATTTTGGGATTTTTTAATGTTTTAACTTATCTCCTTCTTCCTCCCTTCTCTCCTCTTAACTAATGTAATGTTTGCCCCCTGTATTATATTCATTGTTGAACATGGAGTTGTAAACATATTATGAGCATGTAGTCCAATTTCTTCTTTACACATGTCTTTTTGGTGTTCATTCTTAGGCCTGCACATGACCACACGTCAATTGAATATAGGTGCACGATCAATATAAGTAACCATGATTAGGCACATTTCTTTTATGTCTATAAGGTCTCAAAAATTCGAGCAAGCATAAAGTGGCCATGTCCAAAGTGATCATTTCTTTTGGTATCTTGTACTAATCAAAAGGAGCATTCGTGGCAAGCCAAAGAATGTTTGAAAGCCCATTGGCTGGGACCATGAAAACAACTTAGAGCTTGGTCTCCCAACCTTTGTAAGCGACCTCCACGAGCTTCCACCTCAAGAGCTTGAACTTTTGACACGGCTTCCAATGCTTAGGTGGCATCTTAGGTGGCGTCTTCATGTATGCCACGTGGAAGGACTACAACAAATATGTCGGTAAACACCCCAAACTTCAAGTTCAAGTGTAAAGTGGATTTGAATCCCATAATTTTGAGCGAACAAGGATGTGTACTAAGAGGCTCCAAGTTATATGCATGTGCGCGAGAGGGCTCCTTCCTTGTAAGCTCGACCTCTCTAGTGTAGTGTATAAAGGGGAGCCCCTTAGAAATGTCGGAATTCTTTGACGTTTCGGTTCGTAGGCCGTTGAATCTACTTCAGATTCTACACCATGCAATTATTTTAAAATTATAGTATAACTAAAATAAGATTACTTCCATGAAAAAGAAGAGAAGACTTAAATGAATAATAATAATGTATAGTATGGCTCTTTGATGCTACAATGATTACCCCATTTATTGAGGGTGGGCTAATGGTGCTTGTAGGAAATTAGTGTCCATGAAAGTTCTAGGGATTTGGAAGTCCAAAGTGTCCAAGTGCTGGAAACTCTCAATGTAAGTTCTCTTCACTTTTTTAGTGTTGACTTAGGAGATGCCTCGTGATTGAGTGGCGTTGACTATAAAGAAGAAGAAGAAGAAGAAGAAGACTTGCCTCATCAAGCTCACCAAAACAAATTACACATTCTACAAACGCCTTAGAGCACGCACTAATTTTGCTTGAAACGTATGGTAACTGAGCACATATTTATGAATTCAGTATCGCTCCATAAAAATCTCAGCCCTCACTAAAATTGAGATTTGGCAAAATAGTGTGTGTTCCGGGAACTAGTATCACATGCACTAAATAGAATATATATATATATACACATACATACATATATTCAACAAGTGTATTGTAAAGGGGGGCCTTTAAAAAGGTGAAAATAGGCTATCCAGAAATTTAACGGTCCTAGGCTGCACCAGATTCCCCTGACCCTCGCCACCGCTGAACCATCCATCTCTACTGGCAACTATTATCCATCCACATCCATGTTTCATCCATCCAGATCCTGCTTCTTCTTCTTCACAAACGCAGTAAGTAAGTAGAAGGGGAGTGAAGACTCCTGTTTGTCATTGTTTTGTTCTGTTTTTGTTTTGCTTGCTTGCTTGGAGCTCCGAATTCCACCGACTTGCGCATCATTTTTTGTTTGTCCTGCCCCATATCCACCCAGCAAGTCACAATGTGTGGAATTCTCGCAATTCTCGGCTCCTCTGAAACGTCTGCCGCCAGACGTGCTCGCATCCTTGAGCTTTCTCGCAGGTAAGCGGAGAGAGGTCGGGTTTCCGTGCTATTGATTATCTTTCTTGAACATGTTGTTTTGGTTAAGATCTCAGTGTTTGAGGAGTCTCTTTCTTGGCCGGATTCGAATGGGAAACCCGAGTGTGAGAAGTTTGGTAGAGTTTACTGGAACGAAAGGGGGAGGCTGGGGTTTAGGGGTTTTAGCGGAATTTTTGAGCGAGTGTTTATGAGGTTCTAGAAATATTCGGGGAATTTTTTGATGACGAGATTTATGATGATTGCAGGTTGCGGCACCGGGGACCAGACTGGAGTGGACTGTTTGTGGATGAGAATTGTGGATGCTACCTTGCGCATGAGCGTTTGGCTATCATTGATCCCACATCCGGGGACCAGCCTCTCTTCAACGAAGCGAAAGACATAGTTGTTGCTGTGAGCCTCCTGTTGACTCATGCTCGTGTTGGGTTTTGCTGCATTGTTGCTTGTCCTGGTCAGTGTGCAAAATTTGAGGCCCGGGTTGGTTTTGAAGGATTTTGTGTTAGTTTGGTCTCTTACTGGGTTTAGGTTGCTCTCGATGTTTCTTCCGCTTTCACTGACCTCATTGGAGGCTGGGATGGCAGGTTAATGGTGAGATTTACAACCATGAAGCACTCAAGGCTGGCATGAAGGCACACAAGTACAACACGCAAAGTGATTGCGAAGTCATTGCACATCTGGTGAGAGGACTTTGGTTTTGAAGTATATGAAATGAGTTTAAAAGTCATGTGGCTAATTTTGCTAAACCCACCATTTGACGTTGGTTTTCCATGCTTAGATCAGAAAGCTTGTTCTAGAAATAGCCCAACCCAGATCTGACCAGTCAGGCTATGCAGAAATCTTTTACTTGGATCCAATTCTTGAGCCAAAATAACTTAAAGTGTGTAATGAAGGTCAGGGGAGATGCTTGTGACCTGGACAACTGTGGCGCAATTTAGGCTGACTGAGAAGCTTTAATTGTATGGGGGGGATAGCCCCTGGGAATTATGTAATGTGACCTAATTTTGTGCCTACTGTGTTATTTTTACAGTATGAAGAGATTGGAGAGGAGGTGGTGGGCAAGCTAGATGGAATGTTCTCATTTGTGTTGGTGGATCTGCGAGACGACTCCTTCATTGCTGCTCGTGACCCACTTGGCATCACCCCACTCTACCTCGGCTGGGGCATCGACGGTCTCTTTCTTTCCCCTTTCCAGCGTCACTTGCCTTTATGTTTGCCTTAATTTCATCCAGAATGAGGTCTTAGTGCACATGCTATGCGACAGTTTGCTTGAGTTTTTGTGTAGAACTCAAGACCATTTGGCTATTGCTGCTTGTGTGATTAGATTTTGTTTCTATTTTCATTCTAGGCCTACTTTTGACTGCTTTTTATGGAGTACGTAACTCCAAAAGCTTGGGATTAACTATCTCGTGATTTTTTTAAAGATTTACTGCTTACCTTCATATGTAAGTGCTGATTTTTGACCATCAATACTTACAAAGACATCTATGCTCTTCTTTCCATTAATTTTTTTTCTTCTGAATATTGTTCATTGTGTATGCAAACGCTACTGAAGTAGTTGCAGAGAACTGAAAAAGTTGATGATGGTTTTGGCAGGATCCGTGTGGTTTTCATCTGAAATGAAAGCTTTGAAGGACGACTGTGAGCGCTTTGAAGTGTTCCCTCCTGGCCACATTTATTCTAGCAAGCAGGGTGAGCACCTGCACTTGAGCACCTGCGTGGGAATATATTTGTACAGCCTTTGAGGAGAAAGTTATTCAAAAAATAAAATATATTTGTGCAAGCGTCCTGATGAGTACTTTTCTGCAGGTGGGCTCCGTAGATACTACAACCCACCCTGGTTCAAGGAGATTGTTCCAGCAGAGCCTTTTGATCCACTCACTCTCCGACATGCATTTGAGAAGGTGAGACTTTGGTGACTGAATCCTGTCTCTTGTCTCCATATTAAGAGACAAATTATTCTCTCAAATAATCAGCTTTCTATGTTTCGTTTTTGAAAGCAAAGCTGCATGATCATCCCACCCACAAAACCCAAATATCAATCCCAATCCTCATTGCCCACCAATTATTGAGACAGGCAACCCTCTTAACCTCCTTCCCACCTTGAACTCCTTCCCCCCCCTCTCTCTCTCTCTCTCTCTCTCTCTCTCTCTCTAATCGATGGCCTATGAAGACTTATGATATAATATACGGAATTTATAGGTGGGATGGGCATGTGGCATGTGCCTAAAAAATTTGCAAGCCGATTATTGAGAAAATTATTATACAGTAGTCGTTTGACATGCTCTAATGGCCTGTGCAGTGAACAATTTAGGGAGGCAGGTGAGTGGGATAGTACCACTTTTTTAACCTTAAATTACAGTGGCCAAGTATAGGAAACTTGGCCTTGAAGCTACCAAATTTGCAATTAGCAAGTAGCAATAGCAAGAGGTTGGAGTTTCATCCTGACTAGAAAAACGAGACCTGTGATATCTCACCTAATTGCTGTAAAATTGACATGAAACATGTGTGGGATGATGATTGTAGTCAGTAATCAAACGGTTAATGACGGACGTGCCGTTTGGAGTGCTGCTGTCGGGTGGCCTGGATTCCTCGTTGGTGGCTGCAGTTGCTCAACGACATCTAGCTGATAGTAAAGCTGCCAAACAATGGGGCAACCAACTTCATTCTTTTTGTGTTGGGCTGGAGGTGCAGTAACCCTCTCATAATTATCTGTAGTAAACAATTGTGGATGGAATATGGGTTCTAAATTATAGTATGAAAGTACTTGCCACGCAGACATTTGAAACACTGCATCACAATGAGGTGTCCTTAGCTTGCTTTTTGAGGCCAACATACCTTGGCTTGGTTTTCCTTCTTACCTGTTCATTCTTTTAAGTAGTTTGTTGACACATTCCAATTGCCACTTGGGCTTGCTGGGCATCAATGGAAAATAGCAAAGGACCCCTTGGGACTGGACAAAGTTATTTGAATTGGTGTTAAGTCACTTATGGTGGTACTTCCCTTTTTGTGCAGGGTTCACCTGATCTGAAAGCTGCAAGGGAAGTCGCAGATTACTTAGGAACACTACATAAAGAATTTCATTTTACTGTGCAGGTTTGCTCATTGCCATTGCAGTCTCATGCAACTCTTAGCATTTGAATAGCTTCCATTTTTTGTGTTTGTATATATTCTTAGTGGATTGTGTGAATGAAGAAACAGGGTGGCAAAACCTGTTGTTTATACTTGAAACATTGAGATTGGGTGCTGATTGTGCATGTCGCTTTTTTCTGTTGCTCCAGGAAGGACTGGACGCTCTTTCTGATGTAATATACCACATTGAGACGTATGATGTTACTACAATTCGAGCTAGCACTCCCATGTTCCTGATGTCTCGAAAAATTAAAGCTCTTGGTGTGAAGATGGTACTCTCTGGTGAGGGATCCGATGAGATATTTGGAGGTTATCTGTACTTCCACAAAGCCCCCAACAAGGAGGAGCTACATAAGGAGACTTGTAGAAAGGTCGATCCTTTCTCTTGGACCACATTCCCATTCCTATTTTGGTCTTCCCTTGATCTTGTTATTTAAGAGAATCTAGCTGTATGCAACTAATATTTTGCTAATGTATTTGGTAGAAAGGTCAATTTTTTTGCTTGGGTCACATTCCCATTCCTATTTTAATCTTCCCTTGATCTTGATTTTCAAGAGATTCTAGCCGTATGTAACTCCTATTGTTTTAATGTATTGACTGCTGTGGTACTTGTATCTGGACAATGGGATTAGAACTCTCTCTCTCTCTCTCTCTCTCTCTCTCTCTCTCTCTCTCTCTCTCTCTCTCTCTCTCTCTCAATCACAGAATTTTGATTGAAAATGTGTATGTGGTTTTTGCAGCTGAAAGCACTGCACTTGTACGATTGTTTGCGGGCAAACAAATCCACATCAGCATGGGGTCTTGAAGCCCGTGTGCCATTTTTAGACAAGGACTTTTTGGACCTGGCAATGTCCATTGACCCTGCTCAGAAAATGGTATACCTATTTCCCTTTTATGTTGGTGAGAAATCATGTGATTCAACTTGACAATTCCATTTTCTAAGAATATATTCTGCTGTTCCTCGCTCTAATGACAATTGATCTCACAATTCAACTTGCTACACTTGGGGCGGTGCAGGTGCAACCTAAGAAGGGGCGTATTGAGAAATGGGTTTTGAGGAAAGCTTTTGACGATGAAGAGAATCCTTATCTGCCAAAGGTACATATTCAGGTCTCACAAAATGTTTCCATTGGGGTTAAAATAGGCCTTTGTTGGATGTTGCTGGATTGACTTTTGTGAGTCGGGGTTTAGGGTTTAGGGCAAACGATTCTAATGAGGTCGGATCATTTTGGGAATCATTGCAGCATATTTTGTACAGGCAAAAAGAGCAATTTAGTGATGGCGTAGGCTACAGCTGGATTGACGGCTTGAAGGACCATGCTGCCAACCATGTATTTTTCCTCCCTACTTTACTTCGAAGTGGATTCATGTTGCAAAGATTGATGGATGACCTTGTAGCATAACATGTTTTCTCTCCTAAAATTTCCTCTTAAAATAACTCTTCGTCCTAATCACTTCCTTCACTCTAGTGTTTGAACTGTGAGACTTGCAAGTAAGGTAGGTGTGCCTTAGATGGATTCTTTCCTCTCTGCACCCACTTCTCATAGGATATGAAACACACAATTAGTGCAAATCTAAATCGTGCCGGTAGCTCATTTGCCCCATAATTGTTAGAGCTCATATGAATATCTATTTCATTGTCAAAGTGAAGATTCTTGTGCTCATTAAGTGGTTATAAAGGTCCTCCCAATCATGTTGACTATTGAGCCTAGAATAGCTAGCACGTAGTTCCATCTCTTTTAAACTTGTGTCTTTTTGGTGCTACTTCTTAGATCCACACCTAACCACATACCACTCAGATAATTGAGTTGCTTTAGCCTCTCTATTAGTCCTCTGATGCTCTAAGGGATGATATCATCACTGATGAAGGATTGTGTCCTCTGTCTCTACATGTTCTTAAGCACCCACCCACCTATGCACTGTGCAGGTTACAGATCAGATGTTGGCGAATGCGAGACATGTGTATCCACACAACACACCAGGAACCAAGGAAGCCTACTACTACCGCATGCTGTTTGAGAGATGCTTCCCTCAAGTAAGCCCACTGCACCTCCCATCAACACCCTGCATCTCCTGTTCCTGTCCCCCTTATCGCACACTCTAAATGGCTTTTCAATTCACGATTTTATTGGTTTAGTAGTTTTTAAATTTCCTAGAGCGCCCCCTCCACCCTTTTGGTATGAGGGTCAAACGATAGATAGATTAGAAAGTTAAATGGAGAGGTGATTAGGCCCATTCGCATGGAAGTACCCCAGGAGGTTCAGTCACTACCAAGTCTGCTCAATAAGAGGTCATCCGATGTTGGCCTTCTTGGAGCTGCTAAAGTAAGCAAGCCTAATTTGGCTAGGTATATTTAGGTCATGTGTTGTTAGACGGAGACTCCAAAAATGCGTGTGTTCAAAAGAGATTGGACGACATTCTCAAAATCTATTAACGACTTCATGTTCAATAGCCAACACAATTGAGGGTGTTTATTATCTAGGAGAAGTGGGTGATATCATAGAACGTAACCATTAAAAGCCCTTCAGGTAGATGTGTGTTATTTGGATATTATTCTCTCTACACTCGCTTCTCATAGGATCTGAAATATTAGTGTGACATGATTAGCAAATCCAAATTGTGCCCATATCCATTTGCCAAATAATATCTGGAGCTCATGAATATCTTCAAAGTGAAGTTTCTCCTGCTCATTACATGGTCATATAGGTCCCCCCCAATCATGTTGACTATTGAGCTGAGAATGTTTAGCATATTTTGAGCACGTAGTTCAACTTCTTTTAAAAGCACTTTAAAATGTCTTTTTGGTGTCTGTTGTTAGATTCACACCCAACCACATACTTCTCAAAATTTAAGTGTCCTGATTATTGCAATGTTTGAATTAGGAACATTCACCTTACCTACCTTATTCACATTTGCTCGGTTGTTATGGACGCAGCAATCAGCACGGTTGACGGTTCCCGGAGGTCCCAGCATTGCATGCAGCACGGCAGCAGCCATCGCCTGGGACAAGGCGTGGGCCAACAACTTGGATCCCTCCGGCAGGGCTGCCACAGGTGTTCACGATGATGCATACAAAGTTGACGAGTCTGCAAACAAAGTACCGAATGGAGCAACCAAGAAGCCCAAGGTAGAAGAGGACAAGGGTCAAGTAGTCAGTGCCATTGCCTGATGATAGATCTGGAGGTCACGCGCTCCAGAACCTCTCTGTAATCCTAGATAGATTCAGCCGATTTGCGTCGGGACTGCCTCTTGTTCGGAGGCCCGGAGGATATATTGTAATCTCATGGGTTCCTTCTCTCTGATTGCAATCCTTGATTAAAATGTTGGAATCTGGTTGCAGTCATAACCATCAACTAATGTGAGAATGGCATGTGCATGTTCACTTGAGCAGGGGATGATTTCTGAGACATAAAGCTCCAGAGACACTGATTTCAATGAAGTTTTTGTACAGTCACGAAATTGCAACTACCCCAAGTCACATGGTTAATGGAGGTTATTGTGTGAGACAATCTTGGGCGTCTACCTATTGGCAACATCTAAACTAAGTATGAGCTAAGTATGAACCTTTTTTCATACCTTTGTGTCCGTGATAGCCTATCTTCATTCCTCGTTCAGGTGACTTGGGTGATACTTCTGCATGCTTTTAAACTGTTGTTCAGGCAGGAAGTTCAGAAACTTGAGCTGGTGCAAATCTACTCTGTGAGCATACCAGTGAAGCACACTATTTGTACATTAGGAGATCGAAGATGTAAGTTCAATGCGACAGTCGTTCGATCCACATGTTGTTCCTTGCAGCTCTGGAATCCTGGTTCACATAACAGCTCTAATATTCTGGGCGATACAGGACTTGCAAGTCAGTGTTCAAATTGCTTGTTTTTGGTGTCTCTTGCTGTGAAAGTAGCTTCACGTATACAGCTTGCTAACAGAATTCACTCTTTGAAAAGACCTGCCAAAGGAAATAGAGGATGAAACATGGGTCATGCATACCACTCACAATTCAGAAGATTGCTGGAAAGACCAGTCTTGGCTTCAAGCTGGGTGGTTGAAGAAGGTGCAGTATCACATCGTACATACATAGATAAGTTCAGGCTCTGAATCTCGGCACATACCTAATATCGTTTACCTAGATCGGATTTTTGGTTTAAAATTTCCCGGCGTGGATGGTGACTTCTAAAAAGAGAGTTACTTGTGGTGGTCTGCATAAGCGACCCAGGGTTCCCTAGCTAGGCACCTTGAGTCCACTAATCTTTGATCAGGGGAAGCCACAATCCAAGTCTGCCAAAAGTATGTGCAGCGTCTCTCCAACAGCATGACAATCATAAAAGATCGACACATGCTACGTCTGCACAAACGATCTTCATACCGTGTAGTAGGGTGAAGACGATTGTCGCTGCAGCTACTTCACACTGAAGCAAATGCAACTGGTCCAAAGTGTGTTCCTTCTCTTTGGCATTGCTTCGGGGCTCTTTGGGCTCAGGGACTTGGAGGAGTTGCCCCTAATGCGGGACATGATTTGCTGTAAAAAGTGACCACCCTCTGGAGATCGAATTCCTGAGCTTGATCCCAAGCCCTTGTTGTGAGTGTCTTCTGCTAACAAGCTTCTCAATGGTGTCCGAGGTCGTCCTCTCTTCTTGCCTTGACCCTTCTTTTTCTCATTGTTCCGCCCCTTCTCAGTACTGAGCCCAGGGACAATTGCTGTGTTGAATTCAGTTTGACACTTCCTTAAAGAACTCGAGGATGAGTGAATTTGATCGTCGGAAGATATCGCTCCGCCGGGTGACGGGGAATGGAGGTACGCGTTTGTGGCTGTATCATCTTCCCGGCCAGGGGTGCCTCTTCCTCCACTTGAGTAAGCTTCAGCTTGCTCCTCCCATAGTCTATCTTGGTGGGAACTGGAGAAGGAAGGGTTGGCGAGAATGGAGATAGAAGAGGGAGCCAGGCGATATTCATCTAAAGACTGTCGAGGAGACCCTTGCACTATTATGGAGGTAAAGTTTCGAGATTTTTCTCTCGTGATAGCTACATTCTCATCCAATAATGATAGAGCCTGTTTGTTGACAAGGATCACTGTCGGCGCTTGCACTAGTCCATTATTTGCCTCCGTCGAGTCGAGTTTCTTCGAATGCCATTCTGCACATACATTTTCTGATCCTAAATTTCAGTGTTCATGGACGTATTCAGCACAAGTTTATGTCATAAAGTACTAGACACTATAGGGGGTTACCAAGTTGAACCACAATCTCAAAACCCAGGTAACGATTTCAAATCCTAATGTTCAATTTTGTAACCTATTTCGACAGACTAGATGGTTAAGATTTTTTAACCTCACTGAAGTCCCAGATTTGGGAGAAACTTAGGTTTCACCTAATCTACAAATCAGAATTGGGCCTGGATTCCGTAATTTGGTAAACCCTTAATGCTTGGGTACTGATATTCTATTCATAAGAACTAGAATGATGAAGATGCCTTACCTGTTGGTATATCTAAGTCATAAGACAGTCTTCCTTTGCTGCCTGGTCTTCTTCTTCGCCCTCCAACATGAGCATCTTCTGCAATGGCTCTTTCACCTGCAAGTTCACCACTCTTTTTGCTAACTTCAGGAGCAGGAACTTCCTGGTCAACGATCTCTTTATCATACAGTGTTTCCTCCACAGAACCTTTCCTTGTTAATGTGGAGTCTCCTTGATGCGAATCCAATTCATGTTGTTCCTCTTCTACACTTGATGAAATCTTCTTCAAATCTCCTGGATTTATGGGCATCTCATTACCTGCGGGATCACTACTCACTGCAGAAACACAGAAAATACCAAGGTCAGATACAGCTTCTCTAATGTATTCTGACTAATATATTGGAAGTGACCTACATTTCAAATTCAAAGCCAGAGGTGCCACCAAGTTTTGCCAGATCCATTGATTCAGCAAAATGAAGAGTGTGCATATACCTATATCTCTTTCTCAAAGGCAGCCAGAATATGAATTGCAAGCAATTCTTGCGACTACCAGCAATTGAATTTGTGTGGAATTGACATTTCATCTGACATATTGGTGTCCATAACGTATTGTTTGTTCAGTTGCATCTTCAGATATCTAGGCAAGTCCCAAAGGTCGTGCAGTGAAAACTGGTTTGGAAAATGACATACATTCAGTAGTTTCTTCCTGCAAGGATTCATCTGCTGATGACTTCATTTGGCATTCCTTGGTATCTTTGCTTAATTCTTGAGCTTTACTGTCATCCACTGCTGTATACAGCACAGGGACTTGGAGCTCTACATCTTCGAGATGATGACCTGCATCTGTGTCGGCGGATGCAACTTTGTCATGAATTCCATATCCAGCATCCATCTCAGGTACCACAACCTCAGTACCGGAATCCCCAGAATCAAGCTCCATGTCAACAGCCTCAGTACTTATCAGTTTGACCTACAACCACCAATAAATAATGATCAGATCAAAAGAAACGTCCATGGCGAATTCAAATATGGTGACTTAGACAAAAGTCAGTGATAGCAAGAATAAACTGATGTGGATTTATAATGCTTTCACATTTTCTTCGTAACAACGCAGCTTAAAAAAACCAATGGCAAAGTCTTGGGAAAAGTTGAAATTGAAAGAGTGTAGATAGTCTCACCTCCTTGTCAGCAACATCTTGATGAGAAGTGGGAGTGGGCAACAGTGATTCGTCTGTACTGATCTGCACAGTTTTTTGAACAATGTAGTTTCTAGCCCGTAATTGTTCCATCTCAGAAATTTCGGGCCCTACTTTGGGTAGTTTCCTTGTCACAATTGGTCCTGAATCTGATACTCTTACAACCTTGAGCAACATAGCCCCAATGCCAGATGCAGAAACACTGCGCCTTCTTTTCCGTAGTTTTGACTTAATTTCATGCTCATTTTTTGACTTCTCTCCCATTCCAGTCTCAAAGCTGTTGCCTCTTGTTAAACAAGGTTCTGGTTTGCAAACTTCCTTCAAGAAAATCTCGTCATCCATACTCATTCGAACAACTTCCATATCCCCACCATCACTTGAATTCAAAGGGAATTGTTTCGATTCTTCTGATATAAGCACAGGGCCAACAGAGTCATTCTCACACACAAGACTAGACAAGAATGCTGCCTCGGTAAGTTCCTCCTCAGTAACCTTTTCAGGAGATAAGTTAACAAGCTGGGAGTCCCCATTTGCTTCTTTCTGGCTGGCATTTTCTTGCGTAGGTTTGGGATCCTGGTGAGCTGCTTGCATACTTGGTTCTGCACTTTCTAGAGAGAGCAAAGGAAGACTGTCTGTATAAGCAAAGCTCTCAGCATTTGTTTCTGCTGTGTCCTGATGCTGTACTTGTTTGTCAGAAGCAGGGGAACCCAATGAAAGTGAAACTGACTCCGACAGAACGAGATCCTGGGTGGTCAAGGAAGGTTCTCCATCTTTGTGACTTGTGCTCTCCAGCGTTACATGCAGTTGGCATTCTGATGCAGTGTTATGATTTTCTCCTGCTTCGGGAGCAGCTGGAAACTCAAAACTATGAGATTTCCTACTAGAGGGCGTTGAAGGCATCGACCTTCCTCTATAATAGGAGGTTATTGCCGCCATTTCATCACTTTTGCGATTTGCATCCAGTGTCCTGAAGGGCGTTTGCTGTGTGTGTGGCTTCTCTAGCGGACTTAGTCTTATAGGGGCCAGGTATTTGAGCAATGGAATCGTCAGAGGAGCTGCAGCTGTTTCCACTGGATCTATGATAACCTGGTCTTGAAGAACTGACGAGCCTGACAGAGAGTCAGTTCTGGCATGCGAAGAGTTCTCAACCACAGCAACTGATATCTCATTTGACAATCCTTCATCATTTCTAATGGCCGACTGCAGGCCTGCCGTGTAGATCTGCGAGTTGCAGGGACCTGAAATGACAGAACAGCACTTGTGACTACAACGAACTTTATAGAATGGAGACTGCAGACATTTTCTCAAAATGAACAATGCAAAGATTCCTGAACTGTATTATCATCACGCAAATTGAGATGAAATAACTGGATCCACGAATGCCTCGTTTCAACTGGTGACACCACTGACCTGAAAGACTATCACGTCTAAGTAAAAGGATCTCGCCACATTACCCTTTTCTAGGATTCCTTATGTTCATAGCTTATCATTATGACTTCTCAACGATTACTCAACCAGAGATTCGTAGGACATACCAGTTTGGGTCATTGGCAGTGCATTGTCTTCTCTACAAACTATCCCGTCATCAATGTTTTTATCCTGGAAGAGGCAGTTCGTATATTCCTTGTCTGCATCCCCTTGACTCGTTTGTGCAGCTGGGGTCTGAGGCCTGCTGTCATGCCGCTTGAATTCCTGTGACTTACCCCGTTTTCCAGGTAGAATAACTTCGCCAATTGCTATTCCAGACCTACAACGGGGAGTTCCCTCACCTTCAGAAACAGGTCTATGAGCCACCCTAGATAATGACATTGACCGTTCGAGTTTTGTTGGAGAGTGAAATAAGGATGCTGCAATTTTCGCCACTGCATATTTTTCCTTTCCTGGTGATGTACTCACAACTTTAGCTCTTGGTGAATCTAAAGATTTCGAAGGTGTAACATTCCCAGATCCGACCCGGCGATGTCCTGTCAGTATATGTCAAACGTCCTTCATAAGCCAATTAGTAGAATACACCAGAATTTAAGTAAGAATATGAAAGACAAGCTGAGTTACCTCGTTAAATATCACCAAAATGCTCCAAAGCCTTCTTCGGAAATTAAGAGGATATGAACAAAGACGACTCACCCCTGTACGGAATCAGAACAGGCTTTCGTTCTTCTGTTGATAAAGATGCAGTGTTAAGTTCAAGTCCTTTGATGAATTCTTCCGATCCCCCAAGAGACGATCTAGTCCTCCGTTTTGTTTTCTTGTCACCAAGAAATGCAGCGATGGACTTATCCTCGGTCAGTCTAGGGCTAAGAGTACCGGAGGATGGTTTATCATTGGAGCCAAATCTTTCTTGCTGAGAGAGTTTTTCAAGTTGAATTGATGCAGCAGCAAGTGACTGTCTATGCCTCCCTGTGGAGAGAGACGTAGTCATTTGGACTTTGGCACCCGAAGAAGGGTTCCCCATTGGTTTAGTTTGAAGACGCACTTAAAAATGCGGCACACAGTGGCAACTCTTGGCGCCTTGCGCTCCAATCATAGATTCGGAGAAAATGTTCGCTACAGCAACTGGAGAGTCAGACATCTGCAGTATAGCTTGTCAAATTAGTAAAACAAGGAGCACTGTTGACAACTCGGTAGGAAAGCATGATGAGAGAATATGCACGTTACACAGAGGAGCAGCCTGAGCATCCAAAGGCAACGCATCGTCGGCCGTCAGAAGTTGAAAGTGAGTGAAAAGTTCAAATCAAGAAAACTTGTTATCCGGTTTCCGGTGTTCACCGTACTTACGAAATGGTTAGTAACTAAATTGAAGCGTGGATATATGCTACGAAATAGGCTCTATTGCTCAGGTGAGTCTGTTTCTTGATTCACATTGTCGTGGAGAGATGTGGCTCGAGCTAGTCGAAGTGACACAAAGCTATAATTTCTCAGAAAGCAATAATACAGTGTTTTCGTGTACGTTGCTCCTTGCTAGAGTATCAAACCAAGGATGACAACAGCAATGGAACTCGAGATTGTAGCCGGACGCTTCGACAGTCTCAGCACTGACGCTTTCAGCCTACTTTTGTAACGAATGGGGAAGAATAGAAGCGAGTACATTACATTGTGCAAAATTGAACGAAGAATACCTCATTATAGGCTATATGGACATGATAGGTGATTGCGAACATCTATAATCTCAATCTCAATCTCAGGAAGGAATCAAAATTGAAGCGCGGCTGCCAGGAAATGAGCTCTAGTGCTCAGGTAGTCCGTTTCTTGATACACATTGCTGCGGGAAAATGTGGCTCGAGCTAGTTGAAGTGACAGGAAACTACAAATTCTCAGGAAGCAGTAATACTCTTAAGTGCTTTCATGTACGTTGCGCCTCGTCTGCTAGAGTATCAAACTCAGTATGACGAAAGCACTGGATTGACTCGACATTGTGGCCGGCTGCTATCGACAGTCACAGCAGACGCTTCCAGTTTACTCTTATAAAGAATGGGGAAGAATAGGAGTGAGTACATTATACTGTTCAATATGGACGAAGAATATTACCTCATTTTAAGCTCTCAGAGGCAATGTGTTTCAATCTTGTCGCGCATTATTACTGCACGTACATCACTCTGCAGACAAATACACAGCAAATCAAGAAATGAGGCGGGGGAGGACTTCTATTACACTCACTCTACCAGGTACCAACACGTTGCAGGAGACAGTCCGTTTCGGGAAGAACTTATGACCTTACTGCAGAGACAGCAACAATTTATTCATGATTATACAAAATAAAAATAATACAAAAGAAAACGAGAACAATGTGCTGAGCCAATGGCGAAGATTGGCAATTGCAAGAAAGCTTATATGCAAGTCCGCCTCCGCTACAAAGAAAATATCACCTCTCGGGAGGTGATAGAACAAGCTGCTTGCTTCAATAATCCTAGAGGTTGAGAAGTTTGCACAAAAGAGAAGTACCTAGAGCACTACGAACATCAAATGCATTGCAACAAATATGCGTAAAGAAATTGTCAACTGCCCGAAGCGTTTCAAGCAACACTCGGTACACTCGCACCATAGCCAGCATCGAGAACTTTCAGCAAGTTCATCGTGGTGTATCCGCATTAATGCAGGCCACCTACTTTCTTCTCACTTTTCTTTTCAAGCACCAGAGACAACACATCAACTGAGCCAACTCAAAGCTGATGAGCACTCATCCAATGCGACCTAAGCTTAACATCCTCTCTAGCGCCTCCTAGCTAAGAGCCAGTTCCGCCTTTCACAATAACACGTGTCAACCACCATCCCTCGTGCTTACGTTGCCGCCCCATTGCCGTGTCGCCACAGTGAACTAATTTCACTCCACTCACTAGCTACAGAAACTAATTTCAAAAACAGTCGAAACACCACGGCAAGAACCGAGCACAGAGCAGCTCCAAGAGAGCCTAGAGGCGGCGAATCTCGACACACTTACCTCAAATACATACAACATCCACCCGTTACTCGTCAATTAGCTGGATGCCTCAACGTTCGCAAGGAATGCCCCCTCCCTCTTTTGGGGCTCACAACCAGATAATAAGGAATTCCAACGGCACAATTAGCAAGAACACTGTGGAGTTGAGTTGACCACTTCAGCGGCCTCGCAAGTTAATAATGGCGAAGCGGAAGCACATTCGGAGTTCGGAGTGATGAGGTAGAGAGAGAGAGAGAGAGCACTTAAAAGGAGGAAGAAGAGGAAGAATGTCGAGGTCTCTTTAGTACCTAGTGACGGCTGGAGAGAGAGAAATGTGTTTTTTTGTTTACACCCGAGAAGCTCGCAGGCAGACAGCGCGCGGGAAATGCTCGCAGCACCAGCGGCAGCCTCGCAGCTATGCCAATGACCAGGCACGCTTCTTTCTTTCCCTCTTTCTTTCTTTCTTCCTCCCTCCCTCCCTCTCTCCGGACTCCGAACCGGCAGGTCCGGTAACAACGCAAAGGACAAGAAGGGTAAAAAGGCAAAGTGAGAGTCAAAAGTAGGAAGAAGAGGAGAGAGGGAATTATATCGCATATGAGCATACCGTAGAGGGATCTCTCTTCCGACATAAAATCATTATTTCCTTTTCAAATTTTGTCACATGTCATGTTCACATTCGTTAAGAACGTTTGTATCCCATGTGGAAACTACATTCTAGCACATGTAAAGATGAAATAGAGTGCCTTCTAGGTAACTCTCATCCATCCGATATAAAAACTTGCCCCCCTTTAAGTTTGTTGTTGATTCATCTCAAATGGCCCCGAGTACTCTAACTCAGGGTCTTTAAAGCTAATTCCGGTGCTAAATAACTTCCAAGTTGCATATTGTTTCAAGGCTTTTATGTTGGATGGATGAGAGGTGCGCTTGTATACATTATAATTCCCTCTCTCAAAAGACCCCTTTATGAAATCGGTAGGGACGGTAACAAAGATCAATGAGCATAAAGATAAATGTGAAAAGTAGAAAGACAGAGCCACGGACAAGGATTGATTTCTTTTTTTTCAACACCTACCCCCTATAGGTGTGTTGCTTAGAGCCCACCCACACTTACTAATGCGGGCCACTAGTGAACAGTTCCTACCAGCACTGGTTACATCTAGTGGCTCTCACTAACTAAACCAGATTTGGGTGAACCAACCTATACACTCGTTCCTTGTTGGATGCCTAAACCCTTGCCTCCAAGGAACCAATGCACGGGTTGTTTCGCCCCAGCCAACTAAACCAACTCTAAAAGTGGTCCTTGCTGGTAAGAACCATTCATTGATGGTCCGCACCAGTAAGTGTGGATGGGCTATTATTCATTGTCATCGAACTGGAACATATTTACTTGGCTCTTTAATCCCAATTTACGTGTTAATTTGGATAAATCTAGCGATTAGCAAAGTCGGTGTTGAGGTAAATGACAAAGAAAGATTAATGCGAAAGTGAGAGTCAAAAGTAGTGTAATACCCTCCTCTAAAACCCTTGACATAATAAGACCCTATGGATGTGCACTTCCCTAGGTGCGGGCAAAGACGAGAACAAATTCTCACATAAGAAAACATTCCTCGTGCATCCGGGCCAACATAAAAAAATTGATCCTCAATAGATTTATCATTGATTCGTTGCAAATTACTTGGTCTACACTAATTTTGGATCCATGAAGCTAATTATGGTGTCCAATCGATCAAATAGACTGTTTATGTTGGATGAATGAGATCACATAGAGTGTTTATGTTGGATGAATGAGAGGTACGCTTAGTTACATGCAAGAATTTTCCCTCACCTTTGCCCGTGCATCGGGAAGCGAAAAAAGCATTTACGTCCTCCAAGGCTCCGGAATTCGAAGCCACTGGGTAATAATGTAATTGACCACCAGAGGTGAAAGTCAAAGTGGCAGAGGAAGCCAGGGTTAGGGCAGGGTTTTTTTTAAAGGGCAGGGCAGGGATTTGTTTTTTTTTTGGGGGGGGGGGTACAACTATGTACGCTAGGTGGGAGTTACACTTACCTCATTCTTAATACCACACCGTTTATGGTATTTTGTGTCACATACATTATTTGCAAAGAGCCTAAACTAGATGTCTAGAAGTCTCAAAGTTGTCATGTCCGCTAGTTGTCACTATGATATTATTCATCAACATAAGGAACTTTTTAAAGTGAAATTTAGCATAGTGCAATTTGGATACTTGAGATGATAGTTTCATGTTTTAGTATGCAAGGGGAAGATATTATTAAGCATACTAATAGCAAGTGTCATGTGTGTACATTTTAGTGTGCAGATCAAAGATATTCTTGAGCATATTAATGCCAAGTGTCATTTGTGTGCACTTTGGTCAACTTGTAGGCCATTGTGTAACGTAGGCATACACCTAATAACACTATTGAACATACTCATGCCAAGATATTAATAGGCGCGCTTGAACGCTAAGTGTCACGAGGCAACATTGATGGTGAAGTTGTGGGTCATTAGTGTAACTTAGGATACGCCTCAAAACAAGGTAAGTGACACTATTACAAATGTGGCACTAAATACCATAAACGGTGTAGTCCGTCACTTTAGGTATGTGATTGGCAAATATGTGCAATTGCTTTGCAACGAGGCTTCCATGTTGAAATATGTTTTAGGTATGTGGACCTTACCTATGTGGTCACTTTTAAACCTAACTGGAGACTTTTGTTTGAGTGGTATATGGCAAAGCTATTGGTTAAGAGCATACACTAAAAAGGCACGTATTATGATGCTATCTAACTATGTTGTCATCATATAACAACAACCATTCTATGTTCAATAGCTAATACAATTGGGAGAGGATGTGTGATCAATTTCACTCTAATCTTTTATGACTTTTGCATCTTAACTTTGAATTTGAAGTTTAACAACCCTCATGATTTACTATTGTTAACCAAATGAGACATTCCCCAAACTGACCCAACAAATAAAATTATATATAGAGGTGAAAGTGCCCACAACAAGGCCACACAACTTACACCCAAGAACTCTCTCTCTCTCCCCCCCCCCAAAAAAAACTGACATGCTTAACAAGAGATAAATCCCATAGGTGATAAGCAAATTCGACATAAATTTTGTTCAGAATTCGAACATCCTACATGGCACTTCTCGATTAGTCGGAACCTCTCTAAAATCCCACGTATCACCTCAAAAAAAAGCAACATTCCATCACCAAGGTGCCAAACATGCTTATCACATCCGGTACGTAATATCGTATAGGGTGCTCTCTAGTCCAACCAAAAATTATTTATTTTCCCCCTCTCTCTTGAATCCCACACGGAAACAACAATCCATCCGGCACTAGTAAAGATGGGAATCGAGCGCCCTCTATGGTATTACACCAACCGTGAAAGTCAAAATGAAAGGCAAAAGTAGAAAGGAGGGGGCAAAAAGGGCGGAGTGGCTAGGGTGGTAGTTAGACGAAGTTGTGTACACTACTACTAGGGGGGAAGTTACGCCCACCCAATTATAACATAACTTCTTGGTACCAATCCTTTATGCTCCGTACGTACTTGGGAAATATACGTGCGATTGCTCGCCTGCCACAAGGATTTCGTGTCAAACAAAGCACGGTGCTTTTTTGCAATCGATATTTTTGTTGTAGCTTCCGTGTTTATGAGACCGCTACAATTTTTTGCTTCGGGCCCACTTCACACACGAAGCCAAGAGCCGTGAGCATGAAGTTGTGAGAGCCCAAAGGAAAGTGTCCAAAGGCCGTCCCAAGACACCTTCAAAATCATGTAGTGTGGCACGGACCCTCAAGTGTAGTGTGAAGCCACGTGACCGGGCCCTCAACCAAATGCTATTTCAATGAAATTCTATTCATGCGGGTCCTCACACATGATAGAATAGAATATGTCAACGGTTGTGAGCGTTCGGAGTGCCATGGTCTCCCGGTTTTGTGGTAGACCTACCTCCAAGAGGTGGTTTTTGAAAATAGTCCAAGTGACCATGAAACATGATCCATTCGATGCCATGTAGGAATCCATGTAGACTTTACATCCATCATGCTTTCACATACCCTGTTGGTCCCTCAAGCATAGTGTGAAGCGAACCTGGACCGGCTCTGCCTTTTCCACCAATGAGAGTGCTTGAAGTGTAACGGTCACGGGCTCTCAGTCTCGTGTGTGAAGTGGCCCTCAAATCTTTGTGTAGGGGGAACTAAAATGCCCCGGTGAGAATATCTTCATACTATGAAGATTTCGGAGCTCCTAAGAAAGACTATTTTTGGGGATTTTAATGTGGTCACAAGGGTTTCATGTCGAGCCTAATGCTTTTATTTGCAGTGGATTACTGTGTTGGAGAGTATTCCATGTTTCTCGTTCCCTTTTATTCTTGCTGAGGAACTACATGGTAATGGTATCCAATGAGAATATCTTTACAACTATGAAAATTTTCGAGCTCTTACAAAAAACTCTTTTTATAAAATTAGGTTAGTGCGGACACAGGGTTCCAATGTCGAGTAGTAGTGTAGCACGGTTGTTGTTTTGCCGATGAATATTCTCTCATAGATTCCCATGTGTTTCTTGTGGATGGATTATACACTTTAAAAAATTACTTCAATTCTTGTGAAGGCAGAACTAAATGGTGTTCGATGAGAGTCTCTTTATACCATGAAAGATTTCGAGCGTGTAAGAATTAGTGTGACATATTACAATTGCACAAAAAAATGGTAGCTTTCCTCCCAAAATATAAGAATAAGAAAGAATATTTATATTCAAGTAAATTTGGAGTAAGACCCAGTCCAAAATTACAACATCTTGAATCGTTTCACAAGATCCTCCGATTTACTAAGCATAAATGATTATGATACTATTACAACAATTTTTTTGATCGTAGTTTTATTTATCAATTCGTCGTTTAAAATTAAAATAAATTTTTATTATGTTGGTTTAAAAACATTATTATATTAATATCATAGCATTCAAGTAACCACATATCTCAATCTTACAGAAGTACATGTCTAAAGATGAACTCATCGTTATATGGTTGAGTGTATTTAGTATGTATATTGTATGTGTGTTCTTAGATATGTAAATGGTTTCATCACTTTTAGATTGGTTGATTTGAAAGTGTAGGGTCATGGTTGTAACCTAGACACATTGAACTACATGAAACCTCTTGGATGTGCTCTAACTTACAAACAATGTTGTCCAAAATCATCCAATGAACTTCAATTGTCGGACAACTATTTGAAGGTTAACCTACACACTTTTCCATCGACAATTACGAGCACATTATCGTGTACAAAATAGTTGGTGGGGATGTATAAATGGTATTTATGATGCTCTTCTAAGGATATACAACACATGTCTCATTCGTTGCTTGTAGTGAAAGTCAACAACTTGGCATCAACTTGAAACGTGATTGATACGTTTTGGGCCTTACGGATCCTACTCAATCAATATGATGTAGATAATCGGATGCGAGGAGCCATGCCATAGGTTGTAGTGGGCACCCAATCTACTGAGACAATGTAGTGGTGAGGTAGGGTATTGGGTGCCTACTACAACCCATGGCAAGAAAAAAGTTAACATGGTGTTTGTGAAAACAACACTTGGCACGTAAAAATGTCACATATGTTGCTTTCTTGAATACAAGGAAGTCATCTCAAATTGGTCTTTGGAGGCAGCTTTTACCAACTACACAAGTTTTTGCCAACTTTGACAGTTTTTTTCAAAGTTCAAGTGCACTCCACAAGACTAGAAACCGAGTCGGCCTTGAAAAAAACTTCACATGTGAATGTGATGTTTTCACGAATATTGTGTTACTTGCCATATCCAGTTGTGGTAATCAAGCCAAGGCATAGCCATCTATATATAACGGACAACATGATGGTGGTGAGGCCATCATCCCGCCGTTCTTCATTACTCTTTGTGGTTTGCCATAGTTCAAGTGAAACATTTGAAAGAAAAAGAAAGAGGTCACATGTCAAAGATTCTGAAAAAAGAAAAAAATTGTGACAAACGAAAAAACAAAAAAAACAAAGAAAACAAAAACAAACAAACAAAGGTGGAAAGGTTGGGGGGGGGGACTATGAGTGCATGGTGGGGGAGGTGACGGCCATAGTTCGGCATGAGAAGGGGGGGCATTTCATGGGCATGGAGGCATATGGTTGCATGGGCTTAGAGGGTTGGGGTGGCCTGGAATATTAGTACATATGCATGAGTGTAATGGGTTGGGACAACACAAGCCCAAGCTAGTTCACTACATGGGATAATGCACTTCCTAGTATCCCATAAGGACTAGACACATGAGCAAAATCGTGTAGCACGACCACAAGGGTCCATGCTGCATTCACTACCAACTTATAGGACACATAATATGGTTCCTCGTTTTAACATATTTGGAGGTTTCTGAATGACAAATGACTTTTGGTGCACGATACATAATCTATGATGATAATGATATAAAATTTGTTGCCTCATAACATAAGGTGGGTTCACTTAAATCTCTTGGGGTGCACTCCAATGAAATTGGAACTTTCATAGCACCCTTGATGTCAAGGGCATTTGAGCCCTCTATCATCAACATTTTTCTGCATGGTCACTTGTATGTGGAAGCCAACTTCAGAACAAAGATGCTGGAAGAAAGAGTAGCTAGATTTGAGAAGATCCACCAATCACAAAGTTCAAGTGTTTAAGTTGGAGCATCTAATGAAAGTATAGTTTATTCTAACTATGGATGACAGGGTTGGTAAGGTCCCTTCGTATAAATAAATACAATTAGTATAATTTTATAATTAATGCATTTGAGAACTTGAATTTTCAAAAAAAGAAGTTCATATATGCCTATTCTACAAGGAAACCAAACATCTTTGATCATATGATGGATGTTTCTCATATTGAATTTGAATGTCGTGCTTGATGCATGTTTGAACCATGTTTGGTTTGGGGTGGTTGCACGGATCCTAGTGTTGATTCCATGGATCCAATTTTCTTGCTCTTGATGCATACGGTCACTCACTTTCAAAGTTTCTTAGGTCTTGAAGACAAGCGCGGAACCCACAACACATATTCTAATGCATGAAGAATATGTATTATCACAAATTTTTATTAGGGCATTGTTAAATGGACCACACACTAGTTAACACGACCACAATCAATATGCAAGGTGTTGACTAGGCTCTTATTTGTCATCGAAGTTGGGCCAAGTTTATCATTTCTAACACATAGCTAATACCTTGCTCCTCTTCATGTGTGAGATGAAAATCCTAATTTCGACCATCCATGTGACTACGCGACGCATCTCTGTGGTCGTTTTAATAAATTACGCGGTCGATTTAACAATTCCCTTTTTTTAAAACATTAATTGTAACATAACAAGGTCTTTGCCAATTTTGTAATACACGTAGGGTACATGTATTCATATCATCACAAATGTTCCAATTGTTGGAGGTGTTTGAAATAAGGTTGAGTTCCTCCAGAGCCGAATATGCAGGGTTGTTGATGAAATGTGAAGAAAGTCAATTTTATGATATGCATGGTATGTACTATACACTACAATACCAGTGAGAGGAGAATAGATGACGAGTTGTGATACCAATGACACATCCACTTACTCACGCCATTTCTAGGGCATAACCAACTACTTAACTTTGGAATGATAGTCCATACATGCTTGGTGGCCAAGCGTGACAAGTGTCAACACAATGACACTAGTTGTTATTGTATTGAGCAACACAAAACAAAACAAAAATGCATAGTGATTTACATTGTTTTATCTATGACCATAACTGCCAATTTAGTGTAAGTAGTCTTACCAAGGAATACACAAACTCACACAAAAGGAGAGACTGGATGATTATCTCAAGAAATTTGTTGCATAGTGCAGTGATAACTCAAAGCTTTTAAGAAAAGAAAAAAGAAAAAAGAATGTTGACATTCATACACCGACATCGTGAAATGTGAGCATGTTCTCCTTATATTGATCATGGGTACCCATGATGCAAGGTAAGGTGTGCTCAAAGCTTTGACTTATTATAGTTTCTTTTCTTCAAGGCACCAACATCACCGCAATCATTCCATGCAAGTGTGGCCACGTAAAGAGTAAGGCCATGCAACCCCATGGGAGGCATTTTTCGAGCACTACGCTTTTACATTTGACGACACCATATATACATATATATAGAGAGAGAGTACACCAAGCACGAAGCATCGAGACTTGTGATTGTTGCATGAGTGATACAAGTTTGGCTCTCCTTGCCATGAAAGTGTTGTCCAACTATGACAAGGGTTTTTGGATAAAATAGGCGGACATTTGGAAACTTTGCCTTTAGAAAGGATAGAATTGGGACATGATATGATGATGCACTCACCTCTCTAATATTGTAATACGCATGCCTAGTTCAATGCTTCACATGTCGAAGAATTGGTTTTTTGATGTTGCATCGATTTCATTAAAGGTTCCGGTCAACGGTGTCGTGACATGTGGCGCTTCCACTTTGAATTTTTGAACTTTTTTAGTGTCAAAGTTGCCATGCTAAAATAGGAGAATGAGACGTAGTACTTGGTAAGGAGTGCTATCTAGTACTAATGCATGTTGGTCCTTTAAGCTCCAAGTTTTCTTTTTTCTAGTTCCTCTCCACATAATGAGATTATGATGGCAGTTTATGATATAAACATGAGCTCCTCAATGGGCCTCTTTACGTGCACGATACTACACTAAATATTGTATTTAGTGTCACCGATTCTATTTGTCTTGCTCAATATTACTCATAAATTTCCCATGTAGTGTCACCAACACTCAATGTAATCCTAACTTTATTTATCATTCCTTGTAAACAAATTCGGGTATTATAGATTTACAATGTTGTAATTTCCGTCACATACTTATATTGTAATTCTCGTACTGTCCGTTTCGAAAATACATATAGACTCAGCTCCACTCGAAAATGAAGCAACACCATAATTCACGCCAATGACAACATCGGAGTCACCTTTCTCTCTTTATGTCGGTGGAATTTCGGGCTTCGGATTCCCATCATCGTTATTTTCCCAACAACAAGATCGTCATTATTTTCACATCTTCCCCAACACTACCATCAAACCGTTTCTTCTTCTTCTTCTTCTCCGCCTCCTCCCTTCACATGGCCCAACCTTCAAATAATGGACGTGACATCCCATTATTTCCGGAGCATCCATCACATGATCACATTGTAACGCTCATTGTTCGAAGCATCAATCCCGTTCATTCATTGTTTTTCACAAACGTCATTAAACTCGGGTTGCGGCTTGTGTTATTGAACGCACTCATGTTATATGCATGCATAACAATTTGTAATGAGGGCATGTGACTCTCAAGTGAATATTCCTTGCGGCCTCCACTCGGTCGTTTTATGATTTTATGGCCTTTAAATTATCTAAAAGCAATCCATTTGTTCACATGTTTGACTCACGCAAAGCCCAAGCATAGTTATGCCGTAGTAGTCTTTAATACAATCACTTGTAAGGTAGGTGTGTGTTAGAAAATAGGGTTTCTTGTCGGATATGGAAACACGCAATTAGTGTGAGATGATTAGCAAATATGAATCATGACTGTAGTCGTTTGCTTCATAATCTTCAGAGCTCGTAAGATTGTCGTGCTCATTAAGTGGCCATATAGGTCACCCCAATCATGTTGGTTACTGAGCCTAGAGTGGTTAGCATATGTGAGCATGTAGTCCAATCTAATTAAACACATTTCTTTTTGGAGTCCCTTTTTAAGGTAGAAATACGGACCAATATGTGTATGACCAAAATGTTATTTTTGGATGGAAAAGATGTGGTCCAAATCCATCCACCCTCATATCATGCACCCGTGAAACACATTGAGCGACCTTTTTACATATCATGAATGGTTCCCATTTCAAAGCACCCTTAACCCCTTTCAAGCGCTTTAGGTTGATTGCTTGAGTTTATGCTCGACTCTAAAACACCGAATTTGGTAGTTCCTATGTTTTTTTGTCTTTATGTTTTGGAACACAGGTGGCACGCGACCACCTAGCTAGTTTTTTTGTCAAGTAGAGAGAAGATTTCACAGTTGGGAATCAAATTGCCAACCATTCCATTCGGTTTGGGTGCCTCTCCACTATCATCTGCAAGTTTAGGGTCATCCCGGACCTAGTAGTTCTCATGTCTATTCATCCAAAGCAACCATTGAGCCATGTTCCCTAACGGGTACCATGAGCAAGTGCTCTCATGGCCAACTATGGTGATGCATTAAAACACCATCGTAATAGACTATGCTTTGGAAATACAAGTTTTTTTATGAACACAACTCCAATATTGAACATGGGTGTATTTTCTCGACCACGAGATTGAGTGTGTTTCCACAAACACTCGAGTGGCTAAACCCCATCTTTCAAAAGGCATGCATTACACCCTACCCTTTAAGAAGGTGACTCTTAAACATGGCACGGCCAATGGGCTCATACTCTTGCCAATATCCACACCAATGTTTCTTTTCCAATTTTGAGTTCTTTGCTTTTCAAGTGGCTAGATGAATCGCCATGCCACGTGCAAACCAACAAGCTAAAAGCAAGAAAATTTGACCCTCAATAACTTCTTTAGGGGTGTTTTACACCATGGACCAAGGAATCGTCCCAAGGCCCTGTAAAATATGTGATTGGTTTGAAATCGTCCCTGGACCACTTTGGTTTACACCAAGGAAACAATGTGAGAGTGACCATGGAGTTCGAGGTCCCCATAAGGCATATTTTAAGGCCTACATTATCCACTAACATGGTCCAACGGGTTTTGCTATGGGAGAGGCAAAAGAGGCGCTCAAATAGAAGAAAACAGTGCCCATGGCAGAGAAATGTTGTTATAATAAATTTTAATGAATTTTTTTGGCGGAAAAGAAGATGAAGACAAGAGAAAACAAGAGAATGCTCAAACTTGAATTTTTCTTCTTCTCAAAACTGCCATTTTTGAACATATACCAATGTTTCTTTTTCCATTTTTTGAGTTCTTTTCCTTTCAAGTGGCTAGGCAAATCGCCGGGCAACGTGCAAACCAACAAGCTAAAAGCGAGAAAAATCCGACCCTCAATAACTTCTTAGTAGCTATAAATGAAGGTGCATTTAAAAAACAATATGTGTAAACTATTATTATTAGAATTTGGCGATTGGAAAATAGGTTAGGAGGCCGTGACGATGGTGACCCCCTCCACGTGGGCAAGGCATGGGTTTCATTGGCCGAGGCGCATTAAACGGGGCCACTTAAGTCTCATGATCGGGACTTCAATTGCTCTATACGAGTGGGGGGACACAAAATCTACTCAAGAGCGTCCCCGGGACAGACAAGCAGACCGACTGCTCACACAATCAAACAAAATAAATAAATTTATTTTTCTGCTACCTGCCCCTGCCCCTGCCCCTGCCCGCCCTTACCTCTTGCAGTGTGACTTCTTATTAAGTATAGCTTGCTGCACACTTGTTATATAATCCTGCCACCAATCGGTACACTGATTTATCCCAATTAGTGCGCGTCACTATTCGGAGTTACACGATGTAATAACGTCTTAATCGGGAGTTCGATTTTTACCAACAAAGGTTTAATAGGTTGTTCGGACATTATAGAACACAAATGATTTTGCTAGGTAAAATAATACAATCTCATTGAATAGTTATAGCACTGTGTAATTTTAAATAATAACACGCACTAGTTGGGATAATTAGTGTAGTATGTGCTCACAATTGTCACCTTCAACATTGGGATTCGGTTAGTCGTATTCAAAAGCTTAGTAAAAGAAAAATCGGCGTCTGCTATGGTAATTATCACAACATTATGCAGTTTCTTAGCTGCTTTAATTTATGTGGGCCAAGGTACCACATGAGCATAAGTTTTCCTTTGATTATGGGATTCCCCATTTATGGGGAGCACTCGGGAGTGTGTACTGTGAATTTTTTGACAAGCAGTTGTAAAATACCAAAGTTTTAAAATTGCAGCCTCTTTCTTTGGAAAGAATTCATCATGTAGGTGCTAATGTTGTGCTAATCATACGGATGGAAGCTTTGTCTAGTTGATATTGTCACATGTCTAAGTTCCCAACATCAAAATTTTAAAACATAAACTTTTATGTTGGAGTATTGAAATTCCATCATCTTTAGAAACCACCCTTTGACCTATAAGGGTTAAGGTGTGCAACACTTGCTATGAGAGATCCCAACTTTTGAGATGCTTGCACTAGTCGATCAATAGGAGATTATTCATATTTTGAAAATCCTTCAAAGATCAATGTGCACTCTATTTTATGAATATAAGGTAGAAGTGCTTATAACACTTTGAGCACTTGAGATCTTTAATGTGGCCAAAGAAATTCACATGGAAGTTCTAAAACTAGAAGCTCCACAGTTCGGGTTCCATGCAATTAAGTCCATGAAATCTTATACCATTTTGTGATCTAGGTAAGATGATTAGAATTCAATGTTGTCTTTCACTTTAAAGTAGTTAATATTTACACCCCCCCCATTTTAGCATTGAGCTTTGGCTTTTTTATTTCTCTCAACTATTGAGCTTTGATATGTTTAAATTCATATGATCAATAGAGCTTTTGAAGTGCGCAATTACCTTTTTTGGGGGCATGGAGATTCATGGACTCTACATAAACTCATCCATCATTGATGAGAGAGGCTCTAGTGAAAACAAACTTTCTATAGGTTTGGGGTCTACGATGCACTATAGAGACAAAATCATCTACACATACAAATGATCGACTATAAAATATCTCTCAACATTTTCACCTTCCCAATGAATGAATGGGGTTTACGCAACCACTACGAAGCTCGAGCCACGTTGGGACCAAACATAAGTTTTGAAAATTGGGTCACTTAAAAATGATGTGGCATTTCTCCCTCATTCGGATGTTATGTGAAGTTCCTAGTAACTTATAATCACAAACACTCAACTTCATTCACGCAACTTCATGTTGTTGACATTGCTTGATTCATATGAATGTGTTTCATTTTCAGTCCTTTAGAATTACATCATAAGTGTCCACTCCATGTCAACAAGGGACAACGAAGCAATCATTGTGAGTCTCCATAATGAGTGATACTTTGAAATAGGTGCACCACGGGGGGTTCACTCCATGTCAAGTTGAACACCACGTGCGGCCAAAGTTTGCTACCCCTATATTACATGGAATAGATAAATTTAAAAATTATGATATTTTTTCTACATATACATAATCATTGATAATATCTTTTGTATATTTTTTTGAAATTTGTAGTCATCTTCATTTTTTGTAGTAATTATTTTAGTTCAATTCTGCGTCATTCTAGTTAGAAACGGTATGTTTTATTAAAAAAATAGATCATCAAATTTGGTTACGATTTTTTACTATGTAATAGATACCGTGTATATCTACCCATGAAAAAAAATTGATAAAATTTTGACCCATTTTGGTGATGCAACTTACCAAAAGTAGATTTTTTTTGGCCGCACGTGGTGTTCAACTTGACAATGGAGTGACCCCCCCGTGAGGTGCACACATCTTATCTTGTTTCCTCACACTAGTAGAATTGTGGTACACCGTTTTTATGGTATTTAGTGTCACTTACTATTCGGATTTACGCATTTGCTATAGCCTTTTATTGTTAGTGTAAATTTTTATCAAGTAAAGATGTTAATGTTCTATAATGTCCAAACAACCAATTTGACCTTTGTTGGCAAACAATGAGATTTATAGTAAAGAGTTATAGCACTTTGTAGTTTTACAAAATGACAGTTTGACATGAAGTGACCAGAGTGACACGAGCCCGTGTCATTCTGGTCACTTCGTGTCGAATTGTTGTGTCGTAAAACTACCCACATTTCTACAGTGTCATGAATATGGTGGGGAGATCATTATGTAGTGCAATTCCAATTCAAGACACCTAATACTAAGAACTGAAAAATATGAACATATATATATATATATATATATATAGATAGATAGATAGATATAGGTAAGTCACTTATATTTAGACCCACAAAGTGATTGTCCAAATTCAGGAGATGCTAGTTTGTTTAACCCCTAAATGCTCAACCTATTTCCCAAAAATCACAGCGTTGCAATGAGAAATGTTTTTTACTTGAAGGAGCACAAATTCTAAAGTAAAATCCTACATAAGTAGGAAAATGTATATTGAACTTTAACCGAGATTTCAACATGATTGGACCATATTTGGATTAGTTATGAAAAAATAAAATTGAAAATAAGCATACTGTAAGCATAAAACTACATCCTAAATTTCATTTGTGGTAGAGATAGTATGTATCCACTAGTAGGTAAGAAAACTCAAAGGAAATTCTACAAGAGGCACATGATTGAAGCATCCCTAGAAATTGGTTTGCATTCTGGGCAATCAAAATTTCCATTTTCTCAACGATGCAAAATCTACAAATTAGGTCTTCTGCTAAGATTCAATGGTCAAAAGATGCATTGTAACCTAACTTAAGCATCTTGTGAAGGGAGTGTCTCCAACATAGATCTAGAAACTGATGATTTGGCCCTTTGACCAAAATTTCACCACTTTGTGGCCGCCCATGCATTTAAGGGTTAACATTGAATGGTTTTTTTTGTGACTCTCATACATCACATCTAAACCATACCAACATACATACATATATTATGCTTTTTTGAGGTGGGGCATGTGGAAAACTAATGTTTTTTGAACAATCCTAACTTTACAAAAATGCCATCTATATGGGCGATTTACCATAATAGAAATTTATTCTCTTTAATAAACCTATGATTTAGAGTGAATTGTTCTAGGCAACGTTGGGAAGATTTTGCTCTGGTCTTTAGAGGTTAAGGACTCAAGTGCTTAAAGCACCCTTATGGTTGTCTCTAACTTGACAGGTTGGATACTTAACCCCCAAAAACTAAGGTGGATGTTTTTGCCTGGGCAACTATTAATGCCCAACAATACCATCGTACATGTTTACATTATAACCTTATGATGTTGGACACATGGATGGCTGAAAATTTGGTTGAACGACACTAAGTATACAAAGTTGCCTCTATACGGTCAAACCTACCATAAGAGATGCCGATTTTCTTTAGTGAGCTCTGAATAGGACGGAAGCGTTTTAGGCAACTTTGGGGGGCTTTTGCTTCGGCATTTAGGAGGTTAATTAGAGGCTTTTAAAAACTCCTTAAACATGTACCCTAATTAAGTAGCCTTTGATGAGTGATGATTGAGATGCATTGAATTGAAAAGTCGAACACAGACACGTACATAGTCTACTTAATAAGCGCCATCAATTGCAACTGGCGAGTCGGCGGATGTCGATCGAGATGTCTGCTAAAGAACATGTCCTAATGATCTAAGCTTATCTCATCAGAGCTAAATTCAAACCATAGACCGAGTCTTATACATATTAACTGCCAAAAAAACAATCAGTGCGCCCCATGAATCGACTAAAGTGCCGAGTTACTTTAAACCGGATTGCAACACTGCATTAAATGGCTAACCTACTAAGCTAGCTGGAGGGGCCAGTCTAAAAAGCCTTAAACCCGGCTCTTTTAAGCGGCCCGAGTGGTGGCTTCCGATTGGCCCTCGCAGGGGCGTTGCCAAGAGCTGACACTGAACTAATCTTAGGGCCACTTCACACACGAACCAGGAGCCGTGACCATGAAATTGTGAGAGCCCAAAAGAAAGTGTCCAAAGGCCGTCCCAAGACACCTCCAAAATCATGTAGTGTGGTCACGGACCCTCAAGTGTATTGTGAAGTCATATGTGACCGGGCCCTCAACCAAATGCTATTTCAATGAATTCCTATACATGTGGGTCCTCACACATCATATAATAGAATAAATCAATGGTTGTGAGTGTTCGGAGTGCCGTGGTCTCCCAATTTTGTGTTAGGCCTACCTCCAAGAGGTGGTTTTTGAAAATAGTCCAAGTGACCATGAAACATGATCCATTTGATGCCATGTAGGAATCCATGTAGACTTTACATCCATCTTGCATTCACATACTCCGTTGGTCCCTCAAGCATAGTGTGAAGCGAACTTGGACCGGCTCCGCCATTTCCACCAATGAGAGTGCTTGAAAAGGCTCGAGACGACCCTAAACTACTGGATGATGGTGGAGAGATACCCAAATCTTAAGGAAGAGGTTGGCGGTTCGATTCCCGGCTGTGAAATCTCCTCTCTACTTGACAGAAACTTGTGAGGTGGTTAACTGCCTCTTGTGCTTTGGCGTTGGCATGTCGGCCTTCTATCTGAAATAAATAAATAAATAAACGAGAGTGCTTGAAGTGTAATGGTCACGGGCTCTCAATCTCATGTGCACACTGGCCCTTAATTGAAGGTTTCTCCGCCTCTTCCACTTGGATTACATGTAGTCTTCACACCACCTACCATCATCCAAGGGTGAAAGGGGAACCCCACACATATGTCCAACATGTGAACCCTAAACCCTAATAGACTTTGGTAAGCCAAGGTGAAGAATCTCATGTGCCTAACTTTGAGGAGCTCGGTTCAAGTTTGGTCCCACTTTTATGGGTTAAAACTGTCCCGTTTTCAACTCCGATCAGAAACGGAGGTTTTAAACCTTGCAAAACCGTTGTCTCGGATAGGAGTTGGAAACATACGTTTATAGTAGAGGCGCCTATTCCTGATCATGGCCCCATCAACAATCTTTTGGGTACATGAATTTCGATCAAGTTGGGTTTGAATATCGATTAGGCTGGAAGCCTGGAACCAATAGTGCCATGACACGTGTTTTGGTTTTGAGTGCTAAAGTGCAGAGGAATAAGCGGTTAAAATGAGCAATTAAATTGAGACACTAGACATTGGTAATATGTCCAGGCCAACTTTTGGCTTCAAAAATGCACATGAATAAAATTACCAATTTTTTGAAGTCCTCCTAATTTCTATCTTCCTACATGGGAAAATTTTGCACCGCCTTATACTTCTCTAGATCTGGCGCATAATCTCTTAAGTGATCGGTTATGGGCGCCTCTATTCTATACACCGTTTATGGTCATTAGTGCGACATTGCATAATAGTGTGACTTACCCTATTTTGAGGCTAGGTTACACTAATAACCAATATCTTCATCTCTAGTGACACCTCATGACACTTGACGTTCAAGTCCGCTTACTAATATCTTGGCATGAGTATGTTCAATAGTGTGCATGCCTGTGCTACACAATGGTCTACAAGTTGATTAAAGCGTACACAAATGACACTTGCCATTAGTACGCTTAATAATATCTCCCCATTGCATACTAAAACACAAATCTATCATCTCAAGTATCCCAATGTGCTATGCTAAATGCCATAATGTAAAATAAATTTCACCTTGAAAAGTTACTTATGTTGATGAATAAGTATCATATTGACAATCAACGGACATGATACTTTGAGACCTATAGACATCGGAGAGAGGGAATTATCGTATACAAGCGTGCCTCACATTCATCCAACATAAAAACCCTAAAATAGTGTGCATCCAAGAGATGGTTTTTTAAAGTTGATTTGACACTGGAACCAACTCTAAAGACCCGCATTAATTTACTCAAGGTCATTTGAGACGAGTCAGCAACAATCCTATGAGGGGGGGGGTTTCAAATTTCATCTTGGATGGATGAGAGATACACTCGTGTACGATATAACTCCCTCCCTCCATCCCTAAGCATCTAGTTTAGGCCCTTTGCAAATAATGTAGGTGACACTAAATACCATTTGAAACGGTGTATATACTAGGTCTATGGACATAGAAGGTAGGCCTTGACAATATCTGGGGGAGATTTTTGGGCACAATCAGTCAAAATCCCAGTCTTTCCAATTCCCAACCGGTTGACATGTGGTTCTGGTTTTTCCTTTAAGAATTCGACGTACATTCAACCCGTTTCTCTCTCTAAAACGATGCGTAATTTTCCTGAAGCCTTGAACTTCAACTGGTTATTTCTCAAACTCAACCACTTCATCTATAACTACACCGGTTCCTCTAATTACTGTGGGTGGGAAATTCATCTGGGTCAGAACTTAGTGTGACCCACACTAATTCTACAGTGCTTGCCTTGGTCAACATTAGTACTCTTACAATACTCGCCTCGCCTTGAATTCTCATCCAAATATGCAAACCCTAAAACCCACACTAACTTTTCACACTTGAAATTACAACCAAAAGTAGTGTGGGTGATTGGGAATTAGCGTGGCCCACACTACTTCCACATAACGGTGTAGCAAGCGGTCAGTTATCCCCGTTCGTGGATCATATCATGGCAAGCAAGGAAGCGGCCAGAACCGGAACAGCTTTTTGCAGACTGGTGGAGTAGAGACTAATTCCACGATTGCTACCTCACTGCTGCTGCTGCTGCTGGATTTTTTTAGTTTGTGTTGCACTCCAGCCTGCATATATTCGACAGCCCCCGTGACCCAGCTGCCACCCGTACTCTCACTCACTCAAACACACACACTCTCTCTCTCACTCTCTCCCTCACTCATATCATGTTCTGCTTCTGTCAAGTGCGGCGTTGTCTTCCCGTTCAAAAAGCTGATCTGGAGCCGGCTGCCCGACCGAGTCTTGTCTTTCTTTGCCGAGCATGACTACACCGTTTTATGATATTTGGTGTCACTTGGGGCCACTTCACACACGAGCCAAGAGCCGTGACCATGAAATTGTGAGAGCCCAAAAGAAAGTGTCCCAAGGCCGTCCCAACACACCTCCAAAATCATGTAGTGTGGTCACGGGCCCTCAACCAAATGCTATTTCAATGAATTTCTAATCACATGGGTCCCCATGCATGATAAAATAGAATAAACCAACGGTTGCGAGTGTTCGGAGTGCCATGGTCTCCCGGTTTTATGTTAGGTCTACCTCCAAGAGGTGGTTTTTGAAAACAGTCCAGGTGACCATGAAACATGATTCATTTGATGCCATGTAGGAATCCATGTAGACTTTACATCCATTTTGCATTCACATACTCTCAGTTGGTCCCTCAAGCGTAGTGTGGAGCGAACTTGGACCGGCTCCGCCTATTCCACCAATGAGAGTGCTTGAAGTGTAATTAATGGTCACGGGCTCTTAGTCTCGTGTGTGAAGTGGCCCTAAACTATTTGGAATTACACAAATGCTATAATCTCTTACCATATGATTCCTTTTCCTGCAACAAAGGTTGAATAGGTTGTTTGGACATCATAGAGTATAAATGACGTTACTTGATGAACTCTTGCATTCTTTGTATAAAAAAGAAAAATTAGAGTATAGAGTAACTCCGAATAGGGAGTGACACTAGGTACCGTGAGCGGTGTGGTTTCCTTGTTGCATGCTCCCCGCCCGGAAACTTTGAAATGTGCATGTTCCACAACCGGGGTTATGTAGATGTCTTGCTCGACTTGTACACAAAGAATAAGATTAGAACTTGGAAAGAATCAAAGTGAATTCATAAAACCAAAAGGAGTCATCCATTAGTTCCACTCTCGAGCTAGGGCTTTGTCTTCATGGGTGAAAAGGGGGAGTTAATTTCCACTAAAGATGAGAGAAGTTACCCTTGCAGTCCATTGGCGAACTATATAAGGTTTGTGAGTGTTATTTGGCTCTTCTTTCATGTTCTCCAACTTCTACCGATTAGATATATGCAACAAAACTTATGTTGAATTAAAAGATCTACGATGAAGCATCAACAAAACTCGGACCTCCCCTTGCTAGGTATGGATATCAAAAGTGCATGTGTTTTGATTCCTTAACTAAATACACCGTCATGTCATGTGCTTAAGTTTGTTCCATGGTCCACCCTAGGGTAACATTGATGGGGGCCCAACTCAATGAGCATGAAAACATCTACTAGCCATGGCCGGCCCACTTGTCCCATATGTTAGGAAGCCTTTACCGGTTGCATATAAGCTCCTATTTTCCTAACAGTAAGTGACACCAAATACCATAAACGGTGTACACCGTTTTTGGTATTTAGTGTCACATGCACAATAGAGTCAACTACCCTATCTGTTGAGGCGTATGCTAGGTAACACTAATGATCAACAACTCCACCATTAGTGTCACCTCATAACACTTGGTGTTCAAGTGCGCTTACTAATATCTTGGCATCAGTATGTTCAATAGCATTATAGATTATATGCCAACATTACACAATGGTCTACAAGTTGACTAAAGTGTAACAAATGATAGTTGCCATTAGTATGCTCGAGAATATCTTCCCTCTCGCATACTAAAATGTAAACACGTGACACTTGCCATTAGTACGCTCAAAAGATTTTCCCTTGCATATTAAAATGCAAGACTATCATCTTTAGTATCCCAATGTGCTATGTTAAATGTCGTAATGTAAATAAAATTTGGATTAAATTTCACTTCAAAAAGTTACTTATGTTGGCGAATAGTATCATATTGGCGATTAGCGGGCGTGGCACTTTGAGACACTTTGACACCTAAACTAGATGCCTAGAGGTCTCAATGTGTCGCACCTGCTAATTGCCAACACGATTCCATTCGTCAACACAAGTGACTTCTTTAAGTGAAAAAATATCTACATTGTGACATTGTGACATTCAGAGTAGCACATTGGGATACTTCAGATGATAGTCTTGCATTTTAGTATGCAAGGGAAAATCGTTTTGAGTGTACTAATGACACGTGTCATGTGTTTACAATTTAGTATGCAAGAGGGAATATATTCTCGAGCAAACTAATGGCACCTGTCATTGGTGTACACTTTAGTCAACTTGTAGACCATTGTGTAACATAGGCACGCACCTCATACCACTATTGAACAAACTCATACCAACATATCAGTAAGCGCACTTGAACGCCAAGTGTCATGAGACGACACTGATGGTGAAGTTGTTAATCATCAATATAACCTAGCATACACCTCAATATAGGATATTAAGTGGCACTATTACACATGTGACACTAAATACCATAAACGGAGTGTTGTGCATGTTCGAACGGAGTACTTTTGCAGAAATGTAGCAACGGCAGAAGTTTGAAATCGGTGACGGTGGCACTGCTGCAACTGCATGCCATTCGATTGCAGATATGATTTGAGTGTTAACAAGCAGCCTCAATGAGTCAGAGTTTACTTAACTTATGCGGAAGGAATCCGGATAGTCTATATCTTTGATGAAGTTTGCATGAATTTGGTGTATCACACTTGTATGTGCAATTGGGTTGCTTTCGTGAATGGGTTGCCTCTTCATCCATGCAAATTATCTTGGATCGGAACCATATTATAGAAACTTAATAACTTTGTTTATTCCTTCGTATAGTAGCCACAGTAAAAGAATAATTATTTGTAAGATACAATTTTGGTAGTGAATACTCAACATAGTGTGGATTGTCGGTATATTAGCGTGAGGTAACCTAATTGCACATGTCAATGTAATTGTAGTTCATTTACTAAGGAAACTGTATTATGCACAAAAAGGCATCAAAAGATGTGTGTTACGATGTGATTGAACATTGTGTTCAAAATCATGACATCATTCTAAGTTCAACAATTGGGAGGGTCGGTCTATGGGTTGGTATGTATACAAAGAAGAGTCCTCACTTTCCATATCTCAACTCTTGTTTCGGCACTCGCTATGACAATCTTCATGGGTCACAACCAAATACATAATGTGTGATCCCATCCAACGGCCATAAGTGTAGGTGGATTAGAAGTGTTTGTTATAGGCCTTCAAACCTTATGAGAGCATCTTCCCACCTGCCCCGGAAATGGGTACTGGAGGGGTCTTGAGGAACACATGTGGCGGAGCCAAATTCAAGTTGTTTTCACGAAGTATGAATGATTTATGTACTAGTAGGTACCAAGGGCATCAAATTAGCACAAACCAAATTCAATACGCAAATTTTAAATGCATATCTACTCCGCTCCTCCCCCCCCCCAAACACACATGCTCTTGGGAATGGTGACCTAGTGGAGGCGTCTTTAGTAGCCCAATTGGTGGACCTATATCCAAGGTGGCATTAGGTGTACCACATGAGACCCCATATGTCTTCAAGGAGTATGTACATATTCGGCAACTCTTCGACAACTACTAACTAAAAGAAGCATGAAAATGTTCATGAATGTAGTCAATATGAAGACCATGGTTATTCACTCAAATGTGCAATTGATTAACATGTAAATCTAATAAATTGAAGGGAATATTGGATTTCTTTATATATAGAGGCTCGAGGATTTCATAGGGTTGTTGCCCACTATGCCATTGGGTTTCGACCGTTTCGTATGCTCCGGTGGCGCCAAAAAAAAAATCCTCCTTGGATAGTAGGGCTCTAAGGGGAAAATGTAGACTAGAGGTACTCTTACCTATAACTTGAAATGCAAGAATGTCGAGTACATAATGAACTATTATGTTGCTAAGGGTGTTTGTCATGACAAGGTGCCACCTCACCTTGTTTTTGTCCAGAAAACATTTGGGGGCTAAAAATGGAAAAAGGTGGGCAAGGGAAGGGGCGCGGGGAGAACCTAATGTGATTGAAGCTGAAATAGGGTGAATGTTCACAACACCTATCAAGGGGGAGGCTGAACTGGGAAGAGGAGGGTAGAACACAATGATTATTATTATAAGTCTAAAATATTTCTATTTTTATCTATACTTACTCCTCAATCAAGGTCACATGTTCCAAATTGGTCTAGTGAATATAAATTAGGATGATCAACAACCAACCTACATGGAGTTAGTTTTTACGATTACCCCCACGATACGTGTAGTTCTGATTTTGGTTACAAACAAACCAAGGGAAACACTCATAGAAGACTTAAAAAGTGAATTTTGTATCATCTAGATGTTACATATAAGTTTAGTCAAGACGAACATAGGTTGATTTCAAGTTCTTTCTAATGCAAATTGACATTTAATTCATTTATGCAAGGGGATTGGTAATCTTTCAACTACAGTGCATGCATTGGTGATGGTCTCTTAATCTCACATTATTTACCCAAGCAATACTCTGGTAGTGAGTTTATTTAAATTAGACCATGGCCTTAAAATATGTCTTTTGGGGACCTCAAACTCCATGGTCACTTTGTAATTTTTTTCCTTGGTGTAAATTGAAGTGGTCCCAAGATGAGTTCAACAACCAATCACAAATTTTATAGGGTCTTGGGACAACTTCATGGTCCGTGGTGTAAACAACCCCTAAGCAGACTTTACCTTCCATCTACCAATCTTTCATATTCCTTAATAAATAAATGAGCAAATCTATAGACTAATGCAACTACTTGGATTAGTGAACTAAGAGCCAATTTATCTTGTGATACAAATGTGACTCAAAAAATTCAAGTAATTATTTGTGTGGAATAAATCATGTTATTAGTTTGGACATAATTGCAATTATTTATGATGAATTATATATTCAAAACCCATTGGACCATGTCCAATTTAAATAAACTCACCACCAGAGTATTGCTTGGGTAAATAATGTGAGATTAAGAGACCATCACCAATGCATGCACTGTAGTTGAAAGATTACCAATCCCCTTGCATAAATGAATTAAATGTCAATTTGCATTAGAAAGAACTTGAAATCAACCTATGTTCGTCCTGACTAAACTTATATGTAACATCTAGATGATACAAAATTCACTTTTTAAGTCTTCTATGAGTGTTTCCCTTGGTTTGTTTGTAACCAAAATCAGAACTACACGTATCGTGGGGGTAATCGTAAAAACTAACTATGGGTTTTGGGTGAGAGAGGCAAAAGAGGTGCTCTAGTAGAAAAAGGCAAGGGCCCATGGCAGAGAAATGCTCTTATAATAAAATTTTAATGAATTTTTTTGGGGGGAAGAGAAAATCAAGACAAGAGAAGACAAGAGAATGGTCAAACTTGTTTTTTTTTCAAAATTGCCCTTTTTGGGCATATATTGAAAAAATCAGCACATTCATTTTTTTGGTGCATGGTCATTCCTCTGGTTTACACCTAGTGAGGGGCCCAAAGACTTTGTAAATTAATTCTTTAAGAAATCGGACCATGGAAGTTGGACCATGGAAAAGACCATCTTTCATGGTCCAACTTCATGGTCCTTGGTGTAAACCGACCCTATGTAGATCCACGCAACAAGAAGGCGGGGGCTCGGGAGCTTACGTTGAACAAATTGATGGTGTCATGAGTATCCTAGAGCATCTACTTCAATGCCCAAAATAGCAATGAGCATGTCGAAATTTATGCTTATTACAAATGGATCATGAAGCTTGGTAAATCCAGTCATTACTCAATTATTACTGTCATTTCCGATGACAGAAGCAACCAATTACGCACGAGGCCCGTTGTCTTTGGTTCCCATGAGTGCAACAAGCATGACCGGCTCTCATAATCACTACATATACATGAATTAGTGTGGCATTAACATTGGTGTGCTAGGTTAAATAGAATGGTCTTTGGACTTGCCATGGAGTGTTAGGTGTCATTTGATATCCTCTTTAGTTGTCACCCGATGATTGTAAGATCATTTGATGTAAGTCGATGATGAATAGTGTGGGCCACATCAAATCAGATGTTTAGTGCATCCATGTATGTGTACATTATGTTATTAAGATACATGATTTTTTATTTTCTTTACTTTTCAAAACCCATGTTGAGATTGTTCTAAACCAAAGGTGCTCAATTTCTTCATTGTTCTTGTTTAGGGCACAATTTAGAAACACTCGATTTATAAACTAGAACATCTTAACATACCACCACAAGGGGTCAAAAAACTAATGAAACACATACACCAAATAGTCATCAAACACCTCAAGTACCTAAGGTAGAGCTATCCATATCCAATCACTTAAGAGATTTTGCGCCAAATATGGAGAAGCATAGGGCGATGCAAATTTTCCCATGTAGGAAGATAAAAATTAGGAGGGCTGCAATTTTTTTGGAAGCCAAACACATTACCGATGTCTAGAGTTTGTCAAAACTGCTCATTTTGAGATGAATTCCACCTCACTTTAGCACTCAAAACCATGGACATGTGTCATCGCACTATCGGTTCCTTGGTGATACCGTAACCAAAGTTGGAGACTTAGAAACCAAGAATTGTTGATGTACAAGTTGGCAAGAAAGGTGTGCATTGTTGTTGATCATCATCAAAAAAACCTCTTCCATTGTCACCGGGTTGTGAGCTTTCTTCTTCAACTTTGGGAATCGCATGCAATCCTCTTCCTCTCTACAACACCCGCAACTATTTGAAATTTTGGAGATGAGTGCAAAAGAGTTTTAAGTTTTAAACACTCTTTTGGAGTTGCTTTTAGATTGTATGCATATGTTAAACACTTTTATAGAAGTGAATAAATAAATACCTTCCTGGGGTCTAGATTATGACCTACAAACCCCCACTTTCTAGAAATATTTGCTTCTGATTACTTATGAAAACTTCAACATTCTCACTAACTCATGCTCTAATTAATGTGACAATTGGCAATCATGTCCCGCTATCCACAAAAGTCCAAGCCATTAAATGTGGAGCCTTCTTTTAACCACTAACGAAAAGAAATTACCAAAATCAATCCCATCCTAATTGAAATTCTGGTACCCTATAGATTCTTGATGGGGTCTTCATTAGGAATAGGCGGTTTGGCTTTATTCCTGAACGTACAGACACTAGAGAACCAACAAACTTTCATGGGCCCCCGCAATACTGAAACTGCGTGTTCCCTAGCTTCTATTCCCATATGGAGACCACGTAAAAAACAAATTGGACTATGTCTTCAACTTTAATCAACTAACACTCAATAGTGAACACAATTGGGAGGACCTACCATGCCTCAATCACAAAATCAACAAACATGCACTTCTGATAACCATAACTAAATCAAGGAAACACCGATTTTTATCGATGCTTTCATCACAGATTTGCTAACGCAACACAAGCTCCGTTGTGTAAATCTAATCGGTAGAAGTTGGAGAACACAGGGAAAAAAAAAAAACCGCATACCACCCACATCCCATAAGGGAGAAATAGGGCCACTTCACACACAAGGTTGAAGGCCCTTGACCATGGCAATGTAAGAGCTCTCATTGGTCGAAAAGGCGGAGACCGTCCAAGTTCACTTCACACTAGGAGGTGAAGGCCTAAAGTTTGTGGATGAAAAGTCTACATGGAGTCTTACACAGCAGGTTGTGGATAAGGGTGCATGGTCTACCGGAATTTGCGTCAGGCCCACCTCCAAGAGGTGGGCCTGACGAAAATTCCGGGAGACCATGACTTTTTTAATATTTTTTCCAACATGACAAATTTCAGGACAAATTCCAAGACAAATTTCAAGGCAAATTTCAAGGAAGATTCCAAAATAGATTCTAGGACAGACAAACACCGCCAAGTAATTCTCTTAAATTGATAAAATTTGAGACATACTATATTAAACCAAATCCTCCCTTCTTTTTCTGCCAACAAAATATGCAATGGTCCCACAACATGGTCCATTCTCACTTCACACTATGCTTGAGGGCCTGTGACTACATAAAACAGCTTTCCCAACACCCATGGTACGGCCTTTGGATGAGAGTCAAGGGCCCTCACCATTACAAGGTCACGGCTCTTGGCTCATGTGTGAAGTGGCCCACAGTCTCCCATTCACCACGTCGGTGTAGCAAAACACCGATGTTTATTATATGATATTGTATTGTACTATATTAGATAGAAATTAAACACCACTCTTGTTTTAATTATCAGCCACAACTTGTTTTTTTTGTAGTAGCTAGCTTGCTTGCTTGATTGCTTGCTTTTGGCGGATCCAGGCCCAATAAGTGCCTGGAGTCGCTCAGAAGAATCATGCTAATTGGTACAAAACAAAAGCCCCCTGCATATCTTATCTTACAGCTGCTGCTACTCTACTGCGGGTACTTGAAATTTGATGTGTTTCAGTTTCACGCCGTCGCGTTCAAAGCTGCAGGCAGGTACTCAAAACAAATCTCTCAATTTCAAGCGAGATTTGATGATGCCCGCACAGGGTTGATCATTTCTTCTTCCATGATTAACCCACACTTTGCTCATGATCGTGCTTAATTGGAGCACCGACTCTTTTATTATTCCATTCTATTTATCATAAGATTATTTAGATTATAGAAGGTTGTTCTGTGGCGCCCCGTTTTCCCTTGCATTATTATTGTTCCCGAATCTTTGCTAGGGTCCGGATCTCTATTGAGTCTCACGCCCCGATCACACCAAAATTTCCACCCGGTTCCAATCATAAAATTGATGGGGATTATGTTGAGAAATAGATGCTAGCCCACCACTTTTCACACTATTACAATCGGAGATGCCGACAGATGGTGTCAGAAACGGCCGGTGTAATCAGTCCTTTAGAATGAATTTGAGCTCACTATGTGTTGACTTGGTTTGTTTTTGGTACCTGCCAAGGTTGTGAACCAGCTCACCCATGCGACACCTGATCATAAGTTGCCGGTGGCCGGTTATGATCAACTCGTCCAATTGACCTGGGCCCAATACTAAGGGCCGGTTTACAAGGATTATGTTGAGAAATAGATGCTAGCCCACCACTTTTCACACTATTACAATCGGAGATGCCGACAGATGGTGTCAGAAACGGCCGGTGTAATCAGTCCTTTAGAATGAATTTGAGCTCACTCTGTGTCGACATGGTTTGTTTCTGGTACCTGCTAAGGTTGTGAACCATCTCACCCACGCGACACTTGATCATAAGTTGCCGGTGGCCGGTTATGATCAACTCGTCCAATTGACCCGGGCCCAATATTGAGGGCCGGTTTACAAGGATTATGTTGAGAAATAGATGCTAGCCCACCACTTTTCACACTATTATAATCGGAGATGCCGACGGATGGTGTCAGGTTTGGCCGGTGTAATCAACCCTTCAGATTGAATTTGAGCTCACTCTGTGTTGGTTTGTTTTTGGCACCTGCCAAGGTTGTGAACCAGCTCACCCACGCAACACCTGATCATGAGTTGCCGGTGGCCGGTTACGATCAACTCGTCCAATTGACCCGGGCCCAATACTGAGGGCCGGGTTACACCACGGACCATGAAGTCAGCCATGGAAATCAACCTTTTTTCATGGTCCAACTTGATGGTCCAACTTCCATGGTCTGATTTCTTTAAAAAAAAATCAATTTATGAAGCCTTTGGACCCCTCACTAAGTGTAAACTGAATGTGGTCCCAGGACGAGTTCAACAGCCAATCACAAATTTTACAGGACCTTGGGACGACTTCATGGTCCATGGTGTAAACAACCCCTAAAGCTACCACATAAGCAGTGGGCTTACACTCTTTGTGAGTCAATCCTTGGTATTCCTGGCAACTATCAAGCAACCCACAATTGGACCAGGGTGCCTTTAATAACAGTGTGAACGCAATTTGAACAGACTACAACATTTGAATAATGTTATGATTGATGCTTAACTAAGATTAGGCACCTAACTTATACATGGCCACGTGCTACTACATGGAATATTGCAATTAGCGTCGTATGGTATTTTTATGTCACTGTGGTAAATTTTCTAATGACACTTCTAATGAATAAATTTTACAAGTACTACCATGGATGATTGGAATTTGGATGAATTCCATGGTCGATTATTGACACAAAGTTTGGTAATTTTCTGCATCTCAACACTTCTGAAATGAAATATTGTCATGGGTGATTGAGATTCGGATGAAAAACCACTTAGTAAGTGACGACAATTGCGACATTGTAAATCTTTCAATGCCTAGTTATATATTCTTTACAAAAAAATGTTAGGTTTACATTTAGTGTTGGAGACATTACACGGATGGTTTACAACTGCACCCTAACCTCTGTAACGTCACTCCCTCTCTTATACCCCGAAACCCTAGGGCTTAACGGACGTGCTCAGTTTAAATCTCCCTCCTTGCTGTCATCACATCTTCCTCCTGTACATCACAAGTTTTGACTTCAAAATAACCCACCAAAGAATTCAAACCACACGCTCGCACGCATCACGTTGTCACCACTGTCACTATTGCAACGTGGACTTTGTGCTATTCCATAATGTCACATGCTACACTAATTCTCTATTATCACACTTTGCCACATGCATGATATTGAGGAGGTTAGAGTGTAGTATCGAGCAAGACAAATAGAATTTGGTGACACTAAATAAAATATTGTTTAGTGTACTGCTATTACGTGCTGCTAGCTACTTTGCCTGCTGATGCTTTTCAAAACGGGAGGGGTTAATATTATATCGGAATGTCAGTGGCATAGCCTTCCTTACGTACTTGCTTAAGCCCAAGCCTAAGCTTAAGCTTGCTTACAAGCGTGCATGTTCAAACTGATGATGATAAGAGTTTGAAGCCCAGTGCAAGCCATGTCAGAGAGAGAGAGAGAGCCTTTGCAAAACGACACACGCTGGCTGACGTGCGAGGCTTGGTTTTGAAACGCACGCATGCAAGGACTTCATAATTTTAATATATAACAAGAACGTTGTCCTTATGTATTTGGGCATACTTCTCATGGACCGGCGGTCGAGTCGGCGAAACCCACTAGATGACAAAATTCGGCCCCCTCGTTCACATGGGATGCATTCCTACTTGTGGTACATGTGTGCATGTTCAAACTGATGAGAAGTCCAATGCAAGTCGGCGAAACCCCACTAGATGACAAAACTTGGCCCCCTCGTTCACATGGATGCATTCCTACTTGTTTTACATGTGTGCATGTGTCAAACTGATGAGAAGTCCGATCACGGGGGGGTCACTCCATTGTCAAGTTGAACACCACGTGTGGCCAAAAAAAATCTACTTTTGGTAAGTTGCATCACCAAAATGGGTCAAAATTTTATCAATGTTTTTTCATGGGTAGATATACACAGTATCTATTACACAGTAAAAAATGGTAACCAAATTTGATGATCTATTTTTTTTAATAAAACATACCGTTTCTAACTAGAATGATGCAAAATTGAACTAAAATAATTACTACAAAAATGATGATGACTAAAAATTTCAAAAAAATATTCAAAAGATATTATCAATGGTTATGCATATGTAGAAAAAATATCATAATTTTTAAATTTATCTATTCCATGTAATATAGGGGTAGCAAACTTTGGCCGCACGTGGTGTTCAACTTGACATGGAGTGAACCCCCCGTGAGTCCGATGCAAATCGGCGAAACCCACTAGATGACAAAACTTGGCCCCCTCATTCACACGGATGCATTCCTACTTGTTTTACATGGGTGCATGTTCAAACTGATGAGAAGTCCAATGCAAGTCATGTTAGGCCTCGGCAAAGCAAAACGACACAAGATGACCGACATGGATTCCTTCTGAAATGCATGCATGTAAGAACTTGATTTATAAGGAGGGGGGGGGGAAACAAATCCTTATTATGGCATGTTTCATGTACTAGCCGAGTTGGCGAAAACCACTAGATGACAAATATTTGACCCATGTCCACATGGAAGTGCGCTTGCTTTTTACCTGGTGAATGAGGGCCAAAGGTCAACATAATTTAAGGGAAAGTTGTATGACGAAAACCATGTCACACTTTGGAAAAATGCAAGCTAACGAACATGGCTTGATTTTGATTGCAAGCATGGTAGAACTATACATAACAAAAACACTGTTATTAAGGCACGCTTACATGTATTGGCGAAGTTGGCGAAAACTACTAAATGGCGAAATTTTGACCCCCGTCCACATGGAAGTGTGCTTACTTTCACTTGGTGAATGAGAATCGGTGGCCAATTGGAAGGAGACATTGAAGTTTGAGTGCATGTTGCACGTTATGTTAGACCTTTGGAAAAACACAAGTGGACAAGCAATGTGGTTCGATTTTGAATTGCATGCATGGAAGAATTTTTCTCAAAAATAGATGTCCTTATTAGTAGATATGAAAGTCAAGTCTATGACTTTGCAATAAGGTAAAGTGTGCCCCAATGGTGGGTACCTCCAACTCCACAAACAATTTTGACCATTTGTTTCATTTGTTCACCAATCGCAAACCATGTAGATTGTCATTTCAAATGCAAAAGTTGCAGGAGGTCAAAGTGAAGAATCTCTTTCATCTTTAATCGATCACAGAGGCCCTCCCAATCACGGTGTTAACTATTGTACCTAAAAATAAACTCTTTACTTTGAGCACATACTCAAATCATGTTCCGATATGTTGGGTGTTCATTCCTAACTACAAAACCTCACCATAAACCATTCGAATATAAAAATATCCAATCAAGAAGAGTGACCACATTAGGACCAAATAAGGTACATGGTGCTAAAACCAACACCTCACTCAAAATCCACATCCTAAAATCTTGCACAATTAATGTGTATTGATAATGAGAATGTCCACCACCTTAACATCAGGCTCTCATGTTGATTTTTGGTCATCTGCCAAAAAAACTTTGAACCCTTCTAACTTTTTCACAAGGTAGAAAAAACGAAAATGGTGAATGACCACTATTGGTTGCACTAGACTAGGGATTGAACGAATTCTTGTGGACCCAAAATAACTTGTAAAAGTGGTGGCCTGAAAAGCATGCACTGATAGGTGGGATGCAGTGATTGGCCGGATAGGTGTCGTTTCACACCACTTTTTGACAATCACTTTTGGGTGCCATTGAGTTAACCGTTTTGTGTGCATTCATATGCAAAGTAGGAAATTTTGATGCTCAAATTAGGGAGACTCTACCACACAAGTAGGGGGTTTGACTTACTTGCCTCTTTTGAAAAATGTCACTAATTATTTACATGGAATAAGATTATGAAACAACTTGCATTTCTCATCATTTTCTTGACTCTATCCTTTGGAAAAATAATACACAAATTTCAAGCTTATTTTCACCATTTTCCGTATATCTACCTTGCATGATTCAAGTAAAGGCCACTTCACACAAGAGCCAAGAGCCATGACCATGAGATTGTGAGAGCCCAAAAGAAAGTGTCCAAAGGCTATCCCAAGACACCTCCAAAATCATGTAGTGTGGTCATGGACCCTCAAGTGTAGTGTGAAGCCATATGTGACCGGCCCTCAACCAAATGCTATTTCAATGAATTTCTATTCATGCGGGTCCTCACACATGATAAAATAGAAGAAATCAACGGTTGTGAGCGTTCAGAGTCCCAAGGTCTCCCGGATTAACGTTAGGCCTACCTCCAAGAGGTGGTTTTTGAAAACAGCCCAAGTGACCATGAAACATGATTCATTCGATGCCATGTAGGAATCCATGTAAACTTTACATCCATCTTGCATTCACATACTCCGTTGGTCCCTCAAGCGTAGTGTGAAGCGAACTTGGACCGGCTCCGCCTTTTCCACCAATGAGAGTGCTTGAGGTGTAATGGTCACGGGCTAACAGTCTCGTGTGTGAAGTGGCCCTACGACTCGCTTTGGTGCATTGGAATCCCTGTCAACCGCTAATGAGAATCATAAAGAATAAAATCAATCTTCTAATAGTATCCTTGCCCAGTTCTTAAAGTGATGGTTTTAGGGCCATCCACCCAGTGTTCAAGATTGAAGTCTTCAATGCCCTTCAAACGCGACTTGGCCCTTCAAAACATACCTCTCTCAAAGCAGCCCTTCATAAACGCAACCCCGAATTGAAAATGTAGACGTCACTTGAAAGTCCTCAATATAATCTGCCCGCCACAAGAACCAACAAGCATAGGGCATTGTCAGCACAAGAAGTGGAGTTAGATGGTCGATTCTTAATTCGTCACATTGTACTGAAAACATGTACCATATAATTCATGCACAAGTTTAATACGAGTTTTGTATTTCATTTCCAAATTCTTGAACTGACATCTTAGATTTGAACCAGCTATTCAGTTGAAGGGCTGGAATTTGAGAGCCCTTCAAATTGAAACTCATACGAGGGCTTCGATCTTGAACACTGCATCCACCTCACCTAACACCTGATCCATGTTGCCATTGTTGCAGCATTCTGAAAAGCACACAACCGAATTCGTTCGTTTCTTCCAGGAAGATCGGCGAACGAATGCAATTAATGGCCCCGAGAAGGCTCGATCGGGATGCAGATACATATATATCGTACAATACAGTTTCCTGTTTATCATTTTAAAGCCTTTGTACAATGATAAATAGATGGCAGGGCTCATAATGTGGGAGCCGACAAAGTGTAGCTACAATGTGCTAGTAACACACACTAAATTCAATCCCTCTTACGTACGTATCACGATGTCTAGTGGACATGGCAGTCGGAGGTTCGATGGATAAGTTTAAGTTAATTTTTATTTATGGCCCGTCGAGAAAGAGTTCAAAGACATACGATGAACGATGGAATATATTATGGTACTTGATCACATCATTTTTTTAAACGCCCGAGGCTCGTGAGCTCTGTCATAACATGACTCAGCGACGTGGGCCCTCATAATATAACGATGGGATGTTGCGAGGTCGGTCTGAATCTAAGTCTCCCTGCGCATTTGTTTGAGCATCCTGTTGTAATGTTACGAGGGCCCATGGAAGGAGAGCTGCACGCCGAGTAATGTTATGGCCAACTTAATTTTACATCAATTCCCAAGTTTTATGCCACTACAATAAGAATTACGTGGTCTTGCCACTCATAACATCACTCAGCTGTAGGCCGATGCACCATAGGCCCCTGTTATTTTAGAATTGCCTTACAAAATGAATAGTTTTCAGCCTGAGAATTGTTCACAAATGTCATTTAACCGATATGTAGCTAATTATGGCCTTCCCTTGCCGGAATGTAGCTACATTGTAAATATACATTCAAGAACTAGGCTATATGCATCATGGAGTCATGTGTATGCCATCATGCAAGCCAACATGCTAGCAAGGTCTAGTAAAGTTTAAGTGCCCAAGTATAGGCCGCAAAACTTGTGATTGTCAGCGTAGGGGGCCTACCTCCCCGTTTAGAAAGGATATTTGGGGGGGGGGGGACCGGCTGGGGCGAAACAACCCGTACATTGGTTCCTTGGAGGCAAGGGTTTAGGCATCCAACAAGGAATGAGTGTATGGGTTAGTTCGTCCAAATCGGGGGGGGGGGTATCTGTGTAATGTTATGTTGGTTCCCAGTCATTGAATGATATCTAATAGCCCACCCACACTTACCGGTGCGGGCCACCAACGAACGATTCCTACCAACAGGGGCCACTTTTAGGGTTGGTTTAGCCAGTGAGAGCCACTGGTTGCAACCAATGTTGGTACTCACCGTTCACTGGTGACCTACACCAGTAAGTGTGGGTGGGCTATAAATCTATCACACTTATGTCCCTTGGTAGTCTTACAAACTCAACTTACTACGTTCATGTCATCCATTGCTATTTCCAAAAAGACTTAGATCTTTAAAAAGGAAAATGTACCCATTGGTATAAATCCTACATTGGTATGAGGCAATTGGCTTGCTAGCTTACTTGACATTCTCTAAAGACGTCTAATCACATCCTATGTAGAGTAGAGGCACCCATAACTAATCACTTAAGGGATTATGCACCAAATCTGGAGAAGTATAAGATGGTGCAACTTTTTCCCGTGTAGGAAAATTGAAATTAGGAGGACTGAATTTTTTTGGGTAATTTTATTCCTTAAATTAAAATTACTATTCGTTTTACCCAAAGTTGGTCCGAACATATTACCAATGTCTAGAGTTTGCCATAACCACTCATTTCTCGTCACTCTAGCACTCAAAACCAACACATGTGTCAAGGGATTGATGATTCCGGCCCGATCGAAATTCAATCCCAGGCTTATTAAAATTAAGTCCCAACTTGATTGAATTCTTGTACCCTATAGATTGCCGACGGGGCCTTGATTGGGAATAGGCACCTCTACAGACATGCCATCCCTGCAATAACTTGCAATTATTCATACGCCATGGTGCTAGGACCATGCCATTTTTGGTCACTACATGGATGATGCGGTCCTACCACTCAATCGTGGCCGTTAGATGATTAGTCACTATGCTAAAACTTGTCATGTCCCAAATGTTCAACACATTCCATTGTCTTCCTTGTGGACATTTGGGTTGGAAAATAGAAATCGGCTACACCCACCAAAAAAGAACCTTGTTGGTGGTTTTGGGTTAGTTGTAGTCGCACAATCAAATGGCGCATGTGTCATCTCGAGGAATTGTTGACTTAATCTTCCACAACGATGAGAAGGTCCAAGACTAAAAATTGTCTCTTCACCCCAAAGGAAAGCCGGTGTAAGTGACATAATGCTACTTAGCAATAGGCTTTTGCATTATGGGGTTGGGACTTTTCCAAGCATAATGTCCGTTTAATGTCGGGGCTCGCTTACAAAATGAACAATCTCGGGGGGGACACTTAGGAAAATTAGTAAACATGGTGCGTTAAAATATAGGGTGTGTCTTATTCATGAGCAATAAAATTTAGAAAATTATTGGATATAACTATGGACTATTTAAATTGAAAATCCATATTATAAATAATATTGGGGTATACTAAGTATTGAAATTTATCAAGATTTTAGATATAATATAGCATAGGGATTTTGATAGAATGATAGTTTGTTTCTGAAGTTCTTCCTTCCACTTGTGTGCAACAGACTAAAGTGTTGATTTTGGGAAACAACAATGTTGTTTAGACTCTGTTTTCTCATCAATAGATTGCAGCCAACTTCGTTCACCCTAAACCTTGGACCCTAAAGTTCTAAATTTGTTGGTTTGCTTGTGACTGCAGTGCACAGACTTGTGTTTCTAAACACAAACATTGTTGTAGTTCATGCTAGTAATTCAAGTTCATAGTTCATTGATTCTCATGGTGGTGATGATTGTTTGCATTGTTATTGATTTGTGGTGATGCTTGTTCATGCTAGTTCTCATTGCATGTCAAATGAATTTTGTAATGAACATAGGCAATCCTTAAACACAAATTAGGGTGAGCTAATTTTTTATAATGAACATAGGGTTGAAAAAAAATCTTATGTGAGTTATAACTATAGTAAGGCATCATAATAATACACCATATTAGGGAATTATATAATTAAACGGTGTGTTCAAATCTAACATCTAGACATAATACCCCTACATTAAATACCCCTTTAACGCACGTGTTCACACAAAGTATAGTGAAGTGTCCCCCCCCCCCCGAGTGAACAATATTCAACCCGAGTACTATTCACTCTACCGCATTGAGACGACAAAGGAAATTTTATGGGCTTAGCATGTACTTTCCACATTATAGTGTCAAAAGTTGTGCTATCGAGACCCACGTTGGGGGGGGCACCTACATGGCAGGTCACCGCCGGCGTTAGGTAGGCAGGGCTGTGAACATGTGGCCAACATTCCCTACTAAAGCCTTCACCTTCTAGAAAATGACCTATTGATATAAGCTTAAGAATGTTATGGAACATTTTCCCACCATATGTTTATATGCATAAGGAATGTCTATATTTAGAAAAATTTGACCACGTAGCTTGCTAAAACGACCACAAAAGTCGAGTAGCACAGTCACATGACCTATCAAAGTTTATTTTTCATCACACACATGAAGAGGAGCAAAATATTAGCTTTGTGTTAGAATTGATAAACTCGACCAACTTGGATGACAACTCGGAGCCTAGTCGACACCTTACATATTGTTTCTGGTCATTTTAACAATCCCAATTATATATCTATATATATATGTATATATGTATATATACATAAAAACCAACCAAACTGCACCTCTTATAATAATAATAATAATAATAATAATAATAACCCTAAGAGTAGAAGCCTCGCCCATCTTATAATAATGGCACCGATGCCTTTGAGGTGAAGTGAAGTGAAGTCGAGTCCGAGGCAGTCAGTCAAATTTCAAATTTTACTTACACCCAAAGATTCGAGGGGAAGAGAAGAGAGGAGGTGGAGATGCTGAGACAACTAAGAGACGGGGTTGCCGCGGATCCCAATGAACTTACAAAGCAGGCACCCCGCGTCCCGAAGCCTCCTCCTTACAACATTTTGAAACAGCCTATGCACTCACTCGCTCAGCCTGGGCTGGGCTGGCTCTCTGTAAGCAAGTCAAGCAAGTTATCTAAGGGCCACTTCACACACAAGCCAAGAGCCGTGACCATGAAATCGTGAGAGCCCAAAAGAAAGTGTCCCAAGGCCGTCCCAACACACCTCCAAAATCATGTAGTGTGAAGTCATGTGTGGCCGGGCCCTTAACCAAATGCTACTTCAATGAATTTCTATTCATGCAGGTCCTCACACATGATAAAAATAGAAAAATCAACGATTGTGAGCGTTCAGAGTGCCGTGGTCTCCCGGTTTTGTGTTAGGCCTACCTCCAAGAGGTGGTTTTTGAAAATAATCCAAGTGACCATGAAACACGATCCATTCGATGCCATGTAGACTTTACATCCATCTTGCATTCACATACTCTGTCGGTCCCTCAAGCGAAGTGTGAAGCGAACGTGGACTGGCTCCGCCTTTTCCACCAATGAGAGTGCTTGAAGTGTGATGGTCACGGGCTCTCAGTCTCGTGTGTGAAGTGGCCCTAAGCAAGCTAAAGTAGCTAGGGTTGGCAGTAAGTAAGTAAAGAAAGTCCGGCCAGCCGGCCAGGTAAACCCCTGCACTTTGCCCTGACACATTGCGATTGATTGAGCGAGCTTCAAGTACTCTTCACCCTGATCTGATGCATGCTTGTGGTTGGTACTCTCACTGACGCCAGACCCGGCCCTGCTTTCTAACTTCCAATCCCCGGCGATCGATCGAGCGATCGCAGCTACTAATCAAGAGGAACCCTAATATCCCGATCGAGCTTTTCAGCGGCCGCACGCTTCGAGGCGATTGGAATTGGCAGGGAGAGGTGGGGAGCTGTATAAATCGAGCTGCCAGTGGATGCGTGTGAATTCGAAATCGCCTGCCACACCTCACATGGCGGGAGAATCGTCACGGCTCCCGATTAGCTCGCTGCTACGATGCCAGCTGCCAGAAGAAGCCGTTTCGAAAGAATTCATACGACTTAGCAAGGCATGTGGAAAGATCTTGGTGTCCGCTTCGAAAAAATTCATACAACTTAGCAAGCATGTCTTGAAAGATCCTAGTCTCCGATTCAAAAAAATTCAGACAAGTTAGCAAGGCATGTGTCGAAAGATCCTAGTGTCCGATTCAAAAAAATTCATACAAGTTAGCAAGGCATGTGTCGAAAGATCTTGGTGTCTGCTTTGCGTGAGGGTAGTCGAGGCCTTCAAAAAATCTGGAGCCGATTCACACGAAACATCTACTCGGGTGAAGAAGGGAGGAAGCTTTGGCACAGTCCATTACAGAAGGAAGCGAATTGGGTTTCTATTTTGGTCCAACCCAGTTTCCTTACCTCGCGTTGTGTCATACTTTTGTTTTTAGTGTATTAAAATATGATTTCCTTCATCGGAATGTGGTTTTGAGGGAATTGGTCTTGACTCCATCATGTAAAGGCCTTGTGGTTGATTCTTAGTAGAAGTGCCTTGTTCCCGATCAAGTCCCTATTGGCAATCTATAGGGTACCATAATTTTTTATTAGACCGGGACTAAATTTCGATCAAACCGGAACCAATAGTGCCATGACACATGTCTTGGTTTTGAGTGCTAAAGTGAAGAGGACCGAGCGTTTAAAATGAGTGGTTATGGGATATTCTAGACATTGGTAATAACTTTGGGCTTCAAAAGTTCACAATAATTTCAATTTAAGGAAATAAAATAACCAAAAAAATTGCAGTCCTCCTGATTTCTATATTCCTACACGGGAGATTTTTGCACTGCCATAACCGCTCATTCCTCACTTTATCACTCAAAACCAAGACATGTGTCATGGCACTATTGGTTCCAGCCTGATCGAAATTCAATCCCATCATGATCAGAAATTCAATCCTAGCTTGATCGAAAATTCAATCCCAACCTTATCAAAATTTTGGTACCCTATAGATTGCCGATGGGATTTTGATTGGGAATAGGCGCCTCTACTATATTACCCAACTACATACCCGACACTACGACATACCATTATTTAATAAAGTATAAGGTGAGGGAATAAACCATTGTTGGCAGCAGTTTGTGAAAAAGGTCGGCACAACTGCCAACTTCATCAACGATGTTGTAAGTTGTTTCAATCTAAAATCATGTACAAATAAAATTGCATCTTATGGCATAATGCTTGGGCCCACGGAAGTCTTCTACATTGTTGAATAAATGTTGATTTAGGGTGGGATGTTGATTTTAGCACCATCTACATTAAGTTCGAGGACCTCCACACGCACACACCCTACTTGCTCCTTGGAATGGTTGGTGGAGGGGTCTTTGGGGAATCCACATGTGTGAGCCCAATTATGTTCACGCATTTCAAGTTGACCTTAAAAGCACCCAAACACAAGGAATTGCATTTCTGTTTGGGTTAGTTAGAAGATAGAGTGCATTGGAGTTTTAAAGTGATTTAAGATTAGTTCAAGTGGGGTTGTGTGACTTTGTGTTATGGAAATGAAAAGAAGACCAAAAACGAGTGTTGGAGTGTTAGGGTGTTGGAAATGCTTAAAATCGAAAGGGCTTATGCGTAGTTTATTGGCCAATTTGGGCTTTATTGCCATCCATTTAAGGGGGGGGAAGGCCTCGGAATGAGGCCAGAGGCTAAGGTTTCGAGCTGGTTGAATGTGGCCAGAGGCTAAGGTTTCGAGCTGGTTGAATGCGGCCAGAGGCTAAGGTTTTGAACTGGTTGAATGCGGCTTGAATGCGAAGGTTTTGGGCTGGTGGAATGCGGCTAGAGGCTAAGGTTTCGAGCTGGTTGAATGCGGCCAGAGGCTAAGGTTTTGAGCTGGTTGAATGCGGCCAGAGGCTAAGGTTTTGAACTGGTTGAATGCGGCCTGAATGCGAAGGTTTTGAGCTTGCGGAATGCGGCCAGGAGGCGAAGGTCTGGAGTTGATTTTCATACAGTCAGAGGCTGGGCTTCGAGCCTGATCAGAGGTAGCAGGGCCTTAGTCCTGAGCCCGAGGAAATGCAGCTAGACATTGAAGTAGAAGGCTAGTTCTGATGCAGCTCAGGGGAAGGGCTTCGAACCCAACCATCTGCTAGTTAAGGTTAAGGCTTCAAGTCAGTTGAAAAAAGAAAAAAATCAAGGCATGGGCTAAGTAGTAATTGGGAATAGTGGGAGTATAGTTGAGTGAGGGTTTAAGGAACCCCAATGTGTGGGAGGTTGCCTTGGGCCCTAGGAGTTTGATTGGCTAGTAGAATTTTACCAGTATTATGTAATAGATCAAAAAGAGGGTGTTAGTGTAGGTGTGTGCAATCATCAGTGGGCACAAGCATTTTTTTCAATGCTAATGCCCTATGGGGTTTAATAAAAAGAGTGTGGTTTGCATTTAAAATTATTGGAGAATGAATTTGGAGGCTGCAAGGCTGAGAGCCAATGGGAATATGTAAGCCATGGACTTCCACTCGGACCTCAGACGCAAAAGGGTGGGGGTTCATGGCTGACAACATGGCAAACCTAAAATAAGGCCAACTTCTAGTGCACCAAAGTAAATGTTCAAAAACATATTTCATTTGGCAAAATACGATAACTTCATGGGAAGTGTTGGTAGAGATGTACATGACGCATTGAACAATGGAAAGTTTAGAGTTTAGTCACCATAATAAAGACCTTGACAAACATTTGAAGTAGACGTTGTTGAAGAGGAAAAGAAAACTTCTTTATACATGATGCCCCCCCCCCCGGACTCCTCCCCCATGTACGTGAGATTGGAGGAAAATGTGTAAAAAGAAAAGAAGAAAAAGGAGGGTTGGTTGAGAGGTACTAGGGTTTCCACTTGTCATATGGCACTCATGTTGGGCGTTCGAACACGATCCAAAATTCCCAAGTTGTATGGAGGAGAACTAAGGGCCGTGAAGTCAGACCATGGAAGATGGCATGTTTCCATGGTCCGACTTCATGGTCCAACTTCCATGGTCTGATTTAAAAAAAAAATCAATTTACAAAGCCTTGGGGCCCCTCACTAGGTGTAAACCGAATGTGAACCAAGAGGAACGACCATGCACCAAAAAGTGAATGTGGTTAATTTTTTTAATATATGTCCAAAAAGGTCAATTTTGAAAAGAAAAGAAAAATCAAGTTTGACCATTCCCTTGTCTTCTCTTGTCTTTGTCTTCTCTTCCCCATAAAAAAATTTCATTAAAAATTTATTATAACAACATTTCTTTGCCATGGGCCCTTGCCTTTTTCTACCATAGCACCTCTTTTGCCTCTCGCACCGGTTGGACCATGTCAATGGATAATGTAGGCCTTAAAATATGTCTTTTGGGGACCTCGAACTCCATGGTCACTTTGACATTTTTTTCCTTGGTGTAAACCAGAGTGGTCCCAGGACAAGCTCAACAACCAATCGCAGATCTTACAGGGCCTTGGGACAACTTCATGGTCCATGGTGTAAACAACCCCTAAGTTAACAAAGAGCACGTGTACACCAACACGACACTTTAACGTGGTCCCTTGTGGTCCCTCGTATCTTTTTAGAACGGTAGAACAACGGCGGCCACTTTATACGTACCACCACGTCGTTTGTTGTATGTACTAGATGTTTCGAGGGTTCATTGTAAATTGTGCCCTTTGATTGGTATCCGATTTGCAAGCTCGAGGACATTATTGCAACCTCTGTCACCATACATTATAGTTGTGGCTACCACTGGCATGCGTTTGAACATTGGTAGCAATGTGGCTCAAGCCTCAAAGCATGGTTTCCTCACTCTCAAAGAGAGAGAAAAAAACTACATTCAAACTCTCATTCATCCCAAAGATAAAAAATCACAAAGTAATATGTGATATGGAGGTTGCGTTCGAAAATTGATTTGACACCAAAATTTACTTCAACGGCCATGTATTGGTCTAGTTAGACGCTTTTGAGATAACTCGGCCAACAACCTTAAGGGGTCCAACTTTCCAACACGGATGGATGCGAAATAAGCTCGTATGCAACAATTTCCTTCTCAATTGAATTGGAGAGAGAGAGGGAATTATTGTAAACGAGCGTACCTCTCATTCATCCAACATAAAAACCATGAATCTTATGCAGTCTGGAGGTTATTTTTCTTAGTTCATTTGACATTGGAATTAGTTAAAAAGCCCCCCCTAAATTAGTCTACTCGAGGTCATTCGAGACAAATCAACGACAAACTTATAGGGGGTCAAGTTTTTAAATTGGTTGAATGAGAGGTACGCTTGTATACGATATAATTTCCTCCCTCTCAATGGAACTCACCAAATCTCCCCCCCCTTTTTTTTTACGGCTACTACCTAGTAGCCACTTTGCTACGGTGAAGTGATTTGGTGCACCGTGCATGTAGTGGGCAAAGTGGAAGATGAGTGATACTTCTCGCCTTTGAGTTTTTCGAAGTTAAAATCAAGAAGTGCACTAGATTTTGGGACTTGTAGTGGGTATGTATTCTCAAAGGCAATTCAACCTTGTTGACTTCCCTTACAATGAGGTTTTTGACTCGTGAATGGGAGGAGTGGAATACCTCCGGTATGGAATTGAGAGTTGAGTCTTAGAGTAGGAGACTTTGATACCTACTAGTAGCATTCTATTTTGAAACCATAATTCGACCTCATGCAAAGGCCAACCTCCCTCTCTACCTATCTATACTTATATATGTGACTGTATGAGTGGTATATTTGACCAGTGATGCTCATTTTGGACGTATTCTCTTGTTTGAGTGAGTCGGTTCAATCCTTCTTGGGTGTGGAAATGCATTATGTACTTCAAGTGTACGTTGATTCTTATAAGATGATTTCAACATTGATCATCTTATATGTGTGCAAACTCGTTCAATCTGGGTGCACATCGATGTTTAAGAGGGTCAGTGCAACACTTGTTGGCCTAAGATGTTGCCAAGTGCTTGACATGTATGATATGCGCATGTTGATCCTCTCATACATTTGAAAACTAGTTGAATCTGGAAGCCTCTAGAAGTTTCAGGAGCTAGTCCAATTTTTTTGTGTAACCAAAGTCTACAGACATGTTCAATTCCAATACATAGCCAACTCCGCCCTTAGTTTGTGGTGTGTGTGGCCACATGTAGACTACAAATATAAATATGGAGCCACTTATCATAACATTATTCAGATCCATATCAGCGTTCTGTGGGACTGACAATATTCTGCGGAATATTCCCTTATATTTCCCACATTCAGTCTAAATGTGGGAAATATCAGGGAATATTCTATAGAATACTGTCAGTCCCACAGAACGCTGATATGGATCTGAATAATGTTATGATAGTCACTTACTATTTTATCGTATCAAAGAATACATATAGCCCCGGATTCCCTTATTATGTCAAAAAGGATTGCAGCTCCAATCCACCGCGGCACACACTCACTCAATTGCTGCCAAAGAAACCTAAAAATTTATGGTTCAAGAGGCCGGTCATTTTTCGGAGCCTCAATCATTCTTCCTTAATGATTCAACCTGTAATTAGGAATCTGTTTTGCAACCTCACCGGCCCACCCGCTAATTTCATCATCATCATACACGCCCCGGGCTAGATCACATCTTCATTCGGCTGGGCCTGGCCCCTCCCACGCCTCCTTCACTGCCCGGTCTTCCTGCCCGCACTTGCGTGGGAACTCTTCCTCGTTGGGAACCAATGTGACAATATCTAGTCAAAATTACAAATACACTCTAAACTCCGTAGTACCACACTTGTGGCAACCAAAGTGCATGTGATATTACGGAGTTTTGTAGTGTTAACATGGATGCGTGATACTATAGAATTAGTGTAGCATGTGACATTATGGAATAACACAAAGGAGATGTGGGGACAATTTGAATTCATTCTCCCGTCACCTACACTAGTGTGGTCCACTCCACTTGGCCTTTCTAGGTGATGTGGCGGACGCATGCACCAACATTCAACAAGTGGCATAAGAAGAAGGAGAATAATAATAAGAAGGTGACATTCCACATGTTGACACATGGCGCAATGCGAGGGTGTGGGTTGACTTCTTGGGTGTTTTGCATTAATGACAAAATTTGTGATATAAGGGAGAGAAATGTGACAATAAGGAGTGAGATTTGAACCACGAACATCCGTTCCCTAGGGTTTCAGGATATTAGAGAGTGAGTGACATTATGGAGGTTGATATTACGGAGTTTAGGGTGTATTCAAGTTGACATCACTTTCATTATTCCCAACTTAATCAATGGAGTTCCTTCACATGCCAAAGGAACTTAATGCCTTAAGCGACCGGGCCGCTTAATGGCTTAAGTGACCGGATATTGTCACATTGGTTCCAAACAAGGAGGAGTTCCCACGCATGTGCGGGCAGGAAGACCAGGGAGTGAAGGAAGCGTGGGAGAGGCGGGGCCCAGCCGAATGAAGATGTGATCTAGCCCGGGGCCTTCATACTCCCTCAAAACTTACTTGACGTACTTGGTAGCTCGGGGAATTTGAATTCAAAACCACATGATTTTTTTATTTTATTTTAAATTTGTTTTTCCTCCAGGTTCTGTTGGATTGCAAACAATCGAGATCAGTAATTAATTAAAATAATAACGTCCCGGTCTGCACTGCAACAGCTCGGGCTTGCTTCCAAAATTCAATCCCATGAGAATTGGGCACATGTTCGAGTTAAAGTCCGAGTTCGGCAGGAAAAGGCCAAATCCAAAACAGAAGCCTTAAAGACGGGCCTTCATGGTCTCGGGCCTGCAATAAGAATGTACCCAAAATGGTACTCTAAATGTTGTTGCTTCCTCAATGCTCGTGAGCCAGAGGGCCCTGCCCGATTTAAAAGCCCGCATTTATTAAAGGTCGATTCGGACCCGATTCTTATGAGCACCTATATAAAAAGCAGTGATTGTTTTTTTTTGTTTTTTTTAAATCCTCATATTTTCAAGATACATAGCCATACTGGCGATGATGATTTAATGAGGTGATGAAGCCAGATATATGGATGATACAACAAATTTTCAATCCAAAAGCGAGCATACCCATCCAGACTCTGATGGGTTTTCATCCAATTTGTATGAGTTTTGGGGACACTGTTTATCCCGATCAGCGCGTGTTACTGTTCGGAGTTACCTAGTGCAGTAACTATTTAATGAGAATGTAATATTTTACCAAGAAAAGTCATTTTTGTTGTATAATGTTCGAACTTTCGTTAGTAAAATTGAACTCTTGGGTAAGACGTTATTGCAATGCGTAACTCCAAATAGTAACACACAATAATTGGGATAATCAATGTAGTTTTTTGGCAATCAAATGGGTGGGAAAATGATAGAATATCCTCCTTTTTAAAATTTTAGCAACAACTCGTCAAAAAAGAACACGTTGCTCAAAAGCTTTAGCCTATACATAAGGTAGATGAGGCTACTTCGGTTAGCTTCCTTAATCGGACACCTATTTTTGACTCTTATCAGTGGTACAATCGCTTTAATTCGGTGGGTGAGTGATTAGCCGCCGCCTTGATGATATTTGGGTTAGTGGCCTTTCCAAAAGTCAAACTACACCTACCATCCTCCATAATGAGTGCTATCCACCGAGCTATGACATGCTTGATTTTTTGTGTCCGAGGTGGGCAAATTAGGATGCGGCACATGGTTGTGAGGTGCCGACCAACTTGTATTGTGGGTATTTTATAATAATGAAAACAATTCAACAACATTTTATCTTACATGTGACCACTTTAGAGACAATATTGACATTTTACAGGCATTACACTTGGTTCTCATCGGCAAATGAACCTTACGGCGGGACCCTAGGGGCCCACATAGACTCCGTCTCAAAACATCATTAATTATTTATTTTTGATGGAGTGTTTATGTTGCAACATGATCCTAAGCCTAAACCTAAACCTAAACATGTAGATGTTGGCTAGAAGTCAACACTCCATCTCGCAGCGTACCATTGGATCTCTCTTGCTTTCAGCTAAGTTTCCCTTTTGATAACTTCACTCATAAATATATTCTTACTTATTTCTCCAAAAATCCATCTAAAAAATGAGCATGATACCCCTAAAAATGACTAATTGCGTCACCATTAAAAAAAATGACATGAATGCCCCCGTGTAGCTCATGATGTGAGCAGTCGATTGCCACCTTCGTAGAAAGAATTGGAGTTATACTGACAATGCTACATAGTTTATGTGAGAGCCAGGGGCTGATGGGACCCCATGGTCCTGCCATGTGGTTCAAATGACCCATGTTTTTGCTAATGATGTTGTCCACTTACACAACATTAAACGATAAAAGAGTTCCCCCCATATAACACCACATTGAAAAGCAGAGACTCTTTGATTCCAGAGCCTAGATCAACACCTTCCTCAACTCCGATTTCAACAATTTCAACGTCGTTGGTCCTGATTTGCAATTGCTAACATGCTCAGACTTCCAATGCTCAAATCCATCAACTAGATGATTCCAGAGAGCTGGAGGTTTCCACATTAACCTCATCTACCTTACATGCAAAAACATGTGGTAACGCAAAGTTCCGAAAACCGTTTCCAAGGCAAATTAATAACTCTCCCAATTTGATGGCCAGCTCCGGATCCCATGGGTATTTTCATCAGGTGTCATGATGTCGCTCCTCGAATTCGTAGCAACAGAAGCGGAGGAGACCCAAAATCAAGGAGTTTGAATTGAAAAGTGAATAAAGCCATGTAGGAGTCCACAAAAGCTCCAATAAACCCCTTGACTTCTTCTTCTTCCTCCTCCGACCCTTTGGATACTTTTGTAAAAGTAGCTAGTCTAGAATCGGCAAATAACGAGTTCCTTTAATTACGTACTTAAAACATGTGTAGAATGATTGAGAGCCAAGGATTTGTGCGGTCTACTTAGGGGCCGGTTTACACCATGGACCATGAAGTTGGACCATGGACGATGGCCTTTTTCCATGGTCTGACTTGATGCTCCAACTTCCATGGTCTGATTTAAAAAAAAAAAAAATCAATTTACACAGTCTCTGGGCCCCTCACTAGGTGTAAACCGAATGTGGACCAAGAGGAATGACCATGCACTAAATAGTGAATGTGCCGATTTTTAATTACATGCTCAAAAAGGGGAAGTTTTGAAAGAAAAGAAAAGAAAGTTTGACCATTCTCTTGTTTTTTCTTGTCTTCATCTTCTCTTCCCTAAAAACAATTTCATTAAAATATTATCATAACAGTAATTCTCTGCCATGGGCCCCTTGCCTTTTTCTACCAGATCACCTCTTTTGCCTCTCCCACCACAAAACATGTTGGACCATGTCAATGGATAATGAAGGTCTTAAAATATGTCTTTTGGGGACCTCGAACTTCATGGTCACTCTAACATTTTTTCCTTGGTGTAAACTGAAGTGGTTCCGGGACAAGTTCAATAGCCAATCACAAATTTCACAAGGCCTTGGGACGATTCCATGGTCCATGGTGTAAACAACCTCTTAAACTCATTCATTAGCAAGGTGAAAATGCAACAAACCATTCTACTAAACTGATTATCTCAATTAGTGCATGTGGTACTAATTCCCAAAACATGCACCATTTTACCAAGTCTCTAAATTAGCGAAATTAGGCTAAATATTTTACTAAGTGATAATAAATTCGTGAATACATTTACCATGCATTTCAAGAAAATTAGTGGGTGCTATAAGGTGCTTGTAGAGCGATAAAAAAAAGTAAATTGCGAACACATGCTTGGCAGTATATAGTGCTAGGATGAATAGTGCCAATACTTTTAATGATATGAATAGTGTTTTTAGTGAATAGTGCCAAGACGAGTAGTGCTTCCTTTGGTGGCACTACTTTCAAAGTGTAAAGAAATTAAGGATCACCTTCACTAATTTCCCACACACATTATTAGCCCTCCCTCACTAATTGGTATAATTGGTGTAGTTTAAATGGCATAAGAAACCATGATTTAGTCAATTGGAGTCAACTTTGAATGAATTAGCCTTCAAATTTATGGGGGGTTTGCTCCAATGTTGGACCGGTACATATGTTAGGGCCTGGTATAAGCACTGGTATCAAGTAGGGTATCGCAGACCATACCCAACTGGTATCAAAGGGGACAATACACTAGGTCATACCTGTGCAGCATGGGCAGGAGATATTATGAACATACCAATACCAAAGAGGGGTTTAGAATGCAATACTAAGACCATTATTGTGCACATGGTCACGTCATTTCTCCACAGTACTGTTCCTCACTTTCTTAGGGTTGCATTTGAAGGTTGTAGTTAAGCAGATAGGGATGGAAGATATTGGCGGCCCACCTTGATTTTGATGCAGAATGGGAAGAGATTTGCTGCATTAGTTGTTGAAGATTCAAGCCGTCACTGCCTTCATGGTGGTTGTTGAGGTTTGGCCCTAAACTTGTATCACCTAGTTTAGTTCAAGATTTCATGTTATTATTCCTTGGTTGATGGGTGTCATTTTCATTTTCTAGTTGTGACAAACACATGTTAAGAAGATCCTTGTGTTCATGGCTTGGAAGGTCGCATGAATAAGATGTGATATGTTTGCAAAGATTAGCTCTCAAAGACAAGGGTTCCTCTTTTAGGGTTTCGTAGTTAGATTTCAGCAAATATGACAATAACTTTGGTTCAATCTGAATGGGGAGGACATGATTTACCAGGAGGAAAGCCTTCCAACACAGAGCCAAGAACAACAAAAGACACACACAACACCATTGCAGATGCTGGAGTTATAATAGAAGAGTTGCATGTTGCAGAAGAGTTGGCAGTTTGGCGTGTGCGACTCACTCATCTACAAGACAACCACATGTTTTGGATACCTTATCATAGAACCTCTTTAGTGTGGGTATTTTTCTTGTTGCATCTGCAAGGAATAAAAATTGATGTAAAGGTGCCACAAACAATGAGGTGTGTTTTGTGCCATCCAACATCATCCACTCCAATTGTGTCTAAAGGGCAGAGCTCCACTGTCTCGCAACCTACTACTCGTTCCAGGAAAGGTATCCTTAACTACAACCATGCATATGGATCTACCTCTATGATGAAACATGTGATGAATGAGCATGCTGTTGATATGGAGAGATATAAGGAAGTTGTGGCAGCCACTGATGCAGAGGGAAAAAAACAGAAATGCAAGAAAAGGAAACAGGTGAACCCTAGTGCCATAACTGAATACTATGGTAGTACTAGCCCTTATGGGAAGAATGATGTAGCACAACAAAGGTTTTTGGAGGATCTTGTTCTTTATATTGCAAAATGATACATTGCATTGTCTGCAGTGGAGAATCCATGGTTGCGGCATTTGGTATTGCGACGCGATCCGAAAGTCAGGTTTCCCACACGAAAACAGTTGGTGAAGTAGATCATCCCGTCTATGTTGCAAAAGACTATGGAATGTTTTGTGTTGCCGGCATTGGCAAGTTGTGCAACAGCTGCAGTGACTTTCGATCTGTGGATGTCGCATATGGGAGTGGACACATTCTATTTGGTTGTGAACTTCATAGATAGCGATTGGGAACCCCAACATATCACTGTAGGTATTTTTGAAGCATTAGATACTGTAGGAGCAGCTTTAGCAGTTATTGTGAAGAGGTTGCTTTCAGATTTTCACCTCATAGACAAAGTAATTTCGTATGTGAAAGATGAAGGTAGTAATTTGAGAACATTGGCATCGGCTTTAACATCGGTTGTCTCTTGCAAGCCTTTGGCTTTGTCGCAGCCCTACCCGGGAGTGTGTTTTGGACACATTATGTCAAAGGCATGCCAATACTCTATAGATGATACAAAAGTTTGTATTGGAATGAAGAAGGTGTCCAAAACTAACATGTAGAAAACAATTACATGGATTAAAAAATCCGGAAAAGGAAGAGCAGAGTGGGAGAAAGCTTACGTTGAAGCGGGACTTGCCTCTCAAAAATTGAAGACACTTGTAAAAACAAGATTCGCAAGCAAAGTCCTACTCTTTCAGGTGCCGAACCGAACCTACGCCTACGCCTACGCCTTCTCCTTCTCCGTCTTTTTTCTTATAAAAGGGTACCTAAAAGGGAACGTACAATGCTTATGGGAAGTGCTTGGTCTTGTATGTGAGCTTGAGAGCTTGAGCTTGAACTTGAACTTGAACTTGAACTTGAGCTTGAGCTTGAACTTGAACTTGAACTTCTTGAACTACTTGAACTTGAGCTTGAGCTTGAACTTGAGCTTGAGCTTGAACTTGAACTTGAACTTGAACTTGACCTTCTCCTTTTCTTTCTCCTGAACTTGAACTTACTGAATGTTGTTGTTATATATGTTGCAGGAAACACAAGAGTATGCAACGGCGATTAATATATGTTATGGTAGGCATACTGCAGTCTTGCAAGGCCGAGTTCCAAGTGGGCTGACTTGGGCTGTGGCAAAGGCAGTCACAGAGACTTTGCGCCCTATCGTGCAACAATGCATTTTAAACCAATCTCGCGGGTATTGGCTTTTGAGCGATGCATTGTATGCAACCTTCCATATTAGCATCCAGCTACAAAATGAGTATGATCGGAGGATGCTTGCGGTGCCAACACTTCGATGTGGGCAGATGGACTTAGAGCTGCAACTACTTTATGGCCGCATGGCTTTTGAATCAATTGAAGTTATCAAACCATGTCTTGCATTTGCAGTTGATTTCACTCATGAGAAGGCACATAATACGTTGTCGTTGATGTTAGACCCTAGGTATAAGGGGTTGCAGGTGATTATTGACTACGTGGGACGCGAGAAGGCCATGCACATTGTGGCAGAATATGATCAACTTGTTTTGGTGCCTTTGTTTGTGAAGGTGTCACGGTTGCTAAATCCGAGCTTGGAGAATAACTTGGCACCTACATTGGAGGCTACAACTGATTCTCTCTTTGGGCACACTAGTTCTAAAGAGGAGGCTAGTAAGGGCATGCTGAAATCGGAGCTCATCTTGTTTCGGAAGCTTTTTGTACCTGCAGATAAAGACATTGCTCCACTTGCTTGGTGGAGGGATAATGCCCCTCGATTTCCGCATGTATCATTTCTTGCGAGGTAGATTTTAGCAATACCAGGTTCTCAGATCGAGACAGAAAGAATTTTTAGTGTTGCTGGACTTTTGTGTGCCTTGCGTCGTTGTAGGTTGGACATCCAAAATTTAGATGCACTCGTCATGATACTCAAAAATTAGCCCATAGATGCTAGAGATGAGTGCAACTCTTTTACAAAATCCGATCTCGGTGAATTTTTTGTTGACGAGGCTGAATTAGTAGATGTCCATGAAGATGAATTACAAGTAGCAGGTTGCTTTGAGGAAGACCCTATTTGCTCAGATGACGAATTAGATGAGTATAATTAATATACCGTCTAGTTCAAGATGTTGGATGGCCAAGATGCATTTTTGTTTTTTTTGAAACAAATGAAACATTTTACCAAGTATACATTTTACCAAGATGCATTTTTTCACCACTTGTATTTATATGTTCACATCTATAAACAAAATTTGATGAAGTTTCATTTATTTTGGTGACATGGGCCAATATGTTTGTCTTGAACTTTTAATTCAACAACAATTGGAGCTTAAATTTTTTATTAAACTTCACCACGCATTGAAAAGTAAGACTTAAAATCATAACATACCATTGTTTAGCCTTGGATGTTATCAGCAAGGCGCTTGAACTGGTATTTGATACCATTGCAGAGCCATGATTTTTGCATGTTTAATATTATACCAGGCTTTACATTTCATGAACCCCGTAGTACCTTGACAAGGCCTAATAGTGAGCTACAAAGTCATTGCATACAAGGACCCCACTGATATCATAAAATAGTAATACCAGTTCAACACTGGTTTGCTCATATTATAAGCCCCTTGTCCATAATAAATGAGGTTATATAGACGCCACCGAGCCCAAGGAAATATCAAGTACAAGTTTGGAGTACTCATTGTAAATTGATAGTGGAGAGGTGCCCAAAACCGAATGGAGTGGTTGGCGGTTCGATTCCCAATTGTGAAATCTTCTCTCTATTGAACGAAAAAAACTAGCTAGGTGGCTATGCGCCTCCTATGTTCCAAAAAAGATAAAAAGAACCAAAAAAATACTCATAGTGAACATGTCAAACATGAATCTCGTTGTAAAGATTTTGCAAAGGTCATAATTTAGGAGCTTAGGGGTCCCTTTATGCTAAAAGATTGAGAGCAATGTTGAGATGGTATAAGTTCACTAGTAGAAAAAAACAGTGACCAAATTCACAAAACTCAACACAAAAGTGTTGATTTTTTTTATTGATTTGGATGTGTTAATTTGGGTATTTTTGAACATAAAACTGTTGATTTTTTAACAAAAAAATATCAAAGTTTAACAAAACAGTGTTCATTTTCTAACAAAAAAATGTTGATTTTTTGACCTCTAGGGTGGTGCCACGTGTCTAACAACCCAACTCCCACACGGGGGAACGCCCTAGTGTCACATCACAATAGTCACATGGGAAGCGAGGCCTCCCGGGTTCGAACCGTAAACCTCATGGTTAGAGGCCTTAGCTCTTACCAAAGCACCAACCACTCAATATATATGACATGTAGGGGCTTGAGAATTTACTTAACTAGCTTTTGGGGTTTTTTCCAATCATTTTTAACAGTCAGTAGATTTTAGAGGCAATTCAGACCTAGTAAAAGAACTTTTTTGGAAAAACTTCAAACTAGAAAAAATTGACAAATCAAGTTTTTTTTCACTTCCGACAATCCGTTTTACATTTCAAGACTCCAATAAAAAGTTATGGACTAAAATCAGAGAGGATGTTTGAAAATTTTCAAAATAAATGTTCATTTTTACAAACATCTTCTCTGATTTTAGTCCATAACTTTTTATTGGAGTCTTGAAATGTAAAACGGATTGTTAGAGGTGAAAGAAGACTTGATTTGTCAACTTTTTCTAGTTCAAATTTTTTCCCAAAAAGTTCTTTTACTAGATATGAATCGTCCCTGAAGTCTGCTGACTTTAATAAACACCGAATTGTATACTTATTCTATTCTTGAGTCTACATTGTATATTGAAGATTTTTAAAGGTTTATAAAGATTTTTAATAATTCTAATTTTTTCCAAAAGATTCTAAAAGATTCATAAAAAATTAACAAATTGTTGTTGATGTGGTAATTGCACTATCCAAATCAACAAAAGAATGACAATTTTTTGTTAATTTGGGCACAGTTAACAAAAAATTATGAAAATGGACGTTACAGTATCCAAATTAACAAAAAATTGTTAATGTTTTGTTAATTTGGACACTGTTTTTCTAGTAGTGGTTATAGATGAATGCATGTAATCAACACATAATATTAACAATGTTATCAAATCAATGAACTTTACCTAACCAATTAAAAAACCACCACTCAAAATATGGATGCTTGCAAATGGCCCGTGCCTATCACAAGATGAGAGACCCGTTGTATACCTTATAACACCAAGTTGAAACTAGGGATAGTTTACCTAGGTATGAAGTTTCTTGCATGGTATATAGACCCGAATGGTATTGGTAACAAAATTATTCTTAACTATGTGTATCTTATTGGCGTCAATAATTTTTTTATTTATTTTGAGACAGAAGGCTGACAGGCTAGCGCCAAAACACAAGAGGCAGTTGACCACCTAGCAAGTTTCTGTCAAGTAGAGAGGAGATTTCACAGCCGGGAATCAAACCGTTGGCATCAATAACTTGACAAAACCTCATTAATGATACACAAGTGGTATATAACTGAAGGTGATGTCAATCCATCATTGGTTTGGAGCTCAAAGGTCAAGAGATTGAAGAAAGGAGCTCCTCCTTGGCCTTTGCTACTCACGCTTTTCTCATTCAAGTTTTCTTTCTTTACATTTGAGATTTGAACTTGAAAGCTTGGCCTTTTTTTCGGGCTTATAATGCTTGGATGGTGCCTTGATATATTCCATATCAAACGTCTATGACAAACTCTTAGTCCGAATCCTAAGGTTGCTTAGGATTGTAACTCCCCCAAGCCCATGGATTTTCAAGCACTCTTAGGGTTGTCATGAATGAGGCTTTGTTTGATGTCGATTTCCCCATGGATGTTTTACACTCACCATGACCATTATGCATGTGCTTAAACTATGAAGATAGTTGATCAAACACCGAATAGTTTGAGCATCGTAGAAAGCTCGGTAAGCCAACTATCTAACTCCTGGAAACTACAAGTTTGAGCTATCAACTTCAACTCTAGTGTAAAGAAAACGTTAGCCAGAGGATTGGCTTAGTTTCTGAATCAAATAGTGAAGTTGAGCTAAAACCTACATACTAACCCTTGAAAACATAAGAAGGAAAACAAGTTCATATTCATGTTGGTGCACAAACATTGATGTTCCCTTTTTCTTTTTCTTTTTCTTTTTCTATTCTTAATCCCTAGGAACATGGCTACCCCATCCAAATATTGAATGGAGACAGATGATCCTTGTTGGGTTCAGGCTCATAATCACATCCACACCGTGCTAATTCTCAAATAATCGAGACTCAGGCCCTCTTTACACTAGAGGCGAGAAGCCATGGAGAAAACCTCACAAGGGCCATGGCTCATTCTTGAGAAGCCAACCTTTGAACTTGATGGCCTTTGGATATAGTGTAAACTGAGAAGGGGCCACAAAAATAAAGTGTTGATTTTTTTAAATGGCCGTTCTAAAATATTCTTAAAAAATAAAGAATGATTGGCTATGAGAATTTTGGCCAAACAACCTCCCGGATTTGGCGTCAAGCCCACCTCTCACGGTGGGCCTGACGCAAAATCCAAGGGCCTTGAAAAATGTGCACTTTTGCTGCCACGAACGACAAAAGTGTTGTCCATGTCATTTTCTCCTCCTTCCGTCCCTTGGGTGAAATTTTCGGGTGTAAAGTGACATTCTTTGGTTTCCTCAATTTCTAGGCCTCCCATTGGCTGAAATTTCTCTCCTCATGGCTTCTCGCCTCTAGTGTAAAGAGGCCCTCAATATTCATTTGGTATTTGAACTCGGAGAGGGTTCAAAATCCCGATCCGGAGAAGCCTTCGGATTTCTGCACCCCAGTCCGAATACCCCCAAAACTTGTAGTACATCAAGCTCGATCATGGGCATTTTGCGTGTATTTTCTTGGCAATGGTATAAAATGCCATTTAATCCAAAATCCAAAATCTCAAATTCCATCATTAAAAGAATATTCTTCAATTAAAAAGGAAAACGCAGCAAAATAAAGTGATCATAGCAAGACCCTAAACCCTGTAAACCAGTCCCAAAGAACAAAATTACCAAAAAAACAACACGCATTGGCGGAGAATATTCTAAATTGATTCCATATGGCATAATAACCTAACCAATGAATGGGAGAATCGACCGCTAGTTACAGACGAACCAGTTGACTTTGAGATATAAACCGGTTGAGGTTCAAGACTTTAGGAAAATTAGTGAAAAAGATTCTATAGAATATGCCTCAAATAACAAAGAAAAACTAGAAGATTCTCACAACATGTAACCCGGTTGGACTTGGGAACACTAGCTAGGGTTTTGACCGATTGTGCCCACGAATCTCCCCGGACACGGATTTTTAATTTTATTAATTTCAATTGAAGGAAATAAAAACGCTTAGGATTTCGGGGCACTTCAAATTACCATCATCAATGCTTTGACAAGGGCCCGTAATCGTCCTCGAAGTTCGGAAGTCAACACTTTCACACACACAAACCGCTCTTAATTACGTTATCGACTAATTGGCAGATCTTTATAGTTAATTAGAATAGTCAAGCCTTGGGCTGACTACGAGCGAGGTAGTAATTAAGGCACTCGCAAGTTTAATGACGAGAATGATTGGGGAGGCGAGGCTTGGGATGGATGGATTTTGAATTTCATAGGATGAATGTACAATTCTAATTTTGATTACCAAGTGCGTTTTCTGGCAATTTTTTCTAAGTCACATAAAAGAGGAGTGGTGCCCATTATGCCCCGGTTGCGGTTAATTTGCTAGGACAATCATTGGCACAAAACCACACATACAATGGGTTCGTATAGTGAAAACCAACTTTGAATTTCAAATAGATCATAGTGTGCTTCAATTGTATGACAATGGTACATAGTGTTGGTTATGGGTAACCCTACCTCATGTCAACATAGAGGTACACTTACTTTCTTTTGAAAAAAAATTGAAATTATTTTATTTTATTTTTTATTTTCACAAATGATTTAGACATTGGTGCGTCACACTATGTGAGTGACACATCTAGAAATTATGGACAAGTAAAAATTCACAAAGTAAATTTATAACGTTGGGTGATTTTGTTGCTGGATGGAGGTTTGTAGCTTGTCATTGTTTTATTCATTAGACTCAGTACATGTCTAGTACTTTCTTCAAATTTTTCTCCAAAATATATAAAAATATAAAAATGTGGAGCCCTTTAGACATTCGGACCTTGCCTCACACATAGATTTAAATAAAGAGAGTAGAGGAAGTCAACTATAAAAACACACGCACACACAAGAACAAGAACACCAAGAAACACTCCATTTCGGGATTAGATTTTGTTATTGTGGAAATTTTGAGGGAAATTAGGATGTCTCTTTTCTTTTGAAATGTAAAGTTGATGTTGCGTGGCCACCGTGTAAGAGTTTCCCTTGTTCTTGCAAAGCCAAAAGGTCCACTACATAACATCACTCAACTCCTCGTCTACGTTCCGTGGGACCATGTATCGGACCAGTGTAATTCTCCTTTAATTCCAGGATCCCTTGTTTATGGATAACACTCGTGTTGTGTATTCTGAAGTTTTCCACAACTAGGTATAATTTTTGAAGGTTTTTTTTCTAACTACATGCACTTTCTTAGGAAAAAGACCATCGTCTACTTGCTTAGTAATGCTATGTGATAGTACAAAATTTGAGGATGTTTGTGAACATGAATTTCTTCTTTCATAGATACCTTAAGACATTCTTTTTGTTACGGAAACCTAGGCATCCTCGACTTTGAGCCCTCCATGATGGGTTCCATCCCATTGGGATTCACCCTCGCCTTACAACTCCTTGTTCGTACCCTAACCCAAAAAACTAAGTTAAGCCCATCCCTTTGAGCCCACCAACCTCTAACCCTAACAAATTGACCATGTCAAACACATACCCCAATGAATTAGACCTACCAAGCCCTATTACATTATATGCTCGAACGTAGCTTTGAAAATTGGCACCCCTTTGCACCATTTGTCGAGGCCCTACAAAAATAGAATAAAACAACATCACATTTCACTCACCTTCTAGAAAGGACCTCTAACATTTTACTACCAACCTCTTTCGGTTAACAAGAAGACAATGATAAGGTTCCACTACACCATTTGTGGTACTTGGTGTCACATGCGTAATAGTGTCACTTACCCTATTTTGAGGCGTACGTCAGGTTACACTAATGACCAACAACTTCATCATTAGTGTCACCTCATTACACTTGGCGTTCAAGTGCGCTTACTGATATCTTGGCATGAGTGCGTTCAATAATCTTATGAGGTGTATGCCTATGTTGCACAGCGGTCTACAAGTTGACTAAAGTGTACACAAATGACACTTGGCATTAGCATGCTCAAGAATGTCTTCCACTTGCATACTGAAATGTAGGCACATGACACTTGCCGTTAGCATGCTCAGTAATATCTTCCCCTTGAACACTGGAACCCAAAACTATCATTTCAAGTATCCCAACGTGCTACACTAAATGTCATAATGCAAATACTTTTTTCACTTTAGTATGTTGACGAATGGAATCATATTGGCAATTAGTAGGCATGACACTTTGAGACATCTGGGCATACAATTTAGGCCTTTCGCAAATAGTGTACGTGACACTAAATACCATAAACGGTGTCCATGTCGTTGTTTCATTCACGATAGGACAACGGCTCCATACGTGGACTGATCGTGCTCAACATGGCACCATGCACATGATGTTTTTTGTATGCGACACTTTAGGTACATTCTACCACTATTTTCCGTCCACTCATAAATGGGGGTGGGTATCTATGTGAACTGGATATTTTCAAGTACTAACCAGCCATGTGGAAACTTAAGGACTTGTCCTAAGAGAAGAGAAAGCCAACTTGGTGCTTCTCAAATGTTAAATTGGTTATCAAATAATGAAGTAAAAAAATTCATGTGCTTTTCATTCCATGTGACTATATATCACACTAAATACCCTAAATATCCCCATGTACTCCTAAAAGCGGTCTTTGATGCGGTGAACTCATGCCTCCACTTACTTATATTACATATCTTAATATATTCCATTCATATTTCTCAATCCAATATTTGTAATATGTATTCAAATATTGAAGTTGCTTCATCCATTTTGGTGGTGTAATGTTGAACTTTGTGCACATGAAACTATGAGGAGTGGATGCATAATCTTCAGTACAAATGAACAGGAAATTCCTATATTTGCTTACAATCAAGAATAACATTTGAGTTTGTGCATCTCTTACATGGAACACATTACTTCTAATTGCTTTAGGTGTTAGAAATAACATGAAATGCATCGCAAGGTAAGACATAACATTGCTCAGATGATGAACAATGTTCAGTTGCCCTAACTTCAAGTTCAATAAGAAGCACTAGGATTCCAACATCTAGAGGCTTTATTCTCGAATCTACTATGGGGCCCATGAACACAACTCGTTACCTGAGTAATGTTATGAGAATACAATTTTGGTTTCAACAAATAAACATGTCTCTTTGTGTGGTCTTCAAGGTTGTGTCTATGGATTGAACCAATTTTATACCTAAAAAACAACCAAAAATCTCATACTGTAAGCACTTGTTAAAATAAATTTTTTAATGGTTTTGTACTAGATTATGTCAAGTTTTGCATAACATGTTGCTTTCAAACCTTTGGTAACATGTTGAACGGTCATGATGTAACACGCACTAATTGGGATAATTAGTGTGGAGCTAAGGGCTGCTTCACACTATGGCCGAAGGTCGAGAGGTCGTCGATTTCCACCAATCAGATTGCAAGAAACCAAGAATTCAGCCTCTCGACCCTTCACACTAGAGGCCAAAGTCCAAAGGCCGTCACTCTCCAAAATGCCTACATGGCAATACTTTTTTACCAAGGCAACGGACTCTCGAAGGAAGTTTGGGTCGGACAAGAATGGAAACCCAAACTTTGGTCGAGAGGTCGTCGATTTTTTTTCATTAAAAGAATAAAAAACTGACAAGATCTTGACCGTTAGATTGGAGGGGCTGTTTGGGGCAGGGAATAAAGTGGAATGCTCCTTCTTCCTTTGGACTTTGGGCTTGGCCTTTGGAGGCTTCACACTATGTTCAGCCAAAGGCTCCAAATTCCCATATTTTATTGGCTATTTTAAACCCATTTCTTTGGACTCTCAACAAAATTTGGCCATTCAATCCCACGGCCTCTTGACTTGGATGGCCATAGTGTGAAGCGGCCCTAAGTCTTTATGTTGGTTCGTTGGTGTGCGCCAATTCCCTCTCGGCTTCAATTTGTCTGTATTTTGTTTTTCCTGCCCGGCCTGCCCGGCCTGCCCGACGCTGCCCGCTTCCGACTCTTCCATTCATGGCAGACAATGTGCTATCGACTTCCTCTGCGAGCAACAGCAGAAACAGAGCACCCCAATCTGCGGCCGCGCTTCGTCGATTTCCATCATGTACGTCGGATATGGTCTCTTCGCGATGATTCTTTACCTTCTCACGATCACTCAGAAAGTTTCGCTTTGGAAAACCGTGCTGTGTAACGGAAGATAAGTAGTGGTTAGGGTTGCAGAGGCCACGCTCGAATTCTACCTGCTACTCTCGTCTTGTCTCTTTCTTTCGGAATCCGAATTCCACGTTTCTGAGTATCGAATCGGGAATTGGTTCTGGTTGTTGTACTTTACTTTGTGTTGACGGATCGGGCCCTGTTTTGTGGTTGAACAGGGCAGGCGGGAAGGTGTCTTTCAAGGTGACGCTCACTTCCGACCCCAAGCTTCCATACAAAGTGTAAGAATCTCTCTCCATTTTCTTACCACTAGTTTGGGCCCTTGTCGCCCCGGCCCGTTGCTCCCGTGCATATGGAATTAATGTCCTGGATCATCCCTGCACTGTCCGCTCTGCATGTCGATCATTTTGGAACTTGGAATGATGGTTGGGGCAACGTCCACCCGTTCTGCAATGTATAGTAGATTCTTGGTGACTGCAAATTGAGTCTCAAGTTTTTAGAATTCGACGTTGTTGTCGTTAGTGTTTGACATGTGTGTAGAGGTGTCGGTTTGTCTCTTGACTCCATTTAGGGTTTCTGCAGTTTCAGTGTGCCAGAGGAGGCTCCATTCACAGCAGTTTTGAAGTTTGCAGCTGAGGAATTCAAGGTTCCACCTCAGACAAGTGCAATTATCACTAATGGTTCAGCCTGACCCATCTCTTTGAAGTGTTCTGTGTTTCAATTGCGATTGCAGTTTACGAGAATGCTCCTTTAAGTCAAGTTTGTGCAGAAGAATATGTTCACGTTGTAGAAAAAGACGCAATGTACTTCCTTTCTCATTTTTCTTGATGTGTTATAACAGCCTAGTGTGGAATTTTTTTATGCAGATGGTGTAGGCATTAATCCCCAGCAAAGCGCAGGTAATCCAGCCGCTGCATCATGTGCTTTCGTGAAGTTTCAGTGCTTAATCTTTCCTCAGACATGCTTCTGTAGGAGTTTCTACGATCAAATTTTCTTCTCTATTGAACCAGTGTTTGTGGTTTACAGGAAACGTTTTCCTGAAACATGGAACTGAGCTGAGATTGATTCCTCGAGACAGGGTTGGCAGCTCTTACATCCAGTGAAGAGCAGTATGCATTCCTGTACTGAAATGGAAACAAGGTGGTTGATGAACCAACATTGCACCTTGGCTCTAAGGATTGAGATGTCCAAGTATATGGAGATTTAACTTGTGGTGGCCAGCATATGGGCACCCCCAAACTATGTGTTGTCAAAACATCTTCTGTTCCTCTTGTTTAGAGGATTTGCCCTCCTGCATATGTTGATTTAAAAAAAGTGAAGATGAATATATTGTTGTTATGATGAAGCTTTTAAAGCTGCGTAGAGCTTGGTCAAATTGAACATATGGGAACAACTCTTTTGTCCTGCCACAATTAAAGATGAGAATTGAACTTGCACTGCTGACTAAAGTAGGTAGCAATACTAATTACATACTGCTTAAACATCTACAATTCTCGCAGTCAGGCATCTCTTGAATATGCTCTGCAAATGAGCTCTGCACACCCAGCATTTGACAGGGATTTGGGCATGTTTGCAGTGTACCAAACATGTACGATTTGAAATAGAATATCACCATGACTGGCAATAGGTGCACTATAAGCAATATTGTGTTAAGCAATCTCTGGGCTACAAGCAACCTGGCTCAATGTCCATGGCACTATCGTGGGGATGGAGTATAATCTAGTCCCCAGGTACCAATGAGAGTTACTCTTCAATAAGAATATTCTAATGCTTTTCATATTGGGTGAATAAAGAACTTCCCCTCTGAGGTAAAGATCACATGCACTAAAAAATGTGGTCAAGAGAGGATTTCATTTTCAAGCACCTATCATCGGAGGTGTGGTGAAATAGTTGCCCCTTTAGGTATATTGCTATTAGGAGTGTCTGACCCCAGTTTAAATAAATTTTTTGCATAAAATAATAATTCTCTGGCTCTGGATAGCAATCAGCATTTTCACCCTCCCCCTTGGGATTTGGGCAAACCAACCCATACACTTGTTCCTTGTTGGATGCCTAAACCCTTGCCTGCAAGGCACCAGTGTACAGGTTGTTTCGCCCCAGGCCCCCCTTGGTAGGTGCCACAAAAGATCGCCCATCAAAAGATAATGGTATGGTGTCATTCACTTTCAGATATTTGGGGTAAATTCATGAACTGTCATCTGTAAGCTGTGACCCATGCGAGACCCTTGACCCAAAGAAATGAAGGGTGAACATGTGCTCAAAAGAGTCCACATTCAATCCAACTCATGAGATGTCAGGGATGTTGTCTCAAATGTTGGTGTAAAATCACATACTGTATTGGCAGCTTGTGCAGGACATCCCCTGTAGTCACCTGCTAGTCATTACCTAGTACACAATTCATTAAATTTGGTCATCACCATGTAACGAAGATTATTTTCGAAAGCTGTTCCAGTTCAATATCAGGAGGGCTTTTCGATGAGTGTACACTCCTCTGCACTTTGCACTTGGCTTAGGAGGACTTTTATAGTTGATAAGACTCATGACTTCATGTTCAGGTTGACTTAAAACCCCAAGTTATCAATGTTGCACCTTAACACCAGGACTTGAACTTCTTAATTCCATCTTCTGCAACTCTTCTGCCCTCAGCTTCAAGCTCTGCTTTCTTATATCTCAATTCCTTTGCAAGCTCATCAAGATTTGTCAACCTCTTGATGCCTGCAACATGACAGTTCTTGATTTTTATTACAACTTCAAAGACTTTCTAAGTCAGTTCAGTGTGTCTGTGTATCGGTAGCTCTTTAAATGGTGGCATGTTCATGGACAGCAATCTCCAAGGTGCTCAGAAACATCCTCAAGGGTTCGAAGAATGACACAAAGCTTCCACAATTCCTTTGTTCCATCTAGAATTTTCAGAAAATAATGCAATCATTTCATTTTGTAAGAGTGTTCAAAATGAGAAAAAGGAAACAAAAAACCTCCGTTACTTTGCAGACTTCAAGGAGCGGACAGTAAATCTCTCACATGCAGAAAACCAGAGGCAACTGTACGTTTTTGTTCTCAGTGCCTCGATGAAAAGATTGTGTGTCCCCTCAAATATGTAGCTGCTTTTCGTGTATTGAAGCAAAGCCTTTGTATTACTGGTGGTGACCAGCTTTATCTGGTAGCAATCACCTTAAGGGGGCAGACAGATTTATCAATGCAAGTTACAGTTCTCGAACAAAGACGCGAGGAGGGGGCAGGACCATACTCAAGCCAAGTGCGGTTATTGTGGAAGATGATGTGTATACAACCCACCAATCTCCTAGCAGCCCCACCATGATAGAATTTTGTGTGAGAGATGTGACCCTGGCTAAGCAGAACAACATGAAATCACGGACTTCCACATGGATGACGGTTGCTGAATGAACTACCTGCAAGCCCACAGATGGGTATAAGAGGTGCAGTTAGATATGATATGTGCCAAAGTAAAGCTCACAAAACAGGTACCTGAAATTCAAAAATCAAGTGGGATACAAAAATTACTTAGAATGTCCAGTAGCTCGAGTTCAACAAACTTATACAGCAGCTGAAATTTCCAACAAGATAGAGGTATGCAATTCTGACAGGGTCAAGGGCCTGTGATACACTCCAGCTCTCTGGATTAAGAACACACTGTCCTCCAGTTGAGAGAAAAGCACACCAGCTCAGAATTGACTGAAACATGTAGTTATATGGAAAGCTAATTCTGGAGACCTGCAAACAACAGACCCATACACCAATGATGCATTGATAGCCCTAGATCCTGCAGTGACTTGAGTGTGATTTGGAGCAGTACCTTGTCGTTCATCTTATCTGATATGTGTCTTTTAGCACTTAGCCTTTTTCTCCTCTGTAAGTAACACAAGAGACCAACAAGAACATGTCACAAACTCATACCCCTGGAAAAACAGCTCATAAGAGCATGACATTACCATTTTTAATCATGATTGACCACTTTGAAGTAGAGCAGACCTCTAAAAAGCAGAATGAATCCCCAAGTTCATGTCTTTGGGTACAAAATCTAGTTATAAAATCTAAGGATCAATAGGTTTGTGTTTGACAAAGGAAGAAGTGTCCTGGAAAATGTTTGCAGAGATACCCAGCGTAAATTTAATTTCTTGTGCATCAAGCAACAATGTTGATTTCCCCTCCACAAGATTTCAACTTACCATCACAATTATCATAAAAAAAAATGTAAACCACAGCTTTTGAAAGCAGGTGAAAGATTTAAAGCTTCCATGGTGAGTACAGATATGGTCTGGAATCAAGCAATATTTTGGCTCCCAGAAACATTCTGCAAGATTTGTGGCCTATGAATTTAACTGACTTTCACTGAAAATCCTGAGAATGTATGTTGGTTTGCCATAAAAGCAGTGTGAAATAGTAAGCCAAATGACCTCTTCAATCCAAAGGTAGATGGATGCAGGAGATGGCTTTGTGCTCCACAACATTAATACGCAATTCACAATAAGCGTTGCTGGGTATGGGTATCCCACAAACACAGTACAGACAAAAATAGCTGGCCACCATAGCCTCCTTAAATACTCCAGAATTTGACTATGCTGCTTCAGAAACTCATTGCTGTCTTCCTGACTGGCACTATATCCAGCAACCTGTGCCTGCTGATCTGCACAAGAATACAGGCGTTAAACCTAAAAGTAGAAGTACACTAAATGGTAGAACAATATTGGGATTGACCATTTCATAAGCTGAGAATAAATATGACTGGACTCTAGTTTGATATCATCTGACTGATGCAGAGAGTTAATAAATAAATGGCAAGTTGATATACCACCACTAGAAAAGCTTTCAACTCAGCTTCAGTAATAACATGCACTTTTTCCAAAATCGCTCGAGAATGGACTTGCTCCATGTAGATACGAAAGGCATGAACGCACAGCACGAAATAAAGATTCCACTACAAATTCCACTGCCATGATTCACATCGATTTTACATTGTCACTGCTACACGCAGTAGATCCGAGAAAGACCTGCACATGGAGTGCTTGCATATAGAGATTGCATTATGTTCTGAATGGGGCCTTGAAGAGCTCACCCCTCTCAAATCTCTCGTCCTTCTCGCAATGAGCAACGCCATGCCATCTTGCAACGTAGCTTGTTGCTAGCGTAACCCCTAACAAAGCACCTGACCGTTTTACTATACCTGCACAAGCCTTACAATGCAATGTCAGTAATTCCAGCACATCTGAGCTCACACAGATAATATCAACATCCTACCCCAGTGAAAAAGCACCATAATAATTATCAACTCACTAATTCATTTGCAGATTACAGACGGGTAACTAAATCTTTATGTGGGGCTTCTCTTACCAAGTGACCTAGAAGCGAGCTGCAAGTGCTCCAATGACCTCAAGGACAAATCTCGACAGCTGTAGGTTGACATAAAACATTGGTATGCGCGTGGGGATGTTCCAATTCTTCTTGAACAAAGATGGATCCCTAAAACTGTAACACAAAATGCAACGTCATCATTCAAATGCAATTAATTCCATGGATTGACTCGCTGGTCAAAAATCGTAGTTTTCCATGAGTTTCGATAAAGGCGTCTGAAATTCAAACGACCGATGCAATTTGAACCTCACAGCATCGTTCGACAATACAAGCAGGAGTTTTTTTTTTTGTATTCCTGATACGGCTGATAGGAAACAATCGTTCGTCCTTCAAGAAATTAAAATGTATTCCACAACCAAATGTTCCCCTGGTGCTTGCTGTAATTCATGGAAAGTCGTCACGAGTCTCTCGTCAAAACCCCTGTGACAAGTCAAACCATACATAGCCACGACCAGCAGCACAGAAATTTCGTCACTCATTTCATCGCATTTCATCATCGAATTGCGATCGCCTCTAATACTCAAAATCCCGGCAATTGACGCCCTCGCACCACTAAAGCGAATTCTAGGGTTTTAAAAACTCAAGTGCATCACTCGACAATACCAATCCCATCCCGCACTAATTCCTCACCCCCCTACATCACATCAACAAAACCAGAAACTCGAATCCACAATATCACTCGGATTCACATCTCCGATCAGTCCACTTTTCCCTCACGATTAAAAATTTGATGATCTGTAGTCTCTTCGTGTGAGCGGGAAGTGTGGGAAACGGACCTGAAGTGTGGGAGGAAGAGCGGAGGAAGCCGGAAAAGGAAGGAGAGCGCAGAAGCGTCCTGGCGACCTGCATTGCAAAGGAAGCAGCCTGTGCAAATTGCGTTCTTCTTCTTCGTCGGCTGATCCTCCTCCTTGTACTTAGCAATTCTTCTTGTTCGGCGATCTTCAAGAGCTCGGAGGAGAGAGGGGAAACGCAGCCCAGGTCTTGAGAAATCGGATCCCAATCCCAACATCAGGTCCGGCCCAATCCAGATCCCAATACCCAATTCCCATAGTAAAGCCTTTTGCTTCCTGGACTTTTAAACTCGATTTCATTTCTTTTCAATACCAGGTCCCGGCTCAATCCAGATCCCAATACCCAATATCAGGTCCGGGCCCAATCCACAGTCCAATATCGTATATTAAGTCCCGGCCCATCCAGATCTCAATATATACCCTATACGAGGTCCGGGCCCACTCCACATCCCAGTATCCGATATCAGGTCCCGGCCCAATCCACGTCCCAGTACTCAGGACTGGTTCACATGGGTCCCAAGTCCCCAAGTCCCCATTTACTTGAGGTCAATCCGTCCAATCTCAGCCGTTGAGAGCATGGAAGTTGGGACTTACCACTTCACATGAGGTCCTAAGTCTCAAGCATCTATAACCGATAAAATACAAAGAATTTGCATAGGTTTAGGAGGAGTAATAACGGGGAATTGTTTTTGTTGTGAAGAGACACAATGTTAAGGAGAATGCTAAAAACACAAAAAATGTTTTTTTTTTTCATGAATATGGAAATTGCTACATATCTCGAAGCGGTAAAGTTAGGGTAACACATAGTTGATCTATAGGTTAACCCATAACCGCTCATCTAAATGATAATGCTTGGTTACGACAGTTGACAAAACTCTTGTGAGGGTAATCAATCACAAGCCGCCACCACGTAAACCTCAACTTTGTTCACCTAAAAATTATAAATCTCATCCATGTCGACAATACATGGCCCTAGTGAACGGTTAAATGAACTTGATCGACTATTGGATGCCTCAACTTTACATGGCAACACTTTTTGGAGGTGAAGTTCGGGACTTGTGTTGAGAGTTGGGTCGAGCAAAAAGCTAGACCCAACTCGCAGCACAAGTCCTGAGCATAAAATATTCAAGATTTGACTTTTTGGATGTGAACTATATTTTAATGATTTATTGAGGCTCAAAAGTTGGGCCTTTGCCTCCATGTTAGGACTTGGGACCCCATGCACTATTCAAGATCTTCAATGCCCTTCAAACGTGATTTGGCCCTTCAATATATACCTCTCTCAAAACAACCCTTCAAAACGCAACCCCAAATTGAAAATGAAGACGTCACTTGAAGTCCTCAATATAATCTGCTTGTCACAAGAACCAACAAGCGTAGGGCATTGTCACTACAAGAAGTGGAGTTAGATGGTTGATTCTTGATTCTTCACATTGTACTGGAAACATGTACCATATAATTCATGCACAAGTTTAATATGAGTTTTATATTTCATTTTTATATTCTTGGATTGACGTCTTGGATTTGTTCAACTGAAGGGCTGAAATTTGAGAACCGTTCAAAATGAAACTCATACGAGGGCTTCAATCTTGAACACTGACCCCATGTGAACCGGCCCTCAATATCAGGTCATAGCCCGATCGAAGTCCCAATACTCAATATCATGTCCCGGCCCGATTCACGTCCCACTACCGCACGTCACTTCATGCCCCGCCTGAGCTTCGTAATGGGGCTGAAGGGCGTGAACTTCTATGTACAGGTCATATTATAAGGCATGAATTAAATGCTCTTTCCAATGTCGATTTTTGGGGACTTTTTGCACCTGAGAGTGTCCTTAGATGTAGCGAACAATAGTTGGCATCTAAGGGCCGCTTTACACCTAGAGGCCGGGCCAACCCCCCTTGAGGCCGATTGCATGAAATTTCAGCCCTTTTTGGGTTGGAGGCCAGCCTCAACTACACATTATAATAAGATTATAATGGGGGCCAATTTTCCCATATGTAAAGGCCTTAGGTCCAAGAAGCTAGGTTGATTCAATAAATCTAGCATAATCCAACGGATCTAGCATAATCTAGCATAGAGCCGTTTAGATTTCCACATAATCCAACGGATATTGTTCGCTAAAAAAAATCATACTTTATTTAAGAAGGTTTTTTTAGTGAAATATGACATTGGCCCCGAGGCCAAGAATTGGCCCTCCATTTTGGGTGCACCCAATTCAACGAGCTCGGGCCGTGTCATAACATACATTTTGTAATTAAAAAAATCATACCACCAAATCGGCCCGGCCTCTAGGTGTAAAGGGGTTGGGGACCAATTTGAGCCTTTTGGGCAATCACAAGTGAGGATTTCAAGCCTCTTACACAACGAATTGGCCCGGCCTCTAGGTGTAAAGCGGCCCTACGGGTCACTTCACACACGAGCCAAGAGCCATGACCATGAAATTGTGAGAGCCCAAAAGAAAGTGTCCAAATGCCGTCCCAACACACCTCCAAAATCATGTAGTGTGGTCACGGACCCTCAAGTGCAATGTGAAGTCATATGTGACCAAGCCCTCAAACAAATGCTATTTCAATGAATTTCTATTCATGCGGGTCCTCACACATGATAAAATAGAATAAATCAACGGTTGTGAGTGTTCGGAGTGCCATGGTCTCCTAGTTTTGTGTTAGGCCTACCTCCAAGAGGTGGTTTTTGAAAATGGTCCAAGTGACCATGGAACATGATCCATTTGATGCCACGTAGGAATCCATGTAGACTCTACATCCATCTTGCATTCATATACTCCGTTGGTCCCTCAAGCATAGTGTGAAGTGAACTTGGACCAGCTCCGCCTTTTCCACCAATGAGAGTGCTTGAAGTGTATTGGTCATGGGCTCTCAGTCTTGTGCGTGAAGTGGCCCTAAGTACATGTAAAATATCGGTTGACAAAACAAGCTTGTCTTCAAGCAATTCAAAAGGTGAGGTGTCAACTTGTGGCGGCAAGTTCCCTTGGCATATGCACTTTTCATTGGAAATGAAATGAAGTACATGGGCGACTTTGAAATAAAACTCCTTATATACGAGAAAATTATAGAGAAAAACAAAGGTATATGTGTTGATGCTAGCTAGATAATAGATCCATGTATTTGTACTAGGATATTCAATTTAATGTGATAAATGTCTCCACTGCATACATAGATTGTGAATTTCAAAAAACATCAGTGCAATCCACTTTCATTGAAGATTTTTGTATCCGCAAGATGTAACTCGCAATGATCTGACCCTACAACACACATTTATCGTCAAAAAAATAATAATCTTTAGGTTCTCCTTTTGTACACTTACCTCTACTTTAAAATTCTCAATAGCCTTTATATTTGTACACACTAGAGAAAAACAATACCTCCTCCCTATGTACTGTCTATGTATGCTAATGCCTCAAGTAATACCCCTTTTTACAATCACATTAGTTTATACATGGTACGAAGAGTGGACCCCCCCAAGGATAAGCTCCACCAACAACACAACAACTTTTGAATTGTCAACCACTCATTAATTAAGTATTCACCGTTAAGTTCTAGTTGTGGTCGAGGTGTCATTAGCAATCTCGAGAAGGCAAATTCAAAGAGCCCAATCTCGCTTGATGAGTTTGACTCGAAGCATTGAGAGAGAAAATCAAAAAGTCAAAATGTAGAGTAGTCGATATTTGAATGGTCAAATGGCTAAGAGTTGAAGATGACATCTTGGTATTTACGAAAGATCTTCATAAATGTCATAAAATGAAGTGTGTTTGAAAAACAAAACCAAAAAAAACCCTTTGAAGAAGACATCCTTCGATATGTGAAGGTATTTCTTAATCATAGGTTCGAATGTTGAACAACAACTTTACTAAGCATATGTTTACTTCAAGCGAAGAAGTCACCTGTCATAACCTAGCAATACATTAAGGTAGAAATATCCAAACCTGTTAACCACCCTCTACCCGTGGAGTAGACCGTTGTCATAATAGTGAAATGCCATTTCTGAAACTGATCATGGCAAGGCTGGCAACTTCAATGCGTGTACACTTAGTGTAGCCAATGGGAGTCATGAGTCATGTTTAATGTACTCATGAGTTAACCGGTTTAGGTATTGTTATGTATGGAAATGCGGATCACCGTGTTCGGTGTAGGGAGAATCTGGTGAACGAGTAGGGGGTTTGACAACTTTCCATTTTAAGAAATTGTAGAATTTTTTGTACAGGACAGAAAAACACATGAAACAACTTGCATTCTTCATGAATCCTTCTCGTCTATCTTGGAAAATGATCTCATGATTGCAAGAGCATATCTTCAATAATGTGAATCACCTTATTTTCACGGGTTATGGTATTTCTACCTTAGTGCTCTAACCCCCCCCCCCACCACCACCAATTCAACTATTTATCCACTCTTCCTTCCTATTGGCCAAGCTCCCTCCCACCAAACCCCTCATAAAGTGCATGGTGCCTAAGTTATGATTGAAATATTGTACCCTTAGTGATGTCATGGGTACCATGTTTGAATGGTTGCCCACTCAATGGTTTTGGATTCCAAATTTGTAATGTTTGGAAGGTGTATTCGGACATCTCGAGTATGAAGTGGCCTCCTTTTAGAATGTCGTATGTTTATTCTCATTATGAACCTTTTTCATGGGTGGTAATATCATCGAGTCCAACTATAAAAGCACCAAAGGTTGCGTTACATAGATTTAAAAAATAAATTGAAGACCGTATGGAGAGATAAGAGTATAAAGAAAAAGGACATAAAGATGATAGAAGGCATCAAAAGGGTTGTTGGAGTCATATGTAAGCATTGGGTGGGCTTACAAAGCCTAGGCTACTGGTCCAAGATGATCCTAAACTACCAGGTGATAGTGGAGAGGTACTCGTTTCCGAATGGAGTGGTCAACGGTTCGATTCCCGCTGTGAAATCTTCTCTCTACTTGACGGGAAAAAACTAGTTAAGTAGGTAGGAAGCCAAGAGCTTGCCTACCGCAAGGTAGGCAGTAAATTCCACCCTGCACCAAGAGGATTCTTGGGCAAGGTAGGGCCAACGGGCTCAAATTCACGTTGGATTGCCCAACGTTGATTATTTTATAGAATATGCTACTAGAAATTTGTTGTAAGGTGTTCCCATGTTTGGCTTCCAATATCTGAAAAAATGGGTATCTTGGAAAAGAATTTCAAACATTTAAGTATATTTGGACAAACCACTTGTCCAAGAATAATAATGGATGTGCACTGGTGGGGACAAAAAACATGAAATGGCAACAACAAAAGTAACAACCTAATAATCACAACTTCGAATGTTTGTATTCCATGTTCACCAACCACCATTACTGTGTAGTTTTGTGATCTAGTGTACATCATAATGACGGTTGGAATTGTCCAAAATTCATGTCTAAATCCCAAAATATTTAAATCCTAGTTCAATTCATCTCCACATGTAAGTGTCAAAGTTTATAAGGGTTCAAAACTCCCAATCTCTTAAGCAAGAAAACAAAGACATACCACTAGTAGGCACACCTAAGCTTTAAAGTATCCACTTTTCAATGTCTAGATGATAAGAATTTCAACAATTGCAGTTAGATGGGTTGAATTTTTTTGACACTAGAAATACGGTGTCATAACATTATTCAGATCCATAACAGTGTTATGTGAGACTGACAATATTTTGCGAAATATTCCTCATATTCAGCCTGAATGATGGAATATTCCACATAATACTGTTAATCCCACAAAACACTGTTATTGGTCTAAATAATGTTATGGTTGAGCACATGTTTCTTAAACATAAATATTAATGTTCCGGCCACAAACAACCAAACCCTTAGCGTTACTTAGTTCCATTGCATGATGAACTCATTAGTTGTTGTACCTTGTCATTTACCACTCAAATCTAGGTGTCCAATTCATAAGAGTTGCCACATAAGGTCCCCATACCTTATTGAAAATAAGATAAGTTTAAGTTGAATTGTGTATGTGATTTGAGTAAGCGTTGGCACTAAAAGGGACACATGTATATCGCAATAGATGGCAAGGCTTGTAATATAAGCCTTTTAGTGATTGTTCTTAGGCTACAACCCTTTTCCTTTGAGGCAAACTTGTCTCATCAAAACACCAACTTCATTCAAAAACTACATTTGGGTGCAAAATGATTCAATATCACCTAAAACAAACACTTACATATTATTGTTAGTAGTATTATTATTAGTATTATTATACAGATTGATACGATGGCACATTGAGGGCCACTTCACATACTATACTAAGAGCCCGTGACCATTACACTTCAAGCACTCTCATTGGTGGAAAAGGCAGAGCCGGTCCAAGTTCGCCTCACACTACACTTGAGGGACCAACGGGTGCAAGCACGGTAAAGTGGACAGCTCTTGATCCTTGCTCAGGTTTAAGTGAAAGTGATCCAAAACTATATACTAACTTTGAATTTTATGAAATAGAAATTCATAAACATTTAGAAAACATATGAATCTACAAAGCCAAGCAATTTATGTTCACAAAAAACAATTTCAAACAACGTATATGTATTTTAGAAGACGGTGCAAGTGGTGGTGCAAGTGGGTGTCATTGAAAAGATAATTGTCAAAAACTTGTTTAAAATACAATTACATTACATTAAATTGATGAATTTTTGAAAAAAAAATTACGATGACCTCAAGTTTATAATGAATTCAAGGAATATGAAAAGAAATTCCAAGTTCAAAAAATTTAAGGTCATGAAATTTACGTTCAAAACTATATTTAGTCAGTTGCTTTTACGCGTCACTTTTGATGATAGGTTTTGAAGATCTCATATTGATATTCTATATTTGAGTACCTAACTTAACAATAGAGGTCATCATGAAAAATAATATATTTTAAACAACATTTTGCTACTACTTATAGGCGTTTGACCAAGAAAATCATGGCTTTCATATACCGGAGCACTTTCTTGGTCCACTTTACTATGCTTGCACCCCAACAAAGTATGTGAATGCAAGATGGATGTAAAGTCTACATGGATTCCTACATGGCATCAAATGGATCATGTTTCATGGTCACTTGGACTATTTTCAAAAATCACCTCTTGGAGGTAGGCCTAACACAAAATTGGGAGACCATGGCACTCCGAACGCTCACAACCAATGGTTTATTCTATTCTATCATGTGTGAGGACCCCGCATGAATAGAAATTCATTGAAATTGCATTTGGTTGAAGGCCCGGGCACATATGACTTCACACTACACTTGAGGATCCGTGACCACACTACATGATTTTGGAGGTGTCTTGGGATGGCCTTTGGACACTTTCTTTTGGGCTCTCACGGTTTCATGGTCACGGCTCTTGGCTCGTGTGTGAAGTGGCCCTGATTGGGTGATCCAAATGTCAATGCCCAGCACCCACTCAACACTAGTAACCCCTATAAGCACACATCTATAACGTCTTGACACATATTGATTACATATGAACTCTTTAAGAGCTTGTCATAGATTGAAGTTTAGTCTCATTCTTATCACATTAAATTTGTTGATTGATTTGTTTTTTTTCCTGGGATTTAATGAGAAAAAACAACCACAAATAGGCTAGCCTACCTTATCACCAAAATGTAGGTATTCAAATGACCATATAAGGCCCACATACCTTACGGTATGTGGTGGTTATAATTTGGTTTTTTTTTCCATGTTCTCCGACTTCTACCTAGTCAAATTACACAACGCAACTTATGTTGCAATAACAAATCTACAATGAAACATCAATAATAATTGGATTGAAAATCTAACCTCCCTTGAAATAGTTATGGCTATTGGAAGTGCATGTTTGTTAAATTTTCAATTGTATACCTAGGTCCTCCCAATTGTATTCACTATTGAGTGTGGAGTAGTCAATCAAACTTGAAGACGTAATTCAATCTCTATTGAACATCTGTTTTACGATGTTTGGTCCTTGATCCTCACCTAACCACACACCAATCAAATGCAGGTGCTAGGTGAAGAAAAGTAGCTGAATAGAATCCGCATACCTTATTAAAAATATGTCAGGTTGAGTTGAATCAATAGAGTTATCTGTGAAGTCCCTCAAAGAGGGATGACACCATGGGTTTGTTCCTTCTTTGACAGAACTTTCGATCAAGAGCTCGTCAACTCATTGTATATCGAAACCTATTATGAAAGGTGGGTGAAACTTTTGGGACCTCCTCTTACCACCTCCCAAATTTTGAGAGAATCTTAAGATCCTTAAAATAGGATATATGCATGACACCTATTGTCCTAAATTCCAGATCAACCTATGCAAGGCTAGGTTGAACCACCTATTCTAGTAGGACAAGCTTGAAAGCCGGTTTAAGTAGCCCACCACTATTTGTGTATGGCGATTTGATCATTAAGACAGTTGGGTGAAATTGTGTTAATTCTCATAAACATAGGGTTTGGCACTAAACCCACAATTTCAACTACTTCACTTTCCGAATAACTCTAATGACATGATTCATATTAGCAATGACACTAAAAGGAACAAAGATAAAACTTGCAAGCTGCAAGTCTCACATGAGTCCAAGTCGTTTCACCACAAGTGTATGAGATCCTAGGCAAATGGCCTACATCACTAAAAACTTGTCCTATAAAACTGTAAAAGTTACAAATCTAGCACAATGATAGATTTGCATTGTCATTTCATTGACGCGAGACAACTACGTAGGACTATATGCTAGTAGTGATTTACACATCATGCGAGTCAAATTGGCATCAAACACCACTATTGTACGATTCTATTTCTTTGGACGTGAAAAGGCGGATGTTGCACTTTGGAACTGCACTTTTCCTTCAACCCTAGTTCACGTTGCTACACCTTTCGGGAGGCTTATATATGGTGTGACTTATTGGTTCCTGTGGCAACTTCCGAGCACTCTCAAGCCCCGATCACACCAAGCTTTTATGTCTAGTTCCAGCCATGAAATCGTTGGGGATTATGTTGAGAAATAGATGCAAGGTCACCACTTTTCATATTATTACAGCCGGAGATGCTGACGGATGGTGTCATAAGTGGCTGGTGTGATCAACTCCTCAATGGTTGTTTTACACCCAACTACTTACAATTACTCCCTTCGTTACAAGATAATTGTCCTACCCCCCATAATTTTTTTGTCCCAAAATGTTTGGGATAAAAAACTCCGGGGGTAGGACAATCATTTTGTGACGGAGGGAGTACGTAGAAGCTCGGACATGCAAACAATCAACATTCATGGTATTGTAAATGTAAAGAGTTGTCGACTTCATTAAAAACCTTAAGTACTCGTGTCTCTCAAGTTATGAATTTTTATTCAAGATGCTTCTCATGATTAGAGGTATAGTGTCAACATAACATTATTCAGATCCATAACAGTGTGTTGTAGGACTAAAAATATTCCATGGAATATTCCTAATATATTCCCCATACTCATTTTGATGTGGGGAATATTTTGTGGGATATTGTCAGTCCCAAAAAACATTGTTATGGGTCTAAATAATGTTATGAAGGTTTTCATAGCTCAAAAATGACTTCTAAATATCAAGGCATGGGTCATTTGGAACATAGTTACACTGTTTAGTATGATATTTAGCATGAGTTGGTAATGTTAATTAGTTAAATAAATGAGTTGAATAAATAGCATGCCATGTGCTTATCCAAGGTTTGGTTGGTCGATATGTAAAGAGTTGCAAAGCACGTGTGTGACACCGATCGTACTTTTGAACTTGAATTGAATGCAATCCACACTAAAACCTCTTTAGTGGACCTCATGTCTAACAAAAACAAAATTACACCTTTGTGTGAGACATTAAACAATTTAAATCTCCTAGCTCGTGACTAGTTCAAGACCAACTTGGCTTATTGATTGAGAAACGATTTTGACAAATTACTACATGGATCGTGTGGCCTCAAACCATTGAATGCTAGCCACTAGACAATACAACATCTACAATATGTACATACAATGTACAATAATAATAATAATCACCAACGTCGGGCAATCCGACATGAATTTGAGCTCGTTGGCCCTATCATGCTCAAGAATCCTCTTGGTGAAGGGTGGGGTTTACTGCCTACCTTGCGGTGGGTAGGCTCTTGGCTTCCTACCTACCTAACTAGTTTTTTCCGTCATTTAGAGAGAAGATTTCACAGCGGGAATTGAACCGCCAACCACTCCATTCAGAAATGGGTGCCTCTCCACTATCACCTAGTAGTTTAGGGTCATCTCGAACCTTACAATGTACAACCTTCATAGCTCATAAAATTATCAATTGAGTGGGATCCGATGGTGATCCCACACATCCTTGTATTGCACAAAAAAAGAAGAACAAAAAACCATTTTGGAATGCAAAGTAAGAAGCGGACTTCACCAAGAATATCTTCTATGACAAAAAAGTTCATGGCTCGAGGGGTTGATCACACCAGCCACTTCGGGCACCATCCATCAACATCTCCGGTTGTAATAGTGTGAAAAGTGGTGGGCCAACATCTATTTTTGAACATAATCCCCAGCAATTTCACGGCTGGAACCGGACAGAAAGTTTGATGTGATCGGGGCATGAGTCGCGAGTGGTCGAAAAATCGTCACGTGCACTTTGCTAGGTCGAGCTGCGTGTTGTAACGCAAAAACAAAATAAAAGACTCTTTTGTGTTAGAATAGAAAAGAATGGATGAGCTAGAGAGGGACCGAAGACCCGTTCAGGAGGGAAAAACATAGCACTGTAGTAACTAATTCTCATGGGACCCACCGAGCGACGTGGGCTGGCCAGAGCCGTCCCTTCACGACGAGGCACCGACGTCTGTCCGTCCGAGCGACGAGAAGAGGGTTGTCTCGACGACGATTCGTTGACGGAAGTGATTTGTTTGGGGCGGTGGGGAGGGAGGTACCCTACCTGCTGCTGCACTTGTGCTCGAGAAGCTTCACAATGCGCAGCTCTTTTGTATGGTGGCCGCGAGCTCCAGGTCGACAAGCTACGTTTCGACCGAGGTCGTCGCCACTAAAGTGGCTTGCATCTTTTGCTATCGTAGATTCTGGAGAAACCGACGGTAGAACTAGGTTATCTTACAGGCTTCATGTTGCACAGTTCGGGCACAGTTCCTGGCAAAGCGGAGCCCCAGGTGGAGCAGCTTTAGCCACTAGGAGCTCCAGAAGCATGATTCCACCCAATGTTCGCCATTGTTTAATAATGCCATCTGAAATAGAGGAGATTTCTTGCACCTTTTGCTATCACAGATTCGGAAGAAATTGACGGTAGGATTAAGATGTCTTACAGACCTCATCATGTTGCACAGTTTTTGATCCAGCGGAGCCCGAGAGACTTCACCAATAGGAGCTTAATAAGAAGCATGATTCCAGCCGATGTTTGTCATTGTTAATCTCATCTGATGTGCCTGAAATTCCGGACGGGCTGCTTAATGAAGTCTGACGGTGCTTTGTTCCGGAGATCTTTTGTCGTGGACTTACAAACTAAGAGGCACTCCGCAGCCACTTGCTGCTCGGGTTTGCACGGCAACTTCGCACTGTGCACCTGTTTCTAAACTTAAGTTTCACGTTGAAATTGTATTCCAGGTTTTTATTCGACGTTGTTTGTAAGTACGCGGGTTGTGAATGGCAGTTTATCGTTAGAACAGTGTGTGTCCAAAAGCTTTCGTGCAACTTAGAAACTCCGCGGAGGCTTCGGTTACACACGATTGAACTTCTTACTGTGTACTGGTTTATAAAGCTCCAAGTCGCTCTGGAAGTGGATTCCAGGTTTCTAATTGACGTTTGTTTACCAAGTATGCGGTTGCGAGTGGAGGTTTGACGTTAGAGCAGTATGTGTGCAAAACTTCTGTGCAACTTAGAAGCGCTTTGGAGATCTGGTAACGCACGATTGAGCCCCGATTGAACGGGTAGTCGATGTAGAGAGCCTCCACCATTCTTTGCACTTCTTGTGACACCGAAATGTGAAGTGCGCGCTGAAGGCGAATACTTATTCGAAGATGGGTTCTGTGCGAGCAGGCACGGGCAGGTTGCTACTGCTCTGTGTGAAAGATGTGCTTGTAGAAATCCTGAGCTTCGTTACGTTTGTGACATTTGACGCCGTGGACCAGTTACTGTGTCCAATTTTTGCGTTCTTAGATTGGACGTTGGATAAATATGAGGCTCCTTGCTATTGCCTCCAAGCCGAGGCTCCGAAGTTGCCAATAGACAAAAAGTCAAGCGAGGTGCTCGGATTCTCGAGCACGAAAATTGTTCCTGATTGCGAAGGCTGGGCGGGGCCTTCGGACACGTTGTTTTCCCGGAGACATAGACATGGAAGGAAGCGCGTCCATTTTCTCGCACTTCATAGAAGCCTTAGTGTAGAATCTACCATTGAGTATCCGGAACAATTGAAGTCCGGGAGGCTCGAAGGTGCAGACAATAGAACCAGTGAGAGAGCTACTGCTTCTTCACCGAAAACCAGGAAGCAGCTTTGCGAAGCTGTAAGCGCGACTGAATTAGACACTGGAATGCTATCAATAGATGAAATAAGTAGAGAAGCCAATTTTGAAGATAAGTTGAAGTCTGAGAGCATTGTGACGACGAAGGCGCGGTGGTCTGATTGCGGATGCAACACTTGCACCAGTTGGCAACAAAATGGACAGTTGCTTTATGTTCGTACCGCTGGAAAAGGTGGATTGCCTTTTACTCTCCCATATTTGCTGCTTTTCGACCTCTGTGGAACCACGCAATGTTGTTGTATATGTTCTGTTCCTCTCGGGGAACTCTACCGAGTCGCCGTAACGACTGATGATGCCTATGTTCCAATGAGATAGTATCGTAGCTTTCTGGTGTGAAACTGTGTTGCCGCAAAACTGAGACAATTGACGAAATGAGTTGATACATTTGGTATGCTTCAAGAAATCAAAGTGTGGTCCGTGAACTGGAATTACAGTAACCAACTAATTGGAGAGGGCTTGTGCCAGCTTACTGAGCCTTCTCGCTGTTGTGCAGATGTTTCGGGAGGTGCTGAATCAGGAGATTGTGAAGATGATACTGAGAACAATGTTATATTCATTCATGGTTTCTGCTCTTCGTCTTCCTTCTGGGCAGACACTGTGTTTCCGTTCCTATCAGACACCATTGGATCCTCACACCGCTTATTTGCCGTCGACATTCTTGGCTTTGGGAAGAGCCCGAAGCCCGCTAATTGCATGTACTCAAATGCTGATCATGTCGATATGATTCGCAGGTTAGCGACTTGTTTTGAAGGCCGTTACTCATATTATGAGTTGCATTTTAGAAAACCGATGTCATCTCCTTGGTGTTTGTTGGGAGGCATGTCTGCCAGTATGAAACGACTCCTTAAGACAATCGATGCTAATTTGCTTGCATTGTTGCAGATCGGTTGTTGAACGTTATGGACTCAAGAAGTATCACTTAGTAGCCCATTCTATGGGCTGCACGATCGCTCTTTCTATGGCTGGCCAGGACCCAGACTCTGTGAAGTCTGTCACACTTGTTTCGCCGGTACAGTTGCTCTTCATATGCTTGCTTTTCTTTTTTCTCCCGAAAGGAACTCAGGCCCCTGGCCATTTAGAGGTTTTTTCGGCGGTAGGACATCAACCATGGCCTTATTCCGGACAGGACTATTCTGTTACATGCTGAAAAACCTCCAGGATCGAGTCTAATCTGGAGCCTGTTTAACGTTTTTGACTGGTACTAAATATGTCCTTCTCTTGCTGCAGATTTACTATCCATCAGTCCCTGACGGGCAACATTCGTCACATCTGCTGTGGAAGGTTGCCCCAAAGAAGATTTGGCCACTTATGGCATTTGGGCCTTCTGTGATGTCGTGGTACGAACATCTTGGGCGCGTCATTTGTTTGGTCATCTGCAAAAACCATAGGTTCTGGGAGCCTGTATTTGCATTCGTTTGCAATAATCTCCTGGGAATGAGGTAAGTACACCATAGGAGTGAGGGCTAGTTCATCACTAGAGTAACTAAACATATATTTAATTGGATAAAACTATTTCGTAAGACTGAAGATCTCAAGAATTTCACTACAAATTTCACTACTATAAGAATTGAAAACAAAAATTGTCCTATAAATCAGACAGAGGTAATATGACATTGCATTTCGTTAGTTGTTCTTACGTGCAAGGTTTAATTGTCCAAGATTTCATCCTCATGACTCCAAGGTTTTCAGAATTAATCTTCACAAACGAGGTCACTGCTACAGTGTACAAATATTAAAAAAATCTTTGCATACTTGTAAAATGGTAGTACCGTGTTTCATAAGAAATGGATGGCAGTTCATGTGTGTTCTTGTCATCTAATCTGGTTGTAATTTGAAGGAAAACTACTCGATTGTTGCAATTGTAGGATGAGTGTTTATGTCCATAAACACTCTGACCTCTTCAAAGGATCTTACAATATCACGAGTTCCATTCTTCCTATATTCTGATATGGATAGGTAGGGAGAGCAAGCCTTTTGCCTCTCACCGACTTTGGTGTTTCTACTGACAATCATCTATCCGCATTGCAGGATACCACAGTTTATTTTCCACGACTTCATGCAGCATACGCATAATGCAGCCTGGCACACTTTTCACAACACTATTTGTTCTGGAGCTCACACCACTGAGTGGAGCATGAATTCTCTATTGAAGTCAGAAAAACGTGTCAGGGTCATTCATGGAGATAATGATGACATGTGCCCCCTTCAATGCAGCCTGGACCTCAGCCAGCTCTACTCAAATGTCTCTCTCTCTACAATCAAGAGAGCTAACCATATCACAGTCGTCTTAGGTAGAGAGGAAGCAATGGCCAAGGATATAGAGGAAGAAATACGTAGATCATAGAAAGGATCCATTTCGTCTGATGATTCTCAGCGAAAATTTTAGTTATATCTGATGATTTTTTGGACGCAAAGAAGATTAGTTAGGAAATTAGAATAGTGCCTCTTATAGCAGGCTAAATTTTATCATGCAAGATTAGACTTCAAGCCGGGGATCGGATGATATGTGTGCATTTACAGGACTTATTTTCTCTCAGCATCATCATTCACGATATTGAAGCATTATTACCCTGTTGCGCTGTTGAACGGTTGGTTGTCGAAGTTGACCGGGCGACTGCTATATCAATCCCAGTGCACGTCGGCCCAAATGAGGTGCAGCTCTTTTTGTACGATTAGATCTGTCACCGCCAATCTCACCTTCACCACTGTCCTTGCAAAGGTAAGCTCTTCGTCACTGACACTTCTGAACTCTTTTGTGTCTCAAGCAGCACAAATTCTTGCGCTGAAGCCTCTAGCGCAACAATTGTAACGGGATTGTGAAGGTACACACAAATACACCGATTGCCAGATTCCAGCGTATTCAACAGTAGTGCGATGGGGTTGAGTGAATTTTTTTCTAACATATTAGGATTTCGTGACTATTGTGCAATAGTACCTAGTCGAAACCCAAATACGCTTATGCCAGTATGTATGAAAATGACTAATCTTTAAGGAAATGAGTAGCGACAAAAGAATATCCCTTCTAAATGTGTCCAACTCAAAACGAGGAAGATAGGTAGGATATCCTTTAGCATACGTAGCTGATGCCGAGCCCTGAGATACGCACAATGAATGCAAACAATACCAGTCGGTATTGAGATCTGCCAAATGATGATTTTTATGGTCTTGTAAATTTGTCATGGGTGAGTGACATAACGCTTTACATTTAGTATACGGAACTAAATACCAGGTAGCAAGCACACCTATGCAAATTCTATTTCCCCAGTACGTGTCTAGAGTGTGCGAAATTGTGTGTATGAGACCGTCAAATTTCAAGCTGTCAAGAGAAAGTGTTGCAAGCTATGAAATATCCTGTCTATATGTCTGTATATCTATTTATTTGTATCCATGCTTCTGCGGTGTCCCTGATCTTTTCCCCCTTCAACGTTGTGCGTTTTCGGCCGGAATTCTGAATTGTCATACTTCACCAGTCTTCAGTCAATGTATCGTGACAGGCAGCAGTTCATATACTTAATTAACCTTGTTGACATGCTCGATTACATGATGTTGAGATGATAGTGGCACTCAAAGCCAAGTTATCTGGAAACTTATGGTTCATTCAGATCTTATGCTTGCACCTTGAAAAGACTTATGTGCGATCGGAATACCTGTGCCCATGTCACATGTGACAAGGAACAGAGTATGGGATATAATGGGAACCGCTGCTGAAGACACACCCGGAAAGCCTTTGAACTTCACATCCGTTCACAGCACTGACCAGTAAGTATCCTAAAGCCCAGATAGAGAACCGTCTGAACTTTCTGAACAGATTGGTGGGCTCCCAATCATGTTGGTGATGATGCGAGGATTGGGTTCCAGTAGGAGTCCTTTTGGGAGGTGAAAATTTTATGTGGACCGAACTTTACGTGTACTGCACTTCAGCACCATCCGACGTTCCGCAGTAACGAAATCACAGGATGGCACGAAGGTAGCGATTTATTTCATTCGAAGAGCTCACTCTGGTTTGTGCAACTCTCGAAACCGACATGGAAAGTGGTAGCTTATTAGCCATGCACATTAGTAACGAAACCTTCATGCCCACGTATTCTCGTTCAAAATTGCAGTTTACGATTACGAAGCTTAACATAAAATTGAATCGTGTATATTCTTTGGAAACAAATGTCGTGAGCAATCCAGTAAAATTCCAATTCAGTTGGGCTGGCATGTTAACAATGTTCAGGCTTGGCCGACTGGCAGGCTTTCAGGTTCTACCTCAATGTACAGCGCAACACTCCCAAAATAACCATTCCAGCAGTTTAGCTATGGATTCGAGCAAGCAATTCTGTTGCGAAGAGATTCAGATGCTTGTCGACCAGGTTTGCTAAGCAACCTAATGCCCCGGGCTTGCTTTCGTTTATAGACAAGGAGGAACAAGCGCTCGGCGGTTCGGTTTTGGAGTGCCCAAAGCACCTGTTGCTCCCTCGTCAAAAATTTCTTCACACGAGGACGAAAAGCGAAGAAATCACTCACAATGTGGTTGTGGATTCGAGCAATTTTTCTATGTGGAAGTAATTCACAATTCTGTGGACCGCGTTTGGTTGGCACCCTCTCGACATGGCTGCTGGAGGTCCTGCTGCTCCCTCGTTGACAGGAAACGGTGGTAAGCATTAAGTACTAACCAAACCTTGATAATCATCACATTTGGACACACATTCCCGTTGAAAATTTAAGTAAGCGATTGCGAAGCTTGAGATATAAGTGAATTGTGTAAAATCCTTTGGAAACAAATGATATATGCTGTGATGGAGTAATCCAGTAAAAATTCAGTTGGGCTGGCATCTGCCGGCTTCAGGTTCTATCTCAATGTACAGTGCAACATTTTTGCTGCAAGGTCAAAATTTTCTTCAAAAATTTGTCCTTGAGGACGAAATAAAAAAATCCATTCCTAAATAAGTACTCTAAATGGGTTGAAAGCAGATTTTCAGTTACGAAGAGATTCATCCCAATCTTGTCGACCGGGTTTGCTTGGCACCCTCGACATGGCTGCTCCTGTTGGCGCTTGGATTTGCAGTGCTGCAGCTCCTGTCCTGTTGCTCCCTTGTCGAAAATCTTCTCTAGAAAAAAGCCATTCCTAAATAAACATTCTAATTTGGTTGCGATCAAATTCTTGCAGTTTTTGTGTTGCGATCAGATCCATCACAAGCTTGTCGACCGGGCTTGCTTGGGATCCGGATGGCTGCTGCCATTCGTAGACTCGGGAGACAAGGAAGCCCGCGGGTTCGGAGGCTCGGTTTTGCAGTGCCGGAGCTCCTGCTGCTCCCTGGAGGACAGGAAATGATGGTACGCGTCCAACATGCTTTTGTACAGAGGCTCCGAGTGGTGGAGCGACGCCAGGCCGCAACCGCCATCGTCCTCGGGCTTGGGCGTGTAATACTTGGGCTTGTATGCGGTGATGGCGATGGCGAGGTCGTTGGGGAAGAGCGTGTGCCAGACGAAGGCATGCAGGAGCGTGGAGCAGAAGAGCGTGAGCACCGTGGCGGAGGAGACGAAGGAGAGCACCAGGGCTAATGCGCGAGTGATCACCGATGGCGCGACGTGCGAGTACTGGATCGACGCGATCGAGGCCGCTGTCATGGGGAATGTGTACGCCCACCATGAAATCGAGAACCTGCAGAAATTCCGAATCATCAGCGCACTCCGTGGTTAGGTTTTCTTTCCTCTCCTTGAAATAAAAGCTCCAAAATTATTTGATACCTCTATTTGTCGGGTCCCCTATTGATTCATTAGCACTAGTACCCCTCTCCAATGACAAAAAGTTTCAATGAAAAGGAAACAAAATCAAGGGATCCACGTCATGACATGATCCAAGTGAACATCTGCTCATCCTCATCAGCGCACCATGATTTTAGCCAGGGAGTCATCTCTTCCGAGGATCGTGTAAGAAGCTCATATGAGTTACATGCTCTGAGGTAGAAAGAAATCGGAAGTCATTCATACGTGAACAGTGCCCACCAGAAAATTGGGACATGGCCGACCGAGCCAACATGACAAGCACAAGTAGTTGTTCTTGTCATGTTGGCTTGTTTCACCATTTCAACCAGTCATCTGACAGGATGAGATGCAATTTGACAAGATGCAAGATTCGGACCTTATCAAATCCAAGCATCAAAACTCCTGAAAAATGCACGTAAAGGGGACCCTACGGTTTCTCAAATTAATTACACATACTCAAACTCATGAGAGCTTGAGGATTGGTCGATCTTGAATATTTGAAGCGGTGGATGAATGAAATCTTGTGAAATCCAAGTACCAAACTCCCCAAAATTGCAATGTATCCTCGAGCTCTGGTGTAAAGAGGGCCTGACATTGAGGGACTGGGTTTAAGGTTCGGGTTTGCGTTTAAAGAGCTTACTTGAAGCCGCGGAAGAAGTTGATCCGGACGATGAGTGATGAATAAAGAAACAAGGCGATGAAGAAGACGAGACGCGAAACGTAGTCGAAGGTGCCCGTGATTTTCATCCACGCCACGCTCGCGGCACTCGGGGCAGCGACGAAGAGGAAGAAAACGGGGTGGAGATCCTTGGGCAAGGTTTCGTTGGTGGGCAGCCTTTGGTACAGGGTGACGAAGAGCACCAGGTAGTGCGCGAGGCCGACGGCCCAGAAGAAAATCGCTGGCTCCTTCCACCCCACTGTGGCTCCCAGGAGCGATCCGACGAAGTTGCCCACGACGGAGAGATGCGTCGACGGATTGGCCACTTTCGAGAGACGCCGCTCCCCGCCCGAGAGCCATTGCCCGTAGATTTTGAGCTCGAGCATGAGGATGGGCGACATGAGGACGCACCACACCGCGGGGTGAACGCTCTTCGAAATGGCGGGTGGGCATCCGAGCGCCAGAAACATGCCAGCGATCCAGGGTGCGAAGAAGAAGTTCACTCGCACCGGGTGGTGATATTCCCGCCGGACGGCTTCGAAGTAGTAAATAATTTTCAGGAAGTACGTGATGAAGATGAACGTCAGTGCTAGAAGTGCCACGCACCAGAGGATCATGTTGATCCAGATGGGGATGTGGAGGAACTCCATTTCCTTGATCTGTGCCAGATTCTTCCATAGAATTGTTTGGCTCCCGAGTCCGAGGGCGACACCGAAGCACCCAATGGGGAAGCGAAGCAGGAATGGCCATCGCTCGTCAGGCGGGAGCAGTAAGTTCTCTTTGTCCTGTCAACAACGTGAACAAAATCAGACAATTGAAATATTTCCGCGGACCTCGCCCCGGACTCGGAGATTGAGTAATCCTCAAAAAGAAATCATATCACAGAAAAGCGCGCACCTTCAAGACAGAGAACGCATCCAAGGGCTTTATAAATCAATAAATTAACTTCTTCGGTGCATTTGAATTTTGCAAGCTCACGAATAACGTCGGCATGGAGATAGATCTTGATTATTCACGAGGTGTGCACGAGCACGAGGCCTACCCGATCGTTAAAATTTCTTCAAATGGTTTTCAGCTACAGCGAGCTGTGATTCACGCCTTTACATGGTAAAATTGCCATCTCTGCATTGTGGATGCAAATACGGAAATCACGTGGGCCAATCCAAAAGGAAATAACCAATTCTGATTGAAATGATGGAGGTTGTGAGGTACGACACATTCGACAGCAAGGAGCTGAACATTTTTTTCTCAAGCAACTCACCTTTGGATCCTCCAGCTCGGGTCCTTGCAACGCATCGAAATATCGATGAGCACTCAACGACTTCTTCATTTCGTTCTCTTCTTCCTCCTCTCGGATTGCATATTCACAACGCCCTTGCTCCTCATCTTCTGTGATGTTGCATTCGGGCACTCGCCTGGAGAATTGACTCTCCAGCGGCCCCGAAAATTTTCTTGACCGCGTCTTGAACATATCGTAAGTGCCTGGTGCACTGGGAGTTCGCGGGGTTCTAGGTGTTCTTGGCGTCGTATCTTGTCTCCGAAACGCGCGAGTGAATGTCCGAGGCAACGCAGAGGGCGGTCCGGGTTTGAACCTGCTGGGTGCGAATGACAATGTCCTGCGCTTCGGAGGCTCAGCGTGCACCGTGTGATGGCACGGCATTGTTGGTTGCGGTTTAAGGCTGGGCAAGGGTTTTGGACGAGCCTGCTCAACATCAACTTCCGGTGCCTCCTTACTTTCCTCCAACACAGTGACCTTCGAATCACTCTCACCCTCCGACGTTCCAGTGATCTCTTTGCTCTCTTCTCGAGGTTGCAATTGCTCCTCCTCCTCGCCATTGCCTTCAACCTCTGCAATTTGGGTATCAGCTTCCACCGGAGGAAGAGGAGGAGGAGGAGCCTCCTCGACCACATTGGCCTTGAATTGCGGCTTTGGATCGACAGGCTGCTTCGTGCCATAACTTATCCTGGTAGGTAGCTTCGAGCTTCCCGGTGGCCTGGGTAAGCCATGCTTGGGTTTCTCCCCGTTCATCCTCAAGTTTTTTATAGGCGGGAGACGATCGGAGAACGACCTCCCGGAAGCAGCGTCCAGCGCCGCAAGGTAAGGGTCGCGCCTGGGAGAGATGATCTTCTCGAAATACGAAGTCTCCGGAGCGACGTAGCGTAGCGGCTTCCCTTTACCTTGATCGGAACCTGATGAGTTTGTTGTTGCAGGAACCGTGTCGTGGTTCAGCGGAACCCAGAGAAACGAAGATTTCTCCGTCTGCGTCGCACTCGGAACCGGCTCGTTGATTGCGGCGTTTTTCGAGTCCAGCTCTAAATCTGTTGACCGTTTTTCCAGCGGCTCAGTAAACCTGTTGATTCCAGTACCTCGAGCCTCCCTACTTCTGAATTGACCCCCAGTTCCTAGCAGCTCAGCCTGCTCATTCCGGATTTCTTTTGTGTTGTTATGATCTAATTCTGAAGGATTTGTGCCAAAGAGTGTTCTTCCTGATACGGCACCTCTGCCTGGCGTACCATTGCCGGTGCTACTGCTGGGTCCAAATGGCGATCCTAAGGTTTTTGACCTGTACCCAGGTGAATTTCTTGCAAACGGAGATCCTGCAAGCTCGGGGCTCTGGAGATCAGGGTTCCTTACAAACCCGCTTCGAACGGAGCTGATGCCAGCGGGTCCTACATTGGTGGGGAAGGACTCGCTCTTGGTGAGGATACTGGGCCGGCCGGAGGTGGGAAGAGTCGATGATGATTCGGAGGATGTGCTTGCCGGCGTAACAGGCCCCGAAAATTCGTCGACTGAAGGTGAAGAAAAATCTGCACTGCTGCTTGTCTGCCAAGATGATCTGGACAGAGAAGAAGGAGAAGGGTCGCTAGCGAGCTGTGATCGGGTGCGAGGGGGCGTCCGGTTCAGTTGGCTTGACATGGTAGACACTTGATCGGCATCAGCTTCCTTCTTCCTCCTTCCTCACTCATGCACCCACCTGCTCGCAAACCCAAACAAAAATGTCCCCGGACGAACTGCTATTTCAGTCTCTCCCGAAAACGTAACAAAATGAGCTCGTACTCATTTCCGAACGAACTCACAATTTTCCTGTCCCTCCCAAAACCCTGTGGGTCCTCCTTAAACCTCGAGGCTCTATCTGATCAGACCCAGACCTAGACCCAATCCCACACCCAAACAGATTGAAGCCGAAGGATGATGTTCAAGCACCTTAACATACGCAGATTTCACAACCACGCTGCACCTGCGCAATGCAATGCAGTATCGACACTGCATTAACCTGCGGCTGCATCGCAACATTGATGATCCAGTACGTAGCTTAGCTTAATCCTCGATCCACATGCAACGTCACCCAAACCATAAACGTGACAGCAACCAACCACCACTAACCCTGCAGCGACCCTAAAGCCCGACGAGTTCAATGGAGTGGCTGTTGTAGCGAGGTGCGCCTGCCTCGGATCCGGCCCATCAGAGGAGTGCGCGAAAGACGGTGATGGTGACGATATCTGATCTGGGCTGACAGGAGCCGATCAAAGACAAAAATAAATAAAGTCCAACTTAAGGTAAGCTTTCAAGCTTTAACTTACCCTCCGAGTCCTTCCCTCCCAGCTCTCTCCCTCCCTCTCTCCCGCTGTGCCCATGGATTACTCCCCTCTTTCGCTACCACATTGACATCAGCGTCCGTTGTGCTCGGAGGTCGAAGTTAGTTCCGGATTTCATGCATCTTCTTTCATACCCTCCTGCCACTCACCCTCTCTCCCGCCTCTATTTCCTGCAATCTCCGTCGCCCCAGATTCGGAGTCAGCGGCTGGAAACTAGAAGCTGTATGTGTACAGCACTCACCCATTTCGCAAGTTAGCGTAGCTCTCATCATCTGCCAATGATGGAGTCCCACGTAACTTGTGACCCATGTTGTAAGAAATCTCTCATCAGCTGCCAATGATCCCACGTAAAGTCAGAACTTATGACCCATTTTTGTGAGATTTCTGCAGGCACAGCACTCAAGTGGAGGCCGCACATGTCCAAAACCGGAGGTTTTCACAAAATATTGGACCCGAGAGGTGAAATTGGATGTTTTGAAACTTAAGGTCACATCATATGTACAAGTGAGCCGTCGTTTTTGTTAGTTTAGTGACACCCAACCTCAAAGATGACTATTTTACAAAAAGATCAAAATATGAATTTTAAACATCCAAGACATGAGGTGTGTTCTTATTGGCTCCCAAAATGATGGGCCGTGTTATCCTCCCGCCATTTTTCAAGAGCTGGCAAAATGGTGGGAAGGCAAACCCATGTTCCCAATTGCCAATTCCGCGAAGAATCAACTTTTTATTCAGCTCCCAAAATGCTAGGAAGGTGGCGTCAGTGGGGGAAACGAGTAGTTTCACAACCTGTGTGTCACCCCCTTCATGATGGATTACTCAAGGGTCGTTTTTAAGCTTAAGGAACCTAAAAGTGACACTCCATATATTTTTCTATTTAAATCAAGTTAAATAACTTAATTCATATATATATATATATGCAAAACTAGTATGAAGAGTCTACCAAAATAAAATTAAAAAATCATATACAACCTCATAAATGTTCGATGTTGTTTAAGAATTTAGTCTTTTACTATCCACTAGGGGGGTCCATTGATGATAACATGGATTTTAGGTGAGAGTTGCCACAAAATTAGTTTTATTGTAGGTGAGAGTCTTTTATTAAATGAAGGTGTACAAATCCCCGTTTTGTAGAACACTTCTCACACAACCTCATTGAGCAACAAGATCATAGATCAACCATTGTGATTGCCCAAAGTTGGTGCTCTTCTTCAAGCGTTCTTGCATCCTTCTTACATTATAACTATGAAGGACCACATTGGTGCTAATTTGTACTAAATGCATCATATGCTCAAACACTTTTGACAATGATTTACTTGATGGCAATGTTGCACTCACTTATTGACTATTAAAGATGAAAAATAAGTACAGTAAAAAGGAAGGTGTTACTTTAAGGCAATGCTACTTTACTACATAGGTGGTGGTTGTTGTGGTTAACCACCACAATTTTCCACAAATATTGGTTTTTTCATTCACAAATTTCGTATACAAATTCTTGTGGTTCTACACTAGTTGATGATGATGGCACAATCTAATCGGTCTCCCAAATCTCAATTTATCATTATTTTGGGTCTCAAACTTGAAGAATTTAAAAAGTGATTATTATTTTCACAGTGACTTTCAATAGTAGATAGATAGATAGATAGAAACTCCGGTCCCTTTTTAGCAAGGGGCCGGCGTGAATAAAGTGTCCGTTCATAATGCCAATGACCCGATGCCCACCGGACAAGGGGACATTGGGACAATACTACTCTCCCCTTTCGAGGATGGACACTATAGTGACTATACTAGTTCCTAGCTAGCCACAAGTGCCTTGAAGATACCGGACATGGTATCCCCCCAAAGGGCTTTGAGGTACCCATACAACAAGGTCCAAGGACCCCCCCCCCCACCATAGTTGGGTGGACTAAGGTGGTGAGCACCACGCCGGCATGGGGAATAGAACCCACAACCTCCTCATTGGGGGCCATGAGCCCTAACCACCAAGCCAAGGCCCGTGGTGCCTCTTTCAATAGTAGTGTTAAAACATTTGTTTTCTAAACCTTTCTTTCCTGGACCTCGGGCTTCGAAACTCTCTACACCGTTAATGGTATTTAGTGTCACTTACTATTCAGACTTATGCATCACTACAACTTTTTATGGTTTATGTGAATTTTTGCCAAGTAAATTTATTATTATTCTATTAATGTCCAAATTTCAACCAATTTGGCCCTTGTTTGTGAAAAATGAGAAGTAAATTAACTAGTTATAGCATTGTGTAATTCCAAATAGTAAGTGACACTAAATACCATAAATGGTGTAATGAACACGAACATCAAATATGAATTGACACATGTGATGTGTCATAAATATGTCATATGTCTTCATTACATATTCAAGTTGCAAACTAACATTGTCTGTAAAATTCTAGAAAAGCGTGTGGTCTCTTGCACCTCATGTACAAAACTTTATGTATTGAAACGTCCCCACGTGAGAATCTAGAGAGTTCCTAAGAACATGACCACACTTTATCGTTATCCATATATTTTTCTATTTAAATCAAGTTAAATAACTTAATTCATATATATATATATATATATATATATATATATATGCAAAACTAGTATGAAGAGTCTACCAAAATAAAATTAAAAAATCATCTACAACCTTCATAAATTTTCGACGTTGTTTTAAGAATTTAGTCTTTTACTATCCACTAGGGGGTCCACTGATTTTAACATGGATTTGAGGTGAGAGTTGCCACAAATTTAGTTTTATTGCAGGTGAGAGTCTTTTATTAAATGAAGGTGTACAAATCCCACCTTTTATAGAACACTTCTCACACCACCTCATTGAGCAGCGAGATCATAGATCAACCATTGTGATTGCCCAAAGTCGGTGCTCTTCTTCAAGTGTTCTTGCATCCTTCTTACATTGTCACTATGAATGGCCACAATGGTCCTATTTTGTACTAAATGCATCATATGCTCAAACACTTTTAACAATGATTTATTTGATGGCAATGTTGCAATCACTTATTGACAATTTAAGGATGAAAAATAAGTATCGTCAAAAGGAAGGTGTTACTTTACGGCAATGCTACTTTACTACATAGGTGGTGGTTGTCGTGGTTAATCACCACGATTTCCACAACTATTGGTTATTTCATTCACACTTTTCTTATGCAAATTCTTGTGGTTATGGTTGATGATGACGACACAATATGATCGGTCTCCTAAATCTCAATTTATCATTATTTTGGGTCTCAAACTTGAAGAAGAAATTAAAGTGATTATTATTTGTAATATTGACCTTCAATTGTAGTGTTAAAATTTTGCTTTCTGAATCTTTTTTTTGTATACCTTGGTCTTTGAAACTCTCTCTACACCATTAATGGTATTTAGTGTCACTTACTATTCAGAGTTATGCATCACTACAACCTTTTATGGTTTGTGTGAAATTTTACCAAGTAAATATAATATTATTCTATTAATGTCCAAATTTCAACCAAATTGACCTTTGTTTGTGAAATATGAGAAGTAAATTAAATAGTTATAGCATTGTGTAATTCCAAATAGTAAGTGACACTAAATATCATATTGGTGTAGCGGTGCCCAATGAGCATGAACATCAAATATGAATTGACACATGTGATACATCATAAATATGTGGTATGTCTTCATTACATATTCAAGTTGCAAACTAACATTGTCTGTAAAATTCTAGAAAAATGTGTGGTCTCTTGCACCTCATGTACAAAACTTTATGTATTGAAACGTCCCCACGTGAGAATCTAGAGAGTTCCTAAGAACATGACCACACTTTATCGTTATTAAGGGATCTTGGTTTAGAAGGAAAACAAAACCCAAGTGGTTGTGGACCACGTCAAGTGCCCCAAGGACGAAATACATGGACCCTTTCAAGCCCGTAAGGTATTGAGGCATTAAAGTAACACGATTCCAATAGTGACGCCTACTTTGGGTCTCTAACATGAAGCTAGCTAGCACGTTCATTGCATGCCCTCAAGCTACCAGAAGCTACGTGAGTGGTTGGAGTGCAAGGGAGCAAACACACGTGAATAAACCCCCTTACTTAGCATTGAAAGGCTCAAATCAGAGTTGACATTTTAGATTTTGCATATATATATATATATATAATTTTTGGTTGTGGTTGCCTCATGGAATCTATCATTACAATAAGTAAATTTGACGATTTGTACTTTAAGATAGGGATTGGGTGTGCATGGTGGTTCGGCACTTGATGGTGCGCCTAGTAAGACATGTAGTCCTAAAGTGGCCCATGATCTGAAATGGTTTCTAGCACTAAGTACATTTTAAAGTCTAAAATGTATATATCTCCAAGAAAACCATTTAGAAAAATCTATGAACAACACTTCAAGATTTCATAAGATATTCACTTGTATTCCAAAAACAACAAGATCAACTCTCACATTCCTCATTTGGAGTTGCTAACGTGGTCATGTAAGTTTTCTTGGATTGTCAAACCCCTGCATATGTTGGAATGCTGCAAGTGTCCACTTTCGACACACTTACCTTATACATATGATTTTGCCATGATAATTTGGGTGTCGGGAGCCATTTCCATAGATTATGGCTCCTTCATGTAGAACGAATGGCATGCTTACCGACCAAGCTCCCCTTTTCATATGCGCTTTCACTATTTTGTTTGCTACACCCTAGGAGACGATGACATGGTACTTTTGAAAATTCATTCTTTTATGTTGAATCATATAGAGAAATGAGCATCTAGAATGTGTGTATCTTTGTTTAGAACATATCACACACAAACGCATAGATTCTAGTGATTAGTTTGACAATTTTAAAACATTCAATGGGAGCATGACACTTTCGTAAAGTCTACACATGGCATGCCAATTTCTCAAAGCTCTCATCCTTCTATTCAATGAGTAATCTACCTCATGAACGGCTCTTGTAGGATGCCACATCAAAGTTAGTGTCTTATTAATGATCACCTTGAGTATACACATAGGTCTTATATTAAATGAATAAATAGCATTCCCATTTTCCCAAGATGCCTAGTAATATGGAGCCAAGGAAAGTTGTGGAGACATTAGGGCCACTTCACACACGAGACTGAGAGCCCGTGACCATCACACTTCAAGCACTCTCATTGGTGGAAAAGGCGGAGCCGGTCCAAGTTCGCTTCACACTACGCTTGAGGGACCAACGGAGTATGTGAATGCAAGATGGGTGTAAAGTCTACATGGATTCCTACATGGCATCAAATGGATCATGTTTCATGGTCACTTGGACTATTTTCAAAAACCACCTCTTGGAGGGAGGCCTAGCATGAAACCGGGAGACCATGGCACTCCGAACGCTCACAACCGTTGATTTATTCTATTGTATCATGTGTGAGGACCCACATGAATAGAAATTCATTGAAGTAGCATTTGGTTGAGGGCCCGGTCACATATGACTTCACACTACACTTGAGGATCTGTGACCACACTACATGATTTTGGAGGTATCTTGGAACGGCCTTTGGACACTTTCTTTTGGGCTCTCACAACTTCATGGTCACGGCTCTTGGCTCATGTGTGAAGTGACCCTTGTTCCGCCATCTCCTCATCTAAAGATGGGTTCGGCAAAGTATCATCCATTTAAAATGTAATGTCCATTTTGGGCCATATCATACTAGATACGAGTAATGTATTGGCTCAAATGTGCTTCCATCTGTGGGATATTATCATTCATGGGAGAGCCAAAGAAGTCGGAATGTTCGGGAATCATATGTTGTACTCTACATACACGAGGATAAATCGTGTTTTGAGCAACCACTTTGGCTACCATGATTGTTGATGTGGCCCTCATAAAAGTAATGGGCAGCCCTCAATGCATGTATAAGGGAAAATGTTGATGAATGTTGATGTGGCATCCACAATTTTGGTGGGCAACCACGTTGTAGTAGCATTTCTCCGTGAATGAGGGCTATCAAGTTAGTATTCTTTAAGCTTTGATGTTAACATGGCCATCTTGATCTCCATGCTAGGGTTCCCTAACATCACAAGGTTGCATGACACAATTTTTTCACAATGTTATGGCATTTGGGAACACGATTTTGATTTTCCTTTATTATGTCGAGGAATATTGTGTAAACTTCTCTAAATGGATTCCTAATTTTACTAAAGTCATGATTTTGAGCCGGTTATTTTTCAAACTCAACCAATTCATCTGTAACTACACTAAATATTGTATTTAGTATGACCGTCTATTTGGAATTACACGATGCTATAACTATTTATTGTATATATCATTTTTTTGCCAACAAAGGTCAAATCGGTTATTTGGACATTATAGAACATCAACATCTTGACTTGTTAATCAATCACATTAACAATAAAATGTCATAGCATTGCGTAACTCCAAATAATAACTGACACTAAATACAATGTTTAGTGCAGCAGTTGATTCTCCCCGTTCATTGATGAGAACGAGCTTCAAAGATCCTAAATTAGTCTCTAGCACGATGCACATTTGAAATGAATCAACCACAAACTTGTAGGTCTTTAATAACAACATGGATGGATGAGAAGGAGGTACACTTGGCACATGCAACAATGCCCCCCCCCCAAAAAATTTGGTTTGTGTTTGACTCCAAATTGCTCATCCGTGTGGGAAAAAAGGACCAAAGCGTGCAAAGGGATAACATTACCCAACCCAAACGTCTTAACTCCGGCGCGGAGTTCGATGCGGCTCCGATGCGGCTCCGGGGAGGTTCGGATGCCAGCTCCAGTGGGTTCGGGTGGGTTGGGGCAAAAATTGCCCCCTATTTTTTTGATTGGGTGGGGCCTTACTTGATCTCATAAGGGGCCTCCTAGAGTAATTTGGGGCCGTAGAACCCAAATTTAGCAAAAAAAAACCAAAAAAAGTCATCAAGGGGCCAAAACGGGGAGGGCCAGAAAAATGGACCCACCGGAGCTGGCATCCGAACCTCCCCGGAGCCGCATCGGAGCCGCATCGAACTCCGCGCCGGAGTTAAGACGTTTGGGTTGGGTAATGTTAGGGCGTGCAAAGTCACCTGCCAGCCTTGGGTTAGGAGGAGCTAATAACTTAACTTACAAGCTGGGTCAACTTTAAGCTTTAAGTTACTTATGATTTGATCAGCAAATCTGTGAGTCGAAGCTTCCAACTTCACTGACAATGGCAGGCACACAAAACTCTCCATTGTTGCAGGCAAATCTACATTGAAAATTACTTACTTACTTACGAGACTGAGAGCCCGTGACCATTGCACTTCAAGCACTCTCGTTGGTGGAAAAGGCGGAGCCGGTCCAAGTTCGCTTCACACTACGCTTGAGGGACCAATGGAGTATGTGAATGCAAGATGGATGTAAAGTCTACATGGATTCCTACATGGGATCAAATGGACCATGTTTCATGGTCACTTGGACTATTTTCAAAAACCACCTCTTGGAGGTAGGCTTAACACAAAACCAGGGTACCACGACACTCCAAACGCTCACAACCGTTGGTTTATTTTATTTTATCATGTGTGAGGACCCGGCATGAATAGAAATTCATTGAAATAGCATTTGGTTGAGGGCCCTATCACATATGACTTCACAATGCACTTGAGGGTCTGTGACCACGCTACGTGATTTTGGAGGTGTGTTGGGACGGCCTTTGGACACTTTCTTTTGGGCTCTCACAATTTCACGGTCACGGCTCTTGGCTCGTGTGTGAAGTGGCCCTTAATTAAACACCTCAATGCCCCCCCTCCCCTTATAATAAATTATCCTCCAATCAGGACAGCCTGACAATATCCCATGCAACACTCTTCTAGGATCTCCTCTTTAAATTTACAACTCACAAAACCAAATGGGATCCAAACACACGATTCATGAATCATCATAACCTTCAAGCCCTTGAATTAGTAGTCGGATGATTTGAGTAATTAGAGAGTCTACATAATTTTAATCATATCTATTACATTGATTATCCCAATTAGTGTGTGTTACTATTCAGAGTTATGCAGTGCTATAACTATTTAAAGTAACCTTTTTCCAAGCAAAGTCATTTATGTTCTGTAATATCCAAACAACTTATGAAACTTTCGCTAGTAGAAATTGAACTCATGGGTAAGATGTAATTGCACTATGTAAACTCTGAATAACAACACGCACTAATCGGGGTAATCATTGTAATCACAGTGATTAGTTGGTACACTAAATAGTCCTATTGTTGTGTGCCACAATAATTTGCTAGAGCCCACACTAATTCTCACAATAAGAATTAATGTGGGCCACATTAATTTTCAACCCATGCTAAATTTCTAGTAGAAAATCAGTGTGGTCCACATGTATTGCTTATTTCAACAACTCAATGTAGGTGATTATTCTGTTTTGTGCTACTTGTGTCCTATGACTGACACTCAATGTGTTGGTCAGAAGTCCTTGTGAAGAGTTAGGGGAGACATGGGGTCTAGACCCACGTTGATGTCACTTTGACTATAAAATTAGTGTGGCACACACTACACTAAATATGATATTTAGTGTCACTTACTACGTGGAGTTACTTAGTGCTACATATTTTTACTATTGATGTAGTTTTGTACCAAGTAGAGTTGTTATTGTTGTATAATATCCGAACAACCAGTTTGACATTTGTTGGTAAAAACATCAATTTACAATAAATATATATAGCATTGCGTAATTCCAAACAGTAAGTGACACTATTTAGTGTAATGATTTCCATGCTAAATTTTTCACCCACACTAATAGGACTAGCTAGTGTATTGTGAATGGACAATGCCATTGTAGAGAATCAACTCAAGCATAGGCTCATTTAATTGCTTGGGAAATTGGAGAGCCTCATTGCATTACTTAGTTGTAGCCCAATGCACCATGAGCCCGGGAATTTACCATGTAATTGTGCCCCTCTTATTATGGGCTTTCCTTACAAAATGAACTATAGTACTGAACCTAAACATGGTTCATTGTCTGACCTCGAAACCGGCAACTGCTACACCAACTATGATTTTACTGGATTATTAACAACCAACTATGATTTAACCGGATTTCTAAGAACCAACTATGATGTCCAATCTCGTGAATTTCCAAGCCTAGACCACGACCACACCAAAATTATATAATTTCTTCTCACGGTCCTTGGTCACGTGTGTAAAACGGTCCAAAATACCAACACGAAATCGGATGATTAACATGGATGTGCTAGGAAGAGGGAACAATCACATATGAGTATGTCTCATTCATCCAAAAAAAGAAAAAAGGAAGAAAAATACAGCAATAATTTGCAACCCGAAAGTTACTTTTCTTATGCCCCCTTCCCACCTAACTTTACCAAATAACCAAAGTCTTTTCTAAAAGCCAGGTAAAGCTCTCTCGGTTATAGCAGAGGCATCCGGCTATCCCAATGCACCTACGAGAACTTGCTCCGGAGATTTTCAAGTATGTTTTAGTTAAGTAGTTTTCACACATGTTCATTGTTTCATCTACCAAGCAATGAATGTTGGATAGTTTTTGTCCCATCCCCAAATGCCTTACTACTCATCATTCTTACCATCGTTTTTTGTTAATGGAACTCCTCGTGTCCTCATAGCTAAGACTAAAAGCAACCAATCACAAGGATAGGAGGCAGTGGTGATTTTTCACAAGGTCCCTAACATTTCTAGGGACATGTTCATAAAAAAAAAACATTTCCAGTGGACGGGTTCTTAGAAAATGAACCGGTTTTGGGACGTGTCAAATTCACTTTGGACGGGTTCTAAAAATAACATTTTAAAAAAATTATTCCAAATAAATAAATGGCACAAATATCAATTACATTATGTCATATATGACATGTGAATATAAGCATAATGCAATCAAACCACTAATACCCAATCAAAATATCAATCTTGAAGTGCTTGATTCACCTGCATACATTAATTCATCAACCACAAAAATTTAGAACCTTTTTAACATAATGTCAAAGATTATAATTGAAGGTAAACTTAGTAATTGAATAAGAATTAGTATATATAAACATGTTCAAAATTTTAAAAACAAAGAGCTACTTACCCTTCAAAGAAGTGGATGAATTCTCCTATCCTTCATGTTTCTCCAAACAAGCATCATTGCATTCCAATTGATGTTTTCAATTGGAATATTTGCACATGAAATGCGCATCAAAGCATCTAAAGTTTCTAACTTCAAACTAGTACGTAGATGACTTTTGATTAGGTTTTGTTTAGAAAAACCCCTCTCACATATTGCAGTGCTCACTGGAATCACCATAACTCTCCTCCACAAGTTACTCAAACCAGGCCAATTGATTGACCACTCTGGAGTGGTACCTGCAAACTCCCAAGCTTCAAATAAAGACTTATTTGGGATCATCTCTCTCATGGTCTCCATCATCTCCAAACACTTCACCCCGACACCAATCTTGTTCTTGTTCAGGATCATTGGGACTATGAAGGACACAATCAAAATTATTCAGCACATACAAACATACATAGATATCGGTGAAAGAAGGAGTAGTTTAGAACGACACTGAAACAATCCCTGCTCAGTCTAAATCAAAACTGAATTCAAAAACTCAAACTCTACAAGCCCATAACACCTTTCATCTTGGACCTTCTAGAACAATGATCGCGGAGAACCAGCAGTTAGTTACAAATGAACTGGTTGAGTTTGAGAAAAAACCTGTTGAAGTTCAAGATTGCAGGAAATGTACTGATCATTTTAGAGGGATTTATAGAATATACCCAAATTTAAAGAAGGAAAACCGGAGGTTGTCAACCCTAAATTGGTTGGACTTGCAATCACTAGGATCTCAACCGATTATGTTGCCCAAAAATCTCCATGATCACTGTTCTAACACAATCTCGAAACTCGGTTGAAGATACAGAGAGAAGATACTGACAACCCAGAAGAAGAGCTTGAATACCTGCTGGAGGGGGAAGTGCCGAGCTTGAACATTGCTGGAGGGGGAACCTGGGCCTCAGAGAATCAAAACTTTCTCTGAAGTATGTGGACAAAATGGGGCAGGTGGCAGCTAAAATAGCTAAAGACAGAATTGAAGGAAGATACTATTGTTTCCAAGTGCAACCAATCACATGCCGACATCTTTCGGTTTATCTTTATCAAATTGTTTTTTTCTTTAACCTTTTCATGGACGGGTTGGTTTAGAAATTACCGGTTTTGGGACGGGTTGTTTTTTCTTTAACCTTTCCTTGGACGGGTTGGTTTTGAAATTACCGGTTTTGGGACGGGTTGCAATTTTTTTGCCTTTCAATTCGAGGTTTTTGGACGTGGATGGGTAAAAACTTTGTGAAAAATCAGCCTTGATTGGAGGCAACACTTTTAAAGGTCCTACATTCTTGCCTCGTGTCTAGGTACAGATGGGAGGGTCGGTGCTCGAGGCTTTAAAAACCTCCACTTTTAAACCATGCCACATCATTTGCCAACTAGGCTCGGGACTGGATAGTGTCGATGGTGTGCATGCTGTGTTTTTGGAACCAACTTTTAGGCTTCGCTAAAGTCAAGTGGGAAGGGGGCATTAGTTGATTCGGCGCCATAATTATATTTTATAACCCCGAATGAGTCTTTTGAATGTCATTTGAGATGAATCGGCAACAAACCTACAAGGGGTCATACGTTGGATGGATGAGAAGTACACTTGTATACAATATAATTCCTTCTCTCCGGAATTGTGCCTACCATGAGGTAGCATCACGAAATTAGATGATTGCGAACCCCAACTTGACTCCATGTACTGAATCAAAAACCATTCAATGCGAATAATTGATTTCTTGGGTAAGGGCCACTTCACACATGAGCCAAGAGGTGTGACCATGAAATTGTGAGAGCCCAAAAGAAAGTGTCCAAAGGTTGTCCCAAGACACATCCAAAATCATGTAGTGTGGTCACGGATCCTCAAGTGTAGTGTGAAGTCATATGTGACCGGTCCCTCAACCAAATGCTATTTCAAGGAATTTATATCCACGCGGGTCCTCGCGCATCATAAGATAGAATAAATCAATGGTTGTGACTCGTGAGTGTTCGGAGTGCCATGGTCTCCCGGTTTTGTGGTAGGCCTACCTCCAAGAGGTGGTTTTTGAAAATAGTCCAAGTGACCATGAAACACGGTCCATTCAATGCCATGTAGGAATCCACGTAGACTTTACATCCATCTTGCATTCACATACTCCGTTGGTCCCTCAAGCATACTGTGAAGCGAAATTGGACCGGGTCGGCCTTTGCCACCAATGAGAGTGCTTGAAGTGTAATGGTCATGGGCTCTCAGTCCCGTGTGTGAAGTGGCCCTAAGTTATCCTCTTATTATTACCGACGAAATGAGGATGTGGCAAATTACAACAGCCAACAAGTTGTTAATAACAATAGCTTAAGCCTCAAACTAGACAAAAGTGACAGACCAAATTTGCAATAACTTAGCCTAGGTAGGTATAGTAATAGCTAACCTATTAGCCACACTATATATCTCATGTAGCGGGTTACTAAAATGTATTTTCTATGTGAATTAGAGTGGTCTTCATGACTTGTCATGTAATAATAAAGTGCCCCATGTCACTTTTGAGTTGGTTATGTTCAATGAATGGGGAGAACTGGCCGCTAGTTACAAATGAACTGGTTGAGTCTAAGAAATAATGGGTTGAAGTTGAAGGCTTTAGGAGATTTACATATCTTTCCAGAGGAATCCATGGAGTTTATAAGGAGGAATTGAAAGATCACAACATGTAACCAGTTGGAGATGTACCAAATGGCATGGGGCTGCTCAATTGACTATGGTAGACTGGATTGGCAATGGACTCTCCATTGACTTGGAAAAAATTGTAGGTTTTGTCTACATGGACATGCTTAACGAAATCGACTTGGTTTGGTGTGTCAAAGGTCTTATTGTTACTCGTAGTAATTTGTCGGTTACTTGGAAAGTTAAGCTCTGGATGGGCATTATTTCTTGAATTCTTTCGGATGACGTTGTTCATTGCCCCCTTAAAAAAATGTAATTGGTTGGACTTGGAAACCCTAGGATCTTGACCAATTATGCCCAAAAACCTCTCCGGACACTGGTTTTGATCCAATATTTGCAAGATTGATTACGTGGTTTGGTGATGAATAGTGTGGATCACACTAAATAAGATATATAGTGTATTGATCTCGGAAAGCCCCACAATACAACCACCCAAAAATCAACCACCCAACACCCCCCTTACCAATAGAACTGTATAATATCCACCCCCTCAAATTCAAGCCTCAACAATGCATATACACTGATGGATCATTCATACCCCCTGACGAACATGGCATAGGCAACACAGCTGGATCGGGAGTTTACTCCCCCGCCAACAACGTTCGAATTGCGGAGAGACTCCCAGGGCTCCAAAACATCCTCAGAGCTGAACTGAACGCCATACTAATAGCAATCCAAAGTACACAACACCACACGCGAGACCTCCATATCTTTACTGACAGCCTCAATAGTATATATCTGCTAAACAATCACATACGACACCCATCATCCCAACACAACCATCCGGATAAACTACTCATAGCCGCCATAGTCAACCACATAACATGGTCCACGCACAAAATCACAATTCAAAAGGTCAGAGCCCATACAGGCATAATAGGCAATGAAATAGCAGATCAATTAGCAAATGATGGAGCCCTCCTAAACAAACCCACCAACACACCCAGAATACATACGGCCCATACCACACCATACTGGCTCAACGGGGTACCAACAGGCACCCACATGGGTGCCATACGAAACCTCCAAACATACATCAATAAAGAACATAGGAATCAAGAGTTGAGAATAGCACAATCCAAATTCTCGTACATAGACAAATGGACGTCCAATGACCAAATAAACCACAAACTCTCCAATCAATTTTGGAAAAACCCCGGGACCACAGACGCCCAAATCACACAAACTCTCAAGTTTCGCTACGCCCAATACATGGGCAACCATCGTAAACATATATTCTGGCCCAATTTATACCCAAACCCAAACTGTACGCTATGCCCCAATAACACCATCGATACATGGCCACATCTACTATCTACATGCACAAACCCACACATAAAGGGCTTACGGATAGCACGCCACAATAAAGCAGTCCACCAAATTGTCCATACGCTCCAATCAAATAAACACACAAGATACTATACACTCATAAATGCAGGCCACCAAGACTCCATGCCACAAGACAACACAGTCCCACAATGGCTACTCCAATGTACATGTACCACCACACCATGCACATGCCCAGCTAAGCTAAGACCAGACATACTATGCATATTAGGTGCCCCCACAGACAGCCAACCCCCTCTAAGGCCCACCCCATCACACACCATACAATTCATCGAATTCACTTACTGCCACGATAGATTCCCAAATAATGCACGCACTGAAAAAACCACTAAATATAATACACTCATACACGCAATTAAAAGGGCCGGCTGGCAAGTTAACCCCCTCATCACCATCACAGCAGGCGTTAGAGGGGCCATACATGAACTACCAATACAAGAACTAGAAAAACTAAAAATACCCAAAACCGAGATAAAAACGCTTATGAAACATCTACACCAAATTGCCATCAAATACCTTACATACCTGATACTCAACAAACGAAAACTAGACAAAAAACAACCTCTAGTAGACCTCCCCTAGGTCCACTTTAGACTTCAATCATATCCTCGTACCCTCACTTACTTTGATAGGTGGTAGAAACTATAAATCCCCCGGAAAACTACTGGAGCCCACCTCCCGAGAGGGAGGAAGTACTTGTATGGTGAAGCTTGGTTAAACATGATCACGATAGCAAGGAACGGGCTCCCATTCACGTCGGAGTAAAAGAAAACTCCGATGTTACTTTTATTTATTTATTTATTGATCTCGGACCGGGGGAATGTAAATCCTAGGTGGGTGAGGTCCCTTGTTACAAAACGTCCTCATTAGAAGATGCCACGTCTTTGATGTTTTTGCACCGGTCAAACTACATGATGAAACACCATGTCATTCCTCTCCCACCAAATAATCTAAGGAATCCTATTGAATTAGTCCATACAATGTGCTAATATGCACTCATAAAATCCAAAGCAACTCACATCAAGTTGGAAAGAAATGCAAACATCAACAACATTTGTGCATACGAGAACTTCGCACCAATCGTATGGGAGGTTATAGTGGTTTATCTCACATTAGATTGGAAGTAGGCTTGGGAAGAGCTCAACATATTTTGTGTTCATTATCAAAAGACCAAAATGGTGTGCTAAATAGAAGAAGTGCCACATGTGCACATGTGTCATGCTATGCATGCATTAGGTTTCTTTCCTCCTTTTTCTTTTCTTTTCCATTTTGATATTTTGTGAACATATAAACTTTTTGCCCATAAAACCCTAAATCTTAGGTGCCCTAATGGAAGACTATTTGTTTTAGGTTTGACTACCTTAGATCATGAAATCTCTCCCTTACTAGGCAACTTAGATTTTGAAACTTAGGCTCAAGTGCCCAAAAGTGTGTATATTATTATGCAATTAGAACCCCCTACCTCACATTACTATGAAACATAGTGTTGCTCTATCGGCCAAGGGATTATAATGCAGATATGCACTTTCATTTTAAGACTCGCCATGTGATCTGCAAACCCTTCCGTATCCAGTTCACTCCAAAATGTTCTGATCTCCATTGAAAACTTGACATAACATTATTCAGATCCATATCAGCGTTCTATGGGACTGGTAGTATTCTGCGGAATATTCCCTGCTATTTCCCACATTCAGTCTAAATGTGGGAAATATTAGGGAATATTCCGCAGAATATTACCAGTCCCACAGAACGCTGATATGGATCTGAATAATGTTATGGAGCCCCTCACTTACCCGCTTAATATTTTTTAATCTCCAAAGTAGTTGAAGCCTTGCACCTTGAACCAAAACCCACAAAGGTACTGAGGCCTTAAAGTGACATTTTAAGAAACTTTTTCTATTTCAGGAAGGTTAAGTACCTTGGAAAATTTTCATAAAAATTCCATAGACTAGCAAATCTATACAAGAGTCTATGAAAAAAAAACGAAAAAAAAAACAATAAAATCATGTGCAACCTATAAAACTTCTCAAAGTCATCTTAAGGAAAGAGCCTTTTACTTTCAACTTGGGGGGGGGGGGTTTATTGATGTTGGATTGTTAAGTGAGAATCACCACAAAAATCAAACTTATTGCAGGTGAGGATCTTTTATTAAATTAAATGAAGGTGTTGTTCCCCTTTTGTGGATCACTTACACCGCCTTGTTGAGTAGATAGATCCATGATTAGCCACTGTGATTGGCCAAAGTTGGCGCTTTCCTAAAAGCGTTCTTGCATCCTTCTTGCACCACTATTATGAATGGCTAAAGTGGTGTTATTTTATATTTAATGTTGTACATGCTTAATCACTTTTAATAATGACTTGCCCACCCACGCTTACTGGTGCGGGCCACCAATGAACGGTTCCTACCAGCAAGGGCCACTTTTAGAGTTGGTTTAACCAGCGAGAGCCACTGGTTGCAACCAGTGTTGGTACTCACCGTTCACTGGTGGCCCGCACCAGTAAGTGTGGGTGGGCTATTACTTGATGGCATTGTTGCACTCACTTGTTGACAACTTAAGGATTAAAAATAGGTGTCACCAAAAGGAAGGTGTTACTTCAAGGCCTCAATTCCTTAAAAGTGTGACATGGAGACATCGTTCACAACCAACAAAAGTGTGGCTAATTCACATCTCATCAAAGTTATCAACAAAAGTTAGGCCACTTTATACATGGCTTGGGGCCGATCCGAGCACCAGTCCGATTCATGCGCATGAAGGGTTAGTTTCCATGTAGGTGGCTTGCCCACCAGATTCTAGTGGAATCTACATTTCCACTAGAATCTGGTGGGCAAGCCACATACATGGAAACCAACCCTAAGCCCTCAACCCGCCCCAACTTTATCAACTTTTTTCGGGTCCAACCTTGTCACATGTAAAGTGATAAGGCCCAAATTTTAGGTCCCGATGTTCTTGAGGAGAAAATGTAGTGAAGAAAGTTAACCTTTCATGGACCGATGGTAGAGATGTTCATTATCCAACAAATGAGTCCAATCCGACCCATGTTGAGAGTTCAGGCCAAGGAAAAGCTTGTCCTAATTTCTTCAAGCCGGCATGAAAGTTTGGCATCAAAATTGTGTCACCTAGGACACCACATGGAACAAGTAAGTGTTCGACCCCAACCCTAGTACATTATAAAGCCCTTGGACCGGATTTGATGAAACCGAACGATCCTATTGGGCCAATTTTTTAAAGTTCGGGCCCGCCCTTGATCCAACCCCCAAGCATAAAGTGGGGTACTCCACATCTGAGTACATTCAGGACGAAAAAGCTAACTATATGTACATAAGCTAGTGTAACTTTATCCAAATACTCAAAAGAATCTTATAATGTAAAGTTGAAAATGGCCATGCCAAAGTTGTAACAACCAATTGACCAATGCACGCATTTACATACAAGCGGCTCATGCAGGACCAAAATTTTGCCCTTTTGGCGTACACTCCACTTCCAACTCCACAAATAGTTTTGGCTGTTGGATCAGTTCGAAAATTATCTTATCCAATAAGCAATTGTGAATCACAAACATTGTCATTTCAAGTTCCAAAACCACAGTTAAGATGTAAAAGTCACAAGAGGTCAAAGTAAAGATTCTCTTTCTCTCTAGATGGTCACATAGATCCCCTGATTGTGTTGACTATTGAACCTAGAAGGGCCTCTACATATTGAGCACAAAATCCAATTTCATCGTAACACGTGTCCTTTCTTTTTTTGGTCCATTCCTAATTATAAGGTATTCTATATGCTATGAGTCAACTATAGGTGATCAATTAAGGATAGCGACCACACAAAGTTCCACACACCTTGTCTAAAAGTGATTCTACTCACAGTATGTACCTGCGCCTTTCAAGCAAAATTGCAGTAGAATGTCATCCATTTCAGTTTAGAGGGCATTTTGACAGTCTATTTAAACCGAATATATTTCACCTGTTGAAATTCTATCACCTTACAAGACTCCCAGCCGAATCATATGACCTCTCACTTTGGTTGAAGTTGCTATTTACATGAGTGGGATTCATTTTCTGTCCTTCACCTTGACCACAAAATTCCTGCCGAGTGGCTGATGATATGTTACCAGAACTTGTGGACCTGGTCCTGCCTGTAGCCAAGCTCTCTCAGAAGTCCAGTCACCTACAGCAGCACAAACCAAAAATTCAGACCTATCAGAAAATGAAAGTCCAATATTTGGACTGGTATATAGGTTAATGTATGGTATCAATACACAATACTAGTAATGGTATCAAAAAACCTACCCAGCCAGTATCCAAATAGTAGCACCAGACAAATCCTCAAACTTGATGGGTATCACAAGATGAGAGAATCTTTGTATACGCTAGTGCTTATTTGGGTCAATACCATCCTAATGCCATATTGTGAAGCAATGTCCCAGGAGATTTGTGGACATAATCAATCAAAATCTTAGTGTTTCCAAGTCTCAACTGGCTACATGTTGTGATCTTTCAAGTTTTCTTCGTTAGTTTTTAGTACATTCCATATTTTGCCATATTTTTCCATACAATGGTAAGTTTCCTTGAAGTCTCGAATTTCAACCGGTTATTTCTAAGAATTCAGTTCATCTGTAACTAGCAATCAGTTTGCCCATTCGTTGGTATGAAGGTTCATGGATGGTATATAGACCCAAATGATATTATGCAAAAATGAATCAAGAAAGTCCTCTTGTATCATACACCTCCCCTATATCAATAAAATATAAAACCCTCATTCTATCTACAATATTTTGTATAATTAGTGTGGGTTACCATTTGGAGTTACAAATTACTATATCATATTACTGAGAGTATCATTTTACACCCAAATAACATAACTACACTAAATATGATATTTATTGTCATATGGTATTGAATGTCACTATGGTAACTTTTCGGATGACACTTCTTATGAATAAGTGAACAAATATTGTCATGGATGGTGGATGAGTTCATATATTGGCCCAAAAGCCTACCTTCTCTTGTCAGCATCTTGTGATGAAATATTGTAATGGATGATTGAAATTGGGATGAAAAGTCACTTGGTAAGTGTCAGTAATTGCAACACTGTAAGTCTATAATCCCCCAAAAAATTTACACGGAATGACAAATAATGTAGGGTTAACATTTAGTGTTGGTGACACTATACCGCGGTTTGCAATTAGTATTGAGCAAGACAATTAGAATTGGTGACACTAATTATCATATTTAGTGTAGTTAGTATACACACCGAAGAATATGATATAACTGAGTTGGTAAAAAGCAATAATGCGGGTAAATAGTTATAGCAACACGTAACTCTGAATGGTAACCCACACTAATTAGACAAAAGTAGTGTTGTGGTTTGAAAAAAAGGTGATACCAGTCCAACACTGGAAATTGCCTCACTTTTGTGTAAAATTTTGATGGCCTTCACATAGGGAGCGAAGGAATTATCGCATACAAGTGTACCTTTCTTTCATCCAACATAAAAGCCTCGGAATAGTATACAGCCCAAATGTTACTTTTTTCAGTTGACTTGACACCAGAATTTGCTTGAAAAACCCCGAATTAGTCTAGTCCTAGTCATTTGAGATGAATCAACCACAAACCTACAGTGGATCAAGGTTTTATGTTGGATGTATATGAGGTATGCTCGTATGTGATAACTCCCTCTCTCCTTCACACAGGTAATAAGATTGCACCAGAGAGTATGGTGGAGTGTAACGAGTCATTTTTCAAAGTAATATGAACTAATAAGAGGAATGCACAACATACTAAATTTCTTTCTAAACATAGTGCAATAAAGTCAAATCCACTCCAGAGAAGTAATGAAATGCTAATGTTATTCTTTGGAAATAAAACATAAAGAGATTTTGTCGACATAATTACCTGTCCAGGCCAACGCTCCTGTGCTTTATCTCCACAAAGGAGGTCCATCATCTTTGCAGACCCAGCAATCTGCTAAATCAAAACATAGTGTCAAGAGAACTTGATATCCACAAATGGCAGTTCTACCTGAAATCTCACATCCACCTCCAATTTGTTCAAGCTCTTTAATATCAAGGATACTTGAAGGGTTTATAAACCTCTGGCTCATTTCTAAACTAGCCCAGTCCAATTTTATGTACCTAGAGCTACAAAGCAGGCAAAGTAATGGACCATTTTTAAAGATAACATTTTAGATTGAAATCAAAAGAAGGGCTTGACAAAGGCAAGAAACACCAGCCACATCTAGAAAATTGGTTTATGGGATGAAATGGCAACTAATATAACAATCTACAAGAACCTCGTTAGCCTTACTGTTGAACCTTAGAAGATAATAATCCTCTTTCCGCCATTGCAAATTGCATAATTTCCTCTTACAATCAAAAGACCTGATGGTGGACTAAAAAAACACCTACCAATATTAGAGTGTCTTCAGATGGATGCGGCAAGCCTTTAACAATCATGTCTTGGCTGATGTATCCTTGACCACCCTTCCAGCCCTTACTTGGAATGTCAACTGTGTAGAAAACCTGTCACATAGCCACAACCAAATGACCATGACAAGTATTGTTAAACCACTCTCTTAGTGTAAAAAACACCAAAATACAACATGTAACACAACCTAATGTTAGACATGAGGCAGATTTGAGGACCCGGTTCGAGAGTGAGGCCACTTCGTCAAAGTGTGCAGTAAATCCATCACAATTGATGTTTTTCCAGTTGCTAAATTCTAAATTTCATTCAATTTACAGTTTATTTTCCAACTGGTGGGTAGTCAATAATCATATGCCTAGTGTTCTGCTAAACAAATTCACAAGAGCAGCCACAGATGAATATGAAGTTGCAGAAATAGTCCCACTTTTCTAATCAAGGGTATTAGAGGATTGCCAGTGTACATACCTTAAAATTTGGATGAGCGGCTGCCAATTCGTCCAGTTTATCCTTCAATAAAACCTCCTCTGCTATCTCAGTCGAATAAAGAAGTGATACCTAGCACATATTCCAGAGGATTGGAATTTACCATCACTAGACTGACGTTGAAAATAAATACCGATCAATTGCTGATGCCAAAATAATCATAGGTATGTGCATATAGTTTACCAGCATTTGCTGAGAAGCATTTGTTACTTAGAGTTCAATGAAGTAGAGGTTCAACCTGTGTGTAGTCCTTGGGATTTGACATAATCGCATATATCCATGGTAGCATAGGTGCAATTCCTATGTCACCCGCAATCTGTACACCACCCTCCCCTCTCCTTTATCATCACGCATTATTCTCATCTTCTTATATTAACTCCAATTTCCCACAGGTTGAAGGTCGCCTATATAGCCTATCAAAAGATAGTACCTCCTTCATCACATCTGAAATTATCTAATAGGCATCTAGAGTAATTTACGTTCAAATTAGGGGATTGAATCTACTTCAAACATTCTGAATTTTGGACTAATGAAACATGTTTCTGATAGCATCATCAAAGAACAAATCTTCACTGGCAACAACATCAAAACATTGTAAGACTCATTGAAAGTTAAACAAAAAACTTTGAGAACAGATTCTCCTGTAAACTTCACTACTATGGAGAGTAAGAGCTTACCAGACCCAAGTACCTCTTCATATTAGCTTTATACTGTAGCTCTCCAACTGGGCTATGCACATCAACAGAAAATTGTGATCAGCTGACCTTCCTTCAAAGCCCATTGGAATAAATTATGCTCAACAGTGAGGATTCCTCAGTTGTGAAGAATTCCTCAGTTTGAGAATTAACCCTGCACTTGCTTCCAAGTAGTCTTCTGGAATAATGGTTTGTTAAAACACAAAGAACGGTATACTCCCAAAATACTCCAGAAGAATATAGAAATTTAGTCATCACCCGGCCAAAATTGGTATAATGGACTGGCCCTATTTCATTGCTTGGGTAGAAAAACACATAAATTTGCAAGCCTGATGACTATATGGTGACTCCCAGCTTACCCTCTCATGTCAAGTGTGTCTCCAGGATTTAATTGAGCAATATGTCGGCTCATCATCCCTTCTGGGTAGACCTACACACCCTCAGCACAAATATGGCTCGGTTCAGGACAAGTAGCCAATTTATATCTTCTTTTCTGCTCTCCTATTGCATAAAACTCCTCAGTACACTGATGAGGGTAAATAGTATGGGCAATTGTATAGTGTGACCTACCCAGGGCAACCCTATAGTGTGGCTCACAATATACAACATCATGCAAGAAAATAATATCCAACCCTAGTTACACTAGCCATGCCCCGTGATATACCCAACTCCCTCCCCCTAGGTTGGAAGTCTTTGAAATGCACACTATTTCTAATCCAATAGAAATATTATAACCTAAAACGTGGACCTCTGATGTTAAAATTGTGAGTTGGTAAACCGTATGCAACAACAGTATTATCCCCAAGCTTTTAGTGTAGGAAGCAGGTCAATAGTGTTTCCCAGAGTATTTACCATAATCAGTGTAGTTAACAACCAGGAGACAAATTATTGAAATTTCTTGGGTGTCCATTGCAATGTGCCAGCTCAAAATGAGTTGGAAGAGAGATATATAGGATTCCAAAGGATCTACACATCGATATTGTATTATCTTCTTTTTTGCTGGTTTATCAACCAAAAGTGATCGTCACTCAGATGTTAAGAACAACCGATTTTAGAAGTACTGTGAAGTTGACTAACCTTAATCAACAAATCAAAATAGCCTTTTGCATGTGGATCAGAAATTGGTGTATATCTGAATCAGACACAACAAATACCAATTGAAAAAGTCAGTTCGTAGAAATTTTAACAAGCTCTACTTGCAGCAGCAATACAAATATGTGACATACCACGTTCCAATATCTAAAGAGATTGCCACATTTCCTCTGAACAAAACATTTTGGTTCTCTTAACTGGTAACTTTTGTATGGGGTCACCACGCACTTATGCTATTTTATGAATCTCTTGATGATCTTTCAAATGTGCCGAACATCCCCAACATCCACTCTGTGTCTCAGTCAAAGCTCCTACAACAACTCACTAAGGAAGGAGGACCTAGGTAACTGTAGGAGTTTGATATGTCAAGAGTCATAATTTACTTCACTTCTTCCTTAAGGTTACAGTATCTGTTTACTTCAGGATATCAACCAAGAGTTTATATGAGGCATAAACTTACGCCCGAACCACTTTCTCCGGTCTTCCGCCTTCAATAGTGCCTATCTCAGCTCTGCACAACAGAAATGTGAAAATCCTCAACAAATCTTGCAGGATGTCAGAAACCATCTACTATACATTGTGGAACTTTGGAACAACGAGGCGCATGAGCGTTTGACACAGTTGCCATTCCAAAGTTTCAAATGACCGGCCATCAGTGGCAGCATGTTGAGCGGACAATGCAGGGATGACATTATTCATTTGCACAGGTGCAAAGGGCCAAGGTGCCAAGGGCCAAACTAATTCAATACAAGACCACCCAATCAGATCACATAAAACATGACAGTTGTAGTGTAATAAGAATAATCAACGTAAAAGTAAGGTGTGTGGGCCTTATTTGGTAAGTCTTCTTAATTGTACACCTATACTTGAGTAGTATATGGCAAGGCTTGTAAGAACAGACATTAAAACACATGTAATACAATGAGATTGGAATGTGTGCTCAAAAATATGTTAACCCAATTATGTTAATCATTCTAAGTTCAATAGTTGACAGAATTGGAACTTGACACAATACTGTGATTGTATAAAGAGAGGGAGAATTTTCACTTCAACCTCCTATAACTTTTGCATCTCAACTCCGATAACTTTTGCATCTCAACTCTGAAACTTGACATGACAATCTTCGTGATTTGCAATTGCTAACTAGATGAGACGGTTACTGATCTGAGCCAACAGCCAAAATTGTGTGTGAAGTTGGCAGTGCCCACAATTAGGCCAGATACCTTAATCCTACACGCCTTTCTGTTTGGCACCAATAAATTGCACAGGGAGATCTACATAGAGCAAAGATAGAGATACCAGGTTGATGACAGTTCACTGACCTCGTCAGCAAGTGGGAACCTGGGCGAAGGCCAAGGCTTATGTTTGATCCGATCAAAAACCTGCTCAGATACCAGAAACCCATTGAACCAGAATGTACCAACAGCACAATCGAAAACAAATAAAGTTCTTGCAATCAGAAACTCAATCTTCCAAACGCTGGATGTGGAAGTACTTGAGAACCCATCACTTCAACTCCTCCTCGAGACCAATACAAGACAAATTCCACCTCATCTCTGAATATTGAACTGGACTACATGCAAGATTCAAGATAAAAATAGATCGGTTGTTGGACATGCACCATCAATTGATTAACATAATATATACGTACTGCAAGTTAGTGAGACCTGAATAGCCTTGTGTCATGTGTTAATCTTTGACTATCCTCGAACGGAAAGCTGACCCAATGGTTGGGACTTATGGCTGCAGAATACACAAATTTTAGTTAGGTTACTTCTCCAATTTTGCACTGGAAACAAGAATTAATCAAGAAGTGTTATACCATTCGCAGCTCACCAATTGAATGGATCAAGCCTCCTCCAATTCAATGTGGAGCAGACCTTTACTTTACAACACACCAACATCAAATAAAGTGGCCACTTCAAAGCGATTGTTTAAGTGGATCTTGTGCAGCTAATAAGAATTAGGATACTTACCCATACTTTTTGAGCTTTCAGTCGGCTGTGTAGAATCTGTTGAGTTCTGAGATGTCAAACAGAAACAATATCAAAACCTATAAGATATGTAGGCCTTATGTGGTCACTCTTCTCAATCAGACACCCATACTTGAGTGTTATCTGGCAAGGCTTGTAGTTTTAAACGCACACAAAAAAGACATGTGTTACAATGAGATTGAACTGTGTGCTCAAATTATGTCAACTGTTCTAGGTTCAATTGTTAATGCAATTGGGAGGACCTTTGTCTGTGAAGTTGGAAGTGCCCACAATAGTGGCCACATACCTTACAACTTAGAGAGAGAGAGCTCTCACAGAAATCAATTGGGTTTGAACTCCTTCCACAAAACTGGGACCCAAGTCACATCACATGACTCCAAAAACATTGGAGTGAATATGATGATGTTGTGGGCCTTGCATCCAAAAGCATAATCAAATGAGCCTCTCATTTCTTCCATGCTTTACAATACCTAGATACTGCCTTGATGGATCCCATGTGGAACGACTGTGACAAGCTCTAAGCCGAAGTCCTAAGCAACCTTACGGAGGTCACTTAGGAATGTCAAAGAGGTCGAGATCTCACTTTGTGAGCCAGCCCCAAGCCAGTAACCCTTGAAAGCATTCTTTGGCTTGTCATGAATTCTCATTTTGAGAATGGCCACTTTCAACTTGCTCAAACCATTAAGCTGAGCTCCCAATAGTTTTAAACTTTGAGCTCTAATGTAAGGGGAGCTGAGCTAACTCATGGAGGTCGCTTAGGAATGTGACAAGCTCAATAGCCTAAGAATGTGGAGAGCTCGAGCACTCATTTGTGGGTCCCAAGTCAATGGCTTTTCAAGCATTCTTTAGCTTGTCATAATTCTCCTTTGTTTAGAACAAATATCTCATTCCAAACATGGCCACTTTCCACTTGCTTAAATTATAGAGTCAAGCTTGAGGATTGATCGAGCTCTCAATCGTTTGAGCTTTGGATGAAACTTAGCTTGTCAAACCCAAGCGTCAAACTCCCCAAAATTGCAATCTCAAGCTCTCATCTCAAAGTCTAGTGTAAAGGAGACCTAATACTAACCTTATCTTATGAACAATATGCAAAGACTTGTCCTTTGGAATTGCAAATAGTGATTACCCACCGCAAGCTTGAGAGCTCGAGCACTTGTTTTTGGGTCCCAAGCCAATGGGTTTTTAATCATTCTTTAGCTTGTCATAAATTCTCCTGTGTTTAGCACCATTATCTCACTTCAAGCATGACCACTTTACACTTGCTCAAACTATTGAGTCAAGCTTAGGATCGATCAACCTCCCAGTAGTTTGAGCTTTAGATGAAAACTTGTGAAATCCAAGTATCAAACTCCCAAAATTTGCAAGTTCAAGCCCTCAAATCGAGCTCTAATGCAAAGGGGGCCTACGTTAACCTCAATGTCTCCTGAAATGATTGGAGAGAAAGGGTTGGAAAGAGTAATTACTCACCGCAAGCTTGAGAGCTGGGTATAAGGCTGCGAGCCCCACGAAGAACAAGATGGAGGCGAATGCCACTTCCTTTTTATTTTCTGTCCAGCTCGACGCCATTCTACTCGACGATTGCCCTCCTGCTACGCCTGTACGTTCACTTTGGACAACACTGCACGAATTCGAAGCATTCGACGCATTCGCCAACCCCATCGCTCGCAAGAACAGCAACGAGCTCCCAAACCTTCTCCCGCCACACGAATCCATACCCAAACTCAATTTCCAGCAGATAACGATCGCAGAAAACTGCCAATCCCGCGAAGAAGATTTACAAATTTCTGGTGCACAATTTCGCTACGACCTTGCTCGGTAATCCATCAGTCTCGGACGAGTTCGGAGGATCGGGGAACCCTGAAAGCGAAGGCTCTTTGGCCATCGACCCCGTCATGCAGCCCCTCGAAATGTCGCTCTTGCATGGCATTTTCGACTGGGATCCCGAGTGTGAAAAGTTATCAATCGATCTGCGAGGAGCGAGTCGTGGAAGAATGGGCGCCCTCGGTCGGGAAGCGGGTTCTACGTGGCACACACGTGTCAGACACGTGTCCGCCAAGTGGAGCTAGTTAGGAGTGAGGAGGTCTTTGTTGGGGTGTCCTCCGAGGTTGACAAATAAAATTGGGGATCCTGAGTCTACTTATTAATTTTAGCCTGGGTTTGCGTGAAGCCAAGTCAACCTTCTACGTTTGAGGGCTAATGTGCTTACATGTGTTTTGCATGTACTTACAAATTATGGACCGACACACAACCAACACATGGTTCTTATATAAAGTTGGTCCGGGTCCAAGAAACTTGGGGTTCCAAACTACCCTTTAACGGACTTCATTTTCCATACTCAAACTAGGAGGAGCATTGTTTTCAACGGATATCATCAAGATATAGTGAGGAAGTGATGTCACAATAGCACTGCACTAAATATTGTATTTAGTGTCGCTCACTATATGGGATACACAATGCTATAACTATTTACAATGTATCTCATTATCTGCCAACACATGTTGAATTGGTTGTTCGGACATTATAAACATTAACATCTTCATTTGGTAGAAATTTACATTAATAATAAAAAGGTTTAGCATTATGTAATTCCAAATACAATATTCAGTGTACTTCATTTTTGTTGAATCCTTGGACATGGATTTTACTATAAACTCATTGGGTCCAAAATCTTGCTCTTGGCCAATAGGATCACTCGAGTTTAGGGTTTCTTCGGTCTTGGACCATATTGTAAACCCACCCTAAGGTTAAGGGTATCATGGTCCAGGTCCAAGAAACTTGGGTTCCAAAAGACCCCTTACATCGACCTTTACTTCCAGACTCAAGATTGGATCCAAGCTTCACGATTGGTTTCTCAAAGTAGGAGGAGCATTTTCATGAGTAGGGCCTAGCGATATTTGACGGGAAAGTGATACCATATCAGCTTTACATCACTTTTCGTACCTTGGACCATACCCTAGTGTAAACTCCTCGACTTCAAAAATTATGCTCTCGACCAATATAATTGCTCAATTTTATAATTTCTTCAGTCTCAGACCTTGGTGTGAACCCCACCCCTAGGGTTAATGTAGAGAGAGAAGAGAGAGAAGAAATGTTGACCTCAATGGGTAGGGTTAATGACACATGTTCACACATCCGACACATGGTCCTAAATACGAGTAACACTTTTTCATGCCAACATTGGTTTGGGATGGAGATTGTTATGCATGTTCAAAGAATAAGTTATTTGATTGGTTCCATTCACATGAACCCTTTCCCAATGCTCTTGAAAATTTTAGACCACTCTTTACATTGACGGCATTCGGGCCCACTACCCACTAACGTTTCTTTTGATGGAGTGTATGTAATGATAAAATGATCGGAGTCCACTAACGATCAATCAATGGATAGATCGGTAGATAGATGGGTAGATTGGCCCTCTCGAAGGCAAGCATAGATGAAGAGGATCACCTATCTTTTGGTGGACACTATGACTTGAACATGCAAAGTTATTACTAGGAGTGATTAAATTGCGTTTGTGAAATGGCCCCAAGCTAGATCACATCTTCATTCGGCTGGGTCCCACCCCTCCCACGCCTCCTTCACTGCCCGGTCTTCCTGCCTGCACATGCGTGGGAACTCTTCCTCATTAGGAACCAATGTGACAATACCTGGTCAAAATTACATATATTCAAGTTGACCTCACTTTCATTATTCCCAAGTTAATTGATGGAGTTCCTTCACATGCCAAAGGAGCTTAATGGCTTAAGTGACTGGGTATTGTCACATTGGTTCCCAACGAGGAAGAGTTCTCACGCAAGTGCGGGCAGGAAGACTGGGCAGTGAAGGAGGCATGGGAGGGGCAGGGCCCAACCAAATGAAGATGTGATCTAGCCCGGGGCTGTAAAATGTGGTCTCATGTTGAAGGGGTGTTAGGGTGGCCTAAATATGAAGTTTTGAACATTCAATTATAAGTAGACAAGTTATTAACTATTGTTGTATCATTGGTTTGTGATAGTTGAATGTTGATATGAACACCAAGGTTGGTATTGATTGGGTGTTGATACGAACACGTGTAGAAATCAAGTAAAAGTGAACTAAATCCAAGTCCACAATTATAACATGTTGAATTCTATCATAGGATCCTACAATAGGATTATATGGTAAGATTCTCTAATAGATTTAAATATGATATGATTATAGCAAACTTTTTGATTGTATTCACACTATTCGACATTTATTTATATAGATTTAGCAACAACAAATTAAACATTTTGTTTTTTCCATCACATTTCAATAGTACGACATTCAAGTAATCACCAAGGATTCACATATCTCCCACAAAGCTTAGGTGTATCGGCGGATCTGCCCAAAGAATTGAAGAAATCAAAAAGTCCTTGTTTTGAAAATATGTCCAAATTTACTTAAATATGTGTTAATGCCGAGCCTTGGTAATAGTTTGTTGTTGATATGAACACTGAGGTTGGTGGTAGCGGGGGCTTCATAAGTTCATAGCACCTTGCTTTTATACCATGCAAGTTCCGTCCACATGCACATGATGTGTGGAAATAGTCATTACGTTACTTGAAGGCATAAAGAAAAATGACCTTCTCCTTCTAGAAATTTGATCGCGTCTACGGAGAGTGGCATAGCCATTGAAGTTTGCAATGCCAAGAATAAGCTCCATGAACACTTTTGAATTGTAACACTCCACTAAAAGTCTTATATAGTGTGGACCACTTTTATTTCCAACTAGGTGGGTCACACCAAAAATATTGCCTCTAAACATGGTTTGAAGAGAGTACGTGTTACTATCTATACGATTTATATACGTTCCTTTTGGAACCCGCAATATTATGTATATGCAATTCAATGGATTGTCGTAATGAATGGCGTGCCTGGGGGATGCATTCCATACAATTGTCCCACACACATGCAATCAAACTTTGCTACCCTATATTATATGCCATAGATAATTTCAAAAATTATTATATATTTTCTACATATACATAACCATTGATAATATATTTTATATATTTTATATTTTTAGTTATCTTAATTTTGTAGTAATTGTTTTAGTTCAATTATGCGTCATTCTAGTTAGAAACGGTATGTTTTATGGAAAAAAAGATAATCAAATTTGGTTGCCATTTTTACTAAGTAATAGATACCGTGTATATAAATACTCATGAAAAAATTTGATAAAATTCTGACCCATTTTGGTGATGCAACTCAGAAAATGTAGATTTTTTTTTATCGCACGTGATGTTCAACTTGACAATGGAGTGCATCCCCCGGGACGGCGTGATAAAATTCGATTCTAGTGCATTACTATGGATGTGGAATCTTTGCATTTAATGTCCAAAGATTCCCACCTCCGGGGCCTCTTAAACTCACAATGGCTTTATTGTTATTCGAATAGTGTTTAACCCCTAAAATTCAAGTGTTTTTTCACATACTAGTGACACACATTGTTATTTGCTATAAAGTGACGTTCTACTAGAAACACAATGCGATAAACATAAAGCATTAGGGAAATTTTGGGCACAATTTTAAAAGCAATCACGTTGAGAATATAATATGCATATTATCAAACATTCATCACATGCAGTATGAAGTGATAACTTCTCTGCAAGGGAGTGTCCCCCCTACGGCCATGCCTCACATATCTTGGTGAACTTCAAGTAAGCTTTTTGTGTTTAAAGTCAAATAAATTCCTCATGAATCAAGATTACATGCTTTGGGTTCTACCAAAAACTTAGGTATTTGAACATATTAAGATTTGTGATAATTCAAAAAAATGAGAGTTGAAAGTGATTGTTGATTAACAACACAAATAAAGGTTACAAGTTTGAATGAAAATTGATACTATTTAAAGAATTGTATGTTTGACTATTTTATGTGGTACACATAATGATGATGATATTGATGATAGATATCCGTGTGTATCGAGTTTCGTAAATTTGTGAATTGATGTGCATTCCTTATGATCTTTGAACACCCAAACCACCCATAAATCAAATGAATATATCATATAAAAAACAATTTACAAATTGTGTTATTTGAGAAGTGACATTTAGACCAAGAAACTCCTTTTTGTCAAGGATTTTGTGTTTCCATTGCATTCAACAAATGAAAAACGTTCACCAACTACACACAAATTTTAGACCACATATGTGAATGAAACATGATAGTTCCTTATGAAAATTCCCAACCCGTGTTTTCATGACAAGTAGTTTATACATCCATTTATTGTGAACTAAATCATTTGGGCATGAACAATTTTATTTGCACCCCCATCCACCCTTCCGAAAAAATGTCGTCTAGACAAAAACGCCCATATAGGGCATTAAGGGTTTGTTGTATCACAACATCTCGGTTCCATATTCCATCGTGTATGTGAGTCTCATTTGTACCTTAAGGGGAGGTCCGAGATGGCCCTAAACTTACCGGGTGACAGTGGAGAGGTACCCATTTCCGAATGGAGAGGTTGGCGGTTCGATTCCCGCTGTGAAATCTTCCCTCTACTTGACGGAAAAAAATCAGCTAGGTAGGTAGGAAGCCAAGAGTCCTCCCACCGTAAGGTAGGCAGCAAACCCCACCCTGCACCAAGAGGATTCTTGAGCAGGGTAGGGCCAATGGCATCAAATTCACGTCAAATTGCCCAACGTTGGTTATTTATTTATGTACCTTAAGGTGGTCCCTTTACACATCGGTTTCATTTTGTTATCACCATTTTTACATAAAATTTGCTAGATTCCAGCCAATCCAACATCAGAAAGGGTATGCGTGACTATAACAAACATTTCCAACTCCATGTACAATTTGGGTTGTTGGATGGGTCATAAATGGAATTGCAAATCACAAAGATTTATGTTTCAAGTGTCGAAATCAAAGTTGAGATGCTAAAGTTATAAGAGGTCAAGTGAAAATTATTCATTCTCTTTAACCCCTCAAGGATCGAGCGTAGAGTGAAGTAGAATTTACAACAATTTTTGCGTCTGCAATTGGGGACGTTAAAGTGGATGTTAGTTTAGGAAATTTCTCAAATCATCCTTATGGACTGGACAAAGTAGTATTGAGGCCAATGACATTTTTATTCTTATATCATTTTAGGATTTTTTGACTGTCGAGATTAGGCCGTGATATCCCAATGATGGGACAATCCAAGAGGTGTCCAAGTCTAGTTTAGGGTTGGTGTTGCCTTCTTGATGGTCAAATTATTATTATTATTTTTGAGGTGACCATTTTCCTTCTAGACCTCTGCATGTGAGTTTAACCCATATGCAAAAAAGAAAAAAATTATTTTTGGAGTTTATTTACTATGGTCCCCTAGGCTTTCTTTGGACACATGTCAAATATGGGTTGTTTTGACAAATTCATTCCATAAAAACTCATGTCCCAAGTACTCAAATCCAAGTGGTAGATAAGAAGATTAATATGTTTAGAAGCAAATGATAATTTTTTTTCCAAATTTTGGGTCCATTTTAGTTATAATTGGACCTATCCACATTTACTTGCCTCGATGCAAAACCCCTCCAAAACGTGTCCAAAAACCTCAGATGTGACCATGTTGTTGATAGTTACAATTAGAAACTATCTATCAACTCATTCTATTTTTGGCCATGAGAGAAAGCCTTGCAAGACTAACCCCATAAAGTGTACAAATCATTCTTTGGTTTCAAAACAAAATCCATGGATCAAATTAAAAATGTGCAAGAAGCCAAATATGGCCTTATGGTCCTTAAGGGGGTTAAGCAATCATATCGTCCTTCCCCATTATTTTGAGTACTTAATATGGAATGACATCCTTATTTTGAGCTCATAGTCCAATCTCGTTGTAGCACATGTCTTTTGGGCGTCTGTTCATGAATGCCAACCTTACTATAAACCATTCAAAATATATGCGTTTGCATAAGACTTATGTTTGATTTACGGTTGCATCATTATTGTAGGCGAGCCCTAAGCCCTCCTAATTGTGTTAACTGCTCAACATGACCCTTGGTGTCCTTATTTTGAGCACTTAGTCCAAATTACTCAGCGTAACACGCGGTTGTCGGGTGTTTGTTCTTAACTACAAGCCTTGCCATACATCACTGCTCAAATTTTGATCTATGCAGTGTTTGATTAAAGCCCACACACCTTATCGTATATTCTTTTAAAGTGATTTTTTCTTCTCCTTACATAACTCCATAGCATTATACAATTGAGTTTGTACGTTGTGGGACCTGGAATAAGCCAAATTCTATTCGGAATTATACTATGTTTGTTTTCCCAACAAAACACTGCACTAGCATATTCAACCTGATAAACTCGGATGAAGTAATGTCACTAATATTATTATAATGGAATGACTACTAGCAGTTGAATAATGTTACATTCTTGCAACAATACAAAAATCCTCTTCAATGGGGTGAATAGGGATCTATAAAATCCAAATCAAATCAAAGAGATTCTATGATGATGTCAAAGTTTTCATTTTCACGAATAAGAATTGTTTTGTGAAGTGGATGTCATAAAACAATCTCAACAACACATTGTAGTCATCCTTACAACATGGGTGGTAGCTCATCATCCTACCGTCACATTTCATCACGTTTTTCATCCACGTATGTAGGTCAGTTTCAAATGAACATGGTCACCCTTCTAGTGGACACACATAACATGAAAGATGGATACAGTGTAAGTTAGTCAATAAACTATAGACTCACCCTATGGAACCATAATTCACATAACTACTAGCCAAGGTACGCCTAATAAGGTTAATTTACACAAGCGCTTGATCATGTACGGCTCTAAACCCCCAATACGACCACATGACACTTTCATGGGTCATTCTATATCATCATGTCGACCTCATCTTTTCTCCATCATCTGAAAGCACTTCAAGTAGAAGCACCCAATTTTGACCCCAAAAAATGGACAATGACGTATTTCAACATGAACACTAAGCATATTATTCTTAGGACTAAAAACACAACTCATTGGTTGAAGAAGACAAAGATTCCAATGATCAACAATGCTCACTGTAGTTTGTGAGGGGGGAGCGGAGAAATGTAACTAGGAAGGGTGAAGCGAGGTTTGTATAGAAATCATATATGTTATGATTCACGTGATCTTAGTGTCGTTGTCTTTGTAACAAAACTATTAATCAAAATCAAACATTAAATAAATTTTGTTCGGATTATGTCAAGGGGACCACAATGCTCAAAGTGTTTGGACTAGTGCTTTTACCTGAGTACTTAGATTCATTGCAATCAAACTCAATCCCAACAACCCAACATCTCAAAAACGCAAGTGATGATCGTCAACTCGTAATCCAATCGGTTTTAGGCCCCATTTAGGTCTTACAACTAAAGATTATAAAGATGAAAGATTGATAAAATTTTGAAAGTAGTGTTTGGTGAGCATTGATTTAGTGTTGTTGTTAGTTTGGTGCGATTGCCAATCAATGAAGAACCAACATTGATATCTTAAATTGGAGATTTGTGGTGACATCCCACTAGAATTCACCAAATCACGAATCTTGTCCTCTTGCATTTGATTCTTCAATTTGTGCCCAGAAAAAAAACCCAAATCACGAATCTTGTCTGCATCACTGCAAAGTAGGTATGTATATTAAAAGCAAGTAGATAATGTTAGAATATAGTACGGGCACCAACTTTTGAAGCTTTCTTTGCTTATATTCCTCTTCCAAGTTGAACTTGACTTTTAATGTGCTCGTCGCGGTTTATATTTGTATACCTATGTTGTCACATCAATTGTTTTATTTTTGGTTTTTGGTTTTGTTTAGTTTTTTTGGGGCACAAATTGAAGATTCAATTGCAAGAAGAAGGAACCAAAATACAACCACCACGGGGGAGCCAACGCAGCCCAAGGGGAAATCAAGAAATAGTGCCCATCTAAGGTCTAACTTTCCAAGTGACCATTAAGTTACTCTAAGTCATAATAAGACCTTTGATCCCCCAAGTCGAATCGAATATGTTAAGAACATCTTGGCAAGCAACATCCGGGGCCTTTTCCATATCCAAGAGAGTCAATTTCCACTTAATCCTACCATATTCCTGCAAGGCGTCCCGGATGACTTGACGTGCTTTCTCAACGGGCCAATGTAGAGCATTAAAAATCCTACCATATTCTTGCAAGGCGTCCCAGATGACTTGACGTGTTTTTCTTGATGGGCCATTGTAGAGCATTAAACACCATATCGTTCCTTTGATGCCAAATAATCCACGGAAGGCCACTCCTTAAGAAGAACCAAGTGCGGTTGAATTGTTTCAGTCCCTTGCACAAAGGTGTCACATCCATTGTTCAATTCAATTTAGATTTTATGTTTATACCGTTGCAAACTAATATTTGGAAACACGTACTAACCTACTTACAACATTCCCCCTTTTGTTTGCTTGAAAATGTTATGAATTGTCTATGACACACAAAAGGGGGGGGGGGGTTAAACCCACGTTTCACTAGAACACATGGTGTGTTAAAAAACAAGTTTTTATCTAAAATTTCAAAGTAAAATTTGTAAAATTATTATGAAATATAGGATATCATATCTTAAAATTTTAGAGTATAATAGGTATGCTCTAAGAATATTCATAACAAATGAGGGATACCCCATGAATGTGTGCATTACTTCATACCCCATTATCGCACGTGGCCCCCTTAAATTTAACCCCCCCCTCGGTGCTCCGACCCCAAGGACTTCCCCATACTACAGTGGATAGGGTATTTAGTGTTTGATACACTAAATACGAACACATACACTAAATATCAATAACCCTATGAAAGTAAGTAACATTAAATGTAAACTCAAACACTAAATATCAACTATGGTAATACGTGGAAGTTACATGTTTGGATTTAGTGTTAGTAAGGATATGAAAAAATATAAAAATATAAAAATAACAATGATAAAAAGAGAATTCCAGCATGTCTTCTAGCATATATTCTAACACTAATTGTCAAAAAATTGAAAATTAGTGTTGAGCAGGGTAGGGTGGTAACAACATTAAGTATAATCAAACACTAAATATCCTATTTAGTGTAGTGACCACCCCATGAGATCCCGGGATCCCAAATATCTACACACTGTAAGATTTTGCATTTGATGATGTTTTTAAGCTCATCAAGAGTCCAAAAGCCTCTAAATTCCATACATTCAAGTCCGTCAATAACATTTGTGAACACCAACTTCTCATATGTTAGTACGGTCAACTTAGAATTTAGACTTATATCAAGAATTACATATTCACATGCACAATCACTTTGGGATGACTCAAGTTGGAAAACCATCATTGAATGGCCTAGTCCCTTTGCTCTTACAAGGCTCCTTGTATATCTCTCATATATGCAAGGAGTTCGCTTCTTCTTGAAAAAACAATTCTCATCCATGTTTGAAGTATGCAAGAACGAGTGAGGCTATTTTTTGCATCTACATTTGCATTGTGGATGAAAAAAATACAAATGTAGATGCAAGATGAGTGGGCTTGTTCTAGGGGCTAGTTCACACAAGGTCCCAAGTCCTAAGTCCCAAGCCACTTCAGGTCAATCTGTGCAATCTCAACCGTTGAGAGCATGAAAGTTGGGACTTACCACTTCACATGGGGTCCTGAGTCCTAAGTCCCAAGTATGACATGGATGCCCATATGACAACACTTTTGGGGGTGAGGCTTGGGACTTGTGTTGCGAGTTGGGTCGAGCAAAAAGCTAGACCCAACCCTCAACCCAAGTCCCGCAAATATTCTTGCATAAAATAATCAAAGATCCAACGTTAATGATAGTTAACCATATTTTAGTGGTTTCTTGAGGCTCACAAGTTGGGACTTTGCCTCCATGTTGGGACTTGCTAACATAAGCACGACTTGGGACTTGGGACCCGTGTGAACCGGCCCTAAGGTGCTATGTTCTTTTCTTCTTCTTCTTTTCTTCGCATTTTCAATTGGTTGCGGACGATGAGTCTTACCAAGACTCCATTCCGTTTGGTTAGTCACATCATAAAGGACAAAGAAACCCATAAAGAGTGTAGTTGTAGGAAATCTTTAGCACAAGAATAGGCATAGAGTGTCGTATAGCCAATGGCAACAATAGAAGAGTAGAGCCATACCCACCACATCTTCTAAAGGACTAGATGCAGGACCCCCTCATCTCTCCAAAAGCTCGGAATAAATATTCCACATGTGCGCTGTGGGTACATTGGCGGCCCGGGGACTGGGGGATTCCAGAACCAAACCCTAGCCGAGGCGACGATGGAGAGAAGGGGCTACGTGGACTAGAGTGGGGTGCGGACCAATGCGAGATGGAGGAGGTGGACGCCACGCGACATAGGAAGGTGGGGCCCAATGAGAGGCAAAGTGGGCTCATAAAGGGAGCGAGCGGAAGTGGGAACGGCGTCAATCTCTCAGAATCCTGGGAAAGGGAATTCTTCATGTGTAGGAGAGGTACATTCGAGTCCCTCGGGACAAGGTTATTCGGGAACCAAGCCTGCAAAGAGGCGAGGAGGAAGGACGGGGCACCTGGACTGAGAAAGGGTACAAGCCAATGAATTGCCACGGAAGTGGACGCCACGTAGGATAGTGAGGGGTGCAGGCCAATGGGAGGGTGAGGAGGGCCCATGAAGCGGGAAGCACGGTGTGAGGGTGGTGGGTGGCGTTTCTCTCTCCGAAACCTGGGAAATATGTACCGGAGAGGTACATCTGAGGCCCTCGTGACTGGGGGGATTCGGGAACCAAGCCCGCAAAGTGGCGACGAGGAAGAGACGAAGAGACCTAGAATGAGGGAAGGGTGTGAGCGAATGAGAAACCGAGGAGGTGGATGCCACGTGTGAGGAGAATGGTGCGGGCCAATGGGAAGGCGAGGAGGGGTCATGAAGGGGGGAGCTAGCGGAACCGGAAAGCTCGTGGGGTTGGGGTTGACGACGAGGTGATGGCGATGGTGCAGGAAGAGCGAAGATCCGTGGCCGCATGGCCGAGGTGTGCTTGACTGCCACGACGGCGCCTCGATCGCCACAGCAGCAGCTACTGCTGTGCGTCTTCTGAGTTTCTGACAGCAGCACAGCAAAAAGTTTGCGTATCGCACTCTTCCAACTTAACTTAGGGTCGCTGTTGCTGCTGCTGCCGTTTCCGGCTGGCCAAACGGAGCCTCGAGCGATCGGGGATGGAGTCTGGGGTTCCAAACCCTACGTAGCACCGATCACGAGTGGGGAGGAGGAATAAAATCACTGTAGGGAGAATTTTATTTGCGGTGACCTTTTGGTAACTCGAATTGGAGGTGTTGTGGTGGGATTCCAGGCCGCGGCGGCTCGAATCGAAATTGCGCACTCGGCATGTGTCGTTGCGAGGGTATGGAGCTTTGAGGGGAGAGAGTGAGAGAGGGAGAGAGGGAGAGAGGGAGAGAGATTGTGGCCGTGCACGGAAATTTTGCGTGTGCTTGAGTTTTACCTTCTCGAGGCTCGGAGGGTTGAAATTTTGGGGTTAGTAGTGAGGAATTTTTTTATTTTCAATTAAAAAAAAAATGTTTGCTGTTGTACATGGCGTCTGGAAATGGAGCTTGAGAGTGTCGTATAGGTTGGTGAGAAATTGGGAGAGGTTTTTGGCGGGGAAAGGGAATTTAGTGTTCGGGCAAAGGACTTGATGAGGTCCGTGATTCTCGAAGACTTGGGGTTCAATTCTGTCCCTTCGTGACGATTGCAGATTGTTCAGGCGCCGTTTAGCGGGTGGAGGAATGCCGTGACGTGTGCGAGGGTGGTGTGTTTTGTTTCTGTTGTTGTGTTTGCTTGCACGTGTGGAAGAATTGGAGTTTGCGGCCAGCCACGCACGGGAGAATCAGTTGTCCGTGTGGGCTGGGCTGGGCTGGGTTGGGTGAGTGATTGTAGGAGGCCTAGGTTTTCTGGAATAATTGCACCGGGCACCTCTTGCACTTTGGGGGAAGTGGAGGGGTTTCAAGGTTACCAGTGGTCATCATCGAAATTCATCATCAGTTGCGGATGTATTGAATTTCGGACAAATTGTTGTTGTTTTACCTTGGTTTTTTGACGATATGAATTAAATTAATTTATGGACGACTTGCAGTAAGCAATTGGTTGGGATTTCTGTACAGGTTGTGGAGACACATTCCTACACCAAAATCATCATCATCACATGTGTTACAGCAGCTCCTTCGAAGGCAGCAAGTGCATTCTTTATCAGCCCACTTCATACAACAGGAGATGCGTGGTAAAGAAAGGTCCAGCTGGAGGAGGGAAGTCATCATCAACAATTTGGGGAACAAGTTGCTGTGATGATTCATTCATTCCTGCAGCCTTCACCTTAGGTTGCAGTGGTAATTAGGCATGTCTCGAACCTGTTGTTTCTGGAATGAGCGAGTGAGCGATTATTACGCATAATCAGGGTAGCATAGGACAGCCTGAAGGATGTGGGAGAGTGGAGGCTTGCGAAGAGGGCGCCAACTGCGCAGAGCAAGGTCCACAGGCTTGGCAGCCCTCTTAGATGAGCAAGAAACGGGGAATGGTGTCATTGTGTCCTCCTGTATGCATGATGAGTGCAGCCGGTGGGGGCTGGACCGCACTTTGGCACATGTGTTGGATGTTTGCCCAGAGGTTTCGTTCCTCACAAATGATGACAGGATTGATTTCAGCAGAGTGCGATCATACCTCACCTCGCAGCTTGACTCCATTGGAGATGCAAAGCAGGAGGATGCAAGCACTTCTGGATATTCTTGCAACAGGGAAGGTGTGATCATCAATGAGAGCCTATTTGGTGATGGGGTCGTGGTGATGGACAGCAAAAATTCATGTGGAGACATCAAGTTTGACAAAAGATCTTTGGTTCTTGAGAGTCAGGCGATTTTCAGCAGTGCCCGTGCCAATGCGTGCGTGTGGAAGGGGCGCTGGATGTATGAAGCCACTTTGGGAACAGCGGGCATTCAGCAACTCGGGTGGGCCACAATCTCCTGCCCTTTCACAAACGAGGAAGGCGTGGGCGATGCTGCAGACTCATATGCTTTTGATGGCAAACGAGTTCGTAAGTGGAGTGAAAATCACGCTGCATATGGGCAACCCTGGGTGTCTGGCGATGTCATTGGCTGTTGCTTAGATTTAAACAGGAGCCAAATCATCTTCTACCGAAATGGAACCTCGTTAGGTGTCGCCTATGACAACGTCCGGCTGCTTGGCCCTGACCAAGGATACTTTCCTGCCATCTCTCTCTCTCATGGCGAGCGCTGCGAACTCAATTTTGGCGCGAGGCCGTTCAAGTATCCTGTGGAAGGGTTTGCAGCTTTGCAGGTGCTTCCCACTGTGAAAGTTGGCAACAACAACGAGTGCGGGCTGGCAGCCGCAACTGCAAGGGCAAAATTCCTGTTAGGTTGTTTGCAGAGGCTTGTGCAGCTTGGGAGCCGTGAAGTTGCAGCAGCCATGGCACCTGCAGACAGGTTAAGGAGGTTTACACCATTGACAGAAGAGGATGTCGCGTCGATAGGTCATGAAATTTGTGATGTTTTGCAACCTCTGCTTTTGTCTCCAAATTTGAGTTCTTTGCAGCAAGACAATGAGGGTGATGGTGGCCAAATTCCAAGTGAAAGAAGTAGCAATTTGAAAGCACCAGGGGAGTATGTGGTGTGGGGAGCACTCGTCCCTTTTCTGCTGGAGACTTACAGGCAGGAATCCCCACATGATGCCACAAGCGTCGACCAGGCGCTTGACATTTTACTGCCACGATTGGAGAAGCAAGTGGGAGATGGCTCCTTGACTTCGACAATCATGGAAGCATTAGCTTATGGGTGCCGAACTGCACCGTTTGCCCTTGCTGATCATCCTTATACGGGGCCATATCCATACCTGGCACTCGCATGCCACTTACTGGAGCGATATGACTTCATGGTTTCATGGTGGATGTCAGAAGGATTTGAGTTGTGTCTGGAGGGATTGTTGACTCGGAAGAGTCCAAACAAAAATGACCTTGAAGCCTTGATGCCAATTGTGTGGTGGCCGGGTTCGCGGGAGGATTTGTGTTCTGAGGTCAAGATGCGGCATGCTGCGACCGCGCTGTCGAAGGCGATTGTGAAGGTGTGTAGGCATTTTTTCTTTCTGCTCGTGAGCTAATTCACGAGCTCCACACCGTATATTTGGATTCATTAGAGTTATCCTCTAAGTCAACATAACTTCTGGTTGAGAGTTGGTTGTTCTCATACAACACCTTCCACATTCGGTAAGTTCAAGTTTTCGGTACATGCTTGGAGGTAGTGTAGAAGTTTGAGCAAATAACATTCTAAATTTGTTTTATTGAGTGTCAAACTCGTTTTGGCATGCCAAGAGATACTAAAGTGAGTTTGGCCCTCAATGAACCGAAATAATTTGCTCTTCATTCAAATTCCCACACCTCCGAACATGCACCACAAGCCAAAACAAATTATTGTTTTTGCATGCAAAACAACCAATGAGAAATCACAGGGGACCAACTCATGATGAAAAGTTTCATTGAGTTAAAGGGCAACTCTATTATACGCCAGTTTCCATATGCAAGGCAAAAATTAGATCTTCAGGACATACAGAAGTGGTTGTGTCTTAATAGTTAGTCCCTCCTTTACACTAGAACTTGCATTTTCAGGAGTTTATTACTTGGATTTGACCAAAGCTTTCAATTGAAGCTTAAGCTATTGATAGCTTCACCAACCTTGTTGAAAAACTCTCCATAGTTTGAGCAAGTGTGAAGTGGCATTGCCCAAAGTGAGATATCATGAAATGGGGAATGATACTAAAAAAAGGAGCATTCATGTCCAAGAATGCTTTAAAGCTTGTTGGCTTGGCGTCCATATTTGTTACTCAAGATTAGGATTTTGACCAAGAGTTTGTCAAATGACCAAGAGCTTGTCGTAGTCCTTCCACATGGGATACATGAAGGCTTACACCATATAAGTGTTGTATGCCTGTTAGAGAAAAGTTCAAGCTCTCAAGTTGAAAGCTCAAGTGTAAATTGGATTTGGTTGAATGTTTTAGTACGCATAAGAAGTTTTTATCTGCCCATGAGAAGGCCCTTTCTTTGAGCTCTCAACCTCTAGTGTGAAGGGGACCTTAGCCTGAGCCAAGATTGAGAAATCGGTTCTGGCATTGGCCTTTCTGTGAATATTATGTATAGTAAGCCATTTGCAGGTCTTTAGGGTACTGTATGTTCTAAAGGGTTGTGGTAAAGCAATATACAGGGTTGGTCACACCAGGAGTTAGCTGTTTATGATTTTGAGTGCCTAATACAAACTGAAAATGGAACACCGATGCTTTTGTCATCACAGCATTCCTATGTCCACATGTAGTGATTAGGTTAACATTGACTGAATTGGTCGTTTCTTGGACATGTAAAATATTACCTTATTTTGAGCTAAAACTTGAGACCTAATCATACCACTTTGCTCAACATTAAGTGACACATCATATGCTACATAAAAATTAATGGTAACTCCAACATTAGATGTGGACATGTGGAATGTTTGTTACTTTTGAACATTGTGTTACATTGACTTACCACTTGGTGTGGCTGGATCCTTAAATATGCGAGACTTGTGGAAGAGATGATCATGTCGAGGTTGTGTGTTGTGTGTTGTGAAGTCTGGAGTCAGTGAAATAAATTGTGACTAAGTTCATTTATGTCATTGTTGGTTCTTTTGTTCATTTTTATCATCCTTCCTGCTCAAAGAATGTAGCTGTCTGTCTCTGTGTGTGCAGGTGGAAGAGTTGCAGTGGGAGCTTTGCGCTCGGCTTCTCCACTTTGTTCCACCTCCTTCGGCTGACTCACAGCCACAAGTTCCGGGTGTTGTGTTCCGAAGGTTTTTGAGGAACCTGGTATGCAAAAATAGAGGGGCCAACAGGAGCATGGCGCCACCTGGGCTTTCTGACAATTCTGTGCTGGTGTCTACATATTGCGTTCTGCTACGACTTCTGTCTGAGGGACTTGGGGCCGGCAAGACGGTCGGTGAATCTGCAGAACGAAGCAAGGAACATGACAACCCTGTGGGCTTCCTTCATAGGTATGGTTAAAAGAACTCCCGCAGTTTTATAATTTAGACCCTTCATAGTTTCTCCATAAAAATTGTAGACTTGTCCAAGTTTTTCTTATCTTGGGATGATTGATCGCATTTTTCTGATGTGCTGATTTTCTTTGTAGCAGAAAATCATGGTTAACCCTTAAAGGGGCCTAGGGGCTCAATGTACGATAATTCTTATGATCCTCACTAAGTCCTTCATAACATTATTTAGCAGTGTGCGTTCATTCATGTGGGCCCCAAGAATATAACAATGGGATGCCCCAGCTAGTGCAGATTCAGTCTGAATCTGCACTAGCTGGGGCATCCCATGATTATATTCTGGGGCCCACATGAATGAACGCACATTGTTTAATAATTTTATGTAGAATGATATTCTTATATCTTACTGTGTAACTATATTTAGTACATTAAATTTGGTGAAGGGAAAAACAAGTCATACTCAAATGTGACATTAATGATCAAAACACTAACTATACTTGTATTCTGTATGTAAGTGTATTGGAACCTGAATCTTACAATAACATCAAGGTATTCAACCCACTTGAAAAGTGCACTTGAAGAATGGGTTAATGTTAGACATGGCCACTTTTGATGCGATTAGCCAAATTTGGAAGTATGTAGCTCAAATACTGTTTCTGTGCATGGGCCTCTCGGACGCTTAGGCATTCACATCTTTGGCAGCATTTGATTTTGTCCTTGTTCCATTAAACGAAGGGGATGTGAAACCTGCAGGGTAGGCAAGCGGAGGTTCCCAGTCAACATATTTTTGAAGGAGTCAAGTGCTACGGATTTTGCACGGTTAGGTGGAACATTCAGCCATTTAGTAAAAATGTTTCCGATTGGCCTCGACGTCCCAGAAGTGGAGTGGGAAGAGAGCTGCATGGATGAAGGGGATGCAATTGTGCAACACGGAGGAAAATGGAAGCCGGCTTGTTGTACGGATTCGACCCTTAGTGGGTTGTTGGTTATTGACAGCAAGAGTCCTGTGAGGGCTCCAACTAAAATAGTTACGTCTAGTACAACAGCCGGGGCTAGTGAAAGGGCAACTAGTCCCATGAGCAGTAACTATAGTGGCCGGACGTGTGACGAATGTGTGGAGGACAAACCTAGCTCTAGTGGGATGGTGGATGTCAGCTTGGAGGGGGCGCCTGTTTCCCGGAGCTACAAGAGGCAAGGCTTTAAGCCAATAAAGGAACTTTCAGAAGCGATCAGGGAGGAGGAGTTGCTGGATATCATGCTGTTACTTTATCATCTTGGGCTAGCTCAAAATTTCAAACAGGTAGGTGAAGCATTTGCAATGCTTATTATTGTCTAGAGGTGTTCTTATTATAAATTAGAGTTATCCTTTAATTCCATGGGGATTTTTGGTCAGGAGTTGGTTGTTTGCTTCAAATACGTACCTAGTCATTACGATCCTCACTTCTGCTTTGAATGAGGTTGTAGCATCTAGCAGACAAACATGTACCTAATTTATCATGTTTTAATTGTGCATGGATGTAGGCCTCAAGCTTTATGCACCATCAGATGCAATCTATTGCACAACTTGAGGATACCGATCGGCAGATTCGTGGAGAGAAAGTGTCAAGTGACTACTTGAAGCGGTTGAAGGAAGCTCGAACATACTACAGGGAGGACCTGATGGACTGTGTGCGCCAGTGTACTTGGTATGTCAATAGAGTTATCCTTTAAAGTAATGGGACTTTTAGCTGGGAGTAGGTCCCCCATGATTTTGCATTGGTTGTTTTGAATACGATATGATTAAAATCTTTCCACTTGTGGTGCATGCTCGAAGGTACTGTAGTGTTTGCATATGGATGAATAGCAACCTATTTTGGTTTATTGAGGGCCAAACTCATTTTAGCACCTCTTGGCATGCCAAAAATGAGTTTGACCGTCAATTAACCGATATAGAATGTTCTTCGTTCCACCTTCACACTATCTCCAAGCATGCACCAAAAACTTACCAAACATGGAAGGTGTTGTATCCAAAGCAACCAACTCCTGACCAAAAGTCATGTTGAGTTAGAGGATAACATTAATAGTTGTTGAGGAGGTTCTCCCGTATTTATTTGTGTTTGTCTAAGGGGCCAACAACATCTATTAATACATTTGTCTGTGTTAACCTTGTTTATGCCTCACTGTCACTAAACCAAAGGTTCTTCAACCTGAAATTCAACATTTACAGCCAGTGTATATTGGATGCTGACGATTTCAAAGCTTAGAAGCTACTTCTCACAACACATGAATGTGGTGGTGTTGCAGGTATCGTGTTACTATGTTTGCAAGATGGAAACTTAGAGGAATGTATGCTACTTGCATATGGCTTGTGCAACTGTTGTTGGTTTTGAGCAAAAAGGACCCACTTTTCAGCTTTGTGCCGGAGTTCTATGTTGAAACATTGGTTAGTGCTTGCCTCCGTATAATGATTATTGACTGGCCTGTTCATGCTACTTTTGATTGTTCTTAAATTGGTAAGATGTCTCGAGGTGTGTTTACACAAAACTACTTGAGTCGTTGTGTGATGGTTCAGCCCCACTTTCGCAACCACAACTGCGATTTTTTTCGTTTACACACAACTGCTCTTGTAGCTGAAGAATGGATTTGACCTCAATGACTGTCCCTCCTATTGGTGTAACCTGTGGAGCGGAGACAAATTATATATGGAATTCAGTGGGAAGTTTGTCCAAGAGTAATTGCCTCGTACACATCCTCCCCATACTTTGGCTTGGAAGTTCCTTCCCAGTGCCACATAGTAATTACAAACAAAACAGCACCAAAGAAAGTAAACTACAACTACCATTGTAACTACTCCCAACTACACCTTGTATCGTAGTTGGGCAAGGTAGAGTAGCTGTGGTTGTGGCTGTCATCAATGCACCTTATCCCTCCTTATCCCTAAAAAATATAACCAAAGAAAGTAAACTGCAACTATCAACCACTGAAACGGTGATTGTGTGAAAATGCACCTTCAGTTTGTCTGTATTGTGTATCTTTGTATTGAGGCTCACAACTTACACCTTGACTCAGTTTGTTGCAGCTAACTTCTAGATTTATGCTTTCAGTTCCATGCCTCCAGTCTGGTTGGTATAAGGAGCTCAGTGGAATGTTACTGTCACAAACATTAACCTGGAAGTTATGTTTATCTTGGCATTGAAGGTTTATTCCCTTAGAGAGTGAATTCAATGTTTCTGTTTGAATCTGATTGTGTCTTTGGATGATGTGTAACAGGTTGATTCATTCCATGCTCTACGAAGGAGTGATCCTCCATTTGTGTCACCTTCTTCTCTTTTACAGCATGGCCTCTCCCCTCTGGTATTCTATTCATCACAAACTTCCAAGCGCAAAATTATTATGCAGTATTTCTATTAAAATCACACCTTGTGGTGTATAATGTGATTAACGTATAAGTTTTTTATCCATACATAAATTTTTGCCAAGTAATAGCATAATGTGACACATAATATATGAAAATACTATAAACTCGGAAATAATTGATAGTATATGATGTTGTTTGAACACATGGTCGTTATAACATGATAAGTTTGCCTCCAGAATTCTGTGATGTTCTGGCTTCCCTAGGCCTATTATTGGATATGTTTATAGGTAAAAACTCTGTAGAGCTCGTGGTGTGCTTTGACGGATATGTCTTAATTTCTTCTGCTGCTTATTATCAATGGATTTGTTTTGGTCTGACAGGTTATGTTCCTGGTCACTCACTTCAGTGATGTTCGGATTGCCAACTCGGATATCCGAGATATTCTGCTACAAACTATTTCTGTGTTGGTGCAATACAAGGAACACGTTGTCTCATTTGAACGTAGCCAAGCTGCAAGGGAAGGCATGGTGGGTAATCTTTTGACGTCTTTTGACAATCGTTTCTGGATTCCTGTCTCCAACATTCTTCTGCGCCTCTGCAAAGGCTCAGGCTTCGGAGCGTCAAAATATTCATCACATGGAGAATCGTTCTCCCCTCACTTTCAGGTTTGTGGGTATTTAATCCCCTGTATCTGTTCGTGTCAATTTTTTTGTTAGGATTGTTATGGTAGATGATGCTAAAACCTTTTGTTTAAGTGCTGAGTATAGATACTATTATTAGATTATTAACATTTGATTGACAGGATTCAAACGTACCAAAGTTTGCAAATTTGAAATACTTGCCAATGATGTGGAGTTAGAGCCTGATTTACAAAAAACCCTTTAACTAAGTAATCTGTGCTATGAATTACAGTGTTTGCTTAAAGAGAAGTGCCTTAGTGACGAGAAGTTGTTTGCGTCGTTTCTCAATCGCCTGTTCAACACATTGAATTGGACTATAACCGAGTTCTCAGTTGCTATTAAGGAAATGCAAGAACACTTGGACCTACGCCAGGTACATTTCCTATTTAAATTGATTAAACATGCTTGGGACTCTATTGTGGATGAGAAGCTTTGAAATTGGAATCAAATCCATTGTTGCAGTAGGATTTCTATATTCATCCCTCCAATATATATTGTCTTGCTCATGGCTCAAGTTTGTCACTTTGAAACTTAAGATCATGTTGAAGCCATTAAAATGGTGTACTTGTTCTACATCTGTCTTTCATGCATGTGCCACTCAAAGAGCCATGAGCTAGAGAAATGATACAGCTGAATTGCTTATGAAATGTTCAGGTGCCAGATTTGCAGCAGCGGAAGTGCACAATTATGTTTGAACTTTCATGTAATCTGGAAAGGATACTGGAGTTTTTTACTCAGGAGTTGCCCCACATCTTTCTAGAAGGGTCTGAAATGAATCTTATTCGACTTTGTGAGCTTATCATTTTTGTGCTGAACCATACGACATCTAGTGCGGACGCACAGTACTTTGACAGGTATGGTTGCTACTTTAACGCTTCATTCTTTCTGTTTGTACTGTGAAAGTCCTTGGGATAATTTTCCGGATGTGAGAATTTGGCTTATCCTTCACATTCGTAAGTAGAGGTGTCTTATCATTTTTGGTTTTGTTTTCAGCACTGTCAAGCAGCAAGAAAAGGTCAACAGAGCCATGATTCTGGCTCCCATCGTTGGTATTGTGCTGAATCTTGGAAACGCAACCTGTATTTCCAATCACACTGTGAAGTATGACATGGCAACTACAATTGTTGGTGTGGACACATCGGATGCGATAATTGCCAATTTTCAGTATCTCGTACACTACAACTGGGTAAGTGTTTCTCTTTGTTTAGTTTCAAGTGGATGGGTCCATACATTGCAGGGTCATACATTATTAAATGATATATGATTGTTACAAGGCATATATGGTTGCTTTGGTCACTAAGGTGAGTGGGCCTAAAATGGACACTATTAATTGTGCACCCACCTCTCCAAGGATATTTAACATGCGATTAGTACAAGACGATTAGCTCTTCCAAATCGAGGCTGTAGCTATTTTCCTCATATCTTATTCATCATTTAATTGAAGATTCTCTTACTTAATAAATATTCTCATATGTCCTTCTAATTATGTTGACTATTAAACCTAGAATAGTTAGAAGCTTTTGAGCAAGTAGTTTTCTTTTAACACATGATTCCTTTTTGGTGTCCATTATTAGATCCACACCTAACCACACACCACTCAAATATAGGTGTTCAATAAAGATGCGCAATCTAATTAGGCTTGCTAACCTTAGTCTTGAATGACCTCATGGCATCTTGCTCCATAGAGAGAAAAAACTTCAAAACTGAGAACCTGAATCAAGGAGAAAAGAAGGATGGTGAGCTGGTGGGTACTTGGTTAATGAGGAGTGTTGTGAAACAAGCGGCTAGTCGCAAGAGTGCTCTGCCCTATTATTAATATGCACACATGGCTAGTTCTGGTTGGTGGTCTGACCAAGGCCAAACTTGGTCTCATTTCAGAGACCACTTGAAATCAACAGTCACTTGCAACTGGACTCCACTTGAAGAACGAGTTGCTAACATTAACACTTCCAAATCACATCACACATGTCATTGGTTTTGATTGGCTGCCAACTTTTGGTTCATTTCAGATATCGTCAATAAGTCTCTTCCCACATGGCAGAGCCAATAAACTTTGAAACATCTCTTTTCAGGTATTTATAGATATTTTGTTGAAAACTTGCAGGATGTCACATTTAAAGGTGACCCCTCACTGAAAAGGATATCAGATCTCAAAGCTTTCATGGCAAAGCTGAAGAGTGAATCCGAAGAGGCAAGGAGGCAAGCCAACCGTGATGAATATCTGGCACTCAATTCATTTTCTGGTTTTCCTTCTCCCTTGTTTCTTTTCTTTGAAGGGTTTCTCACAAGAAGTATATAGAGATGGGACATTTGTTTTCCTCTTAATTGCCACATCTGCAAGTTACTCTTTACCCACTTGATACCTTTTAATGAAGACATTAGTCTCATCCTCTACTTCTCTCTGCCAGCATACACACATGTCAAAAGGAAGAGTTTAGACATGAATACTTAGAAGCGGTTCTTGAAATTTTTTTGAGTATTAGAGTTATCCTTCAACTGAAGGGGACTCAAGCACGTAATAATGTTTCTCCATTGCTGCAGATGCCCTTGGAGGGAGTCTCACGATGATTGACCGAGAAGAAACATGTACCATTTGCTATGCTTGTGAAATAGACACTTTTTTCTTGCCCTGCAAGCACCAGTCTTGCCAACGTTGTATTTCTCGACACCTTCTCAACAACCAGCGGTGTTTCTTCTGCAACACACCGATATCTGAGCTTTGTTCAATGTTGGCCCTGCCTGCTTTGGAAGATGGACAATGCCCTGCCGATCCAAACCAAAAAGTCATGGCGGAAGGGTTAAGACGACAAGTCCTCCCTACCAAGGAGAATGTCATTAACGAGGCTGCATAACAGATGAGAACTGCTTTTTTGCTGTTTCCACATGGGATTTAGGTGGTGTCAACCAATCGAAGAGAGACACATGGCAAAGTGTGGGGAAAAATTGACTATTTTACATCGGGATACAGAGCCCTCCCTCTACGGTACCTGGCAAACCCTGTCTTCTTGATGAGGACATATGGGGTGCTTATGAGACTGTATTGCAGTCTGCAAGCTAACCAGGAAGATCTTGTAAACTCCATGCTTTTGTACAATTGGGAATATGATTTTACACATCATATGCCTTTTATATACGCGAGGTGCACATCAAGCAGGCACATGAGGGTGTCCGCAAGGGTGCTCATGCTGCTATTGATACTCGCTCAGAAAAGAAATCACCAGCTGCTTCATAGTTGAATGATAAATTGAAACAGGTGACGAGCGGCTATTTTCCTCAATTTGTTGCAGCCTTTGTACTTATGGTTGTTTCGGAGTCCTTATTTTGAAGGTGTTGTCTACTTCCAAGGTTTTCTAGTAATCTGAGAAACAGAATGTTGCGGGAATTAGCAGTGTGCTGACTCTGTAACCCCTTTAGTTGGGGGTTGAGGCGAAATTGTTGTCCAGTTTTGATTTCCATCTTTTGTAGTCTTAAATTGCAGGTTAGGAACTTAACATTTGAGTAGGTTCAAGAGAGTATAAATATAGCGGTGTAGTCGAGATCAGCTAATGCCATTTGGAAAAGAAGTGAGCCATTTTGGTGGCACATTGAAGTAATTAATCCTTGTTGGAAGCTGGATGATGGCAAGGATATATATACTTTTTCTTGCTAAGTATATTTCAATGAGATCTGATACAGGTACCCATTTCTAGAGCAGTTATGTGCTGTAACATGAAGATGATGAGACTGAAGAGCATATTGTTGCAAGTTGTGCCCCCCCTTTTAAAGGAAGGAGGTGGTGATTTCCAAAGTGAAAATTGTGAATTTATTTGATCTGGGTGTGTCTTCTCACCCTTCAGATTTGCTGCTAATAATTGTTGATGTTGTGTGGTAATGAACGTATTCATTTTTTAGCTGAAGTATGTGCATCTGTGTTCTGTTCTCATCAGATCATTCCAGGTTGCTGAACTTAATATCCAATGAAGCTACTTTTGGATCAGCAAGAGGCAGATGTGTCATCGGCTGTCCTGGAATGGTATCTCTTTATTAGAAAAGCTATACTTCTCTGTTTGTCCATGTTGTGGGCAATCCCACAAATAATAATGGAAGAGGAGGCAAAGTTAAGAGTGTGGCAGTGAGTTTATTGTATGATATACTCTCTCAATCACACTCACCATGGTAAATAGCATGGGCAGTAAGCTAGACGTGTGTTATATGGATACTTTTTTCTCTGCACCCACTTATAGGATACGAAACATGCAATTAGTGCGAGATGATTAGCAAATGTAAATCATGCCTGTCGCCATTTGCCTCATAATTTTTGGAGCTCATAAGAATATCTTACTAATTATCCAAGTGAAGATTCTACGTGCTCATTAAATGGTCATATAAGTCCCCCCCAATTATTATGTTGACTATTGAGCTTAGAATGGTTAACGTATTTTGAGCATGTTGTCCAATCCCTTTTAAACACATGTCTTTTTGGTGTCTCTTGGGTCACAAATAACCACACACCACTCAATATAAGTGTCCCATTAAGATAAAGAAATTGAATTTGGCATGCCTACACATGTGACTTACTTTTGGCAACACTATAGAGTGGCACATCACACAAGAAAATAGTGTCCAACTCTGTTTATGCTTGCCACACCCTGTGAATACCCACCTCCTTCCCCTTCAAGGTTTAAACTTTTTGAATTCACACTGTTTTTGATACAAATGACATGCTGTAACGTACACCTTTGACCTCTGATGTTAAATACTCCAGGTGAGCAATCAGGATACCCAGAGTACAACCCCCAATGTTTTTAGTGTTGAAATAGCTCAATTGTGTGGCCCACAATATATACCACAAATTAGTGTGGCTCCGGATTGTTAAAATGCTTCTCCTCACTCTGGTGATATTTCCTCACCTGGGGTCCTGTTTTAAGACTGTTCGCAGTTGCTGCATACACGATGGGATGAGCAATTCTTGAGGAGCTCCCTTGGTGTGAATCTAAGTCTGAAGGCTGTCTGTTGTATTATATGGGACGCTTATTGCTGGTGCAAGGATTAAATGCAAACAAATCCTCAAACGATCTATAGAAATTTAGCCCGCCCTTGTCGAAATGGTGCTGCACATAAATTCCTATGCATTGCAGGATACACCTACTACTAAAATTTGTCATCAATGACTGCCGGAGGGAACTATCGTATTTACAAGTCATTCATCCAACATAAAGGCCTTGAAATAGTATCCAGAACGGAAGTTCGTTTTTAAAGTAGAATTGACACTGGGGTTAGCTATAAAGACCCCGAATTAGTCTACTTGAGGTCGTTTGAGATGAATCGACAACAAGCCTATATGGGATCAAGTTTTTATGTTGGATGGATGAGTGGTACGTTTAAATGCCTAAAAGTGACACCAACCTCAAAACGACACACTAATTTCATCCTTCAAATGTCAACAAGTGTGTGCAATGATAGCCTTCTCATTGGTCTCCATACATGTGATCCATCGTCAATGGAATCCAATTCACAGTTCTAATGTCATATGAAGGCAATGGTCCATAATACAGAACGTTAATGCCTGAAATAATATCCTTTCTTACACTCACGTTAGTTCGTACATGATATGAAGTGTCCACCTCCGGGGGAATCACTAAAACACTTATGTTTAACCTTCTTGATGAATGATTTCATAATTAAACAGTTTGAACTCTTCAAACATATTAATTGGTGTTGTAATTTAGAGTTTAGTGTTTAAACAACCACCGAGAGAGGGAAAAACAATGGACCCACCTCCAATCTTGGAATACTGACATAAATTGATGTTAATCCGTAACAAATGACGACAATACATTAACAAAACTTTCAAATGATAATGATTGTGTTGCAATTTGGGGTGGTTTCCTTCAAAAACATGAACAAAAATTAGAACAAAGGAAACTAGTTAGATGGTTCTCACATTCAAGTAATGTGTTAAAAAACACAACCGAATGAACCTACGCATGAGTCAATATCTAGCAATATCGTATGCAAAGAATCAAATGCCCAACAATATTGTCTACAAAGGGCAGGTGTTCAAGCTTGATCAACAACAATGCAATTCTTACAACTATGATATTTCCACAAATTCATCTGAGCTCTTAGCAACTATAGGATTGAGCGAACAAATGTTCCTAACTAGATCATAGTCCATTTGACATAATTGAATATGCATCCACCCACTTACAGTCTGTTTGGTCATAGTGGAATTTGAGGTGTACTAGAGGATGGAATAAATAATACATCATGTATTCAAGGTTGGCATGGCGACTTCCTTTTAAATGGAACTTCTTGTCTCTTATTGGAGGTTGACGGATTGCTTCCACAATTCCCATTTTGTGCCAATTTCCTCCGTATCATTTGAACCCACCCAATCCACACTTACCATTGTCAACTCCTTGGAAAATTGAAGTTGGGGTGTTGTTCTTGGTTGGTCTCCCTTTGCTGTGTTTCTTGGCAACTTTAACTATTGAAGAAATTCTAGTGAAATTTTTGGGCACAAAAAAAACGCCCACATTAGATCCCAAATTGACCAACATGGAAGTGGGCGAGACACAAAACCAGAGACCATGGCACTCCGAAATCTCACAATTGTTGAATTATTATATTTTATCATGTGTGAGGACCTCGCATGAATAGAAATTCCTTGAAATAGCATTTTGTTGAGGGCTTGGTCACATACACAAAACTTGAGGGCATGTGACCACACTACATGACTTTGGAAGTGTCTTGGGACAACCTTTGGACACTTCTTTTGGGCTTTCACAATTCCATGGTCATGTCTCTTGGTTCGTGTGTGAAGTGGCCCTAAACCATGATATCCAATGCCAACTTCTAAATTCGATGACTTTTAGTCGATTGAGGCTATTCCTCATCCAATCCAAATACATTCATCAAACCTCACATAAATTCTTCATTTGTCCAAATACTACATACCCTAGTATATTAATAGAAATTAAATATCACCTATACTTTCCACCTATCCTACTTTAGATATAATATTGTATGGGTCCTTGTATCCAAGCTGTAGTAAGTCCAAAATTTGTATAATTTTTTCTCTATTAAATTAAAAATACCCTATATTTTTTCTCACGTGATTTAATAAAATTTTGACAATGACCTCTGAATGATAGGAGTGTAGTGTAGGACCAACTAGTTTCAAAGTCTTGTCAATCTGTGGCCTTGTGAAAATTTCCACTTCTCAAATCGGAAAATGCCCACATATTTCTTCGCAATATACACAGAAGATTATTCAGATTCATAACAATGTTATGTGGGACTGACATTATTCTACAGAATATTCCCCACATTCAAACTGAATGTGGGGAATATCCAAGAATATTTTGTGAAATATTTTCAGTCCTACAAAACACTGTTATGGATTTGAATAATGTTATGACAACATCATTTTTTTTTTTAAAAAAAAATTCTTCTTCCCGGGACTCCGGGAGGGTTGTTTGCATCTCTTGCAGTCACATTTGTAGAATAGTTGCCACCGTATTTTATTTTATTTTTCATTCTTGATGAAGTCCATTGACGGCCCTTTGTATAACCGACTCCGTTAAGAGTTGCGGATTCCAACACTAATGGTTCTTGCATTATAGATGTCCCTGTATAGATTCTTGTATTTTGAACGTAGAGAGAGTTTGAACACTGCAAGTGTGAACGGAGATATGCATGTGACATTAGGTTATATTCATGGTGATGAAGAAATCAAGCAGCTTCCTTAGACATTCATGATCGATAGTGTCAAGCATTTTTGTGAAGCCAGGTTTTGTAACCTCTCCAAGGGACTGGCGAAAAACGTAGGAACTATGTGCAATAAAATATAGAGTCTCATATATTAATTATGACTAAAATTCATCAAAGAATTTCATATAATATAGGTTGCTCTAGGTGTGTGAAACATGATCATATGTGATATAGCATTTGACATAATATCATAAAACTAACTGAGTGCTACAAATAAAACATCACAGACATAAAGGGCTAGATCTATGGAAAATCATATACTTTGCACTTCGATTATGAAGAATGGATGAATAATTGTTGATTTTATTATTTTAAAATTTTAACTTTTGGTGGTTGTTGTGAAGAATCGAGTAAGGACGAAACCACTTGTGAGATGTCTCGTAGGATTTCCAGGGGGTTAGGATGTGAGAAAATAAGGAGCTTTGCAAGGAGTGGGGTTTAGGACATCACACTGGACTCATCACTTGCATGTATGAACTTAAAGGGGTGAATGGCCCATGACAATGATGTTAAAGCCATGCATAACGAACATTTGATCTACAACGCCTAACATGTTTGGCGTTGGAGTTTGAAGGACCCCCATTTATGTGTAGTGAACGTATAGGTTGCCAGGAAGTAAGCTTGCTAAGGATGCTGATGACTATGAATGCAAGCCCAAAATTGTCATAGAATAAGTTGCGTTTATTACTAGTGTAGATAGGATATCAATTACAACACCAAAATAACTCTCTAGCTGGAACCAAATTATTATGAGAACAATTGTCGTATTGTTTTATGAAAAAAATAAAAAGGTTTGTAATTAAATTCTCTATCACCACCTATTATTTACACACTACATCCACCTCATAATTGTTTCTGAACCATTGGTCTTAATATCACCCAACAATGCACTGTTGTATAAATACACATTGTTACACATAATACATTGTATGAAAAACATTCAGTAAATGTGCTACCGTAGTACCATAGCAGGTTCGTCCTAAAATAATTCTAAAAATAAAAAACGTAAAAATTAGAAAATTCTGAAGACAAAAAAACGAAAATAGAATAAATTAGTTTTTGAAATATTTTGCTATTTCTAAGCTATTTAGGGTCATTTTTACTTATTTTTTGCTAAAAAACAAAAAATGAGAAATTCAGTTTTTGAGAGGCGAACCTTATTTTTTCAAAAAAATTAAATATTCGTTCGCCAGGTGGCGAACCTGCTATGGTGTTACGGTATTAACACACTTTCAATGAATAAGATCCATATCTAGAAACTAAGTAATGAAAGATGCATTATATACTCTCAAAATACATAATATCTCTCAAAATTCACTTGAAACAAGACGAGCTATCTCTCATTCCACATGGGAAGAAACCAAGAGTGTAGAAAGAAATGAAGAGAATTCATAAGCATTACTCAATGACAATCCGTCATCTTTGAAGCAAACCCTACACCATAAGCTCCCTCTCACACAACTACAAGACTCGACTTGGCAAGAATGTCAAGGCAAGGGAGCCGCCTCGCTTTGACCCCTCAAACCCAACTCTAAGTGCGTCCTATAGCAAGGGGGTGAGAACCTTCCGAAGGGTGGCAAGGTCCTACAAGACAAAAACACCTTCTAAACAACCATTTCAACTCGGATAACTACTCCGAAGGTTGTACTAACATAATGCTTAGTCTATAAACTAAGCAACAAGATTAATTAGCCTATAAATTAACTAACCAAGACATAGTTTGGTGGTCGACACCATGCCACGTGACAACACATTTCTTGTAAACATCAATAGTTGTGATTTTGGCAGGTTTCATTAACAAAAATATCGTAGATCCTTGTTTTTAGGAGACAAGACAATTTGGTAATAGTAATTCACGGCTGCCATAGAGCAAGTCATCGAAAGTAACTTCAAATTGACATGCAAATCTTTGATCGTGTTCGGCATTCATTAGTGCTTTAACATCTGGAAGTTGTGGCTACAAAACCGGCATCGATGCAACGTCTCATTGGAGACATTCTTAAATTGAGTCTCTTTGTAATGTCTTAATGCAAATATTGTACACTTCACCCAATTCCACTAATGGTAGTTCAAGTAATGTCCCAAAATAGGACAGTACTACGCTAGAAATCCACTAGTGTCTCATCTTCAAGCAGTCAAGACAATACTTTAAGTATTTCTTTGGTACTTGGGATTTTGGGATAATTATGTTCGGAAGACTATGGAGAAATAACCTTTTCATGTTAATCCACTTCAAACTATCCTACAGATACAAAGGTGCATAACATTATTCAGATCCATATCAGCGTTCTGTGGGACTGGCAGTATTATGCGGAATATTCCCTGATATTTCCCACATTCAGACTGAATGTGGGAAATATCAGGGAATATTCCGCAGAATACTGCCAGTCCCACAGAACACTGATATGGATCTGAATAATGTTATGTGGGAAGGTCCACTACAAGTTTTGTTTTCTAAGTTTGGGACTTCACCCATTACCTGGATTTATAAGAAAGAACCGATAGATCATAACATTAATCAGATCCATATCAGCGTTCTGTGGGATTGACATTATTCTGCGGAATATTCCTTGATATTTTAAACATTCAAACTGAATGTTGGAAATATCAAGGAATATTCCGCAGAATAATGTCAATCCCACAGAACGCTGATATGGATCTGATTAATGTTATGATGTCCTCTCAAGTATCGCAGTTGAATATCAAACGCTTTCAAAAGCAATACAAGAGGCCATCTAATTGATGGCACTGGCCAAGGATAATGGACTAGATGTGGACCTTTCAATTCTCATTAGTTTCGACAATGAAAGCTCCATTCATCTTGCCAGGAATGTGGTTTCCCAATTTTAATAAGACTAAGCATATCGTGGTCCGTTACTATTTCACAAAAGAATAGTTGGAAGTTGGAGAAATTTACTTACATCACAACTAGGGATTCAAGTTGAAGACCTTTACACCAAACCTTTGGGCAAGCCTTTATCTAATAGATTTAGGTATGGACATCAAATTATGAGCTCCTTTGAAACTTTGAGCTACCCCTATTTGGCAATATAGTAACTCATTCTCAAATTCTTCCAACATCTCCCTATTCATCCTCTCTCACACTTCACAAATCCCTCTAGGGTGAACTCAACATAGCCTGTACAATATTACGTGGAAGTGCAAAATGGTATTTAAGAAGGGTTTAATTTACAAAGTATACGTAAGGGATGGGTATTGTTCCACCTAGCATTATACAAATATATAATGTAGTATAAATCTTGAAGGAGAGGTAAATGTATCTTAAGCCCTTTCAAGGTTTTTCACACGAGGACTTCACTTTTCATCCAATATCTCATACCCCAAAAAGTTTGTATGTATTCAATATAAACAACCTTGATTGTTATATCACAAGGCTCTCCTGATAGACAACTTACACCAAGTTGATAGGTGCCTATACTTGCTACCAATGATTACCAAATTTTATTACATATTTTAACCTTGATCTCATATTCAAAATTGTCGAAGTGCATGTTTCAACATCCAAATGTATATATCTTTACCACCTACCACATATTTGAGGTCGTAATCAATATGGATTCCCAATAGCTACGAGATGTCCTACATTTACACTTGTGCACGGCCAAGGATTCACAACACTCAAGTGAAGTCATCTGGCAACAAAAACCAGATGAATCCATCAGGAAGGCTCAGATGAACCTTCAAGTGGGCATGTAAGAACCCTTTGTCCCCTCCTAGCTATTGTGAAGCATGTGCTCTTTTGTAGATAACAAATAGGTGGCAAGGGGCCATAATATGGCTTTGGATACTTAGCCAACTGCCACAACAACATATAGACGACCTCAATAATTATCAATTTTGTAGCTTTGAAAATGCAGCATTGTACATTTGAATTAGTCCAGAATTCACATATCCGTAAATTCAGACTTTCTATAATGGGATGCCCAGGAGATATGACACATAAGAAGCTAATGAATCAAAGGAGCAGAACGTCACAATCAGTTTTTGAAGAAATCTACAACCTGATAGGAACATGATCCCGCATCTAAAATACTCCATAATTGTAACAGCACTGCAAGGAAGTATCATGCTTGCAATCTGCAAATCTGCTCATAAGCATGCAGGGCAGTGACCAATTTACAAAAGCTTCACATCAAATTTCTCAATGTGTGGTCTGTTTGATATGACTAATGACACAAGATGGGGTCGTGAGTTACTTTTAACTAAAAAGAAAGTGTCACTACATGGATCAATATTTGCTCAACACAAAATGGATAGAGAGGTTGACATGGCTAGGAGCTTAAGTTGTTGGGGTCATTTCCGGCCAACAGAACTGAAATTGAGAGACCTCTACTAAATGCCTGGTTGAAAACTAGACGAGTCTGGAAAGTGGAAACAAAGGGAAACCATGAGAGGAAGGCAATAGGAATAAACACTATGGTTCCCATGAATGTATCGTAAAGTCGTGCTATACCACGTATTGATTTCCATAATCCCAATTGTTTCACCACCGGCTTGGCTGCAATGGCGATCTGTGGACATCCCAGAATGAGTTTTGAATTAGATGTTTCTGCACTTGGAAACTAAGTGGATTGAATAAAGTAATACCTACAATAAATGTCACTCAAAAAGTTTAAATCAATTTGCACTCAACATAGAATCATATGCTTCACATTCAGTCAAGTTAGTTTTATTTCTTATTAGGTGCACCACACAATATCTGAAGATTTTTCAACAAATGTGGCCAGTATAGAGACGCTTACAGAGAGAAGGCCCCAGCCTGTAGGGATCAGTGACAAGGCAGATGCAAAAATATCTCCGATGGTGAGTTTTGTCAACACCAAGGCCACAACTGCACCCGCAATGATACCCAAGAAGACTGCTGCTTGAACCAATCGTACTACCATTTGAAAATTGGCAAAGGACTTGTGATTTAAACTGAACACCTGCACATTACAAAAAACCATTTGTAGCAATTTAGCAATAAATCAGACTCTGGTAAAACTTGGGTCTGGCTGAAAGATACAAAAACGCCAAGAAAACCTTATAAATAGTGCTAAAAATCTGTCACCCACCTTGAATAAAAGAACCACGCCTACCAATACCAACCAGGAATACCCATAGACCTGTGTCAATCCATAAAAGGACACCACCCAAGAAACATGTTACCAAAAACTGCAAAATATGTAAACGCTTTGAAATTTCAGGTATAATACAGTAAAGTCAGCAGAGGAGTGTTGTAGGCGAGGGAACAAACACTACTCTACCAGGAGCTATCCAACAATAGAAGGAAATGAAATAATGTTACCTAGATTTTAAAAGAGCACAAATGAGAGAGTAAGCTAAATGTTGCACAGAGATGAGAGATTACTGACCCGAAAATTCTTGTCATGACCGGATACATTAAGAGCATACACAATACCATACTGGATAATAAAGAACCGCAAACTCAATACAATTTCCCAAAACCGGCCTCGGGTTGTTTGAATATGTTCGTGCTCCTCCACCCACCAGACTTCCCAGCTATTTTTTCCCTTATCTCCAATTCCTCCTTTATAAAATAACCAATTTGTCCAATCTTCAAAATCATTTACAGTCCTGTGTCGTAAATATAATTGAAATTGTCAGAACTGGATGGGTGCTCAATCACAACATGAATACTTTGACTGTACTGATGCACATCTCATATTGATGAAAATACAAACATTTAGCTGGCTATGAATTTCTATGACAAATTTGCAGGATACACATGTAATGTTTGAAGAGCTGAAATGGTTCAGGGCAAAGTAATATTAAATCTCGAATTATATTCTGAAGAAATGAACCATGAATGTCAAGTAGGTCAATGCAAGGCCCCTATGTCCTGGACCACCTCTCATGGCCAAATGAGAGTGGAAGCATACAACTTAGTCCCTTAACATAGTCTTTTTTTCCTAAGAATACAGATCTTTAAAAGGAATAACACTAAACATCTGTCTGTGGTAAAATAACGAGGAGATGAGCATTCTGTGAAAGCGTAATCAAGGAACAGGTATTATGTGTAGATAAATGAAGAGTTGATACTAGGAGCTCAAACCAGCATCTTCTATCGGCCTTAATTGTGAAATCAACCAAATCAACCAAGAAAAAGGTCAATTGGAAAGTGTGCTCACTTTTTCCAATCAAATCCTGAAGGATTAAAGATATATGGAGCATATAGCCATGAGATGGCTAGGAACCAAGCACTGAATGTCAGTAGAATATAGCTGATGGATGAACGACTATGGGATCCATAGGCCAGGTACACAATCAATAGCATTATGATCTCAAGTCTGCACACCAAGTCAAAACAAGCTCTTAAACACTAGTTTTGGAGATAAAGTATATCTCAAAGTATATAGAGGATTGAACTTGATTTCAACCATATGCACATACCAATACAAGAAAAAGGGAGCATACAAGGGTAGAGAACAATAATAGTTAATAGTTGGAATAGGTGGTTACGCTTTGACAAAATGGCTTCGAGAGTACAGCCGATAGTTCTCAGCAAACGAGATGTGCTCCACAACAAACCCTCTCCCAGTGCTTTTGTACTGCACAAGAAAATCAATGAATTTTCAGAATCCACAACTCAGTTGCAAAGCATGACTAAGAAGAATGACAGTGCATATTGCAAATCAAGTTCTGAAATCTTTGATAGCCCAGGGAGAGAAGACAACTTGGTCATAGATAACTGTTGGATTTGACAAATGCATAGTGTTTAACATTGACTAGAAATCAACAAAGAAAACCCCCACGATATGAACACCTAAATCCAGACCTCCATTTTGATCATTTCAAGAGCCAGAGGTCAGTGGGTGCCAAAAATGTTACCACATCATATCTCGTAACCACCAGATGTTATTGCATTAGTAACTGGCGCTCTATTCATCACCTCACTGGTGCACTTTATGGAATATTTAAGTCCCAAGTAAAGAGAATTGTTTGACATAATTTGCAGTCCGTCAGCCCCTAGACCTCTCTATATTAAGTAGAGCATTTCACAGGAAGATTTACCTTGGCACCTCCATGGAGGATAGTGCGGCCAAAGTAATGAGTGCGTGTTCCAAGTGAGAAGGTGAAGAACACCGAGCTCAATTGTAGCTGCATTGTGAAGAAACTGATCACCGCCTGGAACCACCAATATGTAAATATTGTGAGATGATTCCTTAAAAACTTCTCAATTGTTAGACAAGGCCTTATTATATTAATTTTACAATGTCCTGACTGGGGAGAAAAGGTAATATGATGTTGCACTAAGGATTTCTTCCTATGTTGTGTAATGCACACTCTGATACAAAGTAGGGTAACTATATTTGGTCCTTGGGCAGCTGCTGTTTCTTGCTTGGTCACAGAAGGAAACTGGGAAAAGACAATTGCACTTCAGTTGCTTAAGTAAATCCATAGAAACAACTCTTAGATGGAACAAGATAGTGAATTAGTTGGTCATTTGAATGAGCCTCACATGAAAAATTATCTCATTTCCAGCTGAAAGTGGAGATTTTCAAGTGGTTGATCTTAAACTATCAAATTCATGCCAAACACAAGCTACCACTATGCTTTCATAAGATAGTCAAACAACTTTCTCACCCGTAAGACTCCTTGCTCCAGAATAAAGTTGACAATCATGGGCACAGCAGTGAAAATTCCAATCTGCAGAAGAAACTGTGTGTCGAGAGCCGATTGCAATGCTGTATTGTCAGACAATCCATTCCTCTTCAAATCTGCATCTACACCTGATAATGCCTGACCACACAGTGAAAGCTCTGTCAGACTTGAGTCTCAAGCCCTTCATGATATTGAAGCCACTGGAAAAACCTCGACAATGTTCTCAACTACAAGGTCCAACTCCACAATCATTGCATGATGCATGCAGTGTCCTGCATGCTTTCAAGAAAACAAGGAAAGGTAATTGTTGTACATGGATATAATTAATTGCCTTCAACTGATCAAAGTTACTGAAGAATTTATGACTAGAACATGGATTGAACTTTCATTGAATTTCGTTGAAAAAGAGGGTGCAGTTTACACAAACATGGATAGAACTTTACTCAAGATGATAATATTTTCACATACCAGGTATACTTTTCCATAAAGGAATGCATAGACAGTTAGAACAGTCATCTGCATGACAGAGAACCTTTATCAGTATCGAATACATTTTTCAAAATATAAAATTAAACAAAATAAGTAATGATCTCCCACCTATCCCAATAGTAAAACCTGCACCTCTGACTATGAAACCATAGATTCTTGAAACTTTTTGAGCACTGATATAGTAGCTACAAAGAGGTTTGAAAGGATATACCATTGTGGTGAAATAATAACCAACAGTCGTGAAGAAAAATGAACACATTCGGAAGAAGTCAAAGAGTTGGCCCAACCGATAAATATCCCGACTGAGGGTTTGCTCTCCATTTCCAGAGGCAACCTTCCCTTCAAATGCCGCAATTTGATTCAATCCCACATCTCGACCCTTCCCGCACTGTTAGAACCCAACAAAGTCAGGAACAGTGCCTGTCATTACACAACCTAACCCTAGTATGACGAGCCCCGCGAGGCTGATCTTTGGTCAAACTTACAAGTTCCTTCAAGCTTGCAAATCTGCACCTTTAACATGGTCAATTAATAACAATCTGAGAGAATGGCCGTGACCTTTACCTGAATGTACTCATGGTGGGTAATGTTCCCCTGCCGTAAAGTGGAGTTGAATCCTGCAGAGAGGTGTTAGTATAGCTTAGTAGGCATTTGGAAAAAAAAGGAAAAGTGCACGAATCCTTCCCCACCTTCACTAAGGGTTACAAAGCCTGAGCAAAACATTTTTGGAACAAAAATGTACCTGCTTAGGCAAATGAAATTTACATTGCCTTCACATAAGGATTACTGGTAATAAATGTAAATACATTCTACGAACATAGCTTCTGGAGTGATATTAAGAAATGTATACTTGGCAATGGTAATCTAGGAACAGATCAAAACCTGCAAAAATGTCTTCACTAAGATTGATTTGCTTAGATGCTTTGCTGATGCCTCCTCTTGTTATGTGAAAAGTACGGTGGAAGACGTCAGGATGTCCATAGTGCATTCTCACCCTGACCACATTCAACAGTAGATATGAATCCAGGCACAAATTCTTACAATACCTTTACTACTGAATCTTCACTGTATACAGAAAACTCAGATTGCCAAGAGTTGTGACAATAGTTTGACTATTAAGACTTTACAAACTCAACTGTATTGAAAAGTACGCTACTGGATGATCCAGTTCTGTATTTTGGATGGATTGTAAATAGTAGATGAGAAATAGGTAGAGGTGTCAAGCCAAAGGGTACATCATGCATAACCTATAGATAAGAGAACATCGTTTTCAGCTGCTTGGCACTCAATACACAGAATCAGAAAAGGAAGACCACTAACTTCAGTGGCTTGGCAAGTACGCGCTGCCCAAGCGTGACAAAACTCCTCTCCTGCAGCGACATGAACCATGCTAACGAAGACACACTGCCACCACAAACACAGGAACAGAGCCATGATTGAACACAGAGTAACAAATGGCATCGTACAGAATACTGCCAGAAACCAGGGGAGACTGCAATTGATTGATTCAAAAGTGGATTCCAAAAGATTCACAAGGAGAACTCATGAACTCTGGACACAATATTTGTACCTGCCAGTGAATACATGCTCACGAACACCAAGAATGGTAGGGGGACGAAGTCCATGTTTCTTAGAGTCAAATTCTTCAAGAAGGTTTCGCATCTTGAATGCTTCCTCCAAGTAATGTTCCTACAGAAAGTCATAGATATAACAAACATATAGAAAATAACATCCACTTAAACACAAAAGACTGGTCAACATGTGTAGCAATTGGGCATATCATAAGCAAATAGTTGCTTCTTTCTGAATTTGATTATATCATTGCTTAAAATTAAGCAGCTGAAAGCCACCTATGACAATTTCAGATTTTGCTTGATCCTGATTTAGCAATACAACCATCAAAAACTGTTCAATGACAGCTTATTGGCTTTGAGGTCATATAAGGGCTCTAGTTTATGCTTAGCAGAGTCCTCAAAGTTGGGCTCCCTTCATCTGTGTCTGGTTAAAATTCACATTAGTCTCATGAATTCTGGATTCAACTCTCAGATTCTGTACTTGGTTATGGATCAGCAAGTTTGACATTGCTCTTGGGATAGAAATTTCTGCAAACCACAGAAGTTTTGACACGCTATTATGATGATAGCAACATTAGAGCAAAACGACATTGTGCCAGTTACAACAAACCTGGTTCATGTCAATAGTTTGAATGGCCTCTCCACGAGTAAACACAATCGCATGATTTTGATTCTCAGGCTTGCCCTCTCCCAAAATGACTTCCCCCGGCAACTTGATGGAATATATTTCCTGCAACCACATGCCCACCAAAGTTCAAAATTGATAAGCCTGGCACTTGAGATGGAGTATAGAACCGTCCAGACACAATTGACAGCTTAATAATTAGCACAGATAGTCATTGAATCTTATAAGATATAACACAATTGGAACACTGTAGATTAAGTAAAGGTTGATGTTCATAGTTAAGCATTGTGCACCAAGCAAATAGCTGGAAATCTTCCAAAATATGACAGTAACTTCCTCTCAAAGACGACAACGGGACTATAGGACTTGACTTAGCAAGCATTCACATAACCTCCAAGGCTGTGTGGATCAAGGTCTGCATGATGTAGCATCAGTTGATCAATAACCTCTTACATCTCAAAATACATCATCAGATGCGGCAGTACCTGGTCTTTTCCACTGAGATCAGCTTTAATAAGCTTTGAATAATACTCAGTTTCAGGTTTCCCATCCTTCAAAACCTGTTCTGTGTGGATGTAAGCTATCCTCAAAGAGTCATTCCTGTCATAGGAGAGCAAAACTTTATTGCACCATGCAGTATTCTTTGTAATGTGATAAGCAGGAATACTATGTTATGACTCACAACATGCCCCAACTTTGCTACCTACAGAACTTCAAACTAACCATATTTGATCTATAAACCCTAAATGGAGACAATGACACTACGTGAAGACGTCAGACGATGCTGCGAGGAAATGTTAGGGTTGAAAAGGATTCCCATTCCAAACCCATAGCTATTTGAGGTTGCAGGTAGAGGTTACAGGAAAACTCTATAGATAATAACAAATAAAATGTAGCACAGTTTCCAATGAAAATACATTGTTGCTACAGGAATACATGGCTAACAAAACATGTTTTCACTGGGTCACGAGACTAGAACAGGAAGGCCATCAATAGCAGTTGACGCACAACATGCTCTAATAGTTTCTATCTCAAAGACAAAACCACAATGCAAGATTTCAAGAATTTTCAGATACAAAGTGGGAAGAAAGTACTACTGTATCATCACTCACGTTTGCATAAGATAAGAGATATCTTCTGCTTTCTCTTTGGCTTGCTGTCCACCTCTTGCACCAGTCTTCTGTTCTCCATAGATTTGGGCACTAACAACATACACAAACTTTAGCTCTGCTTGAGCCCGTGCATTGAGGACTGTTGGCCCTCGTGTACTAGTGCTTGCAAGCTGAATGCCTTGTTCCAGATCTTCTGCTCAAAACAATCAACCAAGTATACATGAGTGTATTGCAGTGTTAGATTCTAGTGAAGTCAAAAAACCTTATACAGGCCCAGATCTTTCATTCATCCGAAAGGGATATCACCTTGTCAAATATTTACATGGCAATAGTAGTAATGAGTCTACTTTGGACTGGGTTGCTATCTTGCTCCCATATGACATTATTGGCAAGGACATAATGAAAGCTAACAAAGATAGGTCGTTTCAAAATAATCAGATGTAGCAGATCCCTGCAAAGATTCCCACCTGCCAGAGACGCCCCTTCTTGTTGCGCCTGCAACATTAGAGCACTTTTATAGTACATCATTCCCCGAACTGCACAACACCACAGGCACTAATTTGATGAGAATAATTCAGATAATTTATACTTAGATAGAAGAGGCAGAAGATACTAAAGAGAAAACTACTGAAGTAAAACATTTTAAGGATTAGGGCAATACAAAGGTAGCCCTAGAAGCTGATAAAAACTATAATATTTATATTAGTCATCACAATTATAATCTTCATATTTTTTACCTTTGGCCAGGACATATCTGTGTGTAACAGACCTTGAGGGTTCTAACCCATTAATTGCTTAGTCATTCATGTGTTACTTACAAACAGGTCTGGTGATTATGGTAGCATTGCTGATGGCACTGTCACTAATTATTACAGAAGATGATGTGCTTCCATCCCTCTGAAGACCAGAGATCACGACTGATTGAACAACATCCTTGTCAAATGAGTAGAATAAGTCATAATAAGGTGGGTATTCTTGTGTACACATGTCGGTTAAGCATCAAGTCTTTATACCCACCTGTTCGAGCAAGTGTTTGGCCTCGATAAGAAGCCCAAAGACGCAACTCCCTCAGAACTTTCTGGTCCTTTTCAGTAAACACTTTCAGCTTCTCATAGTCCCTACTTTTAAACTCTTTTGGAAAGGTTCTCTTCAGGAACTCGTGCCGCTCAATCTTATTAGGAAGTACCCTCTCAAGGAAATTATCCCACTCATCTGCAACACACAGAAAGGCGGACCTGAATAAGCCCTTAGAAACATTGAAATCCAAGAATACCCCAGCAGCCAAAGGAGAACAAAAGTTTCAATGCCTGAACCCACTAAGAACCCATATTTTGAGGTTCATGGAGTTGCAGCAAAACCCAAGGACAATAATCAAACATACATTGAGCTGTAAGAGATTTCCAGAAACCCATTAATAACAACTTGCATATTTTATGACAAGTTTGCAGATAAGTGTCAATGCATTGGCAAAAGTAATAAGTAGGATGTCGCCAACTTTGAACTCCCAATTATTCATGTTGTTTCACTGAAACCATACAAGGGAGACCAACCTGGAACGATGGTTCTCAGATAATACAACATAGTGATTCCATCATCATTCTCTTTGATCAACTGTTTCTGGCTGTACAAAACGTCCTCCTCAAAGTATGGTGTAAATACACTGCACAACATCAATACAGAACTCTTTAACTGTAGTACTTATTGTTTAGGATCGGATAAAATGATCAGAACTGTTCTTGAACTGATTGAGGTCTAAAACTGAAACGCATCCTAATTCCACATTGGCATTCATGAGGAGATCCTAAGGAGATTCCTGGAACCAAATCCATGTAGAGGTTAAAGTATTTCTATGTATTTTGTTCACTTTGATGTCACAAAAGAAATTCAACATGGCCACTTTGTAACTAACCTGAATGAGAACATTTCACGCACAGGCCGTGAATGGGGCATGGACATAAATAATGAGTTGCTGAAATATTCCAAGCGTCGTCTAGCTTCCAGATTTTTCGGTACATTTATCGCAGAGTCCTTGATTGTCAATAAAGAATTAAGTCTATCAACTTGTACTTTCTGCAAATGCAAAGACCCCAGTCAGCCACCACCTTGCTATACCAGAACTTCAATATCTCTTGGAGAAATATTCTGTCTTTAACAATGCAGAAATTAACACTGATTACCATCAGAATTTTAATATAAAATTCCTCTTATTTATTTCATCTCCTAATCCAGAAAAATATTCTCTGGATAAAACAGAGAAAACACATTTAGGAGCCTTTTGCCACACATAGGTAGTTTGCAGAAAGTTACCGAGTGGCCAGTGGGCCAAGTCAACTCATTAAATAGTCGCCCTTCCTGCTTCGCAGCTTGAAAAGTTGGATTGTTTTCATACTTAGCTCTGATGTATCACAATAGTAATAATCAGACAAAGTAAATTCTTGTCAACTCCAAGTTCAGAAACCTTAAAAAATGGTAGAGTACAAGGCCAAAGGACACTAAAAACTCCAGACTCGATTATACACCTAGAGACTAATTTCTAGAGGTAGTATCTCTTTTCATGATACATAGGACATACAAGAAACTAAGTACTAAATGAGAATTCTTGATTTCATTGAGGTGGCAGAATGTGGTTATTTCTTTCAACTCCTAAAGGCCTAAGAAACTCAACACGAATTGCTCTGTGATCATATCTTGTAAATCAAGTAGATGATCATCTATGTTAACCCCACAAAATTAAATAATGGTCATCAAGTTTGCTGTTGCATGCAATGGAATACCCATCAAAAGACCATATGATGAAACTATATCAACCTTACAAGCCCAGCTTATCAAGGGTGAAAGTGGGGATTCAATATACTACAAGATAAGTTGTCTGTTCAAATATTCTAAAAAGTCATATTTTTGTGAAAAACTCAAAAAAATTATTCCTTTGCATCAAACTCAATCACATAAATACTATCAAATTTTTATTTTCAAATTTCACCTAATATTATATCCAAAACTTCAAGGATTCAAATGTAATCCATTAGGTAATTGCAATTTATTCCGCTTCGAGCTCATGTGATACAATCCAAATGTTTCAACAAGCTCTCAAGATTCAGACTGATATCTAAATATTAAGATGAGAAGGGAGGCTGGCCTTCATCTAAGAGAAATTAAATGTCAACTTTGAAGCCAAAAAATAGATCAATTCAGTAAGCAACATTTCGCCAATCACTCCAAATGTCCCCATATCTTTCAATACCTACTTTACAGTTTTGTTTCCCTCCCATTTTGTGCAAATGAAGGATGAGCAACTGCAATCTGTATGGTTATTAATGTAGACCACACCAAATGTGAAAAGAACAGAACTTAACACATAGGACACAAAATTAGTGGGGAACACTTATTTTGGAAAAGACACTAACTTATGAATCTACTTATTTTCTGGCTGTGGTTGTATTAGTGCCAATAATATCACCCAGATATATACCATTGAATGATTGAATAGTCTTGTAGAAACTGACTTCAGCCACATTATATGCCAAATTTTAGTGACATACCATGTTTGTTTTAAAACCACCGAACTTCCACCAAGTCCAGAAGTACATCAAATCTCATACCTGATTGAGTGTTCGTATACAAAGTCTCGCATCACCACCTCATACAGATCAAACAGTGCTCTAGTTGCATTTGCTTTCATCTTTTCAACCTCTTCTGCTTTGCCCTTCTCATCAGTCCTCTTTATCTCTGATACCTACACATACCAAGAAACAGGCATATAGTAAAGCTGTGCTTTGAGAAAAGCAGATGCAAGAAAGTAAACCTGAACCAGTCCATTATTGCTTCTGTTTGATTTCAAATGGAAGGTAGAAATTCTCGACCAACACACATATTGACATGAGAAGCTTGCTTCTCTTCAATCATTCAAGGTGAAGTATGAAGACTAACCGAATTATGAACCAAGGTTCAGAAAATAGACATCTCCTAAACTGTTACAGCAAAGAAATTCCAAATATTTCAAGTGACAATAAAAGTTGATCCAAAGTTAACATGCTTACCAGAATTTGAGTGAGGTTTGTTGTTGCTTTCAACACACTTGCTACCTGGTTCAGATGGAAAGTCCCTGATAGCTCTCCAAATCCCATTTGGACATTGATATCATTATATATATCAGTCACCCTGTCCCAGCAAAGTTGTTCATACCACAGAACTAGCTAGTGAATATCGGCTGTGTTGCCAGAAAAATCAGACATGTGATTTAACCTTAAACTGCTCTACAGTCGCAAAAAAAACTCACAAACTGTAAGGAGAGCTTTTTTTAGTTCTCAAAAGATACCTTATTAATATGGCCAAGTGTGAAGAAAACTGGGGACAATGTACACTGGTGTCATAGATAATAGTGTTTGGTGTCTTCAAATTAGAAATTGATTTTGGAAAGAAACCAAATGAAACCAAAGGAAGGGAAGGCTTGTAAGATGAGTAACACACACCACTGAGAACCTTCAACATTCAATAGATCTAACAAAATGATTTTTAGGGAATCATATGCCTCCTGTACTGCATATTTCATATATGGGTCACGCCCTATCTTGTCCCATAGCTCATCTTGGGTAGCTTGCTTATTCCCCACTATGTCACAAGCAACATACACCTGCAACACATAACATTGCAAGCGTTATATATCATTCTTGTAGAATGCCTTAGCCATAGCCATTGCAGAATACAAACCTTGGCTTTAATTGATGGCTAGAAGAATGTCTCGAATCTAGACTTCACATGGCTTTAGAGATGAGAAGACCTTTGCAAATACAAACCTTGTTGGCCAACAAGAACAAAGGCCATTGGACCAATGCATAATGGGAATTTGTCGCAGCCATAATTTTGTTGTCAGGCATAAGTAGCCACTCTTCCTCTCTGCAAAACTTGCCACAAACTCATCAGCTTGAATTACTCAATGAAACCATAATACATACTCACACCTCCCAGTGAAATTATTTGATTTACCAGTAAAGCAGACTCCCAGAACAGGAAAGATAGCATCATAGTCTACCAAACTCAAGGTAATTACCAGAAGATTCCATATAGAAACCTCTAGTAAATGGTTTCTATACCATGGCAAATTCAACAGTATCTCCTTGGTATGTGTTATTAGACGTGAAGCAGTGAATATAATGAATCTGATGTAGATCCTCAAAGGATTTTTCATCCTTGTATTTGTAAACTCCACCTCAAAGTTGTGCACTCATATCCCAAAGCATGAAAGGCTTTAAAGTACACTAAATGAGAGACAAAGTTCCTTGCCTTTTATGGCAGTCTACACAATGACTGAGCTACACATGTATGATCAATTATTCTCATGATCTATTCAACACTAGATTTTGTCATAAAGAAGTCAAATGAACAATCTTCCAGATACATACCTTTTTTTGCTTTCCAACTTCAATAACACTTGTATATGAATTCTTCAATTTATATCCTAGACTGCTCTATGATAGACCTAAAATAGTCTAAAGAAAATGTTTTGAATGCCCTGTATTTGGAGTCCTGTAGATGTAGAACGCTTCATTTTGAAGTCTTTGGTTGTACATCATTCATTGAGCCTACAACGTTCACACCATACCCTAAATCTGACCACTACAAAGTCTCCATCTTTAGAGGGCAATTACCATTCAAAAAATTAACGGATGACACATCCCTCAAGAAAAGGTGCAATAAGAGGATGTCCTATCTTCAAGGCTCTGATTGTCATAGATCTATCTACAGAAGCTTGGCTTAGAAGGGTGGCTTTTTCCATCCTTTCAAAGTTCTCAAGACCAAGGACAGAATCCTTAGGGGACACAATGGTAACATTACCAGCTTTAACACCTATAACTCAAAGTCAGGCCTAATGTCAATGATAGGCTAGAACAACCAGAGAAGCACAGCAATAGGATTGCAGTTGTCCTGAAACACCTAGATTGCTAATTGGCTCAGATTACCTGTTATTTATGAGGTCCTCTTCACGGAAGGACTTGATAATGGCATTCCAAAAAGGAGCAAACTTAATGGCATCAACTTTTGACTCAGGAGCCTGCAGAGACCAATGAGACAAACATTTAGAATAGATGGTACAGAGGCACAAAATGCTTACGCATAGTCTGTCCAGGAAACAAATTATGGAGTTTATGACCAAAAAGAGACTCGTGAAACACCAAAAAGACTTGATACACATCAGATTAATTTAAATCAAAGTGCATGAGACCAAGTATTAACCATTAATTGAGGTTATGAGTTATGAGTTATAAGCAAATGTCCTGCACCTGACCACCAAGGGAATCACTCCTTGTCCTGCAAAACCAGGGGCAATGCTTCATGAGGTTGGATCACTCTCTGGAGCATAATCTCACAGGTTTCAAGAAAGTCCTCTTACTGAACTACCTACTACTTTAAAGCATGACATGGGTGCCATGAATATACATTTGGTAACTGCCAGAGCCTCTGGATGGTTGTAGACGCTTGACAAAAGCTGTTGGCAAGGAAGAGAACCGTGTCCTTAATGTGTCAAGAGACCGAATCTGCCACAAGTGCCAAATATGTAAGCCTAATCAGAAGATTGACATAACCAGAGAAAGATTGGCTTTTGCATATGCTACATAATTAAGTGGACTAATAACTCAGTTATAAGGATTCAGCTGCAACTTATAACAATGTAAAGAAAAGACAAACCAAGAGATTGTTCCAGCCAAAGCAAAAACTATCTGAAGTAATTGATAGTGAGCAAACCCTCCTCCGACCAAGTAAAGTCTTAGAGTGGATAAACAAGCTGTACCCACCTCACCAAGATGCATCACTGCTCCATCAAGGCCTCCAATAATTGCAGATGCTACAGTATACCATATTTGCAGATCCAGAAAGTAAATCTGTAAGGAAAATTCCACGTCAGCATACTGGATTATGAACCTTGGCATTGTATATTTGACCAAATCATGTGCTCCATCTTTCACCATTCACTGGCCTCTGTAATACAAGCTCACTAAAATATCTTTGAGAAGTCAAGTACCTACTTTAAAGAATTCCACCTTGGAAATAGTCCTTGTTCAAAGGCATAACTTTTAAGGTGTTCAGCCTCAAGTGTATGAATTAGGTGTTACTTGTAAACAACTATCTTTGGACACTGCACGTGCATGTTGAAATGCAATTAAACAAAATCAATAATTTGGAATTTCTGCATATGTCCACAATATTTTATTTTAAAAAATGGCTCAAATTGTTATGCAAGCCAACAAAAAACTAGATTATAAGCAAATCTTCTCAGGTGAACATAGCTTACCATGACCACAGGAGCCCATAAACACACCAGCGTAAGGGCATTATGATTACCTGATGCAAATGTCAAAACATCAATCAACAAAAGCCAGTGATCTACCCTCAGAAATGTGTCCCATCTAGAGTTACACCCTCATCCGGTGTTCTCCAACAAGTATGAGAGTACTGCCAAACACCACATACTATCTCATAACTAGTGCACTCATCCTACTTCCCTGTATGAATTGTGGTGGAATTAGATACTATGATTGTAATAAATGCAAGGAACATAATTAACTAACAAAAACGTGTCCAGGGCAAAATGGTTATAAGTCTGTTTGCCGATATATTTACAAAAGGAGAAGCTGAATAATAAAACTACATTTAGGTGGCATAGGACTCATATACAGCTTTCATATCTAATTTTCAAAAGCACAAACGAAATAAAGAAAGAAAACTTCCCAGAATACATACTCTTTGAAATAAGGTCCCTCCATTGATAATTGATGTTTTTGAGACCGATAATGATTCTTGTTGGTCCCACCATGGGTTGAATCTGTGATACCCCTCCAAAAGATAATAATTATTCCAATTTATCCCTAATGACAGTGCAAAAAACGTTGCATACAATCTGCTTCTTTCAAATTTGTGATGCCAAAACCACATAATCCTAAATCCTAAACATACCTGTAGAAAATAGCTGAAGGAGAACTTACACGCCCCAATGACAAGCCAGAATAAAGTGTACCTACGTGACAAGTATGTGGCAGCAAGGATGAAAGATCAGCACTGGTCAGCTCATGCAACAGACTCGCAGCTTGAAATTCAGATCAGAGAGCAATATACCTACGAGGTCTGTCTCATCTTCATGTAAAAGAGAGATTGTGATAAATGCAAGGATTTATACATTAAGATCACAATGACTAACCTAATTCATTGCAATGACCGCTGCACAACATCTTCATATTCCTTCCAATAATACCAAGAGGAAAAACTTAAAGTATTCTTCATACTTTAAAACCAGTCAAGTATGAAGAATCTTAACAAATCCAGTCCCCTTTATGATGGCAAAAGCAGGACCATCTCCATTGAGAACTTGGCACCAAAAGGGAGGTTGAATTGTCTTTAAAAATTACAAGGACTTTCAAGTGGGCATTTTCCTATGCAGATCTTCAGTCATTACCCTCACAGGGTTGAGTTGCTTACATTAAATAATCTGCAGTCCTCTCGTACATACCTCGTCCCACATAAGTTTGTTCCTAAGAATCAACAATCCAGGGCTGTTAGAACTGACTTCATATCCACATTACCTGGCTTGCAATTTTTAGCAAGTATGACTGTCATCCCACAGGTTCAGAAAAAGCCAGAACTTGCTTGTAATTTGATGCAATACCTGGTGCAACCATTGTAAGACTTGTACAAGGGAGAAGTCTGAGCACTTCTCTCCTTGTGTGCGGAACCACGGGATTCGTAAAAGTAATGCAAGGCAAAGTTGTAACCCACCATACATTCCCAAGACCCAGCAGTAGATATTATACCAGGTCTGAAATCCCAACCCACTGTCTTCTTCTTGAATGGTCTTTCTGCCACCAGAAACAAAACTCAGTAATTTCAGAGCATTCAGATGAGGAGTATAAGTCAGGCTGTAGTTGACCAACTCAGAGGGTACTTCGTTTTTGAGAATCCGGACTTCCAGCTAGAGCAGGACCAATGAAAGAAAACAGCAAAGTGTGTCTATTGAACGCTTACATGTATAAGATGACCATGACTGCTGAAAGTATAGCAAACCAGAAAAAGCGAATTAATGTTCTTAAAATAGTGCGGCCTCGAGTGCTTCTGTACGCCCCCCACATCAATATAACATCCAGAGCGGCTGCACCCAAACCAGTAACAATGCACAACCATTACACTCAACCACTAGCCTACTTGGTCAAACATGAAGATCCTGTGTACATCTAACCAGGTTCGATCTCCATACCACTCAATACAGAACTCCCATCTAAATTTTACAATCACAAACATATTGTATTTTCATGAACCTGGCTCAGAACCTCTTGTGTTGAAAACTGTACATCCTAACAAACGAAACATTGTCTGAATAGCAGCCTATCTCTGTCAAAGTTTATGTCCTATAAGTAGCTATTCATGTATAAGATCATTCTAATCATGCTTGGTGGTATAAACTACTTACACTGGATGAATTTCATAATGACAAAAGTAGGCCCAACACTAAGAATGTACTTCAAATTGGCACCAGTCAATTTTCTGTCGCAGAAAGCAAAGATTGCAAGGCCCTGCCAGCATGGAAGCAAAAGGTTAAAGGTGTGGCAGGTACATTCCACTTAGAAATTGGAAACTGCAAATCAGATGATAGGCAGAATCTGGAAACACCAAGCCAAATCTACATGAACAATAAAGTCTATAATCCAGCACTTGTACAGAAACGTCAAATCCCTGTCATGAACTATTCAACCCTAGGTAAGTGAAAAAGAAGGCGCTCCAAAGAGGTGACACAAAATGTGATTCATAAAATCACAATCAACTCAAGTCAACTGGCAATTTCTGGCATAACAAACTGATCACTATGAACTCTCTGAATAGCAACCTGAGGATTCCATGCAGAATCTAAGATTAAACCCAACCTCAGGAAATATTCTTGAAGCAGTGGGATATGGAACAAAAGGATCACTTCATATACTCGCAACCTCATCATTCACTTGTAAATTGCTCTCCAATATTTGGACATCCTTTAATTAAGAATTGGAATTTGAATCCGAAAACATCAGCTCACCTGAAGCATACAGACAAGAAGAATCCAAAGACGGTGGAAGCTATGGTAGAGATGAAAGCCTGTCCTGTGCTCCACAAAATTTGTTTTGCCCACTTTCTTCTCTCTTCTTTCGCCAGGCATCAAAGGAGATTCTTCTGGTCTTGGTTTAGGCTCCTATCAATCAGATTATATTCATGAGGCATCCATAACTTGAAATGAGCTTCTTGCCTAAACTACAGTACAAGTTTGACAATTATAGCATAATGTCCTTATTCCCTAAGTTGTACAAGTGGAACAAAAGCTCGGATCTCCATCTCCCAGCTGGCCTCACTTTTCCAAAATCCACCCTGACTCACCACTGAACTGTAAAAGTTGAGTTGAATGTACTTGGCATTGACATTGGATATGAAAAATGGGAAGCATCCCAGAATAGCATAGACAGCATAATGAAAAATGATGTCTCACTTTGCTCATAGTTCCCTCTATTCGATTTATGCTAGGTTTGGCCATTTATAAGACAACTGTGGGTGCATAGTATGCAAGATGCCAGAACTTACAAGTTTGTCAGCCTTTGTACGAAACACTTTCTTGGGCTTCACAAAGAATCCAGCCTCTAGCCTCCATGGCCAACCAATTTCAAAGCAAGATGGTGCCCTGGTCCCAGCAGGATTGCATCATGAACTATGAATCAATGCTTTGAACTTTTTATGCCACTCTATGATTTATTACTGGCAAACTGGTGTACTAGTCGAGTATAACTACCAGGTACTCTCTAGAATACTGATAATAGCTGCACACAGATGGACTTCAACGTTCATCTGTTGCCAGAACTCAACATTAAAGACCAAAGGAGCCTTGGTAGGACCAGTTGTTTCCTTCCAGTCAAACTACTTTCAATCCTAAAAGACCAGAATAGGATCAGACATAGAAGAATTGAGGTCGTTATCAGATTCAAATAAGTACCAGAAAAATTCATTAAAATCGTCATAATTGCGCCATGACGAATGTGGAGCTTTCCCACCTGCACAAATCTTTGCCTCCTGTGACCCACCAAGAGTATAATGGTAAGTACTTGTCAATCCATGCTTTAGTCAAGATCCATCCAAGGAGTTTGAGGTTCACAAGTTAGATGAGAAACCAGACTTTATTAGGAACACTTTCAAATTCATTACCAAAATAAACCAACAAGGATCGCTGCAGAACCTTACCGCACATAAAATCTTGTGGATAGGGGTGACAATCTTGTCCAAGAATGAATGTGGTGAATTAGCAAGAAATGTTTGTGACCTCTTAACTCGAGACATCTCAAGCAGTTCTTGCAATTCATGTGCCATCTGCACAACAGATCACAAGAGCCCTTCAACACTTTTAGTGAGATTGTACATCGGGACTCAGGCAATACCCAACAAACTTTGGACCAATTCTTTACAACCTGTAGACACACTTGATGCCAAATTACAATATTGAATCACTGTTGGATAAGAGCAGACCAGTTTTGTATTTAAAATTGGATTGTTGCACTGCACTATTGTCTCACAAAACAAATGTCTAAAGTGATATCAAGGTTTCCAGTTAATTAAATTGTTGGAGGTCGGCAGTGCTCATCTAAAAGACTGACTAGTCATTCCACAGGTAACAAGAAACAGCCCCTGAACAAATGAAAAGACTGGAAAGAAACCTAGTCCACAATAGGTTTTTTGAATCAGAAGCAAAATACAGGCCAATTTCCAGTCTTTAGATTGACAATCAACATGTACAGTGATATTGCTACAGACTTCTGCATTATTGAGAAACAAAATGTTATCCTCATTTGGACCTCATATTTCAAGACAGTTCCCAAAAAAAACAATGATTAAGAAATATGACTTACATGATGGAATATGTAGCAGAGGCACTCTGGCAAAAACCGCAAATTTGCTGCTTCGCCCCAGATGAGTATGTAAAGGGCTATCATGAAAAGACTGAACTGCATTGAGGACAGTCTTGAAGTGGTGCTGTAGAGTTGATATAATCCGATTAGCAATGTATGCTGCAAAATTCTCTAGATGCTATGATTATCAATCATCAAGAGCTTGACACAGAGCTAACCTCATCAATACACGTCCAACTTTCTTGAGTAGAATTTATTACTGAATGTCTATATTGCCATACTCGGTGCAAGAGTACCAACTTCAAGCAGGGACAATTGAGACTCATAAGCATATCTATGTTAGAATATAGATAGAGCCCTGTAGGCTTAAGTTTCCTCCAGAGTTAGGCTGTGGATTTCCAAAACTTTCCTTGAGATTTAAGGTGAGATGCTATCTGTCTCAATAAAGCCTCGTAAAGGTGGTCTCAAAATAAGGGAGAACTGCAATTATTTGTCTCCACATTTGCAAGTGAAGGCGGTTGACCATACCTAGTTTGATTTCTAAGCCAAACTGAATGATAAGCATACATACCGACTTTTAGCCATCGATTCCTGTCCTAAATACTTGCGCCATCGCTCATAATTATCCAGGAATGCAGCATGTACAGTGACAACAGCTTCATCTTGAAGCTGCAAAAATACATTCACCACAGGTCAGCACAACACACAATCAGTTGTACCACCTCTTTCAGGTCTGCAGCAGGGACCAATGCAAGTATGAACTGCCTATATCAGTACAAAACTTGAGGTCCCATATTTCCAGTGAAATCAACACAAGAGTATAGAGAACCGGTGCATCTCCGTACAAAAGTTAAATGATGGACTTTTCAACTTTTTAGTCAGTTAACTAAGAAATACCTTGGTCTCTGACTCAACAGCCTGACGTGACGTGGAGTCAGTAAATCGACGGGCCTGAGAGTTGGACAGGAGGAGAATCAGATGTTCTCGCTGATTTGCAACATTGGCAACCTGTTTTGGATAATCATAATCAACATACCACCTCCTTAGAATCACAATAAAAAACGGATGTCTTGGAGAATTGATGATTGACGCGACATGATGAGTGGGAGAAATTTCAAAACTAACAAGGAGCAAGGATAGACCGCATCTGAAGAGGAAGTTACAATACAAAAGGCAGATATGTGCAAATGCTAAGTAAGTCCTACAAGTGCGTTTGAAGTACTAGCTACTCCATATATTTTTCAGGTCCAACTTGCAACCTTTGAGTACTACTCTAATTTACGCTTAGAAAATAAAACATTGTGCAGCTTTCATGGAATTACAAACCTGAAATCCAAATGCATACTGCAAAAAATCTAAAATGTCAACAGCCCTGTCCTCGGGAAAGTTGTAGTCATCTGGAAATAGAGGTAGCTCAGATGTGTTGGTATTGTACTCAATTGCCCTTGTTGCAGCAGTCACCTATTCCCAGAAACAGCTGAGTATTACACCACTAATCTTAAGGCAACTTAAGTAAATCACGAAGAAGAGAAAGAACATCCCAAGGTAACACATATTGTCAATGCAAAAGTAAGCAATAGTTGAAACAAGTATACTGGATAAGAATTGACAGCTCTAGGTCCCAATTTCTTTCAAACTTTGTGTAAAGAATATGAAAATTGTGTAGTGTGAACTCCTACCTCTGGAATGTATTCAAAAGCATTAGCCACACCAGGGCTCTCAAGTGGAAGGATATTGTAGGGCTTGAATGCCCGAAGCTTATTTGCATCATCTTCCATCACCCTCTTTAACTGGAACATGCCAGAAATATTAGTACTTAAAAGTGTTTGTTGAGGATTGTACATGTGATCTTGTACTGTCCATAAACCCTTGGTAAGAAATCCCTTGGCAAGGTGAACAGTTTCCCCTTCAAAATCTAGTTACTTGAGCTCCCCCACCCCAACCCTACTGATGCTTGAACCCTGCCCAGTGCTTGTCTAAAGTCTAGTACACCATGGGTCGCTGGCAACTACACTAAACATAGATCTAGTATAAGCAGTGGCTACAGGTCAAAGTGTAGATGTGGAACTAACACTGAAGAAACATAAACTACTATTCAGGCATTCAAGTTTACAACACCTAGAGTTCAATCTGACAAATTTATACACCATTCTTATCCTCCAACAACATTGAAATCCACTGTGGACTCCAATGCATTAGTTGGCTAAATGAAATAAAGTACACTACCTCTCGGATCACCTCCACATCTGGAAACTCCCTCTTAAATGCATTGATAACCTCGTTGAGTATTTCTGCTGTTATGTACATCTTTCTTTTTGCCTCCGTCCGTTGCTCAGACCTGCGAAAGCCCAAAGCCAGCACTAATGTAAAAACAAAGAACCTCTGCTGACCTTAAGACAGGAGACTTTTCCACACCAACCACACAGAAATCAAGGGTCATAAAGACTGGCTTACACGATGGGGTCCTCATCATTTGTACCATTCTGTCCATGCACTCTGTCCTCATTCTCCAGATCGTCAAGGTTTTGCCTCTCCCTAAAGTCCCTATAAAATTCTTGAATGACATATATGTAATCTCTTCGATCAACTCTTTCTTCAATCAAATCTGCGCTCCTCTTTAGCAGCATCTTTTGCTGTACCAGGTCAAAAGTCCATGACAGTGTGAGACATACAACAGTATCAAATGACTGACACTTGCTCTTGCAACAAATGATACAAAATCAGGGTTTTCAGTTGCACCTTGATAACAGCTAGCAACCCTGTCTTGAACTGCAACACACCCGTGCCAGTACTTGCTGGATCCAGGTTTTGCGACAGTGAGTAAGCATATTCACACACTGACACAGATCACAAAAAAAGGAACCCATTAGATGCCTCATAATTCACGTGGATGCAGAGCATAATATTAAATTGATGTTGGTGAGTGATTTCTACTGTCCTACAAAGACAATTACCCTAACTATGATGCACTGGAGTAGAAACAGATCATACACCTTATTTCTCAGTGTAAATATATTCCCAGGACAAGTCCTTGGCAGATGACACACATCATCCTGAATCAGTGAATACTCCAGAAAGGCCATACGATTCCTCACATACTACTTGCAATCAATCATCTTCCCTCACATACTACTTGCAACCCCAAATTTGATAGGCAGTAATTCAATCTTGGATCTCTTCAAATATAGATCTAGAATTGGTAATGTGCTCATATTCGATAACATCAGCAATGCACTCTACATATTGTGCGACATAGTTCCTTCATTGTGCAGTTTCTTAATTCCATAATATACACAAAATGATGAGGAATCTTCAATGGCTACATGTGTTGGTCCACCAAATGCCCATATGTGCTCCAAACTGAAGTTCCTCCCTAAAATAAAGGACAAAATAAGCTTGCGTCTGAACTTCTCCCACATAAGCTTGAGAATCCAAATAGAGGGAATTACAAAGTCGGTCAAATTCTTTACTAAGCTATCAATGTCCGTGTTTCTTTCAGATTCCCACATCTTCAACAATTTTATCCCGAAGACTCCATGTTAAAAAGTATTGATGAGATACGTCATGTTCGGTGATAGAGTGGAGTAGCCACTGCTGCGAATGCCCTCACGAATATGCGATAGTGGTTGACAAGGCTCAAGAAGGATCGGACGCCTTCCATATTCCTGGGTGTGGTGAATTGCAGAACCGCCTCCACCTTCGCAAGGTCAAAAGTGATCCCCCTCTGCCGAGATGACATGTCCTAGATACACAAGCTCATCCACGCTAACTGCACTTACCAATACACTCTATGTGAGTTGAGGTGAAATTGCACTTACAAATAAGAGCAACTTGTGGATATTCTCGTTGAAATTCCTCAGCCATCTCTAGGATGGCGTCAATGTTGGTTCGCTGGAGCAAGGACTGCGGAACAGCGGCATCGGTAGCTGACGCCCCATTGCCACCAGCGTCCTCATGCTGCTTCAAAGCTCTCGCTTCAGCAGCCGAAATTGCCTGGCCAACTAGTTTCTCCCATCTAAACAGTACTCGCTTGGAAATCCTATTCGGTGGCCTTGACGAAGAGGCCATTGCTGGTGACTCCACACCTTCCTCACATCTGTCAACCTTGCTCTGATCACACAAAAACCCCGGACTTCAGAATTCACTTACATCAATTCTGGCACATATATACACATATCACACATCACATTGAGCACTGCAGCAGCCTAACCCTAAACCCCCAAACCTTTGTCAGGCTAAAAACTTGTCATTAACACACCATGATATCGCCTGTATACACACCATGGTACCAAGAAAATCTTTGATTAGAGATTTTTAAAAACCATTAAAATCCAACAAAAAGCGTCCACGTAGCGCAAAACCTCTTCCGCATTGCTCGACACTCAAGCACTGGACTCCCAAGTCGCCAATTTCAAAACTCGGACACCAGCATTGACAAGCACAAGTAGAAAAAATACCAAATACAGATAGGGTGCATTCTTCGGGCAACTCAGATATGCCATTGATGATTTTCAAGAGCTCAATGCCAGATCAAAAATGTCAAAGTTGACGAGGTAAAGTAGTTCGCTAATCTATTCCACGATAGATCGAGCTCATTCCAGAATTCAAGATATAAGAGATTTGTTCCAGCAATTGAGCTCAACCTCCTCAGCCAGAAAGAAAAAATAAAACTGATCAAACAATTAGAACCAAACACCTATGTATCTCATCCTCAAAAATCCAATGACATAATTTAGCCTACGTTACCGAGTAGTCCACGTTCCAAAATCAAAAATCGTGCCTCCTCCCAGACCACTGCGCACGTTCTTTATCTCAAAAGGACAAGCCAAATTAGCCTCCAAATCACCAACTTAGACTACCTCCGATCGAAAAGCAAGAAAAACCTTAACAAACCAGAAGCTGCACAGAAACGGAACCGGCGTAGGAACACACCAAAACTTCACAAAAACCTTCGATCAATTTCCCTCGAGGTTGAATATCTCACACTATCTACTTGTGCAGCCACGTTACATGAAAATGCAGACACACAACCTTGCAATCTTACAATCTTTCTGCTCGCACAGACAAGACACGCGTAGTAGGCAGTAACCACAATCGGAAGAAGAAGAAGAAGAAGAAGTCGGTGACAACTTTGTCGATGCTGGACAAACAGGTGCAATCTGGAGCAAATGGAGCGCAAATTTGTGGAGAAAAAAAGAGAGAGATCAGTAAGTTACCTGCGAGGTGCGCAAAGAGTTCGAGGAAAGCTGGAGTTGCGAAGCTGGTGCAAGCAAGGACTCAGCAAAGGTCGGATAACAGGAAAGCCCGCTCTCGCTATACCACTGCCAAGACCCCCTGCCGTGCCAAGACGGACCTAACGTGCACTGGGTACCAGGACAGGTCTTCCGGGGAGGGGGGTCTTGCGGCTCCCGGGGGGGGGGTCTTGGGACCCGCGGCACCTACCGACTCTTCTATATGCTGATCCCGCGTTGGATGACTTTGAACGGGCTCAATCGCAATATAGTAGAGGCGCCTATTCCCGATCAGGACCCACGGTAATCTATAGGGTACCGGAATTTCGATCAGATCGGAAGTAAGAGACACATGTCGTGGTTTTGAGTGTTAAAGAGAACAGGAATAAGAAGTTAAAATGAGTTGTTATGATAAACTCTAGACAATAATGATATGTCTAGGTCAATTTTTGGCTTCAAAAATTTTTAAATTTCAATATAAGGAATAAAATTACCAAAAGATATTTATAAACTTTCTTATTTTTATCTCCTTACATGGAAAATTTTGCACAACCTTATACTTCTCAAGATTTGGTGCAAAATTTCTTATGTGATTGGTTATGGGCACCTCTACTCTAAATAGGGATTTGCCTTCAATTTTGTTTCTACGGCGGGTTTATTGGCTCTGCCCAATGGGAAGAGACTAAAGACCAGTTTAGACTAGTGTTGGACCGGTGTATATGTTAGGGCCTGGTATAAGCATTGGTATCAAGTAGGGTATCGCAGACCATACCCAATTGGTATCAAAGGGGACAGTACACTAGCTCATACCTATGCATCGTGGGCAGGAGATATTTATGAACATACCAATACCAAGGAGGGGTTTAGAATGCAATACTAAGACCATTCTTGTGCACATGGTCACGTCATTTCTCCACAGTATTGTTCCTCACTTTCTTAGGGTTGCATTTGAAGGTTGTAGTTAAGCATATAGGGATGGAAGATATTGGCGGCCCACCTTGGTTTTGATGCAGAATGGGAAGTGATTTGCTGCATTAGTTGTCGAAGATTCAAGTTGTCACTGCCTTCATGGTGGTTGTTGAGGTTTGGCCCTAAACATGTATCACTTAGTTTAGTTTAAGATTTCATGTTATTTTTCCTTGGTTGATGGGTGTCATTTTTGTTTTCTAGTTGTGACCAACACATGTTAACAAGATCCTTGTGTTCATGGCTTGGAAGGTCGCATGAATAAGATGTGATTTGTTTGCAAATATTAGCTCTTAAAGACTATGGTTCCCCTTTTAAGGTTTCGTAGTTAGATTTCAGCAAATATGACAGCAATTTTGGTTTAATATGAATGGGAAGGACATGATTTACTAGGAGGAGAGCATTCCAACACAAAGCCAAGATCAATAGAAGACACACATAACACCATTGCGGATGTTGGAGTTACAATAGAAGAGTTGCAAGTTGTAGAGGAGTTGGCAGTTTGGTGTGTGCAACTCACTCATTTACAAAACAACCGCAGGTTTTGGATACCTTATCATAGAACCTCTTTAGTGTGGGCATTTTTCTTGTTGCATCTACAAGGAATAAAGGTTGATATAAAGGTACCACAAACAATGAGGTGTGTTTTGTGTCATCCAACATCATCCACTCCAACTGTGTCTGAAGGGTAGAGCTTCACTGTCTCACAACCTACTACTCGTTCCAAGAAAGGCATTGTAACAAACCTCCACAAATTTGCCACCAACTTTCGCAACAACAATTTTCAATCCAAAATGATGATTTGAAGAACTCTCTTTATTTTCCTTATAGCGTCTGATTACAATCATGGACCAAGTAAGTCTTGGTCTAAGCTCAACCACCCGACCATAGGAGAGATCCAAAAGAGATCCTCTCTCCTCCCCCGAGCTTTCTTATATACCAAGGCATTACTTTTACTTACTATTTTCATATATAGTAAAAATATTCTATTCATAGCTCTATCTTTTAGTTCTACTATGAATCTTTCATCTTTGGTTCTTTTAGAACCTTCTATCTTTGGTTCTTCTATAACCTTCTTCCTTCTTCCGGCTCAATCACATTCCTCCAGTTGGAACTGTTTAATTTCAGCTGGATTCATCCATCCATTCTTCAAGTTGGAACTGTCTAATTCCACTTGATTCATCCATCCTTTCTTCTAGTTGGAACTGTCTAATTCCAACTATATTCATCCATTCTTTCTTCAAGTTGGAACTGTCTAATTCCAACTTTATTCATCCATCCTTTCTTCTAGTTGGAACTGTCTAATTCCAACTAGATTCATCCATTCTTTCTTCTAGTTGGACTTGTCTAATTCCAACTAGATTCATCTATCATTTCTTCTAGTTGGAACTGTCTAATTCCAACTAGACTTATCTATCCATTGAGAGTTGTCTAGCTCCAATGGATATCATTTATCTTTTCAGATACGGAGTGGTCTAACTCTGGTGCATCTCATCGAGAGCTGTCTAACTCATATGCACATGGTCTCAATCTAGAATGGTCTAATTCCAATGCACTAAATGCGGAGTTGTCTAACTCCAGTGCATATGTTGTCAATTTGGAGTTGTCTAACTCCAATCCATCCATCTTCAACTGGGAGTTGTCTAGCTCCCGTCATCCTCTGCTTACAGACTGATACATGTAGTTAGAATATTCAATCATCCATCAATATTTCTAATTACATAACAGACATCCTTAATTACAACTCTGCACATGGATCTACCTCTATGATGAAACATGTGATGAATGACCACGCTGCTGATATGGAGAGATATAAGAAAATTGTGGCAGCCACTGATGTAGAGGGAGAAAAACAAAAATGCAAAAAAAGGAAACAGGTGAACCCTAGTGTCATACCTGAATACTATGGTAGTACTAGTCCTTACGGGAAGAAATGATGTAGCACAACAAAGGTTTTTGGAGGATCTCGTTCTTTATATTGCAAAATGATACATTGCATTGTCTGCAATGGAGAATCCATGGTTGCGGCGTTTGATGCTGCAACGCGATCCGAAGGTCAGGTTTTCCACATGAAAACAGTTGGTGAAGGAGATCATCCCATCTATGTTGCAAAAAACTATGGAATGTTTTGTGTTGCCGGCATTGGCAAATTGTGCAACAGTTGCAGTGACTTTTCAATCTATGGATGTCACGTACAAGAGTGGACACATTCTGTTTGGTTGTAAACTTCATAGATAGCGATTGGGAACCCCGACATATCACTGTAGGTATTTTTGAAGCATCGGATATTGCAGGAGCAGCTTTAACAATTATTGTGAAGAGGTTGCTTTCAAATTTCCACCTCACAAACAAAGTAATTTCGTATGAAAGATGAAGGTAGTAATTTAAGAACATTGGCATCAGCTTTAACATCGGTTGTCTCTTGCAAGCCTTTGGCTTTGTTGCAGCCCTACGCCCTGTCGTGCAATAATGCATTTTAAACCAATCTCGTGGGTATTGGCTTTTGAGCAATGCATTGTATGCAGCCTTCCATATAAGCATCCAACTACAAAATGAGTATAATTGGAGGATGCCTGCGGTGCCAACACTTCAATGTGGACAGATGGACTTGGAGCTGCAACTACTTTATGGCCACATGGCTTTTGAATCAATTGAAGTTATCAAATCATGTCTTGCATTTGCAGTTGATTTCACTCATGAGAAGGCATATAATATGTTGTCATTGATGTTAGACCCTATGTATAAGGGGTTGCAGGTGATTTTTGACTACGTTGGAACGTGAGAAGGCCATGCACATTGTGGCAGAATATGATCAACTTGTTTTGGTGCCTTTGCTTGTGAAGGTGTCACGGTTGCTGAATCTAAGCTTGGAGAATAACTTGGCACCCACATTGGAGGCTACAACTTATTCTCTTTTTGGGCACACGAGTTCTACAAAGGAGGCTAGTGAAGGCATGGTGAAATCGGAGCTCGTTTTGTTTCGGAAGCTTTTTGTACCTGCAGATAAAGACATTGCTCCACTTGCTTGGTGGAGGGATAATGCCCCTTGATTTCCGCACGTATCATTTTTTGCGAGGTAGATTTTAGCAATACTAGGTTCTCAGATCGAGACAGAATGAATTTTTAGTGTTGCTAGACTTTTGTGTGTCTTGCGTCATTGGAGGTCGGGCATCCAAAATTTAGATACACTCGTCATGATACTCAAAAATTGGCCCATAGATGCTAGAAATGAGTGCAACTCTTTTGCAAAATCCGATCTCGGTGAATTTTTTGTTGACGAAGCTGAATTAGTGGATGTTCATGAAGATGAATTACAAATAGCATGTCGCTTTGAGGAAGACCCTACTTGCTCAGATGACGAATTAAATGAGTATAATTAGTATAACGTCTAGTTCAAGATGTTGGATGGCCAAGATACATTTTTGCTTTTTTTTTAGACAAATGAAACATTTTATTTCATCGCCAACAAACCAAGATGCATTTTTTCACCACTTGTATTTGTATGTTCACATCTATAAACAAATTTTGATGAAGTTTCATTTGTTTTGGTGACATGGGCCAATATGTTTGTCTTGAACTTTTATTTCAACAACAATCGGAGCTTGAAAATTTTATTGAATTTCACCACGCATTGAAAAATAAGACTTAAAATCATAACATACCATTGGTTAACCTTGGATGTTATCAGCAAGGCACTTGAACTGGTATTTGATACCATTGCAGAGCCATAATTCTTGCATATTTAATATTATACCATGCTCTACATTTCATGACCCCCTAGTACCTTGACAAGGCCTAATAATGAGCTACAAAGTCATTGCATACTAGGACCCCACTAGTATCATAAAATAGTAATACCAGTCCAACAATGTTTTAGACTATAATGAAGAAGTGCATTGACCGGTCAAGAATTTCAACCCAAGACGAGGTTATTTGATATTCATATAAAAATAATAATATGGAATATATTATTATTCTTATCAAAGCATAAATAAAATGGGCTCAAGACACAAGGTATTTCTCCTAAGACTTCTTGAAGATTAATCCCAACCAACATCTTGAGTATCAAATCAAGAACAAAACTAACATAAAACAAAATAATTTGCATTGGCCACTGCTAGGGGGTCCTTGGGACCACCTCTTACAATGATCCCGCTCGCTTTTGGGTTGGTTTATCATTTGTTTGTTGGCTAAAAGCTCAAAAGCACGTTATCCAGTGAATTTGTTTTCACTTTTTATTGGGAGGTGAAATGTCTATTTTAGTGGTATGTTGTATTGCGTAGTTGGCTATGTGAGAAGATGATGAAATTGTAAACTTTGCGATCAGATGTGTTGTAGAATAAAATGGGCACTATTTTATAATGGCCATGGAGAATTACAAATGCGATAATTGTTTGAGTGGTTGGGAGAACTTTAGCTAAGTGAAAAATGCAAAATATTGCAATACCACTATTTAAACAAGAAAATGCATAAGTAAAAATACGAAATTGCATCCCACACAAATCTCGACAGAAAATAATTTAGGAGGAAAACACTTCTTTATTCAGAAAGTCATGCATTGCCAATTACAAAGTTCTAACAGTTCTTTGTATTTTGAACAATAATAAAGAAGTGGGGAAAACCCCCTAAATGTTGTATTATATGCTAATCAAACACCAAGTGCATATCGACCCCGCTTCGGCTTGGAAGCTCTCCAATTTGAAACGACCTCTTTGTATGGAAATGATGTCAATGTGTAGTGTTTTTGTGCGAACATTGTTGTAGCAAGAGGCAAATGTTCAGTTAAGCGGTTGCGGAGTTTGTTCTTCAAGAAAGAAACATTGGAAAATGTTCTTTCGTCTTCTATGCTCCCAAGGACCTACAAAATAGGATGCAATGAGACAAAGTCAGCAAGAAACCAACATGCATTCACAAACACGAAAACACAAAGGTGGAGAAATTTCAATGAAGCAACAAAATTAATAAAATAAAATAAAACCTTACCTGGATCATCGCAATTTCTGCAAGCTTAAAGAATTCAAGAAACATACCCTTCAAAGGGCTAGATTGCGCCAAAGCACGCCATAGTTTGGTTAAGGGGTGAACATGTAGGTCCACAACCCTCATTGCATGAGGAGAGTTGTTCACCATTGCTACGGCAAACCAATGGAACTGTTGATCAAGTGCCATCGCACTCAACACTGTTGGACTTGTTTCAAAAACATGAGGAGCACTAGAGATATCCCTGGGTTGACCATATGTTTGCTTCAAAGTGTTCATGTACCTTGTGATCTTGTCCTCATGTCCTGGCTCAAGCCAAAATTGAGGGTACACAATGGAGAGTGCATCCATTACCTCACTGGGGGGAAACCTACTTTCCAATTCCATCACCATCAGGGCTGCAGCATCTGCAAGCAAATAAACTAAGGCATCAGACCTATGCACATAGATGCAACTAGAATCAGAAGATGTCAAAACAAGGAACAAGAAAAAACAAAACAAAAAATAAACTCATACCTGCAACCTCCTCCTTCACCTCTGATATTGTTATATCAAATAAGTCTTTGGTTACAAAGCTCCTCATGTGAGTAATATGATCAATGCATGTCGCATTCAAGTGGGAGCCAGCTGAAGTGGACAAATGGGCCTCAAAAACCAAATGCTCAACACAATCATTCACGTCTGGATGCCACCTTAGGCGAATGTTCTCATGTGATACTTCACATTTTTTTTGAAGCATGAAAATGCATCTGAAATGAATGCATTCTCTGTGCAATATAAGTCATTTACATCTGAAATGCAAAGCCTCAATGCCCTTGTGAAATCACACACATAAACATTGGGGGACTGGGCAAAAACAACCAAGGCTTTCACAGCCTCTAGAAGAGGTACCACTGCAGCCAGGGTCAACAAACATTTGATGTCAACCATGAGTTCATAATTTACCTTGGCTACAAGGATTGCGGGTTTCACAAATTGATCAGAGTATATTTTTACCAAAACGGTGCGGTACTCTGACAAAACACACTTCAATGGACTCAACATTGAAATCCACCTCGTTTTTACATTTTGAAGAATTTTGTCACCTTTAGACTCAAGCAATTCAGCAAGTTTTTGGAGCTCCAAATGATGTTTTGGAGATTTACTGGAATACATGTGCAAGGTAACTAGTAAGGTTTTTATCCTAGCCACCATCTCCAGATCGGATAGACATTGCACTACAAGGTTGCTTCGATGTGCCACACAATGCATGCCTTACATGTATGGCGCATGAGAAACTTGCAGCTTGTTAGTGACCCCATTTATCTTCCCTTGTAAAACTGATGCACCATCTGCACCAAATGCCATGAACCGGTTTCTAATTTGATGTGGGGTCAGTCCACCTTCGATAGTTAGTGCAACAAGAACCATCTTAGTTATGTTGTCAGCACCCCCACCCTCCGTAACACGTTGTAAGCTCAAAAGCAATGGCACTCTCTCCCAATCTTGAATTATGTAAGCATGTATACTAATCCAAGATTGGTTGTCTACTGTTGTTACTTCATCACAAGTGACAAAGAAATAAGAGGTTGCACTTACTAATTATTTTGTCCTTGCTTGTACAACATTGAACAAACTTTCAGCCATTTCCCACCCCGACTCCTCAGTCCAATGCTTCAATGGCACCTGCACATACACTCAAGTACCATTACTAATGACAATGACATTGCAAAACAAAATGGTACATGCGATGAACGCAATGCAGAAGGAAAGGAAAGATTATGACCTTAGGGACACCAAGAAAATGCAACAACTCCTTCATAGGCGGGTACTTTGTCACAGGCCTTCCAAATTGCAACAAATGAAAGATGACTGCCATCTGCACTTCCTTGCGTTTTGGAGGAGCCCCTGCTGCAACTAGGGTCTAAATAATACCAATAGGCATCGCTGCAAATGACCTCTCAGCACGCTTGTGCACCGAATTGTGGTCCCAAAACCACTCACCTTTCTTGACCTTCAAAGAAGGCAAGTCAATGAGGGTTTTTTTCCATCCTTGATGTTTTTTTAGGTTGTCATCTTTTGCATCCAATATTTTGTCTCTGCCATTCACTTTAGAATAGATTACACATCGAATTCTATCAAATGTATCATGTCCTTCAGGGTCCTACTCAGACCAGGGGTATTTTGCTGCCTAGGTTTCTTGGAACCTGCACCAATCCCAATGAGACCAACACAATGGGAGGAAATCAAAATTTGGACATGGAGAACAAAAGCAAGAGAGGCAAAACAAGATTAAGAGAGAAATAAACACAATATTTATAATTAACCAAAAAATTAGCAAAGGTTTAAGGTTAACGTACCACGGGGGGGTCACTCCATTGTCAAGTTGAACACCACGTGCGGCCGAAAAAAATATACTTTTGGTAAGTTGCATCACCAAAATGGGTCAAAATTTTATTAATTTTTTTTCATGGGTAGATATACACGGTATCTATTACATAGTAAAAAATGGTAACCAAATTTGATGATATGGTTTTTTAATAAAACATACCGTTTCTAACTAGAATGACGCAGAATTGAACTAAAATAATTGCTACAAAAATGAAGATGACTAAAAATTTCAAAAAACTATACAAAAGATACTATCAATGATTATGTATATGTAGAAAAAATTTCATAATTTTTAAATTTATCTATTCCATGTAATATAGGGGTAGCAAACTTTGGCCGCACGTGGTGTTCAACTTTACATGGAGTGAACCCCCCGTGTAACGTACCTTCGTTTCGCACTTTTTTGTTTTTTGGATGGAGGTACGTAGGAGGTGGGTAGCAACACAGTGTTTGATTGCTCAGGGAGGCCATCACAATTCTTACTACCTCCACTCGAAGGCGCATCCACAGTGATTTGAGATCCACTGATGTCAAGGCAAACACCCTCACATAGAGCAGGAATAAGAGTTGGTGCAGAAGAGTGACATGCAGTACCCGATGATTTCGTTGCCAAAACCTCCTGCATTGCGGCAGTTGATAATTCTCCCCTAGGGGTGATCATCAACACCCTCTGCTTGAAGGGAGGACGCTTGGATCCGGAGTTGGACCCGACCACCATGTCCACAGGTTTAAGCTGTCTGACAACTTATTACAGAGGAGCTTAATACAGAGCAACATAACAATACTTAGCCAAAAAAATTCAAAAAAATTTTGAGAAAAAAATTTGTCGACCAAAAAAAACATTTTTTCACAGAAAAAAGAGGAGAGCAAGAGCATTCCAATGGTGTAATCAAACATTCATTTGCTTACCTCCACTAGAAGTTATAACCCCGCAAAGTTTAATCGAAGGTGTAGGAATGGGCGGGAACCCGCGGAGTATAAACCCCCCCCCGGTTGGAGAGCTCATTTGCGGAGCTCTCCACTCCCGTCTTCACTTCCTCCTAAGGAGAGAGCTCCGAAGAAGGAGGCAAAAACAAGGTGAGCCAGGTAAAGGCCGGAGGGAGGGCGAAACCCGAAAATTTCAGGGAAGGCCAATATCAAGAAATTCCAGGGAATGCCAAAATCAAGAAATTCCAGGGAAGGCCAAAATTTGGAAATTTCAGGGAAGGCCCAGATGGAGGCAGCCGGGATTTCTAAACAAGAACTACTCTAAGATCTACAGTATGTCTACTAACAACAACGGAAATCTACCCTAAACCAACACTGGATCGGAGGAACAAAACCCCACTATTATATACATTCATTGTCAAGACAACTAAAATGAAGACGAGGAAGACTAGCCAAGCTGCGGCAATATGCAGGACTGCGTACCTTAATCAAGATGTCGGGGGCAAGGAGCGGTGCATTTGCACTATGAAGGAGAAGATCGCCACGACCGCGAGAGCACATAACACAAGCATACAGTGCAAAACACAAAGCACAACATAATATACAAAATCTGAAGCACATACCTACTTCCCTTAATCCAAACCCAGTACCACCTCCATAAATTTGATGCCGCCACTCACAAATGCGCAACGCCCACTTCCTACACCAACACCCACCCTCATTAGTGAGTGCAACCTGCATATTGAACAAACCCTACACCATTGAATGTGGCTCCAACTTCCAACGCTTGAACACAACAACCATGCACAGCAACGTCTATCAGATCTGGAGGTTGGAGGCGGGGGCGACGTGAGAGGGCTCAGGGGAAGCGGGGGGGCGAAGGGTTCTAGGGGTCGGGAGGCTGGGAGGCGAAGGGGGCGGGAGGCCGGGGGGTGAATGGGTCCACGGGGGCGGGGGTGGGGTTTGAAGTGTGGGCAATTTAGGGCAGTTATGGGCGATTTAATTAAAGTTAGTTTTGGTTATTATAATAGGGATTTTCGTGCCGTCATTTGGGTTATAGCATTGAGTGCAAAGAATCGCCCAAAAATATTCACTGACGTTATCTCATGCTACCTACCTAATGCCCCCTTCCTACCCGACTTTAGCTAAGACCCCAAAGTATTTCCTAAAAACCGGGTAAAGCTCCCTCAGTTATAGCGGAGGCATCCGGCTATCCCAATGCACCTACAAGAACTTGCTCCGGAGATTTTCAAGTAGGTTTTAGTTAAGTAGCTTTCACACATGTTCATTGTTTTATCTACCAAGCAATAAATGTTGGGTAGTTTTTGTCCCATCCCCAAATGCCTTACTACTCACCTGTCTTACCATCGGTTTTTGTTAATGAAGTTCCTCGTGCCCTCATAGCTAAGACTAAAAAGCAACCAATCACAAGGGCGGGAGGCGACACTTTTAAAGGTCCTATATTCTTGCCTCATGTTTAGGTACCGATGGGAGGGTCGGCGCTTGAGGCTTAAAACCTCCACTTTTAGGCCATGCCACATCATTTGCCCCCTTCCCGCCTGACTTTAGCTAAGACTAAAAGTTGGTTCTAACTGTTATGATATTATCATCAATGGATGGGTATTTGTAGACCCAACTTCGTCATCAACGACGCTTAGTTGTCGAGGACGCCTAGTCGTCGAAGGCACCTCGTCATCAAGGACTCTAGCCGTCGTAGACGCCTCGTCATCAAGGACTCTAGCCGTCGTAGACGCCTCGTCATCGTAGAATGGCAACTCAGTGCCGATACGGTGGCCCATCGTCCTAAGAGGTGGTGATGATCAAAGACCATATATAGACACCAATGTTGAGAGAAGGATTAATCGAATTCTCGGTTTTGCTCTCTAGCTCTCAAAGAGTGTGCCGTCTTGCTTGCGTGATATGCCTCTCGCTTTGCTTTCATTTTATGCCCATTTTGTAACACTAACAACCCGGCCTTTACACCATCGACATTATCTAGTGCCGAGCCTAGTTGGCAAATGATGTGGCATGGCTCAAAAGTGGAGGTTTTAAGCCTCAAGCGCCGACCCTCCCATCGGTACCTAAACATGAGGCAAGAATATAGGACCTTTAAAAGTGTCGCCTCCCGCCCTTGTGATTGGTTGCTTTTTAGTCTTAGCTATGAGGGCACGAGGAGCTTCATTAACAAAAACCGATGGTAAGACAGGTGAGTAGTAAGGCATTTGGGGATGGGACAAAACTACCCAACATTTATTGCTTGGTAGATAAAACAATGAACATGTGTGAAAGCTACTTAACTAAAACCTACTTGAAAATCTCCGGAGCAAGTTCTTGTAGGTGCATTGGGATAGCCGGATGCCTCCGCTATAACCGAGGGAGCTTTACCTGGTTTTTAGGAAATACTTTGGGTCTTAGCTAAAGTCAGGTGGGAAGGGGGCATAAGTTATTCGAACACTTTATTCTTTAGAGTTATCCGTGAAAGGTTTGATGTAACTTTGAATCCGGGAGTGAATCGTGTGTATGTGAGGATAGCATCGACATTCCCATGTGCATCCGAGTTTCCGTACATATAGTTTAGGGTTTGATTGGATTTTCACGTCCTTCTCGCCTTGTGATATGTTGGTGGAGTTGTTGTTTGTGGGTGTAAGTTATTAGCGTTGCAGGTTGTTCGATTGCACAATAACCCGTAAAATACAAAACCCCCAACAATTATTATAATACCATTGGATTTGGTTCATGGTCTTTAAGTTTGACTGCTCGTGAGGATAAAAAGAGGAAGTGAAATAAAAAAAATATTTGGCAACGGTGATTAGATATACATGGTATGGATTTGAGTCTAGGCATAACATTATTCAAATCCATAACAATGTTCCGTGGGACTGATAGTATTATGCAAAATATTCCATCATTTAGGATGAATGTGGGGAATATTCCACATAATATTGTCAGTCCCACAGAACATTGCTATGGATATGAATAATGTTATGGGTACTTTCTATGAGCTCGAATCTTTATAGGATTCATTTCTAATTATATGTAGATTTTGATTGGAATAGTGCATATGAAAGCTATGATAGTTTTAGATGGGGTCATTTTCGTAACTTTTTGCTAAAAAAAACACGAAGTAATCCGAGTCTCCTTCATATGACATCTTGACCACCAAATAGAGCCTCTCGACCTTTAAGGGTTAATACATACTCCCTCCGTCCCAAAATGATTGTCTGTGTTCCTAACTTTGGCAAGATTAAGGTCCGCTAACCATTGACTGAGTAGTTATAAGTATGACTCTTAAAATAAAAAACAACTACTACTCTGAAACGCCCCCCGAAGTTGTGGTGTTGAAAGACTTCTTGATGATGAAAGCTTGGCGCAAAGATATTTGACTTGGAGCCTCAAATTTCTAGCCGGGCAGATAAACCGGACAATCATTTTGGGAGGAGGGAGTATTACACAAGGAGTCAAATTACACCTAAATTGACCTTAAGTTTTTTGCGTATAACTCAACATTCTTGAGATTCACCTCCAAATGCAAGACAACTATTCTAGATTTTTTCGTATAACTCTATTTGCATTTGGTAGTTGTCTCGGTTCTCCCATGCTCAAATAATTTAGCAAAAAGAAAGGATAATACAAGGGGTCCACATCATAACAAATTTAGCCTCAAAAGAAATCAAACTTAAAGTTTGGGTCTATATTTGGCCTTCCATAAGTATGATCCAAAACCAAGGAGTTCATTTGGAGTTCTTTAATATTGGATGTCAATGTAAACGCCCCCCCCCTTATATACATTGCAAATAAGTCAAGATGGAATGAGCATGTGATTTTCGTATAGGTATTTGGTCCCATCTTCTTGCCATTGACGACTCTATCTTCATCAAGTTTTGTGATGGGTTCCAATGAAGGTTCCTCGTTGACGAGTTTCATGGGTTTTCAAGTCATTTAATGTCATTGTTCAACCTCATAACATCGTGTTGAAGTTGTAGACGTGTTCTCTTTTCAATTTGAGGATGACACCTAGATATCCAAAATGGGTTAACATCTATCCCCCATTACTCTCAAATTCAAATGCGGGTCGGAAATCCTTTTCTATGATGTAATGCCTCTTCCTTCGATCAACCTTTGTGCAAGACACTCAAACAACTCAGTTGCATCTACTCCTTCTCGAGGAGTGGTCTTTTGTGGATTATCTAGCGCCAACGGAATGACCTCGTGTTTAATGATCAACAATGGCCCATTAAGAAAACACGTCAAGTCATTTGGGATACCTTGTAGGATTATGATAGGATTGAGTGAAAACATGCTCTCTCGGATTTGGAAAAGGCCCTGGTTGTGGCCTACCAAGATGTTCTTAACAAATCCGATTTGACATGGGGGGGTGTCAAAGGTCTTATTATGACCCATAGTAATTTAGTGGTCACATGGAAAGTTGGGGCCCAAATTCAAATGCGGGTATAGTTCACATAGGAAGATTGACACATGATAATGTGTGTGATTAAGAAAAGTGACCGATGATAATAAGAACCGCATCTCAGTTACCAATACGATTAGTGCATTTCATTCTTCTTTAACTTTTGTGGACCTCATTTTATAAACTTCGACTATAAACAATATGTAGGCCAATCTATAGACACAGAGTGCTCCTACTAGCGAAATCCAACATATCCATCAACATATTGTTAAGAAAGACGGCCCAAAATTGATAATATTTTAGGTCAAGGTGACAATGTTGTTTCAAATATAGACAAACACATGTTATCACATTGCTTAAACAAGTGTTATGAAATGAATCGTGGTGTTCCATTTGATCGTTTTGAGACCTTCACCATGCGGTCACCTCATACTTACTTTCTATCTCGGTCAAATGTCCCAAACCTCCTCAAAACATCTAACATTGTGACAGTGTCATGGGAAATTTTTGGGCATAATTGGTTGATATCCTAGTGTTTCCAAGTCCTACCGGTTACATGTTGACATCTTTCGGTTTTTCTTTATTAAACTAGATATATTCTATAAGTTATTCTAAAACGATTGGTATTGTTCATGAGGTACCGAACTTGTACCGGTATTTTCTCAAACTCAACCGGTTCATATGTGACTACACTAAATACTCCTATTAGTGTGGGTGGGAAATTAGTGTGGGCCACACTAATTTTCTAGTCAAGGTGGAATTAACGTGGGTCCAAGACCCCAAGTCTTCATGAAGACTTCTAACCAACACATTGAATATTAATTATAGGACATAAATAACACAAAATAAAATAATCATTGACATTAATATTTTAGATTAAAAATGAATGTGGTCCATGTTGATTTTCTACTAGAAAATTAGTGTGGGTCGAAAATTAACATGTCCCACGTTAATTCTCATTATGAGAATTAGCATGGACTCTACAAAACTAATGTGGCCCACACTAAACATGACTATTTACTGTAGCAATCCATTCTCCCCATTCGTCGATTGTGAACATAGTATATATATGAAGTTGCAAGGAAGTTGCATCTAATACTAACTAAGTTTTCTATCCATCGTGTGACTTGACAAACAAACAAATGGTGATGTGTATGCGGGGCACGGTTGTATGCGAAGTGGAGCATTATTCTCCTCGGTACTCTACAAGATAGCCAAAGACAAATCGGTAGAACTAAGCTTAGGATGAATACTTGGATGTGTTATTCATAAGGGCTATCCCCCCCCCAATTATTTATATATATATATATATATATATACACACATACATATTTGTGTGTGTGTGTGTGCACATTAAAAATACATGCACATGTAAATCTCCCAACAGTGGGAGCCAATGACCATGAGTTTGGTGCTATCATAAACCTCATAAAAGGAGCTTTCCCCTCAATGCATGGACTCAAATTGCTTGTCATTGCATACCATTTCACAATTCCTTGGTATGTTTCGTGAGACCATGTAACACATGAGCATAATTCTCCTTTGATTATGGATATCATCATTTATGGGGAGCACTCGGGTTGTGCACTTTGAATTTTCCGACAACAACTGTAAATCATTAAAGTTTTCAAAGCACATCCCTTATTTTTTGGAAAAAGACTATCACGTAGTTGCTTGGTAATGTTATGTGGTCACGTTGTTCACTTTATTTTTACTAGTATGTTTGGTCACAATTGTCAAAACACAAATATATGTATACATGTACAACCCTTCCATCTTCAATTGGAATATCATATAAATTTCTTCAGTTGCATCCGAATTAAAAATACAGATGGGATAAAATTACTTTGATTTCAATATTAGGGCCACTTCAGACACGAGCCAAGAGCCATGACCATGAAATTGTGAGAGCCCGAAAGAAAGTGTCCAAAGGCCGTCCCAACAGACCTCCAAAATCATGTAGTGTGGTCATGGATCCTCAAGTGTAGCGTGAAGCTATATGTGACATATTGGGAAACACTTCCAACAATTTGCTGCCTCCTTGTGCTTGAATTCATTAATGTCAAAATGCTTTCGGTGCGCAAAATTATCTGCAAGGTTAACACCATTGTATTGTGTGTGTTTATAGCAAAAATCATCAAAGGTATGTGTTATTTTGTTATTTTGTTTTTTAAAAATATATTATTGGGTTGCAGAGAGCATGCAATTGAGGTTATTTTCAATCACCACAAGGCATGGTATGCATACATAAGGTGCACTTTTGGAGATGTGATGGAATAAACACCCTCCACGTTAAATACTAAGTTATGTGAGTGTTATTCGATTTGTTTTTCATGTTCTCCAACTTATATTGATTAGATTTACAAAGCGTAACTTATCTTATAATAAAAAATTCTACAATGAAACATCGACAAAAGATGAATCGAAATCAAACCTTCCATAATTTAGTTATGCTTATAAAACGTGCGTGTTTGTTGATTCTTAACTGAACATACATATCCTCCCAATTGTGTTCACTATTAAGTGTGGAGTACTTAATAAAATTGAAAAAAAGCACCACAATACTAACATGTATCTTTATAGTGTTTGTTCTTTGATCCTCACCTACCCACACACCAATCGACTATTATTTAGGTGTCCAATTAAAGAAGGATAACTGAAATCTCACCCTCCGTGGAAAAACTAAACTGGTTAAACTTTGCCAACGGTTTGTGGTGGCTACAAATAGATCTCACTAGAGTGTAGATCTCGTCGCGCCCGTCAAAAAAGTATAGGATCCAGAATGACTATTTTAAGCCAGTTTACTTTTTCCACGGAGGGTGAGAAATAACACCCACATAGGACCTAGTGTAAGTTGCTCACAAGGTTACACTTGAACTATGTGGCAGGGGAATACTTTCCTCTTGCCATGACGTGGCCCTGACGTGGACCCCTGTTTTCCCCCCCCCCGTCTTTTGCTAAATCTCTTGGCATGGGGAGGAGGAGGGGTAGGACCCTCCATTAATCATTTCGAACCCTACCTTAGTGGAGAGCGCCGAAAACTATCATTCCCGATGCCTCAGTAAGAAATTACAGGGGTAAGGCGGGGGAGTTTCATTCCAAACCCTAGGCACGAATCATGTTGAGAGGGAGGGGGAGAGATAGAGAGCGCCAGGACATCGCGCTGCGTCCGGTGTAAACTCTACAACTTAGCAGTGTTTGTTTTTCCCGCGCATTTCCTTTTCCCTTACTGCAACCAGGGTTTCAAGTGTCGCCGAGAATGATTGATTGACATTTCGTTCCGTCCCTCTGCGTGCCAGACCTCTGGAGGCGATAGGTATACTGAATTCGGAGTTTGGTACCCGAATTTAGTGCATATGAACAGATAGTAGGCGATTTGTTTTAGCAAGAGAGTTTGCATCACAATGCCGTCCGTGGCGAATTCCGGGAGGATCGAGAGGCTTGAGATAGAGAATTTCAAGTCATACAAGGGTCATCAAGTAGTAGGCCCGTTTAAGAACTTCACGGCGATTATCGGGCCCAATGGAGCAGGCAAATCCAACCTTATGGATGCCATCAGCTTTGTCCTGGGAGTGCGGTCCATGCAGCTACGAGGTGCGCAGCTCAAGGACTTGCTGTATGCATTTGATGATAAAGAGAGAGAACAGAGAGGAAGAAAGGCCTTCGTTAAGCTTGTCTTCATCACTGCGAGCGGTGAAGAGCTTGAATTTGCGAGGACGATCACGAGTAGTGGTACCAGCGAGTACCGTATCAACAACAAAACTGTTACGTGGGACGTTTACAACAATACGATGAGAGGGCTTGGTATTCTTGTTAAGGCCCGCAACTTTCTTGTTTTCCAGGTTGATAATATTCGCAACCTTCCCCCTGTGTTTTGGTAATAAATGGTAATCTCTATTTTTTTAGTCGGGTTGAAACAGGCAAGGAGCCAGGTTATATAAACAAAGATGAAAATGATCACGTGTTCAGTTCTAAATGGCGTTAGGGTTCTTGGAACTATTTACTAAGCTCGTTTATAATTCTCAAAACCACAGCCGGACCTCAGATTGTCCAGAAAAATTGTTTCACGACAAGCCTGCCGACTCCTCTTTCCAAGATTAAGGTTAACTTGATATTTGGACAAGTTTATTGAGCAATATGCATTAGCCGGTTTGACATAGGCAAGCCAGATTCTCTAAGATAGATTAATTGTTTGCTCACATTTAAGAAAATGAAAATGATCACATTCTTAGTTCTAAGAGGTGGCAAGATTTTCTTGGAACTTTAAACTAAGCTCGTCATAAATTTCAACACACACAGCAGGCCTCAGATTGTCCAGAATAATTGTTTCATGACAAGCCAGCCGACTCCTCTTTGCAATATTTAGGTGAACTTTATATATTGACAAGTTTATTGAGCAATATGCATTTGTTTGAGAACTATTATTTGGTGTAGAACATCTGACCAATTTATATATTGTTGGAGTTCTTGCACAGGGGGATGTGGAATCCATTGCATCCAAGAATCCCAAAGAGCTCACAGCACTCTTTGAGCAAATCTCGGGCTCAGAAGAGCTGAAGAAAGACTACGAGGAGTTAGAAGTGCAGAAAGCACGGGCAGAGGAGAAGACAGCGTTCAATTATCAGAAGAGGAAAACAATGGCTGCTGAGAGGAAGCAGAAGAAAGAACAGAAAGAGGAGGCCGAGAAACATCTTCGACTTCAAGGAGAGCTCGTATGTCCCCCTCTTGACTTCAGATGACACACAGTGAATGCTATCTCACTATCTCTTTTTCTAGGCTAAAACAAAGGCTCTCCTCTTTACAAGAAAACTATTGTGGGCAATGTTCTTTTGTTCATTTGAACAAAAGATATAACAGACTTGCCATGTGAGAAACCTTCATTCTTGTAAATGAGAGATGTCTCAGAAAGGGTGCCACATCATTAAGAATCAAGCTAAAGTTTGGAAGCAGAAGAGGGAATCTAGCCTCCAGAGTAGGTATATTTCAATGGACGTTTCAACAGTTCTTAATAAGAGTTTGGCAGAGGTTGTTGACTCTGTTTTGAAAACATGGTCTTAGATTTCACTGTGGTTCTCTTGTCTGGAATTTATGCTGGAACAAGAAATGCCTCTTAAATGCACAAGGAGTTGGCATTCATGCAACCAATATCCGGTTTTTGCAGAAAGAACTGAAGACAGAATACTACCTTTGGCAACTCTTCAACATTGAGAAAGATGTGGAGCGCACTTTGGCAGAGCTTCAGGTGGACAGAGCTACTCTGGAGGAATTGAATAGTGAGCAAGAGCAACTAGAAACAGAAATCAAGACCAAGAAGAAGGAACAAGCGGTTTTCACTAAAGAAGCTCTTCTACTTGACAAGAAGATTGGCAAAAAGAAAGCGGAACTGGACAAGAAGGTTGGTCATATATCTGAGCCCACTGCCATGACTGGTCAGAGTTACTTGTGAAATTGGTGGTTATCTTTTTTTGGTAGAACTCTTCTGAACACAAATCACTTTCATATATTTGGTTTCTCTCTCTTAATGTCCACATAGACTTCCTCTAACTGTTTCTATAGCTAGTCATTATATTGGTAATTAAATGTGGGATAATTCACCATGCTTTTATGGTGTCTCAAGTACTGTAGCTTTCAAAACAGAGTACGGAAGAATGAATTTAAGGTTGTTGTTCTTTATTCACCACAACCTAGTTGATTTGGCTTTCATTACATTGTTATATCCTTGCAGTGGCTTTCAGGATTTGATATTAGTACCATTTTTCATCCTTTCTTCCATGACCTTTTTTTTTACACTATGTACTTCTCTTTGTATGGTCTTTCTGAAGTGATTTTGAAAATGCATATTATTTTTGTAAATTTATAATGGTTATTTAAAAAATCCCCTGGATCCTTATTATCTCTGTGTAGAGCCCTGAGTTGCTGAAGCTGAAAGAGGAAATCACTCGCATTTCCCAAAAGATCAAAAATTGTGAGAAGGACTTGGTGAAGAAAAAAGAAGATCAGTTGAGGCAGGGAAGTGAGATTGCAAGTCTGCAGGCCAGTCTGCAGGATGTCATGCATGCCATGGAAGAGCTCAATGAGCAAGATAATAGAAATACGGGAGGAAGGCTGCAGCTTGCAGAGAACCAGTTGAGGGAGTACCACCGAATGTAAGCACTCTGCATGCATACTTCTATTGGCTTGTGTCTCCATTCCTATGTCCTTGGTCAAGCTGTTAGGTGGAATTCTCTGTTGTAAAAATGGTCCTTTATGTGTGAACTTAGGCCATTTGGTGCTGGTAACATGTCTTTGCTGTGCATCTTGTTTGTTGAATATCTATGGACAGTCGAGAGACAGTACCATCATCTATAACTTACTAACGCTTATGTATTATGCACAGTAAAGATGAAGCTGGTACAAAAACTGCAAAATTGAGGCAAGAGAAAGAGCTTGTAGATCGACATCTACAAGCAGATGTTGAGGCGCTGAAGAATCTAGAGGAGAATCTCAGGCAACTAACAGACCGTGATGCACAACTTTCACAACAGGTACAGTAAAGGAAAAGTCATGTGAAGGTGGTAAGGTATGGATTGAATGTGTGGCATAAGCTGAGGATCTAAATGAAATATTGTGTACTCTCATCACTTTCTATCCCACTAAGGATGTGAATCAGATCTTAGGTTGTAAACTTTTTGTCATCAAATTAGCAAGGCTTGTCACCCACATTCTCTTCCCTTTTCCCTTCTTCCGAAGAGAGGGAATAAGTTCCTCATTCAAATTTGCACTTGGAAAAACCTAGTGCGTGAAGGCTTCATCCAATATTTACAGTATCTGTAATGTTGCTACAGGAAGAACAAACACATGCCCGTATGTCCAGGTTGACAGAGGCAACCTCTAAGAATGTAGAGGAGCTACGTGTAGTTCAAAAAGAACTTGCTGAAATGCAGGACAAACATCGCAAGTCCAGGTAATCTTTACCATATGTTTTACTGGTTGGCTATAACACCATTTTCCATTTTCTTGGGTGTTTATTATGTGGCATGGTGGGGGGCGTGAGGGGGTTCATTTTGATGTGCTTTGATATGATTCTATTCGACTGTTTCTTAACTAGAACATAATTTATTCTGATAATTTTCTGATTTGATATTGTTAGCAGGTTTTCCCCAGAGCTAGTGTGTTGAAGTGTATTTCTGTGAAATAATTTTGTGATGTATTAGTTCCTTGTGTAGTGTTAGGCGTAGGGATTCTGATTATAATTAGAGTGTATCCACATTGTTCTTAGCCTGGCTGGGAGGTCTAGGGAGGTGGGCATCAATAGAGATTGTTCAGTAAAAAAATCATTTCAGGAAAAGGTGCTTTCATACTTTATACAGGGAATTTTAGTCTTCTGCCTTCATTTGTCAACTTTTATTGAACCCATGTTGCGTGCTAATGCCATGTAGGACTCGTGGTGAGAGCTTGAAAGCCAAAATTGAAGAGATAGACAACCAGCTCCGGGAACTGAAAGCTGATAAGCGAGAGAACGAAAGGGATACTAAGGTTGCAGAAGCGGTTGCAAGTTTGAAGCGGTTGTTTCCTGGTGTTTATGGCCGTATGACAGATCTTTGTAGACCCACCCAAAAGAAATACAACTTGGCTGTCACTGTTGCTATGGGCAAATTTATGGATGCCGTGGTTGTGGAGGATGATAATACTGGAAAGGAGTGTATAAAGGTAAAGAAATCAGATTGCATAACTTCTGATTATATTCTTATCGGTTCGGTTGAATGTGGAATCATCTCTTGCTTCTATGTCATTTGGTGGTATTGCTCTAAGTGCTTTACTATTGGGGACCTATTAAATGCTTTTAAAGTTTTAATGTTTTGAAGGTAACTCTCACACCATATGGTGTATCAAGTTTCCATTTTAGAAGGAAACCTGCAGTGTGTCAGCATTATGACACTCTTTTTTTGTGTCCCTGGGCAGTATTTGAAGGAGCACCGACTGCAACCTCAGACTTTTATACCTTTGCAGTCAGTGCGAGTCAAACCTGTTCAGGAGAAGCTTCGTACACTTGGTGGCACAGCCAAACTTGTCTATGATGTGATACAATATCCTCATTGTTACCTTGACATTATAATCTTTTGCTGTATTAATGTTCTCAGTTTTTATGTTTCAATGTTGCTTATTGCAGCATTTCTGAAGCTCTTGTTATTGTTGGTCACATCTTGTGCTGAATTCTTGGGCACTAGTTGACATATTTTGTCATGTGTCTTCCATATTGTTGTCTGTGCACATGCTCTCTAGCCGTCTGGAGGCTGCACCTGCTAGACTCCTAGTCTCCTGCAAGAATATTCTTCAATGATGCCTGCTGACTTTTTCTGACTCAAATTCTGTTCAATAGAATATGCTATTATTAGTAACTTTATTCTTTTTTAGTCCATGGGTAGGTACTATTACTCTTGGAAAACAATTTATTCACCATGGTAGTCTTCCTTGACCTTGAGCACGTTTGATCCAGCTCTAGAAAGAGCCTTGCTTTATGCAGTGGGCAACACATTGGTTTGCGATCGCCTAGATGAGGCAAAGAGACTTGCCTGGGGTCATGAACGTCACAAAGGTTGGCTCATAGAATTTCAACCAACTTGTGTTGCTTTTGACTTGATTTCAATGGAAGATTAAGAAATTCATATTTCTGCCTTTCTTTCCATAATGTTGTTGCATTTGCATGGTAGTCAATCGCATTATTGAATTCTGTGAATGAATGATGTTGACCTGGATAGTACCTGTCAGGAGAGTGGTAGTAGTCTGTCCTGCCTTGCCTCACAGATTGGACTGGCCTCAATGTTAGGACAATGAGATGGCACTTGGTGCAAAGTCGAATAATTTGCAGCAACACTCAAGTTGAAAGTTCCTATGAACTTGTAGTATCAAAAACATTGTACCAGCTTGAGTGGTGCCACATCACCAACCAAGAATGTGCAAAGGCTGTTGTGTTTGTAAGTAGAAGACAGTGGATTCGGATCTGACAGTTCAATTTTGTGGGGCTGTGGCAGTTGTCACGCATGATGGAATCCTTCTTGCTAAGTCAGGGACAATGACAGGAGGTGTTAGTGGGGGCATGGAATCACGTTCTCAGAAATGGGATAATCAGGCAGTTGAAGGTAAGAATATTGTTAAGCCAATTTACATTAGAATATCATAATGATAGACAAAACCATTATGAACGTTACTTTACTTATCTGCTTGGCTAATTTTTGAAATGTGTAATTTCACTTTCTATTTTAGGTTGAAACACTTAGTTTCCTTAGTGGGTGGTATTGTTAAGGAACGATGCTGTTTTCAGTGCAAATGGTCTCCTATGGGGTTTCTATTTGCTCCACTTGATTTACGGGTACTGTTAATGCATGTTTCCACAGCTCTCAAGAAGAGTAAGGAACGTTTTGAGAATGAGATGTCAGAGCATGGTTCAGCTCGAGATATGCAAACCAGGGAAGCTGAGGCAACAGGTAGGATAAGTGGGCTGGAAAGAAAGATTCAGTATGCTGAGATTGAGAAGGTATGAGTAACTTTTCCCTTGGCATTCTGCTCATCAGATGCACTAGCTTCCTACTACCTGAACTTTCTTGATTATATCAACTACAGAAATTAAGTACAAAATTTGATGCAATGAGAGTCAAAATTGCAGAAGATGGCACTGTATTAATATTCAGTAATGTCTCTATTGTTACTGGAGCTGAAAAGGTAGTTTGCAGTTCTAACAGTTTGACACTATGATTATGTTAAGCTTATTTTGGAAGATGTCATGGATTGAAGTTAGCAAGACATGAGCTGCACATCTATATAGTTTACATCATTACTTCTTTTTCGACCCCTGTACAAAATAACTGTATGTTCTGCCTTACTGCTGCTAGTATCCTAAATTTTCAAAGTTGAGAAATTTGACTTTGTTATATTTGTCACAGTTCTCATTACCTTCTGTAAATGCCAGAAATCCATTGAGGACAAGCTTGCAAAACTTATCCAGGAGCGTTCAACCAACATGGCCCAAATACAGAGGCACATGCCTGACATAGCTCAGGTTTTATTCTGTGCTTTCTTCTTCTCTACACTTTATTACCAAGTTATGCTAGTCTAGTTTGGAGTACTTTGTCAAAGAGATGTGGATCAAGACTTTTAATTTTCTGGGCTTCCTGCAAAGGTGTTGGGAAATAGAATCCCTGCACGAGGACATTTGCTTTGATGCTGTTGAAGATCTATTTGCAGATTGCTAATGTGTTAAGAAGGAACAAGTCCATTTTTGCTAAGTATTGTACAAAGTCATTCCTTCTGTCCTTGTATCTGGGTATCAATTTGCCAGGTTTTCTGGAGTTTCTCATGTTCCTTGGTTACTCAATAATCTGCTTGTGCAGTTAAAGAATCAGATAGGTCAGAAGAGCAATGCAGTATTCACACTGGAAAGCTGCATCAATGAGATTGTAGATCGCATCTACCACGATTTTAGTGCATCGGTTGGTGTTGCCAACATTCGTGAATATGAAGAGAACCAGCTGCGAGCAGCCCAAGAGATGGCAGAGCGGAGAATGAGTCTTAGTAGCCAGATTTCAAAGCTCAAAAATCAGTAAGCTCTACAGTCTTCTCAATTGAGTAGTTAGCAACATTGGGAATGGATGACTGATTTTATTCTTGACTGAGACAACAACAGCCACCATTTTACAAGTCCTAAGGAATAATCATTCATGCACTTATTCATGCATTTACAAAGGAGCTCTGCCTCTTATAATACTTACAACCGAATATGCATAGGTCTTACAATTACATGTGTGTGGTCATGCAGGCTGGAGTATGAACAGAGGAAAGACTTTGATGGACCCATTAAGAAACTCACAGACACACTCGCGAACTTGAAAGAGGACTTGGTAAAAGTTCAGGGAAGGGAGACACAAGTGAAGGTTGAGATGGAGGAGTTCACTGAACAGCTGGAGAGATTTAGAGAGGAGTTGCAAGAACTCAGAGGTAAAGCTGAGGCCATTGAGGAGGAAATACAAGAGCTGAAAAAACGAGGAAGTGATGACACATCCAGGCTCGGAAATGTGAAGAGACAGATGACTGCTAAGGTCAGTTTGCAAATTTGTGACTGACTTGTTATTGAAAGTAGTGCCAGGAACGGACGACATAGTATTATTGTATTCTTTCTTGATCTGCATGATGGAGGTGAGGATCTTTATAGTCATTTTTGTAGTGACTGAAAAGTTGTGACCAGTAAGACTTATGTGAATTACTCAGTCTCATGATTTAACATCTATCCATACTTTTATATGTGAATCATCAAGGGAAAGTGAGTTGATACCCAATTCATAGTTTTAATCTTGGTTGTGCGTTTCAACCATCTTTCTTCACAAATGCGCTTTGGTCTTTGTGCATCACCTCTCCATTGTTGTAGACAAGTTTGAGGCAACTGGTAATTCCTTTCAGTCAATATCATGATTCCAATGTTCCACTCATCTAACTATTTTACTGGGAACGATTTTGTTGCATCAGGAAACCCATATTGAACAACTGAATGCAAGGAGAGCAGAGATCTGTGAAACCTGTGAGCTGGATCAGATCAAACTTCCTATGCAAGAAACTGACTCCATGGCCATCGATTCGGCTGGGTCATCTCAACAGATAATCTCATCATCATCCTCATTTGATTACTCCAAACTGAGCAAACCGCATCAGCAGGTTTGAACCGTTCCCCCTGTCAAACTCGCCACGAACAAGCAACGATCATCTAAAGTGGTGCATATACACATGTCCATCACTGCGCAAATATCTAACAACCAGGTGCTGATTTCTCATGCACAGGACTTGAGGCCGGCGGAGAAAGAGAAGCTGGAGATGGAGTTTAAGGGAAAGATGGAGTTTATCTCCTTGGAGGTTGAGAGAACAGCTCCGAATCTCAAGGCTCTTGATCAATATGAGAGCCTGCGTGAGAAGGAGAAGGAGTCGATTGAAGAGTTTGATGCTGCGAGGAAAGCTAGCAAGGAGATTGCTGACAAGTACAACGCCATCAAACAGCAGAGGTGAGTAAGATGGACGACGTCGATCCTCACATGCTACTCTCTCTAACCGCATTCTGTATACCTTGGTACTTCTGTGAAGTGGGTTCTGAAACCATCATATGCTCCACAACGTGCAGATATGAGAAGTTCATGGATGCATTCAACCACATCTCTGTGAATATCAATGCAATTTACAAGCAGCTCACGCAGAGCACTACCCACCCATTAGGAGGCACAGCGTACCTGAGCTTAGAAAGCGAGGATGAGCCGTATTTGAATGGCATCAAATACACAGCCATGCCCCCTACAAAACGGTTCCGAGATATGGAACAGCTCTCTGGTGGAGAGAAAACTGTGGCAGCCCTTGCTCTTCTGTTTGCCATCCACAGGTACTTCCAAACGCGATTTTCCACTAAGCTTACATGAAATTGGGAGAGATTGTGAGACCAGAAAAACCCCTAAAGGCCGAAGCAAAATGTTCTCAAAATTGCCTGAATCAGTTCAGTCCAATTTAGAAGCTTAGTAAAGAAATCCGGCACCTCTTATGGTAAGATCTGACCGTTTGGATGGTATCTTTGTGAAGTAAGGATTGTTCACACAAATTTTCAGCCATTCTCGTGTCCAAAATGAGACGTATATAATGTAAATGTGTACGCTGGTGTGGCTGTCCACCTCGGCCTTTAGGGTTTATATACTTGTTTGTTGGGTACCTATGTAAACTGGATTTTTTAGCACTCGTACCCCTCTCCCATGCCAAAAACATTCATGAAAAAGCCAAACAATTACATACAAGGGATCCACATCATAACAAAAGTGAAGTATACCCTGCCACTTGGCAAACGCAAGCATGTGATTGTACTAGTGCGAAAGAGAAGAGTGTCCTCTTCAAGAATGCAACCCTAAACTGTCTTTCATTTCTCAAGCATCTAAGGACTAACCTAAGGTAGATGGGTCTTAAATGGTTACTTTTCCTAGGATATCAAGCACTTGATTAGTACGAGATGATTAGCAAATCCAAATCAAAGACTCAGGTTTCCTCATTATTTTTGGAGCTTGTACAAGGATGTCATTGATTATTAAAGTGCAGATTCTCTTCTTGAATGATCATATAGGTTTTCCTCCATTTATGTGAAACCTGGATAAGTTAATAAATTTTGAGCACGGATCCAATCTCCCTTGAGCGTATGTCTTGTTGGTGTCCATTCTTAGATCCACACTCAACCACAAACCACTCAAATTCAGGCATCTGATGAAGACAATTATCCAAATCAGGCCCTGCATTTGGTGACTTGGGAGTTACTTGGGAATCATCAAGGGATTAATTTTACTTGGGAGTCGTTTATTCTGATGTCGGATGAAGTGGTGCTTCCTTTCCTCCCTGTGGTTGACTTGGTTTAATTCTTCTGTTCAGAGTTTTGTGGTGATATTGTAAAGATTCTTAGATGCAAACTAGGTTTCTGATGTTTGGCCACCTGCGTGTTGTTGTTGTGGTGGTTCTTCTACGTGCAGCTTCCGGCCGTCTCCCTTCTTCGTGCTGGATGAGGTGGATGCCGCCCTAGACAACTTGAACGTGGCGAAGGTGGCGGCGTACATCCGCTCGAAATCACGATCCGAGGTCAAAGATGGGGAGGGAACAGGGAAGGGGATGGGATTCCAGAGCGTGGTGATCTCTCTCAAGGACACCTTCTACGACAAGGCTGATGCGCTCATAGGAGTGTACCGAGATCAAAGGTAACATCGTCACCACAAACAGTTGTTGTGTCTAAGTCGATTTCTTTTCTTCCACTTTTGATCTCATCAACCAGCTCAAAACTCTCTTCCTCTGCACCATGCCACCCTTGTTATGACGGTTGAGGGTTCATACCACATGTTTAAATATTAAGTTCTGCAATCCGATTGCTATGTTGGCAGCTGTTCAAGAACGTTGACATTCGACCTTGGAAAATATGGTGGTCTTTGAGCTTGCATAGACTGGGAGGGGGAGGAGAGGAGGCCTCTCAAGCTCCCTTGCATTGTAAAGTACATCCTTTGCTGTTGTAAAAACATCTCTTGTGGACAATGACTATTTGTGTGATTCATATTCTTTGTAAGATAAGTGCGCCTAAAAGTGGACACTTCCAGCATTCCAGAAAACTTCCATGAGCACATTAGCAAATTCAAATGAGAGTTGAGCTTTCTATTTTTGGGATGAAAGTGGAATGTCTTATAAATTCTTGAAGTGGAGACTATAGAGTTTCTTAAATGGTTTTCTTTCAGATATGTACATCGTTCACCATTTAAGATCACAGACCACTTTAAATTTCTGGCACAATTGAAATTTCTCATTGTGCTCTTTTCAACATGTCGTTGTCAGTATGGATTCTGCAATAAAGATGGATTCTTTATAGATGAAGACGATGACTGTTTGAAGACGACGGTACTGAACTTTTTAATAGTATACAGTTCACACGAATACATAGGTTTCACTGACAATGGGAATTTCGCTAACTAGGGGAAAGGATTCACAGCTGCAACATAGGCATTGCTACTAAAATAATTTGCTGCGGTTTGAGACAAGACAAGACACAGCTGCTTGTCCAAGAAAATTTCACAATTGTGAGGAAAATCTCCCACGGTGAAGAGATGTGAACCATCGACCTTCTTCCAAGATCGTGGTTACCACCTCAAGTTATGCCCCCTTCCATATCTTCAAATATACAGAATATCACGCAGCAGCAAGGTGATCAAAAACCCAGACCTCACGAGACACACGAGGTGAGGTGCAAGCAGCGTGTCACTATCAAACTATCAACTCGTCTACCTACCCTTGAGATCTCTACCCTAGAAAATTTAAATAGAGTGCATTTGCAGTCCTCCAGTGAAGAACTTTTTGGCAGTGTCACAAATTAATCTCTGTTTACTGTTGTAGTCGTACCGTACCATTGGAGAGTGGCTTTCCTCTGTAGTAGTAGTCATCCACAACACCCGATGCTTCGTTCAATGCGCCTCTCAGATTCCTTGCCTCTCCACTGAATACCTGTGTTACAACAATGCAGATAAGGGCAGCATGTGTTTAGAGCATATTCTATGTGTTTCATGTATTCTAAGCATCCTAAGCACAAAACACTTGGAATTTGTTTAGAGCATATTCTATGTGTTTTGGCATATGTTTCAAGGATGCACGAGCATCTACAATAGTAAGGTGATTGTGAACTGAGTAGGTTACGTTCCCCGAAGTTATATAGGCTCGAGTAAATGAAAGGGTATATGAGCATTTGTTAAATTCACTAATGCAATGGAACTCACTAAGGCTAAGGGCTCCCGGCTCAGGGCTAAGGACCAACCGCCAGAGTGGACGCAATGACTTGCCTTGATTATCACCAAAAACCACAACAAGGGAGATTGTTTTAAACTCTTGGTAAAGCATTTTCTAAGATGTGTTATAGAATAGCATTTCTCCAGAATTTTCTTGAGAATTATCACAGACGGGAAGTTGTGAAGCACCATCAAAGAATCACGTTAAGTACAGAAAAATTAGCTTTGCTCCTTCCATAATGAATTACTGGAAGTACAAACTTTGAAGAAACATCGTAATCATAAATTTCATCGCTTTGATGAGGAGGAACCTGATAGGATTGGCTTAAATTAAAGGTACTATAGGATGGTGGAGAGTTGCAAGCATAGTTTGATTTTAGGTGATCACATTGCCAAAATTGTCTGTCGACATGTGAGCACTTCAGGAGGTGTAGAGGATACCTAACCATGATCAAGGTTTTGAAGGTGAAAGAAAGCTTCAACAGCTATTTCGTTGGGGAAAACATGCCGTAGAAAAACTTCAAATGCTCATATCAATAGCTAGTTCAATTTTCAATAGGCTTACCTTTGTTGACCTCATCTGCTCCGTGCTCTTCAGGGGAGTTCCTCGTGAAGCTTGCTCCTCCTGTCTCATTAGCAAGAGACACCACAATGAGCAAGTTTACTTCTATCTTTCTTGCAGAACTTGGACTGGAACTATATATCTGAAATATGGGCCTACTTTCATCATAACCGCAGATGATACTTATGCACCTCCCTACACTTGAGCAGAATGTTGCCTGTGTCAAAATTGATCACGGAATGGAGACATTTGCCAGTGTTTGTACCTCAGCTGCAGGGGACCCTCTCGACTCTGCTTCCATTTGTTCTGCGATGACACTTCTGCAGTGCATAAAGCTACTGTGAGAACTATTTTCAGGAGAACTGTATTGAAGACATGTTTCGATAAATCCATATCTGGCATAAGATGCCAGAGATACTGAGTAATATTACTAGGTAAGTAGTAATAGAACTTAGGAATCCCGAGTTTGGCCCCTAATTCACCAGGATAACATGGATCACCTTTCTGGCACAAGCACATAACCATTGTACCTGCTCTCATCCTCTGGCATGTGCTTGTTCATCAGTGTAGCCTGCGCAATCATAAACATGCAACTATTGTCATGTTTTCAGCTTTGCAACATCAATTGACTATGCATCAAAAACATGGATCACTTGTGCATAAATTGTGGAGCAACTAATTTCAACAGTTCAAGAGCATCTTCCCTGTCACGGTCAAATCCTGATACTGCATAACGTACCTGCTCAGATATGATACTACGTGCCTCTACAAGTTGGGCTTCAAGTGCTTGCTCTCGTTCACTGGCTTCTCTTCCCCCATTCAGTCCCTTCTGGTTGTCTTGCAGCTGCATCATGCGCTCCTGTTGAGAAAAAGTGTGTTAGCACCCAGGTGCTAAGAAAATCCTAGGACAATGATCTTAATAATATAAACATAACAGGATCTACTGCAGAAGTGTGCAAGGCATTCACTGGTAGAACAGAAGTGATCCCAATGGCTTAAACCCTGCAAATCCTACGTCCTCCAGTGTTGTTTATCAAAGAATTGTCATTGAAGTTACCGATATACAGAGATATGTAGCAGTGCTTGCCTTTATTGTTGACATTTTTGCCCGCAAACTTTGTTCAATCTGATCCCTGGCCATATGGAAGGGCAAGTCAAACACATCCTACACCATCCAAACAAGACAAATCGAGTGATGGGTAACATTATTTTCAGAGAATTTCTACCTCAAATTATCACTCATTGGAAAACAAAGATGTCTGGAGCAATATTCAGCAAAGCAATTTTCAGGCAAGTGGAGGGACAGATGTGCCCTTTACCGTGCGGCCTCCCAATGGAGTGGGTGGTGGTTCAAGCTCATGGGAACTCACACCAGTTCCTGGTCTCAATAAACCACTTGGGGTGTTCAAGAAGTCCCGCATGTCACTCTACAATGTACAAGTAGACAAACTCAGCAAATGTACCTTACAAATTCTTGACAAAACCACATTGACGCATTGGAGTCCATTCTATTCAGACTACTGGAAATTTGAAGAAAGCAACATAATAAAAAAAATTCAACTCAACCTCAGTTCAATGTAATAAACTCAGGCATACACATTCATGTCATACTTGCATAGATCGAAGCATTGCCCGCAAATCAGAATTTTCGGCAACAAGCTCCTGCTTTTTGGCCTCATATGCATCAACCTGCAAACAGAGGTTGTTTGTCATGGTCTTTCTCAGCCTCATTGTCAGAAACACCTGAGTTCGTCCTCACAATGGTCACAATCTTCTACCAGCCTCAAATTCAGTGGCAGCCCCTGGTTAGACAATCCACATTAAGCCCTATATTGTGCAAATTATGATGTCCAATCCTTCCAATTATGTTCTTACAGAGATCTCATAACTGTACTTTAGCACACATTTAGATGTGCAAATGGTCGTCTCTTCTGTTCCAGACCTTGAACCTCGTGTACATAGTACAACATAGACACAAACATAACTGAGGATCGATAAATGAAAGAAGTGCATTCCAGACACTAGACAAACAATTTTCCTCTGCATTTGCAGATATTGAATGGAGAGGTGAAGATGTGTGCTCATGAATGTCCCCATATCAATGTATTCAGAGGATGTGGTTTACACAATATTAGGAACATATTCTCTCAGCATCTCTGCAACCCTTGCAACCCAGACACTAACAAAAAAGGCACATGCATAGAAGGCACTTGTATTCTCTTCATTCATCAAAACGATTCCAGAGCAAGATATTCATTCCAACAACAATGAGATGGAGGACTTACAATCATCTTATAGAAATCACCATCTGCTTTCTTGCTATTCCAAGTACCCCGTTGCCTACCCTCCTTCTGGTTATAGATGAAATACAAGCTACAGTGAGATTGATACTCAATACAATTGATCAGCACATCAGTAGGAATATTCCACAATGAAGGTTATCAAGGATAGATTCTGCTATACATTTTTTTCTAATTGCTGGTAATGCATTGTCATAAATTGTTTTTTCAAATATATATCTCAAAAGAAAAAGTATTGCAATGAAGCGATTGTCACAAGAGAGAAACATGCCTGGAGTAGATTCATGATCTCGATACCAGTCTTGGATTCTTTTTTCTTTTCCATCAGAACTTGGTTTAATCGCTCCTGTACAATACAACAACCACGGAGCTCCAGTATGTCAAGAACTCAAGAAACGTTGGAATCCAGACCATCTTCATAGTAAGAGAGTCAAAGGCCTGCCATATCCTACATGCTGACCCTTCTATTCAACATTTTTTGGATTCATATGCAGCACAGGTGCTAGAACCTTATCTATGCACCCCATAAATCACAAGTACCTGGAGCTTAATATACTCTTTCTCTTTCTTCTTCAATTCGTGCATTTGCTGAATCTTCACTTGCTGCATTAAAACCAGAATATGAGAACAAGAAACGTTGTTACATAAAGTGATACAAATTACTGATTAGAATGACTAAATTGCCAACACTGAAACAGTACAAATTTTCAGTATTGAGAAGATTCTCACGAAACACACCTGAGTAGTGATCACCATCCTTTGAAACTCGTCCTTCTCAAATTGAAGTCTCTCAAGTTGAGCCCTATTGGCAGACGCTGCCTTTTGCTCCTATTGACATCATGACATAGAATTACACTGAGGGGACTTGGAAAGGATATGAAAAATAATGTTTAACCAAAATCATAGATTGTCTCAAATACAATGACTATAGTACTGTTGTGCATGAAAAGAGTGGGAAGTCTTGCACATCTTTGGTGCACATGCTTGAACATAACACAGCCCACCTTTGATCACCAAGAGCCAAGACTCAACTGGTATAATTCCAGTCTCATTCTTATTCCAGAACTAGAACATTGTTAGTTTGTCAAAATACCTTGCTTGTCAGTGCCTGCAGTTCACGTTCCTTGCTAGCTAATTGATCAGACAACCTCTCCACCTTGGCTTCAAGCCTTGACATATCAGACATCAATCTGCACCATGAGTGCAATGTTTGGTGAGTAGACTAATTCAGAACCTAGAACACTCCTAGAGAAGTGACACACAGGGAAACTGAACAAGGACAGTCCTGAAGGGACATTTGGAAATAGGACCTGAACACTAATTAGAAACTAACGACCACTTAAGGAATATTGTAACTGTACAAACTCTTGATTCACCTTTGCCTTGTCTCATTGGCTGTTTCCCGGTATTCAATATCCCGTTGTCGCTGCTGGATCATAGCATATATGCAATTACATGTTCGAACAATTGAAGCCTGCATAGACAGCACCAGCAATTATATTTTCAGATCACTGTAACCAAATTCAGAGCCTACTAACAGTACACAAGCATTCAATCCTTGTAAGGAATCACTTTTCTCGTAACCTCACTTACAGGTTCACTGGAGTAGAAATTCAAGCCCGAGGGGAAGCCAAATGTGACCAAGGACTGATTAAGGTACTTGATGCAGTGATCCAAGTTGTGGATGTCAGCAAATGCATCGTCCCTGCAGATTAAAACAATCCACATTCACCATTAAGAAAGAAACATGAAAACATGCTGGAATGCAAAGGTCTGACAAGAAAGGGATTGTAGAAACAACTTCCTATTGTCCTTCTCAGAGGTTAGACTTTGGAAAACTAAGTAAGGGTTAGACCTAACATGAAGAGCACCTATATAATGTTAACTCTAAAGACATAAAGTTGCAAAGACAAATACAGTTTTACATTTCTCTACACAACATTGCTTCTTCTAAGCAAAGATAAATACAGTAATACATTGCGCTTTGAACACTTCATCGAGTGCTGAGTGGTTCAAGAAATTCACAAACAATGGATTAACTCCTCCATTATCTGGAACTTAAAGTCCTCAACAAAACGAGATATAGAATTCCAATATTCTAAATGCTGTAGGGAACTTACCCAGAAGCATAGCTTGTCTCATAAGAACCCTGCAGTAAAGGAAGACAAAACATAAGCAAAGAATGGCAATAACACAAACAGACGTCCTTTGCCAACAAGGAACACTTCAATTGAGAGCTATATAATCAAACAGCCAATTTGGCCAATGAAATCAGAAAATCCCTCAAGTGCACATCAGAGTTGGGCGGGTGTACAGTGCCAAATGGGGAGCACTGCTTACAGGCTAAAGTTCTGTTACTCTCATACTAAGTTTCCTATACTTTCTTAACAGTGACTCTTCTACAATCCTAACTTGGTACTTCAGATTGAGACCCAAGCATTGTAGCAGAGAAGTTCAAGTTCTTGCAAACCATTATTGCTCATTTGGTGTGTTTCTCTTTACATAACCTTTGGGATACAGCACACAAAAATTTCAGAGCAGCCTATATCTTATGAAAAATGTGAAGCCATGATGGTTTGCAATTTTGAGTGTTTAAAAAGAATATTACCATGTATCCACCATCACCATCACTGATCCCCATGGTGCTACACAGTTGATCTACCAATTCTCACATACGCTACAGCTGATGAAGGTAGGCTGCATCCTTCAGCTCAAGTTGATCCCTGCCACCAAACTGCATGAGTCATGGTAAGTTAGCCAATTAAATCGAGCCGAGCCGACGACGACGGCATTTGAGCCAAAGCGTCGGCATGAGTCATGGTAAGTTAGCTAATCTCATTCTAACGCTTTGGTTCCACCCTACCAACGTCCACCATGTATCTTCGTCCGTCAAGTCATATCTGGAAGTTCGGAAGGAACCCGTCATTGCGATTTGTGATTTCGAATTTTGCTAATTGGATTCCGCGAACTAAGTACAATTACGCCTGCAATGACTTTCAGAAATATAATGAAGACTGGATTGAAGTAGTCATATACCCACGATGTTAATAGAATCATGATGCGCAGCAAGCACTATCATTGCCATTGTCTACAATGTAATTGAGATACGGATGGAAGCATTCGCGCACTTTACATCCGAGAGCCTACTAAGACCGGAAACGCTGTAAGCCAGAAGCAGTATGCTTTATGGCGAAGCAGGAGGCCAGCCACTATCATACACATTTTTTTGAGCGAAATCTTCCGACTTCCAATTTAGTTCGAGGTAACGGGAGAAGAATTACACTCTCATGTTCAGGTCACCTGTTATCGAAAATTGGGTTTTCTAATACGTCAGCAACATGAGAGTAGTTTGACAATTCCTGACGATCGGATTGCACGCAGATTATGTGGCATTTATACTCCTAATTTCAAAACGTCGTCTCAGATTATACATTCCAGTGACCGATCAACTCTGATGTCGCCCTAAATTTATTTGAGAGGTAGACTAGATCATCATGAGAGTTTCGAGTGATCGGAGAGGTACAGGGGAGAGAGAGAGAGAGAGAGAGGTCAAAAAGCTGAATCTCCAAGAGCAGCGTGATTTGCAGACAGGTTTCAGGAGCATGAGTAAAAAATGGATTGATTATGAGAAGACAATTGACAAGAACCGCATGACAAACTCCGAATGCTTTTCGTGCACGAGACCTCGAGACAATGATTGTCCCCTCCGCCTCCCGATGAATAAAGGAGGACAAACAATAATTCAAGCACTAAAACCTTTAAAGGTCACATCTGACGGCACGACGGTTGCATTCAACACAGAATAACCGCCCGTAGCAACCACGAAACCCGGCCACAACGCTGCTTAAAGATCTACACTACCCACGAAAAGGCGATGCCCTCCGCCAAGAGGGGGGAGGTTACCATTGCGCAACAATGAGTTTTCCAGCACAAAGAAAAATTATAAACGCCAGTCAGTCAGTCAGCCAGCCGCAATTCGTTGGAAGCAGCAGAACTCTACATGATCCTGCTATTTTCGAATGACCGATGGACCGGCAATTTGCGTCGAAGACGGAAGCTACTGCAGCGAGAAAGGCACAGAGGGCCGAGAGGAACAAGAGCAGGGTTGCTGGAAGCGGAGAAGAGAAGAAGGCACTGAAGGCTGCTTGGAGATCTACTATATCCAAGGTTATAAATCCGCGAAATGGCTGGCGATGCCCTCAGCAACACTGGGTGACCATTGCGCAACTATAAATTTTCCAGCACAAAGAAAAAGCATAAAATGCGAGACAGTCAACCAGGCGCGATTCGTTACAAGCCATACCTCGGCAAGAAAGAGCGCGCACGTGATGGTAAACTTGCGGAGGCCGATTGGAACGGCAATTTGCGTCGAAGACAGAAGCTACCGCAGCGAGGAATGAGAACAAGGTCGCTGGAAGCGCATAAGAGGTGAGGGCAATGAAGCCTGCTTGGAGATCTACTATTTCCAAGGTTATGAATCCGAGAAATGGCAATGCCCTCCATACCGCGGGGTGACCAGAGCGCAACGGCAAATTTTCCAACACAAAGAAAATTCATAAAAAACCAGCCAGTCAGCAAGCTGCGATTCGTTGCAAGCCGTACCTCGCCAAGAAGAGCGCGCACATGTTGATGATGTTGCTGCCGGGGGGGGGGAGAGATTGGAACGGCAATTTGCGTCGAAGACGGAAGCTACTGCGCCGGGGACGGTAACGACGGCCGATAGGTGCGAGAGCGGGGTCGTTGGAAGCGCATACGCGAGGGCAATGAAGGAGCGGGGAGTGGCGAAGCAGAGGCGGAGGATCGGAAACGGGGGATGGGAGAAGAGAAGCGAGCGAGGAAGCGAGCGAGGAAGCGACGGGAAGCTGCGATGATAGCCTAGCCTGCTTGAACACAAGCAATGAAGGAGGTCCGCCAAAGGGGCCGAGAGCCCAGGCCAGAGTGTGGTGACCGGTTCCCACTGGCCCGGTTTACCGCTGGGTACGGTAACCCGGTCACCAACGTTCCTTTCAAGTTCCGCTGCGGTTCAAAATCTCGCACAGGAAGAACCGGGGGTTGCCGTCAACCGCGGGCCGGGCCGGGCCGGGAACATGGGTCCCCCCTATTTCTTCAAATCAGCCTGAGATTATGCCCTCCACCTGAAGTTTTTTCTTAGGGCAAATCACACATTCAAGCACATCCATTTCAGTCAAATATGACCTATGGTCTAAGAATTTGTTTGTAAAGTTCTAAATGATGTACATAATCTCTTTTTGATGGAAATTACATCAGATAATGGTCATTGGATGAATGCAACCAAGAGGCATACATCAATTTCATGAGGAATATATTATGACCTCACTTGAAGTTGGTTATTATGAACCACACATTCAAGCACATCCACCTCATTCACAATATGGCATATAGCCTAACAATTCGTCATATAAATGTCATCAGGTGGATCCAAGCAAGAGGCATAATTTCCCCGGGGAACATATTATGACCTTGCCCAAAGTTTGGTTATTGTGAACCACACGTTCAAGCACATCCACCTCATTCACAATATGACATCTAGTCTAACAAATTACCAACAAAATTCTATATGGTGTGCATAATCTCTTCCTGATGGAATTCTTGTCAGATAATGGTCATTAGGTGGATCTAGTCGAGAGGCAAGTGAAATTCTCAAGGAGAACATATTATGACCACACCTGAAATTCATTATAGTGAACCACACTTTCAAGCACATCCACCGCATTCAAAATATGATGGGTGGTTCACCAATTTGTCTAAAAATTTCTAAATAATGTGCACATAATATTGTCCCCTTATAAATTTTGTTACATAATGGTCATTGGGTGGACTTGGCCAAGAGAGTCCCCATTCTAGAAATATTATAACATAGTTTGACACTTGTGTTGGGAACCAATGACAAAAGACCAAGGTTTGGGTTTATATCAAGTTCCAAGACCACAAATCTTAGGTCCAAGAAATCCTTCCAACCTTTGTTGGCTAAACCTACTTCGCCATGGTCACATGTATCTCCCTCAATGTCACCATTTTGTGTATATTCAAATGTTTCCATCATAGAACTTACGCGAAGAACTCCCATAAAACAAATACAAGTAGATTTTAAAACATTTATAATATTGGGATGATATCCAATGATAAGAATAATAAGAAAATCAAATTTTTATGAAAATCTCACAAATCATGTAACATGGGTATTAAAAAAACAATGGTAAGGTCAATTTGATCTATAATAATTAATATTGATATTGTTGGTAAAATAATATACTATGTAATGTAGTTGAGATCTTGAACATGTAGAGATTGCAAATGCAACAAGAAACTCAACTTTTAAGTAGTTTCCTATCAATAAAGTGTAGTAGAATATAGACTTCAAGAATTTTGGTTCATTAGTTGAGCTTATAAACAACTTAATCATTCTTAACATGGAATTTAGGTCTGACCAACAAAAAACATCCAACAGGCTCCTTATGTAACGATGAGTTAATGGACTTTACTTTTGGACTTAAAGGTGGGCTCCAGCTCGAAGTTTGTTTTGTTTTCTTGAGTAAGGGGCAATACCAAAATTTGGCAAGAAATTGCTGCCTCATTTGCGTAAACATTGGACTTGAATTGTATTATAGTTTTTGGGGTCCAAAATTTTGGTTCTTGGTCAATAAATTACTTGCATTTTGAAGGTTTTCCAGTTGTGGATCTTAATGGAAAACCCATCCAAAGGACAAATGTGTGATGTGAAATAAAATTAAAAAAATTATAGATATTGAGGTTTAAATAAGTAACATTATCAAATAAACAATACTTTTGTGGGTCACATTGCACTAAAACGTCTTCTTCAAACTATGTTGTCTATTGGTTAACGTAAGACCTCATTGTGTGTCCTCTTTGTTTACGTTGCAAGAGAATATTGTTCCATTGACTTTTGTTATATTTTCAACAAGGTGATTTCAAAATATATCTCCTTCAAACTACATCACTTTTTGGATTGAAAGGGGTTGAATGGCCATAGATTGATAGGTGTTTGTGTGGATCTTTTGTGTGCATCAACTACCTATTGAGACAATCCAAATATGATATGTCAACTACCAAGATTGAATAAAATTTTGCAGGCCAAGTGCTACCATTTTGTCGTAGAAGTTTGTGGTACACACAAATTGCAACAAACATTGTACAAAAGCGTATGTTGTTTGTAACTTATCCTACCTAGTTGAAAACCAAGATGGGCACAAGGAAAGAATCACAATGTTTTTTTTTACCTTCTCTTTGGTTTGCCAATAAATTCACATTCATGTAACAATCTTACCATCACCTTACCACATTGGTCGAAACCTATGTAATCACACAAGGAAATTGTCAAGAACAAGCTACTTTTCTTACACATTGAATGCCCTAGGACCAGTGCATTGCCTTGCACAGTACAACGATACCAAAACATTATATGTGATATAATACCATCACAACAAGCATATGTGAATCCCAAGAGTGCATCACATATATTTGTATACGATCAATTTGAGGATGAAAAGAGTGGGAGCTTAGAGCTCAATCCTACATTCTACTAAAGGAGTGCCTCCGACTTTTGTGTTGGAGTCCTAACATAGATTCAAGATTAAACTTCATTCAACTCTTTTTTGGGGATTCCAAGAGCTTCATATCGAGGTCCAAGAGGATGACACCACAATCCCCCCCCCTTTCACGTACTAGAACACACACATATATTATAGGAACATTTGCAATTACATGGTGTTGGTGGTGGCATGCATTTACGACAAATGCCAATTGGTTTGAGATTTGCAAGTATCATGACCTTTACCGGCTACCATTGCAAACTTTGGGTTTAGGTGTTTTCACCAAGAAATTCACATTGAGTATTTACAAATACTCCACTTTAATAAGGTGTGATTGTTTTTTGTGTATTGCAAACTTAGGGCCACTTCACACACGAGACTGAGAGCCCATGATCATTACGCTTCAAGCACTCTCATTGGTGGAAAAGGCGGAGCCGCTCCAAGTTCGCTTCACACTACGCTTGAGGGACCAACGGAGTATGTGAATGCAAGATGGATGGAAAGTCCACATGGATTCCTACATGGCATCAAATGGATCACGTTTCATGGTCACTTGGACTATTTTTCAAAAACCACCTCTTGGAGGTAGGCCTAACACAAAACCGGGAGACCATGGCACTTCGAACACTCACAACCGTTGATTTCTCCTATTTTATCATGTGCGAGGACCCGCATGAATAGAAATTCATTGAAATAGCATTTGGTTGAGGGCGCGGTCACATATGGCTTCACACTACACTCGAGGGTTTGTGACCACACGACATGATTTTGGGGTTGTGTTGGGACGGCCTTCGGACACTTTCTTTTGAGCTCTCACAATTTCATGGTCACGGCTCTTGGCTCGTGTGTGAAGTGGCCCTTACACTATTGTTGTATGACTCCTAAAACTAAAATAGAATCGGCGAGCGGCATACCGAAGACCGCACATTATCATTTTTAAAACCATATGGATCTTTTTGAATGGACTAGCTTTCACAAATTCATATATGCCAACTTCCAACCCATTTTCCATTGTCATCCTTGTAGCGGGTCTTCCTACCTTTTCAGAGTCAACCGGTGTTTAATTAAGTAGTTTCTATCCAAATTGCGGCACTTGCCCAATAAGCCCAAAGATTTTCCATATCTGTGGGCCTACTTGGGACCGAGATTTTTCATGGAATCCAATTAATTTACATGTGTGTGTGCCCACTTTATGGCACTTGATTCAAGATCATTGAAGACTCCGTCTTTGATTATTATGGTATGGGCATAAGTTGGGTGTGCAATAGTGTTCACTATAAATGGGCATTTAGATACTATTAGTATATTTCATTGCGGGGATTGTTAAATCGACCACATAGATGCGTCACACAGTCACATGATCTGTCAAATTTTGATTTTTCATTGCACACGTGAAGAGGAGCAAGGCATCAGCATTGTGTCAGAACTAACAAACTTGGTCAACTTGGGATGGCAAGTCATAGCCTGTAGCATGTAGGTGACCATCTTTGTGGTCGTTTTAACCGGTGTATGGTTGATTTAACAATGCCCTTAATCAATATACTAATGTAATTAAAAATCCATGTAAAATAATAGTACATCAGTTGCAATACTCATGATTTTTTTTCTGTTTATATTCTCACACATGTTCCTATCAAAGTACGTTAGAAAGATATCAAAAAAATCCCTCAGTTGACTCTCAAACTCACTACAACAAATTTCACACACAATACCAAGCAAATAAGAACAAGAACATACAAACTTTCACTTATGTAAGTTAATAATCATACTCTAGCGCTCTATTGCAAAACTACACATGGAGAAATAATGATTTGAAGAGAAACTATAAACATTAACTCAATTTTGTAACCTACATCTACCTATAGATCAATAATTTGTCCACCCTCCTTTAGAAGCTAAAACAACTTGGATACGATTGGGCATGCTATGATAGAACTTTTAACACTCCTCACGAGTAATGGAATGGAAGGAAGCTTGCACGCGCTCCTACAATTTGAAGCATTCATTTGGCTAGTGTTGGATACTCATTAAATTTATGTTTCACATGTGCCCACACATGCTCAATTGGATTTAGGTTAGGTGATTGAGGAAGCTAAGTAAGTACATCAAGTTTTGCGTTGACAACTAGAGTGCAAGCCCCGGGGAAGTCACTGTCAAAAATTTAGATAACTATGAGAGAACAAATGTAGGGTGACATTTATTCTTGGTTGATAAAAATTATATATATTTTTGATATACCATAGCCTTGAAGAAATGTGAGGTAGCACATTATATATAATATAGGGTCACTTGTATTACCCAAAATTATGTTTATAGTATTTCTAAAATAGCATTATAGTAATTGGTAGGGAATTTTTATTATTTTTAGGTTGAGTTTAGGGTAAGAAAAATTCAAGAACTAGATGAAAAATGATCACAAATCCATCTACAAAATGGATGAACTCGTTGGATGAGGGTTATTAAGTGTACTTTTGAGGAATATTTCATTGACTTTTGTATAATTCTCTAGTTGTTCCTCCCATGCAAGACAAGAATAACATGCTTCTTGTATACACAACTTAATTTTTGTTGCGTGATGAATTCCATTTCTAATGCTATAGTACAATGCTATTGTCCACGAAGGAAAATTCAAATAAATATAAATAATGAAGGGTTTGAAATATTATGGAGATTTTAATTTATAATCACTCATAGGGTGGTAAGAAATTGAAGAAAGTAGAATTATTAAAAAAATATAGGGTCCACTAAAATGCAGTAAATGAGCTACATAGCCCCCCAAAAAATATGTGTTGTACGCTCATGTGTCCCCAAAGAATACACTAAGTGACTTCCCCGAGGTGCAAGCACGATCAAGTGTACCAAAAAAATTATTGTTTTCTAATTTTGCAATATGTTTAGGATCATTATCATGCTGAAATACGACACGAGAGGGGTTGAAACGGTATCATTAAATTGTCTTCATGACCCCATCTTGAAGAATGCTAATATACAAAGCTTGTGTCATCTTCCCCTCTATCTTGCACATGTAACCCATGCCATAGGAAGTCATACAACCCCACACAAAAATTGTACCACATCTATATTTAACTATCTGACTCACATGATGAGCTTGTAAATGAGATTCTCCATCCCTCACCAACACTAGGCATGATCATATGACTGAAATCAAATGATCTTAGTCTCATCACTAAAAAACACCCTATACCAATCATGGATAGCCTAATCTTGATGACGTTGAGTAAATTCCAACTTGCAATGCACATTCTTGGTCGTGAGCAATGGCTTCTTCTACTTCTCTAATGACCCAAAACCTACTTTATGAAGTGCATGCCTCATTGTGTAGGTGCTCACTACCACAATCAAGTGCTCATTCAAAGCATTCATCACGTCTACAACGTTATCTAATCCACCAATTATGATGGCTCTTACACACTTTCGTTGTTGAGCAAGGGTGATGGTTCTTGGGCACCTCCTCTTGAAGGCTCGAACATGAGGAAACACATACTCTATGAATCCTAGAGCATGTAGATTGAGAGATACCCAACAATTTTGACACTTCACATGTGCTACGCCCATGTTGTAACAGGGATATAGCATTAAACCTCTTCTCCTCTGGCAATGCTCTTATGGGCAAAGTAAACCTTCACAATTGTAAGAGAAAATGTCCTAAGAGATCACACTACTAACAAAAAGTGAGAGGAAGAGCCTTAGGCGCCAATGTGAACTTATTTTTGCAATTGAAGGCGAGCGATGAAAACAATTCCCAAAACTGAGTCAATAGACGTAAGTTCATTCGAAATGCAATTTCTCTCTCGTTGCTTACAATACTCAAGCTAAAAAATGGAAGGATGATAACCAACTTGATCATGCATTTGACTAATCTACGGTTTGGCAAAAAGATCAATACTCTTCCAAATATGACTTCCCGGAATTTGCTATTTTGCTGATTGACTCAGTTTTGAGGAGTCGATGTACAGTCCACCCTCTATAAATGTTAGGCTCTGGAGTAAAATTTTCCTAACATTTATAGTGAGTTAACATTGTAACAGTTATAAAGGGGGCTTTTTTGAATGCTTAACAAATATAAATTCATTACAATTATGGAGGGAGAGTTTTGCAAAATTATCATATATAAAATATGTGTATCAAATCAATCTTTTATTTTTATGAAACAATATAGTCCAGATGAATAATTTGATCACAAAAGTCAAATTTGGTGGCTTTTGCCACTTTGAAAGGTTGTGAGTCAATGTAATGGACGTCATCACACAATATTGGATATATTTCGTAGGTTAACATTTATAAGTGGCAAATTAACAAAGAGGGGAGTAAGTTATTGTTAACATTTAACATAGTTAACATTCTAGTTAGCAATATGAGGGGAGTACGATTTTGTTAACAAATATAATGAGTTAACGTTTATAAGTGTAACATTTATCGAGGGTGGACTGTATGTTGGATGAATGAGAGATACACTCGTATGCGATAAACTCCGTCGCTCCATATCCTTGCCAATGAGGAGGAGTCAGTGTTCTAGTGGATATAGGTGCCTATCAAATGGCCAGGGGGCCCCACTATACTGACTACAATATTTTTGAATCAACCCGCCGTCAACTTTGTTGCTTGGGTATGAAGAAATCTGGCTACCTCACTCACTTGCATCATGATCAGTGTCCTGGGAGATTTTTGGGCATAATTGGTTAAGATCCTAGCGTTTCCAAGTCCAACTGGTTACATGTTGTGATCTTTTGGTTTTTTTTTTAATAATTTGAGGCACATTCCATAGATTCCTCTAAAACGATTAGTAATTTTCATGAAGTTTTTGAACTTCAACCGGTCAATGAAGTAAGCGAATGCGAGATAGATGTGAAGTCTACATGAATTTCTACATGGCATCGAATGGATCATGTTTCATGGTCACTTGGACTATTTCCAAAAACCACCTCTTGGAGGTAGGCCTAACACAAAACCACGAGACCATGGTTCTCCGAAAGCTCACAATTGTCGATTTAATAAATTTTATCATGTGTGAGGACTCCACAATGAATAGAAATTCATTGAAATAGAATTTGGTTGAGGACCTAGTCGCATATGACTTCACACTACACTCGAGGGCCCATGACCACACTACATGATTTTGGAAGCGTCTTGGGACGGCCTTTGGACACTTCTTTTGGGCTCTTGCAGTTTCATGGTCACGGCTCTTGGTTCGTGTGTCAAGTGGCCCTAAGTCACCTTCGCGGTCCTCATGCTTATGTGAACATGAGTAGAAGTTGGTGAACAAACATCACACGTCAATGTATTATAGTGTTGTTCAATTTTTTTAAGTTTCAAAAATTTCTACCTATTGTCCATCATTGGAAGGACCCTTCAATGATTGATTTTCTTCGTTCCGTGCGAAGAATGACAACACTTTTTTGAAAAGTTTCCTCCATAGTGGAATCTCTCATCATGCACATTTACATTCCATCCTTGGACTTTGTGATTGCTTGACTCTATTGGGCAGTGCCCAGGAAGTTTTTGGGCATAGTCGGTCAAGATCCTAGTGATTCTAAATCCAGCCGGTTACATGTTGACATCTTCGGTTTTGCTGTATTCATTTGAGGTATATTCTACAGATTCCTCTCAAATGATCGGTAATTCTCCTGAAGCCTCCAACTTCAACCGGTTATTTCTCAAACTCAACCGGTTCATCTGTAACTAACCGCCAGTTCTCCCCGAGCCCTGCTATTGGAGGTCATAATTTGTTTGATATTGTTCTTTATGGCTTAGTCAATGTATGTATTGTGCATGAAAGTCAATTTGTTTATTTGGACGGTGAGGTTGGGTGATTTAGTGATCACGTTTCGTTCAAATGTGGCTCCTTGTATTTATACAAGGTGCAGTCATAATTTTTGTGAGATAGTTAAAAGTGTATACTTGTAATGTTCTCAAACTAACTGGCAAAGTCGGTGTGCAGAAATTAGCCATTTATACAGACCTCAACTGGCAATTCCTCTTCATACAAGGAATCATAAGTACCACTATAGAGATTCTCCATGGACAATTAGGGGTCTCTCAAATACCCCCGACGAGCGTTGCACTGGTCAAGGCGGCGGGCAGGGACAACACTGAAAAAGCCAGAGCCTCGGGCACCCGACCCTAGCCTAATCTCCCGACCCTGGCATAATCCCGCCCAGTCTCTAGCCCAGCCTCCAGCTTGGTCTCTAGCCTAGCCTCCAGCCTGGTCCCTGGCCCGGCCTCCAGCCTGGCTTCCAGCCTGGCTTCCAGCCTAGCCTGGCCCCTGGTCCGGCCTCCAGCCTGGCCTTTCCCGCCTCGCCCTCCACCTGACCACCCTCCACCTCCACTAGCATCCCGCCCTCTTTTTCATTTTTTTGGTTTTGCTTTGCTCACAGCCGTTGCAACGAAGCGAGGAGCTTTGGCGTGGTTGTCAAGGACATGGCGGCGGCCAAGCATATGCACTAGATCTTGGGTTTGAGGGCGTAGGACAGGGCGCTGCTCCAAAAAATGCAATGGATCCAAGAGAGGGAAACAATTTTAAAGCATGTGGCTAGGCATATGCATTAGATATTGGGTTTGATGGCGTAGTACAGGGCGTTGCTCCAATGAATGCAATAGATCTAAGAGAGGAAAACAGTTTTAGAGCATGTGGCGAGGCATATGCATTAGATCTTGGGTTTGATGGCGTAGGACAAGGCGTTGCTCCAATAAATGCAATAGATCTAAGAGAGGGAAACAATTTTAGAGCATGTGGCGAGGCATATGTATTAGATATTGGGTTTGATGGCGTAGGACATGGCACTGCTCCAAAGAATGCAATAGATCTAAGAGAGGGAAACAATTTTAGAGCATGTGGCGAGGCATATGTATTAGTTCTTGGGTTAGATGGCGTAGGACAGGGCGCTGCTCCAAAGAATGCAATCGATCCAAGAGAGGCAAACAATTTCAGAGCATGTGGCCAGACATATGTACTAGATCTTGGGTTTGATGGCGTAGGACAGGGCGTTGCTCCAATGAATGCAATAGATCCAAGAAAAGGAAATAGTTTTAAAACATGTGGGTAGGCATATGCACTAGATCTTGGGTTTATCATATGTTTGAACAATTGCTTAGGATAGATGGTGAGACTTATGACAGGCATGTAGTTTTGTGGACAAGAAATGGATTGATGCAACTTACAATATTTTGTATTGTAATCATTTTTTTTTTGTAAAATGATTTATTAGATAATATTATCAGGTTGTGTAAATGTTTTCCTACTTTATTTTCACATGCCATAGCAAATTCAATCATGTCATATCTCATGTACTATCATGTTCTGTCCTATCTTGTCCTAGCCTGCCTTAACTTGCTCTGCCTTGTAATGTCTGGCCTCAAAACAATGGATACAACAATGGACAACAATATTATCAGGTTGTGTGAATGTTATTGGAAGGGTATGTTATTGGAGTGAATATTATTGGAGGGTATATTATGGGAGTGAATATTATTGGAGGGTATGTTATTAAAAGGATGAATGTGTTCAAAGGGTCTCATACGTCGGAAGCATAATCGTCAAAAAAACACATAAGCCGTGCCATGAAGACAGATGACGCGGACATAGTTCTAGCCAAGATTAAGTCTATCCTAGATGAAATTGAAGACGTGGCAACGGAGAGTCCATAGTTGAGGACTCATTTTCGTGCTAATTTATACGAAGCAAAGGGAAAAATGTATGCATTGTAGATCAAATCAAATTCTGGCTTAATGCATCTTCTATCTCAACCTTCATTTGAAATTGAACTCGGTCTTAGGAATTTACGGAGATTTAAAAGCTGTACAGAGATAGGTGGAAACAAGAGTAATACCCGGACTAGGAAGGACACATCATAGAAATATTGTGTCCATTGTTTTTAGGCTAGACATTACAGGGCAGAGTAAGTTAAGGCATGTTAGGACAAGATAGGACAAAACATGATAGTACATGAGATATGGCATGATTGAATTTGCTATGGCATGTGAAAATAAAGTAGGAAAACATTCACACAACCTGATAATATTATCTAATAAACCATTTTACAAAAAAAATTATAAAATGATTACAATACAAAATATTGTAAGTTGCATCAATCCATTTCTTGTCCACAAAACTACATGCCTGTCATAAGTCTCACCATCTATCCTAAGCAATTGTTCAAACATATGATAAACCCAAGATCTAGTGCATATGCCTATCCACATGTTTTAAAACTATTTCCTTTTCTTGGATCTATTGCATTCATTGGAGCAACGCCCTGTCCTACGCCATCAAACCCAAGATCTAGTACATATGTCTGGCCACATGCTCTGAAATGGTTTGCCTCTCTTGGATCGATTGCATTCTTTGGAGCAGCGCCCTGTCCTACGCCCTCAAACCCAAGATCTAGTGCATATGCTTGGCCGCCGCCATGTCCTTGACAACCACGCCAAAGCTCCTTGCTTCGTTGCAACGGCCGTGAGCAAAGCAAACCAAAAAAATGAAAAGGAGGGCGGGATGCTAGTGGAGGGCGAGGCTGGAGGCCGGACCAGGGGCCAGGCTGGAGGCCAAGCTGGAGGCCGGGCCAGGGACCAGGCTGGAGGCTGGGCTAGAGACCGGGCGGGGTTATGCCAGGGTCGGGCCAAGCTAGGGTCGGGTGCCCGAGGCTCTGGCTTTTCAGTGTTGCCCCTGCCCGCCACCCTGGCCAATGCAATGCTCGTCGGGGGTATTTAGAGAGACCCGACAATTAGGGCCACTTCACACACGAGACTGAGAGCCCGCAACCATTACACTTCAAGCACTCTCATTGGTGGAAAAGGCGGAGCCGGTCCAAGTTCGCTTCACACTACGCTTGAGGGACCAAAGGAGCATGTGAATGCAAGATGAATGTAAAGTCCACATAGATTCCTACATGGCATCAAATGGATCATGCTTCATGGTCACTTGGACTATTTTCAAAAACCACCTCTTGGAGGTAGGCCTAACACAAAACTGGAAGACCATGGCACTCTGAATGCTTACAACCATTGATTTCTTCTGTTGTATCATGTGCGAGGACCCGCATGAATAGAAATTCATTGAAATAGCATTTGGTTGAGGGTCCGGTCACATATGACTTCACGCTACACTTGAAGGTCTGTGACCACACTACATGATTTTGGAGGTGTGTTGGGACGGCCTTTGGACACTTTCTTTTGGGCTCTCACAATTTCATGGTCGCGGCTCTTGGCTCGTGTGTGAAGTGGCCCTTATATAGAATGGCAGTGTGAAGCTGATGTCATTTTGTGCACGTAGAGTACTCTAGGGCCTAGGCCTGCAGTGTACCAGTCTCTTGCACAGAAGAGTGCCAAATATATCTGTTCTGCAAACTATAGCTCAAAGCGACAACATGACAGCCCGAGGTTAGATCAGGTTTTCATTATAGTCATTTAATATCACCCTGTGGAGGCCGGGGGTGCTTTCATGGTGTGAGATGATTATGAGACTAGATCAATCTCTGGTTCAAATTTAACTCGAGCTAGGGCATTTTGTGGCCCCATTGTGGGCACTTCCAAACAGTGGCCGGCAATGATCTGGGAGAACCGACAGTTAGTTACAGATGAACCGGTTGAGTTTGAGAAATAACCGGTTGAAGTTCAAGACTTAAGGAGAATTACCGATCATTTTAGAGGAATCTATAGAATATACCTCAAATTAATATAGAAAACTGAAGGATGTCAACATGTAACCGGTTGGACTTGCAAACACTAGGATCTCAACCGATTATACCCAAAAATCTCCCCGGACACTGCCCGGGAAGTTTTTGGGCCTAGTCAGTCAAGATCCTAGTGATTCTAAATCCAACCAGTTACACGTTGACATCTTCCGGCTTTGCTATATTCATTTGAGGTATATTCTATAGATTCCTCTAAAACGATCAGTACTTCTCCTGAAGTCTTGAACTTCAACTGGTTATTTCTCAAACTCAACCGGTTCATCTGCAACTAACTGTCAGTTCTCACTGGACATTGCTTCCAAACTCTGCAGACAATTATGATTGTCGGCTCGTGCTGGAAACTGTCTGATCCTGTTAGCAGAATTTAACTATGCAAATTGTCACTTCCAATTTCATAGCTTAGATGCATGAGTTATGAGAGGTCAGAGTGAAGATTCTTTTTCTCCTTCAACGACTACATAGTCATGCCAAGTGTGTTTACAATCAAACCTACAACAGTTGATGTATTATGAGCACATAGCTTCATTGTAACACATATATTTTGGGTGTTTTGTTATGTAGTACAAGCCTTGTCACATACCACTCAAATGTAGGTGTTCAATTTAGAAAAGTGATCATTTAAGACCCACATATCTTAGATGTGAGAGGGGAGAAAAGCTCTACCCATATGACGAAACCTTACTATAGATGTACAAAACAAAACGTAAGAAAAAGAATTGGTTGCACACCTTAAGCACAAGCTTGTTTGTTATGGCCAACCAATGTTCCATTGAATTGAAAATAAGCGATCCATTTGTTGATTATCCTGAAGTGTGGTTTGGTTTTACACTTAAAATGTCCAAAGGTAATTTGCATGTCGGTCAAGAAGGTCATGACCAATGTGAACACCACACGTGACAAAATTTTGTCCATGACTAATTATTTTATGTCCGACCAGACAACACCCTACGGTATTTGGAAAATGTCCTCCATTTGGAATTTTATCTTGGTTGAAGTTGGAAAGGATAAGTTTATAAATTTATATTTTGTACATTTGCTATCTCCGTGATTCATTAACTACACTCTTTTGTCTAATTAGTGTGGGCCACACTAATTCCAAAATACCCACACTATTTTTTAAATTAAAATTTGAAATGACCAACTATAATTTTCAGTGTGAAAAAACTAGTGTGGGTTTTTTCGTCTACATATTTGGATGACAATTCAAGGCGAGCCAAGTACTATAAAACTACTAATGCTAACCAAGGCAAGTACTATAAAATTAATGTGAGCCACACTAAAACATGAAATTTCATACCCACACTAATTAGACCAAACAATGTAAAGTCAAGGATGGAGTCAATTTGAGCATATATCATATCTCCATGCGTTTTGATTGAGTTGATGTCACCTTATTGTACACTATCATGTCAACCCTACAACATTCTAAGGTCATGTCGAGAGAGAATGTCATATTTGTGACAGTATAATGCACATTAAGGTGCATTAATTGAGTCAAAACGCAAGTGCTCCACTAAATATGATATTTAGTTTCACATGGAATTTTACGTCACTATGGTAACTTTCCGGATGACACTTATGAATAAGTGAACAAATATTATCATGCATGATGGATGAGCTCATCCATTGGCGAAAAACCCCACCTTCTCTTGTCAGCAACTTGTGATGATAGATTGTCATGGATGATGCCAATTTGGATGAAAAAAATCACTGGGTAAGTGACAGTAATTGCAACACTGTAAATCTATAATCCCCCCAAAAACTTACAAGGAATGTTAAATAATGCTGGGTTAACGTTTAGTGTTGGTGACACTACACTGCGGTTTACAATTAGTATTGAGCAAGACAATTAGAATTGGTGACACTAAATATCATATTTAGTGTAGTTGTGGTACACGAAGTAAGGATGAGATCGGTAATCATGGATATTAGATACCTGGTATAACCTTCATTTTGCATACTGGATTAACATATACGCCTATTTTGTGTAGTTCACATAACATTATTAAGATCCATAATAGTGTTTTGTGGGTTGATAGTATTATGTGGAATATTCCCCACATTTAGACTGAATGTGGGGAATATTCCACATAATACTATCAACCCACAGAACACTGTTATGGATCTTAATAATGTTATGCATGGAAAAACCTAAAAACATTGAATTTTTAGTTCAAAGGTGCACAAGACAGGTAGATCATTGCCAAGCATAGACAAATAAGATCTCAAAATACACAAATTAAAAGCTGGACTGTTCAATTTCCGCTACTGTACTTCAAACTATAGCATTGCAGAAGCGTGGTTTTCAGCAGTAGCAGTAAGAGCATCAAGCAAAAGTCCACATTCGATATCCAGTTTTCATTGCTCTTGTGGAAACTGCACCTGAGTGTCATTTCTAATACAATCATGAAAGAATTACACAATTTGTGGTATTTAGTGTCACGTACATAATTTACGAAGGGCTTCAACTAGATGCCTAGAGGTCTTAAAGTATCTTGTCCGCTAATTATCAACATGATAATATTCGTCAACATAAGTAATTTTTTTGAAGTGAAAGTTATTTACATTATAACATTTAGCGTAGTACATTGTGATATTTGAGATGATATTTTTATGTTTTAGTATGCAAGGGGAAAATATTATTTCAACATACTAATGACAAGTGTCATGTGTTTTATATTTTAGTATGCAAGAGGAAACATTCTTGAGCATTCTAATGCCAAGTGTCACTTGTGTGCACTTTTAGTCAACTTGTAGACCATCGTGTAACATAGGCATACACCCCATAACACTTTTGAACATACTCATGCCAAGATATTAGTGTGCAAGCACACTTGAACGCCACATGTCATGCGGTGACACTAATGGTGAAGTTATTGATCATTAATGTAACCTAACATATGCCTTAAAATAGGGCAAGGGACACTATTACACACGTGAGACCAAATACCATAAATGGTGTAGTGATCTTCTACACTATAGGCTATTGTTAATGAACCGTAAGCATGGGATGAGTATGTGGTTCATTGGTGGTTCCAAAAATCCACTCACCCATTTGCACTTGTGAGTCATGTGGGTGTGCCCAATACAATTTCCAAGTTAAATATAGCATCCACAGTGACATTCAGATGTCAAACCTTGGCGTCGATCATGCCAATATCGAAGTAAAAGTATTCACAAGAACATTGTGATAAAGAGGAACAAACTTGACAAAGAATACCACAGCCACAAAATTATGTTCCTAGGGGTACTTAGGGCCACTTCAACCACGAGCCAAGAGCTGTGACCATGAAATTGTGCGAGTCCAAAAGAAAGTGTCCAAAGGCTGTCCCAAGACACCTCTAAAATCATGTAGTGTGGTCATGGGCCCTCAAGTGTAGTGTGAAGTCATATGCGACCGGGTCCTCAACCAAATGCTATTTCAATGCATTTCTATTCATGCAGGTCTTCACACATGATAAAATAGAATAAATCAACGGTTGTGAGCGTTCGGGGTGTCATGGTCTCCCGGTTTTGTGTTAGGTCTACCTCCAAAAGGTGGTTTTTGAAAATAGTTCAAGTGACCATGAAACATGATCCATTCGATGCCATGTAGGAATCCATGTAGACTTTACACCCATCTTGCATTCACATATTTCGTTGGTCCCTCAAGTGTAGTGTGAAGTGAACTTGGACCAGCTCCGCCTTTTCCACCAATGAGAGTGCTTGAAGTGTAATGGTCATGGGCTCTCAGTCTCGTGTGTGAAGTGGCCCTTAGAATTGAAGTACACTTCCTTGACAAAGGAGTGTATAAATGACTCAAGGTCAAAAAGTAGTGTGCACCTAGAAGACTGGAACTTGCTTGCACGTTTAAAATTTTCAGATGATCAAAATATGCAATATGGGCTATAGAGTACAGTTACTACTGCGTCCGACTTTCATGTGATGTATATTGAAGCACAAAGAATGCATGAACATCCGGAAATGCATTTCGGATGTTCATATGTTTTTGAGCTTTAGGTAAGCAAAACCCATTAACCCCTAAGCATCTACGAGGCCCAGACTGGGCCTCTCCAAGCACAACAACATGTATTTGAGTTGTATACAGTCTAACCTTGTTAGTACGACACTCGTTTATACGACACCCTCGATATTACGACACATTTTTGCGCGACCAAACTTTTTAGTTCAAAACTCCCTCTTTTATACGACTACGACACTCGATAATACGACATTTAGAATCTCCATTTTGTCATATTAAAGAGGTAATTAATGCTAAAATTCCTTTCATCTATGTTATGTACATCTAAAAGACATCCATTTTCACTTGGGAACAACTTGGGAACTTCACTTATCATTGGGAACTTAATGATAATTAGGGTTACTAGTGTAGAATGGACGTGGTCAGGGTTAGGGTGGCCTCCTGCCTAGTATGTTGCCTTGTACACGGGTGATATAGTGTCATCAATATCTTTGTGCACTCTCTTGCTTTGTGCTCTCTCTGTCATCTTTGTGCACATGACTTTGGTATTCCTTCCTCCCAATGTTACAAGCGTAGTTCAACCTTTGAATCAAGGTATAATAACATCTTTCAAAATTCAGTACAAGAAGAAACTTTTGCAGTGGGTTTTATCACAGTATGATGATGCTACATTGAAGGACTTAAGGAAGGTGGTGCCCAACATTAGACATGCTATCATGTGGAGTTATGAAGTATGGAGTGAGTTGGATGCACAAATAGTCAGGAGGATGGCGCGTATATTACCTGCAACATGGAATGTTGATTTTGCCCTAGTTGATGAAAGGGAGAAAAATAGAATGCAAGAAAAATCAGATGAATTTGGTGCTCTGATTTCAAAGTTGCGATTGGGTGGTGATGAGATGTCAATTGAGACTTACATTTAGATGGAAGGGGAAGATATTACTGAGCTAGAATTGAGTACTGATGAGTTGGTGGATGCTGCTTTGGGAATCAATTATGCAGAAGGCTTTGATCTTAATGTTGATCTACATTTAGTAGATGTGGATGGTGTTGCTCCACCTACAGTAAAGCTTAGTGATGCTAAACGTCATGCATCATTGTTGTCTAATTTCTTATTAGACAACTCTTTACATTTTGGTGTTAATGAAATTATTAGTTTTCAAAAGCCAGTATGAAATTTAGATAAGATGACAGTTGCTAACTTGGATAGGCAAGACCAAAGATCTTTGAAATTTCAAGAGTTCTTGAGAATATTTGAATTTGTTTGGAGTTATAAGTTATTATTTCATACAATCTATATTGCTTAAACTCGTTGTATATATTTTTAAGCTCGTATTGCTTATGTTTTTGTATTCCCTCGATAGTACGACAATTGTACGCCATTTGTCATACTAACGAGAAGACGACACCTCGATAATACGACATTTTTGTGTTTCCCAAACGTGTCATACTAAAGAGGGAGAACAATACTTTCATTTGTAGTTAATTATAGCAAATGTGATCCTATCTAAAATCAACTTATTCTTCAAATGCATTTTTTTGAAATAAATTAAATATCTTGTTGTTATTGAAGATTTTAGCTCAAATACGTAACTTGGATGCACTAAGATGCAAATATATATACATTGTCAAGTGTGAGTATGTTTTAATTTTCTTCATGAAATAAGTCAATGTATATGATAAGGACTCAAACCCACACATATATGAAATACGATTTCTAAACTTGGTGATGCTAGATTGTATAAATTGTGTACATGGTTGTGTATTGAGACCCCATGTCCTTGAACCCCTAATGTCCTATGTGACCATAATCTCGACGTGAACAGTTGGCTCTGACCCCTTTGACACCAGTTTGGATAGTTTTTGAATTGTTTCAACTACTCCTTTTGTTTATGTTCAGGTCTGCTATGACCTGCCACGTGGATAATTTTGATTCAACAAAGCTAGCTATTTTTGGATCAATTCAAATATGGGAGTGTACTCTCAACTAGTTTAGCATGGAATTGGTCCACGAATGCCTGCTTGACATTTGTCACCTCTGTAGTTTAGGGGCAACATGTCCTAAACATGTTTTTGTTGTTGTTGATCCCTATGTGCAAATGATTCTCAATTGATCTGAAAATTTGCATGACACTCAAATGCAACATATTCTAAACATCTACTGTTGGAAGTTTTAGTTGGACATGTATTGGTGGGTGTAAATCCACGTGGAAGGTGTACAGTTGTGCCACCACTGCCTCAAATTGCAAAGCTTCCCAAAAAATCATAAAATGATGGTTTCAAGATTTGTGAGCTGATTTGAATAGGTATACCGCCCCTCTTTTGAACAAGGGCAATGTTTCGTCGTTTGGAGATGATTTGAGTGGAGGTCCGATAAAAAAAACCAACCCAATTTAATTTCTAACTACTGGCCCTCAAGATGACATTCTTATTATAATCTCCTCCATAACAAAACTTCAACATATCACTATATTCGTTAATTTGGGACCTTTTCGGCATTTTGAGACAGTTACAAATATAAGAACATGGATAAAATCACATAGATATTGGAGAATATTGTAAGATGCAAATACTTTGAAACAAGTGTTCATATCAAGAACCCAATTAAGAACTCATATCAAGATGGTTTAGGTAGGACGACCCAAACATTAGACCATGTTGTTGTGGTCCATATATTAATTTGAGACAAGAGAAAGTCTCAAATTAACGAATATAGTGATACATGTGTCTCTATGATGTTTGCTCTTTGATCCTCACTGAACCACATACCAATCAAATCTAGGGCCTGATTAAGAAAACGAGCCACTTAAGACCCATCTACCTTAGGGAGGATACATTACATGAAATGCAACTTGACACAAATCCGATATCAGCACATCTAATTTACAGAAAGAGAATGCAAAATTTCTACAATTTAGATATGAAGAACGTCAGGGATTTTTTGCAGTCTCAAGTTGCAGACGTTAAGAGAAATGATGTTGGTAAACAAGTACAGAGCACCCTTGCTCCCTCTAGAATTTTCAATTTCAGAGTTAACATCTGTGTCAAGTATCCAAATGTCATGTGATTAAATTACACATTTGGCAAATGTAGTCTTTACCAGGCAGTGCTCAACCGATTGCTTTTATCATCACCATCAGTTGCTCCTTCTCGAAGCGAATTTTCAACCGGAAAAGGAATTTCGACCCTGACAATCAAAGTGCAAGTAGTAACATCATAAGCACCTGGTGTAATATTACACAACCTGCAGAAGGATATCCTTGACTTTCGAGAGCCTAATCGATTTCACAGGGTTGACCTAAAATAAGATTTTGCACACTACATCCCTAGCTACAACACAAAATTGGCCGCTGTGCATATAACAGAGCATACACTTGGACAACAAAAGAGTTGAGTATATATACCAGATGTGATGCCATAGGCTGGTGACATCGAGTGTGGACTGTCGTCACTGCCATCTTGGAAATTTCCCAATTTAAGTCATCAAGGGCGCAAAAGCCAAAGCGGGAAGTGTTGCAATTGATTCTGCAATCCGTGTGACATCAAGCGCAAGGTAACTTAGAGCTATCGATGCTAGACTTGGTGGTAGACCAGCCTGATTAGGTTATGGTTTATGTCTAGGGACATCGGAGGATTAATTGCAGATGAAAAGTCTGCACATTAAAGAAAAGATTTGGCTTGACAACATTGAATTTCCTTCAACTAAAATTAATCAGGCAAATTTCAACTGAATGCAACTTCTTGCATTTCAGAAGTCACTAGTGCGTTTGTGAACGCTTAATGTCACCGTCCACGACAGTACAAGGGTTTAGGCGTCTCCGTATCAAAATCATGTAATGTCATTGCCATGTCGATCGCTGGATTCCAAGTAAGCCTTATATTGTCGCAGAGTTGACGTTTCCATAGATCCCTCTGGAAGTGCCGGACGTGGGCCCATTGTCAGCGACTGTTGCGAACGACCTTATCAGTGCCAACTTCTTCGGTATGGTTACTCTTCCTCTGCAGCTTACTAATACTACACCCGAAATAAAAGTCTAGCAGATCTACCGCATCAAGAATCTCCATGTGGACGTGGAATCACCCATAGGTAGTCCGGGCTCCAACATCCAATGACGCCCTCAAGTTCAGTGTTCACCATTCCCCAACAGCGGCTGAGCACCTTCCCTCTAAGCATTGGGTCTTTTTGTGTGAAATTCCGTCACAACCAGATTGGCAGCAACTTTTACATCCGTGAAATTTTGATATTACGCCAACTCATAATAGCAAATTACAATGTACACAAATTTATCCATCCATTCAGTATGCTGACAAAGGTTAGTTGCAAACATTTAGCTGCGTCCAAGGTGCCTGTTCCTTCACCTTACGAATAAAAAAAAAATGAACATCATTCTTGATATGGGCGTTACCAAAACATTCTACACGGCAGCGCTGACAGGATCGCAATGCCACATATCCCTGCTTCTACACTAAGTCCGCTGAACGTCACAGCCACGTAATTTCATGACATGGTAGTCTCACTACGAAAGTGTCATCTACAGACGTCTCTGTTTGCTAACAGATTCAGGAGTCCTTCACGAAATAGGAGCTTCATTCCGCCATCGTCTCCGCCAGAACACTCATTCTTACACGGAGTTGAAGTTACTCTCCTCGCATCTCCTACCTCCTCAGTTACGGACTCGGCTGCACTTCTCGCAGCCGTCCTTGTCAGCACCACCATCTTATGCCACCCCTCATACTTTGTGATTTCAATCTGCTCCTCTGTGGGCTCCTCCTTGAAAGTTTTCCACTGCTCAAAACAAGCAACACACAAGATCTCTTTAGAAATTTGCAAGTACTGTAATGAATAGGACAATATCATGAAAGCTACATCGCACATCATCTATTGAAATTCACAGAGCTCGAGGAAGCGCAGGCTGATACAATGGCACTCAAAGCATGTTCATGCATCATGATCAACCCCACAACTGGACGTTCATCTGACCAAGCAAATCCAGATGCCGAGTGAAGTTAGGTTCAACAGCTACAGAAGAGGCGCCGTCCAATAAATGAGGTGCAGTCACTGTATTAAATGTTATGTGTGGAATAGTCTCGACGACAACAAGACTGTCAGGAGATGTTGTGTTTCGGCAAGTATGTGATGACTCCATAGTGAAGTGCCGGGTGACAGCTGCGAAAAGAGGAAGACGTTTGATTACGAGGGCTATTTAATCCTGTGGAGAGGCAAGGGTCGACTACATCTACTAAGGTGGGTGGATGGGGCTTGCTAAGTGTAGGGTGAGGGATTCTGGTGAGAGTAACCACCGGAGTGATGAAAGTCTCTCAAAGTTAACCAAATATGAACATTTCGTGAGTAAATCCCAATAAATGTGTTTGCCTTCCTATTTCAGTTGAAGGCTCCGGATAAGCAGGGTGAAAATGAGTCACCCATCTCCGAAGCAAGCGACTCACGTCCCCAGGTGGGATTGCAGCGTCCGGGATCCCCGCTGCCAACCTGCTCAAGTCCCGGGCAAGAGCAGCCGAGGCCCAGAACGTCGAATCTGTGACATTCATCTCCGGTTGGTCTCTTAGTTCATGCGAGTCTGGGCTTAAGTTGTGTGAAGTGACGTTAACAGCACCAAACTCAGGTAGTGAGTGATCCTGCCAAAAGACGAAATTCTTTAAAGGTTTGCAGATTAGACTATCATGATTACAAGCTCCAGATTAGACGGAACAAGCCTTCAAGCTCCAGTTGCTCTGCAATATGTAATAATATGCGGCAGATCCTTATAATGAAATTCCAACTTGCAACTTCCATACTTCCACTTTCATCCAGCCAAGTTGCCGTAGTATATATCTGCAAGTCAACACAACCGTACCATTTATACCTAACTGTCCCTTCGTCACTGGAATTGCAAGCGATGAATGCTTTAACCCCAAGCCGATCGATTGCTATCCTGCAGGTATGTCCATGTGCCTACGGCTTGACTGCGTCGGGCACATTCTAGACCTCAACCGACAGTCAAGAAGCTTACCTAACAACTACTTATGTACATAAGTAGACCATTAGAATGAAGTTGCTTGCGATTTCATTGAATAAAGTGATGTAATGTGTACTAGAGTTGTTCCTTCCGATTCGGCACTGGTCGACGTGGGCAGATTTTTCTCGGCGGGCCCCTGCGGCTGTGCTTGAATACTACGGCATCGTTCTAGACCTCAGCTGGATCAGTAATAGATTCTTCATCGACAGTCTGTCGGAGGAACTTTTTTCCTATGTTTAATTTTATTCCTCAGGCATCTCTTTGGATATCTGTTACTTAAATGGTAGAAACTGTTCTTTTCAATAGTTATCGAGCTAGGCGGTTTCTTTCTTCACCGAAATTGTTTAGAAGAGTTTGAGTCGGTACAGGTTTCAGAAATCACAACTCCTGTGGCGGAGTTCATTCGTGCTGTGCTGTGCTGTGCTTGAATCACACGGCATCTTTCTAGTAGCATGATCAGTAATAATTTTCTTCATCGACTCTTTGGAGGAATTTTTGTTTTGGTGTGTATTCTACTTAAGATTTCAGGCATGTATTTGGATCTCAGTTTTGAATGTTAGAAACTGCATGTAGTGAGTTTCTACATCATTTGAATACACCTGTAAGCAAGCTATCGCGCTAGGCTGTTTCCTTCACTATCGAAATCCCCAGAAGAGTTTGCGTTGGTACAGCTTTGAGAAGAGACAACTGTAGTGGCAGAGTTCTATTCCGGGCTGACTCAACCATGGCGATCCATGTGGAAGTAAAGAATGCACTCGCGGTAGTGGCGGTCGGTGCAATTGTCTACCAGGTGATGAAGTTCTTGTGGAATGCGGTGTGGGAGCCATTGAGGTTGCGTCGAATCATGGAGAAGCAAGGCGTGAGGGGGCCGCCCTTCCGTTTTCTCGTTGGAAGCCTAATGGAAGCAAATGCATTCTCTGAGTCGTGTCCCGAAGCTCTGCCTCTGGACAACTATGCCAATTTATCTCCGACCGTCACGCCTCATTATGCCCTCTACTTCCCCAAATACGGTACTGTTTGTGAACTGCTAGTCATTTCGGGACGTCAAAGTTACGTGACATTAATTCTTTTGAAGGAAGGGTATCTCCATGTCATCGAAGCTCTGAGGAATGTCTTCCCTGCGCTCTGTCGTTGTAGACTGCGTATGAGTAAGTACTACAGGTGCATATCGCACTTACAATACCTGAATGCAATGTGCACAGGTAAGAACTTCGTCTATCATTGGGGAACGACGACACGACTGGCCGTGGGAGACCCGGATGTTGTGAAAGAATTGCTCATTAAAAATCACGAATCCCTGATCAGGGCACCACTGGATGAGAAGATCGTCTCCGAACTCTTAGGCAAAGGGTTGCTAAGTCATCTAGGTGAGAAATGGATTAAGGAGAGACGTACACTCCATCCATTCTTTCATCAGGATGCACTCAAGGTACGTTACATCACTAAGTCAGTCTGGCTTCTTTGCAAAATTCTTGAAATACTTGATTACACATTTTTAGAGAACGACAGATCTGCTTATATTCCGCTTAAAGTTAAGTACTCTACTGATCCTCCGCCACACTGCAGGGCATGGTGGAGGCTATGGTGGAAGCAATTGCAACAGAGATACACAAGTGGGAGGAGACCGTTGCGCAACAAGGGGGCTCAGCGGAAATCGACGTGGAAATCGATATGCACAAGATTTCTGGTAGGATCATTTCCCGGACGGCTTTTGGTGATGACTTTGTGAAGGGAGAGCAAATTTTGAAGCTCCAGGCAGAGTTGGCGGAGGAGCTCTCAAACTCGTTCCGGATCCCGGCATATTGGTTCATCCCAAACTATAGGTATTTGCAACGTACACAAAGAACGTCTTGAAGTAGATGTACACAATTTGCTTCCTATTTCGTGACAATTAGGCCCTGATTTAAAGCGTTTTACGCATTCTATAACATCTGAGCAGGAAATTTCCGACGAAAGGGAACAAAATAATGGACCAATGCACCGCCAAAGTTGATGCTCTGCTTCATGAAACTATTAACAGCCGGCGAGAAGCATTACGAAACGGGGGAAGTAGCGATGATCTTCTCGGGCGTATGCTCACGGCTGCAACCGAGGGCTGGGATGAGAAAGCGCTAGAGTTCAACCTGGCGTCTGTGCTCAACAACTGCAAATTATTTTACTTCGCTGGTCAAGACACAGTTGCCAATGTAACTAACTTCGCAATGTTGATGCTGGCCATTTATCCCGAATGGCAAGATCGTGCTCGCAAGGAGGTGCTGGATGTGCTTGGCGATGAAGAGAACAACAATCCGAATGCGGTTTCTCGTCTTAAATTGGTATGCAAAATTCTCTGCTCCATCTTTGTTAAGCTAGACCTCAATAGAAGCGATCATGACAATGTGATTAGGTTCACATGGTATTTCAAACTCCGAGCTTAGATTTGAGACGACAAAGGAAATATTGATATAAGACCATTCTTGCTTCTTTCAACAATTGTGCTCCGTTTTTGAGTAGTATGTGCCACAAGCAAATGGGAAACGTGTGTTCAAGTTCACGTTCTAGAATGTCAAAGCTCGCATTATGTTGATCAAAACCAATTCGCGAAATAGATGGCTTATGCTCACTTCTCACTTGACTTTAGCTTAGCCTAAAAGTTTGTTCTAAAAACATGGCCTTCATAACATCAGTGTTATCTAGTCCTGAGCTTAGTTGGCAAAGGGTGTGGCATGGTTTACAAATGGAGGTTTTAAACCACAAGCAACCAACCCTCCCATCAGTACCTAGCAACGAAGCAAGAATGTAGGACTTTTAAAAGTGTTGCGTCCGGCCCTTGTGATTGGTTGCTTTTAGTCTTAGCTGAGGGCGCGAGGAGTTTCATTAACAAAAAGCAATGGTAAGATAGATGGGTGGTAAGGCATTTGCAGATGGGACAAAAACTATCCAACATGTCATTGCTCGGTAGATAAACAATGAACATGTGTGAAAGCTACCTTATTTGAAACTACTCACAACGCCCAATTCCACCTACTAATAAGCCACCCTTGAAATACACTCAAATAAATTGCCCAAGTTTTTAGCAAACATATGTAATGGTTTTACCAAATAACCAAAGTCTTTCCTAAAAACAAGGTAAAGCTCTCTCGGTTATAGCAGAGGCACCTAGCTATCATGATGCACCTACAAGAACTTGCTCTGAAATTTTTTGAGTAGCTATCTTGAAAAGACACTGAAAATACAATTTTTTATTGGTGTTTATGCTGGAGAATGGGGCTTCACTATAATTTTGATAAGTTATTCTCCTTTCAATCATACCTCGCAAGTGAAATTGCAATCAAGGCCTAGATGTGATCGTGAGTAAAACTTGGCAGAGACACATCAAGCTTGAATTTCTAAAGATTAGCTCTTGAATTCTTTACTGTATCTAGATTACATGGCAAGACCTTAAAGAACACACGTTTAATGACCAATGTGTGGGGTTTGGAAGCTTAGAGTTTTTATAAAATCCGTTGACAAAGGAGATGAAAAAGGTTAATAACCTATGTTGTTTGTGTTGCTTTGCACATGCAGATAGGCATGGTGGTAAATGAAACACTACGGATTTTTCCGCCTGGAGTTGGGGTCACAAGAGTAGCAGCAAAGGATATGCAGTTGAAACATCTCTTCATCCCCAAAGGCATGATTATTGAATTCGCATTGACGGCTCTGCACCAAGACAAAGAGTATTGGGGAGAAGACGTTGGAGAATTCAACCCAGGGAGATTTGCAAGTGGGGTTGCGGGAGCATGCACACACCCACAAGCATTCATGCCTTTTGGTACTGGACCCAAATTCTGCATTGGGAACAACTTTGCATTGATGGAAGCAAAGATTATGTCGTCCATGGTGCTCCGAAGGTTTCATCTCGTTCCTTCTCCAAATTACAAGCATCACCCTATCTTCACCATGGTGCAAAAACCAAAGTATGGCTTGCCTATTATTCTCAAAGCTCTCTAAAATCAAAAACGTAGGCTCACCCCTCCCCCATCCTCTTACAAAAATGGACCTTTTGTTTAGCCATTGTTTTTGTACCACGACAAGACTCTTCCATTACATTCCATAATATCCACATCCTCCAGATCAAACCCTTGAAGAGACTAGAATGTCACGATCTAGCTATCATATGATACATTCAATGCTATTGTGATAGGGAGTTGGGGGACCAGTACATGGTTCCAATGATTTTTTCTAGTCATTTTCTTAATAGTGGTGGTGGGTGTTCCTCCCATAACATGTAAAAAAAACATATATTTGCACAATATAAGTTTGCACAATATTTATCATCTTACTTCATGTTTATAATTACTTTGAACATAACATATTCAATTCAGTCTATATGTTGGGTGGGGCCAGGAATAAGCCATATTTTATTTAGCATTATACTTTTTTAATTCTCAAAGCAAAGATTCGCACTGATAAATTCAAGTTGAAAATTCAGGTGAAGAAGTATGTTGATATTATTAGAATGAAATAGTTGATAACAACTGAACAATGTTATGTGGTTCCTCAATAATCTTTATATATATATTTGTTACAAAGTTTATTCTATAAAAACAAGTCTTAAGCCAATAAGAAAATTTGTGTTTTTAGAGAGAGCCCAACGAGATGATAGCGCACTTGTTGAGCAAAAATGCCAAGTTTCTTCTTTGAAGATACATGGTAGTCTAAACGTCTTTATCTTGCAATTTTACAAAGCTGAAGAAGACACGTCAACTCCTCAGTCTGGCCCTTCAAAACCCTTCCAAACAGTGGCCAGGGAGATTATTGGGCATAATCGGTCGAGATCCTAGTATTTCCAAATCCAACCGGTTACATGTTCAGTGAGATCTTTCGGTTTTCTTTATTAATTCAAGGTATATTCTATAGATTCCCCCAAAATGATCGGTAATTCTCCTGAAATCTTGAACTTCAACCGGTTATTTATCAAACTTAACCGGTTTATTTGTAACTAGGGGTTTGGTTCTCCCAAGTCATTGCTTCCAAAATCCTTCAAAAACAGCAGAAAAGCTTAAAAGGGCCCAAAAAACGAAATTAAAAGAAATTCACTATATTTCAAGATTCCGTAACAAATGGGAATCTGGCAACATGGATAGGGTAGCAGAGCCATACGGCCAATCCGCACCGCCACCGGCTGCACCAGGTTTCCGGTCCGTCGAACTCAGATTCCAGCCACTACAATCCGTCCACGAGCTCTCCACGTCGGAATCTGACCGGAAGTAACCTGCTACTCCCAGGTCCCGTGGTCACGATCGTCGCCATCGTCTCGCCAGCCCACTCCATGAGGTCTGCATTCGCACCGAAGAAATTGAAGCTTCGGCACACATATCTTACGCGTGCTAGGGTTCGATTTCCTCGTCGACTCCGGCACCGCCGTGGTCGGATTCGGGACCCGGTGTGTGGAGAGACCAGTAGGGAAGTAGCGGACGAGTTTTTATTTGATTTTATTTTTTATTTTATTTTTTAAACAGAAGTTTGAGGTATGGCGACAATGGCAGCATCGCAGTCTGTGGCAGGAACTGGGCTGGTGTGCCCCCAAACAGCTCGGGCGGGACTCGGAACCTCGTCGTCTTCGCCTGCGCTGCTTGCATTCGGAAGCAGCCGCTTTACTGGCGGGAAATTGGCTGCTAAGGGAGCCTCCAATGGCTGCAGAGTGACCTGCGGGGCAGCCACTCTGGCTATCCCTAAAGCCCGAGAAGCTCTTCTTGTGAGTCGTCTGAAACTTCCTTTCAGCCTTGAGCTTCCCTTGCATTCTCGTCAGTAGTTAGTGCTTCCAATTCTGCGCAGCCTCGCACTGTTTCTTAAACCTTATCCTTTCTTGGTACTTGGACTCTGGCTATCCCTAAAGCCCGAGGAGCTCTTCTTGTGAGTCATCTGGAATTCTTTCTAAGCATTGAGCTTCCCTTGCATGTTCCTCAGTAGTTAGTGCTTCGAATCCCGCGCAGCCTCGCACTGTTTCTTAAACCACATCCTTTTCTTTGTACCTGGACCTGGTGAATTGCCCTGTCACGACGTCCAGTGCGAAACTGCGTCTTGGCTTTGCAATGCCATGGACAGGATTACTGGATTGTTGAAGGTGCAGAGTTCCTGGAGCCTGAGATTTAGAGCTGAATAGCATGGAGAATTTCGGTTGTCTTAAATAACATCTTTTTGAAGATTACCTAGTGTCACGACGTCCAGTGGGAAACTGTGTCTTGGCTTTGCAATGCCGCGGACAGAATTATTGGATTGTGAAGGTCTAGGGTTCCTGGAGCCTAAGAAATAGAGCTGCATAGCGCGCAGAATTTCGGTTGTCTTAAATAACATCATTTCGAATATGTCCTAGTGATTGGCACATGGTGAAGGTCCAATAGTTAATGAGCTTCTTGGCTGCCAGGCCGCACAAAAGCTTGGTTGGAGGTTTATGGACTAATATCTGAATTCAGAAGTTTGCTATCCTTTAATTTAGAGATTTGTTTTGGACCTTGTGAATTGCCATGTCACGACGTCCAGTGCGAAACTGTGACTTGGCTTTGCAAAGCCGTAGACAGGATTATTGGATTGTGACGGTGCAGAGTTCGTGGAGCCTGAGAATCCGAGCTGGATAGCGAGTAGAATTCTGATCGCCTTATATAACATCATTTCGAAGATTTCCTAGTGATTGGCACTTGGTGAAGTTTCTGGGAGGTCCGCTAGTTAATGAGCTTCTTGGCTGCCAGGCCTCATAAAAGGCTGGTTGGACGTTTACGGACTAATGTCTGAATCCAGGAGATTCCTTTCATATGGAGATGCGCTTGTGGAGATTGTCGTCATATCCATATCCCGGGAATGACGAAATTCCTTCAGAAATCTTGAGATTCCGATGGTGTGTCGTGCACTAAGGTTACCGTCGTCCGGTGACTTTTATCGAAGTTCGTTATCGTTTCTTCGTTGCCAGGCTGCATATGTAGGTCTTGTAAATGGAGCTATCCCTGAATATAGCAACTTCTTACCCCTTTATTTGGAGATATGGTTTGCGGAGGTGGGCTCTCTACATTCATGGCCCAGGATTGGCGGTTTTCTGATCATAAATCCTGACGTCTCGTGACTCTGTAGGACGAGGCAGAGAAGAGATTCGAAGCCGCTTTGGCAAGTCCGTTGGAGGGTGTGACGTTCAGTTATGAGGAATTTGCCGACGCTCTTTCAAAGTATGACTTCAGCTTTGAAGTTGGTGATATTGTACGTTCTCATCCTTCCTTCCCGGTTTATTGTTTCTATTGAGAGGCATACTTGGGTAAACCTTTTCGGATTTCAATTCTTTTAGTCGATGCTTAAAACATCCCATGACTGGTGGTTGTTTTCTCTTTTCTTTAGACGAAAGGATGGAAAGTCACTGAATTTTGATCCCTCACTGCTCTTGGGGTTTGATCTCTAAAGTAAATGCCCCTCATGGCTGTCCCCCTTATGCTATTTTCTGCATAATTCGATCCTACAGGTGAAAGGTATCGTGTTCAAGGCAGACTTTAATGGGGCACTTATTGACATTGGTGCCAAGGCACCTGCTTACCTGCCCCTCCAAGAAGCCTGCATCCACAAATTAAGGAGTGTCGATGAGGTTGGACTCTTCCCTGGCATTGAGGAGGAGTTTGTTATCGTGAGGGATGATGATGACAATGGTCGCATGATCTTGAGTTTGAAGAAGCTGCAGTACGATCTTTGCTGGGAGCGCTGCCGCCAGCTGCAGACTGATGACGTGGTACTTAGGGGCAAGGTATTTGAAATCTGATCATATCAACTTATCCAATTCTAGAATCAGTCCTCTACCACTTCTCCCTGTACCCTTTAAGGTCAAATGGTGTCACCCTTATCAGAAAGTTATCTAGAGTAACTGAAAGGTAGTCTGTGGTCTCAAAGTTGGTGTTTGTTAGTGGATTTTGATATTTGTTTGCATGCTTGTTGAATGTTGAAGGTTTTGCTTGTTTATCAAGGCTTATTGGTCTTTACCTGTTGGCAAGGTCGTAGTGTTGAGCTGATTTTATAGGAGTGGGTTGTGCTTTGTTAATCATGATGTTGAACCTCGTAATGATGCATGTAGGTTCATATTTAACCAATAATTTGCAGTATCCTCACATTCTAAAGTGCAAGAGTTTGTTCTCAATGTTACCTAGAGAGGATTGCAATGGCACAGTTACTTGTGTCTTGTGGAAGGTAGTTCATGGATTAGCTAGTAGATATTGATGGTGGGATATTGGAGTGCAGGTACTCTCCGCCAACAGGGGTGGAGTAGTGGTGGCAGTGGAAGGGCTCCGCGGATTCGTTCCCTTCTCTCAGATCTCGACTGTGAGTGTATTGATTAATTCCTGCATTTTATGAGGGTGATATGAGCTGATGATAGGTTTTCTAATCAAATTTTTAGGGTATGCACTTTCAAAAAATGTCATGCATAGAGAACAATTCTGACTACATTTATCAGGAGGTACAATGGTCATAGTAGACTTGTGGATCCGATTGAATCTCCAATAAATGTATCCTGGGGATCATGCTTATGCAAATCGAGACAAGTGGTGGTCACTGATTTGTTCATGCCTCTGCAGAGGACTCTAAACCCGGAGGAGCTCGTGGACAAAGAGCTTCCTTTGAAGTTTTTGGAGGTAGATGAGGAGCGTACTCGTCTTGTGCTCAGCAACAGAAAAGCAGTTGCAGAGAACCAATCTGTATTTGGAATTGGGTCTGTTGTTGTTGGAACTGTCCAATCAGTAAAGCCTTATGGTGCTTTCATTGACATTGGAGGGGTTAGTGGTCTCCTGCACATTAGTCAAATCAGTCATGACCGCCTCACCACTGTGGAGACTGTTCTCACTGTTGGTGATAAACTCAAGGTAACGTCTTCAGTCATTCCCATGGGTCTTGACTGGGAAGTGCAAAAGCTTGTTATTCAGTAAACCTTAAAGTTGTGGTACAAGGAAGCAAAACAGTAAGGTGGAACTAAGCTGATTACATCTGTGTTGCCCTCAAACATTCAGGATCAGTTTCACAAATTCCATGTCTGTTAGCCATTACTAATCACTTTGGGTGACCGTGTCTTGGGAGATCCTTCCTTCGGTGTGGAATTAGTCCTATTATATTGTGGGTATAGAGTGCTGTTGTTTCAGAAGTATGTCTCCTGGTGAAGTCGCTTTTAGAAAGGAGAATTTTTTGAATTGTTGGTTTGCTGTGTGCAGGTCATGATTCTAAGTCAAGACAAAGAGAGGGGCCGCATCAGCTTGTCTACAAAGAAGCTTGAGCCAACACCTGGTGACATGCTGCGCAATCCAGCCCTAGTATATGAGAAGGTAACCTCATTGTTAAGTTCCATTGTGAAATGACGTTCTGGTTGGAGGTGTAATGTAAATTGACAAGTTCTTTCAATGTTGTTGCACACTCTATTTGTTACAAATAGTTTGTTGCCAACTTAAGTGTGCATCAATGTCAGAGAGCTGTGTGTATCAGATCCTTAAATTATAAACTTTTTCTGCTTCTATTTTTTGGCCACATGTTCTTTTGAAATGACTCAGCATTATTCAGATCCATAACAGTGTTCTGTGGGACTGACAGTATTCTGCGGAATACTCCACCATTCAGGCTGAATGTGAGGAATATTCCGCAGAATATTGTCAGTCCCACAGAACACTGTTATGGATCTGAATAATGTTATGGAAACGTTTCTTATTTTCTAAAGTGGTTTTTCATTCTTTTAAATTGTGTTGTAAACTACACTAAGTATTGTATTTAGTGTCACTTACTATTTCGAATTACGCAATGCTGTAAATATTTACTGTATATCTCATTTTTGGCCAACAAAGATTAAATTTGTTGTTTGGACAGCACAGAACATTAACATCTTTACTTGGTAAAAAATTACATCAATGGTGAAATATATAGCATTGTGTAACTCCACATAGTAAGTTACACTAAATACAATATTTAGTGTATTCATCACCATCTGTGGGTGGCAGTTAGCTAGTTTAGGGTCTACTGTAATGTTATTCATGACAGAACTGCAAGTTGGTCATTCTTCGTGAGGATTAGGATTTCATATTTATATCTCAAAGCACTGATCTTTACTTTTGTGGATGTTTTGCAGGCTGAGGAGATGGCAAAGACATTCAGGCAAAGGGTTGCTCAAGCTGAAGCGGCTGCTAGGGCCGAAGAGTTGCGACTCCAGCAGGAGGTAATTTTCTTGCTTTGCACCATCAATACCAATTGTATCAATGTATCTTGTGTAGCTTAAGTTGTCTGCTGATTCTGTTTTTATGAAATTTAAGTGTCCCCTGCCATTGGCAAATTTGCTGGGAGTTTTCAACATGTATAGTGAAATTTGGCTATGAGGAAATTCAGTGATGCATCACTGAACACTGTTGACACATTATTGGATCTGTGCAGTATGTTATGCTAACTTTGTGAAAGTCTTCTATAATTTTTTTGATTTCTTGGTAAAGATGTGTTTACAGTTTTCTCTCTACTAATAGACAGCTGTTGGGTTGTACAGGGCGGCTTCTTAAGAAATGATTTTGTTTCAGTCAGTGATAGCTTGGGATTAGAAGAGTTGGACCTTGCAGATATTCCTCCTGCCATAGTTGACTAGATGCTTTTTCTTTGAGTTTCACTAAGGGGTCATTTCCTTTCTACAAGTTGGTATCCGTTTCCTTTATTACATTCTGAATGAGTTGGCAGGAGTAGCGTGCAGATTAGGCATCTTAACTTCATTGACATTAAATTGCTCCACATTGTAGGATGGACAGTACAGTTGAGTCATCTAGGGAAGTCTTTTGATCAAAGCCTGATGTTTTAAAATATTCCATGAGTTGGACACCACATCATGACCAAACTTACTTTCATGTAACTTACCAAGATGCCCATGACTAAACATGGTAGCCCTGTATAACATACTCAGGAGATGCCCTGAGGGGATGAAGAAGGGTGTCAAGTTCAAGTTTCACATCTAGTGTAACTTGAGAATATTGAGTAGAATGGCAGTTACTGAAAAGTGTGGGTTGAGAGAAATGATTGCATCTCATATTGTGCAGTTACCGCGGGTGAGACAAGGTTACAGTTTTGTTGAAACATGTTTCTTATGAACACTTTCCAGCATTCAAACCTCCAACTGCTACTACACTTTTTTGGACATTTATTGTGCTACATGTGGAACATAAATAAAACACCTTGGTTCTGTTTTACCAGTTCACTTTATCACAATTTTGTGTGCGTCCTAAGTAAATCATGAAATAATCAAGATTTTTTTAAAAGGAAAAATCTTGTCTACAGAATATGCTATGAAACACTCTCTTTATAGCAAGAATATTTTACACAATTATACAAGTGAGGTGGAGCAGGTGAATAACTTTGGTGGGGGAGCAAATGGAGGTTGAAAATTTGAGAGTTTTGAGTACTTCACATCAACTCATATATTTCTACATAGTTGGGGGCAGCCAATTGCTGTCCTACAAGTTTCTTTGATATTTGGGTTGATGCTTAAAAGGAGATGATATCATCTAATATGGACACAGATTCATTTCTATCTTTTGGAACTCCAATTCCTGCTATGTGAAACCTCAAATAAGTTGACCAGATCTCAGGTTTGACCTTTGAACTGTTGCATCTAACAATGTTCACCATGTGTGTTAGCTGAACGTGAGTAAAAGATATTGTCATGGGGCTGTGCACTTTTCATTTGATTCTTCAAAGTTGAAAGTCTAGGGAAGATGTCAAACTCCAAATCTTATAGGTGTTTAGACGAGTTAAACCATGTAGTATGCATCCAGGGTAGAAACTAAGGTGTCTATAACTACCATAGCAACAAACATATTTACTGGATGGCCCATCTGAACTGTGGTTTTCATTTTTTACAAGGAAATGGTTGGAGCAATTCTCTCGCAATGGTGAGCATAAGAAAATTTCTTCAAGAAAATTGTCACTCGCAGTTTCCTATGGCAACGAGCCACCGGTGGCCAATATTGTACAATTTCTATCCAAAAACTCTTCGAATTTGTCTCATCCCAATGCTGACATCAACAGCGAATATGTATTTGCCTACCAGTTGAAATTTTGTGAACAAATCCTTCATAAACTTGGTAGAGGAGGAAATCAATCTGTCCTTATTGCATTTCTGTTTTGAGAGTGTCTGTCAGGTTGATTTTGGAATAAAGTAGATGTGCCTAATTGGGTTTTTGGTCTTAAACGGACATCTATATTGGAGTCATGTATGGTTGGGTGTGATTCTAAGAACAGACACCAAAATGACATGTGTTGAGAAGAGATTGGACTACATTCTCAGAAATTGTTAACCACTGTAGACGCAATAGTCAACATCATTGGAAGGATCTACATGATCATTCAATAACTCAGAGACTCTTCACTTTGACAATGGATAAGATATTCATACGAGCTCTGAAAAGTTATGAAAAATGATTGGGATTTGCTCATAATCTGCGGCTTTCATATCCTACGAGAAGTGGGTGCAGAGAGAAAAGGGTTCGTTTAAGACCCACTTGCCTTTTGTTCTCTCCTGTGGTTTCGGAACCATCTGTTCCATGTTGCTGCCTCAAGAACTGCACTAACACTGACCAGGAAGGCAATGTATGCAAAGTAGGTGATTCGGTAGCGTTTTCCAGGGTCTAGGATGTCGATGCCTGTGATGACATTAACAATGATAACGAGGATGGTGGTGTACCATTGTTGCCCTTGTGTGGTCGCAAGATCAGGGCCAACACCTGCTCCAAAACCGCCAAAATTCTTCAAAGAGCCACACATTCTTCAAAGGGTGGGTATCTAAGGGTGGGTTTATTATAGGGTTTGAGACTAGAGAAATTCTAAATTCAAGTGACTCTATTGGTTGAGAGCAAAATTTTGGACCCAAGGTTTACATTAGGGTTTGAATCCAAAGTCTAAAGACTTGAAGTGACATTAATGTGACATCATTTTCCTGTCAATTCTTAGTAGTCCCGACTTAAGAATATGCTCCTCCTAGTTTGAGAAACCAATATTGATTCCGAAGGTAAAGGTCCATCAAGGGGTGTTTTGCACCCCAAGTTTCTTGGACCTGGACCTTCATGCAAACCCACACTAAAGAGCGAGGCCATCCCATTCCGGATCCAAACGTAAATACCATAGCATCTTGGCAGGTCCAACACTTTTCAAGTCAAATAGTAGATTGTTTTTGTGCCACATCGATACTATTATGGGTTTCAATCTTTATTTACAAGACACGCGACACTGCACAAATGAATAAATGAGTGTTGAAACTGAAATGCTACTACGGTAAGGATGGGAAAGTGATGGAGGAATGGGGCTTCGAGTGCTCACTTATTGAGATTTGGTCGTCAACCCCACGAGCTTAAACTCAAACCTTAAAAGCAGGGCCATGTTTGCAAGGTTGCAAAGACTCCACTCAATTTTGGTCCATTTAATCCTTTGCTGGTTAAGTTACGTGCAAAAGATCCAAAATTGGGCAACATAAAACAAGTTTATCGGCTACTCAGAAATCTGTTATTTGGGATGAGGCGTGGGCCATGGTATTGAGCCTGAATCAGAATTCGGTCATCCCTTCAACCAAAATATTCAGGATTTTCATTCAATATGTTCAGGAGGATGGTGGCCTCGCTCTAACAAGTACATAAGTAGCTCCAAACCCACCGAAGGCTGAATTGATGAGGTAATCTAAATCCTTCTTGCAAAATCATTGAGGTTTCCTCTTTGAAAATCAACCCTGCGTGGATTAGATCTTTTTACCTGAAGGGTGGCAAAGACAAAGGCGGCAACTCCGAGGTCGCGGTGCTTGTGGTTCAAAAACACCGGCTTGTGAGTCTGGAGCTGGCAGCCCGTGCCAAAGCCCACCACTCCCAAGATGTAGGCTATGGTTTGGCACCCTCTGTGCATGTGGAACCACAATGGGTCCGCACCCGGAAATGGACGCAAGTAGCGTGCGATCATCACTCCCAAGGGCATCAAGATCCCCCACGATATTATGTTGATGATTCAATCAACTCATCCACTTCTTTATAATCAATCGGCTATTCATTGTAATGCTTCATGTATTTTTTTGTAATTTCACCTAAAACAGAAAATTCCATGACATACAATTCGTTGCATTGCGTAAAGTTTGTATCTGAATCAACAACTTTGGAAAACGAACCAACTCATTTGTAACTAGTTGCCAGATCTCCCATTCATTGTGACAATACTGCAAGTTTACGCAAGAAAGAAAGAAAGAAAGAAAGAAAAGGGTAAAGGGATTGGGGTGTGTGTCACTCGCTTACATTTTTGAGGTGTTCATGATTACTGATTGAAGTGAATGCCCCAATGACCATGTCGATGTTAACTCGACTCACCCTATTTTTGGCTCGGAGGTGATGGCTGCCCGGGCTGAGAGTGCTGAGCACAACCCGGAAGCTATGTCTGGAAAGAACCAGCGATTAGTTACAGATGAACCGGTTGAGTTTGAGAAAATAACCGGTCGAAGTTCGAGACTTCAGGAGAATTACTGATCATTTTAAAGGAATCTATAGAATATACCTCAAATGAATAAAGCAAACCCGGAAGATGTCAACATGTAACCGGTTGGATTTAGAATCACTAGGATCTTGACCAACTATGCCCAAAAACTTCCCGGAAGCCTCGGTTCCACACGTGGTTTAATGAGGTGGATTGGTTTTGGGCCTAGTGCAAGGTGGTGAAGATGGTCGCAAGGGTGCCCATTGACTCGGTGCTCGTGTCGGTGTAAAACAGTCTCAAATCGGTGGCAGGATAAAGAGTGGGGTCTTGGGCCTGTACGCTACATACATTTATGGTCAAGTCGTACTCCTTCACAATTACATTTGTTCGAGCCATGTCCCAAAACACAAGGGCTTGGGTTCCAGGCATCAGGCCACCTGTTGGGTTAATGTCCCAGCCAACCCACCCTGCCAAGCATCCTCTGCGTGGCAAGAATGAGAATCATATTTCAGGTAAGCGGGTCTTAAATGCACCCTTTTCTCTGCAACCCACCTCTCGTAGGATATGCCGTAAAGGGCTCTCTCTTTCAACAAATAATAATGATTTTTCCTTTAAACATTGTCACGTGTCATGCTCACATTGGCTAAGACATATTTGTATGCCATGTGAAAACTACATTCTAGCACTAGTAAAGATGAAATAGAGCGTGCTCTATGGCAGTGCGAGATGATTAACAAATCCAAATCGTGGCGGTAGCTACTTTCCTCATATTTTTCGGAGCTTGTATGGATCTTTTATTCATTGTCAAAGTGAAGGTTCACTTAGTTATTAAATGATCCTACATGTCCTCCCAATTATGATGTTGACTATTGCATTTAGAATGGTTAGCAAATTTTGAGCATGTAACCTTGTCTTTTATCAACAAATGTCATTTTGGTGTTCTTAGATTCACACCCAACCATTCAATACTCAAATATAAGTGTCTGCTTAAGATCAGACACCGAATTGGGCACACATACCTTACCACTCTTCTTAACAAAAATCCTTTGTTTCTTGTATGAATAAATGGGACACCTTATTCGAGAGGTTTCAACCACAACTGACCTTAGTCCTTTGTTTCTGACGTTACAAAGTACTTGTTAGAATTCAGAAATTGACCAACTCTAAGGCACTATTGCATTTGTCAACAATGAGGTTGAAATAGGGACAAGTGTTGGAGAAGGAAACCTGTCCCTCTACGCCCTCGGTTCCTTTTGGGTTGTTGTCTCTTGCAAGCAATATGCTAATCTCGCGACCTCCCTATTGCTCATTTGTTTATTATGTAAAACCCAATCAATATGTAGGATTAACCCTTAAGACTCCATGCAAGAACATTTAAATCATGATGACCTAAACGGTCGCGCGGTTGTTTAGCCTTTGTAAACCCTACTTGTTCCACGTTGTAGGTTGGATGAATGTTGGAGCAATATATAGGTGAATGCATGGTTTTATAATCAACATCAATTATGGCATCAAAGAACCTACCCATGAGTATCAAAATTGTAATTTCAATTAACTATTGATACTTGGTGGGTATCTCAAGCTGAGAGAATCTTCGTATACTGTGAGCCCAAAACGGTGCCCACATGTCATAACATTAAGTAGCAAGCCCGGATTGACCTTCTCAAAAGAGCATCAAACCGGCGCGTGCCGGTTTGATGCTCTTTCAAGAATAATTGTAACACTGAGTTTGAGTTTTACTTAGGCTATTTTTAATTTATTTGGGTAGTTACTTTCAATGCTTAGAATTAATTATGTCGGTTTCTAGGACAAAACTAATGCCAAGTGGTGGTAAAGGTTCTAATCTAGGCTAAATTATGATCTAAACAAATCTAAATAGGTACAAAGCAACGGGAAAGTTGGTGAGGTCAAAAAGGTCGTTGCACTTTTTGGAAAAGTCTCCCGACACCCGCATTGGAAACCTCTTTGATACCTTTTTGAAGCTTCTATATTTGATTAATTATCCATTCATTCACCCTTGCTTTGCAAGCTTTTCCCTTCTTGTTGAGGTAAATGTGTGGGTACTCAAAGGGTACCCTCCTAGCATTGCTACTTAATGTTATGGTGTGGTTAACCCTTAAAAGTTATTAGGAATTGTTTCTTTTTATTGTGATTGCTATTTCAAAACTAAAAAGAGTGCAACCCTTGTGTTTGGAGTGTGTTAGAGTTAACAAGTGAATTATGTCACTTGTGTGTTGTGAGAGGGTTAGTGTTAATTAGATTTAGTTAAAAGTATTTGTGGTTAGTACTTTAGTTATTCGGGAAGGGAATGTGAGTTGTTAGGCTTAAAAGTTGGATTTAGTGCCCGAATTGGGCTTGGGAGCCGCCCACATTGGGATAGGGGGTTAATTAAATTAGGCTTGAGCCGTGTTAGGACTAGGTAAGGGCAAGCCTCACAGGGTGGCAAGGGAACTGGATTTTCGGAAGGGATCAGCTGCCGAGGGAGCCAGGAGCGGCAGCTCTCGGCGAAGGAACTCTCTCTCTGGTTTTTTTCGGCACTGGGGGCAGCGGCGAAGGGAGGCTAGGGAAATCCAGGTGATGAAATGGGTGTGGCTGAGCGGGATCCGACCACCGGGTCTGCAGTTAGTTGAAGGGGATTGAATGGGAGTGAAGAGGTTGAGGTCGGATGGAATAGGAGACAACCGAGAGCTGTGAGGAGTGGGTGCAGGTTAGAAGCCGGAGTGGTGAATGAAGGAGGGTTGGCCGCGAGCCAACAGCTGCCCGAGATTCCACACCGGAAGAAGTCCATCATAGGTAGCAGGGAAGTGAGGGTGCGGAAATCCAGGTTGCGGGGTTGAATACAAAAGAGCCCTCTCTCGTGCATTGTTACAATGCTGGATTCAACTAAAAAGAATGAGTTCTGAGGTTTTCACTGTGGCATTGGCCAAGTCAGGGTGAGAACCTTCAGGAGACTAGCTGCTGGTTGCTGCTAGAAGGGGAGAGCGTCCCTCGAGCTAATCGGAATTCGGCTGCCCAGCCAGGGTTTAAGGAGATGGGACCTTCTGTGGCCCAGAGGGCAGCAAACAAGGCACGACCAACGACGTCAAAGAGGGAGCTGACTGCTAGACTGCCGGTTCGGGACCAGGCACAGCACCGGTCAGCAGTCGGTAGCCAAGGGCGAGCTGACGGGCAGTGACGGGCAACTGCCCCCCCCCTCGAACAGCGTAGATTTGTGATTAAAGGACCGAGACTGAGGATTAGATCAGTGGCTGGGCTAAACCTGTCGGACCTCCCACAGTGGTTGAACTTGTTGACTGGTCGAGGAAAACGGATTAAATTAATGTGGGGAAGGGATTAGTGGATAGAGGGGACATAGTGAGTAGTTCTCTTGTGTGAGGGTAGGGATTTAGATAGGGTTGAGAGTACTTAGTGTGATACCATGTGGGAGGGAAGAAGTACGGAGAAAGAAAAACATTTTTTAATGCTTGTACCTACCATCTTGGAATAAAATTGTGTGGTGTGAGGCCAAACCACCAGAGCCCTACATTGGGTGCCCATACCCATGCCCATGCCCAAACCCACCCATGCCCATGGGTTTTGGGTGGGCATGGGTTCGATATTATTGAGCATGGGTGGGCATGGGTGGGCAAGGGTGGGCAAGGGTGGGCATGGGCATGGGTGGGCCAAGACTTGGTGTAGGCGGGTAATGCACATTACACAATTTTTGAATACATTGGCGGCAATTTTAATAGCATGGGTGGGCATGGGTGGGCACGGGTCATGCTATGGGTGGGCATGGGTGGGCATGGGTTGGCACGGGTCATGCTATGGGTGGGCATGGGTGGGCATAGGTCGTTGCTGATGGGTATGGGTACAAATTCGAAGGAAAATGTTGGGCTCTGCAGACCACCCACCCTTATGCGTCCTAGTCCGGGTGAGGGCATGGGGATCACATTCATGTTCACATAACTCCCTCTTCCCAACTTCGTAAAAATCCATTACATTTCCCATCAACTCTTGCACACCAATTTATTCCATAATACGAGTACAAGCATTAAAAAATGCTCTTCTCTATTTATTCCCTTCTTCCTACACTAATTCACAACCCAACACTCAAATCCTTACCAAAAGCTTATTCCCTTATGCCCCCCTCTAATTTATATGAGGCCAAACCGCCCTAATTTATTAATGAGTTAAATTCCTAGTCTAATCTCTTCCCCCCTTCCTAATTAACTAGCCCACCATATAAGGTGACCTTAGTACCCATGGCCCCCTCCCATAACCGGGCCGAGCTCCTAACCGGTCACCTAACCGGTCCCATAACCGGTCCTATGACCGGTCCTCAAACCAGCTCTTCCGAGCTTAGTCCAACCAGTAGCTAATGCAGGCTCCACCTTCGAACCAGCTCTCCCGAGCTTAAGCCTCAACCTTCGAACCAGCTCCCGAGCTTAAGCCTCAATCTTCGAACCAGCTCTCCGAGCTCAGCCCAACCAGTAGCTAATGCAAGCTCCGCCTTCGAACCAGCACTCCCGAGCTTAAGCCTCAATCTTCGAACCAACTCTCCGAGCTCAAATCTAACCAGTAGCTAATGCAGGCTCCATCTTCGAACCAGCTCTCTCGAGCTTAAGCCTCAATCTTCGAACCAGCTCTCTCGAGCTTAAGCCTCAATCTTCGAACCAGCTCTCCGAGCTCAGCCCAACCAGTAACTAATGCAGGCTCCATCTTCGAACCAGCTCTCTCGAGCTTAAGCCTCAATCTTCGAACCAGCTCTCCGAGCTCAGCCCAACCAGTAACTAATGCAGGCTCCGCCTTCGAACCAGCACTCCCAAGCTTAAGCCTCAATCTTCGAACCAGCTCTTCGAGCTCAAATCTAACCAGTAGCTAATGCAGGCTCCATCTTCGAACCAGCTCTCTCGAGCTTAAGCCTCAATCTTCGAACCAGCTCTCCGAGCTCAAATCTAACCAGTAGCTAATGCAGGCTCAACCTTCGAACCAGCACTCCCGAGCTCAAGCCTCAATCTTCGAACCAACTCTCCGAGCTCAGCCCAACCAGTAACTAATGCAGGCTCAACCTTCGAACCAGCACTCCGAGCTTAAGCCTCAATCTTCGAACCAGCTCTCCGAGCTCAGCCCAACCAGTAACTAATGCAGGCTCAACCTTCGAACCAGCACTTCGAGCTCCTTGAGCTCCCCCTCCCGTTCCACTAAAAAAAAGACACACACACAAAACCAAGAGAGCTTAATCCCTCACCTCTCTCCTACTTAGTAGGACCTCATCTTATCCACTAAACCCTCACCCCCTAAACCAACAAGATAGGTCCCAATTCAAACACTTAAACCCAAGGCCCTTCCCCTTGCTTCATCAAACACTACTCACTTAACCAAAACACCCCTTAATTCCACTAAGCTTCTAATTAACCACACAAAATAAGCCTAAGGCCTAAAACATAACTCCACACCAAGCCTCACTCTTTTTAATACTTTTAATTGTTTCAATAACGACTTCAAATGCACTTCTAAGTAAATTCTAAACATAAAACAAATATGAGCAACCATTTTGGGCTCATATAATTGGCGACCATCAGGGGATGGATCCCGAATCTCTTGCTTCGAAGGCAAGTTGTCTTCAAACTCAATACTCCTTGCACCTACTCCCCGCGGTTCGGGTTGGAAAGCTCTCCCCGTTCAATGTTTCCAATTGCATGGAGTTGTTGGGAAATACTTCGCGGACAAGATAAGGGCCCAACCAAACCGCATCGAACTTACCCGGGAAATCAAGCTTTCGTGCATCTTGAATCATGACCATCATTCCCGGTCGTAATACTCTTTTCTTTTGCCGTTTGTCGAAGATGATCTTTCTTCGACGTTGAATTGCCTCGATGTGTTGAGTGGCCATCCGCCTTCTCTCATCAAGCTCCTCCAAGTCGGTCAACCTATTCTTCAATGATTGACTCTCGGTAAGGCGTGAGCCTATTGCAACTCGGAGAGATTCCACCTCGTACTCGATCGGGAGTGTAGCCTCTAAACCATACACCAAGGAGAAAGGAGTGGCTTGGGTAGTTACTTTGTAAGTAGTCTGATAAGCCCACAATGCCGCCGTCAACTTCGTATCCCAATCCCTCTTAGAGTCTATCACCGTCTTGCGTAGGATGCTTACCAAAATGCCATTGACCCTCTCCATTTGACCATTTGTTTGGGGGTGGCAAGGTGTAGTCTTCCTATGGTCAATTTGAAACTTGTCCGTCATTTTTTGAATTAAGGAATTTAGGAAGTGAGTCCCCTTATCGCTCACCAAAATCTTGGGCACTCCAAACCTTGAGATGATGTTTTCATACATAAATGCCGCCGCATGTGCCGCCGTGTCGGTCTTGACCGCCTTAGCCTCCACCCACTTGGTGAGGTACTCGGTGGCAACTATAATGTAAGCCATTCCTTTGGAGGAATGGGGATGGACTTCGCCCACATAGTCGATTCCCCACTTTTCAAAAGGCACAAGAGACAATGAAATGTGGAGTGGCATTTCCATCCGTAAATCATTCCTAGCATATCTTTGACAAACGTCACAACGCTTCACATAATCATGTGAGTCCTTGAACAAGGTAGACCAAAAGTATCCCGCTCTAAGAATCTTTTGACCGGTAAGTTGGCCGGAAAAAATGTCTTCCACACGCACTATCATGACAAGCCTCTAGAATGGTAGGGACCTCTATCTCTGACACACACCTCCTAAGCAATCCATCGGTTCCCCTTCTAAACAATCTATGCCTTACCACCGCAAAATGCCTACTATTAACTCTAACCTTTCTTCTCTCTTCCTTGGTCCAATCCTCGGGCAACTTTTGTGTGGTCAAGAACTCCACAATACCCGCATACCATTCCGGTTCGGCCGTAACCACAAAAAGATTGTCATCCACTAACATGTCATCTATTGGACTCTCTCCCATCCTTTCTGACAACCTAGACAAATGGTCGGCTTGCAAGTGCATACGGCCCAGTTTATACTCCACCGTGTAGTCAAACTCCTCTAATAACAAGACCCACCTAGCTAATCTCCCACTTAGCTCTGCCTTGTTGACCAAGTACTTTATGGCCATGTGATCCACAAAGAAAACAACCGGATTACACACGAGGTAATGACAAAACTTCTTAACCGAAAATACCATAGCCAAGCACTCCCTCTCCGTGGTAGAGTAATTCCTCTCGGCCGGTGTCAATTGCTTGCTAGCATAGGCAATGGGTTGGTCTTTACCCTTCTCACCCGTGGACTGACACAAGGCACTACCAACCGCTACATTGCTAGCACCACAATAAACATGAAAAGGCTTATCCCAATCGGGTGGCCTCAACACTGGATAAGTGCTCAACTTATCCCTCAACTCCTCAAACGCCCTTTGGCAAACCTCGGTCCATTCAAATTTAACATCCTTCTTGAGTAAGTGGGTAATAGGAATTGCTATCTTAGAGAAATTAGGAATCAACTCCCTATACCACCCCACATGTCCTAACAACTTGGCTATACCCTTGGCATTGGTGGGAGTGGGCAACTCATCGATAACCGTGATCTTGTCGGGGTCCGGTTCTCTCCCCTTCTCGCTCACCACATAACCCAAAAGAACTCCCTTGTGAACACCCAAGAATGTTTTATCCGGGTTCAAAGCACCTTCGAACCAGCACTCCGAGCTCCTTGAGCTCCCCCTCCCGCTCCACTAAAAAAAAAAGACACACACACAAAACCAAGAGAGCTTAACCCCTCACCTCTCTCCTACTTAGTAGGACCTCATCTTATCCACTAAACCCTCACCCCCTAAACCAACAAGATAGGTCCCAATTCAAACACTTAAACCCAAGGCCCTTCCCCTTGCTTCATCAAACACCACTCACTTAACTAAAACACCCCTTAATTCCACTAAGCTTCTAATTAACCACACAAAATAAGCCTAAGGCCTAAAACATAACTCCACACCAAGCCTCACTCTTTTTAATACTTTTAATTGTTTCAATAACGATTTCAAATGCACTTCTAAGTAAATTCTAAACATAAAACAAATATGAGCAACCATTTTGGGCTCATATGTGGTTGAGTTTACTATTGACGGAGCTGACTGATGCTAGGGGGAAGAAGGCATGAAGTAAGAAATGAGAGCAACCAGCCCCCACCTGGACTACGACGCTAAGGGTGGGAGGTTTGGCCTCACATATACCCAACTTATTATTCGGCTCAATACCATTGTAAACCATATTGATACTAGGGTAATTTGACCAAGGCAGAAAGGTTCTTGCATGATATATAGACTCAAATGATATCAAGAACAAAAATTTCCTCAAATACCCATATCCTATTGGTACCAAAAAATTAGAAATCCTCATTACAGATTCTCAAATGATGTAAAAAAAGATAATACCAGTCTAACACTAGTTTGGTTGTAACTTGTAAGCAACTTTGTACTCATTGAGAGTACAAAGCAATGAAAATTGACCCTAGAACACATGTCACTGAAGCTAAGGCAATAATATCATTAAAAATCACCATCTCATGATTAGTTGAATCATAAGCATAGTTTGACCCAATTTGGAAAAACCTAGAATGCAAAATTATGCAAACCTTAACAAAAATGGACAAGGTGTCCATTGAGGATGATTACCATATGTTAACAATGAAAAAAAACATGCATTGGATAGCTTATGTATCGTCAATCTCTTCTCCAAACCTTATGGCCCCCTTTTGGGCATCTACCTCTATTTCTTAATACCCTATGTAGAACATTTATGTACACACTAGAGAAAAACATTACCTCTCCCTTATATATACAATGTATATTAATGCATCAAATAATACCCTTTTCTACACTCATGTTAGTTCGTACATGGTATGAAGAGTCCACCCCACAGGAAGTATGTTCAATCTCAAAGTCGAAGTTTCTCTTTTTGTTGTTTCCATAACTTTGGAGCTCACGAAGTGAATCATGCCTTTATAGCACATGTTCCTATATATTATGTTGTGTCCTAGGCCCTGTCACCGAATTTCATGCACTTGCATAATATTCTTCTCCACAAACATTGTCACATAGAATGAATGAGATTTTTTTTTGTGACACCTACCAAGGGGGAGGGTGAAAACGTTGATTACTATTTTAGAACCCGTGAATTACTATGCTTAGGCAATCAACCCCTAAAGCCACGTTTTTGACCCCAATTATTCTAGTGTATGTAAATTGGAGTGAATTGGGATGAACTAGTCACTAGACCATTTAACCCATAAAGGCGCAATGGTATACTTTTTATGGTCCATGTGATAGTTTGTACAAGCCCTTAATATATCAACAACCAAAATTTATTTAGTTTGTAAGACTAAAATATATTAAGCTAACCCAATGCAAAGAGAATGTCGAACTATGATCAATCACCCTTCACAATTGGTTTTTTGTATGTCAACTGCAAATTAGGTCTCCAATTCACACTTTATAGTTGCACATGTTATCAGCCATAAACCCCCACCCTTGTGCGTCTGTGGTCTTGGTGGAGGTCTATGGCTCACATGTTTTTGTCGACTCTTGGCCTTGAAGACCCCATATTCATTCTCCAATGAATTCAAATGCAAGCCCACTATTTTTATTTAAACCCACAAGACATTAGCATTGAAAAATGCTTGTGCCCTATGATGATTATTACACACATCCACACTACCATCTTCTTTTCCTCTAATTCCCTACCTAATGTATGTCCTACTCAACTAACTAATCTAACTTCTATTCCCTCAAGGGACCTCTGTGGTGACGGTTGCTACTCCGAGCGAGTAACAATCCCACAAGATTGGCCGGATGGGTGTACTACTCTAGTGCCTTCCAAGCAATGATCTTCTAATATGTAGAATGTAAAACGTTCATGTAGAACACCAATATAGAGTGTTATGCAGAGTTTAATGCAGAACATAATGCAGAGTGTAATGCAGGACACCAGTACAGAGCCTAATGCAGAGGATTAATGCAGAGTTTAATGCAGAACATAATACAGAGTATAATGCAGAACACTAGTACAGAGCCTAATGCAGAACATCATGCAGAGTGTAATGCAGAACACTAGTACAAAGCCTAATGTAGAGGGCTAATGCAGAATAGAAATGCAGAGTTTGATGCAGAACACTAGTTCAGGGCCTAAATCAGAGGATTAACGCATAATAGGATGTAGAGTTTGATGCAGAACACTGGTCCATGGCCTAATACTAGAGATTAATGCAAAATAGAATGCAAAGACTAATGCATAGACTAAGGCTGAAACTCATGGAAGAAGAGGTGAAATAATAACTTATACAACTACTAACTCATGATGTCAAAGCTAATGTAACTTAGGCAATAACATAACTTTTCAATAAGGTTCAAAAACCCTTTTGTTCAACACTCATAGGATTTATAAACCCCCTTGTCCTACATTCATCTTCCTATCCTTCTACAAACTCTTTGCTCTCACTACATAGAAAGAAGAGAGAGAGTAAGCAATCCCAATTGACAAGTGAGAGAGATCCTAGTGAGAGATCCTAGTGCAATAGATCCCAATGAGAGAGGTCCCAATGAGAGAGGTCCTAGTGTGAAAGAGGAGAAGTGAGCCTCTGTGCTCTCCTCCATGGGATTACCCCCTCCAACCACAAAACATTTGTGTAGCCACAAGAGACCAGAGTGCAAAACAGGAGCAAAGTGCGGGAGATCAGTGCAACAGAGGAGCAGGGTGCCAGAGGAGCCGAGTGGCCGAGGACCGAAGCACCGAGGGCCAGCAGATCGCCAAAGGAGCGGCAGACTAGGCGAGCCTCGACAGGCGGAGAGAAGGGACAGCTGGCGGCCAAAGGAGCAGCCCAGCGAGGGTTGAGGACCGGACGAGGACCGGCTGCCGGTTATGTAGCGGCCGGGAACGAGAGAACAACACCGGGAACACGAGGAGTTGGCTTGGGAACGCGGGGAGCGCTCCGGGAACGCACCAAGGGGACTCGAGAAGAGGAGAACGCATGGGAACGTACCAAAGAGGCTCGGGAACGCCCGAGAGCGAAGGGGAACACATCAAGGCGGCTCGGGAACGCGCCAAGACGGGTTGGGAACGCCGTCACCATAACCGAGGACGGACAAGTTAGTTAGATATGATAGTTAGTAGTTTAGTAAAACAAGGGTAGATGAAAGACATGCCTAATAGGATGAAAGTCCTTAGATGACCATAAACAATTCCCTATGAATGAATAAGTTACATTCCGGATGGATGAGGCTTATGGATGGTAACCGTACCGAGGCACATCTAGGTTAAGCCAAGAAATCCAACGAATGAACTTCACAAGTACATTTTACATTCGGACATTATAACTGCTGTAAATAGATCCGTGCAGGCTAAAATTAGACTGTAACTGATACAGGGCTAAAAATAGCCGAAAATGAACATGTGGCATTAGGGGAAGTTAGGCCTAACCGCCACATCCAATTTAAGGTAGATTTTGAACACTATATAAGAAGCCAACTTGAGGCACATAATACACTTCATTCGAACGCATAAACTCTACATGAGTGTCAACCTCTAAGCTCTCTCTCTCAAGTTAATATATTTAGCCAAGGTTCACGTGCCCTAACTCGGGGGGCATTAGAGTTAGTTTTGCGATTAGCCGAGGTTTACTCGTGCCCTAACTCGGAGGGCAATCTAAAGTAAAGGCGAGTAGCCGAGGTTTGTGCAAGGCCCTAACTCGGAGGGCAATCTAAAGTAAATGCGAATAGCCAAGGTTTGTGCAAGGCCCTAACTCGGAGGGCATATTAATATAAGACAAGTAGCCGAGGTATTAACTATCCTAACTCGGGGGAATTAAGAAACTTAAGTACGCCAAGGCAAAATAGAAGGAGGACTCTTGACTCGGCTTACCACCCGCAACTAAAGACTTCATCACGAGGGAATTTACCAAGCGCCAAAGGTTCAAATCTAACAAGGTGAAAAGAGGAGTTCGAGGACCCGGTTAAAGGAGATTACAGAGGGGAGGTAAATCCTACCTCGGCGGTACACTCAAGTAACTTTCCGACCTCAAGCCGGCCGCGTAAGGAGTAATCATTACAGTGAACTTAAGGAAATCATGGGTGAGGGAAGGCAAGCTAGGGGCTTGCCGGCAACCGGTCTTATCATACCGGGCATGTATAGATACTAAGTAATCACGTAGTTTTAAGACTAAATCCAAGGGAATTGGCCTAAGAGAATTCCGAAGCAACTAAGGGGCATACTTGGGGATCCTTAGGTAATGAGTTCAATACCTCATAAATGAGAGTGATAACGATCGAATATCTTGAGTAAAGATTGATTTTTATCATATGCAATTAGAACCACTAGAATTCTAATACTCGAAGGTTCTCAAGTAACTTTGGAATGTTAAAATCCATTAACTTACTCAATAGGCTATCAAACGAATATAAGATAATTCTCAAAGATTTCTATATCGTCAAAGTATATGCTTTGAACTAGAAACTCTTTGTGGTAACATTTTTGGAATTGTTCTTAGAAGATAATGAAGGCTCGAAGGTTGTAAACCATGAAAGATATTGTATGCAGAAGTTATGTCTTCCCCTAAACACTTAACCTTGACATTAAGGTTCAAGGGAACATAAACTTGACAACTTGGGCATCTTATCCCTGGAGATTTATAAAAGGTCTTAACACCACAAGGAAAAATATTATGCTAATAAATCTATTTAAAGGTTTAGGAACACCTAACCTTAATATTTCAAGGAAACATAAACTTGAGAAATTGGATCAATTAATCCTTGAGGATTCATAGGAGCATTAAAGTGTTATAAGGTTATATGAGTGCGAACACCTTCAGCGGAAATTGGAATCTAAAGAAGGACTAATTTTGGTGGGAGTAACTTTCATGTAAACCGGTTCAGCAGCGGGTTACACCGTCTAAGTTTGCTGAGGGTTGAAGGTGACCTCGACAATATTCCTAACCGTAGATCAAGCCATACCTACGTCTAATGGTTGGCATCCACGGCCGTCATCACCCTAATCCTTGATCTAAACTCCTAAATCCAACGGTTGGCATCCACGACCGTCACTACCCTAGCCACCTTTCTCCAACCCCTAGATCCAACGGTCTTCGTTCGCCAACTTAGATCCAACGGCCTCCATCCGCCCTGATCTCATCTGCTTCTGTTCATCGTCATCCTCCGTTTGTCTCCGTTCGCCCTCCGACGATGTCCTACACTGTCCTTCATTCGTTTGACGTTGTTCTGCATTCGTTCGACCATGTCCTACACTGTTCTACGCTGCATTTTCTGTACATTTCTTCATACCAACTACTTGACCTAAGTCTAATTTCAAAACCAATAATTTTTCTTCTATTTAGAGTGCGAACCTTAACCCAACCGCGAGCGGTTTGGTTAATTTACACGGGTAAATAGAATGTTTCTAAAAGATAATATAATTGAGAAGGTTCTACGCACACATGCGTAGTAACTTCTTCTCGGTATCCACCCATAGATTATTCCTGCTCTTAACACTAGCTCAATTTGGGATAGCACCGGTCAATGTAACCAGTCGGATTCGAACCCGGGTTGGTCCAGACCTAATACCAGTCTCTTAGACCACTCGCATCCACAGGCGGATGTCTCAAAATCTAACAACAACCTATATATTGACTACTCCGACTAACTAACTTCCTTGTTCTTGTAGGTAGTGAGCCTAAACTCAACAGTGAGCGGTGTGAGTGGCTCACACTAACCAACCCTCCAATTCTTCTAACTCCAATCACAACACGACTCCCACTCATCACTTCAAACTAAATCTTAAATCAAAACACAAAAGCTTCATTCTTTTTATAATTTTGAGTAATTGAAGAAATGTCAAAGTCAAGTTTTACGGAACTTAAAGATTAACACCAGTGTTGGACCAATATCAAAATTTTGCGATACCAACCTAGTACCAATATCAGATTTTTTATGAAATTTTAGCCGGGTTGGATCCCAAGTATCACAAGAATCATATTTTTATAGATATGGTATGAGTATGAGTATCAATCTTGTAAAAATAAAGCCTAAAGGTATCAATATCGAGTACCATGGTAGTGATACCAGTGGAGTATGCACAATGGTATGGTATTATTTGAACTTTTTTACCTTTTTCCTTTTAGAGACCTAAAAACACAAACAACATTGCAACAAGAGTGCATAAGGACGCAATTCATCGACAGTAAGAAACGTGCCTCATTGAAGCCAAGAATCTAGAGTTTGTTGAACTGAAATTTGGAATAATAAATTGCAATGCCGCCGATCTGAAGAGCATTCAAGCGGACTGAGATACTGGGGTTTCAGGCTTCTCGACATGAACGAAGGCGGGGGTGAGTATTGACCTCCACCTCCTGCCTTGGGTATCAAAGGCGGGTATTGAGACCCGATACCGTGCAATACAAGTACGGAGTAGGTATCGCCCCATCCACATATTGCGGGTAGTATGGTACTTAATACCATACTCATACCAATATTCTATACCAGGCAAATGGTGCTATACCGGTCCAACACTGGTTAACAACACATGTGAGCACCATATTGGGCTTACACATGTTCTTTGATATGAAGTATACTTATGTCCCCTACGTCTTTCATGAGGGTTAAGCACTTCCATACAACATCTTCAGGCCTAAATGGGCTCTTGGGCCTTTAACCCCTAATGTCCCACAAGATCACAATGTGCTCTCCGGTTTGGGGGTAGTACCCTCTTAGCACTAGTTGGAGGTCCTTTTTGAGAAGATAGTATTTTTTTGGGGGAGTGTGCAAGGTGCTCTTCATAATAATGTTTTGAAAAGTGGATTTGAGTTTCCCATACTATTTATGGTTCTTCATTGAGCTCATGGCCAACCTCTCAACCGGTGAACGGTTTACCCAACACAATCGTTATATTCATGCAATTCAAAATAAGTCGCCAAAATATCTTCATTAAATGAAGAGATCTACAAAATATCCGAGAAAACTAACGTTATCTTCATTTTATGAAGTTTTTCTTAAGTTTTTGCTTTGAAGGTGTTGACACGAAAGCCCATGACCTTATATCTCACCCTCCGCGGAAAAACTAAACTGGCTAAAAATAGTCACACGTCCAAAAGGGCGTCAAGAATGCAATAAAATAGCAAAACTCAATTTCTAGCAAAGGAAAAAGTAAACTAGCTAAACATAGTCACGTGTCCAAAAGGGCGTCAAGAATGCAGTAAACAATAAAACTCGATTTCTAGCAAAGGCACCCCAAATTCTATTTTTAACCAGTTTAGTTTTTCCGCGGAGGGTGAGATATAGGAGATCCAACCATACGGATATGTTCTTCAACTTTGTGTCAACAATTTTGCTTCATGAATGTTTCATAGAAGCAAATCTCACTTCATAACTGATATTGAAAATACATGAAAAGCTAGGGATAACAAGGGATAACTAGGGATAACAAGGGATAGCTAGGGATAGCTAGGGATCAAGAATGTCACTTTGGCCTCTCACCCCTCAGACCACATATATTCTCAAAAGGACACTTCTTTGCGGCTGAATAGAAATTTACCCATTGGGTAACCTTCCCTTGGTAACAAAGCCAGCCACACAATTGTGTCAGCCCCTTGCTCGGGAGTGTTCACTGTGGACAAATCGTAGCCTTGTTCCTGAATATAGTCTTGTGCCATGTCAGTGTAGGTCAAGCCGGGGCATGCGGCGTTCACAAAAACCCTCGAACTTTCAAGGGATGGCTGTTGCAATCGGCTGTCCGTGATGTCTCTGGCCAACATTCGTGTGTATGCATTTAAGAAGATCTTGGATTCCTTGTAACTTTGAGCCCCTGCAACGGTCCATGGCCATCCTTCACTGCCATGCCCGCCTGCCTTCAAGTCTTGCAGGTACTTTGTCACTAGCGAGTCAATCATCTCCTCGGTGAGGTTTGGAACGTCCGCTAGTTTCTCCCTCAAGTCGGCACTTTGTAGGTTCTGTGGAATTCGGTAACCCATGTGAGTCAAAGATCCTGTTAATATTCTTCCATATGTCTTAGTTGATCGAGGTATATACTGTTCTCCCTCTTTAGTATGACACGTTTGGGGAACACAAAAGAAGTCGTATTATTGAGGTGTCGTCTTCTCATTAATATGACAAATGGCATAAAGTTGTCGTATTATTGAGGGATCATGAAAACATAAGTAATTTGAGCTTAAAAATGTACACAATGAGTTTAAGCAATATAGATGATATGAAATAATAACTCATAACTCCAAACAAATACAAATATTCTCAAGAACTCTTGAAATAGGACTCCAAAGATCTCTGCTGTTGCTTACCCAAGTTAGCAACTATCATCTTATTTAAATTCCCTACTAACTTTTGAAAACTAATGATTTCATTAACACCAAAATATAAAGAGTTCTCTAATAAGAAAGTAGACAACAATGACGCATGACGTTTAGCATCAAGATACTGGTGATACTATATCACCCGTGTACAAGAGGCCACTCTAACCCTAACCATGTCCATTCTACACTAGTAACCCTAATTATTATTAAGTTCCCAATGATAAGTAGTTCCCAAGTGAAAATGAATGTCTTTTAGATGTACATAACATAGATGAAAGGAATTTTAGCATTAACTACCTCTTTAATATGACAAAATGGAGATTCTAAATGTCGCATTATCGAGTGATGTAGTCGTGTAAAAGAGGGAGTTTAGAACTAAAAAGTTTGGTCCCGCAAAAATGTGTCGTAATATCGAGGGTGTTGTATTAACGAGGTTAGACTGTATGTGGGCCTTCTATGGTTACTCTTCTTAATTTGACAATGCCTTGATAGTTGAGATGTATACGTTGAAGCTTGTAGTTAATCATGGACACCAAAAAGACGTGTGTTATCGTAAGATCGGACTATGTGTTCTAACTATAGACACCATTTTAGGTTCAGTAGTTAGAATACTGGGAAGACCTACATGATCGCGTTTAGGGAGAGAAGAATTTTTCATTTCGACCTCTTATAACTTTTGCATGTCAACCCCGATCCTCAAACTTGAAATGACAATATTCATGATTCAGATTCACTAATCGGATGAGAGACACTTCTGATCCAATTCAACTATCAAAATTGTTGGTGGAGTTAGAAATCCCCACAATGGGGCCACACGCTGTATTCAAAGGAGAAGTACTATGAACAGATGAGTTCTAGGCAATCGTCTTACGTCGATGAAAGAACAATGCAAATCCACCGTTGTGTTAAATATGCAAATTTTCTGATGACATAGGACAAGTTTTTAGTGATGTAGGCTGATTGTCCAAGGCTCATATATGCTTGTAATGGAAGGACTTGAATAAATTGTTTTGCACATGCAATAAACATGTGCTAATTTCAAATGAATTAAAAATGTCATCATAGTGAGACCCATATTTGAAGATGGAAGGGCATCCATACCTCCAGTAGTCCGATAGTTGACGAAACATTCACAATACGTGCTCCAGCAGGAGAATTAGGTCTCAGCAGAGGGAACAATGCTTTGATGACATTCTTCACCCCAAAGTAGTTTGTATTGAGCATTGTCAAACCTTTCTCATACTCGTGTGAGCGCAGGTTCACTCCTGCATTGTTTACCTGCTCCTTGACACCATTGATATTGCAACATTAGCGCTTGGGTTAACTACATCATGAGAAAGAAGTACCTTAGTAATAAAGAGTTTCCCACATTTAGTGAGGTTTTTATCCTTCTATTAGTAGGAGGCGCTTGCATCACCAGAACACCCAAAAACTCAGAACTGATGCTGACTCCAAAATTTTACGGATCTGGAGGTTAATGAGATTTTGAGAAGCCTGAATTAAGGTATGAAGGTGTCATTTGGGTACTTTTCTTGATTCAACACCTATATTCGATTGGCGTGTGGTTTGGTGAGGATCAAGGAACAAACACCATAAAGACCCATGTTTACAAGAGATTGGACTACGACTTCAAATTTTATTTGCTATTTCATGCTCAATAGTGAACACAATCGAGAGGACCTATGTATTTATCCAAGGAATCAACAATTTTTGAATCCGATTATTTCCAATGCTTCATCGAAGATTTGCTAATGCAACACAAGTTTTGTTATGTAGAAGGTGGAGAACATGGAAACACCCACATACCTTATGTACAAGGTTATCAATACTACCAAATGCATCGTTAAGCCAGGCTCCCCATCTTTAGGTTGCAATAATGCTCAACTTAGCCTTTTCCCTTGTGTTACCAAAACACTCAAGAACTTGGAACCTTTAATAACAAGTTTCACAGATGGAGTTCAATGACCATTCGAGAGGCCTAGAAACACTCACAAGGATGTCAATTCCACCAAACTCATCCTTGAGCCAGGCTGTGAGTTTCTCTGCGGATGTGGAGCTCGAAACCTCCAAAGGATGGAAATACACATTCTGGAGCCCTTCGCTCTTTAATGTCTCCAATGCAGCAATTCCCCTGCCAGAATCTCGGGCAGTGAGCACCACCGTGAGGCCATGCTTGGCGAGCTCTCGCACAATCACATACCCAATGCCTTTGTTGCCTCCTGTCACCACGGCCACCGTTTCCTCCGTCCACCACCTGGATGTCCACGTCATCACATCGTTAAACTCAATGTTGCCACCTCAACATTATTTAGCTGCTATCAGCCGTTCCATTCTAATAATATTCAATGACAGTGCTCCAGTTGAATCTCAATCGTTTTTCAGGTCGAATCTACTTACAAACAAGCATCCTTAAGGTATAACTCTAGCACCTTACATGACATATTCCTAGCCCCATCCAACCTAGTCACTCCGCTGAATGATGTTATGACATGGACATCACAAAGACAACATCTATTAGCATGAAGGATCAGAATCAACTCATTGTTGGCACATGAAATCAAGAAGAAAACATCAATTTACCATACATGGTGAAAATGAAATACATTGCTTGTACAGATTGTACATAGTGAAGTTGTTCGAAAGTAGGTTCGATTTAACATCCATCAGTATTAAGACGGGAGGAGACTCAACTCTATGACAACACATGGAGACCTAAATGAGAACGTTAATGCAGCATAGATGAAGAAAATTAAGAACACTCCTTGTACTCGAGCTTTCATGCGGAGTTTGCAAATTCAAGGTGTTTAATGCGGTTGAATTCATGAACAACCATCAGCAAGGAGGAGAATCGATCGAGAAGATTTATGTAAACCTGTTGGTTGCAGCTAATTCGTCGGCCATTGCTAGCAGAACTATTTAATCACTTGCAATTGTCACTCTTTCTCTGTTCGATCTCGAAGCTTGGATTTGGATGTTCAGTGTCGAAGTGCAGGATACTGCTGGCGCCACACAAGTGCTCTGGTGCAGTAGTACTGCTTGGACTCTTAAAGTTAGGAATCACCTCTTTATATGTAAAGTGGAGTTCCTGTTCCAACTTCAGTTTTTGTCTGTAATTTGACTTTGCACGTCCACAGTGAAAAGTGGATTGGTACTCAGGAAGTTCAGCATTTGAGGCCTGACTACCTTATCTGAAAAGGAAACTTCAGAGACACCTTCCTGGCGTGTTACAGAGTAATGGACCAATGGTTGCAAGGATTACATAGTAATGCATATTACAGGCTGCTCCGCGATGCTCCACCCAACCATTGACGGCTTGGTATATTTATTAGAATTTATGATTTGTATTTGGGTGCAAGCATAGTAAAGTGGACCAAAAAAGTGCTCCGGTATATGAAAGCCATGATTTTCTTGGTCAAACGCCTATAAGTAGTAGCAAAATGTTGTTTAAAATAGATTATTTTTCATGATGACCTCTATTGTTAAGTTAGGTACTCAAATATAGAATATCAATACGAGATCTTCAAAACCTATCATCAAAAGTGACGCGTAAAAACAACTGACTAAATATAGTTTTGAACGTAAATTTCATGACCTTAAATATTTTGAACTTGGAATTTCTTTTCATATTCCTTGAATTCATTATAAACTTGAGGTCATCGTAAATTTTTTTTCAAGAATTCATCAATTTAATGTAATGTAATTGTATTTTAAACAAGTTTTTGACAATTATCTTTTCAATGACACCCACTTGCACCACCACTTGCACCGTCTTCTAAAATACATATACGTTGTTTGAATTTTTTTTTGGTGAACATAAATTGCTTGGCTTTGTAGATTCATATGTTTTCTAAATGTTTATGAATTTCTATTTTATAAAATTCAAAGTTAGTATATAGTTTTGGATCACTTTCACTTAAACCTGAGCAAGGATCAAGAGTTGTCCACTTTACCGTGCTTCCACCCATTTTCAATTATGTATTAATCCAAGTTTGAAAATTGAAACCGTTTATAAGTTTTTTATTTGAATATTGACATGTACTTGGGGGGGCAGTGATATGTTCACTTTGAGGAATCATTCACATAAAAATAATAAAATATCATGTCTTGTGATATTACTATGTATTAACTCAAATGAAAAAAAATGGGGTGAAACGACCATTTTAAAGTGTTGGGGTTTCAAGTCAAAATCAAAGATACATTTATAAAATGTAAGATCTAGGGCCACCTCCTTTATCTCAAGCAAATGAGTATCCTCAATTGTGTATACTGACATGTCTACTAAGAAAAAATCAAAGGGCCAAAGCATGGTAAAGTGAACCAAAGTTGTACGCTATTAGTTTAGAGGCGCAAGTAGCCACATTTCCTAAATTATATAACTCAAAACAATAATATTGATTCATATTAAAGTTACTAATAAGGTGGGTCATGATGTTTTCATAAACATATTTGCAAACTACACGATTTACATCCATAGATGATAGAAGTACATCCTTAAGTTTGTAGAATCTACTTCCATAATCGTCGGTTTCCGGAAAGTGAGGGTGAAGTACCACCTTAAGAAAACGTATTTTGCTTCAAAACTAGGGGCGCACTAACATACAATAGGATCTTGCCAAATATTGAAACTATACACGCCAATTATACCAAATTTTGAAATGCAGTAGATTTTAGCTCAAATCCCCAACCTAGTTTAGGATCTATTTTATTTGTGTCTCCATAATACTAATAAGACACAAATATTGTATGTCGCTCAGGGCCGTAGTCCAATTTATTAAGGCAAACTCAAAATGTGACCATTTGAGGCCTGTCTATGTAGCTTACATGAAAAGGAAACTCCAGAGCCATTTTCACACAGGCCGAACCTTCAGAGTAAGTAACTGCTAGTCCTCAGCTTGTCCTATACTACACTTTTATGGTTACAGCTTCCTCCTTTACGGCCCTAGTAGTCTCGTAGGGAGAATTATAGCAGCTACTTGAAGTAGCCTTTGCACAATTTGCGCAACACAAGTGCATTTTCACAATGACACTTGTACAGTTTTCTAGATGCACAATCTTCTTGGTAGAGCGTACACCCTAGCCTCCATAATGTCACTCACCGTAATGTCACTGCCCTCTTTTATCCCGAAACCCTAGGGAACAGATGTGCTTAGTTTAGATCTCCCTCCTTGTTGTCACATTCCCTCCCATATGTCATGGGTTTTGACATTAAAATAATCCACCAAAGAATTCAAACCACATGCTCACATGCATCATGTTGACATTATTGTCATTATTGCAATGTTGATTTTGTGTTATTCTGTATTTTCACATGCTACAATAATTCTCTATTGTCATGTTTCCAAGTTAACACTGCAAACCTCCTTAATATCACATGCATTGTGGTTGTCACAGGCGTGATACTAGGGAGGTTAGAGTGTACTTGCCACTTGGTAGCAGACCAAACAAATTATCTTGCTTTTGGCACCTGCTTTTTTGAGGCTTTATGAGGAATGATGGCATGCTCCAAGTCTTTAATCATATATTATTCAATGCGTTGCAATGCTCCCCTCAACCATTGACGACAATAGATGATTCAGGTAGCGGAAAACAAAAGCCACATAAATTGGTATGTTTATTTAGAATTTATTATTTGTATTTTCAAGTTTGTTTTTGTTGAAATTTGGATATTGAGACTGTTTATAAGTTGTTTATTCGAATATTGACATATACCTGGGGGAGGGGTAGTGAAATTGTCCCTTACATATTCATTTTGAAGTGTCATTAACATAATAATATTATTATTAATATCATTAATGATAAAAAAAATCATATCATGTTTCATGATGATATTACCTTATACAAACTCAAATGCAAGACACTAAGGGTAAAACGACCATTTAAAAGCATTGGAGTTCCAAGTCAAGTCAAAGATTTATTATAATATGTAATTTAATCATTCTAAAATGTGAATTGTACATGTATTACAAATGCCCCAATCAATAGTTGAAACTTTAACAGTTGAGCACTTCGAAATTCATTATAAAGAGCATAAATCACTATATTTGTTAATCAAAGACTTTGGAAAGTCTCAAAATAAAATTTACCCATAGTTTGGGATGCCAATATTATGAGCATACAAAACATTGGGAACATGATAGTTTACAAGTTCGTACGCAAAGAATATTCACATTCCCAAATATAGTAATTCTTTAAATCATAATCAAAACATGAACTACACGTGGAAAATAACAATCAAATCCCAAAACAAATGGTATTATGTCATTATAGAGTCTAGGATGCGCATCCCATATATAAGGGTCTTATTGAATTGGATGGCACATCCCAAACCTATTTATAAATTTGAATGTAGCCGCAATACAACCAAGTCTATAAAGCGCCCTTATTTTCCACACTAATTCCAACCTACGTTATGTTTCTCCATCTCCATCTTCCGCGTCATATCCATTCTCGACGTCATTTTCCGCAACTGCAATACGTGCTAAGTTGTCTTTGGCAAAGTCTATATGTTTTTGGGGGATGGTTATTGTTTTTGATTTGGAACCCTTGCGTGGCTTCCAAGCACAAAGTATGGCATCCGTGTTTATCCAAACTGGTCCATATGTTGAGTCCACTATCCACTTAAAACCCCTTTTTGGTGTCCCAACCTAAATAGGTGCGGAGCACGTTCTGGTCCTTGGTGCTTGGACGGCAATATTCCACTTCAATTTGACAAAAGTTGGGGTTAGTTTGCACAAAATTTGGTGAAGACAAGGCTTTCACCAACCATATTGGCTTGGGGTGTTCTTCATCTCTTGCACGTACGAGGACTATATAACCTTCGTGGCAATCAACAACCACACGAAATGACGGAGCCGGACGATTGCGCACAAGGCCAACATAATGCTCGTCCACTACGAACTCTTCACGGACGTCTCCATTGCTTAAGAACATAATGTCGGACTCCACAACTGTCAATCGACTTTGTGGCCAAAATCCTTGTGTCAAAGTTGTACAGGTGTCGACACCACGTGTCAGCAAGGGCGAGCGAATGCAATCCCAATACGCAACAATTAGTCCCACCCAATGCTCCCTCCCGAAACTGGCACACAATGGAATGTCATCATGATCATCCCCGGAATGCTGAGATTGTTCATGCACTTTGTAAGGTCCACCGGAGGATATATCCATAGACACACCCACCACGTTTGTCCCGTTATATTGTCAGCCAACCGGGACGAGAGTTCACATTCATTATCCGAGGACGATGCATATGTCGACAACTCATAGGCACTATCTGCTACATCCACTGCCATCCCACCTATTAAAAAACAACCATGGAATGAACAACCACACAACTGATGCTATACAGTTAAGAGCGGACACACTATTTGTGAGTATATATGGCCTGAAATACATACACTCTCCAAATAAAAAGACAGCAATGACTAGCGAACTAGGGACACGCTCACATTGTGGATATCGAAAAGTAGGTGTTGGGGTACCATTGGAGGACCTCATACATAAACACGAATGGGCGTTCCAAAACAATCCATGGTCACATGTCAACAATCCCTATTTTTCCATTCCAATAAACATGGGTATCCCATGGTGTTATTTATTATTTTTAGAAGGCGTTAAAATTATTTGTTGAGTAACCATGGACATGGTTCTATATCAATACAAGACATGATTTTCAAATATGTTAATGAACGCGCGGTCATAAAACCCATCCCATTTCATGATCAAATGTGCAGGGAACAGATGACACGTGATTTTGAAGATCACACAATACGAATATTTACATCAATGTCCAAGAACAATATATATGCATATGGGAAAAAACTGAATGATATGGATGTAAAAATTATCAATCGCATACACAGTTGACAAGATGTATGTCATCGATTATAAGGGCCGGGGATTCGTGGCACTCAAGTATAATCATCCATGCGGATGAAAAAACGCAGGAATCATCTAAATGACTATTTTAAGGCCATTTGATTCCGGAAATAGAGTCAAAGGCCCCGAATTAGTCTAGTGATGTCACATTCGAATGAATCGGCCCTCAACCCCATAGGGAGGCTTTTTTTATTGGAGCCACTTCATCCACGATATCTTGGATGGATGTTCCTTAGTGAGTGCCACGAATCCCCAGCCGATTATAAGCCCGAAATACAAAAAGAGCATGACTTGGGATATACGAACGGTCGTTCGTATACCTCCCTACACATGTTTCAGAAGCGTATCTTTACAAACTACCGCCCCTATGTCACAGGCCGTACTTTGCCCTCTAGTAACCCCTCAGACCACATCTATTTTCAAAAGGACCCTTCTTTGCGGCTAAATAGAAATTTACCCATTGGGTAACCTTCCCTTGGTAACAAAGCCAGCCACACAATTGTGTCCGCCCCTTGCTCGGGAGTGTTCACTATGGACAAATCGTAGCCTTGTTCCTGAATATAGTCTTGTGCCATGTCAGTGTCGGTCAAGCCAGGGCATACGGCGTTCACAAAAACCCTCGAACTTTCAAGGGATGGCTGTTGCAATCGGCTGTCCGTGATGTCTCTGGCCAACATTCGTGTGTATGCATTTAAGAAGATCTTGGATTCCTTGTAACTTTGAGCCCCTGCAACGGTCCATGGCCATCCTTCACTGCCATGCCCGCCTGCCTTCAAGTCTTGCAGGTACTTTGTCACTAGCGAGTCAATCATCTCCTCGGTGAGGTTTGGAACGTCTGCTAGTTTCCAGCGAATTTTTTTTCACTTTTTACTGGGAGGTGAAATGACTATTTTAATGGTATTATACATTGCAATTTCGGCTATGTGAGCAGATTAGGAAATTGTAAATATTGCGATGAAATGTGTGGTAGAATAAAATTGCTGCTATTTTAAAATGGCCACAAAGAATTGCAAATGCGATACTTGTTTGAATGGCTTTGGAACTTTAGCTAAGTGACAAAAATAAAATATTGCAAGGCCACTATTGGAACAAGGAAATGCAGCAGTAAATATGCGAAACTACATCTCACAAATCTTTGTAGAAAAAAACTAGGAGGAAACCACTTTTTTATTCAGAATGACATGCATTGCCAATAAGCCATTTGAGTACATAAAGCAAACTATTAATCCAAGAATGAAATGAAAACCACTGGAAAGTTGTAGAATTCAAGCAAAAAAATTACATTTGATTTCCCGCCATAAATTATAGAGTGATGTGCTGCCCAAAATTGACCATTTAGGATAACAGTTCAGGTTGACTCGACCTGAATTGGCATGTACATTATGGCTATAAATATAGTATTATTAATATTTAGGTTGACTCCACCTAAATTGACAAACATGTTCTTCTCATTTAGGTCGAGTCAACCTAAATAGACAAACATGTTCTCCTCATTTAGGTCGAGTCAACCTAAATCGACAAATATATTGTCCTCATTTAGGTCGACTCAACCTAAATAGACAAACATATTGTCCTCATTTAGGTCGACTCCACCTAAATTGACAAACATGTTCTTCTCATTTAGGTCGACTCAACCTAAATCGACAAACATATTCTCCTCATTTAGGTTGACTCAACCTAAATAGACAAACATATTGTCCTCATTTAGGTCGACTCCACCTAAATCGACAAACATGTTCTCCTCATTTAGGTCGACTCAACCTAAATCGACAAACATATTCTCCTCATTTAGGTCGACTCAACCTAAATAGACAAACATATTGTCCTCATTTAGGTCGACTCCACCTAAATTGACAAACATGTTCTTCTCATTTAGGTCGACTCCACCTAAATCGACAAACATGTTCTCCTCATTTAGGTCGAGTCAACCTAAATCGACAAACATATTGTCCTCATTTAGGTCGAGTCAACCTAAATAGACAAACATATTGTCCTCATTTAGGTCGACTCCACCTAAATCGACAAACATGTTCTCCTCATTTAGGTCGACTCCACCTAAATCGACAAACATGTTCTCCTCAATTAGGTCGAGTCAACCTAAATTGACAAATATATTGTCCTCATTTAGGTCGACTCAACCTAAATCGACAAACATATTGTCCTCATTTAGGTCGACTCAACCTAAATCAACAAACATATTCTCCTCATTTAGGTCGAGTCAACCTAAATCGACAAACATATTCTCCTCATTTAGGTCGACTCAACCTAAATAGACAAACATATTGTCCTCATTTAGGTCGACTCCACCTAAATCGACAAACATGTTCTCCCCATTTAGGTCGACTCAACCTAAATCGACAAACATATTCTCCTCATTTAGGTCGACTCAACCTAAATAGACAAACATATTGTCCTCATTTAGGTCGACTCCACCTAAATTGACAAACATGTTCTTCTCATTTAGGTCGACTCCACCTAAATCGACAAACATGTTCTCCTCATTTAGGTCGAGTCAACCTAAATCGACAAACATATTGTCCTCATTTAGGTCGACTCAACCTAAATAGACAAACATATTGTCCTCATTTAGGTCGACTCCACCTAAATCGACAAACATGTTCTCCTCATTTAGGTCGACTCCACCTAAATCGACAAACATGTTCTCCTCATTTAGGTCGACTCCACCTAAATTGACAAATATATTGTCCTCATTTAGGTCGACTCAACCTAAATCGACAAACATATTGTCCTCATTTAGGTCGACTCAACCTAAATCAACAAACATATTCTCCTCATTTAGGTCGACTCAACCTAAATCGACAAACATGTTCTCCTCATTTAGGTTGACTCAACCTAAATAGACAAACATGTTGAAGCGATGGATGGGCATGGACATGAGGGAGTGGAGCGATGGATGGGCGGTGGCGTGAGGGAGTGGAGCGATGGATGGGCGGTGACGTGAGGGGGTGGAGCGATGGATGGGCAGCGACGCAAGGGATTGGAGCGATGAATGACGTGATCAACCTGGCCCAACAACGAAGTGAAGCTGGAGGCAGGAGGTGGGGGCGGCAAATCCCAACTATGGGTGATTTGATTAGGGCAGATTTAGGCGATTTGATCAGGGCTAGATTTGATTACTATAATAGGGAATTTCGTACCATCATTTAGGTTATAGCATTGAGTGCGAAGAATCGCCCAAAAAAAATTCACTGCTAGTTTCTCCCTCAAGTCGGCACTTTGTAGGTTCTGTGGCAGCGTCCGAAAAGTTTTTGAAGTTATTAAGGTTAATTGCCTACCTCTTTAAAAGGGCATAGGCTATTTCCCTCATGGCATAGGTTGCATCCTACAATATCAAATTTTTGTAAGTTGAAAACTTTTTGAGTTTTTAAGTTACCCGCCAATTGCCTTCAAAACTAATTTTTAGTAGGTTAAAATCCTTCATATCTCTTAATGTTGTAGGCTTTAAATTCAAAATTTGAGTACTAAGTGGTATCCTTGGCAGGAATTGAACCTGGCTAAGCCCTTCACCACGTTTGAAGGCCAAGGATAAACCAACTCTTTTTTAAAGAGTTGATTATAAGTTATGAAAGGTTGCTAAAATTCAAATGAGTTTAAGGGTAAAAGTCCTCATCATCTTCTGATTCAACCTCTACTCTTCCTGCAAGATATTTCTCAGGATTAGTAAACAAGAATCGAAACTTTCTTGAATCCTTCCACGAAGATATAGCTTCCTGCAAAATAAACTCAAATTTTTTGGTTGGTCCTTCAATCACCACCCGCATCACACTATCCAAGTGTGTTGTTGTCATTTGATTCCTATTCTTCTGCTTGATGTTATTCTGCACAGAGAAAGCTCTCTCACAAGTAGCAGTACTAACACATTGGCATCTTGCAATGTCGGCAAGCGTTAGTAGGTTAGGAAATTTCAGTTTCAAAGAAGGACTCCAACTTATAGATGTCCACAAATCCTCGAAGGTACGATCACTCCATTCACAACTACCTTGCACTTTGAAAGCAAAGAATTTTTGCTTACAAGTTGTAGCATGTACCAATGGAGGATATGTTGTGCCCCCAATACGCTTTTCTTCTCCATACTGTTTCAGAAGCAAATCCAACTGCACAACTAGTGCACCCAAGAGCCCCGAGTATTAGCCTAAAGATATGTACTTAGGCCAACTAATTTCCCAATTTGAAGAAGGATGAATGGCTAAAATCCTCTCTTTAAAAAAATTTGTAGGCAAAATTTCCTACATGTTTTTTATCACATAGGTTGATATCCTATGTTTTTAAATTGTCCATAGGCTCTTTGTCCTACACTTTCAAAATTTTATAGGCTAAGTCACAAATTTTGTAGGCTACATTTGTATTAGCCTTAGGCTCTTGCAGGACGTTGTTCTGTGGAAGTGGGTAACCCATGTGAGTCAAAGATCCTGTTAATATTCTTCCATATGTCTTAGTTAATCGAGGCTATGATCAGGGAGAACCGGCAGTTAGTTACAGATGAACCGGTTGAGTTTGAGAAATAACCGGTTGAAGTTCAAGACTGCAGGAAAATTACTGATCATTTTAGAGGAATTTATAGAATATACCCCAATTTAATAAAGGAAAACCGAAGGATGTCAACATGTAACCGGTTGGACTTGCAAACGCTAGGATCTCAACAGATTATGCCCAAAAATCTACCCGATCACTGAATCGAGGTATATGTATATGGGCCTTCTATGGTTACTCTTCTTAATTCGACAGTGCCTTGATAGTTGAGTGGTATATGGAGAAGCTTGTAGTTAATCATGGACACCAAAAAGACATGTGTTATCGTAAAATCAGACTATGTGTTCTAACTATAGACACCATTTTAGGTTCAATAGTTAACACACTGGGAGGACCTACATGATCGCATTTAGTGAGAGAAAGAATTTTCAATTTTGACCTCTTATAACTTTTGCATGTCAACCCTGATATTCAAACTTGAAATGACAATCTTCATGATTCAAGCACACTAATCAGATGAGACGCTTTTGATCCAATTCAACTACAAAGATTGTTGGTGGAGTTAGAAATCCCGACAATAGGGCCACACATTGTATTCAAAGGAGCAGCACTACGAGCAGATGAGTTCTAGGCAATCGTCTTACGTCAATGAAAGAACAATGCAAATCTACCGTTGTGTAAAATATGCAAATTTTCTAATGACATAGGACAAGTTTTTAGTGATGTAGGCTGATTGTCCAAGGCTCATAGACTTGAATAAATCAATTTGCACATGCAACAAACATATACTAATTTCACATGAATTAAAATTGTCATCATAGTGAGACCCATATTCAAAGATGGCAGGGCATCCATACCTCCAGTTTTCCGAGAGTTGACGAAACATTCACAATACGTGCTCCAGCAGGAGAATTAGATCTCAGCAGAGGGAACAATGCTTTGATGACATTCTTCACCCCAAAGTAGTTTGTATTGAGCATTGTCAAACCTTTCTCATACTCCTGTGAGAACAGGTTCACTCCTGCATTGTTTACCTGCTCCGTGACACCATTGATATTGCAATATTAACGCTTGGGTTCACTACATCATATTGCATCACCAAAACACCCAAAACCTCGGAACCGTTGCTGACTTCCAAATTTTACAGATCTGGAGGTCAATGAGATTTTGAGAAGCCTGAATTAAGGTATGCGGGTGTCATTTGGTTACTTTTCTTGGTTCAACACCTATATTCGATTGGTGTGTGGTTTGGTGAGGATCAAGGAACAAACACCATAATGACACATGTGTACAAGAGATTGGACTACGTCTTCAAATTTTATTCGCTACTTCACGCTCAATAGTGAACACAATCAAGAGGACCTATGTATTTATCCAAGGAATCAGCAATTTTTGAATCCGGTTTTTGCCAATGCTTCATCATAGATTTGCTAATGCAACACAAGTTTCGTTATGTAGAAGGTGCAGAACATGGAAACACCCACATACCTTATGTACAAGGTTATCAATACTACCAAATGCATCGTTAAGCCAGGCTCCCCATCTTTAAGGTGGCAATAATGCTCAACTTAGCTTTTTCCCTTGTGTAACCAAAACACTCAAGAACTTGGGACCTTTAATAACAAGTTTCACAGATGGAGTTCAAGGACCATTCGAGAGGCCTCGAAACACTCACAAGGATGTCGATTCCACCAAACTCATCCTTGAGCCAGGCTGCGAGTTTCTCCGCAGATGTCGAGCTCGAAACCTCCAAAGGATGGAAATACACATTCTGGAGCCCTTCGCTCTTTAATGTCTCCAATGCAGCAATTCCCCTGCCAGAATCTCGGGCAGTGAGCACCACTGTGAGGCCATGCTTGGCGAGCTCTCGCACGGTCACATACCCGATGCCTTTGTTGCCTCCTGTCACCACGGCCACGGTTTCCTCCGTCCACCACCTGGATGTCCACGTCATCACATCATGAAACTCAATGTTGCCACCTCAACATTGTTTAGGTGCTATCGGCCGTTCCATTCTAATAATATTCAGTGACAGTGCTTCCGCCGAATCTCAATCGTTTTTCAGGTTGAATCTACTTACAGACAAGCATCCGTAAGGTATAACTCTCTAGCACCTTACATGACATATTCCCAGCCCCATCTAACCTGGTCACTCTGTTGAATGATGTTATGATATGGACATCACAAAGACAACATTACTGAACTGCACACAACAAAAACTAAAGACAACATCCATCAGCATGGAGGATCAGAATCAACTCATTGTTGGCACATGAAATCAAGAAGAAAACATCAATTTACCATACATGGTGAAAATGAAATACATTGCTTGTACAGATTGTACATAGTGAAGTTGTTCGAAAGTAGGTTCGATTTAACATCCATCAGTATTAAGACAGGAGGAGACTCAACTCTATGACGACACATGGAGACCTAAATGAGAACGTTAATGCAGCATAGATGAAGAAAATTAAGAACACTCCTTGTACTCGAGCTTTCATGCGGAGTTTGCAAATTCAAGGTGTTTAATGCGGTTGAATTCATGAACAACCATCAGCAAGGAGGAGAATCGATCGAGAAGATTTATGTAAACCTGTTGGTTGCAGCTAATTCGTCGGCCATTGCTAGCAGAACTATTTAATCACTCGCAATTGTCACTCTTTCTCTGTTCGATCTCGAAGCTTGGATTTGGATGTTCAGTGTCGAAGTGCAGGATACTGCTGGCGACACACGAGTGCTCGGGTGCAGAAGTACTTGGACTCTTACAGTTAGGAAACACCTCTTTATATATAAGTGGAGTTCCTGTTCAAACTTCAGTTTTGGTCTGTAATTTCACTTTCCACGTCCACAGTGAAAAGTGAATTGGTACTCAAATATTTGACCATTTGAGGCCTGTCTACCTTATCTGAAAAGGAAACTCCACGGACACCTTCCGGGATTTGGGCGAACCAACCCACACACTCGTTCCTTGTTGGATGCCTAAACCCTTGCCTCCAAGGAACCAGAGTACGGGTTGTTTCGCCCCAACGTTACAAAGTAGATTTAGGCAAACCAACCCATGTACGTTTCTTGTTGGAAGCCTAAACCCTTGCCTCCAAGGAACCAGTGTATGGGTCAGGGTTGTCTATTGTGTCGTGACGGAGGCTAATCTCGGCATAATGTCGTGCCGTCACGACACGTATCCGTCACGACATTATGCCGGATGTTGTCTTTATCCTAACGGACTTGAATTTTACCGAATTCTGTGTGTAATTACATTACCCCATTTCGGACACGTAGGATGTAAGATGTCCACGTGTGATGACATGTCAACAAAGTAGAGGTAAAGTGGGGAAAAAATTACTAGCCCTCGTCTGCCCCCCCGTCCGCCCCCCCTGTCCGCCCCCCCGTCCGCCCCTTTGTTCCCAGAGTTTGGCCCCCGTTCCCCGTCGTGCGGCCCCGGTTATCTACCGTTCGCCCCCCGTTCCCCCCCATCCGCACCCGTTCCCCGCTCGTCCGCCCCCGTTCCCCCCCATCCGCCCCGCCGTTCCCAACCATCGGGAACTTGTTCCCCGTCGTCCGCCCCAATTTGACCCCTTCACCTTTGAAGGGCCCTATCAGCCTCATTTTTCATCCGTTTGTTGCGTTTGAGGACATTTTCGGCATCCTCATTTTCATGAGGATGTCCAAAATGTCCTCACAATCAACATTTGGATCCAAAATGAGGCTGTTAGAGCCTCCTAAACCTGCCGTCCGCCCCCCCCGAGTCCGCCCCCGTCTGCCTCCAAGTTTGGGAGGCTCTAGCAACCTCATTTTAGATCCAAATGTTGATTGTGAGGACATTTTGGACATCCTCATGAAAATGTAGATACCGAAAATGTCCTCAAACGCAACAAACGGATGAAAAATGAGGTTGATAGGGTGTGAGCCCAAATTGATGTCCACATGTGTTGTTAACACTTGTAAAACATTACAAGTGGTGTTTTGTTGATTTATGATTATTCGCAAAAATATAAAAAGAGTGAAGCTTGAAGAAAGCTAAGTTTGAAGCATTAGGCTTGTGTGGAGTGGATTTAAGTAGTATGAGGACATACCTTGGTAAAGTGTGGTAGGTAGAAAGCCAAGGTTAGTTAAATGTTTGAATTAGGATCTTTGTTGATCATTTGAGGGAGGAAGGCTTAGGAGATTAGATGAGAGCCTACAAAGTAGGAAGAGATTTCGAAGGCTTATCGAGAGCCTTGTGGATGGGATGAGTCCCTACTTAGAAGGAGAAGGTTAAGGGGTTGTGATTGGAGGCTCTAATCCTCTCACCCTATCCTTATTTCATGCCCTCTCTCCCTCTCAACTCACTATATAATCCCTCATTCTTTCCTCACTCATCCTTTTTTTCCTTCGTGCTCCTTAAGCACCCCACGGGTTATAAGTGTGGGTGTGTGGGAAGCAAGATAGGAGCACATGTGTGTGCTTAGTTCTTAGGAGAAGAGCCAAGGCTATTTAGCCTTGAAGAGGGATTGACCTCTTGTTAGAAGTAGATTGGGTTTAAGGAATTTGGAGTTTGATTGTAAACTTCAACTTGTTGCATTGAGATTCATATTGAAGTGAGAGAGTTCAAACTTGTTTAAACTTGTGGCATTTAGAGTGACTAGATTGTACTAGGTGCATTACTTGTAGTGTTTTATTAGTTATGAACTTGAGCAGAACTTTATAGTGAGAGATTTGTCAATTATGGATGATCAGAGTGTTCAATGGGTATGAAAATTTGAGGGATTGTTTATTATAAAGTATGGGAGTTGTGGTAAAAATTTGAGAGCTTCAGTCATTGGGATGAAAGAGTTATTAAAAGTTGAAGGGGAGGGTGTCTAGGAACAAAGCAGCAAGGTTTGAAAATATGTATCTCTTAGAGGGTTATAGATATGGATACCAAAATTTGACACTACCTTCTGAACTTATATATCTATCTTGTGTCAAAATTTTAGATTGATTGGACGTAGGAGTTGGAAGTTATTAGAGTTTTAATGACCGGATGCTTTATCACAACATTCATACTAAGTAGTTAGAGTTAGAATTTCATGCATAACTTTTGCATATGAACTCTGTTTGTGCCAAAATTTGGTGTGGAGATTTTTGATAAGGTACTTAACAAGTGTACCAAATTTCACTTGAAGAACATAAGTTGGGTGGGAGTTATACTATTCTGAAGTTTAGTAGGAAGACATTGATAGAGATTTACATCAAGAAGAACTTAGAGAAGGAAGGGCAAGGATAAGTATATAAGTATTTTTAAATACTTATATTTAAAGCCTATGTGCTCATGGAATCCACAAGCGAAGTGTCATGTACCAATACGGAATCAACCACGATGACATGTGATAGCACGGAATCAATAAGCGAGAACTCATGTAGTAGTGTGGAGTCGACGGCAAGGACTCGATTCACAAGAGGGATATCTTTGAAGGCGTGCGTGGCCAAAGCGGCCGGGTAGACATTAGAAAAGGCTAAGGATATAACCTTGCCCGACATTAAGGAATGTAAAACTACATAGTGTGGTGTTAATCAAGTTGTGTATATTCCAAGGGTAGATTGGAATTATATATTGGGTTACAAAGAAAGAAGTCTCTACATGTCATTATAAACTTTTCCACTCGGACTAGGACGAAATCGAAGGGTGGAGGATTTTTGGTGACATAGGGCCCTTCAAAGGTGAAGGGGTCAAATTGGGGCGGACGACGGGGAACACGTTCCCGATGGTTGGGAACGGCGGGGCGGACGGGGAAAACGGGGGCGGACGCTGGGAACAAAGGGGTGGACGGGGTGGGCGGACGAGGGCTAGTAATTGTTTCTCCACATTCCCCGTCCGCCCCACCCTCGTCCCCCGTCCGCCCCACACCCTCCTTACTCAGATTTTACTACTTTGATTTTAAGAGAATGATAAACAGAATGGTAAAATGGTTTACCTAGCGCTAGGCATATCCACGTCCACATCGGCCTTTTCTGCCACATAGGACGCCACCTTGGCAAGAAGGTAAGTATTTTACCCACCCTACTAGGGGTTGACCCTACGTGGACCCTATTGTGTCGTGACGGAGGGGTCCGTCACGACACGACACGTCATGACGTCGGGATAGACAACCTTGGTATGGGTTGTTTCACCCAAGCCTTACAGAGTATTGGTTGCATGGTTACATAGTAATGCATATTACAGGCTGCGCCGCGATGCTCCACCCAACCATTGACAACTTGGTATATTTATTAGAATTTATGATTTGTATTTTCAATTATGTATTAATTCAAGTTTGAAAATTGAGACCGTTTATAAGTTGTTTATTTGAATATTGACATGTACTTGGGGGGACAGTGATATGTTCACTTTGAGGAATCAATTACATAAAAATAATAAAATATCATGTTTTGTGATATTACTCTGTTTGAACTCAAATGAAAAAAAATTAGGGGTCAAACGACCATTTAAAAGTGTTGGGGTTTCAAGTCAAATCAAAGATACATTATAAAATGTAAGATCTAGGGCCTCCTCCTTTAGCTCAAGTAGAAGAGAATCTTCAATTGTGTACACTAACATATCTACTAACAAAACATCAAAGGGCCAAAGCATGGTAAAGTGAACAGAAGTTGTACCCTGTCAGTTTAGAGGCGCAAGTAGCCTCATTTCCTAGTTATATAACTCAAAACAATAATATTGATTCATATTAAAGTTACTAATAAGGTGGGTCGTGATGTTTTCATAAACGTATTTGCAAACTACATGATTTACATCTAGAAATGATAGAAGTAGACTCTTAAGTTTGTAGGATCTACTTCCATAATTGTCGGTTTTCGGAAAGTGAGGGGGAAGTACATCTTAAGAAAATGTATTTTGCTTCAAAATTTGGGGCGCACTAACATACAATATGATCTTGCCAAATACTTAAACTATACACGCCAATCATAACAAGTTTTGGAACCTTGTTACAAGTTTTAGGACAAGGTCCCCTAGTCATTAGCACTAGCACCACTCTCCCAGGACAAAGATATTCAACTAAAAGCAAGGGATCTATGTCCTGAAAAAAGAAAACTTTTATTCTCTAGCCACATGGCTAAAGTGTAAAATGACAATTGCACTAGTCCAAAGGAGAAGTCCTCTTGAAGAAGATTGCTCATTTATATTTGTGCACACAACCATCTTCCATTCTCAAGCATCCAATAATCGTGGTGTCTAAATACTTGGGAGTCATTATGGCAACTAGCCACAAGAGACACTTTTTCTTCTCTTTCTTGCATGCACACCGAATTTGACCTCCTCTTCAGGTCAAATGTGGTGCATAGAAATATACATCTATAGAACATGTAAAATTTGAAATGTATGTGTATAGAACATCTAAAAATTGAAATGTATGTGCATAGAACATTCCGTAAACGGTGATTGAAGCTTTAATGGTTGAGCACTTCTTCGTTCATCACAGAGGCCATAAACCATCTCTGACTTTAGGTCGTCAATGGAACTATGTGTATTGATAGTAGTAATTTTCTATCAATATTGCTTAAATTTCGATTCCACGTCCACATGAAAAAATGGACAGTTTTATACACTTTGTGAGAAGCGGACTGGCACATAACATTATTAAGTAGTGTGTGTTCATTCATCTGAGGCCCGAGAACATAACCATGGGATGCCACAGCTAGTGCAGATTCAGAGCTACGGCATCCCATGATTATATTCTCGGAGCCCACATGAACTGCTTAATAATGTTCTGCAGTTGGAAATGGCGACTCAGGAGCCGTAGTCCAATTCAAAACTCAAAATGGTGACCATTTGAGGCCTGTCTGTCTAGCTTACATGAAAAGGAAACTCCAGAGCCATTTTCGCTCAGGCCGAACCTTCAGAGTAAGTAACTGCTACTGTAGTCCTCAGCTCGTCCTAGACTGCACTTAATCGTTACAGCCTCCTTCTTTACGGCCCTAGTAGTCTCGTAGGGAGAATTATAGCAGCTACTTGAAGTAGTCTCGTAGGGAAAATAATTGCAGCTACTTGAAGTGGCCTTTGCGCAATTTGCGCAACACAAGTGCATTTTCACCATGACACTTGTATACTAGGGTCCAAAAATATTTCGAATTTTTGGCCTGGAGTTGAATGAGAATGAAAACTACAAACTTTGAAAACCTCTTGCAGGCTCAAAAATTCATCAATTCACAAACCGTAAATTGTGTTGGAAAGATAATAGAGTCTACTTTGACAATATGAAATTTTTTCATTACAATAGTAGAAAATAATACATTTAAAAAAACTTATCATAATATAGTATCTACCATCTAGAGCTACCACCTCTTGCTGAAATAACTGCTTGCATTCTATCAAGCATAGTTCTAATCAAAGTTTGGAGTTGCTCCGAAGATATTGTATCTGTCAGCCATAAACCCCCACCCTTTTGCGTCTGTAGTCCGAGTGAAAGTCTATGGCTCACATGTCCTCATTGACCCTTAACCTCGGAAACTCCATACTCATGCTCCAACGGATGTAAATGCAAAACACATTCTTTTGTTTATTAAACCCCATGGGGCATTAGCATTGAGAAATACTCATGCGCCCATGATGATCACACACATAACCACGCTAACACCTTCTCCTTTTCCTAATTTACTACTTAATGCGGGAAAAATTCTACTAGCTAATCTACTTCTAGAGGCCCAAGGCAACCCCCTTACACATTGGGAATTCCCTTGTCCTCACCTAACTATATTACCACCAATCTAGCTCTTACTTAACTCCACCCCATGGATTCTCCCAACCTGCTTGAAGCCTTGCACCTAGGCCATCATCAAAATCAGCTTCTGGCCTAAATCTGTAGCCACTTCAGCCAGGCTCAAACCTCACCATGTGTCCGAATGAAAACCAGCGTCTAGGCTGGATCTGCAGCCGCCCTCGCCCAGGCTCAAGCCTCGTATCTGTAGCCACATTCACCCAGGCTCAAGGCCTTAACCCCTGGCCGCATACACATCAGCTTCTAGCCTGAATCTTTAGCGGCATTGAAATCAACTTCTAGCCTAAATCTGTGACCACATTCGACCAGGCTCAAGCCTCACACCTTGGCCGCATTGAAATCAGCTTCTAGCCTAAATCTCTAGCGGCATTGAAATCAGCTTCTAGCCTAAATCTGTGACCACATTCGACCAGGCTCAAGCCTCACACCTTGGCCGCATTGAAATCAACTTCTAGCCTAAATCTGTGACCACATTCGACCAGCTCCTAGGCTGAATCTGCAGCTGCCTTCGCTGCCGAGAGGAGCCCCCCGTCCATCCTCCGAGTTCGCTCTCTGGCCAGCTTCCGAGCTCTGCTCCTTGGTCCAGTTCAAATTCCGAAGATCCCGTAGTGATAGGCCATAACTGGCGGCCTTAAGCCCATTTCAGAACCCCCCCCCCCTACCCTTAAAGGAACACACTTAAGGCCTAAACCAACAACCAAGGGCCAAGCCACTTGAACTTACACATCCCTCACACTTAAACACATTAACTAATTGTTTTTGGCTTTCCCTTCATTTAAATGACACACAGTCACGCAACCTTGTGTTGAGCATTTTTAAGATTAACTTGAAATGTGAGCATATGATTGGGCTCACAGTATCCCATGTTGATTGAATGGTTTGTGCCATTTCCTCCTTGTTTTTGGGTCTAGGACGATGTTGTAACAAATCTTTGACAATCTTCCATAATTTTCTATGGGATTCAAATCTGGAGAGTTTGCAGGCCAAATTAGTTTTGCCATACCATGAGCTTGTCTCCATTGCAACATAAGTGAGCTACGGTGGACTAGAGCACCATCTTCCATAAGTTTCAATTGTTGAGGGTGATCATGTAAATTGTTGTGTCACATTCAATAGGCTTGATAATTCCGACAATGGTTGTCTTCTATCATCTCTAACATAACGTGCCAATGCTCTAGCATCGCGATCACTCAACTTCCGATGCCTATCACATCCTCGGACCTTCCAATTTGTCAAGATAGTAGTGGAACATTCAATACAGATGCAATGTCTGAACTCTTCATTCCACTCTCACGTATTCCCACAATGCGACCCCTTCTTCATCACTCAAGATTTTGCACGGCATGGTACCTCTCAATGACCCAATGCACAATCTAAAAATCAATAGATTCAATCACCAACAGAACAACAAAGGCAACTCCAATGTTGCTGGCCAAACTACCTCCAAAACAACTTCAAGCCACCATATCTCATATGTGCAAGCCAATCTCCATTGCAATGACACTCCATATTGTAATCTTGAACTTTGTAGACTAAACCTTGCAATGAATACATGCCATCAAAACAACGAGGTGGCGCCACGAGCTCCAAAAGGGAAGTTGCATGTTTAAGCTCTTGACAACACAATTTTCTAATTACAACCAAATCTTTAATTTTTTGACATGTGCTCATGATTAAGAGGTGGTGACTAAAGACCACTAATGGCTTCACAAGTTGCAATTGATTTGGTGAAAAAAGAATATATAATGAGGTAGCTACATGAAATTGAATGCAACTAGTTTTGAAGCACAAAACTGGGAGTACATCCAAAATTCGAAATATTTTTGGACCCTATTGTATAATTTTCTAGATGCACAATCTTCTTGGTAGAGCATACACCCTGACCTCCGTAATGTCACTCTCCATAATATCACCTTCCATAATGTCACCCTCTGTAATGTCATTCCCCCTCTTTTATACATGTTGCCTTGAGGCATGGACTTCTTCTTGCTTGTTACCACACTTTGAATTGTGATTTTCTTATTGCCCTTATGCAATATACAAGCTTTAGAATCATAATCAATGTGGGCTCTATGCTTATTCAACCAATTATCTCCCAAAATCAAGTCAAAGCCATCACTTAATTTGATAACCAAACAAGAGACTTGAGATTGGTATTGTTGAATTTTCACATGCACATTGACGGTCCCTTCCATGTCAACTTCCAATCCATTTCTCAATATCACTTTACCATTATTTTCTTTCACATGCAAACCAATGCATTTGACATATGATTAACTCAAATAACAATGACTAGCAGCGGTATCTACTAAAAAATGCCCATCTATTCCAGAGACTTTCCCTGAAAATTGCATAGTTAGACCCCTAGTCGAAATAGAATTCAAGAATCTAGGTTGAGGTGGATCATAATACACTTGCCATACGATGTGCTTAGTTTAGATCTCCCTCCTTGTTGTCGCATTTCCTCCCAAATATCATGGGTTTCGACATTAAATTAATCCACCCAAGAATTCAAACTACACGCTCACACGCATCATGTTGACATTATTGTCAGTATTGTATTATTGCAATGTTGATTTTGTGTTATTCTGTATTGTCACATGCTACACTAATTCTCTATTATCATGCTTCCAAGTTAACACTGCAAACCTCCTTAATATCACATGTATTGTGGTTGCCACAGGCATGATACTAGGGAGGTTAGACTGCACTTGCCACCTGGCAACAGACCAAACAAATTATCTTGCTTCTGGCACCTGCTTTTTGAGGCTTTATGAAGAATAGCGGCATGCTCCAAGTCATTAATCATATATTGAAGGCTCCAAAATGTTCCACTCAACCATTGACGACAATAGATGATTTAGGTAGCAAAAACCAAAAGCCACATAAATTGGCATATTTATTTAGAATTTATTATTTGTATTTTCAAATTTGTATTTATTGAAATATGGTTATTGAGACTGTTTATAAGCTTTTTATTCGACTATTGACATGTACATGGGGGAGGGGCAGTGAAAATTATCCCTTACATATTCATTTTGAAGAATCAGTAACATAATAATATTAATATTAATGTCATTAATGATTACAACAATAATAATAATATCATGGTTCATGATGATATTACCTTATACAAACTCAAATGCAAAACACTGAGGGTAAAATGACCATTTAAAAGCATTGGAGTTCCAAGTCAAGTCAAAGATTTATTATAATATGTTATTTAATCATTCTAAATTTTGAATTGTATGTGTATTACAAATGCCCTATTCAATAGTTGAAACTTTAATAGTTGAGCACTTCAAAAAGAAAGAGCATAAGCCAACTCTGACTTTAGGTCATCAATGGAATAAGCAAATTTTGTCATTGCTCATCGGTATGAGTAAGAGGGTCTCCCTTTGGAGACATTTGTTGGGCGAATATGAGATTATGTATCCGTTTAAGGGGTGCAAGCACGGTAAAGTGGACAACTCTTGATCCTTACAGAGGTTAAGTGGAAGTGATTCAAAACTATATACTAAATTTGCATTTTGTGATCAAAACAATCATAAACATATATATACACACACACACATTTGAGAAGATTTTGCAAGTGGTGTGCAAATAGGTAATATTGAGAAGTAATTGTCTAAATTTTATCTAAAATAATATGTTTTCATTAAAATGGTGATTTCTCTACATTTTTCATTTGTGCCCTCAAGGAATATGGGAAAAATTTCCAATTTCAAAACATTTAAGGTCATGAAATATACATCTAAAACCATATTTAGCCATTGGCTTTTGAGCACAACTTTCGGTGAATTTTTCTTAAGATCTCATCTTGATAATTTTATATTCGAATACTTAACACAACAATAGAGGGCAACATGAGAAAAAAATCCAATTTAAACTATATTTTGCTACTACTTTTTGGCATTTGACCCAAAAAAAATTATAGTTTTAGTATAGTGGAGCATTTGTTTGGTCCACTATACCATGCTTGCACCCCAAGATTGTTAAAGAGAGGTCCTGCACAACATAATCAATGGACAATGAGTAATTTTGATTGTAAAAGGAGGGAACCAACATGTTGTCATCACACTGTCATGACTTATAAAGTCTCAAAAGTCGATGGTAGTATCATAACATTTATCAGATCCATAACAATGTTATGTGGGACTGACATTATTTTGCAAAATATTCCCCACATTCAGTCTGAATATGGGAAATATTTTGTAGAATAATGTCAGTCCCCCACAAAACATTGTTATGAATCTGAATAATGTTATGACAAACATTTGTCTAATTGATGGCATGCTAAATCTTAGACTAGAATGACAGTATTAAAAAATCATCAATTGTTTCAAATGTTTTACTTTGGGTACACTCCAATATTACATGTACTTATCACAATAAAAATTAGTATTACTGATATTAATGGAATTTCAGAGAAATTAGTGTTAGTCACACTACTGACCCGATTTAGTGTACTATGTATATGAAGTGGTATTTGGAAAAGTCTAGGGCTCAGTTGTGCTGAAAGCTATGTATGGACAGTGTCCGGGAAGATTTTTGGGCATAATCAATCGATATCCTAGTGTTTCCAAGACCAACCGGTTACATGTTGACATCTTTTGGATTTTTTTATGAAATTGAAGAATATTCTAAAAATTCTTTTAAACGGAGCGGTTATTTACCTGAATTTGAATCCGTTATTTCACAAACGCAATTGGTTCATCTGTACCTACATTGATTTGTCTAATTAGTGTGGGTTAGCATTTGGAGTTATGCATTGCTATATCATTTTACCGAGAGCACCATTTTTTATCCAAATAACATAAGTAGTTAGTATGCACCCTGAAGAATATGATATAATTTAGTTGGTAAAAACATGATAATGTTGGCAAAAAAAAGTTATAGCGACATGTAAATCCGAATTGTAACCCACACTAATTAGACAAAACAATGTTGTTGTCGGTTTTCCCCGTTCATTGTGTATGAAGATCAGGGGATCATGTGGACCATCACCAGGCTTCACCTCTAGGAATAGAAGAAAACCTTCTAAAAATAGGTGACAGTGTAGAATATTGTTATCGCCACTTGAAAGCATATGCCATGGACAGTAGGATATTGTAAAGCAGATGATTGTAACTCTGAACCAAGTCAAGTGAGGATTGTAATAAGGTATGCGGGTCACTTTTCTTAATCAGACCCCTATATTTGACTGGATATGGCAAGGCTTGCACTCATAAGAACGGACACCATTAGTATATGTTTTTTTTAATGCAGTTGGAGTATGTGTTCAAATGAACACATGAGATTATGTAGAGCTCAATGAACATGCGGTATGAACATATGCCATATGCCTAACCATGGTTGAGGAAGTTGGAAACGAGATATGACAAGAATGATTAATATGAGTGAGCAATGCTTGTGGGCAAGGTGGACACAATATTCAAAATTTTGAGAGAGTGGGATCCTCTCAAAATAATATTGTCCATTTGGACACCTAAAAGTCATGTTAGGTTGATAAATACTAGATTATACTTTAGACGTGTAGTTTCCATTAAAATGAGAGTATGTTGAGTTGGGGAATTGACTCATTTAGGTTGAGTCAACCTAAATATTTAGAATACTATATTTGCAGCCATAATGTACATGCCAATTCAGGTCGAGTCGACTTGAACTATCATCCAAAATGGTCAATTTTAGGCAGCACATCACTCCGCAATTTACAGCGGGAAATCAAATGTTATTTTTTTTTCTTGAACTCTACAACTCTCCAGTGGTTTTCACTTCATTCTTGGATTAATAGTTTGCTTTATGTACTCCCAATTCAATGGAAAACTCTCAAAATTTTGAATATTGTGTTGGTGGTGTGGTAGTCCAATAGAATCAAATGCTAATAATGATGCAATAGAACATGGAGTGTGAAAGCTACACATGGAGGATAATATCTTGTATAATATTTGCACACACAAGATTTGTGTAACACAGTAAAAGGATAGGCTGAGACGAAGCCACACACCTTATATTTCATAAGCTTAGGAAGAGGTTCACTTGGAGTTGATTAACATTGATAAGGGCCTAAAATCTCTAAACCCACCACTATAATCCCTACTCCTCACAAAATCAGCAATGCATATAACCCTAAATGCCACTAACTGATCACATGCACTATGAATAGTTGAACACTATCAACTCTTGTGTGTAAAGAACTAGGATTAAAGTACGTTTGGATTTGTGCATTAATTTTGAACAATTCCAACCGCCAATATGACGTACACTAGATCGCAAAACTACACAAATATGGTGGTTGGCAAACATGGAATACAAACATTCGAAGTTGTGGTTGCCGTGTTGTTGCTTTTGTTATTGTCATTTGATGTTTTTGTCCCCACAAGTGCACATCATTTTAAATACGTCATTTTTGGATAAGTGGTTTGTCCTAATATACTTGAATGTCAGGTAAAGGCCACATTTTACAAAGAAGTTGCAATATACATGGCTTCGGAGCACCTGCCAATACAAATATCACACCTAATCAACGCTATGCCTAACTGAAAATGGTCCAATCTTTGCATCCCTCACACAACATTAAATCTTAACACACGAGCATGGAGTAGAATTAGCATGCCTTTACCTCAGTGAAGTGAAGTAAGATGCATGACACCGAGATTATAGAAAATTTAACATTGGCACACATACAACACAAATCAACACACGGTGATGTAATTCTCATGACTAAACTCCAAAAACAAATGGCCAACCCTTCGGGGAGGTTTAGCACACTCAAACCTCATGCTCAATCTACATCTACAAATGGGCAACAACATCACAAGCGTTTAAGAAGATGTCGGAAGGTGAGGATTCACATGCGTGGATCGCAACTTCCATGTTGCCTCCCGCTTTGTAGAATCCCGTCAACTCCACTCAACAACCTCCCTCACAAGCCACACCTCTCCATAACCTCCCTCACAAGCCTACCTGCTCCATTCAATTCTCTCAATGCCCAAACCTCCCGCAAGACAACTTCCGTTCAATGATCGTAACCCTCCCACTCCGCAACCTCCCTCAACATTTTTTTAAAAATAAAATAAACTAAAAATTAGACAGAAGGCCGACAGGCCAACGCCAAAACACAGGAGGCAGTTGACCACCTGGCAAGTTTTCCGTCAAGTAGAGAGGAGATTTCACAGCCATGAATCGAACTGCCAACCTTTTCCTTGAGATTTGGGTATCTCTCCACCATCATTTGGTAGTTTAGGGTCGTCTTGGACCACCTCCCTCAACATTTTGCCTCCCTTCAAAACAACACCCTACACTTACACCATGAGCTCAACCCGGAGCGAGGTGATCGTGGAAAGGAGGTGCACACCCCATGAAGGGGGTGGGTAGTGTGCAGTGTTCAATATTGAAGTCTTCAACACCTGTCAAATGTCATTTTGGCCGTCAAAGAAGGTGTTTTGTTGGGGGGGGGGGCACTTCACAAAAATGTGCTCTGCAAAGTTTCCACCAGTCACAGTGATAGCCTCTCCAAAATTGCCTGTCACAAAATACAGTGGCTACAATTTGCAAATAGAAACATAGCTAGACTCCAATCTTGGCACTCTAGCAAACACTTCCAAATTCCAATAACTCCTGCAATTTCGACTCGGCACTGACTGCAACTTCGGCTTGGCAAGCACAGCTATATGTGAACGTGGATTTTCCAAACAGAATTGGATGAAGAGTGATCGCAGAAGTCGATTGAAACTTGAAACATTGGATGCATTGATGCGAGTGTCATTATGCGGTCTTCCGATGGAAAATATGGATTGGGCTAGAATTTTTGACACTTGGAAATCGATCAAAAACCGGAGGGCTTTGCCTTTGGAGTTGGATGATGATTAAGTGCATCATGTAGGGAATTTAAACAATTTTAGTGCATTGTTTTATTGCATGTACTTCTTCAATATAGTGAGACATCATATTACTTTCATATTCAAATACAAAACGGCCAACAAAAAAAATTGTGAAGTGTTGCAAAAAAGTTTGAAAGTTTGAGTGAAGTGTGATTATTTTGAAATGCATTTGCACACTTCAAACTGGAACACTGGTGTGTGCGTGGCCAACAGACTTGGAGCGAGACTCCTAGCAAGCCCATAATAGGGCACATGGTGAGTTTAGTACGGAGGATGATATCCTCCCCCCTACGAGCCTTTCGGGGGAGGTGGATAGGGGCAGGGGCAGCTGCCCCAAAAAGACATCGGGATTCTCTGGACCCGACCGAAAACTTCTGCCTGCCCCGTCCGACTTCGGAAAAACCATTGCCCTTGTATTATTGAAGGTCACTTATCTACAAATTTTTAGTTCCATTTTAGAATGACAAAGACCCTTTCAATGGTAAGTCACAAAAGTTATAACCTCAGTGCTAGTGAGGGTTTTGTAATATTTTTGACTTCCAAGTTAATTACATGCTTTATTGACGGTTTCACTTTGATAATGAAATCCTAGTCAATTGCTTATTTACTCAATGGAAGTGAACATATATATTGGATTTTGGACCTTGAAGGTGAAATGCACTCAATATGGGATTTGTGGATAGGTGGCCTTCAAGAATGCAAGGGCAATGGTTTTTTCGAAGTCAGACATGGTAGGCAAAAGTTTTTTGTTTTGTTTTTGAGACAGAAGATCGACATGCTAGCGCCAAAGCACAGGAGGCAGTTGACCACCTAGCAAGTTTATGTCAAGTAGAGAGGAGATTTCACAACCAGGAATCGAAACGCCAACCTCTTCCTTGAGATTTGGGTATCTCTCCACCATCATCCAGTAGTTTAGGGTCGTCTCGGACCAACGGGCAGAAGTTTTCGGTCGGGTCCAAAAAATCATGATTTCTTTTTGGGGCAGCTGCCCCTGCCCCTATCTACCTCCCCGGAAAGGCTCGTAGGGGGGAGGATATCGTCCTCCGTTTAGTACCATGTCCAATAATGATACTCTGACATGGTAGCAACCTTCGTACCCTAAGTGAACATAGTGGGTAATTTAAGATTGAGTCTTTGACCTTTGTAAAGGACCTTTTTCAGAGATCACTTTATGAATCATAGTGCTTTGCAATGGCTAACTGAATGAGGCAATTCCCAGCTGCTACCATACCCGGCCGTCAGGGTCGGCAAAAATTAAATAAAAAAATAGAAGTTGAAAAAAATCGGAAATTATTGGAGAAGAGAGTTGAAAAGAAAAGTTATTCATTGAAGAGCATGCCGAACATTACAAAATTGAGCCAACTTCATGTAGTAAAATCCCAAAATATTGCATACCGTAGCATCATAACTACACTATTGTGTCTAATTAGTGTGGGTGGGAAATTCACGTGGGTTGGAAATTAGTGTGGCCCACACTAAATTTCAAGTGTTTGCATCACTTTGGATGTAATTCGTACTGTCATCCATCCGTGTGTGTTAGGGTTCTCCGCAAACGACCTCCATAGGATGTGTTAGGTGCTTCCCGAGGTGCTTCCCGGGATGGAATTATGAAGTTTCATCCAATTGTGGAAACGACAATGCCCACACAAAATTTTCACCTTTGAAATTAGTGTGGACCACTCTAAATTATAATTTGAAATTAGTGTGTTTTATTGGGAATTAGTGTGTCCCACACTAATTAGACACAATAGTGTAGTTCGTGCAAAAATAATTAAAAAAAAACCAGACATTATGAGCCCGAATTTTCTGTTGTTTGCAGAGCAAATTGAATTAACCCCTGAAGAGCTTGTGGCCAAAATCATGGCAAACCCAGAGGTTGCAGTGGTGTTTTAGGATCCAAAAGTAACACATACAAGGACCACTAATTGAGATTAGGGCATTCAATAAGGTTAAACACACCAAGGCCGCCACAAAAGGATGAAAAAAATAAGAAATCTTTCATTGTTGTGAACTAGTCTTGTATTAAAGTGCCAAATTTTTTACAAACATTTTTTGAAATTGTTGAATTTTTTATTAATTTATTTTTACCATACCGGACCCACTTTCTCCACTTTAATTAAGTATTTGACATGAGATGTTGACCCTGACGGCCGGGTACAGTAGTCCAAAAGTAGGAGTTGATTCTCGACGAACGTCTCGACTATTGTGGACCTTACTTGGTCATTCTTCATAATTAGACACCTATTATATTCGAGTGATACTATATGGTCATGCTTCAGGTTTTAGAACGAACACAAAAAAAGGTATGCCCCTATGAGAGTGACTATATGGGCACTCAAAATCTAAACATCGTTCTACATTCAATAAGTAGTTAACACAATAAGGAGGGGGGCCTATGTGATAGATTAAGGAGAATCTTCATCTTGATCTCTTACAACATTTGCATCCAATCCCCAATTTTGAAACTTGGAATGCCAAATCTGCATGATTCGCAATCACTAACTAGATGAGACAATTCCCGATCTAATCCAATAACACTATATTCGGTAATCGGAGACTTTTTGATGACTTTGAGACTTTTTAAGGACGTGGCTTTCACATTTGTAGGAAGGAAAACACTACAAATATACTATGTTCCCAATTTTGAACACAAGTATGAGACACAAATGCATGAGACACACACGCCGAAATAAGAAAATGGGATATATGAAAACAATTGCGTATACAAAAATGGTATCATATTTATTGAATAGGATTGAAATACAAAATACAAGTGGAATATCCAATATTAGGCCAAAATCCTTCAAATATAATCGATCACCAACCAGTGCATTCGACAATTAAATACATATTAATATGATTTATACGTTTGGATCGTCAATACGACGCACTCCTTTTATTTTTGCGATAGCCTTTGCGGCCGTCTCTTTTTCTTTTGCTTTAATGGCCTCCATGGCTCTGAAGATCTCGGGCCCGCGGCTGTAACCTTGTTTGTTTGTTGGTCCGGAATATGTGCCGTTCGTCCATATTTGGCGACGCGCTACCGAATTGTAGGACGTGGTGTTGTAAGTGGAATACGAAGGCGTTTGCGAAACGGAATGTCTTGCACTCTTCCGAAGGGCCAAACAACGATCGGACTCGCAAGAAGCGGTCTTGAGGATACCCCTATCCAATGAAGAAGTCGAGCATGGACGGCCCACATTCGAGTACAGTGGGGTCTGAAACAACGACCACAAAGTCATACAATGAAGCGGGTTGGTATGAGTGAGCACAAGTTACGGATGCAAGTCCGAAAACCCCAAGAAACACAAATGCACTAATACACGGAAACCAGCAAGGAAAAACTGGAGAAGGCCAAAAGTTGGGCACCTTGGCATTGGGGGTGTTGGATTGAGCTTCGGGGACATCGAGGGGGGCAGATACAAGCACGACAGGGACGTTCGTAAACATCGGGACATCAATCCGGGGTTCATCCATGCAAAGGCGTCTGGTCGATCGTGGGGCCTTGGGGACGGTATATTTGGATGGTGACGCATCGAAGTCAATAATACGAACGTGTTTCTCGTTGCGGAGGGGAGATGGAGACGGAGACGGAGCGCGGTTGTGTTTTGCTACCTTTGCAGGAGGGCTATCCACGACTCCATCTTCAAACCCAGAGTCTTTGGAGTAATCAACAGCAGAGGCGGCATCGACGGCCGAGAATTGGAATAGTGAAGGCATTGCAACGTAGCTCACACCAAGGGAAGGGGAGCCGGGGACCGACGGAGATGCGGACGGGCCATTGACGACACTTTGGGACGCTTGGTGAGGCAACTAGGACACAAAAATACATTACAAAGAAAAGGGGGGAACGGTTAGATATAAACAAGGAGAATCCAAGTACAAGTCCAAAAATGTTCAAAGTTCTCAAATTAATTTATTGAGATTGGCGTACCCGTACAACATCCTAAATACTTCATCTCGTGGACCGAGAGGCCTATTGCCAATGGGGTTGGAGAGCACAAAATCCGGGACACTTCCGAGGTGACATGCAAGCCTCCTAATGTATGGACCTAGCTCATTCTCTAGGAAGGTGTCGTTTCTATCGCCTTTCCAAGGATCCGGGAAGATGGTGTTGCCCGGGGGGTTGAGGATGCTCTTCGCGGGGCTGTCGTCGACGAGGAGAGTGTTGTCCGGCGTTGGCCAAGAACCGTGGGGCACCCCCTCCAACATGGGGACGCCGACCCAGAGGTTCTTCCTGAGGACCTTCAGGAATTGCGGCCCGCCGCCTCCTGCGACCTTCGGTACAATCCTGCCACTACGGTCATGGAGCTCATCGCAGTGTTCTTGACCGAGAAGCAAGCAAGGCATTGCGAGTTCTCGGAAAAGGAAACCGGCGATGGCCTCCGTGTTGTCCATGAGCATAGAGCTCCAGACGACCACATGAGCCAAGCCAAGGACGTCACGGAGGAAGCGCCTCAAGCCGGGTCGGGCCCGGACGGCCTTGTTGTTAATGAAGGTATCCAAGCGCCCGCCGTAATCCATGTCTTGTGGACTACGGAGGGGCCCCCTGGACGCGCCATGCGGGATGTGTTTGGAATGGCAAAGCACCCCATTGAGGTCAAATATTATGAACGGTTTCCTCATGGGCCGATTTGGTCTTCCAAAGGGGTTGCGAGCTATCTCCGACGGACCCTGTGATGAAACATTTTACCTAGGTGAATGTTGCTACTAACGAAAACCAATTGACAAACATTTCATGAATTCAACAAAGAAACAGAATGCCAAAATTGTGCGAACTATGTAGTTCGAAAAGATTTATTAATGTAAATGGTGATATACAATTTTCAAAGGACATCTATCGATGAGCCCAAGAATCTAGCGCTTTCTCTACTGAATGCCAATGGATCCTACGCTACAAAATTTGCGTCCACTTGCGGGGGGGGAGGCCGGAGTTGAACTCGAAATATACACCGCCACGAAGGTGACAAACAGGGAACATACGGACGCGCGTCCGCAAAGAGGGAGGCATGCTCAAAGGTGGGTTACCTCTTCAGCGGCGAGATCCGCACCAGCAGTGCCTCCCTCAGCAGGACTTGTCACCATGGGTACAGCTTCCGGACGCGCGTCCGTAAAATCGTAGAGTCCATCTGTGTCGACCAGCAAGGTGTCTCCAACCGCTTGAGAGGCTTGGGTGCCTGCGTAATGCTGCTCCGTGGAGTCCTGGCTGCCCCGCATATGTACATCTTCGTCCTCGAGGGGGGCGTCGGCTTCATCGGCCTCTATGTCCTCGTGGCTTATTCTATCACGTGTCGGGCTCTCCTGCGACTCTTCCACATTGTCGGTGTGTCACGCAGTGTCATTGCCAGCGCTATTTACATCCGGGCCCGAAATTGCGAGATTGGAAGCGTCTGCCTCTGTGGCCCTCTGAGGGGGTGCGCCCCCTGCACTGAGAATGGAGGGCAGCTCTGCAGTGTTTCGGACGCGCGTCCGTAAGCCCTGAATGCCGGCAGAGGTAGGTCGGGGGGAGGGCTCTGGTGTGGGCGCAACCTGCGCAAGGGGTGGGACGTCCAACGCGGGGGTTGCATAGGCATGCTCTGGTATGTACACGGCATGGCTATGAGATGGAGGCGGCATGAGCTCGGCGGGCATCGGCATGCCGGCCTGGGGAGGTGCATACAGCAACGGAGGCCTCGCCTGCAGGCTCTGCATCATGGACATGAATTGCTGGCTCTGGGCCAGGAACTGTTGATTCTGAGCCATGAGATCAGCGTGCCTGCGAGCGGATTCCAACCTGGATTGTTCCATCTCAGCTTGGATGGCCGCCATCTTCTTGGCGTGCAGCTCGTTTGCCTCCCGGAGCCGTTGGTCAAGCTCCTCCCTCATTCTCTTCTCCATCTTCTCGTCCAATTCGGAGACGGACATCGGCTCTTTCTTCACCTTGCCGGGCTCGCTAGGCAAGGCGGAGATGGCATTGTACATCTGGACCTCGTCCTCGTCTTCATCGGAAAGGTCCAAGATCGCCCCTTCAGGGTATTCGTTGTAAGGGGTCTTGTTTCTCTTCCGTCGGGTCTCACGGTAGAGAGAGAGGTCGGGCCTCAAGATCAGCTCCAACACATCCCTGCCCTCCATAGCTGGGAGCTCTGCCTGCTGAGACTCCCCCCCGGAAGAAGCTGTGCAGCCGGCTTCTGTCGCGAGCTCCACATCCACATCTGCTCTAACCCCCGCAGCACGAGACGGACCCGCAGTGGAAGGAAACCCAACACGCGAAGTGGGAGTCCCAAATGGCGAGGCACTGGGACCATGAGGGACCCTCAACGGAGTGACGGTAGGATGCGGCTCCTCCGTTTCCATTGGATCCGCGCCCAGGAGGAAATGACCTGTTGTGGGATCACGAACAAGGCTCGGTAAATCCTGGTGCACCCTGGGCCGTTCAGGTGGGTGGATGGGATCCTGCTCTGCGTCAGTGTCCGTCTCCATTTCAAGCATCGCCTCAATTCGCGATGCGAGCGGCAACACAGGCTGGGGAGGTAGCACGTCCACGATGTCGAGGATGTCCATTTTGGAGGCATTGACCCTGTGGGCCTTTGCATCGTCGTAGTCGCCGACATCCACAAACGAATTGACCTGCAGCCCAAGCATCTAGAACATAACAACGAGTTAGGGGCAAATGTATCAGAGGACATACAAATGAGGCCAGATATGACAAAATGTAACAAAATGAAATAGTGTACTTTTACGGACGCGCGTCCGTAGAATTACACAGCCAAGAGGTGTTGGGGAACAATGCATATGAATATAAATCTTAAATTTACGGACGCGCGTCCGTGAATTTCCATTGGGGGCAGGCAACTCACCAATGCTGCATACACAAATTTGGTGCCGCCGAAGACGTTGTACACAGTCTCGCTCATAACGGTCAAAGCCTTCAGGATCCCGATGTAGAATTCCATGCGAAGCTCGTACGCCGGGTAGATTGTGTACATCGTCTCCTCCATGAGCTCCTTGGGGTGTGGTGTAGGTAACGAGTACATTTTCTTGAACACAGCAGTAGCCTTCACAGGCGGCGCCCAGTCGGCGAAGACTTGTGCGTCAAGAAATACAGTTGCACGGCTCCCACTTGCTTGACTCCCCTGGCCTCTTGCACAGCTGTGACCCCTTCCGTCTTGGCCGGGATGTACGTGCTGTGGTAGAGGTCGTAGTCGATGTCCATCTTCGAGTTGTAGAGCTCCACGACTGCTGCGGACTTCTCTTGCTCTACAATCCAAAGCCACACATTTGGCTCGCGGAGGGCCGGCGACCGAAATGCCTTGAAGGCTCCAAAGAACGGCTCGTAGAAAGGGGTTCCGGCAGCCCCCTGTATCCAAGCTCCGGGGATTGCACGGAAGTCGAAGATTGCAAATGGACACCCCCGGGGGTCGTCTCTCACCGAGGCTCTTGAGGCGTGGGTGTCCCATTTGCCGAACTTCAAGGGCGTAGCAACTGTGCAAAATCTTGCAACCCCCCCAAACTTGGCGTTCTTCTTTCTATTGAGGAAGTTCGAGTACATCATCGTCTCCTTCTCGTCAATGGAGCCCTTCTTCTCATTCTTCCTGGATCGTTGGGCCAGGAAGGTGGAAGCCTCTCTTGTCAGAGCTCGCATGGAGAGGCTATTGATGTGGTACTCGTCCTTCAGTCTCTTCCAATTCTCCCACACGATCTCCCCGTCGGCATTGGTGAGGTTGTAGGTGGGCAGCAATTTTCTGATCTCCCTTATGGCCATGGTCTTCTTCTTCATGTATTCGCACCACTCCTTCATGTGGTACGTGGAAGGCTTCATGTGTTTGGGCCTCTTGAGGAAGATCTTTGGGTAGGGCAGAGTCCTTCTTGGAGTTTCGAGAAGGACGTGCGCTGCCGCTCGGTACATCTCCGAGTCGAGCAACCCTTGGAGCGGACGGAAGAACTCTCTCAGGATGGGTGGTATTTTCAACCTGGAGTCAGTCTTGTAGGTGTTCTCCGTGTCTGGATTGACCAGGTCCCCGTGGTTGTGAGCATCGAAGAGTCTCAACCAGATTGCCCATGTCTCCTTTGATGCAGTGATGAGCTTGATCTCACCTTTTAATTCCTGCACCGTCTTCGTGCCGCTGGTCTTCATGTCAATGCTGGAGAACTTTGTCAATATGGCATTGCTGAATGTCTGCAAGAGGGATGAACATCAAGGAATCAGCAAAGAGAACATTCAGACAATGAAAACATTCAAGGTAGAAGGGCCAGGGTTACGAACGCGCGTCCGTAAAGCTATTATAGTGGCCTACCTGCCATTTAGGATTTTTCACAGTTGTGTTCTCCCTTTCCTTTGGTGGGCAGTCGTGCTCCACCCATAAGGTCCTCCCAGCCACGATGTTGGCTGCCCATGAAGCCTCAAACTGCCTCACTTTGTTGCTTTGGTTCATGAAGGCAGAGATAGCGATCAGTTGGTTCGAGTCCTTGGAATGCACGAGAAATGCCTTCCAGTATCGAATCGCCTCCTTCCATGGGCTTTTCCACTCATCGTTCTCGAGGAGAGCTTTTGCAGCCATCACGCTGTGCTGGCCGTCGACTATGTAGAACTCTCCTTCCTTGAGGATTGGCCAATTCCTCTCGTTCACTTCAACCGCCGGGTCCTTGGGCGTCACACAAATCGTTTGCCTGTCGAACTTGGGGTTGTTCATAAGGTTATTCATTTGCCACCACACCCCCTGTTCTTCTTTAGCCCTCGTGTTCATGCTCTCGGTCCCGGGGTGGCACTTGTAAACGTCCACATCGAACGTGAAATACCTGCCCAGTGGCCAGCATCCCTTTGTTTTCTCGTCGAACTCTTGGAATATCTTTGTCGAGAGTTCGGCGTCAGGTCGTTGGCCCTTTTTAAGGAGAGGGGCGACAGCAAGAGACGAGCTGACGTCTGGCCCCTCTGTGAGCCCAGATGACTCCATCAACGAGTACGACCGTTTGCTTCGTTGTCTGCTCCCAGATGACGCACCACTTTGGGACGGTCTTGAATTGCTTGGGACGGGCTTAGGCACACGTTTTGTTTGCGCAGTTGTGGAAGGTTTCTTCTTTTCTTTCCCTTTTTTGGCCTCTAGCAATGCGCCATTCACTCTTGTGACATTGTTCAAGAGGCGTCCTAGCCGCTTACCCGTCCAAGGCGCATTGCACGCGTAGTCTTGGAATTCCTTCGCGAGATTCAAGCAACCCGCATCTGGATTGTTATTTTCACACTCGTTTTTGTTAAAGGGATGGTACGACTCGTGCAAAATGAACGTTATTCTATCCTCCTTCTTCTCGAGGTCAATCACGACGTAGTCCCCCTGGGCTACTGCGCACTCTATTTGAGCCTGACCCATTTCTCTGGTTCTTCTAATGGTGTCCTTAATTGATACGAAAACCTGAGCACAAATATATCTTTTTCATCTTTTCTACAATGACTGTCCAATTGTCTACAGTATCTTCCTTCGGCTTATAGTGGTCGTTGTTGCTTAGATCTTTGATTGCGTCTGGAAGTGGAGGAGAGAGAAGCTCCGCGAACATGTCAATAGCGGGTCTCTTCGTGGATGCCATCTGAAGAATAGGACAAACAGTAAGTTAGTGTAATATATTCAAGGATAGCGTGCCTAATTTACGAACGCGCGTTCGTAAATATAGGTTGAACATTAGAGGAGAGGATTTCTTTTACATACATTGTTGGGTATTTAGCAAATATCATTTAGCACTATATTTTAAGGTATATATATCTTGCGTTGATGTAATTACAGGAGTCTACTTTATATTATTCAATTTAATCAATACTGATCAGAACACAAAGCACATACATTGTCTATTTACGGACGCGCGGCCGTAAGCATGGATAAGATTAAAATATTCTTTCATGAATTTAGTCGTGCGGTAATTAATTTATGCATTGCATTGCACAGTGCGTACAATTCCCAGTGAACTTGTGCCTCTTTTATGAAGACTTTGAGAGGGTAGCATGACTGGGTTTTATTATGACATTTAATCGCCTCATATGTTCATGGCGTAGTGTTTTTTATCTCTAATTATATTGTTTGGACGGCTTTTTACGGACGCGCGTCCGTAAGATATTCGGCGGTATGAGGCCAACAGATGGACAGGCTATTATATGATGAATATATTTACAGACGTGAGTCCGGAATCTGTGTCGGCATATTATTCAATGGCCATTAGATAAATCGGCTATTATTCAATGTATATATTTACGGACGTGCGTCCGTAAACTCTGCACATATATTGTGCATTAGAATTGCATGTCTTGAGCAGACATCCCGAGTTTACGGACGCGCGTCCGTAAACTCTGCACATATATTGTGCATTGGAATTGTCTTTCTTGAGCAAACATACCGAGTTTGCGGACGCGCGTCCGTAAACTCTGCACATATTTTGTGCATTAGAATTGCCTGTCTTGAGCAAACATCCCGAGTTTACGGACGCGCGTTCGTAAACATCACACTATTTCGTTGCTCCGCATTTTTCGGGCATTGTTGGGTTTAGGGCACTATACAATAATCTACAATGTTTCTTACCGTGAAATACGATTTGGCTCTCTTGCGAGTTAAAAGCAATAGCTGACTCTGCACTGCATAGTGACAAATTAACACCAGCAACATATGTTAGAAACAATGAATCATAGAGACATCTGTACGGAAATTATGAGACAATGATTTCTACAATGCACATTCTTGCTGTTTTGGAGCCTCGATCTTAACAACTCAGTCTACTTCTTCAATCTGCACTCTTATACCTCAATCTCATTCCTCAATCTTCCAACGCTCGACTGTTGAAACCCCAATCACAAATTCTGCAAAACCTTTCAAGCCCTCTATTGCCAAACACATATCTTTGAAATCTCAGAAAGTTGTGGACCAACTCAATGCTCTCAAAGCTCTTGCAGGTCTTAAAGCCTTCAACTCTCAAATCTCAGATGTCAATTGCCCTTTAGAATAATGAAATGCCTAAAACTAAATGATTTCTGGAATATGGCCTTTTATCAAGCTACCAAACAAACCCTAAATTGCTTCAAACTGAAACCTCACATGCTCTCAATCTGTATGAAGCACACATGCTTTCAAGCTAACAAAACAAATTCTAAACCCCAACAACCCAGAAGTGCAATCATACGAAAAACAAGAGCAATGTTACAGCAATACTTACCTCTTGTAGAATACTAGCTCCCACACTACAACTCCTCTTCTGAACCCTCTCAAGCTCTCAAGCTCTCAAACTCTCAAACTCTCAAACCTCTCAAGCTCTCAAATCTCTGAAGCCTCTGAAGCTCTCAAACCTCTCAAGCTCCCAAGCTCTCAAGCTCTCTAGCTCTCAAACCTCCCAAGCATCTCAAGTTGCTTCAAAAAAGAAAGTACAACTCCAAACAAAATCCTCACAATACTCACTCACACATACTCGCTCACACCCTCAACCAACACACACTCTCTCAACAAAAACCCTAGCGCAAGAATGCTACTATGCACACGAAAAAATTCGCCAGCACCGCCCAACACCAAGCGCACAACGTTGGAAATGACGCTGGTGTGAGCGGGCGGCGTCGCTTAGGGTTGGGGAGAGGGGGAGAGAGGGCGCGGGCATGTGGCACCTCTTGGGATGGGGTGCATGGGATAGGGGGATGGGGCCATAGGGGGATGGGGATGGGATAGGAGGCTGGGATGGAGGGTTGGGATGGGAAGGGGGGGTGGGATGGAGGGCTGGGATGGGATGAGGGGATGGGGTGGGATGGGGGGCTGGAGGGGTGGATGGGATGGGATGGTGGGCTGGGGGGGGATGGGATGGGATTGGGGCTGGGTTGGGATGGAATGGGGGGCTAGGGGGCAATGGGTTAGGGCGACACTCATTAATACAACACTCGTTTACACGACACCCTCGATATTACGACACATTATTTTGTGACCAAACTTTTTAGTTCAAACTGCCTCTTTTATATGACTACGACACTTGATAATGCGACATTTAGAATCCCCGTTTTGTCATATTAAAGAGGTAGGTCATGCTAAAATGCCTTTCATCTGTATTATGTACATCTAACATACATCCATTTTCACTTGGGAACTGCTTGGGAACTTCACTTATCATTGGGAACTTAATGATTATTAGGGTTTCTAGTGTAGAATGGACATGGTTAGGGTTAGAGTGGCCTCCTGCCTAGTATGTTGCCTTGCACTCATGGTGATATCTTTTACTGATGCTATACGTCATGCATCATTGTTGTCTAGTTTCTTATTAAAGAACTCTTTATATTTTGGTGATATTGAAATTATTAGTTTTCCAAAGTTAGTAGGGAATTTAGAAAAGATGATAGTTGCTAACTTGGGTACTAGGCAACACGAGAGATATTTGGACTCCTATATCAAGAGATCTTGAGAATATTTATATTTGTTTGGAGTTATAGGTTATTATTTCATACCATCTATATTGCTTAACCTCGTGGTGTATATGTTTAAGATCATATTACTTAAGTTTTCGTATTCCCTCAATAATACGACATCTTTTGTGTTTCCCAAACATGTCGTACTAAAGTAGGACACTTTGGATGCTTTGATGCGAGTATCATTATGCAACATAGAGTTGGAGAATATGGATTGGAACGCAATATTTAAGTTAATATGGTGCAACATGAGGAACCCCAAACCCTAAACCCTAAACCCTAAACCCATAAACCATAAACCCATTTTGCACAGTTGAATGCCAAGTGTGAAGGGTGATACTAACGGTGAAGTTGTTAACCATTATTGTATCCTAGCGTACCCCTAAAAATACGCAAAGTGACATACATTTCCCCTCCGACATCTTAATTCCCTAAAATAAAAGCAATCCTAGACTATGCGCGAGTCACATTGTTTGCGAATACATGCAAACCCACTACCACCAATCCCTCTTGTACATTAAACAACCTTCAAGATTAATTCAATCTTTGCACATGTAGGTCTGATCTTGTATTATAGCCTATAAGTAGACGCAAAATGTTGGTTAAATTGGAGTATTGTTTCCATGTTGGCATGTATTGTTGTGTTAAGTACTTTATTATAGAATATCAATATGAGATCCTCAAAACCTTTCATCAAAACTAATAGTTTAAAGCAAATGATTGAATTATATGGTTTAGAACATAAATTTCTTGAATCTTAAATATTTTCAAGTTGTCATTGTTTTTATAATACTCCTTGAATTCATTATGAACTTGAGGTCAACATAATTTATTGACACAACTCGATCAATGCGATTTAATGTTTTCGTATTTTAAACAAGTTTGCGTGACAATTCTTTGTTCAATGCCACCTACTTTTTCAAATTTTCACCACTTACACCGTACTATTCTAGAATTATACTTTGTGAACATATATTTGCTCGACTTTTCGAATGTTTATGATGTTTTTTACAAAATTTAAAGTTACTATATTAATAAAGGTTTGAATTATTTGGCCTTTACCATGTTTGCACCCAGGGATTACACGTCACGTCCTGTGACAGCGACGTGACGGCAGACCTGAAAACGTCACGTCCGTTTGGGGGGGTAAAACAGTTTACCCTGTCGTCACACAGGGTAAACTGTCGTCAACAGTGTCGACTGCTAGTGGGCAGTCGACAAGTTACAGCGACTGCTACTAGGCAGTCGACACACTGAATCGACTGCTAAAGGGCAGTCGTATAGGTGTGTCGACTGCTGACGGCAGTCGAATTTCCATGTCGACTGCTCAAGAGCAGTCGACTACCATAACTAGTCGACTGCTATTAGCAGTCGACAACCCAAGTCGACTGCTAATAGCAGTCGACAAAGTGCGGACGACTGTTGGTGGGCAGTCGCGTAGAGACACCCATGGGCACGTGGCGTCCATGGGTTGGTCCAGGGGGCGTCTAATCGAAAGGACGCCTCCTTGGGGTATATATGGACCCCACTTCCCTCATTCCCTCACTCCCACCTCCCTCCATTTGGGCCTAGGTTGTTAATCAGCCCTTGCCATTTGGAGATAGAGGTGAGCTGGAGGGCTACAGGTGGACATACGTACTGAAATACGTATACGGGACAAACGGTATACTATATCTGCCTACTATTTGTATTGTACTGCAACCCACCTATATACGGTATACATTGTACCCCATTGCGGTTAGTTTGAACCATACCGGAAATTGTTATATGTGAACACTTATTTTGAAAGTGGTTTACATCTAATTATGTAGTTTGAACTTTGAACGGCCTTAATTTGGATTTAGTGGATTGGAAAAAAAATTGTGGGTGGTGGCGCTTATTTTGGAAGTGCTACCATATTAGGTTTAATTTATAGTAGGCATACAAAGCTAGGGGTTAGGGGCAACGATGGCAGACGAAGATAACTTGCCGCCGGAACCTCCACGTGGCGGGGATTTGGATCCGGGGGGGACTCCGCAAGCGAGACCGGGGTCGGCAGGCGCTAGAAGACGCGGCAATGCGCCGAGGGGCAGGCCGCAACCAATCAATTTGGAGGTGGCGCGGGACCCGAACATTCTCGCCAATCCCGGCTGGCAAAATGAGAGGGGCATGTGGTTGTATAGCACGGTCCGAAGGTACGTAGAGTGGACCCATTTGACGAGGATGTTCGTTCCTAGCGCGAATGCTGAACGGATGTCTAGACAACGCTATGGCATATGGAGGGAGGTGAGCCATCAAATATTTGGAGAACGGTGCAAGGAGGTGTGGGATTTCTTGTGGGGTGCACCGAGGGAATTTGATCGCGGGCATATGCTAATGTGGTTATGCCAAATGGTCTACGCGGAGGTAATTTTGGGAGTGGATATCGACTGGTCCACCATACCCCGCACGAGCCCGGACTTGAGGCAGGCACACCGGGTCACGGTCATACCAAGTGCCGTGCTAGGACGGAACGCTGGCCGTCCGATTCCATTGGCATGGCAAACTCCAATGAATCCTTTGAGGGTCCGATCTTATTTTGATTTCCTTGCGGGACCAGATCATCAAATTGTGGGGACTCCACCGGCCGCCGAGTCAAACATGGACGAGCACAACATTGTCATAGGGTTGCCGGTTGAACCACCTAGCCGGCGACAAAGGGTCCACGTGACACCGCCACATGGTTCCCGGTTGGTTTGTCCTCCATCTTCGCCCGTTGATGTGGAGATGGCATCGGCGGTGCCATCCCCACCACTGGTAGTTGCCGACAACAACGTTGTGGAGGCGTTGAGGGCGGAGTTGGCAAAATGCAAATATGACCACGAACGGGAATTGGAGATGGTCCGACGTGCACACGCCGAGGAGGTCCAAGGGTTGAAGGCCGAGATTGCACGTTTGACCGACCTTGAACTTGCGAGGGCTGATGCGCCACAACTGCCGCAAGCAATGTCTGGTAGTGATGGACAAGGGCGGGAGCCGTCGCCCACAACAAACTTGGAGGCAATGAAGGTTGATTACGACCGGGTCATTAGGAGGAACCGGTTGTTGGAGGACGACTACATGGGCATGGTCACAGCCACTATCATGTTCGCCACGCGTGAGAGGGCATTGATGGACGAGCTGACACACTATAGGGACCACGGCGAACAGTGGCCCGAACGACGGCTTCTTTTTACCTCGTGGCCGCCATTGGATTTCATGTATCCTGAGAACCTCCCGGTCGATGACGACCATTACCCCAGTATTGCGTGGACCAAGAGGCCCGATGATGAATTCCAATGGGATACCGCAGTATCATCCCGCATCGTGATACCCCCGGCCAGACCAGCCTTGTTGTGGCCATGCGTCCCCGATTGGATCAAGGACGGGAGCATGTGCCCCATTTGTTCCAATCCTTGGGGACCCGAAGGCGCATGGATCGTTGGGTCGTGCGGTCACATGGTCCACCCGAATTGTTTGTTGCCACACATGTTGCAAACACGCCGTTGTCCTACGTGCCAAGCCCCTCTGCATCGAAGGTTGTACGAGCAATTCGGAGTGCAATGGGGAATGCCTCCCGATTTTGAATACACAATAATCCATGGTGTGCCGCCCGCAGAATACGGCGATCCTCCTGCTTATAGCTGGCGTGCACGGAGGTATTTGAAGGACCTGCGAGGCTACCCGACAAACTTCATGCCTGAAATGTACACAAGGGTTGCTCATGAGTTTTACCCCGGCTCCTCTCCTCAGGCCGTAGGTTTGAGGGCATTTTTGTACCGTGTTGTGGGTGGGCATGCCGGAGAGACGGGTGAATACGTCCCAGGTCCTCACCCCCACGGATACGTGTATGACTCCAACGGCAATGTGACAGTGGGGGTATTACCACGGGAACCGGTCCCGGGCGAGGAAACAACTTGGGATGTGGAACACGTGTTGGACACAACAAGTTTTGAGGCCGATCTGGAGAGGCAGGAGGCCGTTACACAAGAGGGTAGCTTCAATGAGGTGGACGTCCAAATCCGGATGAATGAGTGGAAATACGTCAACGGCCTTTTGGACATCCGTGACGGGGCCTCTAGCCCCACCATGCAAGACGTCCTGCGCCATCCGAATGCCGCGAGGGGGTTGCACATTGGAGACCGCGCGCGCGCTCGTGCACAAGCTGACCGGGAGACTGCGGCGCAAGAACTATGGGCCATCACCGAGAGCAGGCGTGAGGCGAGGCGCCGGACACTACGGCCACCAAATCTGAACGGTGCAAGCTCAAGCCGCGGACCCCCCATTCCATTGGATAGTGATTCGGAGCCGGATTAGGAATGTTGGCTAGTGTTTGTGAGATAGGCGTTGGACTAGGAGGCATTATTTGATACTGAATTGTACACAATGCGGGAAAAACCATGCTTTTGGAAATGTTTATAAGTGAATTATTGTTCACTATCAATTTTGGGAGTAATGTACAAGTGTCGCACAATGATCATTTCTTATGTTTGCCCACACAATCGGTTGCCACAAACATCCAATTAAACCATGGACTTTGCATCTACATGCATTTGCACTTGAATCAAACACGTATCGATGCAAATAACTGTGACAATGATTCCATGTGGCATGATTATAAGTTCACACCAAGCGGAAAACATCACCGCAATATTGCTGGGAATTCATATATTGCGCATTTCCAACTTACCAACATGCGTAAGTATACGTGCAAGTACAAACTTGATACTACGCTCTCACCATATTCGTGGGCAAATCTTACATTGACGACCTAAGTGTGTACTCTCTATACACCCGGTATTCCTTTTGGTGCGCGGTGCACCGGTTGAACCCCCAATGAATTGCGTCATGCACCGAGTGTTTTATGGTTTGGTAGAACCTCCACAAGGTCCCATAGTTTTTTCGAAAATACAATTGATTTTTCCCCTTCGTGAGAACGTCGCTAAGGTCCTGAAACAAGTGCCATGGGAAAAGTTTTTCCTTGTAACCGATGCGGCATGCGGGCCTTTCTTGGGCGTCCAAGTATCCGCGGTGGTGACGATCAACTTGTCTCCTAGGCAGTCGAACCCAATAGAATTCAGTGAACCCTTGAATCGGACGTAAAACACTGCGCAAATCGTCCTCATTTCGAGTGTTCTCTGCAACCACCTCGGGTGTAAATTCGTCCGGTTCGTCCGGCAAGCCCCATGCGTGTCGGGGATTGTAATACATACTTCTTGACGAACCACCCGCATCCCGTATCTTGCCACTCCCAGCCATCGCAATCCTATGGATTGCCCACACCGTAGTTGATCTTGGGCAATGTACGCGACGCATACAAGGTCCTCAAAATCACTACGAGGCAAGGTGGCCTCATGGTGGGTAGCACACTTGATTTTATAGGGATATCGCAGTGTGGGCCCTCGGGTGGCATCCAATGATTTGGCAGGTTGGGTTACGGGTGTGTCTAATTAGTTGTCTAAATTAAGCTGCAAGGCAATCGACTGTTGTGTAGCAGTCGACCATCCACAGTCGACTGCCTTGTAGCAGTCGATTTGCATAGTCCACTGCTGCACAGCAGTCGACTGTGGATGGTCGACTGCTACACAGCAGTCGACTATGCAAATCGACTGCTTCATAGCAGTCGACTATGTAAATCGACTGCTGGGCAGCAGTCGATTGATAAATGCCCAGCAGTCGACTGTGGATGGTCGACTGCTACACAGCAGTCGACTGATAAAATCGACTGCTTCCTAGCAGTCGACTGCTGGAAGGTAGTCATTCATCCACAGTCGACTGCCTTCCAGCAGTCGACTGATAAAATCGACTGCTTCCTAGCAGTCGACTGCTGGAAGGCAGTCATTCATCCACAGTCGACTGCCTTCCAGCAGTCGATTTTATCAGTCGACTGCTGTGTAGCAGTCGACCATCCACAGTCGACTGCTGCCCAGCAGACGAAATTAGGCGTTAGGATTTGGGAAGAGCGTTAGCTTAGTCAAATCATGCATTAAATGCATACAATCATGACAAAGGATGCATATATATAGCAATCCAACCTCCCATTTCCCTCATTCCCAAGTTCTCCATTGGCCATAGCCTGTTTTAGCAAGCTTTGCAAACGGAGAACAAAGGGAGAAGGAGCGGAGAAGCTGCTATTTCAGGGTTGTGCCAAACATGGCACCGTTGACCATTTTACCCGGATTGACCGCGGAAATTGTGGGGGAGCACATATTGCCGAAGGTCCTAGAGCCTATTTTGGAGCCATATCACCGAGGAGAGTATGGGCGGGGGTGTGAAGTGAGGGCGAATTTTTTAACTCTCATATGTATTTTTAAATACATGGGAGTTAACAAAGCTTGGCGGGAACATTTTGGTATGGGAGAAGTCTACAATGCGTTGCGTATGTCGATTTGGGACGTAGACATACCAATGGGGCATCAATTTAGGGGCGTGAGAGGGACTTCGAAGCTCGCCGAATTGTTGCGAGCGTTCCGACTGAACCTCTTCATGTTCAGCCATACGCAACGCATTGCCATCCCAATTCGATGGCAAGTTCAGCATGCTCGGCTCAACGATATTTTCATAATGGAACTTGAATACTTGTGGGATATGCTTGTGGAGAATGGAGAATATTGGCTTCAAGTCGACAAACGTTCTGCCGAATATCGTCGATGCACCAACTTTTGGATTTGTCCTTCGGAGCGACTATTGACATTATAATTTTTCTATGTAGATGTAGCGGTTCATGTTCTATATAGTTCGCCGATTTAATCCTAGCAAATACAGTGTATATGTGTTTAGGCCTAGTGGATATAATCGCACTATGTAAAAGATATGATCCGTAATGTGAAATAAAAGTGGATCGCTATTTAAACAAATGATAACTTCCTTATTAGCTACACCCGTGTGCAATATGTATGTCTAACATGTATGGGTGTACGTGCAAATTGCAATATGTATGTGTATGTGCAATATATATGTGGGTTCCCGGTATACCGTATGTTCTATACGTATGCGCTATATATATGGATGTATGTGAAATATATATATATATATATATATATATATTTGGGGGTATTTGCAATATATATATATATGTGTGTGTGCGTGGACATCGGGGGTCGACTGCTACTTGGCAGTCGACGTGGCAATCGACTTCCGGGGTCGACTGCAAACTAGCAGTCGACATGGCGGTCGACTGCCACATCGACTACAAACTAGCAGTCGACATGGCGGTCGACTGCCACGTCGACTGCCATTCGCAGTCGACATAGGGGGTCGACTGCTGCTTGGCAGTCGACGTGGCAGTCGAATTCCAGGGTCGACTGCAAACTAGTAGTCGACATGGCAGTCGACCGCCACGTCGACTGCCACTCGCAGTCGACATCGGGGGTCGACTGCTGCTTGGCAGTCGACGTGGCCGTCGACTTCCAGGGTCGACTGCAAACTAGCAGTCGACATGGCAGTCGACTGCCACGTCGACTGCCATTCGCAGTCGACATCGGGGGTCGACTGCTGCTTGGTAGTCGACGTGGCAATCGACTTCCGGGGTCGACTGCAAACTAGCAGTCGACATGGCGGTCGACTGCCACGTCGACTGCAAACTAGCAGTCGACATGGCGGTCGACTGCCACGTCGACTGCCATTCGCAGTCGACATAGGGGGTCGACTGCTGCTTGGCAGTCGACGTGGCAGTCGAATTCCAGGGTCGACTGCCACTCGCAGTCGACATCGAGGGTCGACTGCTGCTTGGCAGTCGATGTGGCAGTCGACTTCCAGGGTCGACTGCAAACTAGCAGTCGACATGGCAGTCGACCCCCGCAGTCGACCGCTAGTTTGCAGTCGATGTGGCGGTCGACTGCCACGTCGACTGCCATTCGCAGTCGACATCGGGGGTCGACTGCTGCTTGGCAGTCGACGTGGCAGTCGACTTCCAGGGTCGACTGCAAACTAGCAGTCGACATGATAGTCGACCCCCGCAGTCGACTGCCACATAGTAGTCGACGCCGCGGTCGACTGCTAATTGTCGACTGCCTTATCTAGAGTGGACTGCTATCTGGCAGTCGACTGCCGTATAGCAGTCGACCAATCGTCGCATCCATCCTGGCCGTTGGATGATGCACGGTCCAACGGTCAGGATCCAGGGGCGCGGCGTCCGGTCGTACCGTCGGTGTGAGGCCCACCCAACCTATATATATAAGTGGGGAGGCCTCATTGACATCATTTTTCAACCACCCCTCCTCAAGCGGGACATTGGGACTAAGCATGCCTAGCATCCTTTGCCTAATGTTTTGAGAGGGCCTAGGGGGCGGTTGGAAGATTGGTTTAGGGTGCAAACTCTTGCCAATTTTGGATCCGATTTTTTGCGGTGGAGCGGTGTGAATACGGCCGTATTTGTGAACACATTTGAGTTGTGTTTGTGAACACAATAATAGCGTGTTTTTAAACACGATGGAGGATCGAAGTTGGAGGATGCCGGAGGACGAGCCGGATGCACCCGGCAGGGTGCACAAACGGCCCCCTAAGCGGCAACGACATTCCGATGTGGGATCAGGAAGTGCTTCGGGAACGGGAGCCAATATTACCCCCCGTTCAGATACTACCGTTCCCGTCCGCCCAAATGCCGGTGCCCCTACGAGCAGCCAAGGAGGGGCTTCCGCGGCCTCAGGGTCGTCGAGTAGGAGCGGGAAACCAAGGGTAAAATTCTCGGATGCGATAACGGCAAAGGTCCACCAAGCCATAGTTGACTGGTATTTGAGGAATGGGGAGGCCGGCATCAAATTCCGTTTTTTGGAGCAGCCGAAACACAAAAGGGTTGAGATAATTAAAAGGGACATGGAGGTTGCTATTCGACAGGAAGTGGATGGCCCCGAGTTTAGCGGTGATAGGAATCTCGCGGGGTTCGATTCATGGGTGAAGAATAAGGCCCAAAATGGTATTTTCAACCTCAAGCAATTGGTTGAGAACATGTTCCCGGAGGGCGAAACAGGCGAGGTGTTGAACCCTCGAGCTGTAAGAATCCGGGAAATATTTTTGTGGTGGGATCCCGTGACCAAAGGATTGTCCAAGACGGCCTCCAAAATAATTCCTTGGAAGGCGGAGAAATTGGAGAAGTGGCTAAGGGTGTCAGGCCCATGCCAACTATTGTGGATTCCCGATACGGCAAATGTCGTGAGTTTGAAGAGCATTAAGAAGGTGGGGGGTTACGGGGAGGTGAGGAAGGTGAGGATCGAGGGCGACGATCGTCTCCCACCGGAGGTTACGTGGGCTGAAAAGACCCCAAAGACGTCGGATAGGCAAAAAGCTCGTATCCAAGTAAGTGCGGAGGTATACGTTTTAAAGAGCACGCATCCAGGTTTCATCAAGTTTTGGTTAATCAACAGTGTGTCCAATGCGGGCTATACACTATGGTGGAACGGGGGCACTCTACGAGAGATGTTCATCAGGGATAGAGTCCACCGCCCAAATGCCAACATTTTGACAATGGACGCAACCGAATGGCAACTCTATGACCAAGTCCAAAAGTTCCGGGCGAAGAGGGTAAAGTTGGCTTGGGCATTGTTATGGATCATGGAGGCTTTGCACGCTGCAAATATGCAACACAACGATCTATCCATTGACAACATTATGTTGCATTGGGAATCGGACGGGAGCCTGAAGATTGGGGTGTGCGATTGGGGATGTGCAACGCATTCGGGTGAGGATGTCCTATCGCTATGGCATGCGGAAACCGTAGAAGCGAAGGAAAAATTAAGGAAGGAGAAGTTTTGGGTGGCGCCGGAACTGTTTTACATCCAAAACAGGAGACACCAGGATCCCGATGTATATTACACCGCGGAGGCTGAGTGTTATGCGGTCGGCATGATTGCTCGACAACTTTGCAACGATGGTGATGACCGAATTCTCTTTGCCAATGAAGGAAGGAAAATTTGGGATGTCACTTTGAGTGCATTGACATGCGAGAACGTGTCGAACCGCATTTCATTGACCATCGCCAAACTACGGATGCAGATGTCGTTTGTGGGGTGGGATGAGCCGATAGACTGCTGGAGAACTGAGGTTAAGGATAGTGTTTAGTCTGTTTAGTTCTTTAGGCAACATCGTAGGGGTTAAGGTAGTATGCGTGTATCATTGATATGGACAATCTTGTATATTTTTTATATCTTTACGATATACTTGTTTTAATACAACGCGGTTTTTTTTCCTTCTACATATCATTGTTGGCTTTAATCACATTTTTCCTAAACTACTTCCATCCATCCATATTCCACTATACCCAAACCATTAAAATTTAACCCTAAACATATGATGTTGACTGCATTTGTTTGTTAATAATATCAGTCGACGGCAATGGTCGACTGCTACAACTGCAGTCGACTATCTTCGTCGACGGCCACCATAGCAGTCGACTACCAACCATGGTCGACTGCCAATGTAGCAGTCGACTACCATGGTCGACTGCTATGTTGGCCGTCGACGAAGATAGTCGACTGCTACATTGGCAGTCGACTACCATGGTCGACTGCTATGTTGGCCGTCGACGAAGATAGTCGACTGCTACATTGGCAGTCGACTACCATGGTCGACTGCTATACAGGCAGTCGACGGTGGTAGTCGACTGCTATACAGGCAGTCGACGGTGGTAGTCGACTGCTACATTGGCAGTCGACTGTTACATTAGCAGTCGACTACAATGGTCGACTGCTAAGTTAGCAGTCGATTAAGTGGTCAACTGCCTATATAGCAGTCGACCACTTAGTCGACTGCTACATTAGCAGTCGACCATTGTAGTCGACTGCTGAGTTAGCAGTCGACCACTTAGTCGACTGCTACATTAGCAGTCGACCATTGTAGTCGACTGCTGAGTTAGCAGTCGATTAAGTGGTCGACTGCCTATATAGCAGTCGACCATGGTAAACGACTGCCTGTATTGATGTCGAAATAATTACTTATCTGAAAAAAAATCCCATTAGTAATTTTTTTTTACTACAGTAACGTTCGTTTGGCGTCACACCCTGGACGTGATGCGACGTGACGCCGTCACGTCATTCGTGACGCGTTTAGGCCGCGTCACGTCCATTTGTACATCCCTATTTGCACCCCTATGTCCTCATGTTTGTTTAGGGTATAGGCGGCTATACCATGGTCTTAAGTCATTTAACACGTATATGTGAAATAAAAATAAACCCCAACACCTTGGTCTTAAATCGAAATTAGCCCAACACCCAATAATGATACAATGTTTTGTACCATTGCATACAAATGTTTTGTTTGATACCAAATACGAACTAGTGTGAGTGTAAGAGTTGGTATTGTTGAGTCATTGCCGTACATAATATATTATATACATAAGGTACTCAAAAATGTTTTTTCTCACGTATAGTACATAAAGAAGGCTCTTAGTTTTTTTGAAGTAAATGTTGATGTACTCAAGGGGGCACTAAGGATTCGAGAGGAAAATGGCAATATTGATTTTAATTCAACCCAGACCTAGGACAATAGATGTGTTGCTCTCATGGCGTCTAGGCGTTGCTAGTTTGTGTATCTATTAATACAATTATGTATACGTGTGTATAGGTGGGTAGATTAAACGGGTTTAATGGTAGGATGGTGGTCAATGTAATTGCAATACTAAATGCAAGATGACATGAGATAACATGATATTGTGGTGAATACCACTACATTGTATGCAAACCAATCAAATATTTGCTATTTCAATTTTGAATTACATATATTCTTATATTCCACGTACTATTGTTGTTGTTGTGGTCCATTTGTCCCATGATTCTATAATTTTTGTCTACTCATTCTACAATAAATTCTTAATACTAGGCATTCCAATATTATAAACCACCCCTAAAAAATGTATAATGCTCATATATTATTGGCCAATAGATGCCTTTGGTTTGTCTCTATGTGGACTCATGCTCTATGGATGCTCTCCGCCATGAATACATGTTCCATTGTGAGCATGGCCCATGGAATATAGCAACCTTAGGTGTTTATTTTTAGGCTTTGGTTGGCAGCTAGTATCCTATGTCGAAAAATGGATCCGAGGAAGAACGATCACTACTTAAGGGGACATCCCCTCACCAAGGGACTCTTTTTGCATCTCAGATGTGGGTTGCGCTCCCTGGACCCTTGTAGTATGCCGGATGCTTTTCTCGTCCAGGTACGGACCCCGATGCAATGGTCCGGTTATGCCGCCGCAAATACCGGAGGTTTACGGACGCGCGTCCGTAAATCTTAACCCTCCTGGCGAGCATAACCTCTATATTAGCCCTAAACATTGTGTTTGAACTAGTAATGAGGTTTCCGTCAGAGAGGTTTACGGACGCACGTCCGTAAACCTACCTCACCCTATGCACCATAGTAGAATATTTTGACATTGTGAAAAAACCAGTAGGTATATTAACCTATCCAAATTCGTGTTGTCATGAGCCCTGGGTATACATGTAGGTGTCACCTACACCTCTTGATGCCCTGAACCTGTAGGCTTCTTGGTCAACACTGAGTTTCTACATACAGATGTTTACGGACGCGCGTCCGTAAACCTATGGGCTATAGGTTACCAAATCCTTTACGCCTGGCAGTGACCTCTCTACACATGAAGAGGATTACGGACGCGCGTCCGTAAACCTCTGCCTGTCCAGAGAGGTCACTGCGAACCGTAAAGGCCTTGGTAACCTATAGACCATCTGCCTGTCCAGAGAGGTCACTGCGAACCGTAAAGGCCTTGGTAACCTATAGACCATCTTCCTGTCCAGAGAGGTCACTGCGAACCGTAAAGGCCTTGGTAACCTATAGACCATCTTCCTGTCCAGAGAGGTCACTGGGAACCGTAAAGACCTTGGTAACCTATAGACCATAGGGTTAAGGACGCGCGTCCGTAAATCTATGGTCTATAGGTTACCAAGGTCTTTACGGTTCCCAGTGACCTCTCTGGACAGGAAGAGGTGTACGTAAGCGCAAACCTAACCCTATGGTCTATATGTAACCAAAGCCTTTACGCCTGGCAGTGACCTCTCTGGACAGGCATTGGTTTACGGACGCGCGTCCTTAACCCTATGGTCTATTGGTTACCAGAGCATTTACGCCTGGCAGTGACCTCCCTGGACAGGCATAGGTTTACGGACGCACGGCCGCAAACCCCATGTCTATGTCTGCAATGACAGTGTTGCCACATGGAGTTAATCGGACGCGCGTTCGTATACCATTGTGTTTTTGTTTCCACGCCATGAAAGCCACTATTGCCCGTATTGTGTTTTTCTTGATAATATGTGTTTACGCTATCCATGACATACACTTGGACCTATGCTTAATTGGATATTTTGATATACTCCTAATTTGGCTTTCTTGTAGTGGCCATGGATTCCGACGTCGGTGATAGTGCGTTCGAGTTGTCTTCGGATCCATCAACCTCTGCTAGCGATTTTGAATCTGTCGTGGAACATGGAGCCACAAGTGGTGTTGCCAATGTAGTCGACGACATAGTAACTAGAAGTTCTCGTCCGGACGTTGCTGTTGGGTTTGTTGATAGCGCAGAGGATGATTTCCTTCCACCATGTGAGGGTTATTCACGAGAACAGTGGGTTGATCTTGATGTTGTCCTAGTCAATGGCTGTGGCGTTCCCGTGGCTGATGGTGTTTGTAGGAACTCGGATCCTAAGGATTGTATTGATGCATATCCCCTTGGGGAGGAAGATGTTGGGGTGTGCATTTTAAATTCTTTCCACCCATTGGAAGTGCCTCCAGGTTGGAGATTCTCTCTTCGTCGATGGCCGTTGCAAAGTGTTCTTCATGATGGTGTCAGCTTGTGGAATCATTCCCGCCGTTATGGGGAACTACAAGCAGCTTTGTTGGCCACAATGCGTCCTAGAAAAGGTGTACGGAAATATGATTCTTGTCGTGTGCCTCGGGAACCCACGCAACGTCGTCGAGATCAAACATTGGAAGAAACATCTATTAAGTCCGTAGCAACAAAAGATTGTTGTGCGAAGAAGTGTTGCCAACTATTTCCACGTGACAAAATAAAATCTTTGAGGCAAGAGATGTGGCTTGCGGACTTTCGAATGCGATCCGCAAAGAAACTTGAGGTTCATCGCAACACGCACTTTGATGCCGAAGGTCGTAAGGTGGTGACCTTGGAAAATATAGAAGTGTGTTGCACGGCGTGGTATATTATTCATGCAGTTTCAAAGGCTGATTTTTATAGGTTCCGGAACTACTCGTCCCAAGGACGGCGTTCTCGGTTCCATGGCAATTTTGGCACGAAGAAGCCTAGGGAGGCAACACTCCAAGCGGCTGCAACACTATCAACCATCATTATGCCATTAGCGGATGCGATGCCACACAAGACCAGGACTCTGGCGTCGGGGGAAAAGGTTGTTCAGATGGTTTTGCCAACAGGGACGAAATGGAAGAACATACTAATGGACGTTAATGAAGTTGGCGAAAAAGTGGGATGTGGGCCAATTTCGTTGTCAAAACTGAGTGTGATCAAGAATCAACAATTCGCGGAATACATTACGAAGAGACTTGGGGACAAATTTGCTAGGTGTACTGCTTGTGAGAAATACAAAGGCCTTCGAGACGCACATCCAATAGGGACTGAGTCGCACAATAGACATCAACGGAAATACATTGAGCATGTCAACAACCAGGAGGCACACCGTCAAGACTACTATAAGAACCGCGCACTATCGATAATGAGGCCGAACGAGGTTTTGACGATCATTCATGACAAAATGGACCATGCGAAGATTGCGTGCCCATGTTATGCACGGAAAATAAAGGCTACAGATGGATATTTTAAACTCCCAATAGCTGTCACAGGTTCGTTAGTCTTTCACATTATTTTTTATGCACCCACATACACATTTGTACGGGTTACGGATGCACGTCCGCAAATGTGTGTTCATTTTTGTCAATTGTTTGTGGGAAAATCCAATTTGTTTCGCATGGATGATTTCGGAATGTATGTCTCATTTGTATGTTTGAACGTGTTTATCTAAACTCAGGTATGATCGCACATGGCCATGTGGACGTCAAGTATGCACATTATGGCTTGGACTTCTACCCTGGCGATGCCAACCATACAGTAGGGTCTTTTGCAAAACTTCTACGGGATCTTGAGAGGCCACCAACATCATCCTCTCGTGCTCTTTTCGTGGGATGTGGAACAACACCGATTTATGAGGCAGTGCTAGAGGAGAAGGAAGTTTGTCTATCTTCATTGCAAGAACCGCCTGAACAACATGTTCTTGCCAAACCTTTGCCTCCAACTCTACACGTGCAACTTGACAATTGTGCCAAGGACAACAAATGTCGATACGTGTTTTGTTTTTGGTCTTTGCTCGTAGCCAAAGGCATATTCAAGGAAGTTTTCGTGTCTTTTTTGATGGTTGGCCATACGCACGATGACATTGATGCTTCATTTGGACGTTGGAGTATGAAGTTGCACGAGGAGGATTTTCCAACAATTCCTCTTCTAATGAAATCGTACATGGATTTGGATAATGTGCCAGTCATTCCGCATTTGATTGAAGAAGTGCCCGATTTCAAAACGTTTATCAAACCATTCATTCTTAAAGGAGGTGACCGATTGGTAGGCCATACCAAGGCTCAACAATTCCAATTCTATATGCATGATGACGATCTGCCAGCCATGCAGTTCAAGGCTTTGTGCACTTCACCGAATTGGGGTCCAGAGGAAGGGATACTCGTATGGCGCCAAGACGAAGATGGCAAATGTATGCTACCCGATGGGGAGCCAAAGCCTTGCACACCTAACCCCATGAGGAATGGACCGGAAATCATCAAAGGTATATCTGGATTCATTGAGTACTGGAAAGAATTGTGTGAGGAAGACATCACAAGACGCATTCGGGATACCCACGAACCATTGATTGCGTATTGGGATCGCATTTGCTCGGCATTGCTGGCACCTGATGTCGATACACGTCCATATTTGACACAAGGATTTTGGCCACAAAGCCGAGTGACAATCGTGGAGTCTGAGGCCATGTTCTTCAGCAATGGAGACGTACGTGAAGAGTTCGCTGCGGACGACCATTACGTTGGCCCTGCTCGAAATCGTCCGGCTCCATCATTTCGTGTGGCTGTTGATTGCTACGAAGGTTACATGGTCCTCGTACGAGCTGGAGATGAGGAGCACCCTAAACCGGTTTGGTTGGTGAAAGCATTGTCGTCACCGAATTTTGTCCCAACTAGCCCCAATTTTCGTCAAATTGAGGTGGAATATTGCCGTCCAAGCACCAAAGATCAAAATGTGTTGCGCACATATTTAGGTTGGGACACCAAAAAGGGTTTCAAGTGGACAATGGACTCGGCGTACGAACCAGTTTGGATAAACACGGATACCATACTTTGTGCTTGGAAGTCACGCAAAGGTTCCAAATCGGAGACAATGACCATCCCACAAAAACATATAGAATTTGCTAAAGACAACTTGGTCCGTATTGCTGCCGCAGAAAACAATGTCCAGAATGGAAACGAAGCTGAAGATGAAGATGGGGAATGATAGTGACGCAAGTTAGGACCAAAGTTGTTTGAAATATGTATTCATCTTTTCATGAAATATATGACATTGGGGTCGAATACTATATTAGACACACTTTATAGAAATTTTATAGATTACAATTATATTGCATGATTGTATTAGTTTACAGATGTGGAAACCAACTTCCCATGCGCTATCAAATGTTTTTTATATATTTTGTTACGGATGTGGAATCCAAATTATATATTCCAGATGCTAATTTGCAAATTCTCATGAACAATGTCAAATTATTTTAGGTATTGGTAGGTTTGGGATGTGCCGTCCAATTCAATAAGACCTTTATGTTTGGGATGCGCATCCAAGAGTCTTTAGTGAAAAAAAAATGGTTATTTATGGATTCAATAATTTTGTTCGATGCAAAACTGATAAGACAAAATATTTTTGAATTTTTGTCATTGAAATATCATGTTTGATGTAGTTTTGATTATCATTATATAACTACTATATTTAGAAACATACATATTCATTGCATATGGATTTCCAAAACATTATGTTGTCATTGTTCCCTATGTTCCCGATGTTCCCTACGTTCACAATATTCGCATCCGAAACTATGGGTCAAATTTATTTTGAGACTTCCCAAAGTCTCCGATTAACGAATATAGTGTTCAATGGTCAAAAGTGTTTGTAGAGCTCGAAGTGCTTTTCCCACAATAAATAGGGCCACATACCTTTAATGAACGGAGAGAACCGGCTACTAGTTACAAATCAGCCATTTCATTTTCCCAAATTGTCAATTTAAAATCAAAACTCTAGGAAAGAACTGACTCGTCTATTGGAAAACTTACTATTGTAAGTAACAATACAAGGAATAATTGAAGTATTTCAATGAATAACCGTTTGACAATAAAGAAGTGAGGATAGCGACCAAGTTGGCTCAAATTTCTCCCCATTCGTTGCAAATCTAAGGTAGATGAGGCTAATTCAGTTAGCTTCCTTAATCAAACACCTATTTTTGGCTCCTAATCGGCGGTACAGTCACTTTAATTTGGTGGGTGAATAATACATGATGATTTAGTTGCCGCCTTGATGATATTCAGGGATGTGCAAATGGACGTGACGCAACCTTTTTACGTCACGTCGCGTCACAAATGACGTGATGCCGTCACGTCACGTCACGTCGGGGCGTGACGCGCACTGACGTGGTAAAAAAAGTTACTGTACCAATTTTTTGTAACTTTTTTGTAACTTTTTTGGACGACTGCTCTAGTCGACTGCTACGAGCAGTCCACTTCAGAAAACAAAAATTAAAAAAATTAAAAAAAATCTATTAAAAAATATGGACCGTTAGATCTTCTTGGATTGAAGATCTAACGGTCCATGATTTTTTTAGATTTTTTAGATTTTTTTAGGTTTTCCTTGAAATCAACTGCTTTTAGCAGTCGACCAGCTAGCCGACTGCTAATTACAGTCGACTGGTCTTGGTCGACTGCAAAAATAATTTTTTGCAGTCGACTTAACAGTCGACCAGGGGGTTGACCGCGTCAGTTTACCCCTGGGGTAACTGCCGGATTTACCCCCCCTCGGATGTGACGTTTTTTGGCCAGCCGTCACGTCGCTGTCACAAAATGTGACGTGACGTGACGTGCAATCCCTGATGATATTTGGGTTAGTCGCCTTCGCAAAAGCCAAACTACACCCACCATCTCCATAATTAGGAGTGCTATCCACCTAGCTCTGACACGCTTGATTTTTGTGTGTAAGGTGGGCCAATTAGGAGGCAACACGTGGCTGTGAGGTGCTGACCAACTAGTATTATGGGTATTCTATAATGAAAAAACAATTCAACAACATTTTATCTTACATGTTATCATTTTAGGAACATGACACGACCGATATTGGCATTAAACTTGGTTTTCATTAGCAAATGACCATGTAGAAGATTACGCTAACGATCTTGTCCACTTACACAACATGAAACGATAAAAGAGTTCCCCCCCTATAACACCACATCGAAAACTAGAGAATCTTTGATTATGGAGCCTAGATCGACACCTTCCTTAACTCCGATTTCAAATTCTTTGGTCTTGATTCGCGATTGCTAAGGTAGAAATACTGTAAACTGTGAACCACCCTCTACCCGTGCAGTAGACTTCCGTCAGAATAGTGAAGTGCCATTTCTGAAACCAATAAGTGCGAGGCTAGCTGCTTGATATGCATGTACAGTTAGTTTAGCCAAATTTAGTCATGTTTGACTACCATCAATCACAGTTTAATGTACTCATGAGTTAACTGGTTTAGGTGATATTTTGTGTGGAAATGAGCATAACCGTGTTCAGTTTAGGGAGAATCTAGTGAATGAGTAGGGGGTTTGACAAACTTTCCACTTTGAAAAATTGTAGATTTTTTTTTACATGGAATAAAAATATGAAACGACTTGCATTCTTCATGAATCCTTCTCTTCTATCTTGGAAAATTATCTCATGATTTGAAGACCACATCTTCAATGCAATTCACCTCATTTTCACGGTTTATGGCATTTCTACCTTAACCTGCTCAAGCTTCTATCGCTCAAACCCATCAGCAGGCTGATTCCATGGAGCTGGAGGTGTCCACATTAGCCTCATGTACCTTAAGTTACCCTATTCCGTCCTTCCGGAGTCCTGGGTGGTGCAACTTTAGCAGGAATGATGGAATGCCAACTGCAGGCGGGCTCACAAAATAATATTGTGATTGTGCAGATCTATAAATGCAGCATTCACTGTTGGAAATGGATCTCATACTTCCACTGAGTTACATTTATATATGTGCGAAGCAGAAGCGAACTTCTTGGTGCTGCATCAGGAAACATCCTCCCCACCTTCTTCACCTTGTCCTCCTTAGTTCTATCTTCTAATCAACTTCCTTAGCATTGTGCAGGATAGAGATACTTTGCTTGACTCTGAAGCTTTGCTCTTCGGCTCCGAGACACCTGCTGCTTGTGCCCTACCCTAACAACAAACCACAATGTTGTGCACACCGCAAGATCAGAATTCTCAAGACATTCATAAGCCAGCCAGCCGGCCGATTGCACAACGGTTGGAGGACTAGGTGGGTTTCCATTATTAAGGTGCAGCTAGCTGGAGTCTGGTGTTGTGAGCGAGGACGGAAGGAATTTCTAGGAGTGGCAAAATGTGTTACCCAGTGGGATGCAGCAAGTGTGGGAAAACGTCATGGGCAGGGTGCGGGAAGCATGTGCCTGGAGTTTACGAAACTTTGAGCAAGGATCAGGTGTGCTTGTGCAAGAGCTGGCCGGGAGTGGAGCTGCCTGCTGACATGGCGGCCCAAATCCCCCCCGACGACGACCAGGGGCAAGTTAGCCCTAGTTGCCACATTTTGTGAGCATCGAATAAAGAAGCGCTAGATGACATGATCTCATCACAGCACGGTACGAGTATTTGATTCTACCCAATTACTTGACATCGCTTTTGTCAATGCGGTTAGAGTAGAGGTGGAGTCGGTGGTTGATAGGTTTAAAGAGGTCCATGTCAGGCTTACTGTCAATTTCTTGTAGAGTTTCAATCTGTTGAAATTCAATAATAACCGTTCTTTAGGTTCCATTCTTTTTGCTGGTGACAAGCACTTGGTTATATACCCAGATGTGTAGATTGAAATGCTAGCTCCGGAAGGCAATCTTTCTGCCTGCAATGCGTATCATCATGAATGCAATCCCAAGTTCAGCTCTCCTAAGACTTGGCATTGCATAGCTACCAGCAACTCCATTCATGATCATCCATCTGTGACCTGAAAGCCTAGAGTCTCGAAGAATTTCAACAGCTGTATTTCGTGGAGCCAGTAATAACTGGGCTCTCTGATAATCTTCTCTTGTGGCTAAGTAACTGAATTCCACTTTTTCTTCAAGCCAAGAGAGTTCTCTGTTGTCAATGTTGTAGACCAGAGTCATTAGTTGATGAGTTTAACGAGGTCCATGTCAGCCTTACTCTCAAAGAGCGTCAATCTGTTGAAGATCACATGACCAATCATTTTCATGGCCGCTTTCTGCTGGTGTCAAGCACATTTGAATATCCCAGAAGCTGTTTCAAATCGATCAATGTGTAGATTGAAATTCTAGGGCCGGAAGGCAATGTGTGCCTGAGACATAACTGCAAACCCAAATTCATATCTCTTGAGACTTGGCATTGCATAACCAGCAAAAGTTCTTGCATTCATAATCATATATTTCACCTCAAATCCTAGAGCTTTAAGGAATTTCAGATGTAATTTGGTATCCAGTTATTAGTGGAACTTCTGCTGCTAAATTTCTCTTGTGATCGAGTATTTTCTAAAATTTAGTCAAGAGTTCTCTCTTGTCAATGTAGTAGACAAGTAATTGGTTGATGAGTTTAAAGAGGACCATGTCAGTCTTACCCTCAAAGAGTTTGAATCTGTTGACAAAATCAATATTTTTGATCCCCTCTTTTTGGTGGTGACAAGCACATGTGGCAAGAGTTATGTGCTCTCCTGTCCCAGGTTCTAATTGTGACATGATGTGGATGGTGCATTGTGTCCTGAATAACCCTGAATTAGGTTCAAAGCGGTGTATAAATTTAAATGCTATCTCCAGAAACCAATGTCTGCCTGAAGCCCCAAATTCAGCTTTCCTGGGACTTGACATTGCATAGTTACCAGCAAATCCATTTCATGATGATCCAGCTCACCTCAAATCCTAGGTCTTGACTCTTGAGAAATTTCAGCTGTAATTTGAGGATCCAGTAAGTGGAACTTCTGATAATATTCTTGGAATCACATTGATTATATTTGACTCGATAGTGAAATTGCACCAGAGATAATTAACCTATACCTCATGAATTTGGGTTAGAAAAGAATCTCATCAAAAAACAGTTTGTGCAGGTGTTCATGTGTGCAGACTGAGGCGGTCACGGTCTACTGCATGTCGTACATGATGCTAAAATAGAAACTGTCATTGAAGAGCAGAGTTTCACGCCAGTGTTGGACAACGCTGCCTCTGTGAATCATGTTGTACCAAGTAATGAAAATCCTGTGCTATTTGCAGAGGCGTATTCCTCAAAGATTCAAGTTTTTGTGCTGGAATTGCATGCAAGGCGAACAGTTTCATGTCTTTCATGTCAGGAAATTTGAAACCTTGTGGTTTTTTTTATCAGGACTTTATCTAACGTCAATATATTGGTTTTCCTGCTTCCCTGAGTAGCTTGAGAATCAATTAAAGTGTTACTTAGTGCTATGTGAACACCAAGTGCACTGACAAGACATCATATGTAATGTGTAGGCCCTTGAGAGCCATATATGCTACAATTCCAATGCTGATCTCCACGTCAGCCCCATTTACCAGAAAGTGAGTTTAGATGGTCGAATATTCACTCAAAGGACTTGACTTTTAGTTTATTAATCTGAAGAATTGAGGTTCGAGGATATTAAAAAATTCAGAATAAAACATCATTTTTCATTATGTGAACTACACTGTTTTGTCTAATTAGTGTGGGTTACCATTCGGAGTTACATGCTGCTATAACTTTTTACTGACATTATCGTTTTTTACCAACTAAGTTATATTACTATATATTCTTTGATGTGCATACTAACTACACTAAATATGATATACTAATTGTAAACCGCAATATAGTGTCACCAATTCTAATTGTCTTTGCTCAATACTAATTGTAAACTGGGATATAGTGTCACCAATTCTAATTGTCTTTGCTCAATACTAATTGTAAACCGGGATATAGTGTCACCAATTCTAATTGTCTTGCTCAATTCTGATTGTAAACCGCAATATAGTGTCACCAACACTAAATGTTAACCCAACATTTTTTGTCATTCCTTGTAATTTTTGGGGGGGATTATAGATTTACAGTGTTGCAATTATTGTCACTTACCAAGTGATTTTCATCCCGATTTCAAACATCCATTACAATATATCATCACAAGCTGCTGACAAAAGAAGTAGGGTTTTAGCATATGGATGAACTCATCCATCATCTATGACAATATTTGTTCACTTATCAGAAGAAGTGTCATCCAAAAAGTTACCACAGTGACATAAAATACCACATGACACTAAATATGATATTTAGTGTACCTATGTTATTTGGGTTAAAAACGATACTCTTAGTAAAATGTTACAATAATGCGTATCTTCAAGTGGTAACCCACACTAATTAGACAAAACAATGTAGTTGATCATACCTACATAATCTAAGTAGAGTCTCATGGAGCAACCATGATCAAGTATACAAAAAAAGTGCTCCGGTATACTAAAACCATAATGTTTTTGGTCAAATGCTTAAAAGTAGTAACAAAGTGTTGTTTGAATTGGAATTTTTTTCATGACACCCTCTATTGTTGTGTTAGGTACTCAAATATAGAATATCAAGATGAGATCTCTAAAACTTATCATTATCCAAGATCCAGACTGAATGTGGGAAATATCCAAGAATATTCTGTGGATATTGTCAGTCCCACATAACATTGTTATGGATCTGAATAATGTTATGTTTTTTCCATAACATATATTTGATATATTTACCTATAGTCCAGAAACAAAAGGTTCATTCAACTTACGGATCAAATCGGAACACAATATTCAAAATTTTGAGAGTTTTCCAGTGAATTGGGAGCACATAAAGCAAACTATTAATCCAAAATGAAGTGAAAACCACTAGAGAGTTGTAGAGTTCAAGTAAAAAAATAACATTTGATTTCCCGCCGTAAATTGCGGAGTGATGTGCTGCCAAAATTGACCATTTAGGATGACAGTTCAGGTCGACTCGACCTGAATTGGCATGTACATTATGGCTGCAAATATAGCATTCTTAATATTTAGGTCGATTCAACCTAAATTGACTAACATATTGTCCTCATTTAGTTGACTCAACCTAAATGAGTCGATTTCCCAGCTCAACATACTCGCATTTTAATGGAAACTACACGTCTGAAGTATAATCTAGTATTTATCAACCTAACATAACTTTTAGGTGTCCAAATGGACAATATTATTTTGAGAGGATCCCACTCTCTCAAAATTTTGAATATTGTGTTTTGGGTGTTTCAAAGTCTCCCAACTACTTAATAAGCTCTCATTGTTGCACCTCCACTTACCAGGAAGCCCCATTCGACCAAAGGGTTGCACTTGAGAACAACAAATTAGAGTAGATAGACCCATTTCGATACTCCCCCCCGCCAATCTTACTATATATAGTAGATCCCCTATTCCCGATCAAGACCCCATCAACAATCTATAGTGTACCGGAATTTCGAACATGCTGGGATTGAATTTCGATCAAGCTAGAACCCATAGTGCCATGACACATGTCCTAGTTTTGAGTGCTAACTTATGAAGGAATGAGCGGTTAAAATGAGCAATTATGGCATACTCTAGACATTGGTAATATGTTCGGGTCAACTTATGGCTTCAAAATTCACTGTAATTTCAATTTGAATATTGACATTACCGAATTACTTTTGCAGTCCTCTTGATTTTTATCTTCCTACACATGAAAAAATTGCACCACCTTATGCTTTCTCCAGATCTAGCGCAAAATCTCCTAAGTGATCGGTTATGGGTGCCTCTACTCTAGAGACCCCTAAAGTCGTAAAGTTCCACACATGTAGCCCTCATTTTCTAACGTGATGGAAAAAGTCATGAAGAAATCACACATGTCGCCATCACATTCGGCGCGACTCGAAAAGTAAGGTTAGAAGGGCACGGATTTCAATTCCTTGGAAAGGACTAGAACCCAACATTTTCCTTCGAATTTGTACCCATACCCACCCATAACCATCAGCAACGACCTATGCCATGCCCACCCATAGCATGACCCGTGCCGACCCATGCCCACCCATGCCCATGCCCACCCTTGCCCACCCATGCCCACCCATGCTCAATAATATCGAACCCATGCCCACCCATGCCCACCCAAAACCCATGGGCATGGGTATGGGCACCCAATGTAGGGCTCTAGAAAGGGCACTAAGTGCACGCAAGTTTTCATCTCCTAGTTATCAAAATTAGGTCGACCTATGCCGTGAATATGGGTTGGGAGAGAATCTCGCCTTTGAAATTTTATTACAATTTCAAAACTTGGAAACAAACTGTGATTTTTTTGGTTAAACGTTGTGATAACATATTCCAGACTTGCAAAAAGTCGCCCCAATATCACACATGTACCAACACTTATGCAAAATTCCTTAAGTTAACGGAAACAGGTCTGTCTGCTCCAAGTAGTACCTGTACAGACCAATTCAATCAGGACAGGTTGGAAAGAACTTTTAATGTCCACGTCAGACTGTAGGGTTGTGCATCTGGCACATGGGATGCCAGTTGGGTCCACGTGTCGTCACCCATGGAATAGTATATCTTTACTTTGCTGCAGTCTTTGGGTTTATTCAAAGACATAGTGTTCCCTTCTCCAAGCTTCATCTTAGTACTTTAGACGTGGACAAGGCGTGTGCAAGATGTATGGGATAATACGAACCTCATACTGCAGGTGGGTTGTTTGAGATGAACCGAAATCCATGAGTTCAGACAGTCTAATATATTTCCACTACCGCCACCATTCGAGTCCCACTCGACACGGCTTCTGTTACTGACACAATGTTGTGAACCTACTACTAGTACATTTGCCACATATTCAGTGGTGAATGATGTGTTGTGTGGGACTCATTTGGTGGTAGTGTTAATTTCGGGATTCCGGCAGAGAAAAAATCAAACGTGCACTGAATGTGGTCCGAATTAGAGATATGAGTAGTTATAGTGCAAAAATGGGGATTTAGTAGTAGTCTGTGTTTCTTACGCATATGTGTTTCAGTCCGGCATATGGAACTTCTACATGGAATGGGTGAAATAGGCTGCCTATTAAATCCCAGAGATTTTGAGGTGAAACGAGTGTTGGACCACCTGACTTTCAACCTACTAGAATTTTTTTGAGGAGTGAATCGAATTTCAGAACTCTTGCTTTTCTATTGCAGAACACAGCAGAATCATGTTGTGGAAGGATGGCAGACTTCGACTTAGTGCCTCGAGTGCTACAGTTCCATCCACGTTCTCCATACAGTCTAACCTCGTTAATACGACACTCGTTTATACGACACCCTCGATATTACAACACATTTTTTGCACGACCAAGCTTTTTAGTTCAAAACTCCCCCTTTTATACAACTACGACACTTGATAATGCGACATTTAGAATCTTTGTTTTGTCATATTAAAGAGGTAGTTAATGCTAAAGTTCCTTTCATCTATGTTATGTACATCTAAAGTACATCCATTTTCACTTGGGAACTTCTTGGGAACTTCACTTACCATTGGGAACTTAATGAGAATTAGGGTTACTAGTGCAGAATGGACATGGTTAGGGTTAGAGTGGCCTCCTACCTAGTATGTTGCTAAACGTCATGCATCATTGTTGTCTAGTTTCTTAGTATAGAACTCTTTAATATTTGGGTGTTAATGAAATTATTAGTTTTCAAAAGTTAGTAGGGAATTTAGATAAGATGATAGTTGCTAACTTGGGTAGGCAACACCATAGATCTTTGGACTCCTATTTCAAGAGTTCTTGAGAATATTTGTATTTGTTTGGAGTTATAAGTTATTATTTCATACCATCTATATTGCTATAACTCATTGTATATATATTTAAAGCTCATATTACTTATGTTTTCGTATTCCCTCGATAATATGACAACTTTATGCCATTTGTCATATTAATGAGAAGACGACACCTCGATAATACCACTTTTTTTGTGTTTCCCAAACGTATCATACTAACGAGGGAGAACAGTAGCTGTGTTTGTAATCCTAAATCAGGAAAGGGATGTGAGTGCGTTTGAATGTGTCACAAAATTAGGGTTTGCATCCTGTCTCCTAAAAATGGTCCTGTAATTTAAAGTAGTCCTGTAAATCTACAAAATGGCTTAATATAGTTATAGCCGGGCTTCATTCTCAACATGAAGGTCACTGTAAACTTAATCTCTCTGCAAACGAAGAAGTGGTGCCACCTTCACGGAAATGGGATTGGGCATTGTGTGCATCATCACACTATCTGCTGCCAATTCAGAACCATAAGTATCATGTTTAATGGAGATGGTTTCTCTGAACATTCTGATTTTCGAGCAAATGCAGAGTTTAGGGTTTTACAGTTTAGGGTTTGCAAACTCCATTCGAAGTTTCAAGTATCGGACAGACACTTTTGAGATCCGATAATTTAGCTTTAGGTATAAAGCACATGTCACTGGTAAATGGTCCACTTTCTGTAACTTGATTATTTTACAAAGGAATGACACATAATAAGTTTTGGAAATTGTTCATCACTATGTATCCAACCGCAATCTCTAGCTATGTTTCTGCTCGTCTTGGCCATAAGGATATCGGAGAGGATCACTGTCAAGACGAGCAAGATTAAAGTTACATGCTCCTGGTAACAATATTTGATATGTCCAATAGATACATATTATTCTGTCACGGGCTTAAGTTCAGTGCAGATACACATTCTAAATTTCGGTATAGAGATGTGTGAGTGCGTGCTCTGATCAGGTAGTTTACATCATCACCAAACAGCTGATGTACTCTTTACAGTACTTTTGAGCATCCCATGATATCTGCATGATCAACCAGGATGGAGTCTGCACGTCTAGTCGATTCCCTAGCACAGGCATTCATCATTACTACTACTAAGATTTACAAGGAATTCATTGTTCGACACGTTACAAATCCATGCTGAAAGGAAGCCTGCTTCTGATAGAGATACAGACAATATTCTGAGAGAACAATTTCTGGAGGTTCTCTCCAGTAGTAACAGCCTTGTCTAACAGCCTTGTCTTTGCGTATCTTCCTAGATTCCAGAGATACATTTATGAACGTCGGAAACAATTTTTGTCTCTTGAAAAAAATAGTAGTTGAAACTTGAAATGAGTACATCATCAAAGGGTCAACAGGCTAATCACGGTATAAAGGAACGGGCTCCCATTCACATTGGTGTAAAGAAGAAACCCCAACGTTACTTTTATTTATTTATTTATTCAACAGGCTAACACCTTCACAAATCCAATTTTTATCCAACTATGATGTGAAAATTAATAGCAGTCTTGTTCGGCTCCAAGAAACTTGGAAACTGTTATCTTACATGTGATCATTCAATAACCTGTAGATAAATTTGTCATAGACGGAGCCGGTGGGAAGGAATTATTGTAAACAAGGGTCGAGTTTACCTTCCATCCATCCATCCATAGTGCAATTTGCCCCCTATGGTTTTGAGGCCTTTACAGCTAATTTCAGTGTCATGGCATGTTCACTTTCAAGAAATTTCTGTTGCATGACGTAATATGAGGGTATGCTCATATATGCAATTATTCCCTCTTGCCAACAACGACTTTTATTCTTAGTTATAATGGCAGCAAAGTGAGACAGCAGTAAAAACCAAGTCACCATGAGGCCTACTTTTGACTATCAAATCGTTGAAACCCACTATATATCCACACTGCACATCACAAGCAGCTTGTGGGAGATCGTGTATAATAACATAATTTGACATGTGAGCACCATGTTTCCCTTGATTTGCTTTCCTGTGACACAAAAGAAAACTCATTACAGTCACATTACAGTATGAACGTACAATATCTAACTGCAGTAATAACAACTCAACCTCATTCTCAAACCGACATGATCAAAGTACGTTACAAAACATCAAACATGAGTATCATTACAATTTCTTTGTCTGTACAATTCCAAACACGCGGCTATCTTAACTTAGTAGCTGCAGATCGTCAAAGTAATCGGCAGCTAACACAGCTAGTACTCACCTATATGTAAGTACATCTGATCTGTTGTAACGTCAATCCGTGCAAATCGTGACCACAGCAAATTACAAGGTGTTCGTACCAGCCAGCGAGCAGCTAAATTATCAATCCGGAAGACATGGATCCAGTTCTACTGGGATCACGTGGTCTGACAATTGGTTCTCTTCCACTATTATCATTTGAAGCATGTGCATTGGGAAAGTGTTTCTTGGAGTATGTAGGTTTGAAAATTGGCGGCGAGCACCACCTTCACTAGGCATGTGCGCTCTTCAAGCAGACAAAGCCATTTGTCGAATGAATACAAGTAAAATGACACATTTTTCAATTGCAATAGAAATGTTGCAATCTACAACTTGGACCCCTCACCACATTCTTTAAATGAAGAACTATGTTTTTTTCCATCTGATGATGAAACAAGAATCAAAAGACTGTGGATGTTGTCGACCTCACCATGTCTAACCTCGACTGGAGTTTAATAACCTAAATTCACAAGATAGAGCCACCACACCTTATTAGGGCTAGGTATTCTACTATGACCAAACTCCAATGATCAAGGCAGCCTAATAATGAGAGAATACTTAATCATGTGGTCATTGCATGTCCATTACTCAAATTGAGGTTCAAGTTGAGAGTCCTCATGATTTGCATCCCAACCCGCGTCACTGAGGCGCTGTGAATGGGCCTTGTGTTTTCGCGAGCATGGTGCATCCGGGCCGTTGATCCACCAAGGCCCATCCAAGAGTCTTAGTGGTCCTAGGTGGCGGGGGGCGGGGGGCGGGGGGTGGTGCTTGCCACCAAGGCGGGGTGGGGCCGTGGGCCTCATGTCTTTTTGGGGGGATGCCAGCTTTAGGGTCTTGTCGGGGCTAGGTGGCTAGGTGGCTAGGCGGGCTAGGCGGCTAAGCGGGCTCGGTGGCTAGGCGGACTAGGCAGCTAGGTAGGCTTACTTTCTAGGTGGCTAGGCCTACTTACTAAATAACTAGTTAGTTAGGCTTACTTACTACTAAATAACTAGTTGGTTAGGCTTACTTGCTAAGTGGCAAAGGACGACTAAGGCTGGGCCAATTCTTTTACGTACTCACACATGGATTTACAACTTGAAAGCAATGTGGGCACTTCCAACTTTGCCCAACATTGTAAGTTAACCGGGTCTTAAACGGACATTTCCTTTTTGCACCCACTTCTTGTACTAGGATACTAGGATGCCAAACATGCAATTAGTGCGAGATGATTAGCAAATCCAATTTGTGCCCATAGCCACTTTCCTCATAATTTGAGGAGCTCGTATGAATATTCTATTCGCTCTCAAAAGGAAGATTCTCTAAGTTAAAACAAAGATTATTTAGGCATCCCCATTTAGACCTATTATCACTTTTGTATTTGAAGTCCAATTTTGAAAACTTGATAAAACAATGTTCACAATAAATAAGTAGAGGAAACCATTTCCAATCCAGTAGGGTAGATGTGCCTAATTAAGTTCCAAATGCATGTCTTGAAAAGATAGAGGACAACGTGCTAAAAACTTATTGACCATGCTAAATGGGACAAGCAACATAAATGGGGATGCCTAAATGATCTTTGTGTCCCATAAATGGGCATCCCAACACAAGGTTCAAAAACTTGTGTGATACTAAGGCCCACCAAACACCTTCCTCCAACTAACGATTGTTATGTTGATGTTCAATAATAATGTAGGTTCTTAAATAGTTTGCACCCACAATACTATCCCTGATGTTTTTTAGTGTGAAAATTAACCCAATAATGTGGTTCAAAACATTCATTACCATGGTAGGTGTATGTGATTTATTATCTACTACAATGGTATATTTTCAATCCATATTCATAGATTTCATACCATTTGGTGGATAAGTGCTAGGGTGCAAGCACGGTAAAGTGGACAACTTTTGATCCTTGCACAAGTTTAAGTGAAAGTGAACCAAATTTTTTTACTAATTTTCAATTTTGTGAGAAAAAAAATCACAATCCTTTTTTGAAGTATTAATCTACAAAGTCAAGCAAGTTTTGCTGAAAAAAATAATCTAAAAAAAACCTATATATTTTAGAAGATGGTGCAAGTGGGTGTGCAAGTGGTGATATTGAACAAGTAATTTTCAAAATTGTGTTTAAAATATGATGAAGTTACATTGAATTGATAATTTTCTACCCAAAAAATGATGATGACCTCAAGTGTATAATGAATTCAAGGAATATGAAAAAATCAAGTTCAAAATAGTTAAGGTCATGAAATTTACGTCTAAAATTAGATCTATATTACAGTTTTTTTGGCATTACTTTGATGATAAGTTTTGCAGGTCACATCTTGATATTCTACATTTCAGTACTCAACAAAAAAATAGAGATCACCATGAAAAATTAATTAAGTAAAACAACATCTTGCTACTACTTTTAGGCATTTGACCAAAAAATATATGATTTTAAGATACTGGAGCACTTTTTGGGTCCACTTTACCATGCTTGCACCCACCAGTCGTAAGATCCGCAATTCATGTATATTGTTTCTAGTATGTATTAATATCACGTACACTATTTGCAAAGGGCTTAAAGTACACTAAATATGACATTTAGTGTCACAAATTCTAATTATCTTGCTCAACACTAATTGTAAGCCGTGGTTTAGTGTCACCAACACTAAATATTGATCCAACATCATTTGTCATTCCTTTGTACATTTGGGGGGGGGATTATAGATTTACAGTTCTGCAATTACTGTCACTTACCAAGTGATTTTTCATCCAAATTTCAATAGTCCATGACAATATTTCATCACAAGTTTCTGACAAGAGAAGGTAGGGTTTTGGCCAATGGATGAACTCATCCATCATCCTTGACAATATTTATTCGCTTATTCATAAGGAGTGTCATCCAAAAAATTACCACAGTGACATAAAATACCATATGACACTAAATATCATATTTATTGTAGATGCCTAGAGGTCTCAAAGTGTCATGTCCACTGATTGCCAATATGATACTATTCGTCAACATAAGTAACTTTTGGAGTGAAATTTTATTTACATACTGACATTTAGCATAGCATATTTGGATACTTGAGATGATAGGTTCTATTTTAATATGCAAGGGAAAATATTATTGAACATACTAATGGAAAATGCCATGTGTTTGCATTTTAGTATGCAAGAGAAGATATCTTGAGCATACCCAGGGATTACACGTCACGTCGCGTCACGTCGCGTCACGTCCTGTGACAGCGACGTGACGGCAGACCTGAAAACGTCACGTCCGTTTGGGGGGGGTAAAACAGTTTACCCTGTCGTCACACAGGGTAAACTGTCGTCAACAGTGTCGACTGCTAGTGGGCAGTCGACGAGTTACAGCGACTGCTATTAGGCAGTCGACACACTGAATCGACTGCTAAAGGGCAGTCGTATAGGTGTGTCGACTGCTGACGGCAGTCGAATTTCCATGTCCACTGCTCAAGAGCAGTCGACTACCATAACTAGTCGACTGCTAATAGCAGTCGACTTGGCTTGTCGACGGCTCTTGGGCAGTCGACATGGAAATTCGACTGCTATTAGCAGTCGACGACAGGCGGGCGACTACTTGTGAGCAGTCGTCTGCCCTTCAAGTCGACTGCTATTAGCAGTCCACTTGGACTGTCGACTGCCCAACTGCAGTCGACAACCCAAGTCGACTGCTAATAGCAGTCGACAAAGTCCGGACGACTGCTGGTGGGCAGTCGCACCCCTTCGTCGACTGCTATTAGCAGTCGACGAAGGGGTGCGACTGCCCACCAGCAGTCGTCTGCCCTTCTTCGTCGACTGCTATTAGCAGTCGACTTGGACAGTCGACTGCCCAACTGCAGTCGACAACCCTCGTCGACTGCTAATAGCAGTCGACAAAGTGCGGACGACTGCTGGTGAGCAGTCGCACCCTATGGTCGACTGCTATCAGCAGTCGACTTGAATGGGTTGCGACTGCTCACGAGCAGTCGCGTAGAGACACCCATGGGCACGTGGCGTCCATGGGTTGGTCCAGGGGGCGTCTAATCGAAAGGACGCCTCCTTGGGGTATATATGGACCCCACTTCCCTCATTCCCTCACTCCCACCTCCCTCCATTTGGGCCTAGGTTGTTAATCAGCCCTTGCCATTTGGAGATAGAGGTGAGCTGGAGGGCTACAGGTGGACATACGTACTGAAATACGTATACGGTGCATACGATATACTGTTATTGCCTAACGTGTGTATTGCAACCCACCTACATACGGTCTACATTGTACCCCATTGCGGTTAGTTTGAACCATACCGGAAATTGTTATATGTGAACACTTATTTTGAAAGTGGTTTAAATCTAATTATGTAGTTTGAACTTTGAACGGCCTTAATTTGGTTTTAGTGGATTGGGGAAAAAATTGTGGGTGGTGGCGCTTATTTTGGAAGTGCTACCATATTAGGTTTAATTTATAGTAGGCATACAAAGCTAGGGGTTAGGGGCAACGATGGCAGACGAAGATAACTTGCCGCCGGAACCTCCACGTGGCGGGGATTTGGATCCGGGGGGGACTCCGCAAGCGAGACCGGGGTCGGCAGGCGCTAGAAGACGCGGCAATGCGCCGAGGGGCAGGCCGCAACCAATCAATTTGGAGGTGGCGCGGGACCCGAACATTCTCGCCAATCCCGGCTGGCAAAATGAGAGGGGCATGTGGTTGTATAGCACGGTCCGAAGGTACGTAGAGTGGACCCATTTGACGAGGATGTTCGTTCCTAGCGCGAATGCTGAACGGATGTCTAGACAACGCTATGGCATATGGAGGGAGGTGAGCCATCAAATATTTGGAGAACGGTGCAAGGAGGTGTGGGATTTCTTGTGGGGTGCACCGAGGGAATTTGATCGCGGGCATATGCTAATGTGGTTATGCCAAATGGTCTACGCGGAGGTAATTTTGGGAGTGGATATCGACTGGTCCACCATACCCCGCACGAGCCCGGACTTGAGGCAGGCACACCGGGTCACGGTCATACCAAGTGCCGTGCTAGGACGGAACGCTGGCCGTCCGATTCCATTGGCATGGCAAACTCCAATGAATCCTTTGAGGGTCCGATCTTATTTTGATTTCCTTGCGGGACCAGATCATCAAATTGTGGGGACTCCACCGGCCGCCGAGTCAAACATGGACGAGCACAACATTGTCATAGGGTTGCCGGTTGAACCACCTAGCCGGCGACAAAGGGTCCACGTGACACCGCCACATGGTTCCCGGTTGGTTTGTCCTCCATCTTCGCCCGTTGATGTGGAGATGGCATCGGCGGTGCCATCCCCACCACTGGTAGTTGCCGACAACAACGTTGTGGAGGCGTTGAGGGCGGAGTTGGCAAAATGCAAATATGACCACGAACGGGAATTGGAGATGGTCCGACGTGCACACGCCGAGGAGGTCCAAGGGTTGAAGGCCGAGATTGCACGTTTGACCGACCTTGAACTTGCGAGGGCTGATGCGCCACAACTGCCGCAAGCAATGTCTGGTAGTGATGGACAAGGGCGGGAGCCGTCGCCCACAACAAACTTGGAGGCAATGAAGGTTGATTACGACCGGGTCATTAGGAGGAACCGGTTGTTGGAGGACGACTACATGGGCATGGTCACAGCCACTATCATGTTCGCCACGCGTGAGAGGGCATTGATGGACGAGCTGACACACTATAGGGACCACGGCGAACAGTGGCCCGAACGACGGCTTCTTTTTACCTCGTGGCCGCCATTGGATTTCATGTATCCTGAGAACCTCCCGGTCGATGACGACCATTACCCCAGTATTGCGTGGACCAAGAGGCCCGATGATGAATTCCAATGGGATACCGCAGTATCATCCCGCATCGTGATACCCCCGGCCAGACCAGCCTTGTTGTGGCCATGCGTCCCCGATTGGATCAAGGACGGGAGCATGTGCCCCATTTGTTCCAATCCTTGGGGACCCGAAGGCGCATGGATCGTTGGGTCGTGCGGTCACATGGTCCACCCGAATTGTTTGTTGCCACACATGTTGCAAACACGCCGTTGTCCTACGTGCCAAGCCCCTCTGCATCGAAGGTTGTACGAGCAATTCGGAGTGCAATGGGGAATGCCTCCCGATTTTGAATACACAATAATCCATGGTGTGCCGCCCGCAGAATACGGCGATCCTCCTGCTTATAGCTGGCGTGCACGGAGGTATTTGAAGGACCTGCGAGGCTACCCGACAAACTTCATGCCTGAAATGTACACAAGGGTTGCTCATGAGTTTTACCCCGGCTCCTCTCCTCAGGCCGTAGGTTTGAGGGCATTTTTGTACCGTGTTGTGGGTGGGCATGCCGGAGAGACGGGTGAATACGTCCCAGGTCCTCACCCCCACGGATACGTGTATGACTCCAACGGCAATGTGACAGTGGGGGTATTACCACGGGAACCGGTCCCGGGCGAGGAAACAACTTGGGATGTGGAACACGTGTTGGACACAACAAGTTTTGAGGCCGATCTGGAGAGGCAGGAGGCCGTTACACAAGAGGGTAGCTTCAATGAGGTGGACGTCCAAATCCGGATGAATGAGTGGAAATACGTCAACGGCCTTTTGGACATCCGTGACGGGGCCTCTAGCCCCACCATGCAAGACGTCCTGCGCCATCCGAATGCCGCGAGGGGGTTGCACATTGGAGACCGCGCGCGCGCTCGTGCACAAGCTGACCGGGAGACTGCGGCGCAAGAACTATGGGCCATCACCGAGAGCAGGCGTGAGGCGAGGCGCCGGACACTACGGCCACCAAATCTGAACGGTGCAAGCTCAAGCCGCGGACCCCCCATTCCATTGGATAGTGATTCGGAGCCGGATTAGGAATGTTGGCTAGTGTTTGTGAGATAGGCGTTGGACTAGGAGGCATTATTTGATACTGAATTGTACACAATGCGGGAAAAACCATGCTTTTGGAAATGTTTATAAGTGAATTATTGTTCACTATCAATTTTGGGAGTAATGTACAAGTGTCGCACAATGATCATTTCTTATGTTTGCCCACACAATCGGTTGCCACAAACATCCAATTAAACCATGGACTTTGCATCTACATGCATTTGCACTTGAATCAAACACGTATCGATGCAAATAACTGTGACAATGATTCCATGTGGCATGATTATAAGTTCACACCAAGCGGAAAACATCACCGCAATATTGCTGGGAATTCATATATTGCGCATTTCCAACTTACCAACATACGTAAGTATACGTGCAAGTACAAACTTGATACTACGCTCTCACCATATTCGTGGGCAAATCTTACATTGACGACCTAAGTGTGTACTCTCTATACACCCGGTATTCCTTTTGGTGCGCGGTGCACCGGTTGAACCCCCAATGAATTGCGTCATGCACCGAGTGTTTTATGGTTTGGTAGAACCTCCACAAGGTCCCATAGTTTTTTCGAAAATACAATTGATTTTTCCCCTTCGTGAGAACGTCGCTAAGGTCCTGAAACAAGTGCCATGGGAAAAGTTTTTCCTTGTAACCGATGCGGCATGCGGGCCTTTCTTGGGCGTCCAAGTATCCGCGGTGGTGACGATCAACTTGTCTCCTAGGCAGTCGAACCCAATAGAATTCAGTGAACCCTTGAATCGGACGTAAAACACTGCGCAAATCGTCCTCATTTCGAGTGTTCTCTGCAACCACCTCGGGTGTAAATTCGTCCGGTTCGTCCGGCAAGCCCCATGCGTGTCGGGGATTGTAATACATACTTCTTGACGAACCACCCGCATCCCGTATCTTGCCACTCCCAGCCATCGCAATCCTATGGATTGCCCACACCGTAGTTGATCTTGGGCAATGTACGCGACGCATACAAGGTCCTCAAAATCACTACGAGGCAAGGTGGCCTCATGGTGGGTAGCACACTTGATTTTATAGGGATATCGCAGTGTGGGCCCTCGGGTGGCATCCAATGATTTGGCAGGTTGGGTTACGGGTGTGTCTAATTAGTTGTCTAAATTAAGCTGCAAGGCAATCGACTGTTGTGTAGCAGTCGACCATCCACAGTCGACTGCCTTGTAGCAGTCGATTTGCATAGTCCACTGCTGCACAGCAGTCGACTGTGGATGGTCGACTGCTACACAGCAGTCGACTATGCAAATCGACTGCTTCATAGCAGTCGACTATGTAAATCGACTGCTGGGCAGCAGTCGATTGATAAATGCCCAGCAGTCGACTGTGGATGGTCGACTGCTACACAGCAGTCGACTGATAAAATCGACTGCTTCCTAGCAGTCGACTAAGATGGTCGACTGCTGGAAGGCAGTCATTCATCCACAGTCGACTGCCTTCCAGCAGTCGATTTTATCAGTCGACTGCTGTGTAGCAGTCGACCATCCACAGTCGACTGCTGCCCAGCAGTCGAAATTAGGCGTTAGGGTTTGGGAAGAGCGTTAGCTTAGTCAAATCATACATTAAATGCATACAATCATGACAAAGGATGCATATATATAGCAATCCAACCTCCCATTTCCCTCATTCCCAAGTTCTCCATTGGCCATAGCCTGTTTTAGCAAGCTTTGCAAACGGAGAACAAAGGGAGAAGGAGCGGAGAAGCTGTTATTTCAGGGTTGTGCCAAACATGGCACCGTCGACCATTTTACCCGGATTGACCGCGGAAATTGTGGGGGAACACATATTGCCGAAGGTCCTAGAGCCTATTTTGGAGCCATATCACCGAGGAGAGTATGGGCGGGGGTGTGAAGTGAGGGCGAATTTTTTAACTCTCATATGTATTTTTAAATACATGGGAGTTAACAAAGCTTGGCGGGAACATTTTGGTATGGGAGAAGTCTACAATGCGTTGCGTATGTCGATTTGGGACGTAGACATACCAATGGGGCATCAATTTAGGGGCGTGAGAGGGACTTCGGAGCTCGCCGAATTGTTGCGAGCGTTCCGACTGAACCTCTTCATGTTCAGCCATACGCAACGCATTGCCATCCCAATTCGATGGCAAGTTCAGCATGCTCGGCTCAACGATATTTTCATAATGGAACTTGAATACTTGCGGGATATGCTTGTGGAGAATGGAGAATATTGGCTTCAAGTCGACAAACGTTCTGCCGAATATCGTCGATGCACCAACTTTTGGATTTGTCCTTCGGAGCGACTATTGACATTATAATTTTTCTATGTAGATGTAGCGGTTCATGTTCTATATAGTTCGCCGATTTAATCCTAGCAAACACATTGTATATGTGTTTAGGCCTAGTGGATATAATCGCACTATGTAAAAGATATGATCCGTAATGTGAAATAAAAGTGGATCGCTATTTAAACAAATGATAACTTCCTTATTAGCTACACCCGTGTGCAATATGTATGTCTAACATGTATGGGTGTACGTGCAAATTGCAATATGTATGTGTATGTGCAATATATATGTGGGTTCCCGGTATACCGTATGTTCTATACGTATGCGCTATATATATGGATGTATGTGCAATATATATATATTTGGGGGTATTTGCAATATATATATATATGTGTGTGTGTGTGGACATTAATTCCATCCTCGCCCATGACATAGGGCCTATTGGCATTACAAATCAATTCCATATGTCCTACTCCTAACCTTAGTGCACATTGGACATTCATTTCATCCTCCCACATGACATAGGGCTAGAGGTGCATTTATTTTTACTTTATCTTAAAATACACATTTAAAATGCATTTTAAAATCCTCGACAAATTTCTACGGCATTTTTAATTTTTTTTTATTATAAGTTCACGACTATAGCCAATCCATGGCAATAGGGCAAATATAGAGACGCTCAACTTTGACAATTGTTCCATATTACCATATAGCATTAGTACATTCAAACTCAATGGCAATGTTTGAGCCTTGAGCATTGCCAATTTGCCACACAAATTGGCAAATATTGGAATACATAACGCCCCACATGGCACATCGGACAAGTCGTGAATGGTGGTCTGCATTTACAATGTCATCATTCTTGGATCAATATTTGGGCGGAGAAGAGCTCGATGACCTAATCCTAGAAGAGGGGAATGTTTTCGACAATGATTTGCCATAAAGGACCTCACGGATTGATGTCTTCGATGATTTTCAATAATAAAAACATAAAAGTAGTCTTAAATATTCTTAAAATTATTTTATAATGCGCCTCCGACCTATAGAATAAAAAATGCAACACTACATAGGGCCTATTGGCATTACAAATCATTTCCATGTGTCCTACTCCTGAGTCCTAACCTTAGTGCACATTGGACATTCATTTCTTAAACCCTACATCATACATGTAGGCTCAATTTCTAGTCAACATCCAACATACAAATTTGAAATTCACATTATTTTTTCAACAAACATACCCAAAAATAGTTATTACAAAAATTGATCACCAATACAACTAAACCCATTGAACACCATAGGACATTTGACATTACTATAAATATTCATTCATGAAGGGGCATTATCGTTGTCTTGAGGAATAGAATTCCTTGTCCTGCGTGGCCCTCCCACAGCTACCCTTGGGGGCGGTGCTTGGTAATCACTATCATCGGGAGCTTCGCCTACGCCGGATTCATCGTCCGTGCTGGCATTGTCATCTGTTCGGGCGTCGGACTCGTGGCCATCAATTGCCGGGCCGGGAATTCGACTAAGCCGTGTGCCAGCCCTTGGCATTCTAATCGATACCATTGGTCTTGAACCCGTTGCATCCATAACGCCGTCAGTTTGTGGACGTGCAAGTGGGGTGGCCCCGGTAGTCCTCCATTCTCGCACATCCCTTTGTCGTTTTCTTTTTTGACCTCTCGTGGTCCGACCAAAGTTTGTCAATGCAATATTAGGGGGTGGCCTAGCCGGTGTGGGGCATGGGGCGCGCATGCCGATGGTGGCACCAACCAACCGGGAGCCCATGCGTGGTATTGTTGGGGCCCGACGCGCAATGTGTTGCGCCAATGTGTCATCCGAGTCGGATTCCGGTGCTCGCGCAACGGCCGGGCATTGCCCAATACCTCGCAATGGACTAGTGTTAAGGACAACATTGGACGTGCCCTCTCCGTGGGGCTCGGGAAAGGGTGGTGTAGTTTGCATGGGTTGTGCATATGTTGTCGGCACAATAGGAGTGGGCACAACATCCGTCGGTGGATGAATGGGGGAAGCATGTGGTGGGACTTCGTCCATGTCCATCCGGTTCGGAGCCGCTTCAAGAGCTTCATCCACATGTGGTTCGGCCACTACATCTTCATCCACTACGGGTTGAATGTCTACCGGTACATCGGGTATTGTAGTTGTCGGCGTAGCGGGACGCACATGCGTAGTGGAGAGAAACTCCCGACCGGCTATGTTGGCCCACATGTGAAGATCACCATCGTCCTCGGCGTCAAGTCCATCGTATGCAAACGGATCATTGTGGTTGTCAAGGCCCAAATTCCCTCCACCATGTCCCCCATCGCTCTCGTTGTCCGAAGGCCCCGAGGAATCCCCGCCGGGTCCCGCGGGGGCGTCACCATTTATATCCTCGTCGGCCGAATAGTCGGAGTCTTCGGACATCATGTTCACTAGATACCATGCGGCCGAGTCCCGATCAACCCTCTCCCGTGCCGCCCGTGAATTGGTATAAATGTACACCAAATTTTCGGCCCTCGCCGAACTCAACCGGTTTCTAGTCTTGTTGTGCACAAACGAATAACTACTCCAATTCCTTTCGCAAGACGAAGAGGAGCACACTTGGGCCAATATTCGCTTTGCCAAAGGGGCCAAGTGGGTGCCACCTTCGCACACGAGGTCCCACCACTCGTGGGGTGGGATGTTGGCTTCCATGGCTAGGGGCATATTGGCGAACGCGCCCCTACGCTCTTTGAATGCTTGAAATTCGGCCACAACCCGACCGTAATGACCGTCCTTGCCCGTGGTCAACCTCCTCATGGCGTCCAAGAATCCGGATTTAACGGCCGCGTTTTCGTGGACGACGTTGTCGTCCAATAAATAAGGATTCAAGATTGCACCGGCATGGTGTAGGTCCGTGGTCATCATACGCCACCGGCTGTAGAAATCTTCTTCGGCCAAGGTAGCGAGGTTGTGTGCTAGGTTGAAAGGAGGATTCCTTAGGCTAAGCACATGTTTCTCCAAGTTCTTCATGGTCAACCAAGCCTTGCCCATTGCCGGTTCAACGCCATCAAACACTCTCAATGCTTTCAACACCTCCTCCGACATGTGGCGGTAATTATCGCAACTTGTCCAAAAACTGTCGTCATTAACCGTTGTCTTGATTTGACGTGCCTCCATTGCACTTCTCCTTCGATCATCGCCTCCTCTATTTAATTTGTTCACGTAGGCGGTCCAATCGGAATGAATAACCGTTTGTTCCAAAGCATGTCTCACCTTTAGAAGCCGGTCAATCATGAGGAAGTTGGTGGCGAATCGTGTAGACCCGGACATCTTCAAGCCCAAATTGGGCGAGTAGGTGAGGAAGACCGCCGTCGGACATTGGTGGGCCCGGATGTATTTGACAATGTCCTTCGCCTTGTCTACGACGTCCTTCGCCCATCGTTGTTTACCCCAATCCTTCAACAACAAGTTCAAACAATGCGCCGCACACCCTTGCCAATATATGTGTGGCCATTCCCGGCTAATATTGCTCGCCGCGGTTTTCATGGCCGCCGCATTATCGAAGCAAACTTGAACAACCTTTGTGGGGTCCACTCCAACGATGTAGCGTTTGACCTCGGTAGCCACGTAGGCGGCATCGTTTGTGCTACCGGTGGTGTCGATAGAACCAAGGAACACATCGACCGCCGGACAAATTTGCATGACGTTCATCAAAGGGCGGTGGACAACATTCTCCCATCCGTCCGAACAAATAGTGCACCCATATTTGTGGATGGATGATGTTGTCTTCAACTCCACGATTTTTTGTATATTGAACCGTGCATCGTCAAGTAAACTCTTGCGCATTGCATGGTATGTTGGGGGTTTGTACATAATTCTAGCCTCGGCGGTTGCCTTAACGGCCTGGATGAACGCGGGATGGCGGACAATACTAATGGGGATATTAGCCTCATAAAAGGCTTGCGACCATTTTGTATCCAAGTCTCGTTTTGTCGAATTTTGCATCCCTTCTTTCAGTCCCATTTGCCGTTGGGAACGTCGGTGGGGTTCGGGAGTCGTCCCGGACACCAACTCCCTTGCCACTGACGGTGCGGGCGATGGTGGAGCGGTTTGGCTTCCGTTCGCGTTCGACAATGCACCACATGACGCTTGTTGTTGGGACCCGACCACAGCTTCTCCCCCGTCCTCAACGCACTCGTCCACAAAGTCATCCGGAATTGGCGGCCACGATCCGCCGCACCTCGAAAATAAAGACTTTACAATCGGCCCTTGACGTTGACACAATGTCACCCCCGCATCTTGCCGTCATTTTTTTGGTATCCCAAATGGGCAACCATGCGGTCCTTCCTATAAACTAATTCCAACGCGCAAAATTTGCACTCGACCTTCTTGGACGTTGGAGTCCACTCCTTGGGCACAAACCAAGGCTTCCATTCGTTTCGCGTGCCCATCCCAATATAACCTACTACCTCTCTCCACTTGCAACGAATGCCAAAAGGCAATCAAGGCCAACTAAAGCGAGGGGGAATGATGAATGCTAATGAGCGGTGAACCCTTTATAGTCCCGACGCTTGAACGTGCACTAAATATAAAAGATGCTATGATATTAAAAGTGTTTAAAGTAATCTGCTATAGGATCCATTGCAAAAGCAATTTGTTTATGTTTGGAGGGGGGAGGTCCAATGTCTGCCATTCGCAGCGGACTTCGGGGGTCGACTGCTGCTTGGCAATCGACGTGGCAGTCGAATTCCAGGGTCGACTGCAAACTAGCAGTCGACATGGCGGTCGACTGCCACGTCGACTGCCATTCGCAGTGGACATAGGGGGTCGACTGCTGCTTGGCAGTCGACGTGGCAGTCGACTTCCAGGGTCGACTGCAAACTAGCAGTCGACATGGCAGTCGACCGCCACGTCGACTGCCATTCGCAGTCGACATCGAGGGTCGACTGCTGCTTGGCAGTCGACGTGGCAGTCGACTTCCGGGGTCGACTGCAAACTAGCAGTCGACTGCCCGTCGACATGGCGGTCGACTGCCCGTCGACTGCCATTCGCAGTCGACATGGCGGTCGACTGCCACGTCGACTGCCATTCGCAGTCGACATCGGGGGTCGACTGCTGCTTGGCAGTCGACGTGGCAGTCGACTTCCAAGGTCGACTGCAAACTAGCAATCGACATGGCAGTCGACCCCCGCAGTCGACTGCTAAATGCAATCGGCCCACACGTCGACTGCCACATAGCAGTCGACGCCGCGGTCGACTGCTAATTGTCGACTGCCTTATCTAGAGTGGACTGCTATCTGGCAGTCGACTGCCGTATAGCAGTCGACCAATCGTCGCATCCATCCTGGCCGTTGGATGATGCACGGTCCAACGGTCAGGATCCAGGGGCGCGGCGTCCGGTCGTACCGTCGGTGTGAGGCCCACCCAACCTATATATATAAGTGGGGAGGCCTCATTGACATCATTTTTCAACCACCCCTCCTCAAGCGGGACATTGGGACTAAGCATGCCTAGCATCCTTTGCCTAATGTTTTGAGAGGGCCTAGGGGGCGGTTGGAAGATTGGTTTAGGGTGCAAACTCTTGCCAATTTTGGATCCGATTTTTTGCGGTGGAGCGGTGTGAATACGGCCGTATTTGTGAACACATTTGAGTTGTGTTTGTGAACACAATAATAGCGTGTTTTTAAACACGATGGAGGATCGAAGTTGGAGGATGCCGGAGGACGAGCCGGATGCACCCGGCAGGGTGCACAAACGGCCCCCTAAGCGGCAACGACATTCCGATGTGGGATCAGGAAGTGCTTCGGGAACGGGAGCCAATATTACCCCCCGTTCAGATACTACCGTTCCCGTCCGCCCAAATGCCGGTGCCCCTACGAGCAGCCAAGGAGGGGCTTCCGCGGCCTCAGGGTCGTCGAGTAGGAGCGGGAAACCAAGGGTAAAATTCTCGGATGCGATAACGGCAAAGGTCCACCAAGCCATAGTTGACTGGTATTTGAGGAATGGGGAGGCCGGCATCAAATTCCGTTTTTTGGAGCAGCCGAAACACAAAAGGGTTGAGATAATTAAAAGGGACATGGAGGTTGCTATTCGACAGGAAGTGGATGGCCCCGAGTTTAGCGGTGATAGGAATCTCGCGGGGTTCGATTCATGGGTGAAGAATAAGGCCCAAAATGGTATTTTCAACCTCAAGCAATTGGTTGAGAACATGTTCCCGGAGGGCGAAACAGGCGAGGTGTTGAACCCTCGAGCTGTAAGAATCCGGGAAATATTTTTGTGGTGGGATCCCGTGACCAAAGGATTGTCCAAGACGGCCTCCAAAATAATTCCTTGGAAGGCGGAGAAATTGGAGAAGTGGCTAAGGGTGTCAGGCCCATGCCAACTATTGTGGATTCCCGATACGGCAAATGTCGTGAGTTTGAAGAGCATTAAGAAGGTGGGGGGTTACGGGGAGGTGAGGAAGGTGAGGATCGAGGGCGACGATCGTCTCCCACCGGAGGTTACGTGGGCTGAAAAGACCCCAAAGACGTCGGATAGGCAAAAAACTCGTATCCAAGTAAGTGCGGAGGTATACGTTTTAAAGAGCACGCATCCAGGTTTCATCAAGTTTTGGTTAATCAACAGTGTGTCCAATGCGGGCTATACACTATGGTGGAACGGGGGCACTCTACGAGAGATGTTCATCCGGGATAGAGCCCACCGCCCAAATGCCAACATTTTGACAATGGATGCAACCGAATGGCAACTCTATGACCAAGTCCAAAAGTTCCGGGCGAAGAGGGTAAAGTTGGCTTGGGCATTGTTATGGATCATGGAGGCTTTGCACGCTGCAAATATGCAACACAACGATCTATCCATTGACAACATTATGTTGCATTGGGAATCGGACGGCAGCCTGAAGATTGGGGTGTGCGATTGGGGATGTGCAACGCATTCGGGTGAGAATGTCCTATCACTATGGCATGCGGAAACCGTAGAAGCGAAGGAAAAATTGAGGAAGGAGAAGTTTTGGGTGGCGCCGGAACTGTTTTACATCCAAAACAGGAGACACAAAGATCCCGATGTATATTACACCGCGGAGGCTGAGTGTTATGCGGTCGGCATGATTGCTCGACAACTTTGCAACGATGGTGATGACCGAATTCTCTTTGCCAATGAAGGAAGGAAAATTTGGGATGTCACTTTGAGTGCATTGACATGCGAGAACGTGTCGAACCGCATTTCATTGACCATCGCCAAACTACGGATGCAGATGCCGTTTGTGGGGTGGGATGAGCCGATAGACTGCTGGAGAACTGAGGTTAAGGATAGTGTTTAGTCTGTTTAGTTCTTTAGGCAACATCGTAGGGGTTAAGGTAGTATGCGTGTATCATTGATATGGACAATCTTGTATATTTTTTATATCTTTACGATATACTTGTTTTAATACAACGCGGTTTTTTTTCCTTCTACATATCATTGTTGGCTTTAATCACATTTTTCCTAAACTACTTCCATCCATCCATATTCCACTATACCCAAACCATTAAAATTTAACCCAACAAACATATGATGTTGACTGCATTTGTCTGTTAATAGTATCAGTCGACGGCAATGGTCGACTGCTACAACTGCAGTCGACTATCTTCGTCGACGACAACATAGCAGTCGACTATCAACCATGGTCGACTGCCAATGTAGCAGTCGACTACCATGGTCGACTGCTACATTGGCAGTCGACTACCATGGTCGACTGCTATACAGGCAGTCGACGGTGGTAGTCGACTGCTACATTGGCAGTCGACCAAGGTAATCGACTGCCTATATGGCAGTCGACCATGGTAATCGACTGCCTATATAGCAGTCGACGGTGGTAGTCGACTGCTACATTGGCAGTCGACTACCATGGTCGACTGCTACATTTGCAGTCGACCATTGTAGTCGACTGCTAAGTTAGCAGTCGATTAAGTGGTCGACTGCCTATATAGTAGTCGACCACTTAGTCGACTGCTACATTAGCAGTCGACCATTGTAGTCGACTGCTAAGTTAGCAGTCGATTAAGTGGTCGACTGCCTATATAGTAGTCGACCACTTAGTCGACTGCTACATTAGCAGTCGACCATTGTAGTCGACTGCTACGTTAGCAGTCGACCATTGTAGTCGACTGCTACGTTAGCAGTCGACCATTGTAGTCGACTGCTAAGTTAGCAGTCGATTAAGTGGTCGACTGCCTATATAGCAGTCGACCACTTAGTCGACTGCCTATATAGCAGTCGACCACTTAGTCGACTGCTACATTAGCAGTCGACCATTGTAGTCGACTGCTACATTAGCAGTCGACCATTGTAGTCGACTGCTAAGTTAGCAGTCGATTAAGTGGTCGACTGCCTATATAGCAGTCGACCACTTAGTCGACTGCTACATTAGCAGTCGACCATTGTAGTCGACTGCTAAGTTAGCAGTCGATTAAGTGGTCGACTGCCTATATAGCAGTCGACCATGGTAGACGACTGCCTGTATTGATGTCAAAATAATTACTTATCCGAAAAAAAAATCCCATTAGTAATTTCTTTTTACTACAGTAACGTCCGTTTGGCATCACACCCTGGACGTGACGCGACGTGACGCCGTCACGTCATTCGTGACGCGACGTGACGCGTTTAGGCCGCGTCACGTCCATTTGTACATCCCTGAGCATACCAATGCCAAGTGCCGTTTGTGTATACTTTAGTCAACTTGTAGACCATTGTGTAACATAGGCATACACCTCATAGCACTATTGAACATCCTCATGTCAAGATATTAATAAACGCACTTGAATGCCAAGTGTCATGAGGTGACACTAATGATGAAGTTGTTGATCATTTGTGTAACCTAGCATACACCTCAAAATAGGGTAAGTGAGAGGTAAGTGACACTATTATGCATGTGACACTAAACACCATAAATGATGTAGTGTAGTGCTCAATTGTACAAGTCACCTTGTCAACACGAGTAAAATTGCTACACCAAGATTATAGATATTTGGACCTTGCACAATTTTCGATTCTTAATTATCCACCTACATGTGGATGAGATATGACAAAGTTGTAGTCAAGAATGAAAACTCGAAAGACATGTATTACGATGAGATTGGACTTTGCGTACAAAATACAATAACCATGTCAAGGCCAATAGTGAGCAAAATCAAGAAAGCCAAGTATGTGATTGTTTCAAGAGAAAGAGTTGATTCAATCTTCACTTGATTGGACTCTAAGGGTGTGTTTCCATGTAGACCACTCATCCACTAGATTCTAGTGTGAATAAGGACAAACCCGCCCAAATGTAGAGGGAATATGATGAGGTAGGGTTTGTATGTGTCACTCCCATCTTCTCAAATTTGGGCCACCTACTGACCTCCTCCTCTTGGTTACCAAGGATGGAGTTCTAGAACAACATTGGTTCTCTTGAGTCTTCAACCATGAGTGAAGTGGGTGAGGTGGAGTTTTCTCTTGAACCCTAAATGAGGAACTCTTGTAAACTTGTAATTGTACAAATTGATCAAATCACTTGCACAAATTAAGAGTGGCATATGCTCATAGATAAGGTTTTATGAGCATTGTAGTTGTTGGCAATGGCGAATATGATCGCTTAGGAGTTGCAATGACACTTTTCAACTTCCTCATGGAGCAATCTAGACTTGCACAACTGCTTCAACATCTCATCACTGAAGATGCAATTGATTACGGCGGTCATTTTTTCCACAACCTACACAGGGAGCCCTAGAGGCTCGGGTAGGTCACTGACTCACTATAGGATTTTTGTGCACCATGTGCGGCGGAGGTGCATTAGAATTCCCTGTCTTGGTCTAATATCCCGAGTTTACGGACGCGCGTCCATAAACTTCAGTCCATTTCGTGGCTCCGCATTTTTCGGGCATTTCTGGGTTTAGGGCACTATACACTAATTTACAATGTTTCTTACCCTGAAATGCGATTTGGCTCTCTTGCGAGTTGAAAGCAATAGCAGACTCTGCACTGTAAAGTGACAAATTAACACCAGCAACATATGTTAGAAACAATGAATCATAGGGACATCTGTATGGAAATTTTGAGACAATGATTTCTACATACACATTCTTGCTGTTTTCAAACCTCAATCTTAACACTCACTCTACTTCTTCAATCTGTACTCTTATACCTCAATCTGATTCCTCAATCTTCCAACTCTCAACTGTTGAAACCCCAATCACAAATTTTGCAAAACCTCTCAAGCCTTCTATTGCCAAAGGCATATCTCTAAAATCTCAGAAAGTTGTGGACCAACTCAATGCTCTCAAAGCTCTTAAAGCTCTTAAAGCCTTCAACTCTCAAATCTCAGATGTCAATTGCCCTTTAGAATAATGAAATGCCTAAAACTAAATGATTTCTGAAATCTGGCCTTTTATCAAGCTAACAAACAAACCCTAAATTGCTTCAAACTGAAACCTCACATGCTCTCAATTTGTATGAAGCACACATGCTTTCAAGCTAACAAAACAAACTCTAAACCCCAACAACCCAGAAGTGCAATCATACTTAAAACAAGAGCAATGTTAGAGCAATTCTTACCTCTTGTAGAATGCTAGCTCCCACACCACAACTCCTCCTTTGAAGCCTCTCAAGCTCTCAAGCTCTCAAACCTCTCAAACCTCTCAAGCTCTCAAACTCTCAAACCTCTCAAGCTCTCAAACTCTCAAACCTCTCAAGCTCTCTAGCTCTCAAACCTCTCAAGTTCTCCAGCTCTGAAGCTCTCTAGCTCTCAAACCTCTCAAACCCTCAAGCATCTCAAGTTGCTCCAGAAAAGAAAGCACAAATCCTAACAAAATCCTCATAATACTCACTTACACACACTCGCTCACACCCTCAACGAACACGCACTCTCCTAACAAAGATCCTAGCACAAGAACGCTCCTATGCACACGAAAAATTTCGCCAGCACCGCCCAACACCAAGCGCACAACGTTGCAAATGACGCTGGTGTGGGTGGGCGGCGTCGCTTAGGGTTGCGGAGAGGGGGGGAGGGGGCGCGGGGGCGTGGCACCTCCTGGGATGGGGTGGATGGCGATAGGGGGATGGGGATGGGATATGGGGCTGGGATGGAGGGTTGGGATGGGAAGGGGGATGGGATGGAGGGCTGGGATGGTGTGGAGGGCTAGGATGGGGGGGGATGTGGGATGGGGGATGGGGGATGGGGGGATGGGATGGGATGGGGGCTGGGATGGGATGGGGGGCTGGGTTGGGATGGGATGGGGGGCTAGGGGGGAATGGCTCTTTCTTGCAAGGTAATACAACACTTGGTTATACAACACCCTCGATATTACGACACATTTTTGTGCGACCAAACTTTTTAGTTCAAACTCCCTCTTTTATACGACTACGACACTTGATAATGCGACATTTAGAATCCCCGTTTTGTCGTATTAAAGAGGTAGATAATGCTAAAATGCCTTTCATCTATGTTATGTACATCTAACATACATCCATTTTCACTTGGGAATTGCTTGGGAACTTCACTTATCATTGGGAACTTAATGATTATTAGGGTTACTAGTGTAGAATGGACATGGTTAGGGTTAGAGTGGCCTCCTGCCTAGTATGTTGCCTTGCACTCATGGTGATATCTTTTAATGATGCTATACATCATGCATCATTGTTGTCTGGTTTCTTATTAAAGAACTATTTATATTTTGGTGTTAATGAAATTATTAGTTTTCAAAAGTTAGTAGGGAATTTAGAAAACATGATAGTTGCTAACTTGGGTAGGCAACACGAGAGATATTTGGACTCCTATATCAAGAGATCTTGAGAATATTTATATTTGTTTGGAGTTATAGGTTATTATTTCATACCATCTATATTGCTTAACCTCGTGGTGTATATGTTTAAGATCATATTGCTTACGTTTTCGTATTCCCTCAATAATACGGCATCTTTTGTGTTTCCCAAACATGTCATACTAAAGTAGGATACTTTGGATGCTTTGATGCAAGTATCATTATGCAACATACAGTTGGAGAATATGGATTGGAGCGCAATATTTGAGTTAATATGGTGCAACATGAGGAACCCCCAAACCCTAAATCCTAAACCCATAAACCCTAAACCCCTAAACCATAAACAACACCATTTTAATTAAAATGAGACAATTTGGCCTTTTTGAGACAAAAAATTAAGGTGAAATTTTGAGGCACCTTAAAGAAAATTTAAGGTGAAATCCAAGGGGAACTTTGTTCCCATAAGCCAAGTTCCAATGGGGTACATAGTGGGAACATGTTCTAAAACTATGGGACTAAAACTATGTTCCCCCACCACGTTCCCATCCTCCGCAATTATTCACCTTAATGTACGCTATTAAGGTGATTGGCAAAATGAGACTTTGAAAAGTCTCATTTTAATTAAAATGGTGTTAAACCCATTAAGCACAGTTGAATGCCAAGTGTGAAGGGTGATACTAACAGTGAAGTTGTAAACCATTAGTGTATCCTAGCGTACCCCCAAAAATACGCAAAGTGACATACATTTCCCCTCCAACATCTTAATTTTGTAAAATGAAACAAAAGATACATTTGATTATAGTTGTACTTTGGCAAAGGTGGATTTGAAACCCATGAGTGCCCCAGGATTTAGCAACATCTTGGGTAGAATTTTACCCGTTAAGAAACAAGTCTCTTTTGCACTTTGTAGACTTGCTACAAGTGATGGATTGCACAATTTAGGAGTTGTATGGAGTTTCCATTCTATTGTGTTAAAATTTGTATGGAAGTTGTCCACAGTTTTGTACAAAAAGCTTGACATCATTTGCAATGGTCACAAGTGCTAGCGTTAGACAAAGTGAAGTATCTATTCAAACAATAACAAGGGTTGCCAAATTATGTTGGAGCTTTAGGTTGTGTGCATGTATACTTTGAGTTGCCATCAAGAAAAGCATGGATTGGCTCATGAAGACTCCAATTGGTTTGTGCATAAACCCTGATTGTGTGAGGATTGGATAAACCTATTGTCTCCAAACTATTGAAATCTAGATTTGAAACCATGGCGAGGGAAAACAATTATCATTTGAAGGGCAATGCTTGTTGGCAACCTACACACAAATTCACGCACACAAGACACAAGATCGTTGACTATTCACAAACATAAGATCACAAACATAACTCAAGGCCAAAGGCAGATCTTTGTGCCACAAAAGCACTCGAGTGTCAACGGTCACCTACAAAACCGGTCTTAATCCTTTGATGACCAACACTTGTAGATATAAGATCTCTTAGTGGGTGCATGGAGGTCTAGTGGCTTATGTCCACATCCGTCCATATTCTAGTAGACCATCATAATGTTGAATGGTGGCTTATGCTTAACTACATGCAAACACCTCTGACCCATTATTATCTAGAATCTAGTGGGCACGTGACCTGCATGAAAACTCACCCTAAGAACTTTTACATCTTTACTACGATACTGAGACTCGAAAATGAGACTCTCTATGATTTGCCATTGTTGATGCAAACCAGGTGAAACTGCTGCTGAGCCGGTCCAACGGTCAGAAATGTCGGTGGAGTGGGAGTTCCTCACAATCAGGGAGTCCCAGAAAGGTGAACAGAAACCCAGTGATTGCTGACTTCCTCCGACAGGCACATAATATCAAACACTGGTCATCCCACACTTTACGTCCAGGGCAAGGAAATTGGGAACCGCGAACGGGAGATGCTCCTCTTGCCTCACTGGCCCTTTACTGGCTTCCAATGAGAAGGGTTTGTCCTCTCTTTCCCTGCTGCAACTAGCCGCAAAATTTCTCACTAGAAACCAAACCCTAAACATAACCCTTGGTTATTGTTTGGGAACCTCCAACCTGGAACTCAAAACCTCCAATTTTTGAAACCCAGGAACCCATTCATGCCTCCTCTTGGGGTTCCATTGTCCCACCGGTTGTGTTAACATTTGTGTTTCTTTTCCAACATTGGAAATATGTTTGCCTCAGGAAATAAAACTAGTAATTCCATCTTAGAACCACTAATCATAGCGTCACATATCCCATAATAGGTACTAAATGTCCTTGTCTCTTTAAACCCCTACACAGAAGCTGGGTTCGAAGGAGAAAGCCACAGGGTTTAAAGGATAGAAAGGCTCCCAATCATGTTTAATACGCGGCAGCTCAAGTATTTCAGGTGTGGGATTCGCTTTCCCTGCCACATCATAAACCTCTGCAGTGTGTGAAATTGTATTGAACACGCAAAGACGCGGGTTTAAACCTTCCGGCCCATGGCAAGAGCTACTGCAAGTGTACTCTGGATAGGAAAGCAACCCATTGCTCCCCTTTCTGACATGACTTACAACTGCCGACCACCCCTGGTCATCGACATCAAAATCATCTGTGGGATTATTGAGCCTGGCAATGCGAAATTGTGAAACTTGGGGGCCTCGATCTCCTGTCTCCTCCCAGAAGAAATACACATGCTCTCCACACCGAAGAAGCTGTGGATTCGTGGCACGATCCACACACCGCAAATATTCCCTAGGATAGGAGCACTTCCAATCTGTCAACCATTCCTCCTTCTCCACGTTGTAAGCTAGGATTGCTTGATGGCCCTCTTCGGAGAATGCAAGGCAGTATAGAATACCATTGATGTAGGCGCCTGACTGAAACTCATTCAATCCATGCTCTGGTCCTGAGATTTCACCTGTGACATGCCACTGACCTATCCAGCCAAAAGGCATTGTAGGAACCGTATGTTAGTCTAGGTTTCTCACATAAAAAGGTGGGCTTGAAAATTTGTTCTATTTCTAAATGTAGCAAAAAGTGCTCCTTACTCCAATCCACTTCCTAGATTCATGTTGAAATTGAATCAAGAATTTTCATTGATGCTATTCTAAGAATCCAAGTATACTCAATCAAGATTATTCCCAAGGAAAGAGAATAATATGGTGAAGAGTAATTCTCGGTATAATAATTGATGTTGATATTCTTTTCAATTGAAGGTGAAAATAATTGCAGCAGATTTATGATTTCAAGTACGCGAATAATACTATCATGGAAAAATTATATGTTGGAAGAATAAATTGGAAAGATATAAAGTAGGTGAATCCAGTACCAAGTTCCAACCTACAAAGTTGACCCACCACCATGTTCTAAACCTTTAGTGTACATTAGATTTTGGTGTTTCAAGCCAAGGGTCTTGAGAATATTGATTTTATGATTAGCATATTAATTTTATGATTATCATAAATTATATGTTATAACACCAATCTTTTACAAGTAAAGCCGGTCTTGCCCTCACGTCATGCCAACATCATATAAATTCTTATTATGCACATTTATTATAGGTTGAATACTGAGCAAATTATCAAATCATAAATTGAAACATCCACATTATGTTAATAGAACATCATGCCCTCTTTCTAGTCAACTAGGTCTTGACAAAAACATAAGAGCGTGCCCACCAAACTGGTCAATTCATCTCGCTACTATCAACTATTTAAACTTCATAAGGTAAGATGGCATGCTTGTCTCACGGTACTCTCACCATACATAAGAAAAATTTACCCAAGCAATTATGGTTAAGAGGGCATCTCTTTGGAGACCTTGACCAAACAAATATGAAAACACTTGTCAAGTTACCAAGGCCTCGGTAAAGAAAAACGAGCTATTTTTTTTATCACATGGATAAGTATGCCAACTTATCTTGTAAACTTGCCTCAAAACCCAATAAGAGCAAAAATATGCGCCCAGACAAGTGGACATGTTGTAAAGTTACTACCATTGACACAAGCAATAGAGTTCTCAAACCACATGACATTATTCAGTTGTTGTTGCTATTATGTTATGATAATATCAATACATTGCTTCACCCGAGTTTTACAGCCTAAATCTGCTACACCTATTATCTAAATTACTCCGACTCGGACTAATAATGAAAGCTCGGACTAATTTTGGGATTAGAAGAAAGCCCGAGTCGGAGTAATTTAGATAACTCGTAGTAATTGTGGTAATGTAGATATAGTGTGGCCTACAGTAATAGATTGCTATGTGTATTACTCTGAATTACAAAGGTACGTAGTAATTTTTTCCAACACAATTCTCGAAGCTCACATGTGGCATTGCTGAGACGATTCATCCTACCTCGCCAAAGAAATTTTAGCAGAGGCTCTATATATATTGGATGAGACTTGATCACATAAAGGATCAGAGGTGAGGTTTTAGTGTAATTGGTGAAGATAGATTGCCATTGTTGGAGCTGATGGTAACAAGAAGAAATTAAGGATTAATGATGGCCAGCAAGTCGATGCTTCGAAGTGCATACCGCAAACCCTAATTCTCTGGTTGACGGGAGAGCTCGGATCCGAAAGATTGAATGTGCCGAACGTGGACGAACGAGAAAAGGAATTGAATGAACCAAAACAGGAAGGCTCCATCAGATCACACAGCCAAAGGAAGGCTCCATCAGAACGAACACATACACACACACACACATGAACGAAAGAATCTTGTTTTGAGCAGCTTGATTGAAACTGTGAACTTTGAGCTTAGATCTGAACTTGAAATCTTGCTCTAGTGTAGCTTAAGCGAACTTGGTCGAAGAGTCTGCCTGCAAATGTACCAAACTTCTTGCAATCAAAGTACATACTACAGTTGAAATGACACCACATCTGCTCCAACATTGCTTGGAGATCTATGCAGCATTAAACAAGACTCTGAGCTTAGATCCGAACTTTGAACTCTAGTGCAGCTTTTGCAAAGGTGAAGGCAAACTTGGTCGAAAAGTATGTCTGTGAGGTTGAAGGTTGGCGGTTAGTGCAGCAAAGATTGACTCTAGTGCAACTTCGAAACTCTGGTGCAGCTTCGGCGAAGGTAGAAGTCTGTCTGCAAAGAGAGGGGAAGAGGGAAGCAGGTTGTGGGAGGAGCAGGAGTGCGCCAAGTGAGAGAAGATTATGTTGCAAACCAGATCGAAGAAACCAGATCGAAGCAACCAGAAGAACAACCACATCGAAGAAACCAGATCGAAACAACCAGATCAAAGCAACCAGATCGCAAAACCAAGGGAACCCCAAGCCCTCTTCTGGACGTGCTGAACAAAGAAGGGGTGAAGCTCAGACTAATTTCACCCTGTTTCTAGAATTACTCTGATATTGTGCAGTAAAAAGTCAGAGTAATTGTTGGTCTCAGAGTAAATACGATAATCGGTGTAGTGTTGTGCTATGTTGTGAGAATAAACATGATATAATTCCAAATAAAATTTGGCTTATTCCCGGCCCCACCCAACATACAAACTCAACTGAATAATGTTATGTACTTCCGCCGACAAAGACATAAAATTAACCTTGACCTCCATGACATCCCGGAGCAAAATCATGGAAATGGTCAAAGTGTTGCTTGTTTACTGTATAGGCACAGTGTCACTTACCACCAAAGATACCCATACCTAATCAATGTCGACCCTCGCCTCCAGCCCATGAATGTCAATCCCACAAGGTAGCCACTCATCGTGTTGACTTGTCTCCATCCTTTTTCTGCCACATAGGATTGCTACCGCTCATACAGTAAAGGGTCTAAACGTCTAAACCCATCATGATGAATGTCACCTTATAATTAGTGCAAGACAAAGCAAATCACCAGTTTTAACAAACTCGATCAACACTAGTTTCAGCTCACCTGTAGCGGAATCGTAAACTTCGGTCTTTCTCGACAAGTTTCCTGTGCCCATGGCCGCGCTCCCTGCAGCAATGACTTTGTACGTGTCATTCGATCCCACAAGAAGATGGAGAAGTACGGGTTGCCTTCGAAATTTGAGAGGAGGAAGCTCCACCTTAGTCTGTGTCAATGGATTGCAGATTAGGATGCTCTCGAAGTGGCGATCCTCGGAGACATTCACGCACAAGAGCCCCCCAGAAGCTGTGATGAAGAAATCTTTCATCAACAATGTCGGAGTTGGAGATGGCAGCATCGTCCCCAAGGAGGGTAACCTTTGCCAAATTCTCAAAGTGTTGTTGTACCCCATCCACTCGATTTTGCCCTCGGCTAGGAAGAAAAAAATGGGACTGAAGCTCAGGGAGCCTTGCTCATGATGGCCTCGAATCTTGGAAGAAATGGCACAGGTTCTTTGGAAACTCTCCTTTCTTATGATACCTTGAAACTCTCTGCAAACGGGCCGGAGCCGAAATATCTCCTGGAATGTGAGTTTGGTGAGGATTCCGTCCAGGATGTCTCCATTCAGCCTTGTGAGAGTGCCACATGACTCCATTCTGATGATGATCCTATAAAATATTATTAGCGGTCTGAATTTGTCATGAAAAATGCAACTGAGGGTAGTTTGAAGCCAAAGATAATGTCTATTGGATCCACATCCACATTGGCAAGTCAGATTATTTTGTGAAGGTGTCTGTGCATCCAACCAAAGGGAACGAAAGACAATGTACTAAACGCAACAAATCCCTTCCTGTCTACACAACTCCCGAAATCAAGTGCTCACCTACATGTGAGACCAGACTCTCCCTTTTAGTCGAGCCTGAATTCACCAAGTCAGTTAACCCCACTGGTAGACTTAGTCGTTACAATTATAAAGAGCCTGAAGTAATTGATCATCAATCAACCCCTCGGGGCCAACAATGAAAGTACATGAGCTTCGTTGAAACATTGACCTGCCTCCTACGAATCAATTGCGATCATCTCAGGTTCATGAAAAACCTTGCAAGGTCCAAAAACCAAATTCCTCCACGAATTCTCCAGAATCTGCTCCACCACACTGCACAGGAAAGAAACGGGATCATCTATCTAGTTCCTCATTCATACTTATAGGCGTTTCCAGCTCCGAAGTGGGGAGTCAGCATGAGAGATATAATTAATTTCCAAAAATTACCAAATTAGTCAGCATCGGTACAGACCCCAAAAGGTTAATTACATTGTCAATGTAAACTCAGTGCAGACCTCTCAAACACTCACTTGAAACCATGGTAATTTGTGGTAAAGTGAAAATCTAAATCTGAAGGAGAGATGATCTTCAAGCTTCTAATTCATTTTTCCATCACATTGCAGGTCATTGGTCTCTACCTACAGATCAATGGGCATGTAAATTTACAGTCTCTGGGACTTTACCAGGTGTTCCATCTAGATCGCTGCACAACAAATACTCGATGGATCCTTTGGCGCAGATGAGCAATATCCACCCTCGTCAAAATCTTGCTCTAGACAACAAATGTGAGACTAGGACTCCTACAAGAAGTAATGAACGAAAGGCCCGTGAGAGACTTTATTGTGATCTGGTGACTACTGCCTGAATCAAGCAACACATTCAAACGCATTTGCAGACATTGTGCTCATGGTTTATGACTTACAGTAACCCCACAAAGTACACCACAAAAATAAATAATCTACCACTTATTATAGCTCCAACGCTGATCACATGTGTGCCAGTCCAAATTGATCGCATGTGATCAATTTTAAAACATTCAAGGGGTGTATTCATTGCCAATTGTCCTAATGAGCTTGGACTAGATGACTATGTGTGGTTAAATTAGCGAAGTAGAATACAGACATTTTATCAGTTTTGAATTTCTGATAAAAATTACCACCAAGAGTATCAGAGGAATTCGAGGTTAGAAGGTGGGCCCGGTTTAAAAAGATGGACTAGTTGATACATACGAATCCTACCCCGCCACATTCCCTCTACATTTGGGCGGGTTTATCCTTATTGACACTAGAATTTGGTGGGCAAGCGGCCTACATGGAAACTCACCCTAAATATATCAACCAACACTACTACGAAAGGTGGTTAACAAGACACTTGAATGACACTGACATGACACCGATCGAACCAATCTGACATTTGTTAGATTCCATGTGGGGGTAGCCTTGGCCATGTCGAAGTGGTGTCATCGTGGACGTAGTCTACTACGAAGCCCCTCTGAACGACAAATTGTCAGATGCCAAATTAAACCTCAAATCGAAAATTATTCAAATTACTCAAAAAGCATAGTAAGTAAATTTACCGCAATCTATACAAGGTAGGACCGCCGTCCATTCTCAACCAAGTGTGGACACCGGAGATGCAAAGAGCGAACAGGCTCGGCCGCAAGCACCAGGATCAGGGATGTACAAATGGACGTGACGCGGCCTAAAAGCGTCACGTCGCGTCACGTCCAGGGTGTGACGCCAAACGGACGTTACTGTAGTAAAAAAAAATTACTAATGGGATTTTTTTTTACAGATAAGTAATCATTTCGACATCAATACAGGCAGTCGTCTACCATGGTCGACTGCTATATAGGCAGTCGACCACTTAATCGACTGCTAACTTAGCAGTCGATTACAATGGTCGACTGCTAATGTAGCAGTCGACTAAGTTGTCGACTGCCTATATAGCAGTCGACCATGGTTGTCGACTGCCTATGTAGCAGTCGACTACCACCGTCGACTGCCTATATAGCAGTTGACTACCACCGTCAACTGCTATGTTGGCCGTCGGCGAAGATAGTCGATTGCAGTTGTAGAAGTCGACCATTGCCGTCGACTGATACTATTAACAGAAAAATGCAGTCAACATCATATGTTTGTTGGGTTAAATTTTAATGATTTGGGTATAGTGGAATATGGATGGATGGAAGTAGTTTAGGAAAAATGTGATTAAAGCCAACAATGATATGTAGAAGAAGAAAAATCGCATTGTATTAAAACAAGTATATCGTAAAGATATCAAAAATATACAAGGTTGTCCATATCAATGATACACGCATATTACCTTAACCCCTACGATGTTACCTAAAGAACTAAACAGACAAAACACTATCCTTAACCTCAGTTCTCCAGTAGTCTATGGGTTCATCCCACCCCACAAACTGCATCTGCATCTGTAATTTGGCGATGGTCAATGAAATGCGATTGGACACGTTCTCGCAGGTCAATGCACTCAAAGTGACATCCCAAATTTTCCTTCCTTCATCGGCAAAGAGAATTCGGTCATCACCATCATTGCAAAGTTGTCGAGCAAGCACGCCGACCGCATAACACTCAGCCTCCGCGGTGTAATATACATCGGGATCTTTGTGTCTCCTGTTTTGGATGTAAAACAGTTCCGGCGCCACCCAAAACTTCTCCTTCCTCAATTTCTCCTTCGTTTCTACGGTTTCCGCATGCCATAGCGATAGGACATCCTCACCCGAATGCGTTGCACATCCCCAATCGCACACCCCAATCTTCAGGCTCCCGTCCGATTCTCAATGCAACATAATGTTGTCAATGGATAGATCGATGTGTTGCACATTTGCAGCGTGCAAAGCCTCCATGATCCATAACAACGTCCAAGCCAACTTTACCCTCTTCGCCCGGAACTTTTGGACTTGGTCATAGAGTTGCCATTCGGTTGCGTCCATTGTCAAAATGTTGGCATTTGGGCGGTAGGCTCTATCCCGGATGAACATCTCTCGTAGAGTGCCCCCGTTCCACCATAGTGTATAGCCCGCATTGTACACACTGTTGATTAACCAAAACTTGATGAAACCTGGATGCGTGCTCTTTAAAACGCATGCCTCCGCACTTACTTGGATACGAGCTTTCTGCCTATCCGACGTCTTTGGGGTCTTTTCAGTCCACGTAATCTCCGATGGGAGACGATTATCGCCCTCGATCCTCACCTTCCTCACCTTCCCGTAACCCCCCACCTTCTTAATGCTCTTCAAACTCACGACATTTGCCGTATCGGGAATCCACAATAGTTGGCATGGGCCTGACACCCTTAGCCACTTCTCCAATTTCTCCGCCTTCCAAGGAATTATTTTGGAGGCCGTCTTGGACAATCCTTTGGCCACGGGATCCCACCACAAAAATATTTTCCGGATTCTTATAGCTCGAGGGCTCAACACCTCATCTGTTTCGCCCTCCGAGAACATGTTCTCAACCAATTGCTTGAGGTTGAAAATACCATTTTGGGCCTTATTCTTCACCCATAAATCGAACCCCACAAGATTCCTATCACCGCTAAACTCGGGGCCATCCACTTCCTGTCGAATAGCAACCTCCATGTCCCTTTTAATTATTTCAACCCTTTTGTGTTTCGGCTGCTCCAAAAAACGGAATTTGATGCCGGCCTCCCCATTCCTCAAATACCAGTCAACTATGGCTTGGTGGACCTTTGCCGTTATCGCATCCGAGAATTTTACCCTTGGTTTCCCGCTCCTACTCGACGACCCTGAGGCCGCGGAAGCCCCTCCTTGACCGCTCGTAAGGGCACCGGCATTTGGACGGACATGAACGGTATTATCTGAACGGGGGGTAATATTTGCTCCCGTTTCCGAAGCACTTCCTGATCCCACATCGGAATGTCGTTGCCGCTTAGGGGCCGTTTGTACACCCTGCCGGGTGCATCCGGCTCGTCCTCCGGCATCCTCCAACTTCGATCCTCCATCGTGTTTAAAAATACACTATTATTGTGTTCACAAACACAACTCAAATGTGTTCACAAACACGGCCGTATTCACACCGCTCCACCGCAAAAAATCGGATCCAAAATTGGCAAGAGTTTGCACCCTAAACCAATCTTCCAACCGCCCCCTAGGCCCTCTCAAAACATTAGGCAAAGGATGCTAGGCATGCTTGGTCCCAATGTCCCACTTGAGGAGGGGTGGTTGAAAAATGATGTCAATGAGGCCTCCCCACTTATATATATAGGTTGGGTGGGCCTCACACCGACGGTACGACCGGACGCCGCGCCCCTAGATCTTGACCGTTGGACCGTGCATTATCCAACGGCCAAGATGGATGCGACAATTGGTCGACTGCTATACGGCAGTCGACCATCCAGTCGACTGCTAATCGCAATCCAGTCGACTGCCACATAGCAGTCGACTCTGGATAAGGCAGTCGACAATTAGTAGTCGATCGCGGCGTCGACTGCTATTTGGCAGTCGACGTGTGGGCCGACTGCATTTAGCAGTCGACTGCCATGTCGACTGTTAATTTGCAGTCGACCCCGGCAGTCGACTGTCACGTCGACTGCCAAGCAGCAGTCGACCCCCAATGCCGACTGCGAATGGCAGTCGACGTGGCAGTCGACCGCCACATCGACTGCAAACTAGTAGTCGACCTCCGATGTCGACTGCGAATGGCAGTCAACGTGGCAGTCGACTACGGGGGTTGACTGCCATGTCGACTGCAAACTAGCAGTCGACTACCAATGTTTGCAGTCGATGTAGCGGTCGACTGCCATGTCGACTGCTAGTTTGCAGTCGACTACGAATGGCAGACATTGGACCTCCCCCCCCTTCCAAACATAAACAAATTGCTTTTGCAATGGATCCTATAGCAGATTACTTTAAACACTTTTAATATCATAGCATCTTTTATAGTTAGTGCACGTTCAAGCGTCGGGACTATAAAGGGTTCACCTCTCATTAGCATTCATCATTCCCCCTCGCTCTAGTTGACCTTGATTGTCTTTTGGCATTCGTTGCAAGTGGAGAGAAGTCGTTGGTTATATTGGATGGGCACGCGAAACGAATAGAAGCCTTGGTTTGTGCCAAAGGAGTGGACTCCAACGTCCAAGAAGGTCGAATGCAAATTTTGCGCGTTGGAATTAGTCTATAGGAAGGACCGCATGGTTGCCCATTTGGGATACCAAAAAAATGACAGCAAGATGCGGGGGGTGGCATTGTGTCAACGTCAAGGGCCGATTGTAAAGTCTTTATTTTCGAGGTGCGGCGGATCGTGGCCGCCAATTCCGGATGACTTTGTGGACGAGTGCTTTGAGGACGGGGGAGAAGATGTGGTCGGGTCCCAACAACAAGCGTCATGCGGTGCATTGTCGAACGCGAACGGAAGCCAAACCGCTCCACCATCTCCTGCACCGTCAGTGGCAAGGGAGTTGGTGTCCGGGACGACTCCCGAACCCCACCGACGTTCCCAACAGCAAATGGGACTAAAGAAAAGATTGCAAAATTTGACAAAACGAGACTTGGATACAAAATGGTCGCAAGCTTTTTATGAGGCTAATATCCCCATTAGTATTGTCCGCCATCCCGTGTTCATCCAGGCCGTTAAGGCAACCGCCGAGGCTAGAATTATGTACAAACCCCCAGCATACCATGCAATGCGCAAGAGTTACTTGACGATGTACGGTTCAATACACAAAAAAATCGTGGAGTTGAAGACAACATCATCCATCCACAAATATGGGTGTACTATTTGTTCGGACGGATGGGAGAATGTTGTCCACTGCCCTTTGATGAACGTCATGCAAATTTGTCCGGCGGACGACGTGTTCTTTGGTTCCATCGACACCACCAGTAGCACAAAAGATGCCGCCTACGTGGCCACCGAGGTCAAACGCTACATCGTTGGAGTGGACCCCGCGAAGGTTGTTCAAGTTTGCTTCGATAATGCGGCGGCCATGAAAACCGCTGTCGTGCGAGAAATGGTTTAATATGTAAATATAGTGTAGAATGGTTTGAGAGTAGGGTTAAAGAAAATAAAAATAAAACAAAATAATAATAATAATAATAATAATAATAATAAGAGTATAGACAAAAGGGAAGGGGGAGATCAGAGGGATGAAGGGGGAAGAGAAAGATCCGTGGTTATAACCACGTAACTTGGAGTCTCTGCGTCTTCTCACATGCTCAGGGGGTAGGTGGCGCCAACTGGTAGTTACATGCCTAGTTTTCACCAGCAGTACCAAGCCACGTGGCCATTCGCCCGCTCATACGAGTTCAAAGGGTTTCGAACCCGGACCAGTGCTATGACGCTTGAAGCACTTTACCAGTTGGGCTTTCGCGGCTTGGCGTTTATTAGAGCATGCTGAAGGGATTTATATCCCATCCATTGTTTATACATTGTTTTTTTAATTTTGTTTGAGTGGATTTTGATTGGAAGAAAGAATCACACTTTTGAGGAAGCTTCAAGATGACGACTAAGATCTCTAAGATCTCTCATTGGTTGACAAGGCTGACACTGTCCAAGTTCGCTTCACACTATGAGGTCAAGGCCTAAGGGCTCAAAGAAATTATCATGGATGAATAGTCTACATGGATTTCTTCATGGAGGATATAAATATTGCTTCATGGTTTGCTGGAATTTGCATTAGGCTCACCTTCAAGAAGTAGATCTGACACAAATTATGGCAGACCACATCAGTGGTGCAGCCTTTGGATGAGAATCAAGGGCCCTCACAATCACATCACTAGTAGAAAACTATGCCACAAAGAACCGCAACCGAAATCGGCTGCGGTTCTTTTGACCAGCCTGATCTGCAGTCCCAAACGAATGCAGATTTGTTTTTTGGTATAGCGATTAAAATTTTAGGAATTTGGGGGCGTGTAATATACCGTCGGAAAGTTCTTGAAAATACCTTTCCAACGGTATATTACACGCCCCAAAATGTTGAAACTTGCAGTCACAAAATGAAAAAGAAAAATCTGTTGTCATTTAGTGACTGCAGATCAGGCTGGTCAGAAGAGCCACAGCCGATTTCGGCTCCGATCTTTTTGGACATAGTGTTCTACCCATGCATGGTCATGGCCCTTGGCTCGTGTGTGAAGTGGTCCATGCGTGTCATGCTTTTCAACACAAAAACGTGGACGAGAATCCCTTGCCACATTAATGAGGTAAAGGTGGCTACTATGTGAGGTACAATGGCTACTACACCAAATATGATATTTAGTGTCACTTACTATTTGGATTTACACGGTGCTATATCTTTTTACTATTGGGATAAATTTTTACCAAGTACAATTGTCAATGTTCTATAATGTTCAAACTACGAATTCAACATTTATTGGTAAAATGTAAAATGTTCAATAAATAGATATAGCATTGCGTAATTCCAAATAGTAAGTCACACTAAATATCATATTTAGTGTAGTTAGGTTCAGAAACTATTAAATGAAGTTCGGTGGCTACTGGTTAGATTCAGCAACCATTATATGAGGTTTGGTGACTACGGTAGAGGTTCGGCAACACCTTCAAGGTTCGGTACCTATTAAATGAGGTTTGGTTGCCATGTGATATAGATACTTGCACAAGGTTTGGTAATTACTATATACTCAATTGACGAATTTTTATCATCAGGTAAGGAGTTGCAAATCACAACAATGGTCATTTCAAGTTTAAATTCGGAGTTGAGATGCAAAAGTTACAAGATGTTAAAGTAAGAATTAGTGTTCTTTTCAGTGATCATGTAGACTTTCATTCAGTTTTGTTAATTATTAAACCCAAGATGGTCTATACTTTTGAGCACACAGTCCAATCTCATCCCAACAATGGCATTTTGGTATTTGTTCTTGACCCCTAAGGTATCTATCCAAGAGGTTATACATGGGTTCTTTCATGAACAAAAACTTGTATTTTAATTATGATTTGGTTACATATTTAGCTAATTATGTCAAAATTTATACTACATAAATTCAACTCATATCACTATATTCGTTAATTTGAGACTTTCTCTTGTCTCAAATTAATATATGGACCACAACAACATGGTCTAATGTTTGGGTCGTCCTACCTAAACCATCTTGATATGAGTTCTTAATTGGGTTCTTGATATGAACACCCGCTTCAAAGTATTTGCATCTTACAACATTCTCCAATATCTGTGTGATTCTATCCATGTTCTTATATTTGTAACTGTCTCAAAATGCCGAAAAATTCCCAAATTAACAAATATAATGATTCATTCATCAAGTGCACCTTTCCAATCAGTTGAACATATCATACTGTTTATCCCAATTAGTGCATGTTATTATTCGGCCTAGGGGATGGACTCTTCATACCATATTGAGGCATTAGCATACATAGTATATGCAAGGGAGAGTTTTTTTTTTCTTCCCTAGTGTGTACAACTAAAAAGGGTATCAAGAATTTTGAAGGAAAGGTAGATGTACAAAAAGGGACCCTAAGGTTTAGAGGGAAATTTGACAAGAGATGTGTTTGTTTCATCCAATTCACATTTTCATCCATTGTTGTCATATGGTAATAATCCTCAATGATTACACCATCCATTTTTGTTAGGGTTTGCATTTGGGTTCTATGTTTTGACAAATTGGAGGCTCTTGATAGGTTAGGGTCCCTTGGGATTCTCTCTCCATATTGTGGCTAAGTTATTGTGCTCTAGTCTTTGTTTGTTTGGTGCAATTGTTGAGTTACATGCTATGGATGAAATTTTGCTCAATGACTCTCTCATTGGAAAGTTAAAGTGGATTTTATATGTAATAAGGGCCTATTTAAGTCATGATCTAAATTTTGTGTATGTAGTGGAGGCATTTATCACATTCAATTGAAAAGCTAAGTATAAATACATGAATCCATTTTCTAGCATGCCATTAGTACGTATACAATTGTTTTTCTCCATAAAGTATCCGTATATAGGGGGCTAAATCTCATAGTGACCCGTGCATGTCATTTAGGTTTCCAATCAAGAGTGCACCCCGGGGTGCACCCCTTGGGCTATTCAAAGTTATGGAGTGCTATAATTATTTAACGAGAATGTAATATTTTACCAAACAAAGTCATTTGTTCTATAATGTCCAAACAACCTATTGAATCTTTGTTAGCAAAATTTGAAATCATGAGTGAGACATTTATTGCATTGCGTAACTCCAAATACTACTACGCACTAATTGGGATAATCAATGTAACATAATTGAAGATTTGGGCTTCACAGAGTTCTTGGGTGCCCTTGTGTGCAAATACATACTTGGTAAATAAATCATCAATGTGAAATATGACTTTCTTTTGTCACAAAAGATAATACACTACATAGAACTTGAAACACATAACTCAAAACTTGATGGAGGATTTTAAAACTTGATGAAGACTCGTAGACCTTGTGTGTATACTAGGTCCCAAATTGAACCCTTTAGAGGTTAAGAATTCACTACAAGGCTTGTCATATAACTCACAAATACATGTGTCTCACTACATTGATTATCCCAATTAGTGTGTAGTAGTATTTGGTGTTACAAAATGCAATAACATCTCACTCAGGAGTTCAATTTTCACTAACAAACGTTTGATAGGTTGTTCGGACATCACAAAACATAAATGACTTTGAATGGTAAAATATCATATTCTGATTAAATAGTTATAGCATTGCGTAACTCTGAATAGTAACACGCACTAATTGGGATCTGTAGCATAGAAGTAACTATGGGAGGGCCACTATATATGAGGTTCCCGGGTACGCAACTCCCATATTATACACAGGGGGCATCGGCATTAAAACGGCTTAGAGGACGGCTTTTGTAAAAATTATATCAAATTATATAACAATAAAAAGACCAAAAATTTGTGTAAAGACCAAATTAAATAAAATGATATGTAGAAGAAGTTGGGTTGCATATTTATTTATTTTTAAATCTCCACAACGTATATAAAGAATTGAAACACCTTTTCTTTATAACCTTGTAGAGTATCTAATTTAAAAAAATCCGCGTGAGGAGTTGCCTTCAATTAAAATAAAAGTCATTGGAAATTTTTTATTTATAATAAAAAATATTAATTTTTTAATTAAAAAGCCCAAAAAGTAGGGTAGTTTGGCCTATGCTACATGTACTAAAAAAACTTATATAATTAGGTTTTTGATGCAATTATATGCTTCAAGGAATATTCATTTCCTATATATAATTACATTTTTGGATTCCTTGTTAGAAGGGCTACAAGAGTTTCCTACATTAAAACGAATTATATCACTCGAGATTGGACTAAAATGCATTATAAGTGATTATAATCAGGGCCATATAATACGTACGGAAGTTACATACCCATGATGAAGTTAAGCTGATAAGGTTTATCAAATGGTTGAGCTGGGCATTGTGGCATGCACACATGCATGAGAAAGGTGCTCTTCTAGTGTCTGGAGGAGGCGTAAGTTCGAATCTAGCTATCAACGGTTACTTAAACAAATCCAATTGAAGTGTGGGCCAGTCAAGTTGATAATGTTACCGATGACATCAGTGGTTTTAGGTTCTGTAACTCTTATTTGTTTCCACCCACATTTGGGTGAACAGAAGAAACACTAAACAGGTTCGGTGTCCAAAACAAGTTTGGTTCGGAAGAATCATGTCGGGTTCTGAACTAGAACCGGCGGTTAGTTACAGATGAACCGGTTGAGTTTGAGAAATAACCGGTGGAAGTTGGAGACTTCAGGAGAATTACCGATCATTCTAGAGGAATCTATAGAGTATACCTCAAATGAATGAAAGCAAAACCGGAAGATGTCAACATGTAACTGGTGGGATTTAGAATCACTAGGATCTTGACCGACTAAGTTATGCCCAAAAACTTCCCGGGCACTGGTTGTGAAGACTCAACCCCAGTCGGTAGATGAAGTCTAGGATCAACTCAGCACCGGATAGACCTTCACTTGAATGGCATCTGACAGCTGTTAGAACCCTTCTGTACAGTGTCATTGCCCTGTAAGTTGAGTGTCGTATAGACCCAGGTTTCTTTGTAGTGTTTTTGTGAGGGAGTTTCGCCCCACTTTTGACGATCGAACATTTGAAAGTGGTGTCATCGAAGTGGATCGAACATTCTATTTTTGGTGAATCGAAGTGGAGGTATTTGACTTTTAGCCAAAAGATCCTTACTATAAAAGTGAAGTTCTGGTCCGAGATGACCCTAAACTACCGGATGATGGTGGAGAGATACCCAAATCTCAAGGAAGAGGTTGGCGGTTCGATTCCCGGCTGTGAAATCTCCTCTTTACTTGATGGAAAACTTGCCAGGTGGTCAACTGCCTCCTATGCTTTGGCGCTGGCATGTCGGCCATCTGTCTCAAGAAAAAGTAAAAAAATAAAAATAAAAATAAAAAATGAAGTTCATGGCAAACTTTTGAAAGCAGTTAAAATGGTGCTCTCAAAGTGTGACAAGGAGTCCATTTTTATAGAATTGTCTCTTGGCCCAAAGTCAAATGCTTCCGCTTTAATTCACCAAAATTGGGGGGGGGTCCTGACACCACTTTCAAACGTTCCTTACGCCATTATAGATGGTCAAAAGTGAGGCAAAACTCCCTACCAAAACATGAGTTTTTCATAGACATCAAGGATAACTCTAATGTCCATTTATTATGTCATGAGCTCACAAAGCTCGGAATAAAAAGTACAAATCAAACTCCTAAGCTAGCAACAACGAGGAGTGAGAGAGGGAGAGTGAGTGCAAGAGCAACAACGTCCAAGTGTGGCATGAACCACTCCACCTTAGAGCCATAAGGAAGGAGCCCCTTGCCAAGCAAGCCTTCCTCGTGCATAGTGCTCACCCCATGCCACTTGTCCAAAATAAGAAGAGTTAAGAGAAGTTACAGTAGTTAGCAAGATTGCCACTAGGAGTTACAAGTAATTAACTAAATATCCACTAGGAGTTACGAGTAGTTAACTAAATTGCCACTAATCCAATCTTATCCACTCGGCTTAATAATAGCCTAGATGGATTCACCTGTGAGGCTTCATAATAGTCTAATTTGTACTACTAACACGATACACTCCTTCCCCTCTAGATTTGAGTGTCTCTCCTCAACTCACAAGTAAAACCCGTCAACTAAGGTAAAACTTATTCAAAGATCTAAGGATTGGATTATTCCTATGCTAAGAACTTCTACGACTCTTGCATTTCGGCATAATATCATGTAAACTCTCATGTCCAATGATGTGATAGGCGCTCACTTGAGCGAGCCACAAATATTCTTTGAGTACCTTAAGACTCAAATTAGCTTCAAGCTCCCAAGAGTTATGCTGAACCCCATAACCGAGCCACTTGATGAGGTAGAATTTCTAAGGGCGGGAACAACTTCCTCTAACCTCATGTTGCAACACACGTTCCACCTCGTAGGATATCTCCTCATTCTCAATGATTGGCGGTGATGGAGGCTTTACCTTGTAATTAACCTTGTAAGGTTTCAACAATGAGACATGTCAAACATTATGAATTTTTAAAGTCTCTAGCAATTTCAAACGGTATCCTACAATATTGATTCTCTTATCAATCTCAATTGGACCAATCCATCGAAGAAGGGATTTATTCGCACCGAGGATTTTCAACTCAATGTTGGAAGTACTACGTGGCACAAGCACAGTCAAGTACACAACTCCCTTGCCCTGCATAGGTTTAAGTGAAAGTGACTCAAAACTATATACTAACTTTGAATTTTGTGAAGGATTGTAGAAGGTAGAGCATTAGATTGCTCGTAGTCAATAGAAATGTAATGGAAGAGGCATGAGAAACAATAAGGTCAGAATAAGGCTACAATGCTAGTCCGAAGAGGGATAAGAGTTATCCCATATTGTTTGTATGAACCAATGAAAAGAAGAAAAGCAATAAAAGGCAAAGCAAGGAGAGCATGAGACCATCTCACTCCAAGCATTGTTCATATGCATTTGAGTATGTGTATATGCTTGTGCAATCTCATCTCTAGTCCTATTGACTTCCAATAAGGATAACACTAAACATTTGAAAAACACATTGATCTACAAAGCCAACCAATTTATGTTGACAAAAAAAGTTCAAGGAAAGTTTACATAGTTTAGAAGATGGTGCAAGTAGTGTGCAAGTAGATATATTGAACACGCAATTATCTAAAATTTGTTTGGTACATGATAAAATTACATTAAATTGATTTATTCTAGAAGTTTTTATAATGTTGCCCTCAAGTTTATAATGAAATTAAGGAGCATGAGAAAAAATTCAACTTCAAAATATTTAAGGTCATGAAATCTACGTCCAAAACCATAATCAACCATTACCTTTTGAGTAGTATTTTTAATGATAAGTTTTGAAGATCTCATCTTGATATTCTATATTTGAATACCTAACACAACAGTAAAAGGCACCATGAAAAAAAACCCGTTAAAACAACAATTTTCTTTTATTTTTGGGCATTTGACCAAAAAATTATGGTTTTAGTATACCGGAGGATTTTTCCGTATACTTGATAGTACATGCTCCCTAAGAAGAACCTCAGATCCCACCTCATACGACACATCATGTTGTTTGGTGTTAGCACAAGACTTTTGTAGCTTTTAGGCTGCCAACAAATGTTTTTTTAGCCTCACTAAGAACATTGTCCATAGATAAGGCGAAGTCTTGTGAAGTCGGGATGTGAGACTTGTTGATTCTCATGTTGGCATGTGTTTTAGGATGCTCACCATAATTCAACCATCAACACAAATTCATGCCAATCATATTAGGTAGGACTCACACAATGCCAAAGAATATCCTCAACAACCACATTTAACCTTTCTATTTGACTGTTGGTCTGAGGGTGAATAGATGTAGACATGGCCAATTGACTGCCTAACAAATAATGCAAATCTTGCTAAAATCTACATGTAAATCTTGCATCTTGATTACTGATTATTTTTTGGGGAATGCCATGTAGTTTAAATACATGATCCACAAATTATTGTATTGTGTCCTTGGTGGTCGCAGTTGTGGCAGTCGGCATAAAATGATCCATCTTGGTCAATTTATTGATACACACAACAATTGCATCATATCCTTGTTTAGTAGGAGTAATATTGACAATGAAGTCCATGCTTACACATTCTCACTTCCTCTCATGGAACTCTAAGGATTGCAATAATTCAGCAAGTTTGGTAGTAGGGGCTTTACTACATTGGCAAATATCACATGTATTCACATATCTTTGAACATCCTCTCATTATTGGCCACCAAAATCAAGTCTGAATCTTCTTAAGTGTCTTAAAGATACACATATGACCACTGCGCAACGAATCATATTGCTCATGGATAATACAATCTCTTATAGACCCCATATTTGATTTGTTTAATACCACATCTGGTACCACAATTGCATCCTAGTGCCATCAAAGGCCATCGTTGAAAACCAATTGTGAAATATTATGCATATATGTGAACCAAGGATTGTGAGTGTATCGTGCAATGACGGATTCAAAGAAAAAATGTTCTTTAACAACCAATTGTTCATTGGTGCATTCATGATCACTCTTTAAGAACCTTCTTGAGGTTAGGACAATCCCCAACATAATGACCAATCTCTCCACAATAAAAACATACTACTATCGGGTTTGGTATAGGTGCCTTATAATTTTGGGTTATGGAGTAGAATGGTAGACCACTCTAATTAGGTGGTTATGTGGTTGATTGGTGGTTTGGTTTGTGTGGTTGATTGGTGGCACCCTAGCTTGGTTTATTCCCAAAATTAAGAGATATTTGCTCGGGGAGGTCACTAGCGAAAATCGTAGAAACAACGTGCGATAAAAAATAGGATCTAATATATTCATTGTAGATAAAATTTGCAAAAAAATGTACATATAATATAGGGGTTTTAAAATAGTGAAACATGTTTACATGTAAAATACCATCACATATAATGACCTCTTTTATCTAGTCAGTACATGTAAAATAGCATGGAAACAATTACTAGGGGTAGCAGGTCTAGGGTAAGGTCTGTGCTAGTGGATGAAAAGAGGTAATTTTCTGTTGAAAAAGCTTGGATGGATGACTTCGCAGGTTGGCTGGCTTGAACGTTATTGAACCAACGTATCCAATGTGGAGTTAATGTTCTCTACCTACGTGCCAGGAGGGAAAATTCAACGCATTGTTTGAATTGCAATCTTCTTTCTAATTTTCTTTGGCGGTATAAGTAAAGTAGGGTATTTTTAAATGATTTCCCTTGAAAATTATAATTACTAATAGGGTGTACTAAAATACAAGCATTTACCTTTATTTTGAAAAATACCATACCTTATAATATTTTTTGCAAGGTAAATAGCCCCCCGATAAATAGGTCCTGAGGCACGTGTATGCATTAATTAAAGAGGGAGTGACCTCCCCAAGGGTATTTGTCTACGATTAAAATTCTTATTGGGGTTGTAACTTGCATTAGGCCCTCCATCAATTTGCTCTTGTGCCAAGGTTATGATTGATTAGTTGCTATTTGATTAACCACACGACTCTTAGTCAAGTTCCAACACTCATTGACCAAATGATTCCCTCCACCTAAGGAGCATTCGATTCGTAAACGTTTTGGTTTGGGGCATTCATTAGATAAATGTCCATACCCCTTACAATTGCTACACCAAATATTAGTTCTCTCTTTGGTTGGTGGTGACTGTTTGTTAGCATCCTTAGTAATTTTTACTTCTAGATCTGCCAATTTTCTAGTAATATCCACAAGAGCCAACTCTTGTTGAGTCGTTTGGGCAACCGGTGGAGGTTACAATAGAACCTTTGATGGGACAAACAAATTGGGACTTGGATGATTAAATTGTGTGGCGTCAATTAGTGGCATAGGACCTGGATATGTCAATGATTGACCATGCAAGATAAAGTTGTAATGTTGATCAATATTAAGAAGGTCATAGAGGTCATAAGTATAATTATCATAAAAACATACTGGTCCTCTGCTTGAGAATCCTCCCATTCTTTTGCCAATGCAAATGCATCCTCTCTAGTGGTGGGGATACGTTCCCTCATGTAGATTTATAATTCAAAAGGGTACAATCCTCTTGTAAAAATATTTCTCAAAACATTATTGGGAATATGGTAATTTCCCATTCTTAGCAAAATTTCACTCATCCTTCCCCAATAACTATCAACACTCTCATTTAGACCCATGCAGATTGTTTTCAATTTATCCATTAAATTGTTCTCAAACCCCAAGGGTCTAAAATATATTAAGAACCCATTTTTTAAGGCATCCCAATCATCATATGGTGTTTGACAAGAAAACCACAAAATTGCATTTTCTTGCAAAATAGCTACAAATACTTCCATCAACTTATCAACATCGACATTATTTGCAACACATGCAATCTCAAACTTCCTACCATGGACATCAAGATTTGTCTCTTGGTCTACCCTGAAAATGGGTAGATTAATCACACTATGTATTCTAGGTGGTGGATTCGTGACCATATTGAGAACCGGTACTATGTACCTATTAAGGTACTATAAAGGTACATACAATTAAGGTATATACAAGGTGGGACATTTGGAACTCAAGAATTCGAGTGCAGATTTGTTTTTTTGCTCTACCAACTGCAATGTTTGGAATTTGGGGGCTTGTAATATACCGTTGGAAAGGTCTTGAAAATACCTTTCCAACGGTAGATTACACGCCCCCCCCCAAAAAAAATTAAAATTATAGTTGCAACACGAAAAAGAAAAATCGGTAGTTGTTTAGTGACTGTAGATCAGGGTGGTGAAAAGAACCGCAATGGGAAATCTTCTAACACTAATTATCAAAGAATTGAACTTTAGTGTTGAGCAAGGTAGGGTGGTAACAACATTAAATATAATCAAACACTAAATATCCTATTTAGTGTAGTGACAACACAAGGTACATGTCACATGTAAATTACATTGAACATGTACAAATTAAATCGCTCATTTTTTTTTGTAAAAATTGTTGTGAGAAGATTTGGAAGCCACATCTTCGACACATTTAACAAGAAGTGAAGACAAGTGAAGCCCAAGAGAAAACAAGAGAATGGTCAAGCTTGAATTTTTTTCAAAATTGCCCTTTTTGGGCATGTATTAAAAAAATCAACACCTTCACTTTTTGGTGCATGGTCATTCTTCTTGGTCCACATTCGGTTTACACCTAGTGAGGGGCCCATGGCTCTTAGAACTAATTTTTTATGAACTCGGACCATGGAAGTTGGACCACGAACTCGAACCATTGACAAACGCCATCTTCTGTGGTCCGACTTCATGGTCCATAGTGTAAACCGGCCCTGAGAATGAGACTTCTCATGAGAAAAATTCCAATTTGACTATTCCATCGCTGAGGGCCACTTCACACATGAGCCAAGAGCCATGACCTTGTAATGGTGAGGACCCTTGACTCTCATCCAAAGGCCGTACCATGGGTGTTGGGAAAGCCGTTTTATGTAGTCACGGGCCCTCAAGCATAGTGTGAAGTGAGAATGGACCATGTTGCAGGACTACTGCATATTTTGTTGGCGAAAAAGAGGGGAGGACTTGGTTTAATATAAGATGTCTCAAATTTTATCAATTTAAGAGAATTACTTGCTGGTGTTTGTCTGTCCTGGAATCTGTCTTGGAATCTATTCTAGAATATTCCACGAATTTGCCCTGAAATCTGTCCTGAAATCTGTCATGCTAGAAAAAATATTAAAAAAGTCATGGTCTCCCGGAATTTTCGTTAGACCTACCTCTTGGAGGTGGGCCTGACGCAAATTCCGGTAGACCATGCACCCTTATCCACAACCTGCCATGTAGGACTCCATGTAGACTTTTCATCCACGAACTTTTCTTTGGGTCTTTAGGCCTTCACCTCCTAATGTGAAGTGAACTTGGACAGTCTCCGCCTTTTCGACCAATGAGAGCTCTTACATTGCCATGGTCAGGGGCCTTCAGCCTTGTGTGTGAAGTGGCCCTAAACCAATGCCTTCATAGAAATAACATTTTAAAATATACTGTAGTGGAATTTAAAGGATTTGGTTCTATGAAATCAGGTAGCAACTGTAAAACCCATAAACTTATATTCAGTTTTAGAAAAATTTCCCTCTTTCCAAGCACCAAATCTTGGTGGGACTATTGGTGTGGTTGTGTGATTTTACCTACCATATACGGGGAAAAAAAATTTTAAAAAATAAAATAAAATAAAAATAAAAATAAACTTAAGGGACAAAGATATAAAAGGATGATTGTCCCCAGGGATTACACGTCACGTCGCGTCACGTCGCGTCACGTCCTGTGACAGCGACGTGACGGCAGACCTGAAAACGTCACGTCCGCGGGGGGGTAAATCCGGCAGTTACCCCAGGGGTAAACTGACGCGGTCAACCCCCTGGTCGACTGCTAAGTCGACTGCAGATAGCAGTCGACCTAGCAGTCGACTGCAAAAAAAAAATTTAAATTCCAAAAAAAATTCTGGACCGTCAGATCTTCTTGGCAAGAAGATCTGACGGTCCAGAATTTTTTTAATTTTTTTTAATTTTTTTGCAGTCGACTGCTAAGTCGACTGCAAATAGCAGTCGAATTAGCAATCGACTGCCAGAAAAAATTAAAAAATTCCAAAAAAATTCTGGACCGTCAGATCTTCTTTTCAAGAAGATCTGACGGTCCAGAATTTTTTTTGGAATTTTTTAATTTAATGTTTTTTTGCAGTCGACTGCCAGGTCGACTGCTATTTGCAGTCGTTTGCTAAGTCGACTGCTAATAGCAGTCGACTTAGCAGTCGACTGCAAAAAAATTACTTTTGCAGTCGACCAAGACCAGTCGACTGCTATTAGCAGTCGACTTCAACGAAAACCTAAAAATAAATAAAATCAAAAAATTCTAAAAAAAATCATGGACCGTTAGATCTTCAATCCAAGAAGATCTAACGGTTCAGATTTTTTAATAGATTTTTTTAATTTTTGTTTTCTAAAGTCGACTGCTCGTAGCAGTCGACTAGAGCAGTCGTCCAAAAAAGTAAAAAAAAAGTTACAAAAAATTGGTACAGTAACTTTTTTTTACCACGTCAGTGCGCGTCACGCCCTGACGTGACGTGACGTGACGGCGTCACGTCATTTGTGACACGACGTGACGCAAAAAGGCCGCGTCACGTCCATTTGCACATCCCTGATTGTCCCTTACAATTATTCTGCTATACTCTTTGCCACTATTCCAAAAAGAATTGCTATATTTTTTTTGAATATCAAGGGTAGGGAAAAAAAGAATCCTTTAATTTCTCTAGGGATGTTAACTTTGTTTGGGGTTATGTAAACATCATTTTGCCAATAACTAGCTCGAAAGAGTCGATATAAAGCAGCAAATAAATAATAATTTGAATACATGTCCTCTTCAGAAATACCCGTGATTTGCCAACACCATGCAATGTCATGGAGTGGCTTAACTGCTCTGAATCTTATGTAGAACTCCCATTCTGGTTATCATTATCACTCTCAAATTTTTGCTTCAAATCTAACTATAACAATATATAGACATTGCATAACATCTATAATACATGATAGATATGGTGACTCAATTTGTATCCCTATGGTAGTATGATTTTCTTTATCTATTGTTGTTGGGAACAAGAAGGAATAAAGTCAACTGGTCTATGACAACACTTACACTTTCCTTCACTTAACTCGTGTAATCTTCTAACCCGGACATCATGTTTAAGTTCCCTTTTACCAAGATAATTATGTCAACATGTGTAACACTCAATTGATTGACTAGGGGGTCCATGGACACAATGTTCAAGATTCCTTAATCTTGACGTAAAACTTCTTATATTAGCATTAAAATATCTAGTTTTTTCTCTTTCCACTTCACTCAATACAAGGTATGACCTATGAGGACTAGGGTACGATGAAGGTGTAGGAATAGATAAATGTGGTTGTGCAACACTTTGATTTGCACAACAATGAATCTTATCCCTATTCCTCGCTCCTCTAGCTTTTCATCTTCCTTGACCACCCACTATGGAAGGTTGTTCTCCTAGGCATTAATATGTCTAATTGTGAAAAATAATCTTTGCCTTAAGACGACCTCTACCTTTCTTGGCAGTGGCACCAAAAATGTAAGTTTTTGCTATGACTTAAAACAACCAAAACTCAAGGAACAAACTCTCAAGGAAGGTTTGGTTGGTGTCTCTTCCAAGTACTTGTCACATTATAGTTCATTATTTAGACAAAAGGGTTGTTATTTCACTTTAAAAACACCACTGACATGTCTTTCACTCTTCTTTCCTTTAGGGATTTCTCTCAAGACCCCTCTTTCAATATCTCATTCAATCTTATCTTTTGGTTGTAGTTTGTGTGTTTCCATTTCTTCGCGGTAAAGTGTAACAATAGTCTTGGGTAACTATAGTCAAACTTTTGCTATCACTCCAAACCAACCCAAGGAAAATAAATATGGTATTAGGTCTCAAGGAAGAGTAAGCTAGTGTCTATAAGGATTAATGTGCCATTATTTTGGTGTTTTCTCAATGGTGTGTGGTTCCATCCTACATGTGTGGACTTCTATCACTCTAATTTCATCCACTATGTAAGTCATGAAGTTCAAGAGCTTGGACAATAATCATTGTATCGACAATTGTCTTTCGTATTGGCCATAGTCTTCCAAAAGATTCTCATCCATTTGGGGTTAGTAATCAAATCCTTCCTTAATTAGAATGACCTTTAATCTAATCTGAGCACACATCACATTGCTTCTTCATTTTTTTGATCTTTCATTAGTTTCAATTAAGAATTTCACTTATGTCATATTTTTTATTGCCACACAACATACAAAGGCTTGCTTAACTCTTGTAAATAACTCCAAAGCACCCATATAGGTATATAGGCTATAGCCATTTAATCATAAGCTAATTAGCTTCATGGCTTAGCCTAACCTAATTCCAATCATCACACAATCTTCGCTATAATCATATCAAGGAATGTTCTTTGTCGACCAGACTATTTGCCCACCAAACATTATCATTAATCTCGATTTTCCATCATGTATCATCAATCCTTGACATGTCTTAGTCATCATAACCATGATGACCCCTACCAACTTCATAACAACTCAACAATAGTCCTTCATTGGACTCTCTCTCTCTCTCTCTCTCTCTCTCTCTCTAGTCTACTTGTTAACCCTATCATGATTCACTATCTCGTTGGCCTTCAACTTTCTTCTCATACTTCTTACCGCTACGTTGCCACTCTTGCAGTCCGTTCCTCTATGTCATTACCTCTTGTTTGGTTGATGTTATTCAATATATTAAAGCCTCCAAATTATTGCCCAACAAGACTCACTGGCCAAGGCTATAGACATTTTAAGCATCAAGCAATCTGCAATTTTTTCCTTCTCGACCACTTCTATCTTTGACAATACATCTCTCTCTCTCACTAACTATGGCTCTTGATTTTTTACTAGTCCTGGCTACAATCAAGATACTTCCTCAAAAGACCTTCTTTTTTAATCAACATAGGTTGCAGATCTTCGATTCTATTTCTTTCACATAAAAGACTATAGCCTCTTTCAACTCCTCGTCTATCAAGCGTCAACATTCTTATCTCTCATGCTTCGCTCAACAACTCCTCTTCTATTATATTAACTCCAATCACTAGACTCAAAAACAATATCATACTTGCAACTTTCATATTCTTTCCAATCACAAACAACTATACATTGAGTCCATCATCAGCCATTTTGGCCGAAACTTCTCAATTACAACTCTATATATTCATGTCCATTCCCCTATCACAAGCAACAATGTCACTTACTCTACTTTCCATCTATTTCCTAGCATCGCATTGGATTCCTTAACGCTCTTGCCTATGGCCTATCTTTGTATGGCTATGGCTTAGCATATTTAAGGAGATCCCTTCGTCTTTAGGCGATAATCTTCTTATCCCTTCGGGCTTCACGTCATAACCTCCGAAATTGCCTTCCCAAGACTATAGCCTCACTAACTCATCCTAGAAGTTCTTCCATTTACTATTTCATCACCTTCAACATCAATGAAGTTTTTTCCTACTTACTACAAGGCTATGGCCAAAAAAATGTATTACAGTTATCATGATATTTTTTAATATAACAAATGTCTTTGTAACCATTGGCCAATGCATCTTCAATTCACAATAAGTTCCTTCATTAATCGGACAATGCTTATTCTTATGTAAGACAAAATGTTTATTCATTACTTTGAAGATTTAAATATTACTCACGACTTTGCAATTTATAGCTAAAACCAAGGTCAAGCTATAGTTTTGATTGTCTTGCACAACTTGTAACAACAATAACAACCAAGGCCAAAATAGTGCTCCGGTATACTAAAAACCATGTTTTTTTGGTCAAAGACCTAAAAGTAGTAGCAAAGTGTTGTTTAATTTTGATTTTTTTCATGATGACCTCTATTGTTGTGTCAAGTTGAAACCTTCAAAAATTATCATGAAAAGTGATGCTCAAAAGCACATGGTTGAATTTGGTTTTGAACGTAAATATCATGACCTTAAATATTTTGAAATTGGAATGTTTTTTCATATTCCTTGAATTCATTATATACTTGAGGTCATCATCACAAATATTTGTAGAAAACCATCAATTTTATGTAATTTTATCATAGCTTAATCAAATTTTAGACTATTACTTGTTCACAATCATCTTCTTGCACACCACTTGCACCACCTTCTAAAATATGTAGACTTTTCTTGAATTTTATTTTTTGGTCATCATAAATTGCTTAGCTTTGTAGATCAATATGTTTTTTTGAATGTCTATGAATTTTTTCTTCAAAAAAATCCAAAGTTAATACATAGTTTAGAGTCACTTTCACTTGAACCTAGGTAGGGATTGGGAGCTATCCACTTTACCGTGCTTGCACACCAACACTATTCATTATTTGTACCTGTGTCAATTTCTTCCTGTTTTCTAAATTTCTTCCCATGAAGATAACATAGTGGAGGCCCATGTTAGATGCCAAATATTGAATGGAACACAACCATGCAGCTGAATAAGGTTATGAACAATTCATTTTAACCCTTAACTTCTAAGAGGCTTATTTTGGGCTTACGAATGACTCTTGAAAGAAAATTCATCCAAAAGGGTGGTGCTAGGAAGGTCACAATAGGTATCATTGTATTCCTCATGAAATTTTCTTGTCAATGGCAATGATCCCATTCCAATATGAAAAGATGATCGTTCACATGATATTTTTAAAGTCAAGTACGAACTAACTTTGCCCTTTGTTGATACATTACCATATATAGCAACCTCATAGTGTTTGATTGAAAATTATTAACATTTCTATAGACTTTTTTCTTCACCTCAAAATGTATATCTATTCTTAATATGATCTTGAAGTTTGGATCTATAATCATTATTATTGCATATGTTTATCACAATTTCTTGAAATTATATGATTCTAAATCGATTAATAAAAATTCATGAAAATTGCTAACTATTGCTACCGTATTGATGTGATCTTAGAATCATAAGCAACAACTCTTTTTTTAATGTAGAATAAACATTGAACTCTTAAAATTTTACATTACATTAGATGATCGAATGTAACCACAATACGCTCTAGGAAGTTAAGGGCTAATAAGTGTGTCCAATTGAAACTTTTATTTGGAACATTCAAAAAGTGGAACCCAGCTTGCAACCCTTTATGCCCGGCCCTCAAAGCTGATCCCCACCCTCCATCACCGACGGCCCCGATCCCTCGTTCGTGTGTGCATGGGCACGTGCCGGTGAAGAAGGGCCCAGGCGCCCAGAGGCGTGTCATCTCTACCCTCCATCTTCCACGGCCAGGATTCCTCCTCCGTCCCAGGATGGCATTCCTGACGTATCGGCGCAGGCCGGCGTAAGCCGAGGGCCCTACACGCTAGCTGCAGCGGCGGTCACGGTGCTTGATCAAGAGCAGAGTTTGTGAACATAATTAAGACGTCTCCTGATCCATGAAGAAAATACTCTCTCATTTCAATTAAGTTACATCAATCCACGGTGCCTGCACAATCCACGGCGCCTGCACTACATTCATTTACATGTATTACCATGTCGGTTCGGTGGAGAGTACTGCAGCTCAGCAGTAATGTCCCGTCAATGTCAACTCCTTCTTGCAGCATGACAATCAGCACTAAGTTAGACTTCTACCTCAAATGATCACATTATCCTCGTGCATCTCTTGCAGCTAAACACATAGAACGACCGACCACATGATCCATGCTGGTACCTACAATTGCGCACACAAGTTCATTGCATCAGAGAATCAGTGTTGCATAAAATACATGACACGCACCTCGTATGCCACAAGCCCCTGGGTGGACAACGCGCGATGGTCTCCTTTTTCAAGCAACCGTTTCTGAATCACTTCTAATAAATTGATAAATTGTTCTCTCACAGACACGAGAAACATGCTTGGAAAGAGGGCTCTGAGAGGAATCCGTTGATGTGAATTGTGTTTGACTTCGAAAATGTTTGCATTTTCAAATGTCATTTTTTAAAGGGCTCTTTTAAAACCATGTTTGTAAAACAGGAGTCACCATCCAGACCCTGAAGCGTTGTAATCACTTCTAAGACATTCTATGATATTTCTTACAGTCTTTACAGTTCAAATCTAACTTACAAAATGCGGAAACCTAGTTTCCGAACATGATTGTCACTATTGTGTTATGTCTTGTGATAAAGGCAGCGTTTAAGGTTAGCTCTGAACTTAGATAGGTCAACTTTGAACTTTGAATGAGCTTTGAGCTGTCATTACAATCAGTTGCACCTCGCAGCTAGTGTGATTTTGACACTCTAGGTCAGCTACTTGTTTGCACCGATGTTTCGACATACGGTGCTCATAAATCTGCACTAGCCATACAGATATACAGCTACCTTAAACTTGTTTGTTCCTGGTGTATGCACCGAATCTATACCGATCACCTTCGAGGAAGAATCCTGCTAGAAACGAGAACAGCTGCTGCCGCATTCAGCAGTGGATATTGGAATGCATTCAGCGCATCAGATTGATTTCTTCAGTTGAACACATAATATATACTTGATCACCGAGCTAGTGTGATCGCATCAGTTGCACCTCGGAGCTACGTTTGTCCATATCGGTGGCACAGCATCAATTCCGAAGCGTAATTTTCAGTTCCCATGAATCGAGGAGTTGAGTCCTCACATTCTGCTTTGCATAGCGAATTTTCAGTTGAAAGTTTAACAGAAAACCATTCTGATTTTCTCCTGGTGGACGCAGAACCTGCAAGGAATTAGTAGCTCCTTCTTCTCAGTAATTTGGTGACATATTTAGCTGTAGTAACCCGTAAATGTTGCCAAAATTCAGGCACGCTTACTTGCAACGGAAGGAACAATGTGAATATCTTTAAGGCACTCGAATAAACCAACGATATGGTAGCTCGTTTTAGAGGAATTCATTCCAATTTCCACAATTGTTTGAGGATTTATATTCTTGACGATTTAATCATGAATTTCTTAGGATTTAAAATCTTGAAAAGGCTTGTAAGACAAAATCAGCTCCAAAATTAAAGTGATCCTTAAAGTCTCAGGATGCCGGGTGAAAGTCAGGCTGCAGTCCCAAGTTCAGAGATCTATTCTATATTTACAGGGTTTGTTTTCTTGTGTCAGTAGATTAAAAATAATGACAGGGTCAATCTTTGGGAACCTTGAGTTGGGACCCTCGGGAGCTTTTGATCATGACTCCTTTGTTTCTAGAGGCACCCTACCCCCTTCTGCTTTCCACTTGCATCCTCATTTCCTTCTTGAGCCAAATATAGGCAGGCATGACAGGCTGCCGACTCTACCAGGTAGCCGCGCCGGCAGGCTGCACCAAGCTAATTAAAGCTCCGGCAAAATGGGACAGGCAAGCTCCTTAAGTTTACGTTAATCCACCTAAACTCAAGGTACAGGTCTAAAGTCAGGTCTCCCAAGGCTGGGATTTTAAGGATAACTTTATTGTGCTTCGTAAAATGTCTTAGGAGCTTCTCAATAGGTCCTTAAGACATTGACCCTGCGAGTGCTGCGAAGCTGTCTCAGGACCCCCAAGCTTGAAGAAGAAGCCACGAGGTTTGTCTCGATTCCCAAGCTTACAGAAGAAGTAAGGTATTCTGGTGTTTGGCGTGGAGTGACTGTCAAGTTTTGCCTCAACCTGTGAAAGTTCCTTAGCAGTATAACTATAACCAGGAACGACCATTGAATGAGGCCACCCGCATTTCATAATAAAGAAATGTCGTCATAAAAACAAATTTGAGACTTGGCACAGAAACATTGAAGTTCATTGCTAGCTGCAGCCTCGAAATTTTCAAAACTCTCAAATTCGTCAACACTATCAATGGTGCATTAATGACTCCAAATAAGTTTGAGGAATAGTCAAATTGACATGATCAATGCCAATTCTTATAGAGGCATGTACAATAAATAACTGTCAGTATTTGATAACAAGGCATAAGTCTAAATGATAAATACTCTACCTTCTGCACAATTTATGGTATTTAGTGTCACGTACACTTATTGCGAACAATTACACTAAATTATCCATAACTGTAGAAATGTTATAGGTAGTAATTGTCAACAATATGGTCCACTATTTGTTAATATAAGCATTTTTTAAGAATGATTTTTTAGATTTTGTTAGCAAGTGCAAGGAGTAAATTATGAGGCTTGAAGTAAGGAGTTAACTGAGGCTGCAACTTCAGAATGATTAATTTTGAAATTGTGAAGACGTGGTTCTATCAGTAAACCATATGATAAATTTGAGATTGATCAATGTTAGATGTGAACAACATTTCTAGTTTTAAAAACATAATTTTTTTGTTGCAAGTAGATTGTGTTATTTGTGAAAATACATACATCTAGAGTGGTGCTTTGATCACAATTCTTCTCAAAACATGTATAATTAGGGTTTCCATTATATGCTCATAATTTATTTTCCCCCAAAAACCCTTGTTTTGCAATGTGGAGTTCATACATCATTGGTTCAAGCAATACCTTCATTTGCATCATTGTCTTTGGGCAACATAAAATTTCCAGATTTACATAAATCCTAGTTATTTAGACTACTCAAGCTTTCATGCCATTATTGTTCATGATCCAAGATGCCTATCTCCAATTTGTGACCTACAGCTCACTCATATAATTCCGTGGGCCAGTCTGGACTCCAGCCGCATCTAAATCAGTCTACCAACCCATGAATCAGCCAGTGTGCTGAATACTAGCTTGTAGCTTTAAAAAAACTAAACAGATAATTAAATGCATAGTAGAGGACCTACTCAAACCCATACAAAACAGTTCATCTGCTTTATCCTGATACCTGACATTCATATTCCTGCACTGAAGCTGGGCTCGAAGGAGAAAGCTACAGGGTTCAAGAGATGAAACCGATCCCAATTGCGTTTCAGTGGTGGTGGGTCAGGTAGTTTGATAGGTGTGGGATTCACTTGATCTTCAACATCATAAATCTCAGCAGTATGTGAGATCGTATTGAAAACGCAAAGACGACAGTTAATGGAATGGGCAGGTCCATAAGCACTGCATGTATATTCCGGATATGAAAGCAATCCCGTGCCTCCTTTCCTGATGATACTAGCAACTGCAGACCATCTGCTTTGTTCTTCAGTGTGGCCTGCAGTAGGGTCTTGGGCTGGCAACTCCTGTATAATAACCAGAACTAGGGTTTATTTACATCTGGAGAATTAATGGAGATATCCAAAAATGAAAATACATACAACAGTATTATTTGTGCCGTCAATATATGCATATTATATAACAATGTATATGAAGGAAGAAACCTAGACGCATGTGATGGTATCCTAATACACACTTTAAGAAGCAAAGTATCCCTCTAGATATGTATGTTTTATAAATGACTCTTTATACATGCAATGAAGATGTGGTTATAACTAGAGATGGAGTTTGTGACCTGCCGACAGAACTACAAGTATACCATATCATTATATTTAAAATCCTAGAAGTACTTAATTCTTAGTTGTAGGGGCATTGGCAATATTAAGCTGTAGCAATTTGTTATAAGCTTGTAATAAAGCATAGGTCTTTTTTTATTAATGTTTTCAAGTGTAAAAATAAGGCATAATAAGGTATAGCAAGTCTTGTATTCCTATTTCAAAAAATTTATTAACTCCACCATATTATTTGAATAGGTGAGCTTTTTGAGAGAAAATGTGACCAAAATAATTTTTTAGGTTCTAGAATTTTTTTTATTAAAATTTGTAAAACCTGAATTGTCCCCTCGAGGCCGGTGTTAAGCTTGGCAATGCAAAATCGAGATAGTTGTGGATGGTCTCCTGTGTCCTCCCAAAAGAAGTGAATATGCTCCCCGCACGCAAGAAGTTGTGGGTTAGTAGCACGATCCACCCGTCTCAAATACTCCCTTGGCAATGAGCACTTCCATCCCTTCAACCATGCTCTATTTTTCACATCATAAGCCAAAACTACTTGACCGTCCCCCGAAAATGCAAAGCAATAGAGAATGCCATGGTTGTATGAACCAGATTGGTACTCATTCAGCCCATGGTCTGGTCCAGGAATATCAGCTGCTTCTTGCCATTCATTTGTAATTGAGTCATAAACTTCCGTCTTCCTTGACAAGCTTCCGGTACCCATGTAAGCGCTACCCGCGGCAATGACCTTGTAAACATTAGATCCTACAACAAACCCGTGTGCGTAACCACTATATACAATGTAAGAATTCTCAACTAAAAAAGAATGCTAGACATTGAGATTGGATAATTCTTCAAAAATAAAAGTGCAAGATCGTTGTCTTCAAGCTATACTTAAAAAATAACCAAAAACAATAACTTCTACGTTTTTTGTTACTAGGTATTTTATGTGATATTATGAATATAGTGGGTGGAGTGAAGTTGCATACATGTAATTCTACTAGCATAAATTATGATAGAGGTGGTAGGAACCAATAGGCTTGGGGGGTGGACTCTTCATTGGAAACCTAAATGACATACATGGGTGACTATGAAATAAAACCCCCTATATACAAGACATTTATAGGGAAATAAAGTATATGTACTATCAATAAGCTAGAAAATGAACTCGTGCATTTAGACTAATAAATAAATAAAATAAAAGTAACATCGGAGTTTTCTTTTACTCTGACGTGAATGGGAGCCCGTTCCTCACTACCGTGATCATGTTTAACCAAGCTTCACTGTACGAATACTTCCTCCCTCTCGGGAGGTGGGCGCATTTAGACTAACCTCTAATTTTCCACACCTGCTTTCCCTCAAATCTGTCCAGAAAATGTGACTTCAATTTCAATGACCGACGACCGTAGCTAAAGACTTGAAGTTTTCTTAACAAACCCAACTGTGTAGATGTTTGCAAGTTAGAAGTGACTACTCACAATCCAAATTCTAAACGTTGAAGTCTTGTTATGTAGGAGATTACAATAGGAATGTCCGTAGTGGTCTTGAGGCGCACTAGCTTAAAAATTAAATTGGGGTCGTTTTTTTTATCGAACCTTCACTCAAATCATCTCCAAACGACAAAATATTACCCTCATTCAAAAGAGGAGCGCAACATACCTACTCAAATCAATGCGCTATGTGGTTGAACTGCACTGTTGAAGCTCAAATCAAGCACTGTTGCAGGTGTAACTTAGGTGACAAGACATGGCTTCATTATAATTAGCGTTTTGGTGACTTATGACTTGTGTTGCTAAAGTTGTAGTGCATGGGAGGCGCAGGGCTCTTTTTCGTGGACGGAATTGTGATCCGGTCACAAACAAAAAGCACCGCTCCTCCATGTATAAGAGACTTTCTTACATTCGAACAAAATCTCACAACACTCGCATTGCACTATATGACATTATACATGGTGCAACACAAAGTGTCATATATAATAGCGTCTTACAAAGCAGGCCATGGAAACACAGGAGCCGCCTACCGGGGGCAACAAGCAGGTGGAGCAGCACAGGGTTTCTCCGAAACCGCATCGGTGGAAGCTCCTTCGTGGTCTGGGTTAATGGGTTGCAAACGATGATCTTCTCCTTCTCCCGATCCTCCGAGACGTTTGCACATACCAGTCCCCCGCAAGAGGTGATGAAAAACTGTTTCATGGGCCGAGTCGCCCCCAGACTTGGTGAGGGCACCATCGCTCCCAACGAGGGCAACCGGACCCACCTCTCTTGAATGCTATCGAACCCCATCCACTCGAGGGAGCGGTCGACGAGAAAGAAGAAGACGGGGCTAAATGAGCCTTGCCCTAGGCGCTGCTTTGAATTCAGTGCGCAGAACTTGTGAAAAGTCTCACACTGTATTACTTTCTGAAACTCCCTGCACACTGGGCGGATCCGAAACACATCCACAAAGCTCAGCTTCGCAAGGCATTGATAGAGTATGTCTCCATGGAACTCTGTGAGATTGCCACACGACTCCATGGTTGTTGTCGACGACGTCGATGTGGCTGCTGCTGCTGCTGCTGTACAATAGTCCGATCAGAGAGCATTTCCCAATCCTAGTGACTTGAGTAGCGATGCCGGTCTCTCTATCAACTTATTGATCTCGCGCGCCGTCGCAAGCAACGTCCCACTCCTGCATAACAATAAATCAGTCACACCGATCCGGGTCATGGAATTGCAGACAACCTTAGCTGATCAAGCGATCCTGAAACTAAATTCACCAGACAACAGTAGTGTGGTGTTCAAGTTAGGCACAATGCCAAACGGAGGATCTCGTCTTCCAATATGCGATAAGTACTTAGCAACTGGGAACCACCCACGACGAAAGCATTGAAGCAGACAACTCGGCTTGTCGATTTATACACTCCGCTTGTCGGTAAAGATGGGGGGACTTTAACTCCCCCCACGAACTTTTCGGGGGTGTCAGATCCGGCAGGGGCAGCCACGGGTCCAGTGTTCAAGATTGAAGTCTTCAATGCCCTTCAAACGCGATTTGGCCCTTCAAAATATACCTCTCTCAAAACAACCCTTCAAAACGCAACCCCGAATTGAAAATGACGATGTCACTTGAGGTCCTCAATATAATCTGCCTGTCACAAGAACCAACAAGTGTCACTACAAGGAGTGGGTTAGATGGTTGATTCTTAATTCTTCACATTGTACTGGAAACATGTACCATATAATTCATGCACAAGTTTAATATGAGTTTTGTATTTCATTTCTATATTCTTGGATTGACGTCTTGGATTTGAACGAGCCCTTCAACCGAAGGGCTAAAATTTGAGAGCCCTTCAAAATGAAACTCATATGAGGGATTCAATCTTGAACACTGCACCCGTCCAAAAAATCCAGATTTTCTGGACCCGACCGAAAACTGTTGACTTCGAAAAAACTATTGCCCTTGCATTCTTGAAGGCCACTTGTCCACAAATCCCATATTGAATGCACTTCATCTTCAAGGTCCAAAATCCAATATATATGGTCACTTCCATTGAGTAAATAAGCAATTGACTGGGATTTCATTATCAAAATGAAACTGTCACTAAAACATGTAATTAACTCGGAAGTCAAAAATATTACAAAACCCTCACTAGCATTGAAGTTATAATTTTTGTGACTTGCCATTGAAAGGGTCTTTGTCATTCTTTAGATGGAACTAAATTTTACTATTTTATTTTTAGTATGTTAAATATCATAGTCTAGTTAATACCTTCTACTTTCACAAAGTATTCATATGCATTTCAACTAATTAAGTGTGATTGAATGTAATTAAGTCTAATTAATCTTTATTAATACTAATTAAGCCCAATTAAATCAAAACGTATGCTTACCAAATTAATCAAGTCTAATTAATTATAAGATGTACTTACTGGAATTAATTCTAGTAAATTAATCATGTAATCCAATAAATTAATTCCAGTAAGTCATGATTAATCCAATAATTTACATTTTTTATTAATTAAGCTTGATTAATTTGGTAAGCATAATTTTTTATTTATTTGGGCTTAATTAGGATTAATTAGACTTAATTACATTCAATCAAACTTAATTAATTGAAATGCATATGAATACTTTAGTTAATTACATGTTTTAGTGACGGTTTCACTTTGATAATGAAATCCCAGTCAATTGCTTATTACTCAATGGAAGTGAACATATATATTGGATTTTGGACCTTGAAGGTGAAGTGCATTCAATATGGGATTTGTGGATAAGTGGCCTTCAAGAATGCAAGGGCAATGGTTTTTTCGAAGTCAGGCGGGCGGGTAATAGTTTTCAGTTGGGTCTAGAAAAATCTGGATTTTTTGGATGGGCGGCTGCCCCAGCCCAGATTTGACACCCTCGAAAAGTTCGTGGGGGGGAGTTTAACGTCCTCCGTAAACATGTTTGTGCCAACTATATAAGGTGAATATTGTGCCAACTACAGTAAATATGGTATTTATCACAACATTAAGTAGCAAGCCCGGATTGACCTTCTCAAAAGAGCATCAAACCAGCATGTGCCGGTTTGATGCTCTTTCAAGAGCAAAGGTTTGAGTTTTACTTAGGTTCTTTTTAATCTATTTGGATAGTTACTTTCAATGCTTAGAATTAACTATGTCGGTTTCTAGGACAAAACTAATGCCAAGTGGTGGTAAAGGTTCTAATCTAGGCTAAATTACGACCTAAACAAATCTAAATAGCTATAAAGCAAAGGGAAAGTTGGTGAGGTCAAAAAGGTAGTTGCACTTTTTGGAAAAGCCTCCCGACACCCGCATTGGAAACTCCTTTGATACCTTTTTGGAACTTCTATATTTGATTAATTATCCATTCACTCACCCTTGCTTTGCAAGCTTTTCCCTTCTTGTTGAGGTAAATTTGCGGGTACTCAAAGGGTACCCTCCTAGCATTGCTACTTAATGTTATGATGCCCCCTCCCCACCTGACTTTAGCTAAGCCTAAAAGTTGGTTTTAAAATCACAGCCATCTACATTATCTAGTGCCGAGCCTAGTTGACAAATGATGTGGCATGGTTTAAACGTGGAGGGTTTAAGCCTCAAGCATCGACCCTCCCATTGGTACGTAGACATGAGGCAAGAATGTAGGACCTTTAAAGTGTCGCCTCCCGCCCTTGTGATTGGTTGCTTTTAGTCTTAGCTATGAGGGCACGAGGAGCTCCATTAACAAAAACCAATGTTAAGATAAATGAATAGTAAGGCATTTGAGGATGGGACAAAAACTATCCAACATTCATTGCTTGGTAGATAAAACAATGACCACGTATGAAAGCTACTTAAGGTAGAAATACCATAACCCGTTAAAATAAGGTGATTCGCATTGAAGATCTGGTCTGACGATCATGAGATAATTTTCCAAGATAGACGAGAAGGATTCATGAAGAATGCAAGTTGTTTCGTATTTTTCTGCCTTGTACAAAAAGTTCCACAATTTTTCAAAGTGGAAAGTTTGTCCAACCCACTTCCAGTTCACTAGGTTCTCCGCATTTCGATACAGAACATCACCTAAACTGGTTAATCATGAGTACGTTAGATCTTGCCTCCCATTGGCTACACTGCATTGAAGTTGCCGCCGAGCCATGCTCCATTTAAAACATGGCACTTTACCATTATGAGGCGGTCTAGTGCACCACTATTGGGTGGTTAACTGGTTATGGTATTTCTACCTTAACTAAAACCTACTCAAAAATCTCCGGAGCAAGTTCTTGTAGGTGCATTGGGATAGCCGGATGTCTCCGCTATAACTGAGGAAGCTTTACCCGGTTTTTAGGAAAGACTTTGGTTATTTGGTAAAGTCAGGTGGGGAAGGGGCATTAGTGTTATATGATATTTCATGTTCCTATGGTAACTTTCGGATAACACTTCTTATGAATAAGTGAGCACATTATTGTCATGGATGATGGATGAGTTCATCCATTGGCCAAAACCCTACCTTCTCTTATCAGCAACTTCTGATGGAATATTGTCATGGATGATTGAAATTTGGGTGAAAAATCACTACGTACGTGATAGGAATTGCAACACTGTGAATCTATAATCCCAAAAAAAACTTACAAGGAATGACTAATAATGTTGGGTTAACGTTAGTGTTGGTGACACTATACCGCGGTTTACAATTAGTATTGAGCAAGACAACTAAAACCGGTGACACTAAATACCACATTTAGTGTAGCTACTCTCATCTTCTCAATTCCGGGCCCACCTACTAACCTCCTCCTCCCAGTTATCAAGGATGCCAAAGTTCTAGACCAACATTGATTCTCTCGAGTCTTCAACCGGTCTTAATGTTTTGATGGCTGGCACTTGTAGGTTTAAAGAATCTTTAGTGAGTGCATGGAAGTTTATCGGCATGTGTCCATGGCCCTCCACATTCTAGTGGACCGCTAGAATGTGGTCGGATGGCGCTTAACTACATGCAAACACCTCTAACCCACTATTATCTAGAATGTAGTCGCCAAACAACCTACATGGAAACTCACCCTTAGATGTACTCTTGACTAGCAAACTCCAACTACACTAAATATGATATTTAAAGTAACTTACTATTCGGAGTTACGCAATACGATACCTTTTTACTGTTGATGCATTTTTTACCAAGTAAAGTTGTTAGTGTTCTATAATGTCCAAACAACTACTTTGACATTTGTTGATAGAATATGAGATATAGCATTGTGTAACTCCAAATAGTAAGTGACACTAAATACCATATTTAGTGTAGCTCTCTTGACTGTCCGAAGCCCACAGTATAGGAAGGAAAGGCGGTGGTGTGGGTCAGTGTCCAGAGAGATTTTTGGGCATAATCAGTCCCAATCCTAGTGTTTCCAAGTCCAACCAATTACATTAAAAGCATTGAAGGTGACATAGATGAACAAATTTCCCGGTTACACAACTCCCATATTAAACGCAAGGGGCATCGGATCAAAAACACCTTAGAGGATGGCTTTTGTAAAAATTATAAAAAAATCAAAGGACCACAAAGTTGGGTGAAGACCAAATTAAATAAAATGAGATGTAGAAAAAGATGGGATGCATATTTGTTAAAAAAAACCTCCACAACATATATAAAGAATTGAAACACCTTTTTCTTTAAACCTATGCCTATGCATAATTTAAAACGATCCACACAAGTAGTTGCCTCTAATTAAAATTAAAAGTCACTGGCAGTGTTTTATTTATTAATAAAAATCTTAAAGTTTTAGTAAAAAAACCCAAAAAGGTGGGTAGTTTGGCCTATGGTACTTGAATTTAAAAACACTCATATAATTAGGTTTTTCATGCAATTATATGCTTCAAGGAATATTCATTTCCTATATATGATTACATTTTTGGATTCCTTGTTAGAAGGGCTATAAGAGTTTCCTACATTAAACCAAATCATATCACTCGAGATTGGACTAAAATGCATTATAAGTGATTATGATCATGGCCATATAATACGGGAGTTGCGTACCTGGGACGAGTTTCAATATATTCAAAAGTTTTTTGCAAGATAAAGACAGTTCTTACCTGGTACATGAAGGTTACATCCATACGGTTGAGATCTTAAATTTAACATCTAGATATGGCATAAATCCATGTATAAGATTTTGGTTGTCAACAATCATAAACAATACATTTCAAGGTATTTTATATGAATGTGAATCTTAAAGCTCAAAACTACCCTATGTACAACATACATTGAAGGACTGAAGAAAAAAATACAATAATGTGTACGAATTCCGATACAAATACAGCGTATCGCTTTAAATGGTGTTTTGAATGCCTTCACGTATTTTACTGTATTTTCACACCATTTCATATTATTTCTTCAATCATAGAATCTTACTAGTTCGATAAAGCTATTACAATCAGGGTTATTCTTTTAAGAAATGACTAAAAAGTTAAAAACTAAAGCCCGCAACAACAATATGTCAATTTCTTGTCTCTAAACCTATGTCCAGGAAGAACCGGCGGTTAGTTACAGATGAACCGGTTGAGTTTGAGAAATAACCGGTTGAAGTTGGAGACTTCAGGAGGATTACCAATCATTTTAGAGGAATCTATAGAATATACCCCAAATGAATAAAGAAAAACCAGAAGATGTCAACATGTAACCGGCTGGATTTAGAATCACTGGGATCTTGACCGATTATGCCAAAAAAACTTCCCGGGCACTGCTCCAAACCCCATTCGGCCCAAGTTGATTACGTTTCAGGTTAAAGTGTTAGTAGCACATTTTTATTTTTGGAGCTCATATAAATATCTTATTCATTACTGAAATCAACACTTACTTTCTTCTCAATAGATTTTTCAGATTCCCTCCATTATGTTGACAGTGCTTCCTAGGGCTTGTGAAGTGATTTTGAAAAATCTCCAGAAAATTGAGATTTGCACCCTTGGATCCAAGGGTACAATTAGCAACATTTTGGTAATTTTTTTAATTTTCTCATCATTTTTAATTTTTCTCATATGCTTAACAAATAGTCCTCACAATGCTTCCCAAGGCTTTCAAGGTGATTTTGAGAAATCTCCACAACTTTGAAATTTTTACCCTTAGATCCAAGGGTACAAATGTCAACATTTTCGTAACTTTTGAATTTGTTCATAATTTTTATAGGTTTTTTCAAATTACTTGCAAATGACCCATATTGCTCACAATTTCTTTCTTTCTTTTCTAAAATGCATTACAAATGGCCCTCACAACTCTTCCCAAGGCTTTTGAAGTGATTTTCATAAATATCCAAGAAGTTGAAATTTGTACCTTTGGATCCGAGAGCAAGAATATCAACATTTTGGTAACTTTAAAATTTGTTGACAAATTCTTTTAATTTTCTCAAATGCTTTACCCTCATAGTGCTTAACAAGGCTTTTGAAATGCTTTGACAAATCTCCAAGATTTTGAAATTTGTTTCCATGGTGCCACGGGTACAAATATCAAAAATTTGGTAACTTTAGAGTTGTTTGGAACTTTCTTTGTTCCCTCGCCCAAATGCTTCATAATTGGCTTTCATATTGTGTTTGAGGGCTTTTAAAATGACCTTGAAAAATCCCCAAAAAATATAATCAGTATGCTCAATGCCAAGGATACAAATATCATTTCGGTAACCTTGAAGTTGGCTCAAATTTTCTTTTATATTTCTTTTATATTTTGTAAATGACATTGTAAATGACAAGCGCTTTATAAGGCTTTGGAAGTTACTTTGAAGAATGAACAAAAAGTTGAGACTTGCATACTTGGTGCCAAGGACACAAATATCAAGGTTTTGATCATTTTATTTATTTTTCACATTCCATTATTTTCCCCAAGTGTTGTGCAAACAACCACTTCATTGTTCCCCAGGGCTTTAAAAATGAACTTGCAAAATGATCAAATATTTGAAATTTGTATCCTCAGTGTTGATATTACAACTATCAAGTTGTACATTAAATTTATGGTTATGGTTATTTAAATTTTGTACATTTTTTGTTTTAATTCTTTCAAATGTTTTCCGTAAGTTCATTTGGACGCTTAGTATGGTGTTTTATTTGAAAAGAAATATAGATTCAACACTTCAGCACGGGCTCCTATGTTAAGAGGTTGTATTTTACCAAGTAGTTAACCAAAGGTAGAATTAGGTTATTTTTGAAGAAAGATGTTATTATTTATGCCAAAATACCAGGCTTATAAGATACTAAACATTATTTATGCCAAAAAATAAAGGTTATACGGTGTATCTCCAAATATTTTACCTCCCTCACCACTCGCATGAAAACACTCCCCTAGATTGCATCCCTATCGGTTTTGGTATACGTGTAATGTAGATCCCTATGTTGTCCTTGGTCTTTTTATTTATTTCATCTTTGGTCTATTCTCCGGTCTAGTCCCTTCAAGCATGGCCCCACCTCTTGGGGTTCCGGTGCCCTAGTTGTATTTGCACCCTCTTGCAATTATTGCAAATATGCTCGATTTGTATAAATTGAAACAATTATTTTAGACACAAATTGAGGTAGGTATAGTATAATTTGTGTTACCTTGCCTATATGGACATAGTTTGACCTATACAATCCAGTCTCAATTTAGCAGCTCTTGGCATGCCAAAATGAGTTTTGGCTCTCAATAAACCAATATAGAAAGCTTTTTATTCAACTTTCCACATTGACTCCAAGCATGCACCAAAAACTAACCAAACATGAAAAGTTTTGTATGCAAAACAATCAACCCCCAACCAAAACGTTGGTTGAAACAAACAATGACTAAAAGGTCCCATTACAATGGGTTACAATATCCCCATTCACCAAGAGTTTCCAGTTTTGTCTTTTGTCTCATCACATACTTATGGTGTTAATGCATGCTATAATTGCACAAGTGCAGTGGTTTGATGACACATGCTTGAGGCACGAAATGATGTATCATGATACAAAAAAATCTTGGCATTGTTGCATATTGTAAGGACCTCATGTTGTCATGGGCAACTGCATGTGTGCTTATAAATCAGTGTCATGGCCACCCCGCACCAATTCGGTGGACTTGGAAGTATATAGCTAGAAAAACACTTTGATTTTCTTTATAAATGAAATCCCCCTAAATCCCTAAACCTCGGTCCCCTTTACCCCCAATCTCTAAACCCCAAAGTTCAAGGCTCAAAGTTTTATTGATAGATGATATAAAATCAACATGGAAGTTTGATATTAAGGTGGCGAATATTCTTAGAGTAACTATGTACTTATTGTGCAAGACTTTGGGTGTTGGTTTTGGGTGGGGTGTTGGTAAGTTATGACCATCTACCATATGGGTTCCCACCCATCGTGCACCATTCCCCCCATATCCGGCCACAGTCCCCACCCCACCCCACCCCGGCCCCTGCTCCAAGGTGCAAAAAGGTTGGTCCATCCCCTTGGCTATGGTCCACATGTGGTTGTTTATCATGATTATTTGCCGTGAACAGTGATGGAATGGCCAGGAATTGTGTTGTCCTGGCCCATTTCACCTGTGATCCTCCCTACCTTTTCAGGATGGTGTGGTGACAAACTCACCATTATATATAAAATAATTGACATTTTATGTCTTGGCCATAGCATTTGTGTGAATCAATTATGAAAATGGTGTATGAAGGATGTACAGTTGGAAACAATGCTTTGAACACTTCTAATCTTTTTTCATCCTACCCCCCCCCCTTCCCCCTTACCCTTTTGACCCCAAAAATACCAATTTGTTTTTTTTTTGTACAAGATCAATAATAATAATAAAAGCTCTTCATTATGTAATTTCAAATAAAAGTGATATGATACCATGAATAAAAATTTGTGTAGTTTTTTTCGTTATCATACTAGATCATTTCATGCATCCACGCACACTTTTATTAGTTTGGTAGAGAGGCTACACCAATATGTAATCAAGTTGCCTTTGTGAATAGTTTGCATTTTTTCCATGCAAATTGCCTTGGGTAGGCTCCACTTTTGTGAATTCTTTTTTACTTTCTTGAATTAAGAATGGAGCGGAATTTCTTTTTGGGGGATTTTTGTCAAGTGTTTTTTTTCCCCGCACCACCACGGACTCCACTGTATATAAGTGTTTTTACATACTTGTTTGTGGCTTTGTATATTTACAACTAATTTTGTTTGGCTTGCAAACTTAAACTGCAAGTTGACTAATGAACATAAAGACAATATCTTTTCTTGCTTTCATGGACATCTTCGTAGATCTGATGGAGCCCCGATGTCAATAATGCATCATCTCAATGTCACATTGCTTCAATCCTATATAGAACATATTTATAGTGTTCTTGATCCCAAAAGTTTGACAACATATGGGTGGAAGTTTGAGGAACAAGTATGTCATACTGTAGTAGCGAAGATTGAGAACCTATAGTAACTTCCAAACGTAATGCAACACCCTTTACAAACATACAAAATTGACATTTTTTCGGAAACGGGAAAACCTTACATCATGTGGTGCCGACACATTTTAAATAAAGTATGTAGCTAGTCTCACAACAATTTCCATGGTGATCGGTCTCACAAGCCAGTAGTGAATGATTAAAACGTGAGTTTGGTGCGTTGCATTACTTTGGAACTCTTCAAATTTGCCGAATTATAGGAGCAATACACGATATAGTATGCAATAAGTCATTAGTTAACATTTTTTGCTTTGCATTCACGAGGTCCTTGGTTCAATTCCCCCTTCTATCATGCCCAAAATTTCCTCAAAAATTTGTGCACTTGTTATTGCCCTCCATACTAAACAACAGAGTTGTCGTATAGTAGCCAAGAAACTAGGAACACCACCATCAAGAGTTAATCACATCATTAAACGTTACGGAGCTACATGGAAGTTGGAGGATAAGGGAAGGACATGGCATTCACACATTCTTAGTGAGAGGGATTATCATTACTTGGTACAACTTGTGCAAACAAAAGAGCAAAATACTACAATAAAATGTTAGAGGGTTCTTCAAGAGGTTTCAAATATCGCAACTTCCCCTAACACATTAAGAAGAACACTAAAACGCCAAGGATCACATTCTGCAATTAAGAAGAAGAAGCCTCTCCTTTTAGATCCTCACAAATAATTAACGCATGAATGGACCAAAAAACATAAGGATTGGACGGAGGAGCAATGGAGGGAAGTCGTATCCTCATATGAAAGTAAATTCAACATTATGGGGTCTAATGGTTGAAAGTGGTGTTGGAAGAGGCATGGGAAACCCCTAAGCAATCATGTGGTTAGTAAGATTGTGTCCCACTTGAACATACATTAGTGATTTCAAATGATACATTGCAAATGGTAGGACCATGAATGACATGAACTATCCTACAATTGATCATAGTATTTAATTGTTCCAACTTGGTTTCAATCCTACAATTGTCTTTGACGTATCAAATTTGAAAGGGCCAATCAACGACACCCATTTGCTCATTTTCCTAACACAAATTAGAATGAAGGTCTCCTATTTGTACTTCCACACACCAAATGAATTCCAACATAACCAACTTGCATTTTAGAAAATAAAGCTTCATCCGCACTCATGCCATATTGCCCAACTAATGTACACTCCATAGAAATGGGCATAAAACTGGAGTCTAGACCTTGAAACCGTAACTAGATTAGACATTGAGTTTCATTATTTTTCAATGACGAGGATTAATAAAGAAACTTCATCCAAGTTCAAGTAGACCATGAATATGATCTTACACAAAGTAAAGTTGTTTAATCCCTTTCTTGGTATGCTATATGACATACCCTATCTAGGAATATTGTCTAAGAACCACGGTGTCCACAGACCTCTTCTGAACTAAGCATATTGCCTTCAAAACCTAGGATATCATGCATTCTTTGTGCAATTGGTGTGAACAAATCCCTTGAGGCAAGGTCGTTGTCTCCCTCATGCTTCGAGATATCATGAGGCAAATGGTCTCTATCCAATTTTTCTACTATAACCTCAAAAACATGTGTCACGGAACATTATCCCAACTTCACATAAGAGACAAGAATTTGGGTAATGTCTATCAATGTGGCCAAATTTGGCACAACAAAGCCTGCTCCTAGTAGCGTTATGTCTAAATTATCCCGACCTAATGCAATTAGATTAATTCATGGTCAATGGTGCCATTTCAACTAAGAAACAAAACCAATGACATGCAAGGGATTCCCAAAATTTTCAACTTCGACTTACATACCTATCACAAGTATGTGGGCCGACAAGGTCTATAGATCCACTCATCCCAAAACTAAATCGACTCAGGGTGCATATAATAGTAACAAGTATGTCTCCAAACGACGCAATCTCAATAACATGCGTGTCCAATGGCATATGTCTGAACAACACATTATGACACATGTTCTTAAGGACGGTGTCATTTGGAGTTATGTTGTTTCTTGTGATACTCCAAAGACAATATTGGTCACCTACATTTTCCATCAACCTCGCCTCTTGAGCTTGATCTAACCAAATTTTTTGGAGACTAATATAAAATGTTATCAAGGATGTCATGTAGGTATCATCTAGGCTCGGTTTTGAGGAGAGGAAGGTGTTGAAGGGCCACCAATGTAGATCATTAAATTATAACCAATCAATTTTCATTAGAACATGTAAATAGTTACCACGTCTGGGCTGCGCTGTTTCGACCAGGTTGGTTGTATTTTGGATCCTTTTTGCAATTGATTTTTTCAATTTGTGCCAACAAAAGAAAAAGAAAAGTAAATAGTTACCATGGATGTGAAAGGTTGTGAAGGCAAATACATATTGTCACAAAACCATTGCATGTGACACACACGATGACAAAGTTCACATGTATACCTTCATGTGACTATTTGGTTTGGCATATATCAAGTAGAAAATGGAAAGGGTTGAAAATGTGCCAAATGAAACACGACTTTGTGTCACATGGTGTGGATTGCACGTGGTTTAGATCTAAGATCTTAATTTTATGGCAAAACATAAGCACTGCACAACAAAGTAGAAGAGAATGTATGCAAAAGAATAGCTGAAAGATTAAGTAAAATTGGACTAAGTTCAAGTCCATAATTATGACATGTTGAATTCCATCGTAAGATCTTATGATAGGATTGTATGGAAGGATACGCAAAGTTCATTATAATAGTACTAAAGCAGTTGTTTTGATTAGATTTCATCATTCAACATTTGATTGTATAGATTTAGCACAAAAAAATATTCTATCATATTTTGATAGTATAACATTCAAGTAATCACTAAGAATTCACATATCTTTCATAAAGTTTTAGTATATTAGACATGTATCAATTGATCTGCCCAAAGACTTGAAGCAACCAAATAGTCCAGGTTTTGAAAATATGTGCAGATTTACCTAAATATGAGTTTCGTCATATTAACACATATCACAATATTTTGTTTGTCAATTCTAATACATACTAGTCATTAGATTGCTCCATCAAATATTTCATTTTCTCCGTATGTTTGTTCAATGGCTAATTGGGGGGACAAGACATGGCCCACCTCACTAATGTGCTCCTAATTTCTCTTGCAAAAGTTGTTTTTTTCCGGGGGGGGGGAACTTGTGGGGCCAACCATATTGTAAATTTTTTTGTTTAACACCTAATTTCTATACTAATTAAAGCCAATCTACGTTATAGACATTCTAGCTTGGACCTGTGTCATCCTATTTTCTTACACTTGTACATATGATTTATGCATCACTTGAACCCCCATCACTAGAAGAAATCGTGTCCATTTCAACCCTAGGCCATCGCGACTCACACCAAGAAAATGCATAAACAATTCAATTGGTAGGCAACCGGAAGGTACCCATGGTGTACCCATGGAAGGTGCCCCCCGATTCCCAACCGAATTGATTTGTTTATGCATTTTCTTAGTGGAAGGTGCCACCCGATTCCCAACCGAATTGATTTGTTTATGCATTTTCATGGTTTAGTCTTGATGGCTTAGTTGCAAGGAGGGTTGAAATGGACAAGATTTCTTCTAGTGCATGCAAACCACCTTGCCATTTTCACTCATTGTTCTTGGAGCAGTTGTGATTGTTTGGGCAATGGCATGGCCTCACCACCACTATATATTGAATAAATATATTACAAATGAGAAATTGCTACTATGGATCAGTCCTATGTCCGGGAAGAACCGGCGGTTAGTTACAGATGAACCGGTTGAGTTTGAGAAATAACCAGTTGAAGTTGGAGACTTCAGGAGAATTACCGATCATTTAAAAGGATTCCATAGAATATACCTCAAATGAATAAGCAAAACCAGTTGGATTTAGAATCACTAGGATCTGGATTGACTATGCCCAAAAACTCTTTTTCTTTTTCTTTTTCTTTTTTGAGACAGAATGCCAACAAAGCCAGCACCAAATGCATAAAAACCAAGAAAACACGGCCTCACCAAGGGGAGGCGGGACCCCTCGGGCGTGACACACGGCCACGTCAAAGAACAACCAAGACCCCACCATGGACAACCCATCGGACCCCCCGAGCCAAGGACCACCCCCACCCCACTTGCCAAGGACAACCCCCAAACCACCAAAGTCACCCATCATGGGCCGACTGACCTAGTAGCTACGTTGCCTCTTCCAATTCCAAGTAATATGCAAATTGTTCCTCCTACATAAGACATTCCTAGCACCCCATGTTTGGTGATTTGGGCGAACCAACCCATACACTCGTTCCTTGTTGGATGCCTAAACCCTTGCCTCCAAGGACCCAGTGTACAAGTTGTTTCACCCTAGCCGAGTTTCATGTAGACGGTTGGTCGGGTGTTGTGGTAAAATATAGCAATTTGCATGCTCAAAGTTTATCCACACTGCAATCAGGAGATCAAGGGAAAGTGGGGTTTTGATTTTGTGTTGTGCTAACTTATCCAAAGCCACGGCAAATGTGCCAGACGCGGCAAATTGTTCATGTTGATGGTTAATTTGGATCCTGAAAGGCCATATTGTTACACTTTTATATCTTGCAAGGCACCTCCATAACCTTATTCAGATCCATAACAGTGTTATGTGGGACTTTGGATCTTGAAAGGCCATATTGTTACACTTTTATACCTTGAAAGGCACCTCCATAACATTATTCAGATCCATAACATTGTTATGTGGGATTGACATTATTCCATAACATTGTTATGGACATGTTGACACATTTCCTCGCACAAAGTGATTTGGTCATCCACTAAAGGTATTTTGGCTATGATTTTGAGATAATTGGTAACCATAGTTATTTATTTTACATACAAATTTTTCATCAAGATTCGCAATGCACAAGCCACAACGAATGGTTGAAACATACGAAATTTCTTCAATTGTGCCCCCATATGATAGGTAATTTGATACTTAGTTATTACCATATACAAAGTAGCATTGTCTCCCTCTAGACCCCTCATTGGGAAGGTGCCTATAGGGCCTTCAATGAAGCAAAATTGAGATGGTCCGTGCATACAATGATGTAGACGAACACTTTGTCTTTCTTTTCATCACAAACAAAGTGTGGGATTGTCGGAATCGTTGCAAGGTCAATTTAGTTGGCTGGGTGATGATGTTCGAGCTTCAACTCAACACAGACACAAAGTGGTGAGTCACCATGCAACATGGCAACGTTGGGTCACATGGAAACAATTGTCAAGGTGTTTTGGTGGGTGATCGAGTTGTATCAACAAAACTTGTGAATGAAAAAACAACCAAAGTCGGACCTTCCCCCAAAATAAGCCCTCACAAGCCGGTTATTGATTGTGGATCATATATTTGAAGACAAAAATATAGTTGGTATTCTCATGCGTTGGGGACAAGGGGCCTCCCTAAATCAAGCAAAGTTATCTGAGTCATAGATAATTGAGCAAAGTCATAGATCGTTGTACCATTCCTCTCCAGTCCCCTATCGTCCTTCGACATTGACATTGGGTGTTCCAAGATAATCCAAGATTTTAAGGTACATATAGAAGAGTTTAGTACACAAACATATGTCCTTGGTCATTGCCTTTCTTGATCGCATACATACTACAAACTTTGTGCCAAATTACATCTTCAAAGATTGTACGTCCCCAAACACCAAACTATACCATCACCCCATCCACTTTCACTTGACATAATGCTCCCATCTCCATACCAACCCCTTATTTACCAAATGCTCATCCATTACTGCATGAAATTGTTCATTTACACCCTCTAAAATAATCCCAACGACAGTCTTATTATATTGATGACTCCTTCTCCCCCCCCAAGGTTAATGAAGGTAATGATAATATCACGGGCTCTGGGGTTTGTAATGGTCCCTCTAAAACATATATTGCAACTACCCCTAAGAGCAAAACTTTGTGTACTCTTTCTAGTTGAGGAACATACCAAGCACCTCCCAATAACATCTTTATCTTCACTTGGTGCCTCAAAAACATATACCTCCTTAACATCATATATGTCGTCCCTCCTCCAAACACAATCATGCAAACAAACTCCTCATTGCGAGCCTTCATACGAAGCACCACACATCACGTCACCATACAAATAGTAAGAGCCCATTTTGACATTTTTGGTAATGATGAAGCAAACAAACTTGCCAAACTAGGGACACTAGGCCAAATTGTTCAACGCAGCCCCTTCCGCCTAACCAAAAATTGTATGTACCATACTAGCTTGGACCCATGATGTCCAGACATGTTGCACCTATGCATATACAATTTAATATCCCGGGAACCCTACATCCATCCCGCCCCATTGCACCCGTGCATCTGAATAAAAACCCCATTGCATTGGTGCATTTGAATCACAATCCCAAGTCAACCCAACATCATATATATGCCCATGCCCATATGCCCTCCATACCCATGTTTACTTGCCATATGCATGGGTATCTCATAAACCTCCCATTGCCTGCCATCTTCATCATGGAGTATGGTTCTACATCCAAGTGCCCAAACCAAAACCAATGACGGTGATAGTGGACTCGTATGCCTTGACATCAAGAATAGTTTGAGGATTACAAGGTCTTTGGAAGAATGCACTCCATGCAACCAAATACGATCGCTTAATCCCAAAATGTCGGAGGGGGGTTCCAAAACTTTGATTAAACATTTTCTTACAAATGGACATTCCCCATAAACATGTTCATGGTCGCCCACAATACCCACTGCACCTAACAACACGACCATTTTTGGTCGCTCCGACGCTTAAGGGTTGACACTAGAAGAAATCGTGTCCATTTCAACCCTTGGCCATCGCGACTCGCACCAAGAAAATGCATAAACAATTCAATTGGTAGGCAACCGGAAGGTACCCATGGTGTACCCATGGAAGGTGCCCCCCGATTCCCAACCGAATTGATTTGTTTATGCATTTTCTTAGTGGAAGGTGCCACCCGATTCCCAACCGAATTAATTTGTTTATGCATTTTCTTGGTTTAGTCTTGATGGCCTAGTCGCAATGAGGGTTGAAATGGACAAGATTTCTTCTAGTGTGAGAACTTAAGAGTCAAGTATTTGCTAACTAAGCCGTGCTTAAACTAAGATACTTAAGTTGAGAGGCACCCTACACGAAATCCACCCTCTACATACAATTCCCTAAATCCTATGTGCAAGTTGCACACCTCCCCGAGGGCATTCTTAACTTACATACTTCACCAAAATCGAACCAATAAGGTTCCAAGGTTGTTGTCCTACATGGAACTTGTGTAGTGATCGTTTAAGATGTCAAACACTTTGTAAGTAGAGGCCGACACTGTTGTTCAACGGCCTCTTAGTTCCTTGCAAAGGGCCACTTGGTTAGGAGAACAAAAAGGCTTATCCTTTTCGCAGGCTTTGTAAGTACTAAAATTGTCGGTAATTTCCAATGCCGTAGTACCTTATCAATTTATGCACTTTGCTTGCCAAAATTGTAATTGTTTTCTTGCCATGTCAACTATTTCTACATGTGCCAGTCAACCCGACTAATAAGGTCGAGGCATCTATAACCGATAAAATAAGAGAGTTTGCATCTATTTAGGAGTAATAGCGGGAGACTATTTTTCTTGTGAAGAGAAACAATTCTATGGAGAATGTCAGAAAAACTAATTTTTTTTCATGAATACAAAATTGTTACAAATTTCGAAGCGATAAGTTAGGGTGACACACAATTGATCTATAGTTAACCTAGAATCGCTCTGTAGATAGTTTTTCGGTTCGGGTTTCTATTAAGAAAACCACCCAGGGAAGGCTAAAAGAGTGTCAGATGTAACTTTAGATGTCACTATTAGGTGAATTGATAGATCACGATAGATCGGGAATGAGTTTAGGACAATAAACACATACAAAACCCATTTTAAGGTGGTAATGGAATTTATTAAAGGGTAATTTTATGAACAAGGGTCACTCGATGCGGTACATGCAATTGCTCAGTCTCTCCCTCACAGCTACCCTTTACAATATTGGTTCATTTATTATAATAATTTAATGCAAAGAGACACAGCTCAACAATAATCTTATGAGTGGCCATAGTCTTAGAAACTCAAGGTCAGGGCACCTTGTTTTGGGCCATAATCTCTTCGTCTAAGTGTCCAGTGACCATAGGGCCATACCACAGGTTAGTACATATCCAACACACACTACACTTAGATCGCTCAAGCTCTTAGATTAATCCATTCAAATTAATATTGTGACAAACAATTACTTCTTATCCCTTTGGACTTAACAAAATTATTTTGAAGTTAATCCATTAAAATTAATTATTCTAACTTGCAAAAGTCTAGTTACAAGTGACACGAACCGGGTAACCTAAGCGAAGCGAACCGGACCGGAACTAAGCGAGCGAGTCTAATTCACGAGACCATAGTCTAACGGGGTGTCCATAGTCCATCAGGGTCGGCCATAGTCTAAGTACCCAGTAACCAGTCTCAAGTAACAGTAACCAGTTCCAAGTTCCAAGTAACGAGTCTCACAGAGAGGGCCATAGTCTTAGTCACAAGTAACCAGTCACCAGTTCCAAGTCAGCGTCTTGTTCTCGAACTCGGAGCTGGCTGCTTCTCCTTATATGCTTGCCCTCCAGCCTTCCCCCAAACGATATGGGTTAAAGGGTCGCGACTTCCTTCACCCAAGCTGACCTCTCACCAGCAGACTCTTTGTCTTCCCCAACTTCTACTTCTTTCAGATTTGGGGCCGATCTGATATCAATCTTACTACCATAAGACAAGTGCAGGAGTAATTACCTCACCAAAAATTATGAATTCGCATGACATTAGTTTCTCATACAACTCCCTGACAACTCAATTTCTTGAGATTGTAGTGGGTTCTTCAAATTCTAAAAGTTGCAGGTCTCGTTCCTGCTTTTGGAGCATCAATGACATCAACGTCACCTGTCTTCTAACTGAATTTCCAGAATGCACTTCTTCTCCCTTTATTTGATAGGTATAGCTGAGAATAAGGATGGTACAAAATCCGTCCACCTTGGGAGGGAGACCTTATTGCTAGTTGCAGACGAGCCCATTAAGCTCGGGAAAGCTCGAGAAATAACTGGTAGAAGTTTAAACTGAATACATCCCTCAAACTCTGCAAACCCTGGATTCGCCCATCTCTTCTAACGAGTTCATCCCGCATCAGAGTAAGGAACTCAATCTCTCAGTCCGATTCTAATATCACTCGGAAATCCGATCTCCTCGCTCAACTTAACACAACCGTCATGACTAATATCTTCTTAACTCCTTTCACATAGGGATCTTATAATCAGTAAGACAGGGCATACTATGAAATCAAGGAGTAAGTATGTGTCACACTTTATATTGTGAAGTATACATTGTTATAATTGAAAGGCTTAACACTCAAATTTACGATGATTATTGAGATAACAGAGACTATTAAAATCAAAGTCGCTCTCTTCTCGAGAGAATCTGCACACGTTCATGTCATGACAAAGGGTTGTCCATACCACTTGGGCTTCACACCCATAGTGATCCTCATTCCATAAACATGATTAATTACATGATAAGGCCGAAAGCTACTCCTTTCTCAGGAGAAGCTTAACACACACACACCGGAAAGAGATTCCTCTTTTGAAAGTAATGGAGTCCCTGATTGGTCCTTCTTGACTAAATTAGCAGAGCATACTTTTGAAACCTACGAATATGTTGCAACATCAACAACAACAGCCTACAACCGAATACACTTCTGAAAGCTTTATGAATTAAAACATTAGGGCATTCTTGAAAAAGGGTCCCTCTTCCCTTTCACAGGGATTCATACCCAAAGCGCACATGACAATAGATTGATAGAGCAATGGCTCCATCTTATAATTTCCAGCAGATGGTCCTTATCACAGAAGGACTACACCACACAATCTTATAAACATCAAGAGCTTCACACTCCTTACATATTACCACTTAATATCCTGAAACATACTTCAAAGGAATCAAGAATCCCCTTCCTTATCAAGAGGTGGTTCTAAACTTATGCACACTGAAAGTCTTAATACTTGAAACTGATAAAACCTCACTTTGAAATTACTCTACAACAATCACTAAGGCATCCATCTCCCTTTCTCAGAAAAAAATCGTATTCCACTCCAGAATTCACACCTACACTCATAAACACATGGAATGAAACATCCACACTCAAGATTTACAAGAAATTTACTCACACACCAAGGACACTTGCAATTTATGAACTGTAATACTCTTTATATATGAAGAGAAGATCTGATACATATGAAAGGGCTTCACACCCGAGAATCTGTCACGCTATGGACACTCAAAAACTAGGAAGCAAGAGAGTCTCTCTTCTCGAGAAGAACTAACTCTCTTGTTCTTCCCCCTGGCCTATATCCCATGAACTTAACTTCCCTAACTGCCACATCTCTCCGTAGCTTGATCTCAAGAGGCTCTTCAAAATGTTCACATGACTATAGTCCTGCCCAACCGCCTCTTCATTTCCTAAGGTTTGATTCGGGATGAGCAAAGTAAGTTACCTCTTGCTCATTTCCACTAATTAATCACTAATCACCTCTTTTAGTGTTCATGCTACATTCTATCTTACACTTTGAATTCACATCTCACCAAAATTCAAAAATATCTACTTTTGGTCCAAAAATTTGTACCACGCTCATCTAAATTCTAATGCATGACTACGACAGTTGTTAAAACTCTTATGAGGGTAATCAATCAAAAGCCGCCACCACATAAACCTTAACTCCGTTCGCCTAAAAACATAGATCTCATCCATGTCAGCATTACATGACCCTAGTGAGTGGTTAATGGACATGGTCAACTTGGATGCCTACACCTTATATGACATGTGACACCTTTAGTCAAGGAGATTTGTGCCGAAATTAATGAAGTACAAAGGTACATATATCCAAAACCATTACCGACCCTAAAAACACCACTTTGTACCACATGCATACATTTGTGGTTTTATGTTCGGTGGTGGTTTTGGATATATGTACAATTTTGTTTGCAAGATAAGTAGCCCACTTGAAAAACGAGGGTTCTATATTGACCAATGATATTCCAACATTTTTCATGTGTCGGAAACATGACACATGTTAAAGTGGGTACATGCCCTCCTTTTACCGCCAACTTAAAAGGTTTCATATTAGTGTTCAAGGCCTCATAACATTACTCAAACTCTTATCATTTGTGTTCCCCTCTCTTGACATAACATTATTCAGATCCATAACAGTGTTATGTGGGAATGACAGTATTTTGTGGAATATTCTATCATTCAGACTGAATGTGAGGAATATTTCGCAAAATATTGTCAGTCCCACAGAACATTGTTATGGATCTGAATAATGTTATGGAGTTGGTTGGCATAATCACATAGTCATAGGGACGTGCCTCTCAAGTAAACCGAGACTTTAATAGTTGAGGAAACAAGCCAACAGCCACCGGATTGGCCCACCCAAAACCTACAAACTTGTCTCGCTTTTGATTCTTGAGTTAGCAGCCAATTGCTATTGATAAGTGTAAGCTAACAATTTTTGGCACGCAAGTAGAGGACACCCAAAATGTGGGGGAAGTCCAAGATTTGGGGGGCATAATGACAAAGAGACTCCCGGCCCACATAGCATTGGTACAAAAGTGAGTAATGTTATGCCTCAACATCCATAATAACATATTTGATGAACCATCATTGTTTTTAGGTTGCATGCAAGTTTGAAGTTTAATTTTTCGAACTAACTGAAAGTACTAGGAAACAAATTCATTAAAATTTAGACAATAATTTTTTTTTTTCGGGAAATGTTGTTAAAAGATAATGGGAGCTTGAAGAACAATGGCTTGTGAGCCCTAAACCTCCACCCTTGTGCGTCGTAGTCCGGATGGAAGCCTATGGCTAACATGTACTTGAAATGACCTTACTTAGTCCTTGGAACTTGGCACCCAATGCTCCGACCGTATGAACGTTAAACACACAACTTTTATTCAAAACCAAAGGGTCCCAAGTATTTAGAAATGCTCCGTTTCCTTACAGTGATTGCCAACCACAAATCCAACAATCGCATGCACTGCGAGTCAATGAACTACTCTAACCAATTCCAAGGCCTGGGAGCAAGCCAATGACACACTTGGTGTGCCCACACCCATCACCACACTCACCTCGCTGACCTAAGAAATATTCCACTAAACAATTTAATCACTCCCAATCCTAGCTAACCCCAATCTCTAATTAACAGCTACTCCCTAGTTCTAACCTCGCTAATCTTCCTTTAACCCAGCTCAACCCTGCTGGACCCACCTTATCAGACAGTGGTGGGTTTCTAATTCTAGCAGCCACAGCTTAGTCACTTCGGCGGTTGGCAGCCTGGAACCAGGTAAGCTGGTTGGATCTTTGTTTTCCCACTTCTAGCTGCTACCTCTGTCCCGACTCCTTCCACTAGTGCACTGTCCACACTGCCACGGGGTAGCCCAGTAAGCTCTCCTTCCTTTCAACATTCACCGCAATCAGGTTGCCTCCCAGTCGAACCGCAACTTGCGGCCAATGTCCAATCCTCCTCAATATCTCGCTATTGCTAATGATGGTAACATCCCTATTGTCCCGGCTGCTTCCTCTGCATTGTGATTGATTGAATTATGAGATTGGCATTCCTGGATTTCCAGCTACTGCGGCACTGAAATTTGAGTCCGCCCCACTGATTCTCCGACCTTTTGGTGGCACCAACATCCCTGATCCAGGAGTCGGAGTGTGTCGACCCCCTCCTTCAGCTCCCAGTTGATGCATGAAGTGAATCATCGGCTGTGGATTCAGCCAGCCCCTCCCAAACAATTCTCAAGCCTCGAACCCACACATCTCACAACCAGCTTGCTTGTATGTGATGAGGAATCCTCACACCCGGAGATCTGGGTCAGTCAATATTCTGCAGCCGCCACCGCACCTGCTACATCCCCGCTTGTAAATTTGAGGCGAACCTTTCTTTTTCTTTGCTTGCCTTCTGTGTTTTCCAGAGAGCCACCTCAGATAAGGTGGTTGAAGCCAACCACTCGGTTGCCCTGTTAGCCAAATAAAGATGCTAGCTTGCGGCCACATTCTCCTTGTGCATCTCCTCAGGTCCTCTCCCTTCATCCATGCCTACCCACCATATTTCCGAAGTGGTTGCGTTGTTGGGCAAGGCTTCGCCCTCGCAGCCACAGCTCTCCCGCTGCCTCTGAGAGAGAGAGAGAACAGTCCCCTGTTCCGAGCCTTCCAGGGGCCTGATCCCTGGATCCGAGAAATCCGAGGCTCAATCCTTCCGAGAAGGCCGACCCCACCTTAAACCACCCCACACTCATCCTAAACCGAACAATTAACTTGAGCAAAAAGCCACAATTCTCACTAAATCACCACCTAAACTCTAACCTAGCTAACTCAAATCCTAACTTAACCATTAACTAACAACCCAACTGATCCCTCAAGCCTCAATTCCAACACAACACCCACTCAAGTCTTCACACTTAACTCTAAACTAAACATAAAAGCTTCACTCTTTTTATATTTCTGAGTAATTGAATAAATGTCGAAGTCTAAGATCTAATGAACTTTTGAGATTAAAAACACATGTGGGCACCATATTGGGCTCACATGGCTCCTACTAGCATTTGACATCTTCAAGGCTTGTTTGAGAGTCAAACTATTATTATAGTATCATGGTGGTTTCATTGTTTATTATATTATTTTGGGATCTACTAAACATTTTGAAAATTATATCATCAGAAATCCCAAGGGTGGTTAATGACATGGAGTATGGCGTTGATGGGGGTAAGGAGTGCATATGGGGGTGGTTAGCATGAGCATGCCTTTTCATGGACATAGAACCAAAGAAAGTAAACCACTACCATGCCTAGTGTAAACGACCATACATACATTGAATGCAAGCAATTGTTAAGCATGTTTTTTATCCTTCCTTGCTTATTTGTATCCATATATCCTCTACCCTTGTGGTTCAGTTAATCGTGCCCATGCAAGTTCTATTCCTTATTAGCTTACATGGATGTAAACTACTAATTCTTGGTTCTCATTAATCTAGGTTGGCCAGTTGTTGAATTGATAAATGAAACAAGTTTACACCTCAAGAAACCCAAAGATGAACCAACAAAAAAAGCAGCTAAGGAGACCAGAGGAGTAGTACTCATGGCTGACCAACAACAACTAAGGAGACCAACGGAGTAGTACTCAGGGCCGAGGGCCAACAACAACTAAGGAGACAAGCGGAGCAGGAATCAAGGCCAAGGGCCAACAACAACTAAGGAGACCAATGGAGCAACACTCAGGGCCGAGGGGCAGCAACAACTAAGGAGACCACCAGAGCAGCAAATAAGGAGACCAACGAAGCAACACTCAGGGCCGAGGGCCAACAACAACTAAGGAGATTAGCGGAGCAGTACTAAGGACCACAGACCAACAACCAAGGAGAGCCACATGTTAGGACTTAGGAACGGGATAAAAATTATCCATGGGCTAATGACTTAGGCACGGGATTAGGCATCAACACGGTATTGCAAGGGAGACACGCGGCATTGAGGTAGGGTAACCCACGGTTATAGAAGAAACAATGTTTTAATGTATGGAATCTCCATGTACAAAGGAGATTACGGTAGCAAAGCCATCAATGAAAATGACAACTTACAATAATAATGAGTAGTATCCATTTGGAATTTTATCAATTCAAAAACAATCTTGATTACATCACCTTGATATAAGTAGGAGAATTGATTTAATTATCAAAGGAATGTCTTCCCATATACAGTGACTCCAAAAACCGAGTCTATGCATCAAACAAGGACTTTCATGGGCATTTCACAAAAAGATAATGATATATTTAGGAAATGTAAAATGTAATTATAAAAAAACTAGAAGTTGACTTTCAGATGATATCATGGTGATGTCATCAACTTCACTAGGGTTTTGGTGAGAGGAAGAGAGACGTCGACATCGCATAGACTCAGCTTTTGAGGCGCCGCTTGCTACTTTCTTTGAGAGCTCTCATTTTCTTGTTTCTTTATCGTTTTGAGTCAAAAAACTTTGAGGGTTTTGTCACTTTTGTGTGTATCATGTTGAATATTTCTTGTGGCTTTGTGGAGGTTGTATAGGAAGATGAGACCTATTTCACGAGAGAAAGAGCAAAATATTGTAGCCTTGATAGAGAAGGGGAGGAGCAGTAGAGAGATTGCGAAGAGTGTGGGTTTGGCACAATCTGCAGTTAATAGAGTGAGAAAGAGGCTTTCTACAAGCGTAGCATTGTCTAAAGGAGGTCGTCCTAAGGTCCTAACAAAGTGGGAGAAGCATTATGCTTCACGGCTAGTTATTGTTGGCGGTTTAGAAACTACAACAGAGGCATCAAAAGTGCTTCGAAGAGAGATGGGTGTAAAGATGTGCGACAATACCTTGAGGAATGCGTTGAGAGAACAAGGATTATCTTCTTTTACAAAGGTTAAGAAACCTGCTTTGAGTCGGAAGAACATCAAAGACAAATTTCGCTTTGCTCAAATGCACAAAGATTGGACTATGAGTGATTGGGAGCGGGTGGTGTTTAGTGATGAAACTAAAATATGTCGTTTCAATTCAAATGGGAGGACTTGGTGTTGGATAGAGGACAAAGAAAACATCCATGTGCGTGTTGTAAACCACACTGTGAAGCATGGTGGAGGCTCTATAATGCTTTGGGGTTGTTTGACTTGTAGAGGATTGGGGTCATTGCATAATATACAAGGGCACTTGAATGCTAGAGGCTACATTGCAATTTTAGAGCAAGATTTGTCTAGAAACATTGCTTGCATTTGGGTTCAATATTGAAGAAATCATTTTTCAATAAGACAATGTTGTTGTGCATACAACCAAGATTGTCGAGAATGGTTTGGGAAGCAACCATTTTTTGTTTTAGAGCGGTCTACACAATCCCCTGACTTAAATCCTATTGAGCACATATGGGCTTTACTGAAACGGCGATTGAACTCATACTCTAGTCCTCCCAGTGGTATTCTTCAATTATGGGTTCGAATGCAAGAAGTTTGCAACTCTATTAGTCTAGAGGAGTGTAGAGGATTGTATGCTAGAATGCCTAATCGAATTGCAGTTGTTTTAGCTGCAAAAGGGCGATGGACAAATTTTTAAGTGTCTTCTACACTGTAGTGCAAAAACCAAGTCTATGTACATATATTTTTCAATATCTTTATCTACTTTGTTGTAATTGAAATCATGATTTTATCATTACAATGCTGTGTAGAACTTTATACTCTACAATTTTTGTTTTTATAGCTTTTGATTTCGATCACTCTTGTTTCTTGCATCGTCATTTGAAGTTTCAAGTTCCTTGCATAAACTCGGTTTTGGAGTCGGTATAATGAACTGTAGATATGGAAAAATGTTAGAATATGAACATATAAGTAGTTTGATAATTATAACCATTTGTGATGGGTATCATCCACAAACATTATAGATAGGTTGATATCTAGGAAGTAGGAGATAGAAACCACTCAAAATATGGATTTAGGATTAAGGAAAAAGACTATATAATGGGAGACGTTTTTGGAAGACATACCTCTTTTCATAGCAACATAGTTATCTTAAAATGGAATGTCAACAACACTTGAGCTTATTTTGTATCTTACCTTATTCGAGGCATTCTTCTCAATACATATGTCATTTCTTACACCCAAGAAGTGATAGTTCTTCTATTTCAAATTTTTGTGAGTTGTTGGATGTTGTGAAATTTGAATGAGTTGATATTGAGAGAAACTCTTTTCAGCAAACACTTAAAAGAGTGTGAGGATGTAAGTTAAGCGCTCAAGAGGATAATTGAAACTTTGAAGGATAAAGTGTCATTGAATTGGCCTTAACTCTCATCAATGACTTGATAGAATTAGGATCAAGTGATTTCTTATTCTCATCAAGTACATTTTGATTAAACTCCTCAATCGGGAGTAATTGAATTGATTGTTATAAAACAAGAGAATTACGATTGTATAACATGAGAATATTTTGTTATGAAATATGTTATGATGATCAAGTATGGGAAACTTTGACGTTATAATTATATTAATATAGTTAAACTTGTCATTTAAACTCTTAATGTAATTATGTTTTCATCTCAAATAGTAACACTTGAGCTTAAAGACTTATAAACCTACATTCTACAGGGATGCTAGTATGTGAGCCTGCGAGCGCGAGCCTATGAGCCTGTGAGCCTGCAAGCCTTCAATATTTTTTCCTGGTTATGGTTTGTAAATCCATTGGGGGCCTATGACCGTGGAATTACACGTAAGGGTCTATAGTCCAAATGAACAACAAAAAATGTTTCTATGCCAATTTTGTATCAAAAAATGAACTAATATACGTTCAAATGTTGAGATAATAATAATGTAATTGGATATAATGTGTAAGCAAACTCATGTTGAAAATAGGTGTAGCATGTTAGGATGTTTCACTACAATACACATCAATGTAAAATTTGAATACATCATAATACCATCATAAGGGTGAAATTTACGAAGTCCAAAACACAAAGAACAACAAAAGTGGGTTGTAGACATAAATTGGGTTGTAAACATAAAGGCTGGATATAAATTGGGTTAGAGGCAAAGTCTGCAAGCATTGCAAGCACTAAAATATGAATAATGCCTTAGAATGATTGAGCGATGAGATTGAATGCCTTTGAAATACCTTTGCACCCTTGAGGGCGGGTTGAATGCAATCTCGAAGGGCAATATCAAAAGTGGGAGGTGTTTTAAGAGGACAGTCCAAATACCACCCACATTTTTCAAAATGCATAGGATCCCAAGATTTCATGATTCCTTCTGTGAACATGCACTCTTCACTTTCTATGTCAAAATAGTTAGCAAAAAAAGTGGGAGATTTGGAAATGGCTTTAGTAGGAAATAGGACATATTTGAAGTACCTATAAAACACCCTTCGCATGGTTGGTTTGAAGTTGAGTTGCTTGTCAATGTTATGATTTTTGTGAACTCCCTTGTATACAACAAATTCACGAAAAAAAATGCAGTATCCCACAACGATATGTGCATTGCCTCCACATAATAAAAAATAATGGACAAAGGGGCCATACCACCTTGAAGATAGTTGATGGACACATTCAAATCAGCCACAGTAGCATCAAAAAGCTTCTCGGTTTCAATAGCCAACTGCCATATACAAAATAAAGATCAATATTTTTCAATAATATTTTTCAATGATTGAAAAAATGAAAGAAATAAGAAGCAAAGAAAAAAAATGAATGAAGTAAAAAGAATTTTTTTTAAATCACCCAAGCCCACCAAGTAGCTTTATGAAATCACTTAGGAAACTCTATATCATTGAATTTTGGTTTTGAAAATTTGAGAGCCTCACGAAGAGCAGGTGAGCCGTTTCACCTCTCAAGCCACTTAATCTTCATAGAAGTGTCTATAGCTAAAGTTGCCAACATCCAAAGTTTCATAATGAGACTTCACATGCTCTAAGAACAGAGGAGTATGTTTAGGATCTACAATGGAAAGTTGTTTCTTCAGTTTCGAGTGGGAAGTCAATCTTACCCTATCACACTAGAAGAAAACTTGTCCATTCCAACCCTCCTTGTGACTAGGCCATCGCCACTCCCACCAAGAAAATGCATAAACAAATCAATTCGGTTGGAAATCGGGGGGCACCTTCCATGGGTACACCACGGGTACCTTCCGGTTGCCTACCAATTGAATTGCTTATGCATTTTCTTGGTGCGAGTCGCGATGGCCTAGGGTTAAAATGGACACATTTTCTTCTAGTGTCAACAGCTTTGGAAACCCATTTATCAACTGCACTTAAAGTCCAATGCGCATGATCTGGGTACTTCTCATAAAAATTTCTTTGAGCAGCAACAACATCCCCCAACTCTTGCTACACCAAGAAAAAAACATATAAGAATATGAAAAATTGCACATAGTAAAAATGAGATGCAATAAAAAATATGATAGTAGAAATCCAAATGAACAAGTATGAAGGAAATATACAAGAAGTGAAAAAAATATGCAAGGGAAATTGATATTTCAGAGAAAATAACCTGGTATAAAAATCCATTAAGAGCCTCAACTGCCAAAGTGAACCAAGTTCTATGTTTGGATTTTTGTTTGGCATTAGCAGTAGGAAGGTCTTCTTTGGAGACAAGTTTTTTAAAATATGAAAGTGGTTGCCTAGCAATGCTTTGAATGCAGAAAAGCTTATGAACAAGATTTATAGAAACATGAGATTCTTGGCTCCTCATAACAAAATAAAACAAACAATGATAAGTTATAGAAAATGAACATCCAATAGAAAAATAAACTTAAAAATAAGAAGCCAAATGAAAAAAAATTAAAAAATGAAGAAATTACCAATTGACTTCATGCAAGGCTGCCAACATAGTTGCAATATCTCCCTTGACGTCCAAAATAATACTTTCAACAACATAATGTCAAATAGAATCATGTATGTGGTCTTGATTAATAATGGACAACCATGTTTGCAAATGGTGGTTGCCGTCCCAGACCATGAACATTTTGCCATAGAAAACTTTGAGCTCCTCATCATTTTGCAATATTTTTTCAAAGGCAGCAATTGTCCGCACTCAGTTGTCACTCCATGATTCAATTATAATATCAATAACATCTATTGTATTGCCCTCATTGTTCTCCAAGGCCACGTAAAAAATTCCATTGTCTTCCATATAACCACATGCAACAAAATGTGCAACCAGGTTCATAATATCATTTTTCAAGAAAGGCCTAACAACTGGCAATGGAACCGTTCGACAAAGTAAAATATTGAATTTTGATTTTGCCCTTGGTTGATACCTCAACCATTAAAGATGGAAAGAGGTGTTGACAATTTATTTTTTCAAAAATGCATATAATTGCAACTCTAAGTGATTTTCAGAAAGAGGTACAACTTCTATATGAGAAGCACAAAAAGTGCCACCCATATGAAAAGAGAAAAAATATTAATAGGAATGTTTACATACGAAAGAAATCACATATGCAAAGTAAAATGAAATGCAAATTAGGGTGGCCATTAATAGCCACTCTTATGGAAGAAGAATTTTTTTAAAGTAAGTGTATACATGTGTAAGAAATCACATATACAAAGCAGAATGAAATCTAAAAACAATGGCCGTTAACGACCACCCTTATTAAAACCTTATAAAAATGATGAAAGTGAGTGTTAAGATGTGAAAGATAGTACATCTTCAAAGCACACTGAAATGCAAATAAGGACATCAAAAATAATGAATATCAATGTTTACATGTAAAAGAAACTATATATGCAAACGAAATAAAAATATAAAAAAAGTAACCGTTAACGGCCACTCTTAAGAAGGAAAAAAATTGAATGAATGAGTGTGTATATGTGGAAGAAATCACATATGTAAAACAAATTGAAATGAAAAGAAAGTGGCCGTCAACAGCCACCCTTTAGAAGAAAAAAAATTGAATAAGTGAGTGTGTACATGTTGACGTTCCACATATGCAAAATAAAGTGAAATGAAGAAAAGGTGGCCATTAACGACCATCCGTATGGATGGATTTTTTTTCATGAGAATGAGTGTTTATATGTAGAAAATACCAAATATGCAAAACAAAGTAAAATGAAAAATGGGTGGCCCTTAACGGCCATCCGTAAGAAAGGAAATTGTTTTAAAGAAATTAAGTGTTTATATGTGGAGCAAACCACATATGTAAAACAAAGTGCTATGAAAAAAGGTAGCCATTGCTGGCCACCCTTTAAGAAGACAAATGTTTTGTAAAAGTAATTGTTTATGTGTGGAAGAAACCACATATGTAAAACAAAGTACCATGAAAAAAAGTAGCCGTTAACGGTCACCCTTGTAGAAGTCAATTTCTTTTATGAAAGTGAGTGTTTATGTGTGGAAGAAACCACATATGTAAAACAAACATACATGAAAAAAGGGTAGCCGTTAACGGCCACCCTTTCGAAGACAATTGTTTTCTTCTAAAAAGGAGTATTTTTGAGTGAAATAAATCCCATATGCAAAACAAACTGACATAAAAAAAAGGGTGGCCATTAACGGCCACCCTTTGGAAGACAATTTTTTTCTTGTAGAAATTAGTGTTTATGTGTGGAAGAAACCACATATGTAAAACATACTTACATGAAAAAAAAGGTGGCCGATAACAACCACCCTTTTGAAAGGAAATTTTTCTTAAGAAAGTGATTGATGATATATAAAAAAACCACATATTAAAAAAAACTGACATGAAAAAAAAAGGTGGCCGTTCACGGCCCCCCTTTGGAAGACAACTTTTGTTTTGTAAAAATGAGTGTTTATGTGTGGAAGAAACCACATGTGTAAAACAGACTTACATGAAAAATGGGTGGCCGTTAACGGCCACCATTTTAGAAGGAAAATTTTCTTAAGAAAGTGATTGTTGATATATAGAAAAAATCATAAATAAAAAAAACTAACATGAAAAAAAAAGGTGGCCGTTAACGGCCACCTTTTGGAAGAAAACTTTTGTTTTGTAAAAATGAGTGTTTATGTGTTAAAGAAACCACATGTGTAAAACAGACTTACAAGAAAAAAGGGTGGCCGTTATCGGCCACTCTTTTAGAAGGAAATTTTTCATAAGAAAGTGATTGTTGATATATAGAAAAAACCACAAATAAAAAAAACTGATATGAAAAAAAAGGGTGGCCGTTAACGGCCACCCTTTGGAAGACAACTTCTTTTTGTAAAGATGAGTGTTTATGTGTGGAAGAAATCATTTATGGAAAACAAACTTACATGAAAAAAGGGTGGCCGTTAACGGCCACCCTTTTGGAAGGAAATTTTCTTAAGAAAGTGAGTGTTTATATGTAAAAAAAACCAAATATGTAAAAAAAACTGACATGAAAAAAGGGTGGCCGTTAACGGCCACGCTTTTGGATGGAAATTTTTCTTAACAAATTGAGTGTTTATATGTAGAAATAACCAAATATGCAAAAAAACTAACAGAAAAATGATGGCCGTTAATATCCACCCTTTTGGAAGAAAATTTTCTTAAGAAAGTGAGTGTTTTTATGTAAAAAAAACCACATATGCAAAAAAAAAACTAACATGAAAAAAGGATGGCCGTTAACGGCCACTCTTTTGGAAAGAAGTTTTCTTAACAAAAGTGAGTGTTTATATGTAGAGAAAACCACATATGCAAAATAAAGTGGAATGAAAAAAGGGTGGTTGTTAATGGCGACCCATATGGAAGGAATTGTTTTTATGAAAGTGAGTGTTTATATGTACAATAATATCACATATATAGAATAAATTGAAATGAAAAAAATAGTGGCCGTTAACGGCCATTCTCTTGGAAAAAATGAAAATGATTCATTTGTATGATTTTATTTTAGAGAAATGATGTTGTTAAATGTAGACTGAAACCTTAGAAGGGGAGGCTATCAACAGCTATCCTAAACCATAACTAAAAAATGGGACTTAAAAAAGGGTGGCCGTTAACGGCTACCCTTTTGGAAGAAAGGGAAAAAAATGAAATTCACCTTCATTGTTGTGAATTTTTCAAATTTTCATATTTATTTCTCAAATTTTTTTGGTGTATAGATTATATCATTTGTATTCACTCCAAGTTTTTTCAAAATTTTTGTATATAATTTCAATTTTACATAAATCGCCAAACTCTGCTAAAATTAATATAGTTAACAACAAGACTTATGGAAGACAATTTTTTTTGTAAAAGCGAGTGTTTATGTGTGTAATGGACTACATATGTAAAACAAAGTAACATGATAAAAGGGTGGCCGTTAACGGCTACCCTTTTGGAAGAGAGAGAAAAAAAATGAAATTCACCTTCATCGTTGTGAATTTTTCAATTTTTCATATTTATTTTTCAAAAATTTTTGGTGTATAGATTATATCATTTGTATTCACTGCAAGTTTTTTCAAAAAATTTCTACATAATTTCAATTTTACATATATCGCCAAACTCTGCTAGAATTAATATAGTCAACAACAAGACTTATTGAAGACAACTAATTTTTACAAGAGTGAGTGTTTATGTGTGTAATAAACCACATATGTAAGACAAAGTGATATGATAAAAGGGTGGCCGTTAACGGCTACCCTTTTGGAAGAAAAAAAAAATGAAATTCACCTTCATCGTTGTGAATTTTTCAATTTGTCATATTATTTTTTAAATTTTTTTGGTTTATAGATTATATCATTTGTATTCACTCCATGTTTTTTAAAAAAAATTGTATATAATTTTAATTTTACATAAATCTTCAAACTCTGCTAAAATTAATATAGTTAACAACAAAACTTATGGAAGACAAATTTTTTTGTAAGAGTGAGTGTTTATATGTGTAATGAACTACATATGTAAGACAAAGTGACATGATAAAAGGGTGGCCGTTAACGGCTACCCTTTTGGAAGAAATAGAAAAAAATGAAATTGACCTTCATCGTTGTGAATTTTTCAAATTTTCATATTTATTTTTCAAATTTTTTAGGTGTATAGATTATATCATTTGTATTCACTCCAAATTTTTTCAAAAATTTTGTACATAATTTCAATTTTACATAAATCGCCAAACTCTGCTAAAATTAATATAGTTAACAGCAAGATTTATTGAAGACAAATTTTTTTGTAAGAGTGAGTGTTTATGTGTGTAATGAACTACATATGTAAGACAAAGTGACATGATAAAAGGGTGGCCGTTAACGGCTACCCTTTTGGAAGAAAGAGAAAAAAAATGAAATTCACCTTCATCGTTGTGAATTTTTTAAATTTTCATATTTATTTTTCAAATTTTTTCGGTGTATAGATTATATCATTTGTATTCACTCCATGTTTTTTCAAAATTTTGTATATAATTTCAATTTGACATAAATCGCCAAACTCTGCTAAAATTAATATAGTTAACAGCAAGATTTATTGAAGACAAATTTTTTTGTAAGAGTGAGTGTTTATGTGTGTAATGAACTACATATGTAAGACAAAGTGACATGATAAAAGGGTGGCCGTTAACGGCTACCCTTTTGGAAGAAAGAGAAAAAAAATGAAATTCACCTTCATCGTTGTGAATTTTTTAAATTTTCATATTTATTTTTCAAATTTTTTCGGTGTATAGATTATATCATTTGTATTCACTCCATGTTTTTTCAAAATTTTGTATATAATTTCAATTTGACATAAATCGCCAAACTCTGCTAAAATTAATATAGTTAACAGCAAGACTAATGGAAGACAATTTTTTTTGTAAGAGTGAGTGTTTATGTGTGTAATGAACTACATATGTAAGACAAAGTGACATGATAAAAGGGTGGCCGTTAACGGCTACCCTTTTGGAAGAGAGAGAAAAAAAATGAAATTCAACTTCATCATTGTGAATTTTTCAAATTTTCATATTTTTTTTCAATTTTTTTTGGTGTATAGATTATATCATTTTTATTCATCCGAAGTTTTTTTTAAATTTTTGTACATAATTTTAATTTTACATAAATCTGCAAACTCTGCTAAAATTAATATAGTTAACAACAAGACTTAAGGAAGACAATTTTTTTTGTAAGAGTGAGTGTTTATGCGTGTAATAAACCACATATGTAAGACAAAGTGACATGATAAAAGGGTGGCCGTTAACGGCTACCCTTTTGGAAGAGAGAGAAAAAAATGAAATTCACCTTGATCGTTGTGAATTTTTCAAATTTTCATATTTATTTTTCAAATTTTTTTGGTGTATAGATTATATCATTTTTATTCACTCCAAGTTTTTTCAAAGTTTTTTTACATAATTTCAATTTTACAGAAATCGCCAAACTCTACTAAAATTGATATGTTTAGATTTCCTCTAAAAATCTTCAACTTTTGAAGATTTTTGGTCACATTCTAAGATGTTGCGATTGTGTTTTGGCTCTAAAACACAAAAATGTTATTATTGTTTTTCGTGCTATATACTATTGGAATCGTATTTTTGATGTGCACAATACGATGTATATTATATATGTTCAAATTTATTTTCATTTCAGGATTATTTTTCTACCATTTCGTTCGTACTTCCTGCCTCCATTTCCGGCTCAATTGGTTGTTCTTCCTCTTTATATTGTGCCGTTTCCTCTCCGTCGATGTCTTTGTTATCATCTTCCTCCTCTTCCTCCTTCTCATTGCATCTAGAGAGAACATGTGGTTGAGCTTCACATATACTAGTTTCATGTTCGAAGATATCTTTCTTTATGGCTTCACATATATATATTCTTGATATTTATTTGTCATATATTTATGGAAATAAGGTATATAAGATACTATCAGCTTTACCTTACCAACTAAAAGTACTCGCCTGTTTTCTTGGAAAAAATATGAATATTTATTTTATCTACAATATCTTCGTACGTCAAATTTCTTATTGTGCTTGATAGGTCAATTTCCATCATTCGAGGAACATGTCTATTTATTCTAGCCCTTGACAATTGTTCTGTACTTGGAAAAAAAACTACTTCTATTCCTATTTTTTCTCCTACACTCCACTGGAGTGACCACTGCCAACAATCGACAAATAATGTTCTCTTACATCTAAACACATTTAGCTTCCCTCTTCACTACATTATCTACTCTCAACAATATGTATTTCTCTATATTGTTTCATTTCCATTTGTGAACTTTTATATTACATGATGGTCTTTATTACTAGCCCACCTCATTGCATGACTAATAGTTGTAAAAGAATAGTCATTAATGGATACACTTAGTTTATTTAATATTCTTAAGTTATATGCATGTATATATGCACATATTGGATTAACATGCATCATAAATTGTTAGTGCCAGTTGTAATAGTGTCAGTTCTAATATTGCCAATTGTAATAGTGCAATTTCTAATAGTGCAAGTTCTAATAGTGCAAGTTCTAATAGTGTTAGTTTTAATATTACCAATTATAATAATACCAGTTGTGATAGTGTCAGTTCTAATATTGCTAGTTGCTAGTTCTAATAGTACCCGTTCTAATAGTGTCATTTGTAATGGTGTCAGTTGTAATATTGTCATTTGTAATACTATGTGTTGAAATAATACTACTTATAATAGTTGTCAATGCTAATTATAAATCTTGCCTAAATTAATAACTTCCATAATACACGAACTATGTCACACCCCTCGTTTGGCCCACTACTTGCAAATGAAAGGTTATGTATTGTGTTGATTACGACCATTATATTTTGTTAATATCTCTCCACGCTGCATAACTTTTATTTTTAAATGATATACAATATTTTCTTCTATACCCAAATATTGTATAATATTTAATATCATACAATTTCCTTTTGTTTGGTTCAACCCTTCTAATTTCTCATTCTTTATATTCACAATCTTTCCATTCACCAATACTATTATTTGTTTCTCCTCATGTCTTTGTGTTCTTGTGGCTTGTCGGTAGTTTTTTGTTATCTCTTTTAAACCTTTCCCTATGGTTACTATTGTTGCAATAGGTCATGAGGTCCCATTCGTTTTACCATTGGATGCCAAAGGCTTTGTATATGTGCATGTCCATGTTTTTCATGTCCATTTTGGATTCTCCCCTCTTTTTATTGTCGTAGAGTAAGAAGTATCAGATGACTCTGGTATTCTCAAAGAATCTATCTTCCAATCAAGATACAATGATTATAAAGGTTTCTACTAGCTTTTTCATGCATGACGCTATAGAGTTTATGGTATCTCCTCAAAGCTCTTTGCAACTTCAATCGAAATACTAACTCTCATTTCTCGTACGTCTAGTGTTAAATACCCATTGTTACGTCCAGTACGAGTGAAATCTTCATCAAATGTCCGTTCAAATAATACTATCCTCATCAATCTCCAAGGAATTAAACGTGAGTCCCAAGAACCTCTAATAGAGTTACCATCCAGTGATTCTGAAGGTATCCAAACTGTGGTGGAAACAAATTGTGATACATCGGAATGACACATAGCAAGAATCTTATACAAATCAAAAAAACGATGTCACGCCATTTAAAAACACACACAAGCCAATGCAAGTTGTTGGTTGTTAGGCATGGGAAACCCACTGATGCCTCTACTTACAAAGGACAGAAGCATGAATATAAGGACACAACAATTGAAATTGTAGAGTTTGGTTTTATCAAGACCAAATTGCGCGTTGTGTCATGGGACCCAAGCGTTCCCATGTTCTTATACGACCCGAAATCCTTGAAGTTTGGTATGTTTTTACTAGTACCAACCTTACTTGTACTAAAGTCATCGAGCTTGAAGAAGTTGGGTTTTGCCTACAATCCAGTGGGCCCATTTCCCCTCGACAACTTCTCTCCTTGTCTAGGGTATTTCAACATATTTTGTGGACTCATCCTCGACCAACACATGTTGAAAGAATCCCTTCTCTTTGGAATGGCAAACAAGTTTGTCAAAGTTGTAAGGCACCCACCAAAAATCATCGCAATCAGTGGGAGAGTGCAAGGAATGTAATTGGAATTATTACCAGGGGGAACCTCCTTCCTTACCATGGACTTGGTGCTATTATCATGCTTTTGTTCAAGACTGTTTCTAACGAGAAAGTTTATAACATCACCCTTTGTAATTTTCCACCTTGTACTTGTTCCCATTATGGAAGCATGAACAACACATCCATTGGAAAGCGTGGCATGTACATAAACTATAAACATTTCTATTACATCTTCTGTTATTTATGCAAATTGGATTACAAGAAAAATACGTTCATCCACACTCCTACCCTCAGTTGGGATGAAGTTAAGCAAGTTCTTGTTGTTGCCGGAATCATCAAGACGTGTGAGTGAGCAAAATAGTTGATAGATATTAGATTGCTATCAAGTAGATATATCATACCGATATATTATATTCAAATACCTAAATTCCAATAGCCAAATATTATATTTATAGTCCAATATGTATCCCTTGCTATAATATAATTATATTTTTATTATGTATACGATGTTCCACATCCTATGGTGTTTTCACAACGCTCCCTCTCATCCTCAAAATTGCCTTTAAATTATTTGTACTATGACTTGGTCAGCCCACTTTGGGATGGCCTCCCTGAACATGATATAAATTTTAAAACATGCAATAGCATCACCTTGCGAGGTTTATTTGATCTAAAATCCACGGTCATGGATCATGTGGTAACATGTATTTTAAATAAATATAATATTTTTAAATTGAAAAACATCAATTTTGATTTGTTAACCAATTTTTTTAAAAAATTACATCATTTTGAAATTTTTGAGGTTGTGGGCTCACACAATCCCTGCTCACCACTCTTAGGCTCACACAATCCCTGCTCACCGCTCTTAGGCTCACGCTCGCATGCTCACATCCTAGCGTCGTTGCTACATTCTACAATAATTTTCATAACTAATCGAAGAAATGATTTATGTAGAATAAAGTGTGTGTATATATATATATATATATATATATAAAGGATTGAGATTGAGGTTATTATATCACGGAAAATAAATTATGAGTCTTGACTTTATCAAGGAAACTTAATTCAAGCTTTCGGAGAAGTCTTTTAGTCATCAACAATTAATAATTATGATTTATATGATTGAATTTTGAATGATATGGATGGAACTTTAGGATATTAATACACCACTAAAACTTGTCTTATCTTAGTTGTTCTCACAATTAACGAGCCTTACATTGCGAATGGAGATAATTAAGGTTGAGATCGTGTGAGGCCAAACCCACCACCCTTAAGCGTCCTAGTCCGGGTGTGGGTTTGAGAATCACATATCTTATGTCAACAAAGGTAGAATCTTGAAACTTAATTCAACTCTCCACCAATGCACTAGTCGTGCTAATCTTTATTAATTCCTTCTAAGAGTTTACATGCACCCTTCCCCCTACTCACCCTTTAGAGCTTGTCCCACTCTCCGTGTGAGAGCGACTAATTCACTACTTCCACCCCTTTAATGATTTACACTTATTTGGGAGTTTGCTTAGCTTCACACGTTGCTTGAGACAATGATGCCTCGATGCCACTAGCATCGTGCACAGTCGCGTCCTTAGCCGACTCAATCTCCCAAGTCATGGCCCTTGCCACACATGTCCTTGCCGATATTCCTCTTGAGCTTTTAGTCTTGATCCCCCGCGTCTCAACATCGTGAGAATCCATTACATTATCCATCAACTATTACACCCAATTTATTCCATGGCGAGGATACAAGCATTAAAAAACGTTATTCGCCGTTATCACAATCATCACACACTCTATTGCAACCCCCACCTTACTCACATCCACTTCCAATTGTTAATCCTACCATTCAATGCCTCGTGCCTTCCTAGCTTGCTAAGGAACTAATTGTCTAAATTAATACTAAGTAACGATCTAATTAACTAAGCATCACTAAGCAACAGTCAACCAGCAGCCGTAGCTGCGGCAGCAGTCCCGGTATTAGCCCAACAGCCTGTAGCTGCGGCAGCAGTCCCGGTATTAGCCCAACAGCCTGTAGCTACGGCAGCAGTCCCGGTATTAGCCCAACAGCCGTAGCTCGCAGCAGTCTCAGTAGTAACCAACATCCGTAGTTGCGTAGCAGTCCCAGTAGTAACCAACAGCCGTAGCTTGCAGCAGTCTCAGTAGTAACCAGCAGCCGCAGCTGCGTAGCAGTCCCGGTAGTAACCAGCAGCCGTAGCTCGCAGCAGTCTCAGTAGTAACCAGCAGCCGCAACTGCGTAGCAGTCCCGGTAGTAACCAGCAGCCGTAGCTCGCAGCAATCTCAGTAGTAACCAGCAGCCGCAGCTGCGTAGCAGTCCCGGTAGTAACCAGCAGCCGTAGCTCGCAGCAGTCTCAGTAGTAACCAGTAGCCGCAGTTGCGTAGCAGTCCCGGTATTAGCCCAGCAGCCCGTAGCTCGCAGCAGTCTCAGTAGTAACCAACAGCCATAGCTGCGTAGCAGTCCCAGTAGTAACCAACAACCGTAGCTCGCAGCAATCTCAGTAGTAACCAGCAGCCGCAGCTGCGTAGCAGTCCCGGTATTAGCCCAGCAGCCCGTAGCTAATTCCACTAGTTATCCAAGCCCCCTACCTAATCTTCCTACCTAATTCCACTAATTTCCTTAATACCCCCTTACTAATTACACATTTTTTCTCTAGCTCTAAGAGCTCAAAATCCTAGAGAGGAGAGGGGGAGAGAGCCAAAAGAGGGAGAGGAGAGGGAAGATGTATGAGAGAAGAAGGAGAGGAAGAGGATAGGAGAGAAGGGGGAGGAGAGGGCATCCAACCACAACCCTTTAAACTTTCTCCTACTTAGTAGGACCTTATCCTATCCACTAAACCCTCACCTCCTTAAACCAACAAGATAGAACCCAATTCAAACATTTAAACCCAAGGCTCTTCCCTTTGCCTCTTCAAACTTTACTCACCTAACCAAAGCACTCTCTAATGCCACTACGCTTCTAATTAACCACACAAAATAAGCCTAAGGCCTGAAACATAACTCCACACCAAACCTCTACTACATTGTCATTCTAAAACTAGGGTTTCACTCTTTTTATATTTTTGAGAAACAACATAAAACCTAAAAGTCTAACTCCTAATGGCTTCAAAGGGTTAAGAACACATGTGGGCACTCTTTTGGGCTCACAGATCGCTTTAACTCTAAGGAACTATATTCAAATCATAAGGAGAACGAGAGGTTAATAATTTATTAAAAAAAATTAGACCGAGCATATTAATGAGGCACTGTATTCGTAGCAATTGTAAATTTACATGATGTTACATTGTGAATCTTTCTAACTTATGATAAAAGAACAACCCACAGTGTTCATCATCAGTTGATGCGTACCCAAGGCTATTGGTTGGTGACCAATGCATGTCTTACCAACTGCCCAACTCTAAGAGTAATTCTGAGCACCTTTGGTTGGCCAACCAAGGCCACTTAGAACTTCCTCAAGCCTTACTGCTGATTATATTTTGTGAACTTATTCAAACCCCGGTTAGGTAACATCACACAACTAAACCAATTGATTCCATCTAACCAGAGACATGGTTACCACATTAATAATCTACTCCAAAAGACCATTTAGATGGAAGAATTGGGGTCTCCTCTTACCAAGGACTCTCAATGGTGTGAAGGGTTTCTTTGGCTTCCTCCTTCTTGGTCCTCTCAGTCTTAGTGTCAAGAACAATCCTCCTACTCCTATAACTTTGTATACAAGAGGTCAAAATTGCAATAGGACTATTGATATATTTCATGGTTCACCCAAAATCAACCTACTAGTGTCCTTACAAAACTTGGAGATCAAGAGTCCAAACTATTTGTCTCCCCATTGTTTCTATACTTCCCTAGCATTATTATTGTCATGAAACCAATAACAAAAACCTTTGAGAGGAGAGAGTTCGTTTTTTTTGTTCTTATATACTTTAAGATCAAATTATAATTCTAGTTCATTGCCACTTGTGTCTATCAAGGGCCAAGTTGTTCCATGTTCTATTACATTTATGCCAGTTGGTACTTTGTTGGTTGCTAGCTCTTTATGGTCAATGATTTACACTTTCAGTCTCTTTGTTTTGTTTCATGTGTGTTTTTTACTACCATTCCTATTTATAGGGGGCATAGGCGGTATTTTAGAAATAATGTGCAATAAAATATAAGATATTTAATATTCATTCGAGGTAAAATTTTGAAGAATTCTATATAAAATATAGGGGCAAATTAATGTTGAAAACCTCTTATAAAAAATACCATGCAATATAACATGTGTAATTTTTATTTTTATTTATTGAAATTGGCCCTGAATGAGGGTATCCTAAGTTAAATACTATGTGGGCTCAAATGGGATGGATGAAAATCATTTTTATCTAGTCCATATATGTAGATGAACTATGGTTTTAGGGTTTCGGGTGAGCCAAGGGGGTCAGTTGTCTCGATAGTGGTCTTCTCTACCATGGAGCCTAAGCTCATCTTCTATTGTAGCCGTTGGTGTGCTTGGTCTGCCATTCTTAGAGTCATTACATGTCTTCTAGGGTTTGGTTTTGTGTTGTGCCTTTGAGCGCTGAAATGTTTTGTTGTTGCTTTCCACAACACTGGTCGGCTTTTGGTTATCTCTACGCACCTTTTTGCTTGTTAAAAAACTATCTGCTTGGCAAGGGTGTGGAGGCAAATCCACAAAGGCAACCATTCACGTTGAGCACTTAGGTTACTGGTAAGTTCTATTCTAGCTTGTGAGCCTCAGAAGTTGGAGAGTTCTGAACGCCACAACTGGGTCAGTCATTTATGTTTCTTCCTCAAGGCAAGTACGCTTGCTAAACATGTTTGAAGTTGCATACTTTGTTTGTGTTGTTTAGTCCAGGGTTTTTTGGGTTTTTTTGCACTCATGTAGGTAATGGAGGACCCTGGTCAATCCAAATCTAACATTATGACACTGGTGTTTGGAAGCCCTGGTTTAGTCCAGGGCTAAAAGTTGTGTATTTGGAGGGACTCCTTTTTTGACCTTGTTTTATAACTCAAAAAGTAGCCGTGGCTAAGTGCCGAAATCCTCCCGGTTTTGGAGCATTGAGAAGTGAATGATCTATCGGTGTAGTGGTTTAGGGTAGGGTTAGCTCTGTATCTTGAACTGTGGAGTCGAGTGGATTCTTTTGGACTTGGAACCTTTTTCAAGCTCTTTGGTTAACAAGAAGAACCAATTTGTGAAGCTTGGTCCTAGAAACACCAGCTGGTCCTCATATCTACACGTGTACTAGATTTTGACTTCAGGTAGTCACCTCGAAACTCATCTGAGTAGTGAAAGGATTACTAATTTGAAAGTAGTACCTTAAATATGATAGTTAGTGTTTGATTATATTTAATGTTGTTACCACCCTACCCTACTCAACACTAATTTTCAATTCCTTGACAATTAGTGTTAGACATAAATGTGCCGCTACCTTCCCTACTCCCACCTCCATTCATGTGCAGCATGAATTTCACTCGACTTGCGATTTTAGGGACGGCACCCCACCTTCATGCTCGCTCATCTCTCGTCTGCCGAAGTCGATGGCTTTTTTTTCATATCCTTACTAACACTAAATTCAAACATGTAACTTCCACATATTACCATAGTTGATATTTAGTGTTTGAGTTTACATTTGATGTTACTTACTTTCATAGGGTTATTGACATTTAGTGTATGCGTTCGTATTTAGTGTATCCAACACTAAATATCCTTTTTAGTGTAGTGTTTCAGAGTGTTGTTCACATTTTGGGCACTTTGAAATCTGACATTTCAACAATGACGTTTTGGACATTTGGACAGGTGTTATTAGGTTTGAATTCGAACTAGAGTAATTCAGAATCCAGACATACTTACTGACGGTGGCAATATCCAACAAAGTTGCCAATGTTGTTACTGCTTGTTCGTGTTTCGTAGTTTAACTTAGTGTGCAATCTGTTGGTGTCCACACAACTATTTACTTTTGGTTTTATTTTAGGGTTTCCTAGTCCTGCATATTTATAATCCGAAATAGTAAAACTAGATACAGTTGTTATGACATGTTTAGGAAGCCTTAACTTCAAGGTAGCAAGCATGGATTAGACACAAAAATGACTTGTCACATGTGTATTTCTTGAAACAATAATATCGTCATGTTATGGAGTGTAATGTTATGGAGGTTAGAGTGTAGACATGTATTAATAATAATATTGGCTTGGATGTGATGTATTATTGATATTGACGATGTAACATGTTGTTGTTATTCTTTGTGAGTGGTTTAGGGTTTCCTATCTGTACTAAGTCATTGTGTGTTACGTGCAACTTCTTCTTTCATTGCTGAAGACAACTTAAAAGCATCCTATGGTACGCACTATCATGTCGTTCCTAAATGTGTGTATGCGTTCGTTAGGTCTAACAATGCAAAACCTATAAGTTGTTGTAATAACACTATATTTTGCAAGATTAGAATCTCCAAGGATTGACATTGCTCTGGTGCTCATGTTCTACAACTTGATCATCCATCTAGATGAAGTCATCTGCACTTCAAAGGTGAGCTTATTTTCTTGGTTTACTAATTTGAAAGTAGTAGGTTTCAGAGTTTTGTTCACATTTTGGACACTTTGAAATTTGCCATTTTAACAAATACGACCATGATTGTTCTTCTAGGAAGGACTACTGCCTTTCATTTGTCACGAGCCTCTTTGTACATGTAGTGTTTCTCACTACTTTGTGTTGAAGTATTCCAAGACCAACTCACACAAAATAAAGTACATATAGTTTGGACAAGGACCGACTTATCAATAACATACTTGATCAACGGGAAGATAGTATCAACTACCAAAGAGTTGGGAAACCCTGATAATAAAGAAGTTGCCTCCTCCTCCATTTAGTTCACTCATGTCGGTCTAATCTTTTGTCCCAATGTGTTGTAAGGATGAAAAACAAAGCGATCTGCGTATATCATGCTAAGACCAATCTTGTTTGAAGTAATCAATATCCTTATACCCAAAACCCTAAACCTCTACAATGCTAGCAATCTATCCCTCAACAAGAAAATCTAAGAAAAATGCACATATTGTCCACACTTGTGGAATTTGAGGTTGTGTTTAACATGTGAATGCCTCACCTTTCATCAACAAAAATATTCATGAAGTTCGTAGGTATTCATTTGGTCACAACATACACTACTTCAACCATAGTAGATGTGAAAAAAACGTTAGCACAAAGAGGAACAACAAAAGGCAAATCGAAGAAAGAAAAATGGACAATGCAGAGAGGCAAGGAGAAGCTCGAGCAAGTTGCAAAAAAAGGAGAGAGATGTTCCTATCTCCATAGCGTGCGAGGGAAGCTACTTTCAAACATGCATCCAACAAGGTCTTCAACACGTGGCTTGGGGGAAGGTGGGGTCCTTAATAAGAATTGCCAATAAGTCGCAAGGTTGGTTCCTTAAACCAAAACTAATCTTTAAACGTCGATATTTTGATTTTCCTTGTTGCAATCTAGAAGGGAAAGAGTTGTCTTGCAAAGAACCTACTTTGTGGGAGTGCTTTAGGGGCCTCTGTTTGGCTACTAAGCATGAGAATCCGAGAGTCCACTTCATGAGAAAGTACAAGGATTTGAATGAATTTTACATAACATTAGTGGATGAGCTTGCATACGAATTCAATCCAAGCGAGGAACACGTGCAGTGGGCAAGGTCCAACTTGACCTACAAGAATTGCAATGGAAAGCATGGTGATTAACAAATTGTTTATCCTAGTTTTGCATTTGTTGGCCACAAATGGAATCGAGGGGATTGCCACAACTATTGTATGAGAACATCTCATTCAAGAACTTGATGCATGGGCCATCTTTGTGCAAAGTTCATTGTAGAGGGCAAGGCCATCTTGGAGAACTTGATGTTGGAGCAAGAGAATGAACAAGTGGCTAGGGATATAGGAAACCGGATAACTAACGTGGTTGAGGATGACTGCGTCATTATGTTGTCGCAACCTACCAGGACACCGCAATGTAGTGTACCAACCAAATTTGTTCCATTCCACATGGAAATTAAACCACCCTGCCCTCTTTGGCATTTTGCAGCGAAAACTTTGAGGGCAATAATGGAATCCCAACAACTTGCAATGTCGGTGAACACTTATAACATACACTATGAGCAATAACCAAATGAAAGAAAGAAAAAGATTACCCAAATCATACCACATACATTGTGAGCAGTGTGAAAGAAATGTATGCCATCTATCTACATGTATACCCGAACAAGTCATTCCAAAAGGAGACTCTAAAGGACCGACAAAAAGAGTGTTTGAAGGAAGTGAAAACTGGAATGTCAAACTATTGAGTGATTACTTGCAAAGCAATGAGACTTTGAAACAGTTGAAGCAAACTGACAGACATGTAAGCCGGAACATTTTGAAGAGGTGGCAAAATATTCTAGTACCGGAACAAGGAAGCCACTGGCTAGGATTAATGGTAACATGTCTTTTCCGATTTCAACGGAAACGGTGACATTGTTGTGTTTGCCTCACTAGTCATAAGGGTCTCCCAACCTTAGAAGGTATAACATGCTACTTGACCGGTTGCATGAATATCATACCTTATTTATTTAGTTCAAAAAAACCCTATCGTTCTATATCATAGCTTGCCTTGTGATTTGTGTTGATGTAATCCCTAACCTTAGGGTGAGGAGAAGTAGCCTTCCAGGTATACTTTGAACTCCTTACTTGCCAAGCTCAAATATGCATAATTTCAATTGGATTTTGTCTTTACCAACATCATCACCGACATGTAATGTTAGGCATAAGACTATTCCATAACTTAGTTGGCTCAAGTCCAATTTTTTCTCATAAAATTCCAAACCCGATTATGCTAGTTCAAGTCTAAGATTTTCCCGTAATAACTATGATCCAAGTATAATTTAAAATTTATGAATCTACTAGACTGATATGATGTGGCCTTATTATGATGTGAGCTCCAAAATTATCTCAAGTATGAAGGGACATGTGATTTGCCTACTTGACAGCTTCACACGATTTCCTCCCGAAATTTGAGCCTCATCGCTCATGATGACTCCACACATATTGATTAGATACCACGTGTCAAGTACGCCCAAGGCCACAAATCAATACTAATTGAGAGGTAACTTTGATAATCAAATCCAAACCTAGCTCATCGCTCTAGAATAATTGAAGTGGTTGGAGATTCTTGGTATTCAGCTTGAGTCTCCAAGAACATTCTATATAAGTTCAACAAATCTCTTTCAAAGTTATTTTTGTGATGTCCGGTAAGATTGTAGTTTTGGAGCTCAATCTAATTTCGGTAAGCCTTCTCATTCTTGAAATCGTTTGTGGTTGCTCCTAAGTCTTAATTTCTCCAAGACCTATAAGTCAGTTTTTTAAATCCCTAGAGTTTAGAAGTAGCCTCTTTGTAGCCTCCTCTAGGCCTAATTGTAAATTTCAAGATGTATGCAACATTTTTGTTTATTTTCTTATTTTCTAAATTGAAGTGATTTTTGAGTTCAAGTCTTCTTTTGAGGTTCCCCTAACTTTTAATTTTCCAAGTATCTTTTGAAGTCAAGCAACCTTGAAACTTTCCATAATTTCTAAATTTTCAAGTATCTTTTGAAGTCAAGTAATCTTTCAAGTTTTCCCTAACTTCTACTTTTGGAATTTGAGTAACTTTGTAAGTTTTGTAGCTTGTACTTTTGGAGTCCAAGTGTTTTGATGTCTCCATCTTTTAAGGTTTATTTTTTATATCCTTTGGTCTCCAAAAGGCTAATCCTAAGTAGCCTCCAAGAGGATCTTCGAGGAGGTCTTTGAAAGTCTTTGAAAGTCATTAATAGAATAAGCTCCCAATAAGTCTTTGCGATGCTCATGTGAGATGTTCAATGTCAAATGAGGTCCTTTAAGTACCCTATGTGCCTTCTTAATATAGTCTTCAATATCTATGTATTTTGAGAATTTCAAAAATGTCAAATCGACAAAAATCAACATTGTATTTATTTTTAATTTAAATGTACACTCTCATATCTACATTTAAAATTACATGAAACCCCAAATCCATTACAAAACTAGATGCCTCTTGGTATCATTTCCCGTTGGTTGTTGGACATTCATCTATTATATTGAATTAAGTAGTTCTAACTCCTTTCATCCATTGGGGTTCTATGACATCCATCCATGATTTCATCCACAGAGACTCATATAGAGGCCTCTCGGCCATCTATGCTTATTTGTCCTTTCTTTTGTTCTCAAAGTTTTTGTTCATGTGGTTCTTTTGCATGTTCCCAGGCATTGCCTTGTTCTTGGGCTCCTGGGCTACATTTTCAAGTTGTTACTTTGTTCCTAGGCTCCCATGCAGTTTCCTAGCCAATACCTCATTCCCAAAGCTCTCATGCACATTCACGTGGTTGGGAACTACGTCTCTCTCCCTCAACAGTCTCACTTGCAAGACTCCTCACTCCTCCTTGACTCCTCTCACATGTCATGATTCTTGGTTCCTCTTGTGGCTTCTACAGGCATCCCCACCAACCACGGAAAAAGTGCCGAGTGCAAATTTGAAGAATGTGGGAGGTGGTTCTAAACCTTTTTCAAAATGCAAGTGCTTGAGGGATCAAGCAAAGAGCATGTGGATATGACAAGGATATTGGAAGGATCGAGTGAGGCTAGAGACAATCTATTGGCAGCTAGCCATAGGATTGGTAATGCAAGAGCAACAAATGTAGAGACCTCCAACATCAAGCAAGTTGTATTGAGGGGAGTGATTATGGTTGAGGAGGGAAAAAATAAGATGGCGGAGTTGTTGGCAATGAAGTAAGGGCAATTAGTCTAGCAATTGGGAGTGAGATTGCCATGTGATGACTTTGGTCATGGACATCAATAAAAATATTCATTTTAACCAACATTTAATCTTAAGATTGTGGTGACTTTACATCCTATGCTTCGCTTTGCATTTCCATGCATATGGAAATGTGTACTCAATGAGAATATTCAATCACGAAGAAGAAGTGAGAACACTTGAACTGATCACAAAGGAATCCAAAGAAGAACATGGGTGTTATTATTTCAAGCATTGAAGCTTATGATTAAGCATGAACGTATACTTGGAAATGCTCTCACTTTCAAAGGAGACTACCCCAACCACAACAAACCAACATCGGATACAACTAAACTAGGTAGCACTATCAATGCACTCGCTCAATATTCTCTATCCCAACCATGAGCTTGTACAAGATCTTGTTGCTCACCCACAACTTCATGGGCAAATTCCATTTAGAATGCTGGTGTATGAAATTCGTCGAGATGGCCATGGCTCTAAACAAATGGTCGTACTTGGGTTTGGTGGCATTAAACCATTTCATGAGTTTTGTGCTTCAACCCACTAGTTCTCCATTCTCACACGATAGTTGGCATGCATATTGTTATATGCGGATAAAGCTCCCTTGTCCATATCTAGTGGCCTCCCCACATTGTGAAATCTTTGCATTATGAACATGTCTCTCCACTGTAGCCGAGATTGCCAAACAAATATTCCAAAAATTTGTCATCATGAGTGAAGTGTGCACGCCAATGCCTATAGAAATTGGAGTGGCATAGGATTGTAACATCATGGAAAGATTGCAGAGAACCCAAATCCAAGTGAATAAAAAGACCTTTGTGTGAACCACAATTGTATTGTTTGTATAATATATCTTCTTCCGGTTATTAAACCACTTCACGTGGTTCAAATTATGCCATGGTTTATGAATCTCAACGAATACCATTATAGTTTAGATTACGAGCAAGACAAAAAAACCCAAAAAACACTTAGAGAAGACTTTAAAAAATGATTATTGTATTGTCTAGGTATCTCATTAAGTTCAATCAAAACAATTATAGGACTATTGCACATGACTTAGGATTTAGGCTGACAATTCATTCATGTATGCAAACAGAGAGTGTGGAAAATCTCTTGACTTAAGTATATGCATTTGTAACGGTCACACACCTCACTTTATTTATCCAGTCAATAATTTGGCAATTCTTGTTAATGGGACCTTGCGTGGTGCTCAATCATAGGCACAATCATTGACATTAGTTAGGGAATCAACATGATGGAATTGGCAAGCATGGTCGAGTATACAGAGAAAATGCTCCGGTATACTAAAACCATAAATTTTTTGGTCAAACGCCTAAAAATAATTGGATTTTTTTCATAGCGCTTTTTATTGTTGTGTTAGGTACTCAAATCATCATTAAAAGTATTGCTCAAAAAGTAAGGGCTAAATATGATTTTGGACATAGATTTCATGACCTTAAATATTTTGACGTTGAATTTTTTTCCATATTCCTTGAATTCATTATAAACTTGAGAACACCATTACAAAATTTGTAGAAAAACATCAATTAATTTAATTTACCATATTTAAAAGAAACTATAGACAAATACATGTTCAACATGCCTACTTGCACACTACTTGCATTGTCTTCTAAAATATATAGAGTTTTCTAGAAAAAACTTTTGTCAACATAAATTGCTTGGCTTTGTAGATCAATGTGTCTTTTTCAAATTGTTGAGGTCTCCACCTACCCTCAGCCTTAGACGGTGCAACCCATTGCTAACTGGTTACACAAACTTCACTCCTACAGGGAGTAGGACTTTAAACAATTCTAAGAACTCTAAGTAATCTTCCAAGGATAAGTTTGTATGTTAGTTTCTTGACTTAGGTATCTTTGGTTCCAAAGATGAGGAATGTGTCCTCTTCCATGTGTATTTTGGACTCCTTGAGGTTCAAACTATCACCTTATTGTAACACTTAATGCTCTCTACTATTTCTATCTCTTCAAGCAATTAAATTAGTTTCTTGTAGCTCCTTGAAATCTTAATTGAATTACAATGTGTAAATTTCTTTTTTTGTTCAAATGATTTCTAAGACACCTTAAATATGCCCTAGAATTTGGTGCTCAATGTTTTGCAAGCTTATGTTTCCCTAAGAACCTAATGTCAAGGTTAGGTATATCTATGATAACACTAATTATGTGTCCTCAATTTCAATTCCCCCAAGTGTAATGTCAAGGTTAAGTGATTTCTCACCTTCTTTGTCATTCACATGGTCTAGGTCCTAGATCCTCTTATCCATCATTTACTTGGTCAAAGATTCTTCTTATATTCCCTTAGATTTTTATGTACTGCAATGGTAGGCATGTTGTCTCACTTGAAGTCTAAATCCACTTGATTATTATTTATGATGTGAAATCTTAGGATTATTTTGAGTGCGAAGTGATGTTTGATTCGGCCTACTTGGTGGCCTCGTATGAATCACCGCGGGTGCCAATACTAGTGTTAGGATTTCCTAATGCACCGTGAGTGCCAATGCTAATTTTAGGGTTTCCTAGTGCACCGTGTGTGCCAATGCTAATGTTAGAGAGCGAGGACACTCATGTAAAATCTTTGGGGCAAATGAAGTGTATTAGGGCCCTTAACTTGGCCTTCTTATATAGTGTTTGACATCTAGATATTTCCCTTATTTTCAAAAATGTTTGTTGCAGCTTAAAAGAGCAATACATCTAAATATAACATGAATTTAAAGGCTTAATTTTATTTCTCTAAATCTAAATAATTTAAAATATTTTTCTTGTCTACATACCTTTTGATATCAAAATTCATCTAGTGGTTGGATTTCCATTTAAGGCTCATCCATCCACCGCTTCATATAATGTCATGCCCATACAAATAAGGGCTCTCCACCTTTGTTCCTAAGTTTTGCTGCATTCCCAAACCTTGGTACTCATTTCCACAACATGTTCCCAAGGGTGCGGCGTTCCCATGACTCTTTACACATCCCCACTGCATGTTCTCACCTTCCCGGGTGGGTGTGGTGTTCCCCATAGCGCAGGCTCGTTCCTTTAGCATGTTCCTACGTTCCCAAGTGGTGCGGTGTTCCCATGGGCTTATGCTCGTTCCCCTCACATGTTCTCATGCTCCCGAGGCCTAAGCTTACCTTCCCCACATACCCGAGAGGGGAACTTTGTCTCTCTGCCTCTTTTGTTGCCCGGTTGCTTCTCTTCGCTAGCTGCCCCGTGCTTCTGCTTGTGCATGTGCTTTGCTGTTGGGGCTCTACACAAATGTCTATGATATTTTACTTTACAAAATTCAAAGTTAGTATATAGTTGTGAATCACTTTCACTCAAACCTATGCAAGATAATGAAGTTGTGTACTTGACGATGCTTGCTCCTGCCGGTCCATGAAATACACTGAAGAAGATGACAATTAGAATTCATTAATGAAGTAATCACGTTAAAGTGTCTTAAGAAAGCCATTTGAGGGTATACATCCCACCCTAATCCGCACATGCACACACATGGTAAACTTTTGCAATTCTATTGCACACTGAGGGAAGTCATATTGAAATGGATTCATGAATTGAGATTAGAGAACTTAATGAAGAGATGGAAGGGAAGTGAACTCACAGCTGTGGTTGGAAGCCATTGTCTGTACATGAAGGTCAAGAAGTCCAGGAATTTGTGGATTCGGCCACATGTTCAATGAGAGCTCATTGCTTTGGGTCATATATCACATTGGATATTGCATTTTTCTCGCCTTCTCTATCCTTGGGACCAATCCCTAAAATTTTGGACACATTTATGTAGAACAATTATCATGTTGATGCAGGGGTCAATGGAGTTCCATATCCCATGGAATATGCCAACTTGGGCAATCTGAGAAGGTGGTCCTCATCAAGGACTTGAATATGTGAGACCCAAGGGGTGCGCTGCAATTCTTTTGACCAGCCTGATCTGTAGTCGCTAAACGATTGCAAATTTGTTTTTTTTGGGTTTAGCGACTGAAATTTTAAGAATTTTTGGGCGCGTAATATACCGTTGGAAAGGTCTTGAAAATACCTTTCCAACGGTATATTACACGCCCTCAAAAAAAATTAATTTTCAGTTGCAAAAAAAAACTCTATAGTCGTTTAGCGACTGCAGATCAGGCTGGTCAAAAGAACTGCAGCCGATTTTGGCTGTGGTTCTTTTGGGCATAGTTTTCTACATGTTAACATGTATGAGTAAACGTGAGTGCACAAAAGGGGTATTAATTTGGAATTTTCCAAACTAAGTATACATATCCTACACAAATTATAACCCGTAGTTATGTATATGTATGGAGGAATATCTAACATTTGTACTTGTATGGTAGGGTCACTAGACTTTATGGCGTAAGTGTTTAGCATTGGATGAAACTAGGATGAATAATTTTCTCAATTACTTTTCTCATCCATGTATGTATGGAAGAGGCAATATTAGGGTTTGGGAAGGAATGGTTTTTGGAAGGGGTAGTTGCAATTAAGGTTTGGTTTGTTGGGAGGGTTTATAGGATGTGTAAAAGAATTAGTATTCATTGGGTGGTGTATAGGGATCCAATTGACTAATGGACCGTCCATCAAAACATGACGATTGTTTTATGTTTGTATCAAGAAGGAACCAACAATAAGTGGACTTATCATCTTATGGATCATTTGGCGGTAAATTTAGAAACAATAATGGCATTAGCTTTTATGACATATATTGTAGGCTTAGATGCTTATGAGCTACATGCGGGGGATGAAAAAGTCTTCAACGACTTATTAATGACTCCAAGGGTTTTACATTATACATATGATAGGGGTTCATTATTATTCAAATGTATATTTGTATACTTATGTTGACAACTATATCTCACCCTCCACGGAAAAACCAAACTGGTTAAAAATAGAAGCTGGGTTGACTTTGCTAAAAATCGTGTTTTATTGGTTGTTGCATTCTTGACGCCCTTTTGGACGCATGCTATTTTAAACCAGTTTGGTTTTTCCGTGGAGGGTGAGATATATGAATGTAAAAGTTTTTACATATACATATTGTCACTTGTATTGTTATCATTGAAATTGTATGTGTAGCTTGATTTTACAAACAAAAAACTTGTATATAGGGGTTTTTTAGAGTATGTTGCAAATGCACATGGTTTTTGGTTTTAATGAAAGATGCAACCCTTGGGGAATAGAGCTTGGATCTATTGCTCATTCACACCTTGAATAAAATAAAATAAAATAAAACGTCGGGGTGTTTGTACACCGACGTGAATGGGAGCCCGTTCCTCTATACCGTGTTCATGTTTGACCAAGCGTCACAGTAAGAGTACTTCCTCCCTCTCGGGAGATGGGCTCCTTTAGTTTTCAAAAAAAAAAAAAAAAACGCAGTACCTAAAATCTAGGGGGGAGTATATGGGGGTGTGGAGGAGGTTTGTGGGGGGGGGACCTACGGGGGGTCTACGGGGGGTTGTTTATTATCTAATTTCCTTTTGTTTAGTATTAAGTATGTGAGGTATTTGATGGCGATTTGGTGTAGATGTTTCATAAGTGTTTTGATCTCATTTTTGGGTATTTTTAATTTTTCTAAGTCTTTGATTGCTTGTTCGTGAATGGCCCCTCTCACTCCTGCTGTGATGGTGATGAGAGGGTTGACTTGCCAGCCAGCTACTCTGAGTGCGTGTATGAATGGATTGTATTTAGCGGCCTTTTCACTGTGTGCGGTATTTGGGAATCTGTCATGGCAGTAGGTGAATTCAATGAATTGTATGGTTTTTGATGGGGTTGGCAACAAGGGGGGTTGGCTATCTGTGGGAGTGCCAAGTATGCATAGTATGTCTGGTCTAAGTCTAGCCAGGCATGTGCATGGTGTAGTGGGGCACATACATTGAAGAAGCCATTGTGGGACTGTGTTGTCTTGTTGTCTAGAGTTTTGGTTACCCGCATTTATGAGTGTATAGCATCTCGTGTGTTTAGTTGATTGTAGCGTATGTACAATTTGGTGGACTGCCTTGTTATGGCGGGCTATACGCAACCCTTTGATGTGTGGGTTTGAACATGTGGAAAGTAAGTGTGGCCATGTGTCAATGGTGTTATTGGGACATATTATACAGTTTGGGTTTGGGTATAAATTGGGCCAGAAGATATTTTTTCGGTGGTTACCCATATATTGGGCGTATCGGAGTTTTAAAGTTTGTGTAATTTGGGCATCTGTGGTCCTGGGGTCTTTCCAAAATTGATTGGAGAGTTTATGGTTGATTTGGTCATTGGATGTCCATTTGTCTATGTATGCGAATTTGGATTGGGCTAGTCTTAGTTCTTGGTTCCTATGTTCTTTGTTGATGTATGTTTGTAGGTTGCGTATAGCACCCATGTGTGAACCTGTTGGGACTCCATTGAGCCAGTATGGCGTAGTATGGGCCGTATGTATCTTGGGGGTGCCGGCGGGTTTGTCTCGGAGGGCTCCACTATTGGCTAATTGATCTGCGATTTCATTGCCTATTATGCCTGTGTGTGCTCTGACTTTTTGAATTGTGATTTTGTGTGTGGACCAGGTTATGTGGTTGACTATGGCGGCGATAAGTAATTTATCTGGATGATTATATTGGGATGATGGGTGTCTTATGTGGTTGTGTATTAGGTATATACTATTGAGGCTATCTGTAAAGATGTGGGTATCTTGCATGTGGTGTTGTGTACCTTGGATTGCTATTAGGATGGCATTTAATTCGGCTCTTAGTATGTTTTGTAGGCCTAGGAGTCTCTCTGCAACCCGAAGGTTGTTGGCAGGGGAGTAGACACCTGACCCAGCTGTATTGCCTATGCCGTGTTCATCAGGGGGTATAAAAGGTCCATCGGTGTATATGCATTGTTGGGGCTTGAATTTAAGGGGGTGGGTATTGTATAGTTCTGTTGGTAGGGGTGGAGTTGGGTGGTTATTTTCCATGTGGTGATACTGTGGGGCTTTGTGCCATGCGCGTGAGTATTTCACTATTTTCTTAGGGGGGGTAATTTGGTGTAGGTGACTTTTGGTATTAATATTGTATAGTTCAAGTATGTTGGCCGTGATTGTGTTGGGTATTTGTAAGTTGCACGGTGAGGGACTTGGATTGTTTATACTTAATATGGTGGTGTATTGGTTTTCTAATTGGTGTAGATATTTTGGCCATTCCGATGTGGGGTTGTATTGTATGGTGTTTGGTGGAATGGTTATTATTGTGTGGTTTTCTATATTGATGAGGGGGAGGGGATTGTCTTTATGGTTGATTATGATGATGGTTGTGGTGTCGTGGTTTTCTTGGGCTGCCATGCGGGCCCAATGGATTGATGTCATAGCCGTTTTGAGGTCTGGGGGGTGGGCTAGGCCGTTTCCTTTCCACTTTGAGGAGTGTGCGAGTCCTGTCGATCCGAATATTATGTCTCGATTATGTGGGGAGTTGTATTGCGTGAGTGTTATTGGACATGTGAGGGGTGAGGAGTAATATGAGTGTGTAATTTTGTAGGTTTCTATAAGGGTTTGTAGGGTGGAGGGGTGTAGGGTTTGGTGATTGTTATTTGGGTTATGTTTTTTTGGTTTTCTTTTTGGAAGGATTGTGATGTATCTTTGGGTTAGCCATAGGATTTCGGTGGCGAAGTCTTGTGGTGGGGGATTTAGGAAGTGGAGCATAGGGTGCGCTTGGCTTTGGTTGTATTTTTCCCATAGCCATTGTAATCTTCTGATTGGCATAGTTAGGATGTATGCTCCAGTTTGATCGTAGATATAGGATTCCGTCTCTTGTATTTGTATGGTAGGTTTGGTAGCAATGATATCTTTATCTGGGTTGCATTCCTTGGTGGTTAGTGTGAGATTTGGAGCTATGATGGGGGGGCGAATGAATTTTCGGTCCTTAGATTGTAGGAAGTTTATACATGAGTTGTATGTGTTTAGGGTGTTGGTTTTGTGTTGGGTTTGTAGGAATTTGTGGAGTATGAGTATGTTGTGGTCTAAGGTGATGTTGTCATGGTGAAGGAGTAGGGGGGCTTCTACCCATTTTGTCGTGCTAATTGGATGGGTATTCCATTGGCATAAGAAGTGTTGCTTTATGGCTTTGGCTCCCCATTTGTCTTTATATATTGTGGTTTTGGTGTTTATTATGGCTTGTATGGGTCTTCTGCTTGTGGGGTCCATTTGTTGGGGTGACCTTGTGATCACTTGGTTATTGGTGTTTATAGCCGGGGTGTTGATTGATGCTTGTTGTGGAGGGGGGTTATTGTTTGTTGGTGGGTTGTGTGAAAATAGTTGTTGGGCTTGTGCCAGGGCTTCCTTGATTATTTTTGGGGTAGCTTTGAATTTTATTTTGAATTCCTGGGGGGATAAGATTTGTTGTGTGTTTGGGTTTTGGATTTGGTTGAGGGTAGTGATGTTATATGTGTGTAATTTGTTGAGGTATCTTCTAGCATTTTGTTTTTGTTCTAGGGAGAGAAGGGCATAACCTGTAGATTGCATCCATGCCAATTCTATTGGTGATTGTTTTATGGGGAAGTTTTTAATGGTGGTATGTATGTGGATTTCGTATTCTCTTTCAAGTAGGTACATTGTGCGGGCAGTGGGTGATCTTGTACATGCTTGATATTTTAGGCGCGGGAGGTGATAGGATCCCCCGTATTTTGCTGTGATATATTTGGTTAGGCCTTGGTAAATTTGGCCTAGTTGGCCTTGGTCGTTGAGGGCGTTTATTAGTTGTTTGCCAATACAATTGATATAGTCTGGGAGTAATGATGTGGTATTAATGCCGAAGTCTTCTTGGGAGAGGTGGATTAGTATGTTGGTTGTGCTATTGGGTAGGTTGCATATCTCTTTAGTTAATTTACTGAGGATCTTGTCTAATTTTTTAATGTCTGGTTTTGAGAATGAGACTGCATAGTAGGCGTAGGCTATTCCTGGTTTTATTACTGTGTTTAGGATGTGGATTTTTTGTTTAATTGTGGCAGGGGATGCCATCAATAGTTTACTTTGATTTTTGGCTTTTTCTATGGTGGTATTTTTTTGTATGTGCCATTTTAGTGAGGGAACTAGGTGAATACCGAGGTATGTGTATGGCTCGTTTTGTGTGAGAATAGGGAAGGGTTGATTTTTGAAGTGGATATGTTGTGCATGTATGTATGCTTTGAAGGTTGTAGGTTTTAGGTTTGATTTGTTTGGGCATCCTGTAATTGCACATTTAGAAAGATTGAGGTCCAGATATGCCCATTCCGATAATTTTTGGAGTTTACAGATTTGTGGTTGGATATGTGTTATGTTATCGGTGAGGATGGCGAGGTCGTCGGCGTATGCTATGGTGTTGCATGTAGTTGATGATGTCTTGAAGTGGTAGCCTATGTTGTCTTTTTCTAGCCATCGGAGTAGTGGATCTAGGAATATAATAAAAAGGTAGGGGCTCAGGGTGTCACCTTGGATGGTGCCTCTATTAATTTGGATGGGTGGGGTTGTTCCAAAGTGGTTTCCGTGGAAGGAGGTGGTTGAGTTCGTGTAAATGTTGCCAATTAGTTCCACGGCGTCTCGGGGGTATCCTAGGTCCTCCATTAGTGCAAGTAGTATGGCGTGGTCTATGGATCCAAAGGCGTTTCGAAAGTCTATGTAGGTAAGGTATATGTCATTGTTAGTTAGGCGAGCGTCTTCTAGTGTTGCTATGATTGTTTGAATTTGTCGAGATGTGTTTCTTTGTGGTCTGAATCCTTCCTGGCTGAAATGTATGATTTTGTGTTTTTCGCCAAAGCTTGTGAGGAGGCCAGTGAGTGTGCTAGTGTAGAGTTAATATATAGTGTTGGCCAACGCGATAGGTCTATAATTGGTGAGTAGTAACGGGTCGCCTTTTTTGTGGAGGAGTATTGTTTTGCTGTGTTTCCAGTGATGGGGTATGTTTTTTTGGTGATAGCATTGCCGGAAGAAGAGGAATAACATATCGTGGAAGGTTGGGTGGAGGGCCTTGAGGATTTCGTTTGGGATGTTGTCCGGTCCCGGGGTTTTCCCTCTAGCTAGTTTCTTAAGGCTATTGTCGAACACTTCCTGGGAGAAGTATTCCGAGATTTTGGAGTTATGTGGGCCTCTTTTCTCAAAGATGAATCCATCTTGGTCATGCCATGGGTATTTGCGGACTGCACATTGGCATGTTGTGTGATGATCTGTGGGGTCATCACATATAGGGGCTTTTCTATTGAAGGAATTTTGTTGTGTTTGTAAGATTTCATGGTTTATGTCTATTGGGTTTGTGAGGATATTGTCATTGGTGTCTTTGAGGTAGTCTAGGGGTGTGTTTATAGTTGGTTTAAATATTTTTGTGTGGATGTTTTTAGGTTTAATATTGAGTAGAAGCCTGTATTTTGTGATGGCTTTTTTACAGTTAATGGCGGTTTGTTTGGTGGTGATTTTGTGGGCTTCTAGCTTAGCTGTACGGCCTAGGGTGGCGAGCTCTTCAATCCATTCTTGTACCCTTGTGTCATTAATTGGGGTTGGGGGAATGGTTATATTTTTGAGTGTGTATATTTGTTGGATATCCGGGTGACTTGACCAGTTTCCGCAAGGTGTGGAATATGATGTTTGGATTGCTTTTCTAGTGCTATGGTATATCTTGAGGTGATGTTTCCACATTTTTTGTTGTTTGCGTGGGAGAAAGCCTCCTTGTTGGCGGGCTCTGTGTGACTATATAGGGGGAGTTTGTGTGTTGAGGCACGTTTCTTCGATGCATGTGCTTAGTATGTTGATTATGTCTTGGAATTTTTCTTGTGTTTCTTTCCAGTCTGTATGGTGAAGGTACGGGGTGTGCAGTTTTTGAATGAGTGATTGTGTAGCAAGGTTGGTGGTTTCGTGGAACTGAGTAAGTATTTTTTGGATTAATTCTGGTGGTATGGGGTAAGTAAGTTTTGGGGTGTGTTTCGTGGGGATATCAGTTTTTTGGATTAAGATGTTGGATCCAAGATCTAGGTTGACGGGGTAGTGATCTGAGTTTTGATTTTGGTGGAGTAGGGTTGTGCATGTTATGTGTGTATGATTTGGCATGTTAGTATAGAAGCCATCGATTAGACTGGTAGATGTGTAGTTATGTCCTCCTTGTCGAGAGAGGGTTTCAGTATTTTGGATGGAGTGTAAGGTTAGGGATTGCATACATTGTGCCCATTCATGATTTTCGCGAGTGGGAGCTTGATGTGTGCCTTCGTGGGTATGTCCTTTTAGGTGGATATCTCTGTTAAAGTCTCCTGCGAGTATGGTTCTATGTGTTGGATGATGTTTTATTAAGATGCTGATTTGGGTTATGATTTTGGGTATGAGGTTTAGGTCATGTGCGTGTGATGGCATGTATAAGTTCATAATGAGGAGTGGCGCTAATGGTTTGTTGGCGATTTTGAGGGCTTGTAGATAAGGTGAGATGCTGGTTGGGGTAGGGATTTTGGTTATGTTTTCAGGAGTGTGGAGTGTTTTGTGGATCATGGTTAGTACTCCACCTCGCGGGGGTTCTTTTGGGGTGTATTGATGGTTTCTTCCTAGGTATGTGGTATTTGTGTTGTTGTATAAGATTTTGTAGTCTGGAAATTTATTATCTATATATGTGGTAGATTTGTTGTGAGGGAGTTTAGTTTCTTGTAGGAGAATAATGGTGGGTTTATTGTGTAGGGCGTTTATGAGTTCTATGAGGCCTGGGAGGCTGGAGCTGATGTGTCCCGTGTTCCAGGTGATGATATGGGCGTTTGTATGGCGGTTGCTTGTGTCTTGAGGTTGTGGATGGGGGTTGTGTATATGGTTTGGAATAGGTGTGAAACCTGTGACTTGGTGGGTACGCTTGGCGAGCATCTGGAGAAGTTGTTTGGGTATGATGGGGAAGTGTTGTTCGAGATTTTGTTGGGTAACGGGTTCTCCTTGAGCAATTTTTTGGTTAATGTGATCATGAATGGTTTTTAATGATGGGGCTTGTGGTGCATGTTTGATGAGTATTTGTGACAGGTAGAGGGTATCCTCGTATTGGTGTGGTTCGTTACTTTGGAGTCTACGTAATATGGTGAGACATCTTGGATCAAGGTGACTGGAGAGTAGGTGATTACATTGTTGGGGTACGGGACTAAGGGCGATTATGAAGGCATACAGTCGGTAGTGGGGTGGGTATCTTGATAGTAGGATACTATGCCGTTGGAGGTGTGGTAGTGTTGTGTTGTGGTTACTTAGTGTGGGTTGAGACAAGTAGGGGGCAAAGAGTTCTTCCAGATGATGGTATTGGGGTTTAAGGTTTAAAGTGTGTGTAATGAAATATTGTCTTTGTCTTTTTGTGTAATCTTTTGGGAGGTTATTGAGTATTTGAGTGAGCGGTCCAGGGTTAGGTTGTATATCACCGCTAAGGAGTATGAGTGTTTGGAGGTCAAGAATGTGTGTGGTTATCTTATGTATTGTTGGGTGTTTGTGGTGGGGGTGTTTTATGATGTAGAGGGAGATGGAGGTTATGTTGAGGCGGTGTATGTATGTGGGTTTTGTGTGTTGTATGTGTGATTGGTACGGGAGGTGGGGTAGTGTGGGTCCGGGTGGGGATGTTATTGTGGTCTTGGTATGGGCATGTAGTGGGTATTGCAGTATGTGTGTTGGGGGCCCCAATTTTGGGTTTATGGTGTGGGGTCTTATTTGGGGGGTGCATATGTCTTTTGTTTGATTGATTGTGGGGGCTTGTGGAGGTAAGGTATGCCATTGGGTGGTGTCCATATTATGTGCGTAAAGTGTATGTTGTGCCATGAGTGTTGGAGTCTCCATTTGTGGGGTTATGATGTGGGTTTGATTGTAAGAGGTATATATGTTTTTATATGGGGGGTTCACTTGGTTGGTGGTAGGGAGGTAACTTAACCATATTGTGAGTGTAAGGCTTAGTATTGTAAGTTTGCTTAAGTGGTATAATTGTGGTTTTGAGTAATGTTTTGGTGGTGTGTTTTTGTGTTGAGTTTTTGTGGTGTTGTGAGGGCCTAGTTGTTGGTAGATAGTGTGAGTGCATTTGGAAGACATATAGAGTGGCCAAAGGGTGAGTTTGTATTTTTTATTATAAAAGTAGTAGAAAAGACAATACATAGTATAGAGGGACCATTGAAGGTTAGTTATGTGGTTCCTATCCATGAAAAATGTTGGGCCCTTGGTGGTGCAATGGTGGGTTGCCATTGGAGTGGGTTGTGTTGTTTTGTGGCATTTTGGGTGTCTTTTGTGAATTTTAGGAGAGTTGTGGAATGGGTAGTGTTGGCTCTTGGCTGTGTGGAGGGGTGGGGGACGGCAACAACATTTTTGTGGCGGTAAGTTTATAACTAGTTTGTTGAGTTTTTGTTGGTTTTTGGTGGAAATATTTGTTTGTTGGTGGGTGCAAGTAGTTTTGCTTACTTTTGTGTGTGTGGTCTTGTGTTGTGTGGGTGGTGGTGGAGATGCTACGATGCATGGAGTGCACTTTGGCCACGGTGGTGGTTCTTGATGGTAGTTTAGTGGGTGAGGTGTAGGAGTTGGCATTGGGGGATGCATTAGCATTGATTGGTGGTATCTTAGTGGAAAGATTGATGGAGCTGGAGTTGAGGGGTGGCGTCTTAGTGGGTAGATTGTGGGAGATAATTTTGGGAGATGGTAGGTTGGTGGGTATATTGTGGGAGTTAGCATTGATGGGTGGGCATTGTGGTGTGTGTAAGCACACAAGGTGATGGTGCTTATGAACACCCATAGTATGAATATGAGCAGGGTCCCCACGGTACAATTGTTCTTCGGTGTTGATGTTCCTCCTTTGCTTGTTTCTCTTGGTGCTGGATCTGATCTTCCGCTCTTGTAGTTTGGATTTGGTTTGCTGCAGTCTGTGTTTGCAATTTCCTCCTTCTTCTTGATATCTTGCTTGGGCTTTTCCTGCGTTTCCGTGGTTCCTCCAGGGAACCTTGTTGGTGCCATGGCTAGGGTTCGTCTCGCTTTTCGTCGTTGTATTGTCGAGGGTAGGTGCTTCGTAGGTTTCTGTGTATGCAAAATGTAAGAACCTTGTTCCAATCCTATCTTCACAGCTGAGATCTGCGTGTTGTTCGCTCCTTTCTTCCTGATTCTTTTTCTTCGACTTCGACTTCAAAGCTTGGATGTTGCTGCCGTTGTGTGGCTTCTGGATCTAAGCCTCTTCCGGATCGCTTGTGCATCGGTCGTGGAACCTCCTTCGATTGTGTCTTCTCTGGCCTCTAACTCGGATCTGCGATCCAGGAAGGAATTCGGGAATGCTTCGCTGCCGCTGCTGATGTTGTTGCGGCAGTACTACTTCTCTCCACCTCCTCTAATCTGGGATATGAAACATCCACGATCTAGCTTCATGATCCCTCTCACAGCTAAACCTCAACCCTCTCATCCCTGCAAACTACAAATATTCTTCCGCTCCAACCTCATCATTTTCTGGAACTTCTAAGCTGAAAGCTCTCTCTCTCTCTCTCTGGGGAGATTTTTGGACACAATTGATCAAAATCCTAGTGTTTCCAAGTCCAACCAGTTACATGTTGTGATCTTCCTCGGATCTGCGATTGAGGAAGGAACTCGGGAATGCTTCGCTGCCGCTGCTGATGCTTCATTAGACTTCTCTCTGCAGATTTTTCTTCTCGCTTCTAGTGTGCCCTGTCCGAACCCTAACGCAAGCTCTCCGCCATCGCTCCGTCGCCCCTCCCACACGCACTACTCTGGTCTCGATACTGAATCTCCACTGATCAAAACATATTAGATCTAAACAGATTCATAGCTTTGTAGACACAGATCTGGATTCATTCGTGGTCGGAGCAGAGGCTCCGCCTGCTCCTCTCTCCTCTCCGGCTGTGCTTGCTACCAAGCTTTGAAAAAATCTTCACACCTTGAACATGTGTGGCCCAATTTGTGATGAGTTCTGTGAGCCTAGCTATGGTGAATGCCTTTGAATTTGCCATTGCGGAGGAACAACTCTTATGGTGGGAGTCGAAGGAGTGTGCATTGTTGGTTGCATGTTGTAGTTTTATTGGGAATGGTTGCATACCTTGAACTTCAATTATTGTGGCGGCGGTAGATTTCATCATGTGGAGATTGCGAATTGGATGTGGTGTTGTTGGATTTGTGAATGAGTGTGCCAAAATTTATGAATTTTTTTCCGGCACTTGTTGTGTTTAGATTCATGGCAAATTTGCTCTTCATTCAATCTTTGCATAATAAGATAATGATTTAGGGGTTTGAATTTATGGCCTTATAAATTGTATCACTCAATTTGTGATTTATTACATGCCCATATCGATCGTCCTCTATGGTACGGCTCCTTAGTTTGGTAAAGTTGCTCATGAAGAAGTCGTAGTAGCTCTCCTTGGTTAATGGCGAGAAGGGAGCGGGAAGGAGGTTTTTGACTGTCTACAACACTCCACATGTCCCTTATTGTAATTGGAGGGAATTTATTTAAAGCCCAAGGTGGACCTACCGAGCACCTATCATCCTATAAGCCTAGTGATGGGCCCATATTTGGGAGGCTTTCTCCAACATGTGCCACTACAAACCTGGGAGCATGGGCAAGGGGCGGTTTTTAGACACATGTGCCAAATTATCCTAAGCCTCCATTATTGGGCAGTGGTGGCCAAGATGTTGGAAATGGTCGCTTCCAACCTCTCAAAAAAATTCATCCTCCACTGACTATGTTTGCAAGGGACGAGGTTGGTCCCATGCCATGCATAAGAAACCCCCATACTGCCATGCCATTTGGCCACGTAGGATGCCACTTGATGGGTAACAAACCCCTTGAAGAATCCATGTGGCGACCTGGTTTGGGTTCCCTGAGCACTCAAGAGGGTTAAGTGAAGTTGATGTTTCCCTTTTGTTGAACAATTTTTACATTGCAAATAGATCATAGATTAGCCACTGTGATTGCCCCAAGTTGGTGCTCTTTTTAAATTTTTCTTACACCACCACTATGATTGGCCAAAGTGGTGGTATTTTGTACTTAATGCCGCATATGATTAGTTTTCTTTTAATATTGACTTACTAGATGGCATTGTTACACTCACTTGTTGACAATTTTAAGACGAAAATATGTGTTGCCAAAAGTTGGTGCAACAATTCATCACCAAGCTTGCATCTCCAATTCTAAAAAGTCAAAAGTAACCCCTGGGCTACATATAGTTTCATGGATTTTATGTTGGATCAATGAGAGGTAAGCTTGTATGCATTAATTTCCTCTCTCGTCATGTTGTTACGAATTGATGATGCAATGAAATCATAGAGAATTGACATTTAAGTATATTTGGACAAACCACTTGTCCAAAATAATAAAGAATGTGCACACATCGGGACAAAAACATCAAACGACAACAATGACAACAACAACAACAACAACTTTGAATGGTTTATATTTCATCTTGACCAAATTAAATTCATCTTATTAACTTCAAAGGCGACCTTGCCTTGTGCAAGAAAGTATATAGTGAGGGTTATTAATGTCCAAATCATGCAAGAGAAGATCAATCATCTCTCCCTCTCAAATTCTCGTGAGGAGTCCATGTAGGGATTCCCTTGTTCACTGAGGGGCTGATCACGCCGGCCACTACTGGCACCATCCCCCGGGGAGGTCACTCCATTGTCAAGTTGAACACCACGTGTGTTAAAAGTTTGCTACCCCTATATTATATGCCATAGATCATTTTTAAAATCATCATATTTTTTCAACATATACATAACCATTGATAATATCTTTTGTATTTTTTTTTTGAAATTTTTAGCCATCTTCATTTTTGTAGTAATTGTTTTAGTTCAATTCTGCGTCATTCTAGTTAGAAACGGTATGTTTTATTAAAAAAAAAGATCATCAAATTTGGTTACCATTTTTTACCGTATATATCTACTCATATATGAGTAGATATATACGGTATGATGCAACTTAGAAATAGTAGATTTTGTTTTAACACACGTGGTGTTGAACTTGACAATGGAGTGACCTCCCCGAGCACCATCCATTGGCATCTCTAGCTGTAATAGTGTGAAAAGTGGTGGGCCAACATCTATTTCTCAACATAATCCCATCAATTTCACGGCTAGAACCGGACGGAAAGTTTGGTGTGATTGGGGCCTGAGACTCGAAGCTACTATAGTCTTGTCTGTGGAAAATTATCTTGTATTGCTTTGAAGCTGGCTTTTGGGCCTGCTTCACCAACATGCAGAAGAAGTGTGTTCACTTGGCGTTAATTGGAAGAAGGTTGCCCACTTGACGGCAATTCACTGCTTACCAATTAGCCTGAGCCATCTGGCTTCCTCACCTGTGACTATGAAGGAGACTTGGGGGCACATTTCCCTGTGTTGGCCGTTCCCGGGAAGTAAAATAGAGTTCATTGACATTGGCAAAGCTTTCGCCAATGTCTTCCAGCATTCTCCTGTTGGTCAAACACTTTCATGTAAGGTAGAAATACCTAAAACGGTGAATGACCACTAGTGGTGCACCAGACTAGGGGTAGAATGATTCTTGTGCGGACCCAAAAGGGCTAATTGGAAAAGTGGTGGCCTGAAAAGGATGCACTGCTAGATGGGATGCAATGATTTACCAGATAGTTGTTGTTTCACACCACTTGCGATCACTTTTGGGTGCAATTAAGTTAACTGTTTTGTGTGTCTTTGTATGCAGAGTAGAATATTTTGATGTTCAGATTAGGGAGACTCTATTGTACAAATAGGGGGTTTGACTTACTTGCCTCTTTAAAAAATGTAACTAATTATTTACAAGGGATAAAATTACGAAACAACTTGCATTCCTCATCATTTCCTCTTCTCCATCTTTGAAAAATATTGCACAAAATTTCAAACCACTCGTTCTAGCCGAATCAGCTTATTTTCACCGCTTTAGGTATTTCTACCTTAGAGTAGGGGGACCAGCATATGACAGAGTACATTGACATGTACAACTAGGTTGCCTTCGTGAATAGGTTGATTTTTTACCCATGGAAATTACCTTGGGTCAAAATCTGATCACAAAAGCTTATAACTTTGTCTACCTATTGATCCGTATGACAACCAAAATAAAAATCAACTCATGAATTTTGTTATTGTGGTAATACATTTAAAAAAATGTAGAATATTGATAAATTGGCGTGAGGCAACCTAATTGCACATGTTGGTGTAGATTTTTTTTCTTTTGTTTTATAACATGCAAGTTGGAATGTGGCACTTGCCCATTTTGAATGTTGTATAACTGGATTGACTTAATTTTATATCTTGAGATGCATGAAAAATGAAAATAATTCTAAATATGAGGATTCTGGGCAAGGTTAGAATAATAAGAATATGACGCCATAGACATTTAATGTAAAACTACAACAACATCATGTTCACACCAACATGTTTATGAAAATCCAATTTTTTTCTGCTCAAATGAAAGTCAATTATCAGGTTTCATAATCAAAGACAGTCAAGTGCCCCTCCTCAAAATTCAACTTCCCCCTAAAATCATTTTGGCTACCAATTATAATTTATTGAAAACTTTAGTGCACACTTCCATGTGGGAGGGGGTTCTACTTTTTTTATTGGTCATTTAATGATTTTCATTGACTTCGATGTGACATGGAAGTGTGCCCTTAGAGCAACGTGCCCTTAAACTCAATGAAAGATCTTGGAAATATGCTTCGCTAGTAGCATTGCCATGTGGTGCAGTCTTACCATGGCCACAAGGAGTTGCATTCATCAATGGGACAACTTTTGTAATGTTATGAAATTGATTTTAAAGTCCAAGAAGCCAAAAGGTTAATGGGACTATAAATACATTAGGGTGGTGTCAAATTGACTAATTTCCTAGAGTGGCAGAGTGTGGTAGCCTTTATTAGATAGAGGCAACGCGGGGTTGGCGCCCTGTAACCCCCATTGAGCACCAAATTTATACAGGATGTTGATGCATTTGGGGGTGGAGATGTCCCAAGAGCGATATTTTAACGGGACCCCCTTGTGGGAGAGAGATAAGCACAGAGAGTAGTGACGTGGAATATAGCATAAGCTGAGGTGGAATCCACATATGCTACGGTGGACGCTTTTAGGGTTTCTTGCGAAGCATCGTCGGGACCCGCTCTCACACAGCAATCACTCCTACCTACTCAATCTTAAACCTCAGGATTCGCCGATTTAGGTTAGTTAGTTCTGCAAGGTCAAACTTTTATTCAAATTTCAGCTTCGATTCTCCACATTCGGACTCTCAAATGCGAAATCTTACCAAACTTCCTACTCATCGAACGAGCAAAAGGTCATCGTTCCTAAGTGACCTTACCAATTCATTGTAAGTAGCATGGAAGGATCCTGAGTTTGCTGCTTGGAAGGGGAATTGTGATTTCAGTTCCCCTGCAACCAATTTTGCAGAAGCGTTAATTTAGTTTTGCAAAGCTGCTTGTGATGTTCGCCGCTTCTATTTCAAATCTAGGGTGTACAGCTTCCGTTTTCAATCCCGGCCCTTCGAAATGCCTGCGAGGTCGCAGCAGTAGGTGCATTTCTCTTCGCAAGAAGAGTTTAAAACTCTTGGTTGTAGATTCTGAGCCATGGAAGCGGGAGCGGCCTATGTGTCGATGTTTTATAGGAGAAGTTTCACATGTATGGCAAGAGTGGCGGGAGCGGAAGGAGCGGCAGGGAAATGGAAATGGAAAGGACATTAAGAAGCTGCCGATTGTGGTGTATAAGGAAGGCCGGCGGTGGCAATATGTGTGTGACAATAATGAGCGAGTTTGGACAGTGGAGGCGGAGGAAGGAGGTGTCAAGGGCAGAGTTGGCGGAGGTGAAGGTGTAAGTGGTTGGTTTGCCGAGAGCGCTGCTCGGGTGGGACATTCGTTGCGAAGGAGCTTCGTACCGGACAATGTGCGGCCACATTACATTGTTTATCTCAAGTGGAAACTTATACACCGCTTCTTCAGCTCAATTCTTCATGTCCAATGTACTCAGGTTTGTTTCCACTTGAGCAAGAGCTGCCATTCAGTCGTTTGCATGTTTTAATACTCCATAAACCGCCGGTTACAATGTTTTGTTCATCGTTACTCGAAGTAAGTTACAATTATGTGTGCAATTAGGTTGCCTCCTTACCCATGCAAATTGCCTTGGGTCATAACCAAATTAGAAACACTCAAATTCATCCGTATAGCAACCACAGTACCATAGTTATTACCATTTTGAATATTCACTATTCTGAATATTTATTACATTTCGTTATTGTGGTAATAAATATTCAGAATAGTGGAAATGTCGATAAATTTTTGAGGGGCAATCTAATTACATATCACTCTGCATAACTCGCACTTCCCATAACTCCTCCTAAAACTCCAAATGATATGCGTGGGTGATGACTATGAAATAAAACCCCCTATATACAAGTAATTTATAGAGAAGAACCGGGTGAGGCCAATGAATTAGCCTTCTTTGCAAATCTTCATTTGCAGGACAATGCGAAAGTCACATTGTAACCTCCTTTCTGCAACAATAGTATCACATATATATGGAGCATCGCAATTCAGGTTAGGCTGTAGGGCCAACCACACAGAGCTTGAGCTCAAACTCAAGCTTGCAAGTGTGGTCGGCCAAGGTAAAAGCATTTGGACACTTATATGTGCCTAAGATGGTGGAGCTTGGTTCCTTCTTATTTTGGATCGATTGTCAAGTTAAGCACAAGCTTGAACTTTTAGTAATCGGACTTGATGTGACTACAAGGTCAAGTTCTGGCTTGAACTTGAAGTCAATCCAAAATAAGCAGAGATCAACCTTGAGACTCAGCTCCACCGTCTTATGCACATGTAAGGGCTCAAAATCTTTCACCTTGACCCACCAAACTTGCAAGCTCGAGCTCAAGTTGTGTGTGGCAACCACATGTGATTAGGCTAAAGCTTCTTTGATTGACTTTTGTCTGTGTGCAGGCGATGTTATGGGCCATAGGAGTGGGGGCAAAACGGAGGCTTCCAGCAGCTGCTGCTGTGAACTGGGTGATGAAAGATGGATTAGGTCGCCTGGGCAAACTCATATATGCTGCGGGTCTTGGCCGAACCTTCGACTCCAACTTGAAGGTTGGACACTCCTCACATAAATCTATTTTCTAACTAGTTTGCTGTTTACTTTCATGAACTTGGGGTTTAAGGCGGTCAGGGCTTTGAGTGTAATGTGAGCAACAATTACCTTGTAAAGGTTAAATATGACCCAGGATCTCCAAGTAGCCAGTAGCTGCAGGGAGGAACTACAGAACTACAAAAAAAATCTCCAGCAATCTTTTGTTCTGTGCATACAGTTCTGTAATTTATGACATACATCCTCCATGAGAAAGGTTGTATTTGATGTTCCTATGTAAAGGCAGGCATTTAGAATGTAGTTATTGGTAAGATGTATTATAGAAACAGTTGTTAAACTGTGACAATCTTACATATTGTGCAGAAATTAAGTCCACTGATAGTCAAATACCTTGGCTACTGCTTGCATGTTGAGATTAATAGGTCATATGAACTTGTAGTAGTCTGGACTTTTCCTTGATCTATTGGGACTAGTTGGCACTTTGTTCAAACCAACAAGATAGGCACATGCCTAAGTGTTGTGCTGTGGTGATTCCTTGGCAGAAAGTGCGGTTCTCAACGTCTATATTGTTCTGTGTGAGTGTTGGATTGGAGATGCTGACGCCTGTGTTTCCACATCATTTTTTGCTCCTTGCAACTCTTGCCAATATTGCCAAGTCTATCAGCCTTGCCGCCTACATGGCTACGAGTGTGCGCACCTGCTCCTTATTTTTTTGTGCATACCAAGAGAGTTGTCCTACTGACTGAAGGAAAATTTCACCCACAGTATCAAGAGTTCTGTCTATTATTACTCGACTCCCTGGTTAAGACAACTACCTATGGCTTGTGACCAGTGGAGATGGGGATCATGATTTTACTCTCGTAGCAGAGAGTGTTCAAAAATATGTGAGTGATGTATATATGTATTCCAGTAACCTTCCTTTGCAATATGTAAATTCTAAATAACAAGTGAATGCCAATGCATGTGCATTGAATCCACATAGCACACAAATTTTCCTGGAGAAAAGTAAGGCTCAATCTTGCTTCAACGAATATATCCGGATCCTGATAGTTTTAGTTTTGCAATTGATCTATTTGCTTAAATCAGTCAGGTTCTGAAAAGAATGCTTTCTGAAGCTGTCCTGATCATTTGTGCTAGTTAAGAAACATTGTCTATATCTCTGTTGAGTAGATTACCCATTCCATATGATCCTGAAAAGCTGCAATCAAGTGTTTATTTCTCAATAATGTAATTTTGAATTGCTTCAGTCAGCTATACATCGGAGCTTTGCTTTAGGGGACAATCTGGCAGACATTTCAGCAAAAGGCCAGGTAGGCTGGTCTGTACATTTGGGAGTTGTTTTTTGTTGGGCTTTTGTTTAGGTGCCTGCATAGGTGTCATGTGGCACCCTCATTCTTCTCTATAATCAATGTCAGTGGTGTGGGGCTGCAGGCACAGACAGTGGTTGCAGACAATCTTGGGCTTGCTGTTGCAGTCTGTATCAGTCATTTCTGCCATGGTTATCCTAGGGTTGAGAAGCTTCTACCATTAGTGATGTATCCAGTGCTGACGCTGTTGGAACTTTATGCAATTTTTCATCAACTCCAAGCTGTGCACTTGCAAACTTTGAACAAGGTATTTTCTTCTATATTCAACTCTCTTTTCCAGTAAATCAATGAGGTCTACATCAATGTGGGACACTGGGCTACAGGCATGGATATAACCAATATTGATAAAGGGACACTTTAATATAAGCATAAGCCGGGGGTTTATGGTTTCCAAATTGTGGGTGCCAGGAGAGGTTGGAGATTGTCACTGATTTCTGGGTGAAGGAAGGTCGAGTTCCTACTTTTGAGGAGGTTAGCAAGGTGGAGAGTGCTTCACTTCTGGGACCTTTTAGTGGTAATACATACGCCTGGCTTTGTCTGGTTGGTTGAATAAGAGTAGGTATATGAAAGGATGTGCAGTATCTAGGACAGTTTTTGGAAGCTGCATTGGGACAAGTGCTTTCAAAATTGTTATTTATTTTCAGTAATTGTTGCCCTTAACTTACGGATATATATGTCAGGTTTCAAGAGGCAGATTTGCTTGCGGATAGGTGCAATGTCTTTGGAATCCACTACACCGGAACACCTTATGAACATCATCAAATTACAAGAAACCCAACCTTATGCATTGTCCATGGAGCGGGTTTCTCCATTATTTTGGCCTGGCAAGTCAAGCACTTTAAAGGTATGTTAATCCCTTGTCAGTATAGAGTGTAACTAACCATCATGCACATGCTTCTTGCATAAGAGATTTATTTTGAGTTTTTTGTATAATCTTGGGACCTCTTGCAAGAGCAAAAATCTCCAGCTTTCACCTCCTCTCCTTGACAAACCCTGATTGTTTTGGCAGCAAGGGTTGGTCCTATGGCTTCATGAGAGGGCGGCTACTGCAGACATCATTATGGGGGTCTTGCAGGTGTGTGATATCATCTGTAATATGGACAACTGAAGTTTACCAGTTGCATGTAACAGTTTTCTATAATAGATTATGTAGGATAGTCTCCACCTTTATCATAGTCAGTGTTGATTTCTTCTACCCACACAAAGCTTTATCCATTTATCATCTGTTGCACAGATTTTTGATGTACTTGTCCTTTACAGGCATGTCATTTGCGAGCCAAGGCCACCACTGACGTATGCTTGGGGCCATTAGGTAAGATTCATTCTCATAGCTCTCAATTTCACACAGAAAGAACCTTGTCCTCAATGCAATCGTGGTTACTTACCATTAAAAACCCGGGGGTCAGAGATCTGGATTTGGTTCACAACTATTGCTTACATTTGCAATTTACAGGGTACTTAACCTTATATACAATGTGCAAAGGAAACCAGTGACCAAGTAGAAGGACTCAGATTAAGACTGAAGGAGATTTGGTCTATTTCAGAAAGAAACATAAATGAAATTATCATGCAAGTGTTGAATCATTTTAGCACTGCAATGTCCTTGCAGGAAATTGTATTGGCCACTAAGAATAAGCAAAGGGAACAAAGTGAATTTAAGAAGGAACAATAAATCAGTATGAAGTATATTATGATCATTTGGATCACCTGAACCTGCACAGATGGAAGTGTCAGGCATCTCTTTCCTTCTCTTCATACTACATTCATAGTCTACTTAGCCTTTGTTGTCCGACACACTCCAGTTTGCAGCTTAGAGACATGTTCAATTCCTCATCTTAATTGAACATGTGTAGTGGCAATTTTGTACATCTCTCTACTGTAACTATCTTATGATGAGAAAACTCTACATTTGCGTGGTGCTGGTTTTAGCCAAAGTATTTTGGCTTTCTGAATGAGATCATTGATGATCATTACTTTGTTTCTTGTAGGCAGTATTGACTTACTATAAAGAGTTACTTAGTGTTCTAATATCTTACAAAGCCATTTCTATCAAGTGTGTGTGCACATGTTTCATAATATGCACTCTATCTTTGTGTGCTATATTGTAAAAAAGAATCATATTGTTAACTGAAAGTTATAGTACTCGGCTTAGGTTTTGTACAATATCTTGCTCAAGCACCAGCATGACATGCATCTGGATGCACAGGTACACCATATACAGGAAACTTGAACGAAACTTGGCAAGACCTTTTGGTGACGAGCAGGAGGAATGCGGAATTAGATTTTGAACCTTTACTTCTGGCTATCAAAAATGATGGTTGGCATGTAAAGCGCATTTTATTGAGCCCACAGGAGCAGTGCACTTATGGCATCCTTGAAAATGAAGGTTGCCATTTAGTTTAGTTCTTTTGAGTGGTGCAAGCCCATGGGAGAATAATATTGGCAAGACACAGAAACACAATGGACAGTTTGAGCTGAAAGCAGCCTGGACTGATTGTTTCAAGTCAAGCCTGGACTGAAATGAAAAATTGTTTCATTTCATTTTTTGCACGTTTCTTGTTTTTAGCAGAACCATCTTCCTTACATTTTCAGAAGCCGGTGGAGAAAATTTACATGGACAAGGACGTTTTGCCTACCGAAACCCTTCTGAAGTCACAGCACCTTCCCAAGTAAGTACTGTGTCATGTAGTAGGAAGGTTATTGTAAAAGCATTGCCGTCAATCTTCCTCATCCATTGGGCATAGTGCCTCGGTGCAGGCTTAGAACGTCTCAATTTCTTTTGACCTTGTTGAACTTTGTGATACATGTTGGGTTGATTTGGGATATGTATATGCATCATGAATGACCTTGATTAGTGTGCCTTGTTGATTGTATTCAAGCATAATCCATGATTGTGAGAAGAACTTAGCAATGCCAAATGCAGGTTGGGTTTTTGGATTGTTATTTGAAGACTTAGACTTAACAACAAGCACATTCCAACTCCCACTGCTGGCCTGCTCACAACTGATTTGAGGCCATATTATGTTAGTCTGAAAATGGAGGTGTTGACTGAACATGACATCCTCAATGGGTACTAAACAGACTCTACACTCTGTCTTCTATTTAGTGTGGGCTTCACTGTTTTGAATTTTTGTTGCTAATTTAATTATCTTGATATAATGTGGTGCACCTTAGTAGGACATCCACATTCTTGTAGCATTGTGTAAGACATTACCTCACAATTGAGCGTGGGCTTAATCTAACAAGCACACACCCAACCGCATAAATAATCTAAAAGAATAAGTTTATTGGGATTTCTGCATGAATTTTGTACAAGTCCAACCGTCAATGTAACGTATACTAGATTGCAAAACTACACAAATATAGTCGTTGGCAAACATGGAATACAAACATTTGAAGTGGTGATTGTCGTGTTGTTTCTCTTGTTGTCATTTGATGTTTTTGTCCCCACAAGTGTACATCCCTTATTATTTTTGGACAAGTGGCTTGTCCAAATATATACTTTAATGTCAGTTGATTTAGACTTTGCTTGCCATAGACTTACATTTTAAGTAAAAATTATAACATTGTGTATCTCCGAATAGTAGGTGACATTGCATACTGTAACAATGTACCCCACGTGTACATATAAATATTGCCCTATAAACTATTATATGTACACTAGTTTCTAGGCAAGTTGACCCTCATCATCCCAAATTATTCTTTTTAGAAATGAAGTGAAGATGGCTACTCGAAGAGTTATGCAATAGGGTGGGTGGATGAAAGAGGGTTGGGGTAAGGGGGAACTGCTTGGTGAATGTTAGTTGATAGATTTAGCCTCTTCACCAAGTACAATCTAAATTTGTTAAAAAACAAAAACTATGATTTTGGAATCGGGCAAAATCCTATTGTCATATCTGTCTGGGCAACAAAAGTTTGGTGACATGCATTAGAATTGTGAAGGTATGGTGGCATCATGTGGACATCAAATAAACCGTTGTATGTGAATTTTTATTTTAAAAAACATGTTATTTTCATGGCAACCAATTTTGATTTGGTGTAATTTGGTTTTTTAAATACTAGCTTTACATTGTAATTATTCGTAAAGTGTATGGGTTGATACCCAAGTTTGAAAGCAAACCATAAGTTTGATATTAACAAAAATAAAATAAAAATAAAAATAAAAACGGATCTTATGTCATTTTCACATCTTCTTCAATTAACGTCGGCATATTAAACATACAGATAAGTATATAATATCATATATTTGGGGGAAATTATATTTAGTATACAAAGATTCAGTATAGATGAGCGGCCACCATATGGGGATTAAGTGGAGATTATTCACTACAATAAAATACATATAGGTTTCAATGTCCATGTATAATAAAGATTGGTAGTCTCAAATGGAAATGGCAGCATCTCATGTGCTGATTGGACACTGCTAAACTGATATATTATCACCTGTGAGCATGCGAGTGTGAGCCTAAGAGTGGTGAGCAGGGATTGTGTGAGCCCACAACCTCAAAATTTTCAAAATGATGTAATTTCGATTTTTTTTGGTTAACAAATCAAAGATCGATGGTTTTCCAATTAAAAAATGATATATTTATTTAAAATACTTATTACCACATGACCCATGACCGTGGATTTTAGATTAAATAAACCTTGCAAGGTGATGTTATTGCATGTTTTAAAATTTATATCATGTTCAGGGAGGCCATTCCAAAGTGGGTCGACCAAGTCAGAGTACAAATAATTTAAAGGCAATTTTGAGGATGAGAGGGAGCAAACGTTGTGAAAACACCATAGGATGTGGAACATCGTTTATATAATAAAATATTATTATATTATAGCAAGGGATACATATTGGACTATAAATATAATATTTGGCTATTGGAATTTAGGTATTTGAATATAATATATCGGTAAGATATATCTACTTGATAGCAGTCTAATATCTATCAACTATCTTGTTCACTCACACGTCTTGATGATTCCAACAGCAACAAACACTTGCTTAACTTCATCCCAACTAAGAGTAGAAGCGTGGATGAATGTGTCTTTCTTGTAATCCAATTTGCATAAGTAACAAAAGATGTAATAGAAGTGTTTGCAGTTTATGTACATGCCACACTTTCCAATGGATGTGCCGTTCATGCTTCCATAATGGGGACAAGTACAAGATGGAAAATTACAATGTGTGATGTTATAAACTTTCTCGTTAGAAGCAGTCTTGGATGAAAGAGTGATAATAACACCAAGTCCAGGATAAGGAAGGAGGTTCACTCCTTGCATTTTCCCATTGATTGCGCTGATTTTCGGTGGGTGCCTTACAACTTCAACGAACTTGTATGCCATTCCAAAGATAAGGGATTCTTTTGGCATGTGTTGGTCGAGGATGAATCCACAAAACATGTTGAAATACCTTAAACAAAGAGAGAAGTTGTTGAGGGGAAATGGGCACACTGGATTGTAGGCAGAACCCAGCTTCTTCGAGCTTAATGACTTCAGTACGGGTAAGGTTGGTACCAATAAGAACATGCCAAACTTCAGGGATTTTGGGTCGTGTAAGAACATGGGAACGATTAGGTACCATGACGCTACGCGCAATTTGGTCTAGACAAAACCAAAACTCCTCGATTTCAATTGTTGGGCCCTTATACTCACGCTTCTGCCCTTTGTAAGTAGGGGCAGTAATGGATTTCCCATGCCTAACAACCAACAACTTGCATTTGGCTTGTGTGTGTTTTTAAATGGCGTGACATCATTTCTTTGATTTGTGTAAGATCTTTGCTATGTGCCATTCCGATGTATCACAATCTGTTTCCACCACAGTTTGGATACCTTTAGAATCACTGGATGATAACTTTATTAGAGGTTCTAGGGACTCATGTTTAATACTTTGGAGATTTACGAGGATAGTATTATTGGAACGGACACTTGATGGAGACTTCACTCGTGCTAGACGTAACAATGAGTATTTAACACTAGACGTACAAGAAACGAAAGTTAGTATTTCGGTCGAAGTTGCGAAGACTCTGAGGAGATACTATAAACTCTATAACGTCATGCATGAAGAAGCCAATAGAAGCCTTTATGATCGTTGTATCTTGATTGGAAAATAGATTCTTTAAGAACACCAAAGTTACCTTACACTTCTTTCTCCACGACAATAGAAGAAGGGAAGAATCCAAAACGGACATGAAAGACATGGGCATGCACATATACAACGCCTCTGGCACCCAATGGTAAAATGAATGGGACCTCATGACCTATTGCAATAATAGTAGCCATAGGAAAAGGTTTAAAAGAGATAACAGAAAACTACGAACAAGCCACAAGGACACAAAGACATGAGAAGAAACAAATGATAGTATTGGCGAATGGAAAGGTTCTGATTAAACACTATATTCGTTAAATTGAAACTTTTTGGGCATTTTGAGACATTCACATAAATAAGAACAAGGATAAATGGAACACATATTGGAGAAAGTTGTAAGATTGGAACACTTTGAAGCGGGTGTTCATACCAAGAAGCCCATTAATAACTCATATTTGTGATGGTTTAAGGTGGGCAATCTAAACCTGAGACCATATTGAACAGGTAATCTCAAAACATTCATATTATTGCACAGAAAATATGAGAGCTTGTATGAATATGGTTTAGGTAGGGCAATCCAAACCGTAGACCATATTGAAGGGGTAATCCCATAACACTTATATTATTGCAAGTACCATATACAATGTATGGCATGAGAAACTGAATAGCATAGTAATGGCACAAATCCATTGGATAGTGCGGCCTAAAATCATCCCGCCTACATGCAATGTCTACGCCCTACAATGGCCTATCTAGGCTGGGAGACCGCATCTTTTTCTTTTGCCGCCGCTTGTTTAGCTCGCATCGCCTCAACATTTCTGAGAATCTCTGGCCCTCGACTATAGCTGAGTTTTGGATGCGGGCCCACCATAACACATTTTGGATTGTGTCGACCGCCCGAATTATAAGACGAGGAATTCGAATACGACGACGTAGACTGTCCGGCATATCGGCGCATGGCGTAGTGACGCTCCAGCTCAATGGACGCATTGGCCCGCGGAGGTTTGGGGCTGGACGCAACCTGGAAGTCATCAAAGAAAACCAAAAAAACACGGGTTAGTTTGAGGAGAAAGACCCAAACATATATATATTGCACGCCCCACTTAAGGGAGAGGGATTGTAATGTATTGTGGGCGATCACCTTGGCAGTAGGGGCGCTCGCGTCCGAGTTGGATAGGATGGGGAAAGCGTCGCGCAAAGGGACATGCAGGGGTCCACTCTTTGCAGGCCGAGCGCCCATCGCCAGTCGTCATCGGGGTGCAACGGCGCCGCCGGGGCGAGAGGGGGACGTCCGGACGCAGCCGCGCTTTGTGCCCTTGAGTGGCGACGGAGACGGAGACTGCCGGAACATTTGCTTGGGCGGGGGGCTATCGACGACGCCGGCGTCAATAGGCTCCTTGGAGTAGTCAATGGTTGAAGCGGCGTCATAAATGGTCTCATAGAAGAAGCTCCCCAAGTTTGAGTCACTGACGATGTCAATCGAGGGCTCCAAACGCTGGCGCCAAAATGGAAACAAAACAAAACAGAACCCAAAGGGAAGAGGGAGAGATAGAGCATGTGAAAATCAAGATACATATGAAGAATATATTACACAAAGTGGGGGCGCCCCCACACACAAACACACAAACACACATGTACTCTCTCAAATGAGCTTGTTAAATTTCGCGTGGGAGAACAACTCTCTGTACAATGGTCTCGTGGATCCAAGTATCTCTCGCCTATGGGATTACTCCTAACAAACTGGTTTACGGGCAGCCCGCTACCGCAGAGCGTCTGCAAGTACTTAACAAGGTCTAACAAAAATCGGTCCCGGACCTTCTCGATCGTCCACGTAGGGCAAACAATGAAGTTGGCCGTCGGGTTCAATAAGTTCTTGGAAGCGCTGTCGTCCACCATGAGCGTGTTCTCGCGGGTGGGACGGACGTCGTAGGGGACGCCTATCAAGGACGGACGCTGGTCCCAAAAAATCGGCTTCAAGACCTTGAGATATTGGGGGGACGCGGGGTTGTTTGGTTTTTTGACGACTTTGCCGTCCGGTGTGTACAATATTCTACACGCTTCCTGTGCTAGGACCAAGCAGGGGGGCTCGAAGCCCTTGAAGATGAACTCCACGACCGCATTGGTGTTCTCGGCCGTCATGGAGCTCCACACGACCACCCACCATTTGTTTTGGGCGATCTGCAGGAAGCGTCGAAGCCACGGGCGGAGGTGCACTAGCTTTGTCTTAATGTGCGTGGGCGGCCCGTCGTAGTTCGCGTCCTCAGGCTTGCAAAAGGGCACCGTGGGGACCCTGGGACAATGGACGCACTGGACGAGGACCCCGTTAAGGTCTAACACCAGGAATCGTTCCTTCCGCAGCGCGCGCAGGGCGGGCAGAACCGGGGGCGCCGCCGCGCTGCCCTCTCCGCTCCTGGGAGAAGAGCGTTGGGGAGCCGCTACGCTATGCTCCGAGCCCTGCGGGGACGATCGAGAGAAAACGGGGGTGACTTATGTCATGCTATGTCCAAACGAAGAATTAAGGAAATTTATTTGCACTCGGTGCATACACAAAACCATTTGATTCATTGGCCGGGGGGGGGAACAAGGGATACAAGAGAGGCAAGAGCATACAGTATACATTCAAACGCAAGATACAAATATATGGGAGTAAACAATGGTGATTTTATATTATACAATGCTCCATGTACATTTTGATATTGGGGGAGAGCCGCGTTGAACGATGCGTTCAAACTAGCCTAAGTCTACATCTAACAAAATTTGAATGACGAGACCGCCGTGATGAGGACTTCGTCGCAAGCCGGGGTGGGAGGGGGCCGAAACGGATGGTCGGGGGGGTGACGAAAGGGGGGGGGCAAGTGCGGGGATGGGGTGGGGCGAAGAAGGGGGGGTGACGGGTGGGTCAGTTCCTCCTAGCTAGGGGACACGACCAAGGCAAGAAGACAAACACCTAGGGAGTTTGGGTCGAGCGACCCAAACTGAGTGGGGTCAGTGCATTACCTCGCCTTGGTCGTGCCTTGACGCCGTTGACGCCGCCAACGCGTGCGCTTCCCCAATTGCGTCACCACCGCCTGGTCCGGCGACGTCAGCAGCAACCTGCTCCTGCAAAGGCTGACTGTCAGGCCTTTGTCCCAACCCAACCTCCGCATGCGCATCATGCATTGGTTCATTGACTGGGTTAGGAGTAGAGGTATCACCAGGCCCTTGCGGGCCTTCAACATCTAGCATGGGCTCGTCCACCGGGGCCGTCGCTGAGACGGTGTTTGGGTCGGCCGACCCAAACCCTCCTGCTTCGAGCGGGTCTCTGGCTGGCGGTGCAAGGGCGGCAGTGTTTGGGTCGGACGACCCAAACATGTGGGGGTCGTCCTGTTGGTGGTGTGGGGGCACGAGGATGGGAGGCCGAAGCGGGGGGGGGGGGCCCAAGGGACTTGAAGCTCCGGGGACGCGCCAAAGGTTGGGGTCGTCCACCTGCTGGACGGGCGCGTACGGGCGGGCTTGCGGCTGCAGCATAGGGCCGAAGCTGAAGGACTGCTGCGGTGCGGGCGGCGGGTTGATATTCTGGGGAGGGAAGCCGGCGGGCAAGTGCGGAAATGCACTCGGGGGAGCCATCACCAACCCCTGTGCCAACATGCCCTAAATCACTTGCGTGATCAGGTCCGCGCTGGACGGAGGTTGGGCCATTGCCTTTTGCCGCTCCTGCTCCAAGAGGAGAGCCCTCAACTCCGTGACTTCGTTGAGGACCGAGGGTTCCTCGGCGGCAGCCTTCTCCAGCCGGACGCGCTGCTCCTCGTCCCTCCGCATCTTTTCATTAGCCTCGTCCACAGTGAGGACTTCGGGTTTCACCCTCACCATGCCGGCAAACGCTGTGGGGGAGGGGGGATCCGACCTGAGCCGTTTGGCGAGCTCCATGTCGTCCTCGTCCTCGCTGCTAATGGCGATGGTCTCTTCCACCGTGTAGTCGCCGTAGAGCTTCTTCCCCTTCATCCTCCTCCTCTCCCTGAACGCGGCGGTCGCGTCCCTGGAGTACATGTCCCTCGCGTCGTCCACAGTGAGGACGGGCACCAGCTTACTTTGCGGAGTTGCCACCCGCATAGCCTTCTTTCGTTGGGGGGCTTCAAATTCCTGCGTGAACCCCGTTGCCCCTTCCTCCACCTCGCCCTCCGCCTTGGGGTCCTCTTCTTCCTCTTCTTCGTCCTCTCCCGCTTCATCACCTGGGCCCCGTGACGAGGTGCCAGGATGCAATTCCACCAGGGGTTCGGGAATTGCGACGGGGGCCTGAGTAACGAACTCCTCCGGGTTGGTCCGCCTCGCCCTATCCAAAGGGTTTTCGCCCCCTTCAACAATCTCCTCGGCGTAGCTTCCGGGGATCCAATCGAGGATGTCCATTTTTCTCGCCAACGCTTTCTGCGTTATGTAGAAAAGAACATCGGCGTCATCTATGTACGAATAGATGGTCAACCCCAACATCTGCACATTCCCAGATCACTTGCATTAGATTTACACCAAATCTAAAGAAAATGAAAACAAAAACATCGGCATCCATTGTGAGGCCAAACCCCCCACCCTTAAGCGTCCGTAGTCCGAGTAGTGGGTTTGGGCTCACATTCCTCCGCGGTATTGGATTTGGACTTGGATGAGTCCATAGTGCAAGGTTCACCCTTCAAGTGGTCTTGGATTTAACTGGAATTTCACTTTTAACAACTCAATGTACGATTTCAATACGTATGTGGAGAATGCACAAGTTAACTATGTTATTTTAACCTCCTTATGCTCGGGTGCTATTTTGTCTTTGTTTGCTTCTAACGTCCATCCGGCCGCTTTAGCTACACAAGCCCTTAAGGATATCCCTCTCCTAAATGGAGTCCGTGCCGTTGACTCTATACTACCACTTGAACTATCACTTGTGTATTCCGTATCGCTACTATAAGAGGTCTCACTTGGTGTCTCCATACCGTACATAAGCCTTTAAGTATTAAGAAATACTTATGTGACTTATGTCAATCTCTCCCTCGCACCTTTGGTCTTTGCTTCCTTTGTCTTGCCATCGCGAGAGTGCTCCACATTCTCCATTAATTTGTGCACGTGGTTTATTTTTAAAGAGAGGATGCAAGTGTTAAAAAACACTATTCTCTATAGTCAATCTCAAATACATTTACTTGTGAAAGCCACACATAACACTAACTAGCATAATGTAACTAACTACTTGTCTATGAGCTAATTAAGTAGGCTATCTACTAAGCTCCTTCATGAACCCATCTCTTTACTTTCTAATTACATAAACCTAGCTCCTTCATAAACCCAACTCCTTCATGAACCCAACTCCTTAGCTTCTAACTAAATAAACCCAGCTCCTTTATAAACCCAGCTCCTTCATGAACCCAGCTCCTTAGCTTCTAACTAAACAAGCCCAGGTCCTTCATAAACCCAACTCTTTACTTTCTAACTAAACAAACCCAGCTCCTTTATAAACCCAGCTCCTTCATAAACCCAGCTCCTTCATAAACCCAGCTTCTTAGCTTCTAACTAAACAAACCCAGCTCCTTTATAAACCCAGCTCCTTCATGAACCCACAATTTTGTAGTTGTAATCCCCAACTACCTCACTAATTATTCAAGCCCTTAACTAATCTTCCTACCTAATTTTCCTAATTCTACTAACAACCCCTTTCTAATCACACAATTCTTCTCTAATCCTAAAATCCTAAAATCCTAGAGAGGAGAGGGGGAGAGAGAATTTCCTAACTTCACTAAGACTAACTAATCCACACAAGTATATTTTTGCACTCATCACAACATCAAGTGCTCAACTCTTAAACATGGAACTTGCAACCACGTGTATTCAAAACATGAACTTTAAGTACCACAAATTGGAATCATGAATTAACTTTAAAATCCTTCACGTCAACACTAATTCTACCAAGAGGTCAAGCCCTCTTCAAGGCTAACAAGCCTTGGCTCTCAAACTAAAAACTAAGCACACACATGTGCTCCAATATGGCTTCCCACACCCACACTTATAACTCGTGGGGTGCCTTGGAGCACAAAGGAAAGAGAGGATGAGTGAGGGAAGAATGAGGGATTATATAGTAAGCTTGAGGGGGTGAGCACCCTCAAGGCTCACGATAAGCCCTTGAGATTTCCTCCTACTTAGTAGGCGCCAATCCTATCTTCTAAGCCTTCCTCCCTCAAATGATCAACAAGGATCCTAATTCGAACATTTAACTAGCCTTGGCTTTCTACCTACCACACTTTACCAAACTTGGGATGCTTCAACCCAAACTTAGCCTCCTTCGCTTTCCGCCGCCATAACTTTCTCCCCTTACTTTCCCAAATCGTCGCTCACCACTTAATTCAAACCACGATGCTTAACTCGTGATTTGATTGGTGCTTTGAGAATTTGCTTATCCTCCACCTTGCATTCTTCCTTGGACCTTCCCCATTAAGTGGCCATGATGAGGTGGTCCACTTGTGCGCTCCATGTGATCCTCCATTCATCCCAATTCGAATGCACTTGCCTCTTGAGTCACTTTGGTTGTCTCCATCCATTTGTACTAGCCTACTCACTAACTACTCAATCCAAGTTCTCCTTACCTATCCTCATTCACTCAAATCCTTCCGAAGGTAAAAACACAATAACAACTCACATCCTAGCCTCTTACAACATGGTACTTCTAAGACTAACATTTCACTCTTTTTATATTTTTGTGAAGTAACATGCTACTTCAAAGTGCATCAACTAACGTTTCAAGGGTCTAAGACTAAATGTGGGCACCCTTTTGGGCTCACATCCATCTTACAAAAACACTGCATAGTTTGGGTCGAGCGACCCAAACTACACACTGACTAGTCTGGATGGAGCAACCCAACCTACACAATGCCTAGTTTGGGTCGCTCGACCCAAAGTTGGCTTTGTGTAGATAGCGTTGCTCCACTCAGGCCAGGCAGTGTGTAGTCTGGGGCGCTCGACCCAGAGTACACAAAGCAACCCAGACTAGACACTGCCTGGTCTGGATGGAGCAACCCAACTTACACAATGCCTAGTTTGGGTCGCTCGACCCAAAGTAGGCTTTGTGTAGGTTGGGTTGCTCCATTCAACCCAGGCAGTATCTAGTCTGGGGGTCGCTCGACCCAGACTACACACTGATTAGTCTGAGTGGAGCAACCCAACCTACACAATGCCTAGTTTGGGTCGCTCGACCCAAAGTAGGTTTTGTGTAGATTGCGTTGCTCCACTCAGACCAGTCAGTGTGTAGTCTGGGTTGCTCGACCCAGAGTACACAAAGCAACCCAGACTAGACACTGCCTGGTCTGGATGGAGCAACCCAACTTACACAATGCCTAGGTTGGGTCGCTCGACCCAAAGTAGGCTTTGTGTAGGTTGGGTTGCTCCACTCAACCCAGGCAGTGTCTAGTTTGGGGGTCACTCGACCCAGACTACACACTGATTAGTCTGAGTGGAGCAACCCAACCTACACAATGCCTAGTTTGGGTCGCTCGACCCAAAGTAGGTTTTGTGTAGATTGCGTTGCTCCACTCAGACCAGTCAGTGTGTAGTCTGGGTTGCTCGACCCAGAGTACACAAAGCAACCCAGACTACACACTGCCTGGTCTGGATGGAGCAACCCAACTTACACAATGCCTAGTTTGGATCGCTCGACCCAAAGTAGGCTTTGTGTAGGTTGGGTTGCTCCACTCACACCAGGCAGTGTCTAGTCTGGGGGTCGGTCGACCCAGACTACACACTCACTAGTCTGGATGGAGCAACCCAACCTACACAAAGCCAAGTTTGGGTCAAGCGGCCCAAACTAGGCATTGTGTAGATTGTGTTGCTCCACTCAGACCAGCCAGTGTGTAGTCTGGGTCGACCGACCCAGACTACACAAAGCAACCCAGACTACACACTGCCTAGTCTGGATGGAGCAACCCAACCTACACAATGTCTAGTTTGGGTCGCTCGACCCAAACTTGGCTTTGTGTAGATTAGGTTGCTCCACTCTGAGCAGGCAGAGTGTAGTTTGGGTCGCTCGACCCAAACTGTCGACAATTTATTTAGAGCTACTTACCATAGCAGAAAAAATTGGTTTGGAGCCCCCGAAGACGTTGAAGATGCAGTCCCCTCTCTTCGTGAGGGTCCTCATCATCCGCAGGTAGAACTCCATCCGCAGCTCATCCGCGGGGTAGTTGGCGTACTTCGCCTCGTCGTACAAGCTCCTGCTGGTACCCAACCCTTCTGGGACTTGGAAAAGTTTTTCCATCCGGCCTATGGGATGGTTTGGCATCTTCAGCAGCTCAGCTTTGTACACGAAGTACAAGCACAGCACGTTGACGACCTTCGTCTTCTTGTCTTTCAAAGTGTTGTACGCCCCCTCCGCCGGTGCAGCAACGTAGTGCGATTTCGAGACGGCGTACTCTGGCTGCAATTTCCGCACGATCCCGTACACCTGCTCCGCCCTCCTGTCCTCGACAATCCACAACCAGATGTCGACCTCCCGGAATTTGGGGCTGTTGTAGTCCACGAACTTTGACAGGAATGGCTCGTAAAACGGGGTGCTCATTGTCCCCTCGAATGAGCTTCCAGGGATGTTCCTGAAGTCTATCATTCCGAAGGGGAAGCGGTCCCCGGCTTTCGTCCTGATGGCCTTCCTGGCATCAGACCCCGGCCAGCCTTGGATCTTTAGAGGGTCGAGGGTGACCAAGTTGAAATGCGCGTCGCCCTCGAAACTGACGATCCGCTTCTCCTTTACGAAGTTGGAGAAGGCACGCGCGGAGTGCTCGGGAAGCGCCCGGTTCTTCCCCCCCTTCACGAGCTTCGACCTGAGGAAGTCGTCTCCCGCCTCCCTCATGAGTGCCGCCATGGACGCACTGGTGAACTTATACTCGGCTTTGAATGCCCTCCAGTGCGCCTCGTGAACCTCTCCATCCACGATGAGCTTCTTCTCAGGAACTAGCTTGTGCAGCTCCTGGACGATGGTCGTCTTCTTCCTGTTCTCCGTCCATTCCTTCATGGTGTAGCATGAAGGGACGAAGCATTTGGGCTTGCTGAAGACGATCTTCGGGTGGACCCAACATCTCTTCACCGTCGGCTGCATGTGCAGAATGTGGGATGCCGCCTTCCCCATCTCTGCCTCCGACAGCCCTTGAAGAGTTCTGAAGAACTCCCTTACGAGAGGCTTCATCTGCTTGAACCGCGATGCCTGGTTGAAGAGCATGCCAGTGTCGGGGTCGATTAGCTCACCCGCCTCATGCTTTTCAAATACACTCCTCCATTTCATCCAAACGAAATCGGAAGCTGTGATTAAATAAATCTCCCCTCTTAGATCGTTGTATTTCTTCTGCTTTTGACTAGCATTGTCAATTGAGGAGAATTTATTTATCATCTGGTATTTGAAATCCTGCATTTCCCCAAAACAAACCATTTGAATGCGTGTTAGATATGTACATGTGATTTCCAAGACATATCATGAACAATAACTGTTACAAGAGTTTGGGTCGATCGACCCAAACAATACTCACCTCCCACTTTGGATTCTTGTCCTTGGCGTTCTCCCTCTCTTTGGGAGGCCTGCCATAGAACTCCCACACCTCCCGTGAGGCCATGATATTCCTTATCCAGGAAGCTTGGTAGGCCCTCTTCTTGTTCCCCATGTTGAAGTATCGGGAGATGTCGCTGAGCTTGGTCTCGTCGTCGGACCACACCACCAATGCCTTCCAGACCTTCAGTTTTTCCTTCTGATGGTTGGGATCATCCCACTTAGTCATCAGTTGGATTTTCTTTGATGCCTCCACACTGTGCTGGCCGTCTATCAGCCAATAATCGCCTTTCTGAATTGTAGGCCACATTTCAGGGGTAGGCATTTTCTTCTGTCCCTGGGGCATGACTACAATTGTTTGCATGTCGTCTTTGAATTGTTCGCTGACGATCTGCGCGATTATCCAATCGACGTAGGCGTCTTCTTTTGCCCAGACGCACTTTTCTGGTGGCGCTAGATGGCACTGGCTGATGTTGACATCGAACTTGAAATCTCTACCCATGAAGAAACAATGGGAGCACTTGGACGTGAAATTGTTCACGATTTTCTGGATCTCCCCCGCATCCACCTCTTGCCCGGGCTTTGGCATGCGCAGCTCAGGTGAAACTGGCTCCTCGGTCATCACAGATGACTCTCTCGCCCTTTTCGATGGTGTTGTTTGGCGGCTGGCAGAAGGCGTAGGCGTCTCGCTATCCGCCGGTGTCTCTGAGGGAGTCCTCCGTCTTGAGTCAAACGGTATTGGTCGCGGCTTCCTCACCGTTTGAGGCCTTGACGACCCTGCACCCTCCTTAGTTGTTGCTTTCCGCCTCGCAGGTTGCTGACTTTTTGTTTTGCTTTGAATGGCCTTATTCAGCACGGTGATTGCATGTTTTAATTTTGTAAACCGGCTAGAGACCTTGGTGTTCGATATACTGCTATCGATAAATATTGACTCCGGTTTGATGACGTCTGGCTCAACGCAGGACTCCTTTACGTAGATTGCGTCGAACGGCTCGGAGAACTGATGCATGAACATATGGACATTCTGCACCGCGGAGTTCTCTAGGATGACGTCCACGTAGTCACCAAGCGACTGAACCGATGCCACCTCCCACCCCGTGACTGTGGCCCATGTATGGTTCTCCATGGTGCCAACTTTCAATACAAATATCATTTTGTATTGCGAGGTTTTGACCACTTGAATTGACCAAGCGAGGATAAGATTGTCCTTTGGAACATAGGAGTCATCCTGCGGTGTTTCGTGCTCCTGCCATAACATGTCTGGCGCAAGCATGAACCACCTTTCACCGGGTCTTTTCTTTGGGGCCATCTGTAAGGAAAGAATAAACCATGTTAGTTTCGGTCGTTCGACCCAAACTTCTTCAAGCTTAATGGATAGTTTAAACTTCTTCAAGCTTAATGTTAGTTTCGGTCGTTCGACCCAAACTTCTTTCAATTGATTTAAGGGAAATTTAATGGATTGGCGCATATATTTTGGTGGATTGTGCACTGTTATATGTGAACATCATTTGTATGGTGATATGATATTTTGTTATTTTTTGGGTGGATTTTCATTTTATATTGTGTTTAACATCATGGATTTATTGATAAGATAATAATTTAGAGGTTGGGTTTGGGTCGACCGACCCAAACATGATGATGTGTTTGGGCCGAGCGTATCAAATATGAATATTGGTTTAGGTCGAGCGACCCAAACATGATGATGTATTTTGGCCGAGCGTACCAAATAGGAGGCTGGGTTAAGGTCGACCGACCCAAACATCAGGCTGGGTTTGGGTCGAGCGACCCAATCATCATGACGGGTTTGGGTCGAGCGACCCAAACATTAGGCTGGGTTTGGGTCGAACGACCCAAACATCATGCCGTGTTTGGGTCGAGCGACCCAAACATGAGGATGTTTTTGGGCCGAGCGTTCCAAATAGGAGGCTGGGTTTAGGTCGACCGACCCAAACAGCAGGACGTGTTTGGGTCGTCTCCCCAAACTGTTCTATTTAATATATATTTTAAAGGTTGGCACAGAGCATATACAATGCTTATGCGTTGTGTATGCTACAGCACCATGAATTAATTAATACATGTTGGGTATAACAAAAGATATTACCTTTTAAAGCTGTTGTTGCAAAAACTGTGGAGTAGAGCTGGTGTTCTTCGTCCAGTAACACACAAACAGTTGAATGTGATTCGGACACACGCTAAACTCCCAAACAACTACTAAAGCTTTCAAATAATTCTTACTTCTCTCAAATAAAGCCTGAATCTCTCATACAACTCCTGAGGCTTTCAACGCACTTTTGAATCTCTCAAAACAACAACTGAATCTCTCAAAACAACAGCTGAATCTCTCAAACAACAACTGAATCACTCCAACAACAACTGAAGCTCTCAAATCACTTCAATATGTCTCAAACACCTCCTGATTATCTTATAGAACTCCTGAATCTCACAAGCACTCCAAATACAATACAAACTCCAAAAGAGAAATAATCTACAAACACATGAACTTCGCAAGCACTCGCTAAAGCTCCCACACAATGCTCGAAAACCCTTCAACAATCTTCGACTAACTTCCTCCGTAGGTTTCTGTTCTATTGGAAACACCTCCTAGCTTCTAAGATTAAGAGCAAGAGAAGGGAGGGAAGGAGAAGAAACACTAGGCGGGAGTGAGAGAAGGAATCAAATGCCGCCCTGAATAGCCACGGCGCTTCGTGAAAGCGGCGCTTCCAAGAGACACGCGGAGCGAATGCTTGGCGCGGAGAGAGAGAGAAAGGAGGAGAAACTGTGGCGGCTGGGGTTTTGTTTGCCTCGGGAATTGGGTGCCCACAGGATTAGGGCACCAACGGAAATAGGGTTACGGGGAACCCTAAATCCTAAACCCTAACTCTAACCCCTTAGCGGGCATTAGTTATTTGAAGACACTTTGGAATACCCTTAGGTGCTACATCAAATGCGGTATTCTACAAGACTAACCATTTATACAACTAATGCATTTTTACAACGTAACTTTATGCTAAAACTAATACTTAACCCCTACTTACATGACACCATGCCCTAAATTTTCCAAACAAGTTGAAGTCATTTGTTTCTCTTTTGTTTGAGCACGTTAGAAAAATAATACAATTGCGTGACATTTAACGATGTAATCATTGACTTTTAGACTTTACCAATGATGCCAACAACTCACACAATATTCAATGAATAAGAAATATAACCCCCACCCCCCAACATGAAATTCGGAAATTTAGAATACTTCAGTGTGGAGCCTAAATGAATGCCTTCCCCAAGTGCATTTTGTAAGGATTTTGAATTGCATGATCCTTATTTCAAAATGCTAACATGCTCAAGTTTTTAGTAAATCCCTTATATATTCACTTTGATGAATCACATAGTCGCCAATAAACCATTGATGATCATATATTTACTTGGAATGTGATATAAAAGTAAATCGGTCTTGTATTTATTGGTCTTGTATTTATTCAATTGCCATTTCATGTTGTGGATGTTATTAGGGTCCAACTTTGGATGTTTTGCTCACTTTGACGAATCACATAGTCGCCAATAAACCATGGTTCATGATATATTTAATATATGGAATGTGAAATAAAAGTAAATCGGAGAAGCACAACATCAAATGAAGCCATTCACGCAATCATGTTCTTATTCAATGTCCCCTCCACGTATATTACATAATGGCGCAAGATATAATAGATGTTGTTTGTATATGGAGGCATCAGTGAACAACTACGATATTTGGTGTTCAGGGTTTAGGGGGTAAGGGGTAAGGGGTTAGGGTTATAACATATTAATCTATCCAATATTAACGGGTAACATTCAATTTGTGCATTTTGGTGAGAAGAGTCCAGACCTTGGATAGTTGGCCAACTTGCATCACCATGCTAAATTTTTCGGGCCCCTATTTGTCACTTAGCTTTAGCTAGCTAGGTTCACCGAACCTAGGATTCCTACTTAGCTTTAGCTAGCTAAATTTTTCGGAACTCTCATTTTCACTTAGCTTCAACTAGCTAGAAAGTTGTGTGACATGCATATTCATTCTAAACCAAAGAGAAATCCATTCAAACGAAACCAAACAATATATATTTGGTTGTATTGCTCGTGGTTGCCTCTCTACTTTAGCCTACACCTCCGTTCCATGTGGATGTGACCATGTTTTTGCTGATACCACTACTAGAATTCACTGGATTTAATGTCATATTTGTTTGTTAACTTGTTGACATTCTAAATTTCCACTAAGAGAAAGTGTCATATTTGTGACATTTTTGTGCTCAATAAGTTGACATTAACGCAGTCAAAACGCATGAGTGTACACTTTATTGACAACATATTTTTTAGGGTTTCAAGTTTTCTTGGCTTGAATGACACAAGCTAATTGAATCTTGCACCTGGATCCACAACCTTTGTCTGAAAAAAAGGGATTGAGCTGCACATAAACCCTACGAACTAAACCGAAACCCTAAACAGGTGCTCATAGATGAAGTTGCTCACACCACCTGCAAATTTATTTTGGGTCGGCAAGTTGATTGAAACTCCAAAATTTTGAAGTAGTGTTGTTGCTCATGAGAGCTTCGGAGTGTGCAAAAAGAAAAGAAAGGATTGAGAACCTTACATGTCACAAGGCGATTGACAGCATGAGCGCCTCCGAAGCTCCAAACTCGCAAGGCAAAAAACTCGGCAGGGGCACTAGTGGTAGGCGGGGAGGGCGGCTAGCTAGAGGTTGGGGCGGGGTGGGCGGGGAGGCCAGGTAAGGGGTGGCCTGCTCAGGGCATGCCAGGGTCGGGGGCCAAACCTCGGGTTTTTTTAGTGCTGCCCTTGCCCGCCGCCCCAACGAGTTCAACGTTCGTTGGGGGTATTTAGGGAAACTCCATGTCTTGGAGCATGGTATGAGCCCAAAATGGTTGCTCATATTTGTTTTATGTTTAGGATCTACTTAGAATTGCATTTAGAGTGTTATTGAAACAATTAAAAGTATAAAAAGAATGAGGCTTGGTGTGGATTTATGTTTAGGCCTTAAGCCATTTTGTGTGGCTCATTAGAAGCTTAGTGATATTAGGGAGTGTGGTGATCAAGTGAGTGGTGTTTGATGAAGCAAGAGGAAGGTCCTTGGATTTAAATGTTTGAATTAGAACGTGTTCTTGTTGGTTTAGGGGGTAAGGAGTTAGTGGATAGGATAAGGTCCTACTAAGTAGAAGAAGGTTGAGGGACTTGTGGTCTTGGGTGCCCTCCCCTCCTCCTCTCTTTCTCTCTTCATTCTCTCCTCTCCCTCTCCTCTTGCTCTCTCTCTCCTCGAGAACTTCTCGAGCTCTTAGAACTAGGAAAAAATGTGTGAATTAGGTAAGGATGTTTTAGGAAATTAGTGAAGTTAATTAGCGGAATTAGTTAGGGCCTAGGGGGATTAACTAGTAAAGTGTGAATTAGCTAATGGTGCTGGTTCGGCAGCTGGTTAATGCTGGTTTCTGCAACTAGCTAATGGTGCTGGTTCGGCAGCTAAGGGTTTCTGCAGCTAGCTAATGGTGCTGGTTCGGCAGCTAAGGGTTTCTGCAGCTAGCTAATGGTGCTGGTTCGGCAGCTAATGGTTTCTGCAACTAGCTAATGGTGCTGGTTCGGCAGCTGGTTAATGTTGGGTTTCTGCAGCTAGCTAATGGTGCTGGTTTGGCAGCTGGTTAATGCTGGTTTCTACAGCTAGCTAATGGTGTTGGTTTCTTCGAAGCTGCCGAAGAATTAAGGCCAGGCTGTGGAGAATTTTAGTTAAAGGGCTTGAGGGAACCAAGGGATATAAAGGGGTAAAGCCCGTGGTGCCAAACTTGACGTGGTAATAGATAGTGAATCAGGTGGTCACTTAATATTAGTTTAAATCATTAGTTCGTGATTAAGCTAGGAAAATAGGAATGATTGGATAGTAGGATTAGCGGTTGCATTGGGGGTGTGGATGAGATGGTGATAGCAATAGGGGGTATTATGATGGGGATAATTGAGAAGAGCGTTTGTTAACGCTTGTAATATTATCATGGAATGGATTGGTGTGCAATGATTGATGGGAATTGTAACGGAGTCTCATGAATTTGGTAACTAGAGTATGGAAACACGAATGTGATACCCATTCCCTCACCCGGACTAGGACGCTTAAGGGTGGGTGGTTTGGCCTCACACATGGTCCATGTCCTAATTTGCCACTTGGAATTGTAGGGTTTAGCCACCTCACTCCCATCTTGGATGTTGATAGGGCCCAAGCCCTAATCCCAGCTGCACTTGGGGCCAGTAAGGGCGGCTCACTGAATGGCCATCTAGGCCAAAACCTCCTCACATCTTTTCATTGTTGCCGCTTTCCTTCCATTCCGACCCCATGTCCATGTCGTCATAACAACCTCTTTTCAAATTTGAGTGGCGATGGTGGCTTAAAGTTTATAATATGAGGGGCCTCTGCTAGTGATGTAGTGGGATTTGATGAGGGATTGCCATGGGGAGGTTGTGGAGGATGACATGGAGGGGTTGGTTTCAATGGTGCCATTGGATTTAAATGAGATTCCTGACCCACTCTATTGCAGAGAATGTGAAGCTTACAAAGATTACGGTTGTCCATGTCTTAGAGAGTGTAGAAGAAAAGAGGTGTTGTTCTAGCTTGAGTTTCTTGAAGAACAAACTCCATACTTCCCTTAATAAGTGTTGAAGTTAAAATATTAGATTGTGTTGAAGATATAGCATTAGGTTGCCCGTAGTCATATATTTTGATTGTTAGAGGTATAAAAATGAATAAGGTTTGAATAATCCCATATGGTTTGTGTATGTGTATTTGTTTGTGCAATTTGATCTTTAGTTTTATTGTGCTTCAATAAGTTATGAGCCCATTCACGCAAGTTCTAGAGTTAGAGATTTGATTGCTAGTTGGCTAGGGATTGGGGAAAGTTACAGCATGAGCGTAGAGCGTAGAGCGGAGAGCGGAGAGCGGTGAGCGGAGAACGGAGAACTCAATTTGCGACATGAATTGAGAGGGAAAATGCACCTATAACCGCGGGATCCAAGGAAAAATAACGAACTATTTTTAGATATGTTTGAAGGTTATGTACTCTATTACCGCGGAAATAGGCCAACATTTCCCCATTCATATCGTTTATAGAATTTTGAAACATAGAATTTTTTTGATAAAATACAACATTAGGGCTTACATCAGCATGACGTCACCAATTCAATATCCAAACACGTATACTATATAACATATTACTGTAAATTAAAAAAAATTATAATTTGAAGTAAACCCGAAGAGGTCTCTTAAAGGGTTTTCTCCACATAAAGTCCACCCTCTATAAGTGTTACACCTATAAGTGTTAACCCTTTCTAAATGTTATCTTTCTTCTACTTATTGAAGAATGAGGAGAGAAGAAGAGAATACACAATAATGTACACAACGGAGCTTGGTAATACTTGCAATATAAGAGAGAGCACTATCTTCTCATGCTTCTTATTTATCCTTGAATACATTAGCACTTGAGTGCATTCATTAGACAAAGACACCAAGCAACTACTCTAACGCTTTCCAAGCAACTACTCCTAGTTGCTTACCGTACATATGTCCTATTTGCTTAGCGTACATAAGCCTCCTTGCTTAGCGTACATAAGCCTCCTTGCTTAGCGTACATAAGCCTCCTTGCTTAGCGTACATAAGTCATCTTTGCTTAGCGTACATAAGCCTCCTTGCTTAGCGTACATAAGTCATCTTTGCTTAGTGTACATAAGTCCTCTATGCTTAGTGTACATAAACTCTACTTGCTTACCGTATATAAGTCCTAGTACTTTCCTAGTACTTTCCTAGTACTTCTACACTCCCACTTTGCGAGGTGTCATTGGACGTCCAACCGCATCGCCTTGCTCATCATTTGATGCCGGTCTCTTGCAAGTGCCTTTGTAAGCACATCAGCAACCATGTGCTCCGTGGGACAATACTTCAAGTCGATCACCTCGTTTTGCATCTTCTCGCGAATGAAATGGTGTTGCACATCGATGTGCTTTGTGCGAGAGTGGTGCTTCGGGTTCTTTGCAAGAGCGATGCACCCTTGATTGTCGCACATGATTGTGGTGGCCTCCTCTTGCACGCACCCCACATCCGCCATGAGTTGTCTAAGCCAAACGGCCTCCTTGGCGGATTGGCTCGCCGCCATGTATTCCGCCTCCGTAGTGGATAGAGCCACCGTGGGTTGACGCTTGCTATTCCACGAAACGGCGCCGTTTCCCACAAAGAACACGTATCCCGTGGTGGAGCGCCTTCCATCCGCATCTCCACCCCAATCCGCATCGCAATATCCTTTCATGGCGATACCTTTGCCTCCAAGGTGCAACTTCATGTCCGACGTGCCTTTCAAGTAACGCATGATCCTTTTGACCGCCGCCCAATGCATCGGACCCGGTTTGGACATGAATTGACTTACCACGCTCACCGCGAATGCAAGGTCAGCCCTCGTGGCCACCATCGCGTACATCAAACTACCCACGCATGCCTTGTAAGGAATGCCTTGCATCTCTTGCGAGTGTTGGTCGTACTCCTCATCCGTGAGTTTCACCAAGGCGGCCTTGGGATCCAATGGCGTCCCGACGGGCTTACAATCCTCCATGCCGAATCGTTTGAGCACACCTTCGATGTAGCTCCCTTGATGCATGGTGATTGTGCGCGCCGCCCTATCCCTTTCGATGTGAACTCCTAAGAAGAAGTGGAGCTCGCCGAGGTCGCTCATGTCGTACTCCTCCTCGAGTTTGGACTTCAACTCGTTCATCATGGTCATATCGCTCGCTAGCATGATGAGATCGTCCACGTAGATCACCACCGCCATGAAATAGTTGCCCGTTTGCTTGACGTACAAAGAATGATCAGCGTGGCTCCTTATGAAGCCCTCCTTAGTGAAGAAAATGTGAATTTTCTCGTACCATGCCCGTGACGATTGCTTGAGTCCGTAGAGCGTCTTCTTCAACTTACATACGAGGTGGGATTGTCCCTCTTGCACAAAGCCCGGGGGCTGGTCCATGTAAATCACCACCTCCAAGTCGCCGTTCAAGAACGCCGTCTTTACGTCCATTTGGTGCATCTCCAAGTCCATGGCTGCCCCGATGGCAAGCATGCATCGAATGGTGCAAAACTTGGCCACGGGAGCAAAGGTCTCATCGAAGTCGACGCCCGCGATTTGAGAGAATCCCTTTGCGACCAGCCTTGCCTTGTGCCGCACGACGTCCCCGTTGGCATCCCTCTTCGTGCGAAACACCCATTTGCATCCCACGCGGTTGCGGTTTGCGGGCAACGGCGTCAACTCCCACGTGCCGTTGGCCATGAGGGAGTCGTATTCCTCTTGCATGGCTTGCTCCCACTTGCTCGCATCACGCGAGTGTATGGCCTCGCTCATGGTGTGAGGCTCCTCCGCGACCGCCATGTTTGCTCGCTCCTCATCGCGTGGAGGCAAGATATGATTCATCCACCATTCTCCGAGTGGCTTGCGGACCCTCCTCGAGTACCTAGATTCTTCCGCGGTCCCATTGGCATCTCTACTTGGTGGGGTAGGTGGAGGTACCTCTTTTGCAACCTTCTTGTCTTTGTTGCGTTTGCTAGTGCTCGGTTGCACCGCTTGCTCACGCTGCACCTCCACGTCCTCCTCTACGACCGATTCCTCTTTCGTGTCCTCCATGGCGCTCTCCACGGGTTCACGTCGAGCCGGTCCACTCGCGGATGGCTTGGGCTCTTCCTCCGAATCCTCCGAATCCTCTGATTCGAAGGAGCCGTCCATCGCAAGCGTCGGTCCCTCCAACGCTGGTCCTTCATCACTCCCACTTGGACGCTCCTTCGAATGCTCCGCGTCTTCGAAGAATGCCACATCGGGGCTCTTGACGATCTTCTTGGTATCCAAACGCATCAACCTATACGCCTTGGTGCCCTCGCAATACCCGAGGAACAAGCACTTGATGCCCTTTGCATCTAGCTTGGTCCTCTTTTCATCGGGCACCTTGGCATAAGCGACGCACCCGAATACCCGCATGTGGGAGACATGTGGCATCCTCCCACTCCACGCCTCCTCCGGCGTCATTCCTTCGACGGCGCGAGTCGGGCACCGGTTGCGTGTGTACACCGCGGTTTGCACCGCCTCCGCCCAAAACTCACGTTCAAGTCCTTGGGCGTACAACATGGACCTTCCCATCTCCACGATGGTGCGGTTGGCACGTTCCGCCACGCCATTTTGTTGAGGGGTGTAAGGCGCGGATGTGTTCCTTGCGATGCCGTGTTTGCGCAAGAACTCGTCGAATGCCTTGCCCGTGTATTCGCCGCCGTTGTCGGAGCGCAACACCTTCACCTTGTGGCCCGATTGGTTCTCCACCAAGGCCTTCCACTCCTTGAAGCGCTCCAACACCTCGCTCTTCAATTTCAACGTATAAACCCACACCTTCCTTGAGAAATCGTCTATGAAGGTTAGAAAGTATTTTGCTCCGCCCAATGACGTCGTCCGCATAGGCCCGCACACATCCGAATGCACAAGCTCCAACACCTTCGTGGCCCGGTGCGCACCGTCGGTGGGGAAAGGTTGCCTCGCTAACTTGCCTTCCACACATCCCTCGCATGCAAATGGCTCCACTTTGCACGGAACCTTGCCTAGGTCAATGCCGCTTACCATGCCTTGGAGCGCCTTGACGCCCTTTGCATTTAGGTGGCCCAACCTCCTATGCCAAAGCTCCATGAGGGGGCCGTTGGCCGATGTATGTGCGAGACAACTCATGTCGGCGCCGCCGACTAGCTTGAGCTCCAATTGATACAAGTTGACCTCCATGCGGTTGGCGGCGAGCATCTCGCCTTCACGTGTGCGCACCGCACACCCCATGGTGTCGAAATGCACCTTCAAACCCCTTGAGACTAGTTTGCTCACCGATAGCAAGTTGGCATGCAATTTCGGCACGTGGAGGACGTCTTGCACCTCGATGCGCCTCGCTCGGCCTTCCATGTTGCTTTCCACCACAATGGAACCCTTGCCCACGACCTCCACCATGCCGTTGTCGCCCATGAACACCTTGCGCCCCGAAACCCTCTCGTATGTGTCGAATGCGTGTCTATGTGGCGTCATGTGTTGCGTGGCCCCCGAGTCCACGATCCACTTGGTCATGTGCGTCTTGGGTGCTCCGTCGGCGGCCACGAACACGCAATCGCCTCGACTAACCGCCGCCCTCGCGTCGTTCGCCCTTTCTTTGGCGCCCCAACAATTGCGAGCAATGTGGCCCGATTTGCCACACTTGAAGCACGTGCGTGCTTCGGGCTTCGTGTTGGTGCCCGTCCCCTTTCCTTGGCGCGAGAACATGGCCGCGTCCTCCCCTTGAGGTTCTCTCTCCTTCCTCTTGGACGCCTCATGCATGAGTCGTGCGGTGATGAACTCCACGGTGAGCTCCTTCACGGGCCTAGTCTCTAGGGCCGTGATAAGGTGCTCGAAGGATGGCGGGAGGCTATCCAACAAGGTCATCACAATGTCTTCATCTTTCACGGGCACTTCCAAACAAGTTAGTTGGTCCGCGAGAGACTTCACCTTGTTGATGTGCTCAAGCACGTCGCCGCCTTCCTCCATCTTCACGGTGAAGAACTTGCGCCTCAAGAACAATATGTTGGAGAGGCTCTTGGTTTCGTGGATGTTGCACAACGTGGCCCACGCTTCCGCCGGTCCCTTGCACGCCTTGATGTGCGCCAACTCCTTGTCCGCCAAGTTGGTGACGATCATGGCGAAGGCACGCTTGCAACGCCGCTCATACTCCTTCTTGTCCTTCTCATCGGCGGTACTTGGTGGGGGCAACTCCGACTTGTCCACGATGTCCCATAGATCCTTGGCCGCAAGGGCCATCTCCATCTTAAACTTCCAAAGGCTAAAATTGTCGCCATTGAATTTGTCCACATGCCTCGGCCACTCACCATCATTGGAACTCATGTCTCTCAAGGAGGTTGGCTCCCACTCGCTCAAAATGCTTCAATCCTCCGTATGGACTCAATGGAACACCTTAAAACCTCTAGACACTTAATTCAGCACTTTTGGTGTCCCTCAAAACACCAAACACTCAAATTAGCACCTTTTGTGCCACTTAGAGTTCACAACACTCAATTGAACAATTCTAGTGTTTGTTAAACCTCAAAGCTATCAAGTCAACACCTTTAATGCCTCTTAAGCTCCTAAACACTTAATTCAACACTTTTGGTGTCACTCCAACACCAAACGTTCAATTCAGCACCTCTTGTGCCACATATGCTTTAAACCACTCAATTGAATAATTCTAGTGTTTCTTAACTCCCAAGCTATCAAGTCAGCACCTTTAGTGCCTCTTAAGCTTCAAAACACTCAATTGAATACCTTTGGTGTGACTTCAACACCAAACACTTACAACCAACTCTCTTTGAATGCACTTTCACTAAACTCACTTAGTTTAGCCACTAGTGCAACTATTTGCACTCTAATGCATTCAAATGGCACTCCACACTCACAACTAGCTCTCTTTGAATGCACTTTCACTAAACTCACTTAGTTAAGCCACTAGTGCAATTATTTGCACTCTAATGCATTCAAATGGCAATCCCCACTCACAACCAGCCCTCTTCAAAGCAAGAACACATAGAACTCACTAAACCTCAAAGTGTAGCACTCCAACACATCAAGGCTAGTCCAATGAACCTCCGATTAGATCCGAACCTCCCTCCTTGGCAACTCACGTTTGTGGGCCCATAACCTATTGAAGAATGAGGAGAGAAGAAGAGAATACACAATAATGTACACAACGGAGCTTGGTAATACTTGCAATATAAGAGAGAGCACTATCTTCTCATGCTTCTTATTTATCCTTGAATACATTAGCACTTGAGTGCATTCATTAGACAAAGACACCAAGCAACTACTCTAACGCTTTCCAAGCAACTACTCCTAGTTGCTTACCGTACATATGTCCTATTTGCTTAGCGTACATAAGCCTCCTTGCTTAGCGTACATAAGCCTCCTTGCTTAGCGTACATAAGCCTCCTTGCTTAGCGTACATAAGCCTCCTTGCTTAGCGTACATAAGTCATCTTTGCTTAGCGTACATAAGCCTCCTTGCTTAGCGTACATAAGTCATCTTTGCTTAGTGTACATAAGTCCTCTATGCTTAGTGTACATAAACTCTACTTGCTTACCGTATATAAGTCCTAGTACTTTCCTAGTACTTTCCTAGTACTTCTACACTACTCCCCATATATTGCACACTATAAATGTTAAACGTGTGAATTGTTAACAAAATGGTACTCACTTCTATGTTTATTTTACTCTATAATTGTTAGCGAATGAAATACAACCATAATATGGATGATAAAAACTACACATTCAATTACATTCCTCTCTCTCTCACCCGTGAATTGTAAACTTGATATGGAATAAATTTTTGATTGTGTTTGCAATTTTATGGTATTCTCTCAGAAGGACTATTCACAATTGCTTGTATTTGTAGATGTTAAAATTTGTATATTTCTCAATAACATACTTTTATAATTGTTAACTGTTCTACCCTCTATAAATGTTAACTTTGATCCACTCTAGAGGGTTAACATTTATAGAGGGTAGACTGTAAATAGGTTGAACATTTGTATGCATTTGAACATATCTCGTTTTGCCCACCAATTTGAGGCAGGGACCACCCGAACCTGAAGATTAAACGTGTTAACTGTTAACAATATTGTACTCCCTTCTTTACAAAATTGACTCTATAATTGTTAGCGAATGATATACAACCATAATATGGATGATGAAAATTACACATCACATTCCCATCTTCCTGACCCGTGATTTGTAAACTTGGTTTTGAATAAAGATATGATTGTGTTTGCATATTTATGAATTCACTGCCTCAACTAAAAGCCTAAATATGACAAAGCAGTGACAACCATCATTCACGAACTAACTGAACCTCCAGATACAACAAACACTCAAAGAGTACCAGACTAAAGGCAGCCCCCTGGAGCACAAGTTCATGATCACACTATTGGCAAATGAGAGAAGAAAGCAAAGAGACCAGCGTAGTGAGCTACAACACAATACACAAGGATTGCATACAATGGAGAGAGTAATTAGCTCCTCCCCTTATGGCTTTATTTATATGAAGAGTTTAGGGCTAGCCGCCACCCTAGCCGCCACCCTAACCCTAACCCTAGCCGCCACCAATGCGACCTAACCCTAATGCCACCTAAGCAACCTAACCTTAACTTCCAATACTCCCACTTTGCGAGGTGATATTATATTCTAAGCCCATTGAATCACTCAATGTCTCATGCCTATCTCTAGCTAAAGCCTTTGTTAAAACATCCGCTACCATATATTGCGTTGGACAATATTCCAACTCTATAACTTTGTTTTCAATTTTTTCTCTAATAAAATGATGTTGCACATCAATATGTTTAGACCTATCATGCTTTGTGGGATTCTTAGCTAAAGCCATAGAACCTTGATTATCGCACATGATGGTGGTCGCCTCCTCTTGCACACAACCCACATCCTCCATTAGTTGCCTAAGCCAAATGGCTTCTCTTGTGCATCGGCTCATGGCCATATACTCCGCCTCCATCGTGGATTGTGCCACCGTTTGTTGCCGCTTGCTATTCCACGACACGGCCCCCTCTCCAACGAAGAAAACATATCCGGATGTGGACCTACGATTCTCCACATCTCCGGCCCAATCCGCATCCGAATAACCTTTGACCTCCATATGTTTTCCTCCAATGCGCAACCTCATATCTACGGTGCCCTTCAAGTACCGCATGATCCTCTTGATGGCCATCCAATGCATCGGACCCGGTTTGGACATGAATCGACTTACCACGCTTACCGCAAATGCGAGGTCCGGTCTTGTGGCCACCATCGCGTACATCAACGACCCCACCGCTTCTTGGTACGGAATTTCCTTCATCTCCTCCGAAAACTCTTCGTACTCCTCCTCCGAAAGCTTCGGCAACGAGGTCTTAGTATCGAGCGGGGTTCCGATGGGTTTACAATCACCCATGCCGAATCGTTCCAAAATTGTTTCGATGTAGCTCCGTTGATGCAAGGTAATGGTGCGGGACCTCCTATCCCTCTCGAAATGAACTCCGAGAAAGAAATGCAACTCGCCGAGGTCGCTCATCTCGAATTCGTGCTCGAGACTAGACTTCAACTCCTTGATCATGTCCACATTGCTTGCCAATATGATGAGGTCGTCTACATATATGATTACAATCACAATGTAGTGGCAAGTTTGTAGAACGTACAACGAGTGATCCGCATGGCTCCTCGTAAAGCCTTTATTCACAAAGAATACGTGAATGCATTCGTACCACGCTCGTCCGGATTGCTTCAACCCGTAGAGCGATTTCTTCAACTTGCATACGAGGTGCTCTCGGCCTTGTTGTTCGAACCCCTCCGGTTGCTCCATGTAGATTTCTACATCCAATTCGCCGTTCAAGAACGCGGTCTTGACGTCCATTTGATGCATCTCCAAGTCCATGGCCGCCCCGAGTGCGAGTATGACCCTAATGGTGTTGAATTTGGCTACGGGTACAAATGTTTCGCCAAAATCCACACCTTCCACTTGCGAGCACCCCTTGGCCACTAACCTTGCTTTGAAACGAACAACCACGCCGTTGGCATCCTTCTTCGTGCGAAACACCCACTTGCACTTCACGGCCTTGCGGCCCTTGGGCAATGGAGTTAACTCCCACGTGGCGTTGGCTATAAGAGATTCGTACTCCTCTTGCATAGCCAACTCCCACTCGCTCGCATCACTCGATTCCATGGCCTCTCTCAAGTTTCTAGGTTCCCCTACGATGGCCATGTTTGCATGCTCATTGTCTTGGGGTTGCGGAATGTGGTTCTTCCACCATTCCCCAAGAGGTTTGCGTGGCCTATCCGGATACCTAGAATTGCCCATGGTTTCATTGTCATATTGCGGGGTTGGAGGTGGTTCGGTTGCGGTTTTCTTACCGTGGTCAAGTTTCGATGCCTCCCCGCTACGAATGGTTTTCGTGGCCGGTACGTCGGCCTCCGCTTCGTCCTCGATGCCGGGCTCCTCGTCGGGCTCCGAAACGTTGCCATCCCCCTCCAACTCCTCCACGTCCGATTTGGGGGATACGTCCACCTTCACCGCGGGTGCCTCGCCAATTCTCCCACTTGGACAATCCTCCAAATGCGTTTTGTCTTCGAAGAAGACCACGTCCGGACTCTTGATGATTTTCTTCGTCTCCAAGCAAATGAGCCGATACGCTTTCGTGCCTTCGCAATAACCGAGAAACAAACACTTGACGCCCTTCGCGTCCAACTTCGTTCGCCTTTGATCCGGCACCTTCGCATAAGCCACGCAACCGAACACGCGCATGTGGGAGACGTGCGGCATCCTCCCGCTCCACGCTTCTTCGGGCGTCCTTCCTTCGACGGCCTTCGTTGGACACCGGTTACGCACGTACACCGCATTGCACACCGCCTCCGCCCAAAATTCGTGGCCGAGGCGTTGGGCATGAATCATGGACCGCGCCATCTCCACGATGGTCCGATTGGCCCGCTCCGCCACGCCGTTTTGTTGCGGCGTGTAAGGTGACGAGGTTTGCCGTGCAATGCCATGTTTGGACAAGAATTCGTCGAATGCCTTCGAAACGAATTCCCCACCGTTGTCCGACCTAAGAACCTTCACTACGTGCTCGGATTGCCTTTCCACCAAGGTTTTCCATTCTTTGAACCTTGCCAACACCTCGCTTTTGGCCTTGAGCACATATACCCAAATCTTGCGTGAGAAATCGTCAATGAAGGTGAGAAAATACCTCGCGCCTCCGATGGACGTCGTTTTCATCGGCCCGCATACGTCGGAATGCACGAGCTCCAAGACCTTCGTGGCGCGGGTTGCTCCGTCCGTCGGGAATGGCCGCCTCGCTTGTTTGCCCTCGACACATCCTTCGCATGCCAATGAATGAACGTCGCCTTGTACCGCGTCCATCCCGCTCACCATGCTTTGGAGCATTTTCATGCTATTCGCATTGAGATGCCCCAACCTCTTGTGCCAAAGCTCTAATGAATGCGAGTTTCCATCGGAATGCGCCAAAGAACTCGTTTCGGCCCCATTCATCACGTTCGTGTCCAATTGGTACAAATTGGACTCCAATGAAGCCACGGCCAACATCTCGCCGTTGTTTGCCCTCACCACACATCCCAACGAGTTGAAATGCACCTTCAAACCCCTCGAAATGAGTTTGCTCACCGAAAGCAAGTTCGAATGCAAGTTCGGCACATGAAGCACGTCATGCATTCTAATGCTCCGCTCACGGCCCTTCACACGTGTTTCCACTAGTATGGAGCCTTTGCCTACGGCCTCCACCATGCCATTGTCACCCATAAACACTTTGCGACCCGAAATGGGTTCATAAGTGTTAAAAAAATGCTTATGCGGTGTCATGTGTTGCGAGGCCCCCGAATCCACGATCCATCTAGTGGCGGGGGTGTTAGATGCTCCATCTCTCACAACAAATGCAAAATCATCACTCGCCCTTGCCATGTTCGCGTTCACCTTGCGTTTGCTTCGACAATTACGAGCGATATGGCCCAACTTACCGCAATTGAAGCACCGCGGGTTGTCGGCGCGCCTTTCGTTGTTGTCGAACGCTCGAGGGTGGCGTGACAACATGGCGGCATCGTCTCCTTGAGGCTCCTTCTCCTTCCTCTTCGACACCTCGTGCATGAGACGAGCGGTGATGAAATCCAACTTGAGCTCCTTCATCGGGCGCGTCTCCAATGCCGTGATCAAATGGTCGAAGGAGGGTGGTAGGCTATCGAGCAAGGTCATGACCACGTCCTCGTCCTTCATGGGTACCTCCAAGCATGTGAGTTGATCGGCAAGAGATTTTACCTTGTTGATGTGGTCGAGCATGTCGTCGCCCTCGTCCATCTTGATGGTGAAAAACTTGCGCCGTATGAACAAGATGTTCGACAAGCTTTTGGTCTCGTGGATGTTGCACAATGTCGTCCACGCTTCCGCGGGTCCCTTGCATCCTTTGATGTGCGCCAACTCCTTGTCCACCAAGCTCGTGGCAATGATGGCGAACGCCTTCTTGCATCGTCGCTCGTACGCCTTTTTGACTTCGTCGCTCGCGGTGGATGGTGGTGGCGCCTCCGAACCTTCAACGATCTCCCAAAGGTCTTTGGTGGCCAATACCATCTCCAATTTGAACTTGTAAAGGTTGAAGTTGTCGCCACCGAACTTGTCAACCTTTATAAGTCCCTCGCCGTCACTAGAAGCCATGATGAAGACTCGAATGGAAGCTCCCACTCACTCAATGTACAAATCTCTCAAGTCAGCACCTTATACCTCCCAATAGGTGCAATATGACTTCAAAATACCTCAAAGAGCCTTTCTAAGCACTTTGCCACTCAAATGTCCTCACACAACTCTTAGAAGGTTGGAAACACTCAAGTCAGCACCTAAATGATGCGGTTAGATGCAATATGACTTCAAAGCACTTCAAAGAGCCATTCTAAGCCCTTTGCCACTCAAATTTCCTCACACAACTCTTAGAAGGTAGGAAACACTCAAGTCAACACCTAAATGATGCGGTTAGATGCAATATGACTTCAAAACACTTCAAAGAGCCATTCTAAGCCCTTTGGCACTCAAATTTCCTCACACAACTCTTAGAAGGTAGGAAACACTCAAGTCAGCACCTAAATGATGCGGTTAGATGCAATATGACTTCAAAACACTTCAAAGAGCCATTCTAAGCCCTTTGGCACTCAAATTTCCTCACACAACTCTTAGAAGGTAGGAAACACTCAAGTCAGCACCTAAATGATGCGGTTAGATGCAATATGACTTCAAAACACCTCAAAGGACAAAACTAAGCCCTTTGGCACTTGAATGACCTCACAACACTCTTGGAAGGTAGGAAACACTCAAGTCAGCACCTAAATGATCCGGTTAGATGCAATATGAGTCTAAAACACCTCAAAGGACAAAACTAAGCCCTTTGGCACTCAAATTCGTCACACAACTCTTAGAAGGTAGGAAACACTCAAGTCAGCACCTAAATGATGCGGTTAGATGCGATATGACTTCAAAACACCTCAAAGGACAAAACTAAGCCCTTTGGCACTTGAATGACCTCACAACACTCTTGGAAGGTAGGAAACACTCAAGTCAGCACCTAAATGATGCGGTTAGATGCAATATGACTTCAAAACACTTCAAAGGACAAAACTAAGCCCTTTGGCACTTGAATGACCTCACAACACTCTTGGAAGGTAGGAAACACTCAAGTCAGCACCTAAATGATCCGGTTAGATGCAATATGACTTCAAAACACTTCAAAGGGCAAAACTAAGCCCTTTGGCACTTGAATGACCTCACAACACTCTTGGAAGGTAGGAAACACTCAAGTCAGCACCTAAATGATCCGGTTAGATGCAATATCACTCCAAAACCTCAAGAGAACATATCTTAGCCTCTTGGCACTCAAATGTGCTTAAACCACTCAAAACGGATCTGATGTGCGTGAATGCATTCAAAATGGAATGGACATGTACCCTACGAGTTTCTAAAAGTCCCAACACTCCTCAAAGGTCTTCCACGCTGGTCCACTCCACAAAAATGCACAAAGGCGCTCCAAAGGTCTTCGAAAGCTTCAACACTCCACCAAAGGCTCTAAACACCTCCAAATCGCCTCCGATTAGATCCGGCCCTCTCCTAGGTCCTCCTAAGCTGATGTCTCTCCTCTAAAGCAAAGTGGGCCCATAACCTATTGGCAAATGAGAGAAGAAAGCAAAGAGACCAGCGTAGTGAGCTACAACACAATACACAAGGATTGCATACAATGGAGAGAGTAATTAGCTCCTCCCCTTATGGCTTTATTTATATGAAGAGTTTAGGGCTAGCCGCCACCCTAGCCGCCACCCTAACCCTAACCCTAGCCGCCACCAATGCGACCTAACCCTAATGCCACCTAAGCAACCTAACCTTAACTTCCAATACACACACCCTTACAGTGACAACCAGAAAGCATTGATTCAACTCAAAGCCTTATTTGACTAATCCAATGACAATCATAATTCAAAATCTAAATGAACCTGCATAATCATCAAACATCCCAAATTTCAACCTTTATAGAATTATTATCAGCCTACAGGTAGCCCCCTGCAGCCAAAATTTTATGTTCGAACACAATGCTAGTAGTGACAACCAGAAGTCACTGCCGCAACTAAAATCCCAAATGTGTCTAAACCAGTCACAACCAGAAATATCAACCTAACTGAACCTGCATAAACATACAAATTTCAGGTCTTGGACCCTTATTCATAATATATCAGCCTACAGTCATCCCTTCCGATCACAGATACATGTTTTGATATATATTTTTACAACTACATTTTTTTTTTTGGGTTATGTTTTGAATTTTGTTACATGGATGATGCCATGGTGGATAATGAGGTAGTTTACCTCTATGTCTTATTGAATAATAGAGTGCAAGGAGGGTTTAGGGTAAGAGTGTAAGAAGGCATTACAAAATATAATTCATTGTGAAAGGAAAACCATGAAGATTACCGCACTAAACGGACAATTAACAATCAAATGCAAAAATATATTATTATGCAAGCAATAAGACACAAAATTCTACCTAAGACATATAAACGAAATCACAATTATCAGATTATCCTCAGTCTCAACAACTTCTAACTCAACATACTTTATACCGCTTAGCATCAATTCCTTAGGTCTAAATGTATGATATGAACCTTCCGCTAATTCATTGGCAACGTCATTTGCGTATGAAGGGAGCCGCCATGACTTTGAACATATAATTGTTATGTATTGCAATTATATGTCCACATTATTGTTTTTGGTTTCATTGCTATTACTATCTAAATGAACCAACTTTTTGACTAATGTGGTTTTCATTTTTTTAGGCTCCAGTAGTCTGTAAATATTTTATCGGGAATTTCAGATTCACTTTGGCACATGATATGTATTTCCTTCACGAGGCCATGAACATCAAATTAAATAGTTAAAAAAAAAAAAAAATATGACACATGTTTATGATCTTGTATAAAGAACAAATAAGAATTAACAGCAAAAAAATCCCACAATTGGACATACACGAATATCAAATGGAAAAATTATAAAAAAAACCCGATGGTCGCGTACAAAAATGCAAGATATGTGCGAAAGACACCTTAGAGGAAAATGTAATCAAATCCAGTCAAATCAAATCAAATCAGATGAAAACAACAAAAGACCGAAACGTCCTTCCAAAACGCATGATATGTTCTAATCGCTACTTCCACTATCTGATCTCGAGGACTCTGAATCTCCTTCTACAGCCTCTGTATCCATAAATACAAGGGCCCTAGGATCACAAGTAGTAGCTCGACTAGGAACATATCTAATGGCACCGGATTGAAGCGCTTGTGCTAAGTCCTCAGCATACTCTGGAAGAATATAAGGCTGTATCGGACTGGAGTTCACATGCCACGATGGAATGGGCATGGGTCTTGGCATAGGTCGCGGTGTTGATGCAAGTACTCTGCAATAGAAATCCGATAGTGGTTAGAATGAGTACGTGGAGATGCAAACAAAAGCAAAGCTAAGATAAATCGACTAGAAGTAAAAAAAAATGTAAATTAAGACTTACTTACAAGCCCATTTATTACGTCTTTGTTTTTTGGGGCGCGATTCATCAGCAGATGCAGGTCTGGGATGTTTAGGAGGGCCCATGACAGGTCTTGAAGCGATATATGGACGGAGAATGGCGTTGAAGATGGGTTCGTCATCCTCAAACGCCACAACATGACGACCAATCTCCTGGCAAGCCTTAATGGTAGCCCCTGAATTCAAAGCATCGCAAAGATGTGAGACCATGTTGAGAATATGAAAGGAATGGAAATTCAGAACTAATTAATGAATGGTTACATGTTCCTGCCTTCCAGTCGAGGACTATGTCGCCGGGCTTGGTCAGCTGCTCAATGAGGGCCTGCATGAACAAAGGGGCTTTCTCCCTTGGTCCTCTCCATGGAACGTTCCCATTCATGAGCTGAGTCTCCGCAGTGGTGAGGTTGAACAGGGCATCACTATTGGTTATATTAACGTCGTCATGTATCACCTCGGATTTCTTCGTCTGGAATGAGAAATTAGATGTCACGTCGCCACCACGAATAAAGACGTGAATCCAGAACCGAATAGACTGCAGTCAACCAAAACATGTGAGAGTAAATAAAATAAAAAACTTATCACTAAACATAAACAAGGAATGATTACGGTGTAAATACCTTGGAGTCGGGGTCTGTGAGCCCAAAAGGGTGCCCACATTTAGTCTTAGACCCTTGAAACGTTAGTTGATGCACTTTGAAGTAGCATGTTATTTCACAAAAATATAAAAAGAGTGAATTGTTAGTCTTAGAAGTACCATGTTGTAAGAGGCTAGGATGTGAGTTGTTATTGTGTTTTTACCTTCGGAAGGATTTGAGTGAATGAGGATAGGTAAGGAGAACTTGGATTGAGTAGTTAGTGAGTAGGCTAGTACAAATGGATGGAGACAACCAAAGTGACTCAAGAGGCAAGTGCATTCGAATTGGGATGAATGGAGGATCACATGGAGCGCACAAGTGGACCACCTCATCATGGCCACTTAATGGGGAAGGTCCAAGGAAGAATGCAAGGTGGAGGATAAGCAAATTCTCAAAGCACCAATCAAATCACGAGTTAAGCATCGTGGTTTGAATTAAGTGGTGAGCGACGATTTGGGAAAGTAAGGGGAGAAAGTTATGGCGGCGGAAAGCGAAGGAGGCTAAGTTTGGGTTGAAGCATCCCAAGTTTGGTAAAGTGTGGTAGGTAGAAAGTCAAGGCTAGTTAAATGTTCGAATTAGGATCTTTGTTGATCATTTGAGGGAGGAAGGCTTAGAAGATAGGATTGGCGCCTACTAAGTAGGAGGAAATCTCAAGGGCTTATCGTGAGCCTTGAGGGTGCTCACCCCCTCAAGCTTACTATATAATCCCTCATTCTTCCCTCACTCATCCTCTCTTTCCTTTGTGCTCCAAGGCACCCCACGAGTTATAAGTGTGGGTGTGGGAAGCCATATTGGAGCACATGTGTGTGCTTAGTTTTTAGTTTGAGAGCCAAGGCTTGTTAGCCTTGAAGAGGGCTTGACCTCTTGGTAGAATTAGTGTTGACGTGAAGGATTTTAAAGTTAATTCATGATTCCAATTTGTGGTACTTAAAGTTCATGTTTTGAATACACGTGGTTGCAAGTTCCATGTTTAAGAGTTGAGCACTTGAGGTTGTGATGAGTGCAAAAATATACTTGTGTGGATTAGTTAGTCTTAGTGAAGTTAGGAAATTCTCTCTCCCCCTCTCCTCTCTAGGATTTTAGGATTTTAGGATTAGAGAAGAATTGTGTGATTAGAAAGGGGTTGTTAGTAGAATTAGGAAAATTAGGTAGGAAGATTAGTTAAGGGCTTGAATAATTAGTGAGGTAGTTGGGGATTACAACTACAAAGTTGTGGGTTCATGAAGGAGCTGGGTTTATGAAGGAGCTGGGTTTGTTTAGTTAGAAAGTAAAGAGCTGGGTTTATGAAGGACCTGGGTTTGTTTAGTTAGAAGCTAAGGAGCTGGGTTCATGAAGGAGCTGGGTTTATGAAGGACCTGGGTTTGTTTAGTTAGAAGCTAAGAAGCTGGGTTTACGAAGGAGCTGGGTTTATTTAGTTAGAAGCTAAGGAGTTGGGTTCATGAAGGAGTTGGGTTTATGAAGGAGCTAGGTTTATGTAATTAGAAAGTAAAGAGATGGGTTCATGAAGGAGCTTAGTAGATAGCCTACTTAATTAGCTCATAGACAAGTAGTTAGTTACATTATGCTAGTTAGTGTTATGTGTGGCTTTCACAAGTAAATGTATTTGAGATTGACTATAGAGAATAGTGTTTTTTAACACTTGCATCCTCTCTTTAAAAATAAACCACGTGCACAAATTAATGGAGAATGTGGAGCACTCTCGCGATGGCAAGACAAAGGAAGCAAAGACCAAAGTTAAATCCAAGACCACTTGAAGGGTGAACCTTGCACTATGGACTCATCCAAGTCCAAATCCAATACCGCGGAGGAATGTGAGCCCAAACCCACTACTCGGACTACGGACGCTTAAGGGTGGGGGGTTTGGCCTCACATAATTGGTGCGTCCGCCGGGAGCGAAGCGGAAGGTAGTTACAAGACTTGGAGGCGACTAGGAGACTTGGAGGCAACTAGGAAAAATTGGAGACACAAACTTGAGAGAAGGGAAGGAGCACCCGAAACTCGGTAAGTATTCTCTCTTTGGGTTACATTTGAATTCATTGTATTTCAACTATTCCTTGGAATGAATTGCATTGTCAATTACGCAAATTCATTTTTGAGGAAGGAGCGCGGCGAAGGTACGTCCTCAACCTTTTTGGGGATTTGCTAAGAACTTAAAAGGAACCTATAACCGAGTAGCTCATTAAAACATTAGAGGGTAAATTCACCTTAGGACATTGAACTTTGACACTCACCTCGGGGTGAGTCTCAAAGTTTTGGGAGTTGTCATTTCATGCTCTAGATTAAATTAATATTTCACAAAGTTTATGGTGTTGTTACATTGAGTCACGATTGAGGGGAGTGCTAACTCACAGGGGGATGCGATTGCTCAAGGTATGTTTATTTCTTCAAAGTGAACTCATTAACTAATTAAGGAATGCCTTTTGTACTCGTGATTGTTGTTATCCGTTGTAGAGGGTAATTCCCGAATTGTGGATGGTGTGAGAAGTTGAAGGGTGAAGCCTCGACTTTTAACATAATCTACTCGGAAGGTCACCCCCTCACAATCGGTATTGTGGTGAGTGTTAATTTGCGGGAAGGTGCGGAGGTGATGCTCCGACTTAACCAAAAAATTAACATGAACATGCCTATCCCCTATTGGGATTCTTTCACCTAAGTGGGCTTGCAGGTTCTTTTCCTCACCTCCTAAAAAAATTATAACCACACCAAGACAAGTGAAAATATTAAGAGGGGAATTGCTAGGATTATGTGTGGTCAAGTGAGGGTCGATCGATTCTTATGGAATGCAAGGTAGGACTCGCTCACAAAAACCAAGTTTGATAGTAGGACTAGAGAAATCTACTCGAAAGAGGCGGTCCTCTAAAATCAGTGATAGATTAGAACAAGATAATGTTAGAATAGAGAGTTGTTTGAACGTCGAACCTAGGACTAGGTCAATTCTAGACACCTTAGAACTTGGAGCTCAACTTGAAGAGGAGATCACTCCCTCCAAATTGAGTGGTGAAACTTCTTCGGAAAATTACACACTTAGAGAAGAATTCCCGGTAGAAGTTGATAGGGGATTGTTGAATAGTTCACCGGTCACCATGGCCGAGGAACGGGGGATGGTTCCACCACCCATACCCCCAATTCCGCCCATACCTCCTATACCTCCAATAGACCCATTGGTTAGGCCAAGAGGCCTACCAATTGTGGTTCCACAAAATTTAGCGGCGATGGATATGCCATCTCATCTCCCTAAATTTTATGGGACCAGGGATGAGGACCCCTCTCGGCACATGGAACGGTATATCGAACGATTGGCTAGCTTCCTCATAACCGACCCGGGTTATTGGTTAGTGTGGTTTCCTACCACTCTAGAGGGGGAAGCCTATGAATGGTATCGGGATCATGCCGAGGGACATTTTAGGGGATGGGAACAATTACAAAGGGAGTTTCTTAACGAATTTAGGCCGGAAGTGGGTCAAAGTACCGCATTAAGGGCATTGTCGTCATTGAAGCAAGGAAGGGAGGAAGAAATTTCGGCTTACATTAGGAGGTTTGATTTAGTGTGCACTAGATTTGTGGGTACCATGCTCAACGACGACACGCTAAAGCAATTTTTCATTCAAGGGTTTTTTAAGTCCGGAACTATTAGGGGTGTTCTAGAAAGGAATCCCTTGACCTTGGCGGATGCCAAGCGTGCGGCTAGAGATATTGAAAACTTGGATAAAGATCACGAAAGGCTATGGAGAAGGGAGGATGAATTGATCCCACAATTCATCCCCATACGCCCTAGGGTGGTAGCGGTAGAACCCGCTAAGTATGAGAACCAAATTCCATATGCCATTGTGGACACCGGCCCCCGACCTTTAGCGGTTAGGGAACCGGCACCTCTTTTGGCACTACCGGCCCCTAGAACGGATCCACACTTGGAGGAGGTTGAGAGAAGACTAGGTGCTAGCCAACTAGGATTCCAAGAGGCTATGATAAAACAAATGCAAAGCCTCACGGATCAAATGTCATTAATGATCCGGAGTCAACAACCGGGGCCTCCACCCCCGGTTGAGTCGGGTAGGCATTCTTCCGGATTATGGTGTGTCCAATGTGGCCAACCGGGCCACACGCGTCAATTTTGTAGAAGTGGACAAAACCGTGACCAAAGAGGAAACGGTAACCCACCTCAACAAAATCAACGAGGTCAAGCGCCACCTCACTATGGAAATGGAAGCAATAGAGGACCACAACCTAGAGGGCAAGGTGGCCAAAATTTAGAGAAGAAGGAATTTCATCCCTTTTGTGGAAGGTGGCACGCTCAAGGACAATGTTGGTCCGAAGGTCAAGAGTTTAATTGTAGCAATTGTGGAGGAAGTCATCCCTCGGATACGTGTCGCCAACCGGACAAAATAATTAATGTCCCTTACCCGGTGGCTAATCCACAACAACAAGCAAGGGATAATATGCGAGGTGCTAGGCCACAAGGAGTACCGGCCAATGAACTTAGGCCACCTAACTTATACTATGACCATAGTAATGCTAGGCAAACTTTTCATCCACCGGCGGGCTTGCAAACTACAACCGGTTACATTCCAATACAAAATAGACAAGGAGTTCCACCTAATGGTAGTAACGGGAGACAAGCGCCTCCAACGGATCCGGGACCATCTAACTCCCAAGATGTTAGGTTCATGGATGGAGTGTTGGAGGCCACATGTGATGACATGCTTCCTCTCCCAACGAGAATTGGAGAGGAGCAAAGTCAATGGCCTCCTCACACCAATGCTATTACATATGAGTTAGTGAAGGGTAAGGGTGTGGTTGAAGAAGCACCTGCACTAGCGGTAACTACTAGGGCTAGGAGAGGGGATGCCCCGTTGGAGGTAGGAATAGGAGAGCAAGGAAATTACTCTTCGGATGAAGAGATTAATCTCTCCGAGTTGGATAGGGTAGCTAGAAGAGCTACTAAGGATGTGGAGAGGGAAAATATAATTTTACAAGATAGGGAGAGGACTAATGCGGTACATGACTTGGATAATAGCGATGTGGGTGAATGGGAAGGACCGGGGGTTCCCGTAGACGAATTCGACGTAGTGGGTAATTCTAAGGTGGAAAGATCTACCGGGTACGACTTGTGGGCGGACCTTAGTACACTCAAGGCGGATATTACTTTCGGCCAACTATTGGAAATTTCACCCACGGCAAGGAAAACATTAAAGGAGGGAATGCCGGTACACAAGAGGATGAGGAAGGTGAAAGCTAAAATAGCCGCTAGGATCCAATCACAAGGTGGAAGAGACGTGAAAGCTATAGAAATAGAAGTTGTTATAGTAGATAAGGTGGTTCCTAATGTGCTAGTCGACGGAGGGAGTAGTCTAAATATACTACCGGAGGATACTATGAAAAAATTGGGACTTGGACTCACGGGGCCTTCACCTTTGGTCATAAATATGGCAAATCAAAGTTCGACTACGCCTTTGGGGATGATCAAGGATTGTAGAATGACTACGGGAGGCGAGGAGTACTTGGTCACCTTCCATGTCATTAAAATGCACTCCAACAAGGACACCTTCCCCATTTTGCTAGGTAGGCCTTGGTTGCGGATGGCGAATGCTATGGTCAATTGGGGTGGACCTAAACCATCCATCACTTATGGTCCGGAGGGTAATAGGGTCATAGTGTCCATTGGTTCATTAGAAGGATGGATGAAGAAGGAGATGTATTTGCCATTGGAGAAGGAAATTGATGACTTAAACGAGAATGAGATTGGCAAGGCATTGGTGGGAGTCGTCCATCCCGAAGGTCAAAGGGTTGTTATAGATTCGGGCTCGGGAAGTCTAGGTCCTAATTTTTACAATTATGGGGATAATGGGGATTATGCCCAATGGCTAAGGGAGTACCCCGAGTCCGAGGTTGATGTAATGGTTACATTTCACCAAGTAGGCTTAGGGAGTGAATTTCCTAGTGTTAGTTTAGGAGAGGGCTCATTGTTGGAGCCATGTGAGGTGCTCACCGAGGAAGAGTGGGTTAGCGGTGGGTTAACACCTTGGGTAGATGACGTGGAAGAGGGTGAGGTTAGTTTAATTCATGTAGATGGGACTCAAGAGGAGGATGTGATTATTGAGTCATCGAAATTGGAGGAGCCTTTACATTTCAAGACCACGTCTACGGGGATAGTTGTAGGTCAAGATGTGAAAGATTACCCCAATGTGCCTTCCGATTGGTATCGGAACAAAGAGGAACAAGCACATGTGTCGGAAGCGGATTGGCGGTACGTGGATGTGAAATTAAAGAATGGAAAAACCCGACAAATGAAGATGGGTTCCAAATTGGGGGAGAAAGAGGTTAGGGAGTATAGCAATTTGGTGGATGAGTTTAGTGATACTTTTGCATGGTCCTACGATGAGCTTAAGGGAATTCCTAGGGAAATGGTAGAGCACCGGATTCCTTTAATTCCGAGGGCGAGGCCAATTAGACAAAAGGAGAGGAGGATGAATCCTCAATTGCAATTGTTGGTGAAAGCGGAATTGGAAAGGTTATTGAAGGCCGGGTTTATCAAGCCGGTGGAAATCACGGATTGGGTTTCTCCTATGGTCTTAGTAAAGAAAAAAAATGGGAAATTAAGGGTTTGTGTCGACTATAGGAAATTGAATTCGTGCACACAAAAGGATCACTTCCCCTTACCTTTTATCACCTTGTTGCTTGAGGAGGTTGGAGGTCATTCGCGATATACCTTTATGGATGGGTATGCGGGTTATAATCAAATTTCCATAGCCCTCCAAGATATCCATAAAACGGCTTTTACTACACCTTGGGGTACTTTTGTGTGGGTAGTGATGCCATTTGGGTTATGTAATGCCCCGGCTACTTTCCAACGATTAGTAATGTATATCTTCACCGACTTGTTGTTCAAATCCATGACCGTCTTTGTGGACGATTTTAGCACACAAAGTAATGTGGACGATCACCTACATTGTGTTAGGGAGGCATTGGTTAGGTGTAGGAAGATGAGGTTAGCATTGAACCCGGATAAGACATTTTTGGGAGTGAATAAGGGAGTGTTGTTGGGTTATGTTGTTAGTGAGAAAGGTAGAGAACCCGATCCGGATAAGATTGCGGCCATAAGCGACTTGGCAACTCCAACCAATTCCAAGGGGATCTCTAAGTTGTTAGGACATGTGGGATGGTACCGGGAACTTATTCCTAATTTTTCAAAAATAGCGGTGCCCATTACCCATTTGCTCAAAAAGGATGTCAAATTCGAGTGGACGGATGCTTGTCAAAAAGCCTTTGAGGAATTGCGGGATAGGTTGAGCACCTATCCGGTGTTGATACCACCCAATTGGGGTAAACCTTTTCACGTCTATTGTGATGCTAGTAATGTGGCAATAGGGAGTGCGCTTTGTCAAGCAACGGGAGAAAAAGAGAAGGATCAACCTATAGCTTATGCGAGTAAGCAATTGACCCCCGCCGAAAGAAACTACTCTACAACGGAGAGGGAGTGCCTAGCCATGGTGTTTTCCGTTAAAAAGTTTAGGCATTACCTCATGTGCAACCCGGTTGTATTTTTTGTTGACCACATGGCTATCAAGTATCTAGTTAACAAGGCGGAGTTAAGTGGTAGGTTAGCTAGGTGGGTTTTGTTATTAGAAGAATTCGACTACACGGTGGAATATAAACCGGGTCGTATGCATTTACAAGCGGACCACTTGTCTAGGTTGTCGGAGGAGATAGGAAAAAATCCGGTAAATGATATGTTAGTAGATGATAGCCTCTTTGTGGTCACTTCTACACCGGAGTGGTATGCGGGCATAGTGGAATTTCTAACAACCCACAAGTTGCCCAAAGAGTGGACAAAAGAAGAGAGAAGGAAGGTGAGGGTAAATGGCAGGCAATTTGTTGTAGTGGGCCATAGGTTGTTTAGAAGGGGGTCCGATGGTATTTTACGACGATGCGTGTCAAAAACGGAGGTTGAAGCGATTTTAATCGCTTGCCACGATAGCGCTTGCGGCGGTCACTTCTCGGGTCAACTCACCGGGCAAAAAATACTTAGAGCGGGCTACTTTTGGCCTACACTATTTAAGGACGCCCATGACTATGTAAGGAAATGCGACGCTTGCCAACGGTATGCCCGAAACGACCTTAGAATGGAGATGCCTTTACATGTATCATTACCCTTAATTCCTTTCGAAAAATGGGGCATCGACTATGTGGGTGAGGTCCATCCCCAATCTTCAAAAGGAATGAAATATATTGTGGTGGCAACCGAGTACTTCACCAAGTGGGCGGAAGCCAAAGCGGTGAAGACCGACACGGCGGAACACGCGGCAACATTTATGTACAAAAACATAATTTCGCGGTTCGGGGTGCCGAAGATCCTAGTAAGCGATAGGGGTACTCACTTTTTGAATGACTTGATTCGAGAGATGACAGAGAAATTTAAAATTGATCACCGGAAGACTACTCCCTACCACCCACAAACCAATGGACAAACGGAAAGGGTTAACGGAATTTTGGTGAGTATACTACGCAAGACGGTTATAGACTCGAAGCGGGATTGGGATACGAAACTAACGGCGGCACTTTGGGCATACCGTACAACCTATAAGGTAACTACGCGTGCTACACCATTTTCCTTAGTCTATGGTCTTGAAGCGACACTACCAATCGAATATGAAGTCGAGTCACTTAGGGTGGCCGTGAGTACGAGACTTACCGAAAGTCAATCCTTACGAAATCGACTAACCGATTTGGAAGCACTTGACGAAGGGAGGAGAATGGCGGCTCAACATATTGAGGCAATCCAAAGAAGGAGAAAGATTACTTTCGACAAACGACATAAGAGAAGGGCCCTAACACCGGGAATGATGGTCATGATTCAAGACGCACGAAAGCTTGAATTTCCGGCGAAATTCGATGCAATATGGTTAGGACCTTACCTTGTCTATGAGGTCTTTCCTAATAATTCAATTCAATTGGAAACGTTGAATGGTGAGCTCTTTCCTACCCGTACATCGGGAAGTAGATGTAAGGAGTACCGAGCTTGACTAGGCAACTTACCCTTGGAGCAAGAGATGTTTGGATTCATCCCCCGATGGTCGCCAATTATGTGAGCCCAAAAGGGTGCCCACATTTAGTCTTAGACCCTTGAAACGTTAGTTGATGCACTTTGAAGTAGCATGTTACTTCACAAAAATATAAAAAGAGTGAAATGTTAGTCTTAGAAGTACCATGTTGTAAGAGGCTAGGATGTGAGTTGTTATTGTGTTTTTACCTTCGGAAGGATTTGAGTGAATGAGGATAGGTAAGGAGAACTTGGATTGAGTAGTTAGTGAGTAGGCTAGTACAAATGGATGGAGACAACCAAAGTGACTCAAGAGGCAAGTGCATTCGAATTGGGATGAATGGAGGATCACATGGAGCGCACAAGTGGACCACCTCATCATGGCCACTTAATGGGGAAGGTCCAAGGAAGAATGCAAGGTGGAGGATAAGCAAATTCTCAAAGCACCAATCAAATCACGAGTTAAGCATCGTGGTTTGAATTAAGTGGTGAGCGACGATTTGGGAAAGTAAGGGGAGAAAGTTATGGCGGCGGAAAGCGAAGGAGGCTAAGTTTGGGTTGAAGCATCCCAAGTTTGGTAAAGTGTGGTAGGTAGAAAGTCAAGGCTAGTTAAATGTTCGAATTAGGATCTTTGTTGATCATTTGAGGGAGGAAGGCTTAGAAGATAGGATTGGCGCCTACTAAGTAGGAGGAAATCTCAAGGGCTTATCGTGAGCCTTGAGGGTGCTCACCCCCTCAAGCTTACTATATAATCCCTCATTCTTCCCTCACTCATCCTCTCTTTCCTTTGTGCTCCAAGGCACCCCACGAGTTATAAGTGTGGGTGTGGGAAGCCATATTGGAGCACATGTGTGTGCTTAGTTTTTAGTTTGAGAGCCAAGGCTTGTTAGCCTTGAAGAGGGCTTGACCTCTTGGTAGAATTAGTGTTGACGTGAAGGATTTTAAAGTTAATTCATGATTCCAATTTGTGGTACTTAAAGTTCATGTTTTGAATACACGTGGTTGCAAGTTCCATGTTTAAGAGTTGAGCACTTGAGGTTGTGATGAGTGCAAAAATATACTTGTGTGGATTAGTTAGTCTTAGTGAAGTTAGGAAATTCTCTCTCCCCCTCTCCTCTCTAGGATTTTAGGATTTTAGGATTAGAGAAGAATTGTGTGATTAGAAAGGGGTTGTTAGTAGAATTAGGAAAATTAGGTAGGAAGATTAGTTAAGGGCTTGAATAATTAGTGAGGTAGTTGGGGATTACAACTACAAAGTTGTGGGTTCATGAAGGAGCTAGGTTTATGAAGGAGCTGGGTTTGTTTAGTTAGAAAGTAAAGAGCTGGGTTTATGAAGGACCTGGGTTTGTTTAGTTAGAAGCTAAGGAGCTGGGTTCATGAAGGAGCTGGGTTTATGAAGGACCTGGGTTTGTTTAGTTAGAAGCTAAGAAGCTGGGTTTACGAAGGAGCTGGGTTTATTTAGTTAGAAGCTAAGGAGTTGGGTTCATGAAGGAGTTGGGTTTATGAAGGAGCTAGGTTTATGTAATTAGAAAGTAAAGAGATGGGTTCATGAAGGAGCTTAGTAGATAGCCTACTTAATTAGCTCATAGACAAGTAGTTAGTTACATTATGCTAGTTAGTGTTATGTGTGGCTTTCACAAGTAAATGTATTTGAGATTGACTATAGAGAATAGTGTTTTTTAACACTTGCATCCTCTCTTTAAAAATAAACCACGTGCACAAATTAATGGAGAATGTGGAGCACTCTCGCGATGGCAAGACAAAGGAAGCAAAGACCAAAGAGGAATGTGAGCCCAAACCCACTACTCGGACTACGGACGCTTAAGGGTGGGGGGTTTGGCCTCACAGGGTCCGTAGGAGAAGCCAACTCGAGGTCATTAATGCCCCACCAGTCCTTGTGCATCACAAAGTCGTAAGTCTCAGCCTGATCGAAAATGTCCGCAGTGAGCTTTCGATCATTATTGTGAATGAGGAGAAGAGCACCATCATTTTGCAAGTAATGACTTGCAAATTCGAAGATGGACACCACATATTCGGGATCCCGGGAGTTCCAAAGTGGAACGACTGATGGAGGATTGGATACGGAAGGGACGGGTAGATTCTCAGGGATGTCGGCAATGATCAAGTCGATCCCAAAGTGCTTTTCATTTTCGCACCGTTCTGGAACTTGGGTTTGGCGGCCTTCTCCCATCTTGAAGAAACCAAGAAGGAAAGTTAGACTTTATAATATGTAAAAAAATCCTGATGCATCCAAAACGAGTCGAAGCAACGGATTGTACCTTGCGAATGAAGTCTAGAATCTCAACCCATCTTGGATCGCCACCGTTGTCATACAACTTCGTATGTGAAGTCATCAACGTCTCCACAGATATGCTGGAGACAAAAACATGGGCGGAATGTGGAATTCCACTGGAAGAGGTGCTCGTGGGAAATAGTTTTGCCTTCCTCTGCTCAATGAGACCTCTCGTCATCTCCAATGCACTGACTGAGGAAGGCACGGTCGTAAAAGAGGGAGCAGTCTCGAGAACGACTTTAGATTGAGAAGCAAGGAGTGTCTGCGACAAGGGAGCGGATGACTCCGTCTGCCCTAGCTCTGATGCTTGTGATTCCGTCCCTCGACGCAAACGACGCCCTCTCTTGGGCTTCGGTGGTGGTGCAGAGGATTGATCCTGGTGCCCTTCGTCATCTTGAGTAACTTGCATGGTGTCTTCCTCCACCTCCACTCCGCCATCATGTAAGGTCTTCACCTCCGCCTCTGAATCAAAGACAAAACCACGAACACAGTCGAGATACCAACATCCTGCATGCAAGTGTGGTTGTTTGTACCTTTTTAACTGCTGTGCAGTATAGATACACTGGTATGAACCTTTCTGAATCCATGCAGCAAAGTACTTCGGGAGTGCTTGAACATCGATGGCACCTTTGGGAACTAGCTCCCTCTTGAAGTACCTAAAAATGACAAATACAATATGTTATAGGACTCATTTACGATATAAAGATAAATGAACATGATTGATATAGCAAGGGATGTTGAGTTCATATTCATACCGGTATGTAACCCGCCTGACAACATCTGTCGTTCCCGGAAATTTGGTGAAATTGGATTTCTTATCGAAAACCTTCTCAGTCCGGGAACCTAGGAATGTAGGGAATGCCTTCTCCCATAATAGAATACGCCAACAGTCCACATATGCGCCCGGTCGCAGAACATCTGGAGATGCCTTCCAGTTGATAACGAGCTTCTCCGCCTTGCATATGTCCTCGAACTCGTGGATGACAGCTTCCTCCAACTAGAAGAGAAAATTAAATTGATTAGAGACGAGTATGGATTGCAAGTTTGATATATAAGGCAAAATTTAAAATTTAAAATCAAAATGAATATGACCCCCCCCCTTACCTTATGACCTTAATGCCCTCGAACCTGAATGGATTTGAATTCTAACATGAAATTGAAATCCCTAGATGCTATGCTCGGCCCCGAATGGACACTCTAAAGGGTGCAAGTTTGATATATAAACTAAAATTTAAAATTTAAAATCAATATGAATATGACCCCCCCCCTTAACGTTATGACCTTAATGCCCTTGAACCTGAATTGACTTGAATTCAAATATGAACCTGAAATCCAAATGGAGGATAATTAAATTAATCACAAGAGAGTTTTGAGGTACTATACCCCTGCCCAAAATGCCGCCTTGTTCAACCAAGGGTCAAGGTCGGTTTCCTTGAATTCTGGTGGTAGAAATCTATAAGAAAGCCTTGAACTCGGAGAAGAGTTCCACCACCTCAACCAACGAGCTTTGTATTTGGCATCCACAGCCGCTGGAACTATCTTCTGAAGCTTTTCCAATGTCATCTCTGGTTTAGAGAATTCACTGAAATGCCGATTGATCTGCGAGAAGAACAATATAGTAAAAAATATATAAATAGTATGATATGGAAAGATAATGATGTATCTACAATATAAGAAGTTAAAGTCTCACCTCTCCGAGAAAATCGTCACCGTTTTTGGGATTCGCTATAGCCAAATACTTGGTGAAGTCTTTCTTCGAAATGGCCTGGACCATATTATCTGATGCCTCTGTCATCGCATTCCAAACACCGGTTGCAGTTTGGTCCTCCTTTGGGGTTTTCTCAATGTAGGCCCTAGCGGCTTCATCCGAAGCCACTGCAATCTCCCGCTGTAGAAGGAGAACAATATTTAGAAAGAGAACACACCTTCAAACCTTTGAGAAAAGAAGGTAATGTAATCAATTATTGGAAATAATTCTTACCCGGTATAGGAACGCAATGAACACTTTTGTTGTCAAGGTAAATCATCGATCTTTAGCCAATTTGTTCTTCTTGCAGACATCGAACTCTTCTGGACTGAGGAGATCCTTGAATTCTTCCAACTTCATCACACCGAAAGAGCGGATGCGGTAAAGCTTCGCTGGAAGATTATTCTTTACGTGATCATTTTCAGTAGACCTGAACATGAAATTCAAAAATTAGAAAATGAAAAAGAGCAATATATGTATCAATACGGTAGGAGAAATAGAAATATGAAGATACTCACCAATTAATATCGTGCATGGCATTAAGAATTAGGCCCACTTGGCCGCGTGGGTCTAAAATAATGCAATCCACGGAGATGTGCCATTCGGGATCCTCGGCATGATGATTGTTAATATGTCTTAACCATGCGGCCAGACGATGGTTACCTTCCCAGACAAAGAACATCTTGCCAGAGAATTGCTTTAAATCAGGGTCTGCTTGAAGCTCGTCTTCAAAAGATTGATTCGCCCTTTCCCAACATGGGCTCCAATCGGCCTTAACCTCCTCCGTAACATCCGATGACGACTCTTCGTTGTTGTACATAGAAATGTACATGACTCGGTCTCCATCTCGATATCCCTTCACAAACTCCCGCTCTAGATGTTGTATCCCTATTTCACCGATTGGTCTCACTTTAGCCATTGATATCATTCTACATAAGGGGACAAGCAACCGAGACTTCTTCAGAGGTTGAAATCGAACGCTGTTGATAACGTTGATGGAGTCCACCTTGTGTTGTGTTCGATGTTGTAATTCGCTATCTACAGCATTCGTCAAGGTTGAAGGGCAAGATGATGTTTGTAACACGTCTTGTGTTTCAATTTCCTGCCAAAGCTCATGCAAATTAATACTTAAACACAACACTCTAAAAAGTAATTCAGAAAAAGAAGGTACAGTATGCATGAAATTCAACAATATTACATCAAAATACCTCTGTTTCTTCTTGAGTAGGGTGAGGATCTTCCATCTCCACGTTTTGATCCGATGATTCCTAAATTACAAACAGTAATTAAAAAACACACATGAGAATACTATATCAATGAACAGAGTCAAACAAACCAAAAAATCAAGCAAGTCAACCAAAAAATGTGCAAATTAAATAAAGACCCTGGGGAGGGGGGTCGTAGAAACTGCTTTCGGCTCCAAAAGCAATTCCTCACCCTCCCTCATATCTCGAAACTGCTTATGGCATATATCCGTTTACCACTGGGATGCCCCAAATCAGCGTACCTGTTGCCATTATGCTTAAAACCATCACATCCAAAATTTACACAACAGAAGGGTGTCGTTTACGGCACCCACTGGGATGCCCCAGATTAGTGTACCTGTTGCCATTTTGCTTAGATCCATCACACCCAAAATTTACACAGAAAAGGGTACCGTTTACGGCACCCTCTGGGATGCCCCAGATTAGTGTACATGTTGCCATTTTGCTTAGAACCATCACATCCAAAATTTACACAAAAAGGGGGTGCCGTTTACGGCACCCACTGGGATGCCCAGATTAATGTACCTGTTGCCATTTTGCTTAGAACCATCACATCCAAAATTTACACAAAAAATGGGTGCCGTTTACGGCACCCACTGGGATGCCCCAGATTAATGTACTTGTTGCCATTATGCTTAAAACCATCACATCCAAATTTATACAAAAAAAAGGTGCCGTTTACGGCACCCACTGGGATGCCCCAGATTAGTGTACATGTTGCCATTTTGCTTAGATCCATCACACCCAAAATTTACACAAAAAAAGGTACCGTTTATGGCACCCTCTGGGATGCCCCAGATTAGTGTACCTGTTGCCATTTTGCTTAGAACCATCACATCCAAAATTTACACAAAAAGGGGGTGCCGTTTACGGCACCCACTGGGATGCCCAGATTAATGTACCTGTTGCCATTTTGCTTAGAACCATCACATCCAAAATTTACACAAAAAATGGGTGCTGTTTACGGCACCCACTGGGATGCCCCATATTAGTGTACCTGTTGCCATTATGCTTAAAACCATCACATCCAAATTTACACAAAAAAGGGTGCCGTTTACGGCACCCACTGGGATGCCCCAGATTAATGTACATGTTGCCATTTTGCTTAGAACCATCACACCCAAAATGTGCACTAAAAGAGGGTGTTGTTTACGGCACCCACTGGGATGCCCCAGATCAGCGTACCTGTTGCCATTTGGAAAGTTCAACAATGTACAAATCTAAAGGAATTCAAAAGAAGAAGGTACAATATGCAGGAAATTCAATAATATTACATCAAAATACCTTTGTTTCTTCTTGAGTAGGGTGAGGATCTTCCATCTCCATGTTTTGATCCAATGACTCCTAAATTACAAACAGTAATTAAAAAATACACATGAGAATACTATATCAATGAACAGAGTGAAGCAAACCGAAAAATCAAGCAAGTCAACCAAAAAATGTGCAAATTAAATAAAGACCCTGGGGAGGGGGGGTCGTAGGAACTGCTTTCGGCTCCGAAAGCAGTTCCTCACCCTCCCTCATATCTCGAAATTGAAGTCCAAAAATCACGGAGAACGTCAGCACCGTCCTTTTTGTACATGACACACATGAGGAACGAAAAACAATATCACCACCGCAGAACCCAACATACATCCCAGATAATCATTATTCCCTCTCTCCAATTCACATATCATAAATTCAAAATTCAAGAAACTAAACAACGACCCGGGGGAGGGGGGGTCATCAGAAGTGCTTTCGGAGCAGAAAGCAGTTCCTCACCCTCCCTCAAATCTCGACACTGAAAAATACAAACATGGAGAACGTCACCTCCACAGAGGTGGTCCTTGGGACACTGTACACACAAGGCACACAATGCAATGTCACCACCGCGGAACCCAACACAGAATCAACATAAAACGCAACCCCTTTCCATATCACATTGAAAAAAATATAGACTTGCAAAATCAGCAATGACCCGGGGGAGGGGGGGGGGTCACAGGAAAGCAGTTCCTAACCCCCCTCAAATCTCGAAAGCACCCTTTGCAATGTTTCACCGAAGATTGTAGGACTGAAAGATCCTGTATTAAACATCGTACACAGATTAGTACTTCACTCATCCTCACAACTTCTCCGCACTCATAAGATCTAAACAATAGGCTTGGAAAGAATTGATTCGAGTATTATATCCAAATTTATTTATGGGATAGTTGATAATGGATTGGTCTCATTCAACAAAGCAGTATGAAGTAGGGGTGGTTTCTGAAGGCGTCATGAAATACCATGTGATCCTCTTATCCACAGTTGGTCAAGACACTTGCATGGAGAGATTCATGTGAAGCAACTATATCAACTATCTGTGAGCAGTTGTATAGAAGTGATACACAGAAATCGATTCCTAATCATAATCTAACAACAATTTATATTGGAGAGCCTTCACAAATTTAAACATTATACTTCAAACATCTTTATTTTTATCAATCCTCTTGACCCAGTTCACTTCTAAACAACCAATATATGGAGTTAACTAGAAATTTATATCTCCCTCGTAGATACCCATTTTGTCAGATAAATGACCTATAACAAGTAGACTCAACTTTTACTCCTCATGCTTGTTATGCAAGAGTTCATGGAAGATATACCATATGTGCCCTAATGCACCTTTAGTTTCAAACAGTGTGTCATAGTTTCTTTGATCTGAATACTTTGGAATTTCTGAAACCTAATTCACAAGTACTGACTTGAAATTATGAAATAAGAGTCAAGGTGTGAAATTTGATAGTCACCTACTTCAAATTCCCATACTTGAAATGGATATTCAAGTGACCCTATCTACATGAACCCATTCATCAACTGCCATGTAAACTATCAGTTGATTGCCTTAAATGTAATGAAGAATTGGGTTCAAGTACATACTTAGTATCTTGATCATCAAAGTCAAACATGACTATATTTTTCTTTTCTCATTGACATAAGCTACTTTACCTCATAAAGTTTGAAACCCGTAATTTTAAACAATATGATTTTAAGGCTTGGTGAGGACTTGTAGAAATTGTGTACATGGGTCATACACTGAGCCCCTTAGACCTTTAAGGATTAAGGCTCAACAGAAACTAATTCTTCCTCCTATGGTGAACCCACATCCACGGCCTTGCAAGCTCACATCAGGGCAGGGGTTAAATGCTTTGAGTCTTCATGGAGCCTTTATGAGCACGTCCTCACCCATAGAGCTAAAAGATTATTTTGAACCATGGTGCTTGGTGCCCCGGGGTGGTTAGGGTTTACATTGACCCCGGGGAAGGAGGGGTCCTCGGAAGTGCTTTCGGAGCAGAAAGCACTTCCTCTCCCTCTCCTATTTCTCGAAACCCTAAGTCTTCGTGAATGAGCAACGTTTCCTGCAAGATACAAAAATTGAATTAACAAAATATTAGCACATAAATAGATAGCAAGCAGATATATCCAGTTACAAGGTAGCAGTAGTCTTCTGCCCAAGTTGCAACATGGGATCATGGAAGAATAACTCACTTGCTGTTTGCACATGTAAACTGTAAGGCGATTCAAATATGTCAACAACATAGACTGTTTCCAACAGATAACTAATAATAAGTGTGGCTACAAGGATTGCACATTGTCAGTTCATCATGGAATAGATGAATGTTGCAACGTCTCGGGGAGATCACTCCATTGTAGAGTTGAACAACCACGTGCGATCATTTTAGATGTAAAAAATGTAAAAAATGTAAAAATCATCACCAAAATGGGTCACAATTTTATCAATTTTTTTTTATGAGTAGATATAAATGGTACATGTTACATAGTAAAAAATGGTGACTAAATTTGATGATTTGCTTTTTTAATAAAACATACCGTTTCTAACTAGAATGACGCAGAATTGAACTAAAAAAATTGCTACAATTAATGAATATGACTAAAAATTTCAAAAAAATATACAAAAGATACCATCAATGGTTGTGTATATCTAGGAAAAATATCGTAAAATTTAAAATTATTTATGACATGTAATATAGGGGTAGCAAACTTTGTTCGCACGTGGTGTTCAACTCTACAATGGAGTGATCTCCCCGAGTGCAACGTTCATGACATATTTTATGAAGACAATTTGCATCAAACTTTCTTTCAATCCTCACAGCACAACCAACTTGGTATGTGTCCTGTATGTCAGAAAAGCTCAAGGATAAGCATATTTATCTTCTAGATCACATATCAAATACCATTGAGCGCAAGACAACCAACATATTTATCTTCTCAGAAATATCGAATTCTGAGAACGTCCACCACCTTAGCTCAGGCTTCTATGTTGGTTTTCGGTCATCTACCAATAAACCTCAGAACCTCATAACATTTGCATACAGAATGTAAATGAAGACATGCTTTGGTGTATTTAGAATCCCCTGTCAATTGCTAAACAAAGCATCAAATCTAATAATAATATCCATGCTCAGAGCTTAAAGTGACGGCTTTAGCACCATCTACCTTAAGCACAAGGCAACCAAGTGATATAAGAACCATCAAATAGACTAAAATCAAGTTCAATCAAATTCCCGATTTCCCAATAGGACAGGGACGGGACTAGCTTTTAGATTAGTGTGTAGAGGCTATGTAATGTTGGAACAACTTACCACTGTAGAGTTGCTGCTAAATGCCTTAAATCCTTCACTAGTTGAATAGCTCTCAATTTTTGCTGCTGCCGCAATCGAACTGCCACAGACTGGGGATCAAGTCCTGATACGGGCTTAATTCCTGCTTGACTTTCTAGCTCTGTGAGTAGCTCATCAACCTCTCTTATAAAATCAATTGGCAGAAGTGCATCATCCTCTTCAGGTATTTCAATGGGACCCATTTGCTGTACCAAATCATGACCACAAGAATATCAGAACCAGAGAGAGAGAGATCATGATTATTACCAGTGTTGGGTAAGGTTAACCTCTTCCTTGAGGTGGCCAATGAGTGAAGGATAAGCTTCAAAAAAAACTCTTGTGAATGGTTATGGTAACCAAAGATTTTATCCTTGGTGTAGGGTTAAGGTTATCCTTCAAGAATGTGCCGGTTATTCTAATTTGGGTTGAGAATACCATCCTTTAATTATCCTCATGATCTCCAAATGTAATCACGGATCACCACTGACATCCAAAATATAACTACAAATCTCAAATAACCACGAATAACTCAAGGGTGATCTCTAATGATCCAAATAACCAGTAGAGGTAGTTAACTAAAAACAATTGGGTGGGTATAATAAAGAAAACCTTTACCGAAAGAACATATATAAATAGGAAATAGGAAAATTATTATAATTTTAGCCATAGGCAGTTAAGTTTACCTGTAGTTATTGGTCTTGGCACTTAACGAGGGATAAGATAATCCTTTATCCTTCATTAACCTTCTAATTAACTTTTTCATCTGGTTAACTGCCCAACATTAATTTATATCCATGCATATACAACAATATCTAGGAAGAAGAGCTCATCTTTGAGTAAAGATTGAACACCATATGGCACTCTATGAGCTACTGATTAAACCTAAGCTAGATGCCAGATAGGTTCATTTAACATGTTCGTAAAAATTTTAACTGGTTGTAAAGAAAAAGATGCCCTTACATTCTCCATATCCACACCAGATGCTCCAAGAATTGTAAATGCATCCTCAGGAGGAAAAACTTCGATCATAGTCCTCCGATAACGCATTCTTCATGGCTAAATCCATCATGCAGATTCAAAAGCTCATTAAGCAGCTGCATTGCCAAACTTGCTTCACTTCGAAGTATTTCCATCTGTAGAACAAAGCTAGGGCTCACTTCAGAGCATTCAAAAGATGGAACTTGCTGCCACCAAAATTAATGCACTAAAGGCCTTGACCATTTTCAACATCAAAATCACAAACTAGAGCTAAAGTTTAGGTGATATTAAAGGGTTGTTACATCAAACCAATATTGACATTGCAAAGTTACAGAAGAGGATCCTTTTCAGCATCCATGAAAGTTGATGTTGTGTCACAAAGGAAGTTTTCTAACTACACTGATTATGGTAAATACTGTGGGCCAAACTAATAACAGAAATCAACACTATAAACAATGAGGATAATATTGTGGCTGCACACAATCTTATAACATTGGAGGTCCAAGAAACAAATGGTGATACCTCCTTCAAATTTTTCTCATTTTCTCTAACACATGGTCTATCTTGTCTTGTGAAGCTTCTTTTGCTCTTTTTAAAGACACCAAGGACTAAATAATTTTGAGCTCTTTGGATTCACATTCAAAATTAACCAGTTCACCTGTAACTGGCAGCCGGTTCTTCCCATTCATTGGTCTCAACTTAAACAGTACAAATGTCAGCATTGCTATTAGGTTCAACCTACAAATAATGCAGATCAATAGATGCAAATAATACTTTGTGTTTTCAGAAGGGCTCGGAAGTGCTTTCGGAGCCGAAAGCACTTCCGAGCCCTCTCCTGTTTCTCGAAACCCTTAAACAGAAGTCCATTTTGAGCGCACAGCTTCCTTTCCACCCTTTAACAGAAGTCCATTTCCACTTCGAATTGCAAGTGAGGCTATCTGATACACACAAACTTTTTTTGTAAATAGTTGTGTTGGACTTTCTTGGGAAGCATATGATGTGGTATTTTCCAACAGGTACAAGCTTCGAGACTCTTGGGTGTCTGTCGACAATCCAAACGACACACTACCGAGGCCAAGTTTATATTTGAGATTTACGTCTTCGCAACTGGACATGTATCTCATACTTGAGCGTACCTCGGGTGCTATGTCTCCTTGTAGCATAGCCACGACACGGGCCATGCTTGGTCGCATGCTGGGAATTGCGTACATGCACAGAAGAGCGATGTTGATGACCCGTCGCACTTCAAGCTCTTCACTGCTTTGCAATGACATATTTGGGTCGACAAGAACCATGAGCTTCCCTTCATCATGTAATCTCCAAGCCTGCCATTCAAGAGTTCGACCTAATTAGAATGTTCTTTGTTCAAACCTCTGCTCTACCTTCAAGCATGCACTGAAAACTTACCAAACTTGGAAGGTGTTTTATGCAAAATCACCAACTCCCGATCAAAAGTCAAGCTAAGTAAGAGGATAAACGAAATACTTATCACAAATATGGAAGATGAAAAAAAACATGTGTTATGAACTTACCAAGCCAGCCTGTTCGGAGTGCGGTTGATGACAGGTGCGCGAGAAAATGACGAATCCTTCTTGAGTTGATCTCTCTTGACTCCCTCAACATGGACATGGTCAATATTGTATGCAAAACAACCACTGGAAAATCGCAAGGGACCAACTCCCAACGAAAAGCCCATTGAGTTAAGGATAACTCTATTATTCTTCAACACATAGGAGGCAACAAGATTTTACCTCCCATCCCTTGGCAAGCTCCTGAAGCAGAGGCACTTTGCCTTTCCATGTCCACGTGTCTATTGAGCTTCCAGCACTCCAAACTGATAGGGAGAACCCAGTTTTTCCAGCTTCTTTCCACGCTGGAGAATCTGTTTGCAGCTTCTTCTTCAGAAAAGCTCCCATATTTTCCTGCCCTAAATGCTCCAGTTTTTGAAGTGAATTGCTGTCATGAATAGACCTTACTGATTGTCCTAAGAACATATACCAGACATTATCAGAACCCAAGCCCACATAATATGAAGACATTAATCCACTTTCAGATCCAGCCAAATTCAATGATGGTGATGTGTCCGTTCCACTCTTGAGGATTGTCTTTCCTGTTGATGCTTTCTCCAACTTCTGTAGGACAAGTTCAGATATGTCAGCACATATTCCACGAGGATACAAACCAGATGTAAATAAGGGAAATTAGATTGAGCAAACTCTTTACTACTGCCTGGCACACAGATACTACGTCAACCCACAAGATGAATAAGGCTGGGAAAACATCAAGCAGGCATTCAGTCTTCCTTACGATTAGATACAGACTAATCTAAGATGGAAAGTAACTGAAACAAGTTTATTTTTTGACCATTTTCGCTCATTTTTCTCATATGTGCTAGCTTCCAACGCTCTTATACCGCACTCCATAGCATTCTTAAGCATGTGTAAGGACGTTCTCTTTCTATTCTAGCTCCAAAAATAAATCCACAAATCAAGGTCCTTGATGACATGAATGAATGCCAAGGACAGTCAAGTGGCAAGCCCTCATTAGTGAAAACCTCATTGTTACCTATCTTGGAATAGAGCCTTCTCCAATCTACCAAGATTCAACTTAAAGAACTCGCCAAAACAAATCTCACTGAGTGTATACTCTCCAAGGTGTTTATCTAGGGAGAAGACCCACTACACCACTTAAGAATGCTATGTCTGTAGTACCTGTTTGTCAGAAAATGTTGGTGGAGTTGAGGTGCCAACATAAAGGACAGGAACAACACGCTCTTGGGCAGTTGATGGATCCACAAACTCAATGAAAAGAATGGGTAACTCCCTGTTGCTGTTCTGTTCCAGAATAGCTTTCACAATTTTCACACGCATGCTCTGAACCTGTTCCTCTGATGTCTTTATCAACTGCTTGGCCATCTGTGACATAAACAGAAAATCTTACACATGAAAACCTAATGCAGTAGTTAATCTGAAACATAACTAAACTTAGTCACAGGACTTTGTGCTTCTGGTAATTCTTAGTCACTAATCTTGGCACTGGTAACTATGAACAACCTACCACACATTAAACACCAATATGACCTTCCATGCAAAATTGGACTCATATTGGAAGCTCCAAACACAAAGCTCACAAGCAAGTGAACCCCACCAAAACCCTTTTGGAGAGGGAAACAAATTCCCCAAGCTCGCTTTTGGTTGATTGTTTGTTTAGACTGTTTAGCAAAGCCTCTGGAGCGCTCTCTTCTTTCAGCTTTTCGATCTCCTTGTGTAATCTTATAAGATGCTGCTGGGCAGAGACCACAACCTTACTCCCCATAAAATTTCCAAAGGACAGCTCAATCAAAGCTCGAGCCTCATTCAGAGTCCTTCCTTTCTGAGGTGTCTGAGTATCACTTACAACTCTAGATTTCTCCTCTGCATCTGTTGCACTTGGTCCCTGCCATGTAACCACTCATCACAATTTGTCCTCCTGTGTGGGAGCAATACATCATAAGACTTCAAGAGTATCCTTACCCTGCTAAATAAATAGAAAAATTATTGCATTGTTATTCTCTACCTTGACCATGCTCCCCTAAAATGTCTTCACTTCTACAAGAGTGGCATGGCTTCAAAATTCGTGAATTGCAACAATTTCCTCCCAGAACCATTCCTTGGAGAAAATATCCAGAAGCTACACAAACAGGTCTAAGATTGAGATTCTTAACCCCTAAGCGTCCAAGAGGCCCAACCTGAGCCTCTCCATGCACAAAAATGCGTATTTAAGTTGCTTGCTTCCATTTTTAGCTAATTGTGTCAAAAGTGACCCTCTCTAAAATTACCTCATTCTTCAAGTGCACTTTTCAAAATGGTTAAATACCTTAATGTTATTGAAGATTTGGGTTCAAATATACAGCAAGGGTGCCCTTGGATGCAAATACATACTTAGTATTTTGATCATCAATTGTTACATGAGTGGATTTTTATTTTCTCCTTGACATAAGATAATGCACTAAATAAAGTCTCAAACCCTTAAATACGAGAGGTTTGATTATAAGACTTGGTGAGGCTTGTAGAAATTATGTACATAGCTCCTACATTGAGCCCCTTGGCTTTGTAAGGGTTGAGCTTACCGCTAAGAGGTTGAGGACCATGCCATAGCTGGTTGTAAACTGAGAAACCAAAGGTTCAGGTCCTGCAAGCAACACCTCACAGCATTCTTCTGCGCCCTCAAATGGTGTCTGCACTACCACTACATGACCTTGAGTGTCAATTCCACGCCTCCCCGCACGTCCCGCCATTTGCAACATTGCATTTGAAGTTAAAAGTGAATGCCCATCATCTCCACGCTTGCTCAATGAAGAAAGCACTGCTGTTCTGCGAGTATGGATTTAGGCATACCATTAGTGGAATTCCAACAGATTTCAATATCTAGGTCTGTTCTGGATTATCAAAATTGATACATGAAAAGGCATCAAATGTCAACCAGCATGTCATAGAATTCATGACACCAATTCGTAAGGGTTCAGTTGCTGGACAGTTGAGTATGACAGTTATCCCTTCAAATCCATTTCAATGGATTGTCCCTGTACATTATGGCTGCTAAATTACATTCAAATAAATTCAATATGTAAAATTGGTTGATAATCTAGAGGTCTTGAAATTGCAGTGAAGCAAAATCAAAATTGAAGCTCTTACATTGTGCAGACATTGACTCTCAAAGTAGGATGTCATCAAAGGAAGGGTGCAATAGCTGCACCTCGAGATTGGTAAAAAAACTGTTGTAAATTAAAATGCTCTAATCCATACCTTGCAGGCATATTGATTCCTGCTGCAAGAGTTTCAGTAGAAAAGACCACTTTCAGTAGACCTCTTTGAAATAGCTCTTCAATGAAAGTCTTCCAAATTGGTAGGCAACCTGCATGGTGAGCAGCCACTCCATGAAGAAGAGGCTTCACACTAATCTCTCTTGTGGAGTTTGGATACAGCTGCTGAAATTCCTGAAGGGATTCTTGAAGTTTCCTGGACTCAACTTCTGATAACAGGTTCACTTCCTGTTTCACATAATTTGAGGTTAGGTCATGCTAACAAATACTGTCCATACATCAATTTCTCAATAGAATTTTTCAAGATTACCTCAATGCACCTCGCAGCCATATCACAGCCTCTGCGGCTGAATATGAACCATATGGCAGGAAGCATGTCACACTCTTTTATTTGGAGCAGAGTGTGCTTTATTTGTGGAACCTGTGTACCAGATTACATTTTTAATGTTAGCCGGCATTGAGAACCTACAAACATACAAAAGATCATCTCATTCTGTGTATAGGTGTTTTCTCATAACAAGCACCTTATTGTGCTCTTTGTGTGAAAACAAGAACACACCAATCACTTAACCTTACAGTATGTCAACCACAAAACTTTGTAAAATTTAAGCCCATACATTTGACCACTTGCATTTTAGTGGATGCTTGAGCACCTAAATCATCTCACAAGGTGTGAAAAAGGCACTAGTTACTAGCTCACCAACCTGTTTTCGTCTAAGTAAGAGAATCTCATCATCAGACTTCTTTTTCTGTTTACCCTCCAGCTTACTCTCATTTTGTCGATCTCCTTTGCGCTCTTTCCCTTTGAAGCCTATGCTCTTCCGTGGAGACAAGCTCTGTTCCTTTTTGATAAAATCTTCACCAAAGTAGTCCAAGAAGGGATGCAAACCTTTATCTTGTTTTGTTTCCACTGATAAATTTCTGCAGCAAAACAATCAAAGTTCCATATCTTACACCAAAAATATGCATCTTCTCTGTTCTCAAGAGCAATCAGACACCTAGAAGAGATATCATGATCATCCCTGATAGAAGTGGATAGTAAATGTGAGAAGCTCACGGGTTCATGGCTGTTGATTCCTCATTCAACAATGGAAGTAGAGATTGACGAGTCGAGAAGTGCCATTGCAGTGGCACCGGCCTCTTTGAAGATGTCACAAGCTTTGTAGGACCATGAACCTTTACATATCCAACAAAAGAGCCAATATCACCTTCTCAAGATCTGTCACTTCTACAGCCAGTAGTCTTGTACCAAATAACCATCAATTTTCACAGAGTCATTAAAACATTAACCAATTAAATGGAGTTGATAGCCCACTGATAGGGTACACAAACAACAAGAATAAAATGCAGGAATTGTGCACCCACCTGAGTGATCCAGCTAGCCAGTTCTTCTGGATTTGCAACCGTGGCTGATAAGCAAATCAGTTGCACATCCTTTGGACAATAGATAATCTGCGCCATGGTGACATCATGAAATCGCGTCAAGAACACCATCTTCGTTTTTCAGCGATGTAATCCAGATCTATAGATGAAATGTCACATCACAAGGCTAAGAAAGCTTATAGTCCAGGAGCATCTCCGATCATTATCACCTCTAGGTTACTAAACCCTAGAGTGGCCAATTTCGGATTATTCGCTTTCACTCTTTCCATGTGACGTTTTTGAGCTCTAAGGATTTACAAGTTCCATGAAAAAACTGCTTTTCGTATTTTGACAATGAGTAACACCACCCACCGTAATACACTGTCAGATTACATATCAAGAACTGGCATAATGAAGGACTCACATGTTTAGACAAGACCAAAGTCATGAATCTTCCAACTTGAACCAGGTCAAAAAGACTGCTTAAGTCAGAACACATTCTCATCCGTGTGTCAAAAGTGCTTGACCTAAATAGGTAGCCGAAGTGCTTACTGTTTCTTCCCAGACAGTTCCACGTGAGATATCACTAAGGTAGTGCACTTCATCGAGAACAACCACATCCACATCCACAAACCGGCCTCTACCTCCAGTGCTTCCCACACTGCCACCAACAACCCAGAGGACAGCATCAGGAAACACATATGCACTCTGAAAATTTTGAACATTTTGTCCAGGCTAAAAACTAACAACATCTAAAGAACTCGAGCAACTCGACTCTCAACTTGTTGCAGGTTGTGAGGAAAATTATTAGTATGCAGATAGTTACCAGCCTCAAATTAGATTGTTCAGACGTCCACCTTTCACTAACTGGCCTTCCATGACAGTCAGTAACATGTTCTACTCAGACTACCTAACAGAAAGATAACTCGCTATCCACAACTCAGCTATATGAAATTTGCCCAATGCACTAGAAATGGTCACACCTTTCATAAAGCATGTTCCGCAAAATCTCAGTAGTCATTACCATGATGGGCGCTTTTCTGTTCACTGCTGCATCTCCTGTAAGAATCCCTACATTTTCTTCCCCAAACAGCTCTCTGCAAGAATGTAAGATCCTCAGAATACTAATTGATGTGTAACACTGGAAAAAACAAATTACTCGGTATGAACAACAGGCAGATACATTATGCGTCATGGCCATCTTCATCCGCTAATTCTGTGCTGCTGTCAATTCTTTTTGGATTCCATTGGCTCACTAGGATCACAACACCTATGAACATTACCTACCTAGGACTTTTGCAAGGCCTCCACCATTCCACAAAGAAGAACTGATGCAGAATGCTAACAAAAAGAATTGACATCCTTGACACTGACACTACTGTAACTCACTGCAATACAGAAAATGGAAGGATGTAAGATTTTTGTACTTACTGGAGCTCACGATACTTCTGATTGGAAAGCGCCTTCAATGGAGTTGTGTAGAACAGACGCTTGCCTATCGCTAGAGTTGCAGCAGCTGCGACCTCAGCAATGAGAGTTTTGCCGCTGCTTGTCGGCGCACATACCACTAATGATAAACCCTCCAGAAACCCCATGACCGCATTTTGCTGCAACAATGCATACATGGATGCCTCATCTCCCTTCATTATATCCTGCCATCCTCCACAGCATAAACCCTAAACCAGCTCTCTGCACCAACATTCAAATCCCTGACCACGAATATGCACAAAAACAAACGAAGAAGACGACCCCGAATCCAGAACCCAAAGCTCATAAAGAGCATGCCCACCAACAGACCTTAAGCCGACCCCGGGGGAGGGGGGGTCCTCGGAAGTGCTTTCGGACCCGAAAGAACTTCCTCTCCCTCTCCTATTTCTCGAAACCCTAAATTAGCCGCACCCTCTTCACCTTGGGCTACACACTCCTTATGCATAACCTCGATTTCACCGGCAGGCACATTCAGATCCAGACTCAAATAATTCTCTCAAATATTAATCCCCTTCCGTTGGGATAAGGAGGATTGGAATTTCAATCCCCAAGCTGGGTTGAGTACTTCAACTGCAAGGTTCTGGATATCAGACCAGCAACCCAAGAAATGTGTTAACAGAAAAAACCAACCTTTTCTATGGTCGACCGAGCTTGAAAAGCTTTGAAAAGAAGAGAGCTCCTTTGGCCTGTCGCAATTTGATGCGACGCCCACCTACATCTAGTACTTTTCTGTCTGTCCCCTTAAACCCTTGCCCATAGCCAATGTTTGGCCACTATCACCGGCACTTGGCCAGCTGGACGCTGCATTGGAATACACCCTAACCTTGATAATGTCACACCCTCCGTTTCACCTAAAAGTGTGATATAAACAAGGTGTGACATACTTGATAATGTCACATTTTGTGCATAATGTGACATTATAAAAAAATATGTAAAAAATCAAAATAAAATTACAATGCAAAAAAAAATAACAAATACGAGACTTCAATGTCTTTGAATGTAAAATCTAACTCAAAATTGTGACTACCAACAAGAACACATCATAATGTGTCATTGAGATCAGGTAAAGACCTCTCACTAGATTCAAAGAAGCTTCTAATGTCACATTGTTTCGTTGATGTTAAATGTGCAACACCAATTCTAATGAGTTTGTCATGGATTTTTTCCATTCCTAACAACTCTTGAGTGCTGAAAATCTGAGATCGAACCTTGGCTAGACAGAGGAAAGGCCGACGTCATCCATATACTTTGTTGTTCATCCGGCCTTTTTTCATCCATATCACTTGTTACTATCACACTTACACTACAAATTTTGGAAAAAAATAGTGACATTATCAAGTGGATGCAGAGCTAAAAGTGTTTGTTTTAGGCAAACATTGCACTTGACTCAAGTACAAATCAATAACACAGGAATTGTTCTTACCAGTGCATTGCATGCAGCTGGATAATCCACTTTGGAATCGAGCACAATCTGCTTAGCCTTTTCCATGTCAGCACCCTTATCAACAAACACATGGCACACCCCATCTGCACCCATCCATAAAAATAAGTGGTTCCCACGTTGAATCTCCTCAACCCAACCACCTGCTTATTAATTTCTTGATTCCAATTCAATAAAGACAAAGGAGAATTGAAAACAATTCGATTGGAAAGTGGACTGGCAATGCGAGAAGAAACAGCCTGGTCAGCAAAAAAGAGCCACTCAAATATTACCATCCAGGCAACAATTGTCTCAACGATATCCACAGTGATGTGTGAGCCCAAAAGGGTGCCCACATTTAGTCTTAGACCCTTGAAACGTTAGTTGATGCACTTTGAAGTAGCATGTTACTTCACAAAAATATAAAAAGAGTGAAATGTTAGTCTTAGAAGTACCATGTTGTAAGAGGCTAGGATGTGAGTTGTTATTGTGTTTTTACCTTCGGAAGGATTTGAGTGAATGAGGATAGGTAAGGAGAACTTGGATTGAGTAGTTAGTGAGTAGGCTAGTACAAATGGATGGAGACAACCAAAGTGACTCAAGAGGCAAGTGCATTCGAATTGGGATGAATGGAGGATCACATGGAGCGCACAAGTGGACCACCTCATCATGGCCACTTAATGGGGAAGGTCCAAGGAAGAATGCAAGGTGGAGGATAAGCAAATTCTCAAAGCACCAATCAAATCACGAGTTAAGCATCGTGGTTTGAATTAAGTGGTGAGCGACGATTTGGGAAAGTAAGGGGAGAAAGTTATGGCGGCGGAAAGCGAAGGAGGCTAAGTTTGGGTTGAAGCATCCCAAGTTTGGTAAAGTGTGGTAGGTAGAAAGCCAAGGCTAGTTAAATGTTCGAATTAGGATCCTTGTTGATCATTTGAGGGAGGAAGGCTTAGAAGATAGGATTGGCGCCTACTAAGTAGGAGGAAATCTCAAGGGCTTATCGTGAGCCTTGAGGGTGCTCACCCCCTCAAGCTTACTATATAATCCCTCATTCTTCCCTCACTCATCCTCTCTTTCCTTTGTGCTCCAAGGCACCCCACGAGTTATAAGTGTGGGTGTGGGAAGCCATATTGGAGCACATGTGTGTGCTTAGTTTTTAGTTTGAGAGCCAAGGCTTGTTAGCCTTGAAGAGGGCTTGACCTCTTGGTAGAATTAGTGTTGACGTGAAGGATTTTAAAGTTAATTCATGATTCCAATTTGTGGTACTTAAAGTTCATGTTTTGAATACACGTGGTTGCAAGTTCCATGTTTAAGAGTTGAGCACTTGAGGTTGTGATGAGTGCAAAAATATACTTGTGTGGATTAGTTAGTCTTAGTGAAGTTAGGAAATTCTCTCTCCCCCTCTCCTCTCTAGGATTTTAGGATTTTAGGATTAGAGAAGAATTGTGTGATTAGAAAGGGGTTGTTAGTAGAATTAGGAAAATTAGGTAGGAAGATTAGTTAAGGGCTTGAATAATTAGTGAGGTAGTTGGGGATTACAACTACAAAGTTGTGGGTTCATGAAGGAGCTGGGTTTATGAAGGAGCTGGGTTTGTTTAGTTAGAAAGTAAAGAGCTGGGTTTATGAAGGACCTGGGTTTGTTTAGTTAGAAGCTAAGGAGCTGGGTTCATGAAGGAGCTGGGTTTATGAAGGACCTGGGTTTGTTTAGTTAGAAGCTAAGAAGCTGGGTTTACGAAGGAGCTGGGTTTATTTAGTTAGAAGCTAAGGAGTTGGGTTCATGAAGGAGTTGGGTTTATGAAGGAGCTAGGTTTATGTAATTAGAAAGTAAAGAGATGGGTTCATGAAGGAGCTTAGTAGATAGCCTACTTAATTAGCTCATAGACAAGTAGTTAGTTACATTATGCTAGTTAGTGTTATGTGTGGCTTTCACAAGTAAATGTATTTGAGATTGACTATAGAGAATAGTGTTTTTTAACACTTGCATCCTCTCTTTAAAAATAAACCACGTGCACAAATTAATGGAGAATGTGGAGCACTCTCGCGATGGCAAGACAAAGGAAGCAAAGACCAAAGTTAAATCCAAGACCACTTGAAGGGTGAACCTTGCACTATGGACTCATCCAAGTCCAAATCCAATACCGCGGAGGAATGTGAGCCCAAACCCACTACTCGGACTACGGACGCTTAAGGGTGGGGGGTTTGGCCTCACATAATTGGTGCGTCCGCCGGGAGCGAAGCGGAAGGTAGTTACAAGACTTGGAGGCGACTAGGAGACTTGGAGGCAACTAGGAAAAATTGGAGACACAAACTTGAGAGAAGGGAAGGAGCACCCGAAACTCGGTAAGTATTCTCTCTTTGGGTTACATTTGAATTCATTGTATTTCAACTATTCCTTGGAATGAATTGCATTGTCAATTACGCAAATTCATTTTTGAGGAAGGAGCGCGGCGAAGGTACGTCCTCAACCTTTTTGGGGATTTGCTAAGAACTTAAAAGGAATCTATAACCGAGTAGCTCATTAAAACATTAGAGGGTAAATTCACCTTAGGACATTGAACTTTGACACTCACCTCGGGGTGAGTCTCAAAGTTTTGGGAGTTGTCATTTCATGCTCTAGATTAAATTAATATTTCACAAAGTTTATGGTGTTGTTACATTGAGTCACGATTGAGGGGAGTGCTAACTCACAGGGGGATGCGATTGCTCAAGGTATGTTTATTTCTTCAAAGTGAACTCATTAACTAATTAAGGAATGCCTTTTGTACTCGTGATTGTTGTTATCCGTTGTAGAGGGTAATTCCCGAATTGTGGATGGTGTGAGAAGTTGAAGGGTGAAGCCTCGACTTTTAACATAATCTACTCGGAAGGTCACCCCCTCACAATCGGTATTGTGGTGAGTGTTAATTTGCGGGAAGGTGCGGAGGTGATGCTCCGACTTAACCAAAAAATTAACATGAACATGCCTATCCCCTATTGGGATTCTTTCACCTAAGTGGGCTTGCAGGTTCTTTTCCTCACCTCCTAAAAAAATTATAACCACACCAAGACAAGTGAAAATATTAAGAGGGGAATTGCTAGGATTATGTGTGGTCAAGTGAGGGTCGATCGATTCTTATGGAATGCAAGGTAGGACTCGCTCACAAAAACCAAGTTTGATAGTAGGACTAGAGAAATCTACTCGAAAGAGGCGGTCCTCTAAAATCAGTGATAGATTAGAACAAGATAATGTTAGAATAGAGAGTTGTTTGAACGTCGAACCTAGGACTAGGTCAATTCTAGACACCTTAGAACTTGGAGCTCAACTTGAAGAGGAGATCACTCCCTCCAAATTGAGTGGTGAAACTTCTTCGGAAAATTACACACTTAGAGAAGAATTCCCGGTAGAAGTTGATAGGGGATTGTTGAATAGTTCACCGGTCACCATGGCCGAGGAACGGGGGATGGATCCACCACCCATACCCCCAATTCCGCCCATACCTCCTATACCTCCAATAGACCCATTGGTTAGGCCAAGAGGCCTACCAATTGTGGTTCCACAAAATTTAGCGGCGATGGATATGCCATCTCATCTCCCTAAATTTTATGGGACCAAGGATGAGGACCCCTCTCGGCACATGGAACGGTATATCGAACGGTTGGCTAGCTTCCTCATAACCGACCCGGGTTATTGGTTAGTGTGGTTTCCTACCACTCTAGAGGGGGAAGCCTATGAATGGTATCGGGTATTGGCAAATGAGAGAAGAAAGCAAAGAGACCAGCGTAGTGAGCTACAACACAATACACAAGGATTGCATACAATGGAGAGAGTGATAAGCTCCTCCCCTTATGCCTTTATTTATATGAAGAGTTTAGGGCTAGCCGCCACCCTAGCCGCCACCCTAACCCTAACCCTAGCCGCCACCAATGCGACCTAACCCTAATGCCACCTAAGCAACCTAACCTTAACTTCCAATACTCCCACTTTGCGAGGTGACATTATATTCTAAGCCCATTGAATCACTCAATGTTTCATGCCTATCTCTAGCTAAAGCCTTTGTTAAAACATCCGCTACCATATATTGCGTTGGACAATATTCCAACTCTATAACTTTGTTTTCAATTTTTTCTCTAATAAAATGATGTTGCACATCAATATGTTTAGACCTATCATGCTTTGTGGGATTCTTAGCTAAAGCCATAGAACCTTGATTATCGCACATGATGGTGGTCGCCTCCTCTTGCACACAACCCACATCCTCCATTAGTTGCCTAAGCCAAATGGCTTCCCTTGTGCATCGGCTCATGGCCATATACTCCGCCTCCATCGTGGATTGTGCCACCGTTTGTTGCCGCTTGCTATTCCACGACACGGCCCCCTCTCCAACGAAGAAAACATATCCGGATGTGGACCTACGATTCTCCACATCTCCGGCCCAATCCGCATCCGAATAACCTTTGACCTCCATATGTTTTCCTCCAATGCGCAACCTCATATCTACGGTGCCCTTCAAGTACCGCATGATCCTCTTGATGGCCATCCAATGCATCGGACCCGGTTTGGACATGAATCGACTTACCACGCTTACCGCAAATGCGAGGTCCGGTCTTGTGGCCACCATCGCGTACATCAACGACCCCACCGCTTCTTGGTACGGAATTTCCTTCATCTCCTCCGAAAACTCTTCGTACTCCTCCTCCGAAAGCTTCGGCAACGAGGTCTTAGTATCGAGCGGGGTTCCGATGGGTTTACAATCACCCATGCCGAATCGTTCCAAAATTGTTTCGATGTAGCTCCGTTGATGCAAGGTAATGGTGCGGGACCTCCTATCCCTCTCGAAATGAACTCCGAGAAAGAAATGCAACTCGCCGAGGTCGCTCATCTCGAATTCGTGCTCGAGACTAGACTTCAACTCCTTGATCATGTCCACATTGCTTGCCAATATGATGAGGTCGTCTACATATATGATTACAATCACAATGTAGTGGCAAGTTTGTAGAACGTACAACGAGTGATCCGCATGGCTCCTCGTAAAGCCTTTATTCACAAAGAATACGTGAATGCATTCGTACCACGCTCGTCCGGATTGCTTCAACCCGTAGAGCGATTTCTTCAACTTGCATACGAGGTGCTCTCGGCCTTGTTGTTCGAACCCCTCCGGTTGCTCCATGTAGATTTCTACATCCAATTCGCCGTTCAAGAACGCGGTCTTGACGTCCATTTGATGCATCTCCAAGTCCATGGCCGCCCCGAGTGCGAGTATGACCCTAATGGTGTTGAATTTGGCTACGGGTGCAAATGTTTCGCCAAAATCCACACCTTCCACTTGCGAGCACCCCTTGGCCACTAACCTTGCTTTGAAACGAACAACCACGCCGTTGGCATCCTTCTTCGTGCGAAACACCCACTTGCACTTCACGGCCTTGCGGCCCTTGGGCAATGGAGTTAACTCCCACGTGGCGTTGGCTATAAGAGATTCGTACTCCTCTTGCATAGCCAACTCCCACTCGCTCGCATCACTCGATTCCATGGCCTCTCTCAAGTTTCTAGGTTCCCCTACGATGGCCATGTTTGCATGCTCATTGTCTTGGGGTTGCGGAATGTGGTTCTTCCACCATTCCCCAAGAGGTTTGCGTGGCCTATCCGGATACCTAGAATTGCCCATGGTTTCATTGTCATATTGCGGGGTTGGAGGTGGTTCGGTTGCGGTTTTCTTACCGTGGTCAAGTTTCGATGCCTCCCCGCTACGAATGGTTTTCGTGGCCGGTACGTCGGCCTCCGCTTCGTCCTCGATGCCGGGCTCCTCGTCGGGCTCCGAAACGTTGCCATCCCCCTCCAACTCCTCCACGTCCGATTTGGGGGATACGTCCACCTTCACCGCGGGTGCCTCGCCAATTCTCCCACTTGGACAATCCTCCAAATGCGTTTTGTCTTCGAAGAAGACCACGTCCGGACTCTTGATGATTTTCTTCGTCTCCAAGCAAATGAGCCGATACGCTTTCGTGCCTTCGCAATAACCGAGAAACAAACACTTGACGCCCTTCGCGTCCAACTTCGTTCGCCTTTGATCCGGCACCTTCGCATAAGCCACACAACCGAACACGCGCATGTGGGAGACGTGCGGCATCCTCCCGCTCCACGCTTCTTCGGGCGTCCTTCCTTCGACGGCCTTCGTTGGACACCGGTTACGCACGTACACCGCATTGCACACCGCCTCCGCCCAAAATTCGTGGCCGAGGCGTTGGGCATGAATCATGGACCGCGCCATCTCCACGATGGTCCGATTGGCCCGCTCCGCCACGCCGTTTTGTTGCGGCGTGTAAGGTGACGAGGTTTGCCGTGCAATGCCATGTTTGGACAAGAATTCGTCGAATGCCTTCGAAACGAATTCCCCACCGTTGTCCGACCTAAGAACCTTCACTACGTGCTCGGATTGCCTTTCCACCAAGGTTTTCCATTCTTTGAACCTTGCCAACACCTCGCTTTTGGCCTTGAGCACATATACCCAAATCTTGCGTGAGAAATCGTCAATGAAGGTGAGAAAATACCTCGCGCCTCCGATGGACGTCGTTTTCATCGGCCCGCATACGTCGGAATGCACGAGCTCCAAGACCTTCGTGGCGCGGGTTGCTCCGTCCGTCGGGAATGGCCGCCTTGCTTGTTTGCCCTCGACACATCCTTCGCATGCCAATGAATGAACGTCGCCTTGTACCGCGTCCATCCCGCTCACCATGCTTTGGAGCATTTTCATGCTATTCGCATTGAGATGCCCCAACCTCTTGTGCCAAAGCTCTAATGAATGCGAGTTTCCATCGGAATGCGCCAAAGAACTCGTTTCGGCCCCATTCATCACGTTCGTGTCCAATTGGTACAAATTGGACTCCAATGAAGCCACGGCCAACATCTCGCCGTTGTTTGCCCTCACCACACATCCCAACGAGTTGAAATGCACCTTCAAACCCCTCGAAATGAGTTTGCTCACCGAAAGCAAGTTCGAATGCAAGTTCGGCACATGAAGCACGTCATGCATTCTAATGCTCCGCTCACGGCCCTTCACACGTGTTTCCACTAGTATGGAGCCTTTGCCTACGGCCTCCACCATGCCATTGTCACCCATAAACACTTTGCGACCCGAAATGGGTTCATAAGTGTTAAAAAAATGCTTATGCGGTGTCATGTGTTGCGAGGCCCCCGAATCCACGATCCATCTAGTGGCGGGGGTGTTAGATGCTCCATCTCTCACAACAAATGCAAAATCATCACTCGCCCTTGCCATGTTCGCGTTCACCTTGCGTTTGCTTCGACAATTACGAGCGATATGGCCCAACTTACCGCAATTGAAGCACCGCGGGTTGTCGGCGCGCCTTTCGTTGTTGTCGAACGCTCGAGGGTGGCGTGACAACATGGCGGCATCGTCTCCTTGAGGCTCCTTCTCCTTCCTCTTCGACACCTCGTGCATGAGACGAGCGGTGATGAAATCCAACTTGAGCTCCTTCATCGGGCGCGTCTCCAATGCCGTGATCAAATGGTCGAAGGAGGGTGGTAGGCTATCGAGCAAGGTCATGACCACGTCCTCGTCCTTCATGGGTACCTCCAAGCATGTGAGTTGATCGGCAAGAGATTTTACCTTGTTGATGTGGTCGAGCATGTCGTCGCCCTCGTCCATCTTGATGGTGAAAAACTTGCGCCGTATGAACAAGATGTTCGACAAGCTTTTGGTCTCGTGGATGTTGCACAATGTCGTCCATGCTTCCGCGGGTCCCTTGCATCCTTTGATGTGCGCCAACTCCTTGTCCACCAAGCTCGTGGCAATGATGGCGAACGCCTTCTTGCATCGTCGCTCGTACGCCTTTTTGACTTCGTCGCTCGCGGTGGATGGTGGTGGCGCCTCCGAACCTTCAACGATCTCCCAAAGGTCTTTGGTGGCCAATACCATCTCCAATTTGAACTTGTAAAGGTTGAAGTTGTCGCCACCGAACTTGTCAACCTTTATAAGTCCCTCGCCGTCACTAGAAGCCATGATGAAGACTCGAATGGAAGCTCCCACTCACTCAATGTACAAATCTCTCAAGTCAGCACCTTATACCTCCCAATAGGTGCAATATGACTTCAAAATACCTCAAAGAGCCTTTCTAAGCACTTTGCCACTCAAATGTCCTCACACAACTCTTAGAAGGTTGGAAACACTCAAGTCAGCACCTAAATGATGCGGTTAGATGCAATATGACTTCAAAGCACTTCAAAGAGCCATTCTAAGCCCTTTGCCACTCAAATTTCCTCACACAACTCTTAGAAGGTAGGAAACACTCAAGTCAACACCTAAATGATGCGGTTAGATGCAATATGACTTCAAAACACTTCAAAGAGCCATTCTAAGCCCTTTGGCACTCAAATTTCCTCACACAACTCTTAGAAGGTAGGAAACACTCAAGTCAGCACCTAAATGATGCGGTTAGATGCAATATGACTTCAAAACACCTCAAAGGACAAAACTAAGCCCTTTGGCACTTGAATGACCTCACAACACTCTTGGAAGGTAGGAAACACTCAAGTCAGCACCTAAATGATCCGGTTAGATGCAATATGAGTCTAAAACACCTCAAAGGACAAAACTAAGCCCTTTGGCACTCAAATTCCTCACACAACTCTTAGAAGGTAGGAAACACTCAAGTCAGCACCTAAATGATGCGGTTAGATGCGATATGACTTCAAAACACCTCAAAGGACAAAACTAAGCCCTTTGGCACTTGAATGACCTCACAACACTCTTGGAAGGTAGGAAACACTCAAGTCAGCACCTAAATGATGCGGTTAGATGCAATATGACTTCAAAACACTTCAAAGGACAAAACTAAGCCCTTTGGCACTTGAATGACCTCACAACACTCTTGGAAGGTAGGAAACACTCAAGTCAGCACCTAAATGATGCGGTTAGATGCAATATGACTTCAAAACACTTCAAAGGACAAAACTAAGCCCTTTGGGACTTGAATGACCTCACAACACTCTTGGAAGGTAGGAAACACTCAAGTCAGCACCTAAATGATCCGGTTAGATGCAATATGAGTCTAAAACACCTCAAAGGACAAAACTAAGCCCTTTGGCACTCAAATTCCTCACACAACTCTTAGAAGGTAGGAAACACTCAAGTCAGCACCTAAATGATGCGGTTAGATGCGATATGACTTCAAAACACCTCAAAGGACAAAACTAAGCCCTTTGGCACTTGAATGACCTCACAACACTCTTGGAAGGTAGGAAACACTCAAGTCAGCACCTAAATGATGCGGTTAGATGCAATATGACTTCAAAACACTTCAAAGGACAAAACTAAGCCCTTTGGCACTTGAATGACCTCACAACACTCTTGGAAGGTAGGAAACACTCAAGTCAGCACCTAAATGATGCGGTTAGATGCAATATGACTTCAAAACACTTCAAAGGACAAAACTAAGCCCTTTGGGACTTGAATGACCTCACAACACTCTTGGAAGGTAGGAAACACTCAAGTCAGCACCTAAATGATCCGGTTAGATGCAATATCACTCCAAAACCTCAAGAGAACATATCTTAGCCTCTTGGCACTCAAATGTGCTTAAACCACTCAAAACGGATCTGATGTGCGTGAATGCATTCAAAATGGAATGGACATGTACCCTACGAGTTTCCAAAAGTCCCAACACTCCTCAAAGGTCTTCCACGCTGGTCCACTCCACAAAAATGCACAAAGGCGCTCCAAAGGTCTTCGAAAGCTTCAACACTCCACCAAAGGCTCTAAACACCTCCAAATCGCCTCCGATTAGATCCGGCCCTCTCCTAGGTCCTCCTAAGCTGATGTCTCTCCTCTAAAGCAAAGTGGGCCCATAACCTATTGGCAAATGAGAGAAGAAAGCAAAGAGACCAGCGTAGTGAGCTACAACACAATACACAAGGATTGCATACAATGGAGAGAGTGATAAGCTCCTCCCCTTATGCCTTTATTTATATGAAGAGTTTAGGGCTAGCCGCCACCCTAGCCGCCACCCTAACCCTAACCCTAGCCGCCACCAATGCGACCTAACCCTAATGCCACCTAAGCAACCTAACCTTAACTTCCAATATCGGGATCATGCCGAGGGACATTTTAGGGGATGGGAACAATTACAAAGGGAGTTTCTTAACGAATTTAGGCCGGAAGTGGGTCAAAGTACCGCATTAAGGGCATTGTCGTCATTGAAGCAAGGAAGGGAGGAAGAAATTTCGGCTTACATTAGGAGGTTTGATTTAGTGTGCACTAGATTTGTGGGTACCATGCTCAACGACGACACGCTAAAGCAATTTTTCATTCAAGGGTTTTTTAAGTCCGGAACTATTAGGGGTGTTCTAGAAAGGAATCCCTTGACCTTGGCGGATGCCAAGCGTGCGGCTAGAGATATTGAAAACTTGGATAAAGATCACGAAAGGCTATGGAGAAGGGAGGATGAATTGATCCCACAATTCATCCCCATACGCCCTAGGGTGGTAGCGGTAGAACCCGCTAAGTATGAGAACCAAATTCCATATGCCATTGTGGACACCGGTCCCCGACCTTTAGCGGTTAGGGAACCGGCACCTCTTTTGGCACTACCGGCCCCTAGAACGGATCCACACTTGGAGGAGGTTGAGAGAAGACTAGGTGCTAGCCAACTAGGATTCCAAGAGGCTATGATAAAACAAATGCAAAGCCTCACGGATCAAATGTCATTAATGATCCGGAGTCAACAACCGGGGCCTCCACCCCCGGTTGAGTCGGGTAGGCATTCTTCCGGATTATGGTGTGTCCAATGTGGCCAACCGGGCCACACGCGTCAATTTTGTAGAAGTGGACAAAACCGTGACCAAAGAGGAAACGGTAACCCACCTCAACAAAATCAACGAGGTCAAGCGCCACCTCACTATGGAAATGGAAGCAATAGAGGACCACAACCTAGAGGGCAAGGTGGCCAAAATTTAGAGAAGAAGGAATTTCATCCCTTTTGTGGAAGGTGGCACGCTCAAGGACAATGTTGGTCCGAAGGTCAAGAGTTTAATTGTAGCAATTGTGGAGGAAGTCATCCCTCGGATACGTGTCGCCAACCGGACAAAATAATTAATGTCCCTTACCCGGTGGCTAATCCACAACAACAAGCAAGGGATAATATGCGAGGTGCTAGGCCACAAGGAGTACCGGCCAATGAACTTAGGCCACCTAACTTATACTATGACCATAGTAATGCTAGGCAAACTTTTCATCCACCGGCGGGCTTGCAAACTACAACCGGTTACATTCCAATACAAAATAGACAAGGAGTTCCACCTAATGGTAGTAACGGGAGACAAGCGCCTCCAACGGATCCGGGACCATCTAACTCCCAAGATGTTAGGTTCATGGATGGAGTGTTGGAGGCCACATGTGATGACATGCTTCCTCTCCCAACGAGAATTGGAGAGGAGCAAAGTCAATGGCCTCCTCACACCAATGCTATTACATATGAGTTAGTGAAGGGTAAGGGTGTGGTTGAAGAAGCACCTGCACTAGCGGTAACTACTAGGGCTAGGAGAGGGGATGCCCCGTTGGAGGTAGGAATAGGAGAGCAAGGAAATTACTCTTCGGATGAAGAGATTAATCTCTCCGAGTTGGATAGGGTAGCTAGAAGAGCTACTAAGGATGTGGAGAGGGAAAATATAATTTTACAAGATAGGGAGAGGACTAATGCGGTACATGACTTGGATAATAGCGATGTGGGTGAATGGGAAGGACCGGGGGTTCCCGTAGACGAATTCGACGTAGTGGGTAATTCTAAGGTGGAAAGATCTACCGGGTACGACTTGTGGGCGGACCTTAGTACACTCAAGGCGGATATTACTTTCGGCCAACTATTGGAAATTTCACCCACGGCAAGGAAAACATTAAAGGAGGGAATGCCGGTACACAAGAGGATGAGGAAGGTGAAAGCTAAAATAGCCGCTAGGATCCAATCACAAGGTGGAAGAGACGTGAAAGCTATAGAAATAGAAGTTGTTATAGTAGATAAGGTGGTTCCTAATGTGCTAGTCGACGGAGGGAGTAGTCTAAATATACTACCGGAGGATACTATGAAAAAATTGGGACTTGGACTCACGGGGCCTTCACCTTTGGTCATAAATATGGCAAATCAAAGTTCGACTACGCCTTTGGGGATGATCAAGGATTGTAGAATGACTACGGGAGGCGAGGAGTACTTGGTCACCTTCCATGTCATTAAAATGCACTCCAACAAGGACACCTTCCCCATTTTGCTAGGTAGGCCTTGGTTGCGGATGGCGAATGCTATGGTCAATTGGGGTGGACCTAAACCATCCATCACTTATGGTCCGGAGGGTAATAGGGTCATAGTGTCCATTGGTTCATTAGAAGGATGGATGAAGAAGGAGATGTATTTGCCATTGGAGAAGGAAATTGATGACTTAAACGAGAATGAGATTGGCAAGGCATTGGTGGGAGTCGTCCATCCCGAAGGTCAAAGGGTTGTTATAGATTCGGGCTCGGGAAGTCTAGGTCCTAATTTTTACAATTATGGGGATAATGGGGATTATGCCCAATGGCTAAGGGAGTACCCCGAGTCCGAGGTTGATGTAATGGTTACATTTCACCAAGTAGGCTTAGGGAGTGAATTTCCTAGTGTTAGTTTAGGAGAGGGCTCATTGTTGGAGCCATGTGAGGTGCTCACCGAGGAAGAGTGGGTTAGCGGTGGGTTAACACCTTGGGTAGATGACGTGGAAGAGGGTGAGGTTAGTTTAATTCATGTAGATGGGACTCAAGAGGAGGATGTGATTATTGAGTCATCGAAATTGGAGGAGCCTTTACATTTCAAGACCACGTCTACGGGGATAGTTGTAGGTCAAGATGTGAAAGATTACCCCAATGTGCCTTCCGATTGGTATCGGAACAAAGAGGAACAAGCACATGTGTCGGAAGCGGATTGGCGGTACGTGGATGTGAAATTAAAGAATGGAAAAACCCGACAAATGAAGATGGGTTCCAAATTGGGGGAGAAAGAGGTTAGGGAGTATAGCAATTTGGTGGATGAGTTTAGTGATACTTTTGCATGGTCCTACGATGAGCTTAAGGGAATTCCTAGGGAAATGGTAGAGCACCGGATTCCTTTAATTCCGGGGGCGAGGCCAATTAGACAAAAGGAGAGGAGGATGAATCCTCAATTGCAATTGTTGGTGAAAGCGGAATTGGAAAGGTTATTGAAGGCCGGGTTTATCAAGCCGGTGGAAATCACGGATTGGGTTTCTCCTATGGTCTTAGTAAAGAAAAAAAATGGGAAATTAAGGGTTTGTGTCGACTATAGGAAATTGAATTCGTGCACACAAAAGGATCACTTCCCCTTACCTTTTATCACCTTGTTGCTTGAGGAGGTTGGAGGTCATTCGCGATATACCTTTATGGATGGGTATGCGGGTTATAATCAAATTTCCATAGCCCTCCAAGATATCCATAAAACGGCTTTTACTACACCTTGGGGTACTTTTGTGTGGGTAGTGATGCCATTTGGGTTATGTAATGCCCCGGCTACTTTCCAACGATTAGTAATGTATATCTTCACCGACTTGTTGTTCAAATCCATGACCGTCTTTGTGGACGATTTTAGCACACAAAGTAATGTGGACGATCACCTACATTGTGTTAGGGAGGCATTGGTTAGGTGTAGGAAGATGAGGTTAGCATTGAACCCGGATAAGACATTTTTGGGAGTGAATAAGGGAGTGTTGTTGGGTTATGTTGTTAGTGAGAAAGGTAGAGAACCCGATCCGGATAAGATTGCGGCCATAAGCGACTTGGCAACTCCAACCAATTCCAAGGGGATCTCTAAGTTGTTAGGACATGTGGGATGGTACCGGGAACTTATTCCTAATTTTTCAAAAATAGCGGTGCCCATTACCCATTTGCTCAAAAAGGATGTCAAATTCGAGTGGACGGATGCTTGTCAAAAAGCCTTTGAGGAATTGCGGGATAGGTTGAGCACCTATCCGGTGTTGATACCACCCAATTGGGGTAAACCTTTTCACGTCTATTGTGATGCTAGTAATGTGGCAATAGGGAGTGCGCTTTGTCAAGCAACGGGAGAAAAAGAGAAGGATCAACCTATAGCTTATGCGAGTAAGCAATTGACCCCCGCCGAAAGAAACTACTCTACAACGGAGAGGGAGTGCCTAGCCATGGTGTTTTCCGTTAAAAAGTTTAGGCATTACCTCATGTGCAACCCGGTTGTATTTTTTGTTGACCACATGGCTATCAAGTATCTAGTTAACAAGGCGGAGTTAAGTGGTAGGTTAGCTAGGTGGGTTTTGTTATTAGAAGAATTCGACTACACGGTGGAATATAAACCGGGTCGTATGCATTTACAAGCGGACCACTTGTCTAGGTTGTCGGAGGAGATAGGAAAAAATCCGGTAAATGATATGTTAGTAGATGATAGCCTCTTTGTGGTCACTTCTACACCGGAGTGGTATGCGGGCATAGTGGAATTTCTAACAACCCACAAGTTGCCCAAAGAGTGGACAAAAGAAGAGAGAAGGAAGGTGAGGGTAAATGGCAGGCAATTTGTTGTAGTGGGCCATAGGTTGTTTAGAAGGGGGTCCGATGGTATTTTACGACGATGCGTGTCAAAAACGGAGGTTGAAGCGATTTTAATCGCTTGCCACGATAGCGCTTGCGGCGGTCACTTCTCGGGTCAACTCACCGGGCAAAAAATACTTAGAGCGGGCTACTTTTGGCCTACACTATTTAAGGACGCCCATGACTATGTAAGGAAATGCGACGCTTGCCAACGGTATGCCCGAAACGACCTTAGAATGGAGATGCCTTTACATGTATCATTACCCTTAATTCCTTTCGAAAAATGGGGCATCGACTATGTGGGTGAGGTCCATCCCCAATCTTCAAAAGGAATGAAATATATTGTGGTGGCAACCGAGTACTTCACCAAGTGGGCGGAAGCCAAAGCGGTGAAGACCGACACGGCGGAACACGCGGCAACATTTATGTACAAAAACATAATTTCGCGGTTCGGGGTGCCGAAGATCCTAGTAAGCGATAGGGGTACTCACTTTTTGAATGACTTGATTCGAGAGATGACAGAGAAATTTAAAATTGATCACCGGAAGACTACTCCCTACCACCCACAAACCAATGGACAAACGGAAAGGGTTAACGGAATTTTGGTGAGTATACTACGCAAGACGGTTATAGACTCGAAGCGGGATTGGGATACGAAACTAACGGCGGCACTTTGGGCATACCGTACAACCTATAAGGTAACTACGCGTGCTACACCATTTTCCTTAGTCTATGGTCTTGAAGCGACACTACCAATCGAATATGAAGTCGAGTCACTTAGGGTGGCCGTGAGTACGGGACTTACCGAAAGTCAATCCTTACGAAATCGACTAACCGATTTGGAAGCACTTGACGAAGGGAGGAGAATGGCGGCTCAACATATTGAGGCAATCCAAAGAAGGAGAAAGATTACTTTCGACAAACGACATAAGAGAATGGCCCTAACACCGGGAATGATGGTCATGATTCAAGACGCACGAAAGCTTGAATTTCCGGCGAAATTCGATGCGGTATGGTTAGGACCTTACCTTGTCTATGAGGTCTTTCCTAATAATTCAATTCAATTGGAAACGTTGAATGGTGAGCTCTTTCCTACCCGTACATCGGGAAGTAGATGTAAGGAGTACCGAGCTTGACTAGGCAACTTACCCTTGGAGCAAGAGATGTTTGGATTCATCCCCCGATGGTCGCCAATTATGTGAGCCCAAAAGGGTGCCCACATTTAGTCTTAGACCCTTGAAACGTTAGTTGATGCACTTTGAAGTAGCATGTTACTTCACAAAAATATAAAAAGAGTGAAATGTTAGTCTTAGAAGTACCATGTTGTAAGAGGCTAGGATGTGAGTTGTTATTGTGTTTTTACCTTCGGAAGGATTTGAGTGAATGAGGATAGGTAAGGAGAACTTGGATTGAGTAGTTAGTGAGTAGGCTAGTACAAATGGATGGAGACAACCAAAGTGACTCAAGAGGCAAGTGCATTCGAATTGGGATGAATGGAGGATCACATGGAGCGCACAAGTGGACCACCTCATCATGGCCACTTAATGGGGAAGGTCCAAGGAAGAATGCAAGGTGGAGGATAAGCAAATTCTCAAAGCACCAATCAAATCACGAGTTAAGCATCGTGGTTTGAATTAAGTGGTGAGCGACGATTTGGGAAAGTAAGGGGAGAAAGTTATGGCGGCGGAAAGCGAAGGAGGCTAAGTTTGGGTTGAAGCATCCCAAGTTTGGTAAAGTGTGGTAGGTAGAAAGCCAAGGCTAGTTAAATGTTCGAATTAGGATCCTTGTTGATCATTTGAGGGAGGAAGGCTTAGAAGATAGGATTGGCGCCTACTAAGTAGGAGGAAATCTCAAGGGCTTATCGTGAGCCTTGAGGGTGCTCACCCCCTCAAGCTTACTATATAATCCCTCATTCTTCCCTCACTCATCCTCTCTTTCCTTTGTGCTCCAAGGCACCCCACGAGTTATAAGTGTGGGTGTGGGAAGCCATATTGGAGCACATGTGTGTGCTTAGTTTTTAGTTTGAGAGCCAAGGCTTGTTAGCCTTGAAGAGGGCTTGACCTCTTGGTAGAATTAGTGTTGACGTGAAGGATTTTAAAGTTAATTCATGATTCCAATTTGTGGTACTTAAAGTTCATGTTTTGAATACACGTGGTTGCAAGTTCCATGTTTAAGAGTTGAGCACTTGAGGTTGTGATGAGTGCAAAAATATACTTGTGTGGATTAGTTAGTCTTAGTGAAGTTAGGAAATTCTCTCTCCCCCTCTCCTCTCTAGGATTTTAGGATTTTAGGATTAGAGAAGAATTGTGTGATTAGAAAGGGGTTGTTAGTAGAATTAGGAAAATTAGGTAGGAAGATTAGTTAAGGGCTTGAATAATTAGTGAGGTAGTTGGGGATTACAACTACAAAGTTGTGGGTTCATGAAGGAGCTGGGTTTATGAAGGAGCTGGGTTTGTTTAGTTAGAAAGTAAAGAGCTGGGTTTATGAAGGACCTGGGTTTGTTTAGTTAGAAGCTAAGGAGCTGGGTTCATGAAGGAGCTGGGTTTATGAAGGACCTGGGTTTGTTTAGTTAGAAGCTAAGAAGCTGGGTTTACGAAGGAGCTGGGTTTATTTAGTTAGAAGCTAAGGAGTTGGGTTCATGAAGGAGTTGGGTTTATGAAGGAGCTAGGTTTATGTAATTAGAAAGTAAAGAGATGGGTTCATGAAGGAGCTTAGTAGATAGCCTACTTAATTAGCTCATAGACAAGTAGTTAGTTACATTATGCTAGTTAGTGTTATGTGTGGCTTTCACAAGTAAATGTATTTGAGATTGACTATAGAGAATAGTGTTTTTTAACACTTGCATCCTCTCTTTAAAAATAAACCACGTGCACAAATTAATGGAGAATGTGGAGCACTCTCGCGATGGCAAGACAAAGGAAGCAAAGACCAAAGTTAAATCCAAGACCACTTGAAGGGTGAACCTTGCACTATGGACTCATCCAAGTCCAAATCCAATACCGCGGAGGAATGTGAGCCCAAACCCACTACTCGGACTACGGACGCTTAAGGGTGGGGGGTTTGGCCTCACATGATGCCACTTTATATATTTCATACTTTGAACTGGGATCCTAGTGGAAAACCCTTGGGTCCAAACTTTTGCTCTCGACCAATGAGATAAGGGTCAATTTACACCAGGGTCCAAGACCTTGGCAAGAAGTGGCTTGAGTGGAATATCTTCTGGAAAATTTGCAGATCCTATGTAGGTGTCATTGAAAGGCTGGGTGCAAATCATTTATAATCTAATAAGGGGCCCCCATGAGATAACGTTTTTTCTATGCAGTTCTAAACGTTTATAATGATTTCTGACCTGCATGCCCAAGAACAGGGATCTTGGTGGATGCCTTGATTTGAGCCACTAGTTGATTGCTCCCTCGAGGTATCACCAAGTCAATAACATCGTCCAACTGTAACACATTCACAAGAAATAAGTTGATGAATTACTTTCAGAAATTTGTTGAGCACTTAAAGGCAGGATGACAGTAAGGATTACATGAATGAGACCACAAGGGGAATCGACACAAATACAAATGGAGTTCAGTAATGATATTTATCATCATTTAACATAGAAATATGGCATTTCACATCCGCACAGAATTTCCCTCAGAAACAAAAGTCAAACAACCAGCACAATTGTAGGGCCTAAGCTGAAATATGAGGAGAAGGACTTGACCGCCCCTCTATTCCAGAACCAAGAAATTGATTTTCATTTAAGCTGGAAAACGTTAATTTCCATAAACTTGTTGGTGTGGACCTCATTCTTATCTTTTACACTCATGTTTTTCATAGAGAAACGTCCTTATTATTCAGAATGAGTAATTGCAAGGTGAATAACATCCATACACATATTTATCTCCTTACGGAATCAAATTGCGGGAGACTATGGGAATAACCTTAAAATGACGCCGACGATTGCATTTTGGCGCCCTGCTTCTCCAAAAGTGCATTTCGGCGACACAGGTCGAAGCTGAAACCCCCTTGGGCGGGACCTCAATCACACTCTTGGCTCAGCTGCAGGTGTAGGATGCATCGACCCCGGGGGAGGGGGGGTCCTCGGAAGTGCTTTCGGAGCAGAAAGCACTTCCTCTCCCTCTCCTATTTTTCGTAACAAACCCCCGACAAACCTCCCAACAAACCTCCCAACAAACCCCGCGAACAAACCCCACAAACCCCACAAATCTCCCAACAGACCCCACAAACCCCGCGAGGCTCACCTGATCGTCCTCTTCTTCGCATTCACCCTCGCCGTCACCTCCCACTGCTCTTCCTCCCTCTTCGTCCAGGCTCTCGTCGTCCTCTCCTTCAACCTCGGATCCTAGGACCGCTCCCTCTGCTCCCGCAATCTGATATCCCTCGCCATCGCGGCCTCGCTTGCCCTGTCTTCCTCCTCCTCTCGCAACCTTGCCTCCAGCCATGATTCCTGCTCTTGCTCTCCTAGCTATGCCTCGCAACGCCTCACCCTCAACTCTTTCGATTCGAAAACCGATCTGCAACCCAAGAAAGATGAAGATGGCGACCCAAACCCTAGATCTAAGCTAGTTCTGAGGATAAGCTACATTCAAAAACTACATCGAACCATTCAATCGATTGGACTTAGTCAACCCGATCTGATGAGTCGCCCTTACCAGTAATATCCCCTTGAAGATAATTAATTCCAATGATCTATCACCGTCACGAAGGAATTTCAGAAGATAACCCCGGCATATCGGCCCAGGTTATTTCCAAATTGATAAATCAGTGTAACGCTTGTGCGGCCAAGAACATCTGAGAGCATCACAGAGCTCTTTTGTCTCAAACTTTCTGCGTCTAGACCTCGATAGTCCCTTTAAAAATTTGGCCCCAAAGTAGATATTCCATCCCGTAACTAGTTAGCAGGCTCAGTTCTCGCTCTTTAATGGAATTAACCAGTCAAATTACTCCAGCAACTAAGAACGGCCGTGCACCACCACCCATAGAGTCACGAAACAACATTGAATCTGTCAATCCTAACAATTGCTTAACCCTATATTTCCACTACCTAAGCATCACAACCACTTTCAATTTCAAAAAACCAACACTAACTTATGAACCACAACTTGAAAAGAGACCAACTAATGCCCCTCACATTAGAATTTTCTAGCATTAACTAGAACCATAAAATCAAATTTCCTTGCCTTAGGGACAGCCCCTCAGGGACCTCCCTCTTGACCTCACAGACTATTCCACCAACATAAAATCCACCCCCTTCCCCTAACATCAAACCATTCTAAGCTTCACAACCACTTTCAAGTTCAGAAAATCAACACTAATTTTCTACTGCATATATGTTAACATCCACTCGAGGTTCATACCTGGGTCTCGCAAATTCTCGATAGATCACGTGATATTGGCAACTCCACTTGTGTGGTCGTACCCACTCCAACTCCCTTGCTATCAATATCTTCACCGCAATACGTTTGGCTTGTCTGTATACGAGACCTTGACCGTGTTCGGTCTGGGGAAAATTCCAATGCCTTCACTGTGCTATTTAGGCTATCATATCTTTGTTTTTGTTGTCGCATCCTAGATGCAATTATTTGCTTCCTGCTTGAGAAAAGTGCCTTCCTTCTCCTCTTCGCCTTCGGTTTCACTAACTCTGTCGTCGAAGACCCTGTCATGTAACTGAACCGCCTTCACCCTACACTTCCCTCCTTTGTGTATCAGGATTATGTGCAACGAGATTATGGGATGGAATATTAGTGTGTTTGTGTCTCACCTGATTTATAGGTTGGGATTAGCTAAAAGTTAACATATAAGGAATCATAACAAACAACCAATAAAGAATGTATTCTCATTGTTTATAAAAATAATCCGGAAATACTCTCAAAATGAAGAGCATGAAGTTTAGATTAGATTGGACTGAGATTAGATCACTGACAACACTGACATCAATTACTAATCTATTTCAAAATTGTCGATATATTTACGCATCTCTCCTGACAATGACGGCCTCCATTTTTTTCCAAAATGTCATATTATTCCATAAAAGGTACATACACCTTTAAGGTTTACCTTCAGCACTTCGTCATAGCATATATTGGGCTATCAGGGAGTTATTTTTTGGTCCATAGAAAAATTAGTCTATACTGACATGTATCATATTTAGTGGACATAAAGTAATGACTATTACTGGAGTACATTATAATCCTACATGAGACAGGTTGTCCAGAATTTACATGAATAAATATTGACTATTATTTGATCCAATAGGTTGTCAAATATTCGGGTATTTGTGTCCACCCAAGGTGTATATAGTACCCGATTGTTGGTACCCTTTTCCTTCATGTCATCTCATCATATTCTTCTCCAATGGGTACTGACTCACGTCTCCCAAGCCTTGCTCCATTGGTTGCTCCTAGTTCATCTGAAATTCACACCATCGATGGTTCAGCAGACGTCAACAACATGAAGATTGCCAACCCACCGGACTGCTCAGTTCCTCCGGTGGTCGTCGTTCACACTCCTAAACCAACGCCTCCATCTTTGCAGGCAGTTCATGCAACATTCAAAGAGAACAAGCTTATTTTACGGACTCATGCCTATTCTAGAGCAGGGGTTATTAAACCGGGCGCTTACTTTAGATCCATATTAAGAAGTGCCAAAAGTTAGAAACTCGATTGCGCAGGATGCACTGCTTCTCGTAGTTTAGGGATTGACCATTGTCATAAACATGACGGTGACAAATATGGCAAAGGGCCCCATAAGTGAGAGGCCCCATTTTCGTCGGGCACTCCATGATCTATTGTTCAGAATACTGTTCATACATATTCTTTATATTTTCCTAAATAAACCAAACATTTTTTGACTACATTCTGTGCATGTCTAGGATGTTTAACGACTTCTTCAAACTTTCATGTATATATCCCATTGTTTCTTTTCGATCCCCCTCTTGCAATCTCCTTTTCACATACCATTGTCAAATTGTTTCTCAATGTCTTCCGTTGCTGTCCAAGCTCCACTCCTCGATGCCATCGAACTTGTTTCTCCTGGATCTCTTATTCCTACATGCATACCTCCTGGCCCTGATGGAACTGCTGATCTCACTCCCCAGTGGCTGTCCATTCGTTACGGTTTCGATGCTGATAGCTTGTGGTTAGAGATAGATGTTGTCGATCTGGAAACTCGAACTGTCCTTTATTCCATATACGTTCAGCCCGAAACGTTAGACAATAATGCTCGCGTTTGGAAACTCAAGCCCGGAAGGTATCGCGTCTATGGCTTGTCAGAGTCCGCGAACGCTCCTACAGTCCTACTCATTCCTCGCAGTTTCTCAACCCTCTGCATTGAACCCCCCTTACTGTCTCGTGTCAAGATCGAACCAGGTCTCCGCGTTAGCATCGATTTGTCCGATTCTACTGATGATGAGGGGAGGCCTTCCCATCCATCATTCAGGTCTAGTGCTAAGCGTCCATCTCCATCTTCTTCCCAAGATTCACGTAGGACTACTCCTTTCATTATACCTTCGCAAACTACAAAACCCATAAACATTCTTCCATCACTTCGTTCCCTAGTTAGTATGCCTGGAAGCAAGTCACTTCTTAAAAAACTAAACTATGATTCCATCCGTACTGAGAACGTAGATTTCCTACCACCGTCGTTCAATGGGGATGTCATCTTCATTCTTCCTCCCACCCTTCCATCTGCCGTCCAGAAGAATGCTAAATCTATGGAAGGTATGGACAAACGTTATGATGGCCATATGTGGACAAAGACTATGACTACTAACATCAGTAACATGCTGGGGCTGTCATTCCGGTCGTCTAACTGTGTAGGTCATCTTCAATGCCACAATCCCGATTGTGGGTTTCTGCATCGGCCTGGACACGCACCTGGAGTGAACGAGGTCGAGTTCGAAGGTGCTTCCAAAGATGTCTTCCCTATTGCAGAAGCTCCACCTCCGACTTCAACAATAGTCTGTAAGATCTGTAAAAGACCTCCTGTTTGTGTAGCCTCTTGTGATGCAAAAATCTTCTACGTTTTTGGAGATGATACGCAAGAGCGTGCTTGCGTCCATGTAGGCAACCATAAACATCCTGTCAAGGTAGGAGACTATAGGGGCACGCGGAAGATAATAGACGATTTTATCGAACAACATGTTGAGCGCAACCCGCAAGCTACCATTTCCAAAATACTCTTGGAAACTAGCAAGGATGTTTTAGGTAACGTCTTACTCCGCGAAGAAGACGACCCTCCCACCTTACTTTCTCTGGAACAACTAGAGCCTATCTTTCAATGCTGCAAGGAGCTCAACTCCCCTAACTTAAAAAACCGTGTCTACACTTTCAAGTATCTACGCAGATTCGGCGTTCTTGATGGCATCACTAAGCTGCGAGGGCTTAGCAACTGGGCCTACGTGCAACGAAACATGTTTCCAGGCCAAGGTGACGACTCAGACAAGGTCTTCATATTCAAGATGTCCGAGGTTGGACCTGGCAGCGGTGTTGACCTTGTCCGCCGAATGCAACCTAGCGGCGATTTAGAGCACTCATGGATGATGTTTGATCACGTCAAACGAGTTGCCAACTGGACCACCATGGCCTGCCACGTGTACGACTCCTCTTACCAGCGTGTACTCACCATTGCTTGCTGTGATTTCCAGTCCGAGGACAAAGATGCTCAACTCGTGTTTTGGAAGAACCTTAACCACGTCATGGGTAGGCATGGAATACACAAGCCGCAGTTCCAAGGTTTCATGGCGGATAGTGCTCAAGCCAATTGGAACGCTGTGCGTATCATCTACGGATCCGGAGACCCAAAGATACCCATGGAAGGCCGCGAGCGAACGTGTTATTTCCATTGGGTGCAATCCCTCGAAAAACACACCAAACAATACATCGTGCACGAATTGCAAGATCAACACAAGAAATTGTGTATGCAATACAAAGATGCACGGTCTGTGGTAGAGGTTAAAACACGTTACTTGGCAATCAAGGCCTGGTGGACATCTTCGGGTGCCACCTCTGACGCTGGCCTCCACCATTTGAACCATTGGCTTGCGTTTTGGCATTTCCGATACAGGCAGTGGGGTGGATTCTATTGAAGAATGAGGAGAGAAGAAGAGAATACACAATAATGTACACAACGGAGCTTGGTAATACTTGCAATATGAGAGAGAGCACTATCTTCTCATGCTTCTTATTTATCCTTGAATACATTAGCACTTGAGTGCATTCATTAGACAAAGACACCAAGCAACTACTCTAACGCTTTCCAAGCAACTACTCCTAGTTGCTTACCGTACATATGTCCTATTTGCTTAGCGTACATAAGCCTCCTTGCTTAGCGTACATAAGCCTCCTTGCTTAGCGTACATAAGTCATCTTTGCTTAGCGTACATAAGCCTCCTTGCTTAGCGTACATAAGTCATCTTTGCTTAGTGTACATAAGTCCTCTTTGCTTAGTGTACATAAACTCTACTTGCTTACCGTATATAAGTCCTAGTACTTTCCTAGTACTTTCCTAGTACTTCTACACTCCCACTTTGCGAGGTGTCATTGGACGTCCAACCGCATCGCCTTGCTCATCATTTGATGCCGGTCTCTTGCAAGTGCCTTTGTAAGCACATCAGCAACCATGTGCTCCGTGGGACAATACTTCAAGTCGATCACCTCGTTTTGCATCTTCTCGCGAATGAAATGGTGTTGCACATCGATGTGCTTTGTGCGAGAGTGGTGCTTCGGGTTCTTTGCAAGAGCGATGCACCCTTGATTGTCGCACATGATTGTGGTGGCCTCCTCTTGCACGCACCCCACATCCGCCATGAGTTGTCTAAGCCAAACGGCCTCCTTGGCGGATTGGCTCGCCGCCATGTATTCCGCCTCCGTAGTGGATAGAGCCACCGTGGGTTGACGCTTGCTATTCCACGAAACGGCGCCGTCTCCCACAAAGAACACGTATCCCGTGGTGGAGCGCCTTCCATCCGCATCTCCACCCCAATCCGCATCGCAATATCCTTTCATGGCGATACCTTTGCCTCCAAGGTGCAACTTCATGTCCGACGTGCCTTTCAAGTAACGCATGATCCTTTTGACCGCCGCCCAATGCATCGGACCCGGTTTGGACATGAATTGACTTACCACGCTCACCGCGAATGCAAGGTCAGCCCTCGTGGCCACCATCGCGTACATCAAACTACCCACGCATGCCTTGTAAGGAATGCCTTGCATCTCTTGCGAGTGTTGGTCGTACTCCTCATCCGTGAGTTTCACCAAGGCGGCCTTGGGATCCAATGGCGTCCCGACGGGCTTACAATCCTCCATGCCGAATCGTTTGAGCACACCTTCGATGTAGCTCCCTTGATGCATGGTGATTGTGCGCGCCGCCCTATCCCTTTCGATGTGAACTCCTAAGAAGAAGTGGAGCTCGCCGAGGTCGCTCATGTCGTACTCCTCCTCGAGTTTGGACTTCAACTCGTTCATCATGGTCATATCGCTCGCTAGCATGATGAGATCGTCCACGTAGATCACCACCGCCATGAAATAGTTGCCCGTTTGCTTGACGTACAAAGAATGATCAGCGTGGCTCCTTATGAAGCCCTCCTTAGTGAAGAAAATGTGAATTTTCTCGTACCATGCCCGTGACGATTGCTTGAGTCCGTAGAGCGTCTTCTTCAACTTACATACGAGGTGGGATTGTCCCTCTTGCACAAAGCCCGGGGGCTGGTCCATGTAAATCACCACCTCCAAGTCGCCGTTCAAGAACGCCGTCTTTACGTCCATTTGGTGCATCTCCAAGTCCATGGCTGCCCCGATGGCAAGCATGCATCGAATGGTGCAAAACTTGGCCACGGGAGCAAAGGTCTCATCGAAGTCGACGCCCGCGATTTGAGAGAATCCCTTTGCGACCAGCCTTGCCTTGTGCCGCACGACGTCCCCGTTGGCATCCCTCTTCGTGCGAAACACCCATTTGCATCCCACGCGGTTGCGGTTTGCGGGCAACGGCGTCAACTCCCACGTGCCGTTGGCCATGAGGGAGTCGTATTCCTCTTGCATGGCTTGCTCCCACTTGCTCGCATCACGCGAGTGTATGGCCTCGCTCATGGTGTGAGGCTCCTCCGCGACCGCCATGTTTGCTCGCTCCTCATCGCGTGGAGGCAAGATATGATTCATCCACCATTCTCCGAGTGGCTTGCGGACCCTCCTCGAGTACCTAGATTCTTCCGCGGTCCCATTGGCATCTCTACTTGGTGGGGTAGGTGGAGGTACCTCTTTTGCAACCTTCTTGTCTTTGTTGCGTTTGCTAGTGCTCGGTTGCACCGCTTGCTCACGCTGCACCTCCACGTCCTCCTCTACGACCGATTCCTCTTTCGTGTCCTCCATGGCGCTCTCCACGGGTTCACGTCGAGCCGGTCCACTCGCGGATGGCTTGGGCTCTTCCTCCGAATCCTCCGAATCCTCTGATTCGAAGGAGCCGTCCATCGCAAGCGTCGGTCCCTCCAACGCTGGTCCTTCATCACTCCCACTTGGACGCTCCTTCGAATGCTCCGCGTCTTCGAAGAATGCCACATCGGGGCTCTTGACGATCTTCTTGGTATCCAAACGCATCAACCTATACGCCTTGGTGCCCTCGCAATACCCGAGGAACAAGCACTTGATGCCCTTTGCATCTAGCTTGGTCCTCTTTTCATCGGGCACCTTGGCATAAGCGACGCACCCGAATACCCGCATGTGGGAGACATGTGGCATCCTCCCACTCCACGCCTCCTCCGGCGTCATTCCTTCGACGGCGCGAGTCGGGCACCGGTTGCGTGTGTACACCGCGGTTTGCACCGCCTCCGCCCAAAACTCACGTTCAAGTCCTTGGGCGTACAACATGGACCTTCCCATCTCCACGATGGTGCAGTTGGCACGTTCCGCCACGCCATTTTGTTGAGGGGTGTAAGGCGCGGATGTGTTCCTTGCGATGCCGTGTTTGCGCAAGAACTCGTCGAATGCCTTGCCCGTGTATTCGCCGCCGTTGTCGGAGCGCAACACCTTCACCTTGTGGCCCGATTGGTTCTCCACCAAGGCCTTCCACTCCTTGAAGCGCTCCAACACCTCGCTCTTCAATTTCAACGTATAAACCCACACCTTCCTTGAGAAATCGTCTATGAAGGTTAGAAAGTATTTTGCTCCGCCCAATGACGTCGTCCGCATAGGCCCGCACACATCCGAATGCACAAGCTCCAACACCTTCGTGGCCCGGTGCGCACCGTCGGTGGGGAAAGGTTGCCTCGCTAACTTGCCTTCCACACATCCCTCGCATGCAAATGGCTCCACTTTGCACGGAACCTTGCCTAGGTCAATGCCGCTTACCATGCCTTGGAGCGCCTTGACGCCCTTTGCATTTAGGTGGCCCAACCTCCTATGCCAAAGCTCCATGAGGGGGCCGTTGGCCGATGTATGTGCGAGACAACTCATGTCGGCGCCGCCGACTAGCTTGAGCTCCAATTGATACAAGTTGACCTCCATGCGGTTGGCGGCGAGCATCTCGCCTTCACGTGTGCGCACCGCACACCCCATGGTGTCGAAATGCACCTTCAAACCCCTTGAGACTAGTTTGCTCACCGATAGCAAGTTGGCATGCAATTTCGGCACGTGGAGGACGTCTTGCACCTCGATGCGCCTCGCTCGGCCTTCCATGTTGCTTTCCACCACAATGGAACCCTTGCCCACGACCTCCACCATGCCGTTGTCGCCCATGAACACCTTGCGCCCCGAAACCCTCTCGTATGTGTCGAATGCGTGTCTATGTGGCGTCATGTGTTGCGTGGCCCCCGAGTCCACGATCCACTTGGTCATGTGCGTCTTGGGTGCTCCGTCGGCGGCCACGAACACGCAATCGCCTCGACTAACCGCCGCCCTCGCGTCGTTCGCCCTTTCTTTGGCGCCCCAACAATTGCGAGCAATGTGGCCCGATTTGCCACACTTGAAGCACGTGCGTGCTTCGGGCCTCGTGTTGGTGCCCGTCCCCTTTCCTTGGCGCGAGAACATGGCCGCGTCCTCCCCTTGAGGTTCTCTCTCCTTCCTCTTGGACGCCTCATGCATGAGTCGTGCGGTGATGAACTCCACGGTGAGCTCCTTCACGGGCCTAGTCTCTAGGGCCGTGATAAGGTGCTCGAAGGATGGCGGGAGGCTATCCAACAAGGTCATCACAATGTCTTCATCTTTCACGGGCACTTCCAAACAAGTTAGTTGGTCCGCGAGAGACTTCACCTTGTTGATGTGCTCAAGCACGTCGCCGCCTTCCTCCATCTTCACGGTGAAGAACTTGCGCCTCAAGAACAATATGTTGGAGAGGCTCTTGGTTTCGTGGATGTTGCACAACGTGGCCCACGCTTCCGCCGGTCCCTTGCACGCCTTGATGTGCGCCAACTCCTTGTCCGCCAAGTTGGTGACGATCATGGCGAAGGCACGCTTGCAACGCCGCTCATACTCCTTCTTGTCCTTCTCATCGGCGGTACTTGGTGGGGGCAACTCCGACTTGTCCACGATGTCCCATAGATCCTTGGCCGCAAGGGCCATCTCCATCTTAAACTTCCAAAGGCTAAAATTGTCGCCATTGAATTTGTCCACATGCCTCGGCCACTCACCATCATTGGAACTCATGTCTCTCAAGGAGGTTGGCTCCCACTCGCTCAAAATGCTTCAATCCTCCGTATGGACTCAATGGAACACCTTAAAACCTCTAGACACTTAATTCAGCACTTTTGGTGTCCCTCAAAACACCAAACACTCAAATTAGCACCTTTTGTGCCACTTAGAGTTCACAACACTCAATTGAACAATTCTAGTGTTTGTTAAACCTCAAAGCTATCAAGTCAACACCTTTAATGCCTCTTAAGCTCCTAAACACTTAATTCAACACTTTTGGTGTCACTCCAACACCAAACGTTCAATTCAGCACCTCTTGTGCCACATATGCTTTAAACCACTCAATTGAATAATTCTAGTGTTTCTTAACTCCCAAGCTATCAAGTCAGCACCTTTAGTGCCTCTTAAGCTTCAAAACACTCAATTGAATACCTTTGGTGTGACTTCAACACCAAACACTTACAACCAACTCTCTTTGAATGCACTTTCACTAAACTCACTTAGTTTAGCCACTAGTGCAACTATTTGCACTCTAATGCATTCAAATGGCACTCCACACTCACAACTAGCTCTCTTTGAATGCACTTTCACTAAACTCACTTAGTTAAGCCACTAGTGCAATTATTTGCACTCTAATGCATTCAAATGGCAATCCCCACTCACAACCAGCCCTCTTCAAAGCAAGAACACATAGAACTCACTAAACCTCAAAGTGTAGCACTCCAACACATCAAGGCTAGTCCAATGAACCTCCGATTAGATCCGAACCTCCCTCCTTGGCAACTCACGTTTGTGGGCCCATAACCTATTGAAGAATGAGGAGAGAAGAAGAGAATACACAATAATGTACACAACGGAGCTTGGTAATACTTGCAATATAAGAGAGAGCACTATCTTCTCATGCTTCTTATTTATCCTTGAATACATTAGCACTTGAGTGCATTCATTAGACAAAGACACCAAGCAACTACTCTAACGCTTTCCAAGCAACTACTCCTAGTTGCTTACCGTACATATGTCCTATTTGCTTAGCGTACATAAGCCTCCTTGCTTAGCGTACATAAGCCTCCTTGCTTAGCGTACATAAGTCATCTTTGCTTAGCGTACATAAGCCTCCTTGCTTAGCGTACATAAGTCATCTTTGCTTAGTGTACATAAGTCCTCTATGCTTAGTGTACATAAACTCTACTTGCTTACCGTATATAAGTCCTAGTACTTTCCTAGTACTTTCCTAGTACTTCTACACTACTCCCCATATATTGCACACTATAAATGTTAAACGTGTGAATTGTTAACAAAATGGTACTCACTTCTATGTTTATTTTACTCTATAATTGTTAGCGAATGAAATACAACCATAATATGGATGATAAAAACTACACATTCAATTACATTCCTCTCTCTCTCACCCGTGAATTGTAAACTTGATATGGAATAAATTTTTGATTGTGTTTGCAATTTTATGGTATTCTCTCAGAAGGACTATTCACAATTGCTTGTATTTGTAGATGTTAAAATTTGTATATTTCTCAATAACATACTTTTATAATTGTTAACTGTTCTACCCTCTATAAATGTTAACTTTGATCCACTCTAGAGGGTTAACATTTATAGAGGGTAGACTGTAAATAGGTTGAACATTTGTATGCATTTGAACATATCTCGTTTTGCCCACCAATTTGAGGCAGGGACCACCCGAACCTGAAGATTAAACGTGTTAACTGTTAACAATATTGTACTCCCTTCTTTACAAAATTGACTCTATAATTGTTAGCGAATGATATACAACCATAATATGGATGATGAAAATTACACATCACATTCCCATCTTCCTGACCCGTGATTTGTAAACTTGGTTTTGAATAAAGATATGATTGTGTTTGCATATTTATGAATTCACTGCCTCAACTAAAAGCCTAAATATGACAAAGCAGTGACAACCATCATTCACGAACTAACTGAACCTCCAGATACAACAAACACTCAAAGAGTACCAGACTAAAGGCAGCCCCCTGGAGCACAAGTTCATGATCACACTATTGGCAAATGAGAGAAGAAAGCAAAGAGACCAGCGTAGTGAGCTACAACACAATACACAAGGATTGCATACAATGGAGAGAGTAATTAGCTCCTCCCCTTATGGCTTTATTTATATGAAGAGTTTAGGGCTAGCCGCCACCCTAGCCGCCACCCTAACCCTAACCCTAGCCGCCACCAATGCGACCTAACCCTAATGCCACCTAAGCAACCTAACCTTAACTTCCAATACTCCCACTTTGCGAGGTGACATTATATTCTAAGCCCATTGAATCACTCAATGTCTCATGCCTATCTCTAGCTAAAGCCTTTGTTAAAACATCCGCTACCATATATTGCGTTGGACAATATTCCAACTCTATAACTTTGTTTTCAATTTTTTCTCTAATAAAATGATGTTGCACATCAATATGTTTAGACCTATCATGCTTTGTGGGATTCTTAGCTAAAGCCATAGAACCTTGATTATCGCACATGATGGTGGTCGCCTCCTCTTGCACACAACCCACATCCTCCATTAGTTGCCTAAGCCAAATGGCTTCTCTTGTGCATCGGCTCATGGCCATATACTCCGCCTCCATCGTGGATTGTGCCACCGTTTGTTGCCGCTTGCTATTCCACGACACGGCCCCCTCTCCAACGAAGAAAACATATCCGGATGTGGACCTACGATTCTCCACATCTCCGGCCCAATCCGCATCCGAATAACCTTTGACCTCCATATGTTTTCCTCCAATGCGCAACCTCATATCTACGGTGCCCTTCAAGTACCGCATGATCCTCTTGATGGCCATCCAATGCATCGGACCCGGTTTGGACATGAATCGACTTACCACGCTTACCGCAAATGCGAGGTCCGGTCTTGTGGCCACCATCGCGTACATCAACGACCCCACCGCTTCTTGGTACGGAATTTCCTTCATCTCCTCCGAAAACTCTTCGTACTCCTCCTCCGAAAGCTTCGGCAACGAGGTCTTAGTATCGAGCGGGGTTCCGATGGGTTTACAATCACCCATGCCGAATCGTTCCAAAATTGTTTCGATGTAGCTCCGTTGATGCAAGGTAATGGTGCGGGACCTCCTATCCCTCTCGAAATGAACTCCGAGAAAGAAATGCAACTCGCCGAGGTCGCTCATCTCGAATTCGTGCTCGAGACTAGACTTCAACTCCTTGATCATGTCCACATTGCTTGCCAATATGATGAGGTCGTCTACATATATGATTACAATCACAATGTAGTGGCAAGTTTGTAGAACGTACAACGAGTGATCCGCATGGCTCCTCGTAAAGCCTTTATTCACAAAGAATACGTGAATGCATTCGTACCACGCTCGTCCGGATTGCTTCAACCCGTAGAGCGATTTCTTCAACTTGCATACGAGGTGCTCTCGGCCTTGTTGTTCGAACCCCTCCGGTTGCTCCATGTAGATTTCTACATCCAATTCGCCGTTCAAGAACGCGGTCTTGACGTCCATTTGATGCATCTCCAAGTCCATGGCCGCCCCGAGTGCGAGTATGACCCTAATGGTGTTGAATTTGGCTACGGGTACAAATGTTTCGCCAAAATCCACACCTTCCACTTGCGAGCACCCCTTGGCCACTAACCTTGCTTTGAAACGAACAACCACGCCGTTGGCATCCTTCTTCGTGCGAAACACCCACTTGCACTTCACGGCCTTGCGGCCCTTGGGCAATGGAGTTAACTCCCACGTGGCGTTGGCTATAAGAGATTCGTACTCCTCTTGCATAGCCAACTCCCACTCGCTCGCATCACTCGATTCCATGGCCTCTCTCAAGTTTCTAGGTTCCCCTACGATGGCCATGTTTGCATGCTCATTGTCTTGGGGTTGCGGAATGTGGTTCTTCCACCATTCCCCAAGAGGTTTGCGTGGCCTATCCGGATACCTAGAATTGCCCATGGTTTCATTGTCATATTGCGGGGTTGGAGGTGGTTCGGTTGCGGTTTTCTTACCGTGGTCAAGTTTCGATGCCTCCCCGCTACGAATGGTTTTCGTGGCCGGTACGTCGGCCTCCGCTTCGTCCTCGATGCCGGGCTCCTCGTCGGGCTCCGAAACGTTGCCATCCCCCTCCAACTCCTCCACGTCCGATTTGGGGGATACGTCCACCTTCACCGCGGGTGCCTCGCCAATTCTCCCACTTGGACAATCCTCCAAATGCGTTTTGTCTTCGAAGAAGACCACGTCCGGACTCTTGATGATTTTCTTCGTCTCCAAGCAAATGAGCCGATACGCTTTCGTGCCTTCGCAATAACCGAGAAACAAACACTTGACGCCCTTCGCGTCCAACTTCGTTCGCCTTTGATCCGGCACCTTCGCATAAGCCACGCAACCGAACACGCGCATGTGGGAGACGTGCGGCATCCTCCCGCTCCACGCTTCTTCGGGCGTCCTTCCTTCGACGGCCTTCGTTGGACACCGGTTACGCACGTACACCGCATTGCACACCGCCTCCGCCCAAAATTCGTGGCCGAGGCGTTGGGCATGAATCATGGACCGCGCCATCTCCACGATGGTCCGATTGGCCCGCTCCGCCACGCCGTTTTGTTGCGGCGTGTAAGGTGACGAGGTTTGCCGTGCAATGCCATGTTTGGACAAGAATTCGTCGAATGCCTTCGAAACGAATTCCCCACCGTTGTCCGACCTAAGAACCTTCACTACGTGCTCGGATTGCCTTTCCACCAAGGTTTTCCATTCTTTGAACCTTGCCAACACCTCGCTTTTGGCCTTGAGCACATATACCCAAATCTTGCGTGAGAAATCGTCAATGAAGGTGAGAAAATACCTCGCGCCTCCGATGGACGTCGTTTTCATCGGCCCGCATACGTCGGAATGCACGAGCTCCAAGACCTTCGTGGCGCGGGTTGCTCCGTCCGTCGGGAATGGCCGCCTCGCTTGTTTGCCCTCGACACATCCTTCGCATGCCAATGAATGAACGTCGCCTTGTACCGCGTCCATCCCGCTCACCATGCTTTGGAGCATTTTCATGCTATTCGCATTGAGATGCCCCAACCTCTTGTGCCAAAGCTCTAATGAATGCGAGTTTCCATCGGAATGCGCCAAAGAACTCGTTTCGGCCCCATTCATCACGTTCGTGTCCAATTGGTACAAATTGGACTCCAATGAAGCCACGGCCAACATCTCGCCGTTGTTTGCCCTCACCACACATCCCAACGAGTTGAAATGCACCTTCAAACCCCTCGAAATGAGTTTGCTCACCGAAAGCAAGTTCGAATGCAAGTTCGGCACATGAAGCACGTCATGCATTCTAATGCTCCGCTCACGGCCCTTCACACGTGTTTCCACTAGTATGGAGCCTTTGCCTACGGCCTCCACCATGCCATTGTCACCCATAAACACTTTGCGACCCGAAATGGGTTCATAAGTGTTAAAGAAATGCTTATGCGGTGTCATGTGTTGCGAGGCCCCCGAATCCACGATCCATCTAGTGGCGGGGGTGTTAGATGCTCCATCTCTCACAACAAATGCAAAATCATCACTCGCCCTTGCCATGTTCGCGTTCACCTTGCGTTTGCTTCGACAATTACGAGCGATATGGCCCAACTTACCGCAATTGAAGCACCGCGGGTTGTCGGCGCGCCTTTCGTTGTTGTCGAACGCTCGAGGGTGGCGTGACAACATGGCGGCATCGTCTCCTTGAGGCTCCTTCTCCTTCCTCTTCGACACCTCGTGCATGAGACGAGCGGTGATGAAATCCAACTTGAGCTCCTTCATCGGGCGCGTCTCCAATGCCGTGATCAAATGGTCGAAGGAGGGTGGTAGGCTATCGAGCAAGGTCATGACCACGTCCTCGTCCTTCATGGGTACCTCCAAGCATGTGAGTTGATCGGCAAGAGATTTTACCTTGTTGATGTGGTCGAGCATGTCGTCGCCCTCGTCCATCTTGATGGTGAAAAACTTGCGCCGTATGAACAAGATGTTCGACAAGCTTTTGGTCTCGTGGATGTTGCACAATGTCGTCCACGCTTCCGCGGGTCCCTTGCATCCTTTGATGTGCGCCAACTCCTTGTCCACCAAGCTCGTGGCAATGATGGCGAACGCCTTCTTGCATCGTCGCTCGTACGCCTTTTTGACTTCGTCGCTCGCGGTGGATGGTGGTGGCGCCTCCGAACCTTCAACGATCTCCCAAAGGTCTTTGGTGGCCAATACCATCTCCAATTTGAACTTGTAAAGGTTGAAGTTGTCGCCACCGAACTTGTCAACCTTTATAAGTCCCTCGCCGTCACTAGAAGCCATGATGAAGACTCGAATGGAAGCTCCCACTCACTCAATGTACAAATCTCTCAAGTCAGCACCTTATACCTCCCAATAGGTGCAATATGACTTCAAAATACCTCAAAGAGCCTTTCTAAGCACTTTGCCACTCAAATGTCCTCACACAACTCTTAGAAGGTTGGAAACACTCAAGTCAGCACCTAAATGATGCGGTTAGATGCAATATGACTTCAAAGCACTTCAAAGAGCCATTCTAAGCCCTTTGCCACTCAAATTTCCTCACACAACTCTTAGAAGGTAGGAAACACTCAAGTCAACACCTAAATGATGCGGTTAGATGCAATATGACTTCAAAACACTTCAAAGAGCCATTCTAAGCCCTTTGGCACTCAAATTTCCTCACACAACTCTTAGAAGGTAGGAAACACTCAAGTCAGCACCTAAATGATGCGGTTAGATGCAATATGACTTCAAAACACTTCAAAGAGCCATTCTAAGCCCTTTGGCACTCAAATTTCCTCACACAACTCTTAGAAGGTAGGAAACACTCAAGTCAGCACCTAAATGATGCGGTTAGATGCAATATGACTTCAAAACACCTCAAAGGACAAAACTAAGCCCTTTGGCACTTGAATGACCTCACAACACTCTTGGAAGGTAGGAAACACTCAAGTCAGCACCTAAATGATCCGGTTAGATGCAATATGAGTCTAAAACACCTCAAAGGACAAAACTAAGCCCTTTGGCACTCAAATTCGTCACACAACTCTTAGAAGGTAGGAAACACTCAAGTCAGCACCTAAATGATGCGGTTAGATGCGATATGACTTCAAAACACCTCAAAGGACAAAACTAAGCCCTTTGGCACTTGAATGACCTCACAACACTCTTGGAAGGTAGGAAACACTCAAGTCAGCACCTAAATGATGCGGTTAGATGCAATATGACTTCAAAACACTTCAAAGGACAAAACTAAGCCCTTTGGCACTTGAATGACCTCACAACACTCTTGGAAGGTAGGAAACACTCAAGTCAGCACCTAAATGATCCGGTTAGATGCAATATGACTTCAAAACACTTCAAAGGGCAAAACTAAGCCCTTTGGCACTTGAATGACCTCACAACACTCTTGGAAGGTAGGAAACACTCAAGTCAGCACCTAAATGATCCGGTTAGATGCAATATCACTCCAAAACCTCAAGAGAACATATCTTAGCCTCTTGGCACTCAAATGTGCTTAAACCACTCAAAACGGATCTGATGTGCGTGAATGCATTCAAAATGGAATGGACATGTACCCTACGAGTTTCTAAAAGTCCCAACACTCCTCAAAGGTCTTCCACGCTGGTCCACTCCACAAAAATGCACAAAGGCGCTCCAAAGGTCTTCGAAAGCTTCAACACTCCACCAAAGGCTCTAAACACCTCCAAATCGCCTCCGATTAGATCCGGCCCTCTCCTAGGTCCTCCTAAGCTGATGTCTCTCCTCTAAAGCAAAGTGGGCCCATAACCTATTGGCAAATGAGAGAAGAAAGCAAAGAGACCAGCGTAGTGAGCTACAACACAATACACAAGGATTGCATACAATGGAGAGAGTAATTAGCTCCTCCCCTTATGGCTTTATTTATATGAAGAGTTTAGGGCTAGCCGCCACCCTAGCCGCCACCCTAACCCTAACCCTAGCCGCCACCAATGCGACCTAACCCTAATGCCACCTAAGCAACCTAACCTTAACTTCCAATACACACACCCTTACAGTGACAACCAGAAAGCATTGATTCAACTCAAAGCCTTATTTGACTAATCCAATGACAATCATAATTCAAAATCTAAATGAACCTGCATAATCATCAAACATCCCAAATTTCAACCTTTATAGAATTATTATCAGCCTACAGGTAGCCCCCTGCAGCCAAAATTTTATGTTCGAACACAATGCTAGTAGTGACAACCAGAAGTCACTGCCGCAACTAAAATCCCAAATGTGTCTAAACCAGTCACAACCAGAAATATCAACCTAACTGAACCTGCATAAACATACAAATTTCAGGTCTTGGACCCTTATTCATAATATATCAGCCTACAGTCATCCCTTCCGATCACAGATACATGTTTTGATATATATTTTTACAACTACATTTTTTTTTTTGGGTTATGTTTTGAATTTTGTTACATGGATGATGCCATGGTGGATAATGAGGTAGTTTACCTCTATGTCTTATTGAATAATAGAGTGCAAGGAGGGTTTAGGGTAAGAGTGTAAGAAGGCATTACAAAATATAATTCATTGTGAAAGGAAAACCATGAAGATTACCGCACTAAACGGACAATTAACAATCAAATGCAAAAATATATTATTATGCAAGCAATAAGACACAAAATTCTACCTAAGACATATAAACGAAATCACAATTATCAGATTATCCTCAGTCTCAACAACTTCTAACTCAACATACTTTATACCGCTTAGCATCAATTCCTTAGGTCTAAATGTATGATATGAACCTTCCGCTAATTCATTGGCAACGTCATTTGCGTATGAAGGGAGCCGCCATGACTTTGAACATATAATTGTTATGTATTGCAATTATATGTCCACATTATTGTTTTTGGTTTCATTGCTATTACTATCTAAATGAACCAACTTTTTGACTAATGTGGTTTTCATTTTTTTAGGCTCCAGTAGTCTGTAAATATTTTATCGGGAATTTCAGATTCACTTTGGCACATGATATGTATTTCCTTCACGAGGCCATGAACATCAAATTAAATAGTTAAAAAAAAAAAAAAATATGACACATGTTTATGATCTTGTATAAAGAACAAATAAGAATTAACAGCAAAAAAATCCCACAATTGGACATACACGAATATCAAATGGAAAAATTATAAAAAAAACCCGATGGTCGCGTACAAAAATGCAAGATATGTGCGAAAGACACCTTAGAGGAAAATGTAATCAAATCCAGTCAAATCAAATCAAATCAGATGAAAACAACAAAAGACCGAAACGTCCTTCCAAAACGCATGATATGTTCTAATCGCTACTTCCACTATCTGATCTCGAGGACTCTGAATCTCCTTCTACAGCCTCTGTATCCATAAATACAAGGGCCCTAGGATCACAAGTAGTAGCTCGACTAGGAACATATCTAATGGCACCGGATTGAAGCGCTTGTGCTAAGTCCTCAGCATACTCTGGAAGAATATAAGGCTGTATCGGACTGGAGTTCACATGCCACGATGGAATGGGCATGGGTCTTGGCATAGGTCGCGGTGTTGATGCAAGTACTCTGCAATAGAAATCCGATAGTGGTTAGAATGAGTACGTGGAGATGCAAACAAAAGCAAAGCTAAGATAAATCGACTAGAAGTAAAAAAAAATGTAAATTAAGACTTACTTACAAGCCCATTTATTACGTCTTTGTTTTTTGGGGCGCGATTCATCAGCAGATGCAGGTCTGGGATGTTTAGGAGGGCCCATGACAGGTCTTGAAGCGATATATGGACGGAGAATGGCGTTGAAGATGGGTTCGTCATCCTCAAACGCCACAACATGACGACCAATCTCCTGGCAAGCCTTAATGGTAGCCCCTGAATTCAAAGCATCGCAAAGATGTGAGACCATGTTGAGAATATGAAAGGAATGGAAATTCAGAACTAATTAATGAATGGTTACATGTTCCTGCCTTCCAGTCGAGGACTATGTCGCCGGGCTTGGTCAGCTGCTCAATAAGGGCCTGCATGAACAAAGGGGCTTTCTCCCTTGGTCCTCTCCATGGAACGTTCCCATTCATGAGCTGAGTCTCCGCAGTGGTGAGGTTGAACAGGGCATCACTATTGGTTATATTAACGTCGTCATGTATCACCTCGGATTTCTTCGTCTGGAATGAGAAATTAGATGTCACGTCGCCACCACGAATAAAGACGTGAATCCAGAACCGAATAGACTGCAGTCAACCAAAACATGTGAGAGTAAATAAAATAAAAAACTTATCACTAAACATAAACAAGGAATGATTACGGTGTAAATACCTTGGAGTCGGGGTCTGTGAGCCCAAAAGGGTGCCCACATTTAGTCTTAGACCCTTGAAACGTTAGTTGATGCACTTTGAAGTAGCATGTTATTTCACAAAAATATAAAAAGAGTGAATTGTTAGTCTTAGAAGTACCATGTTGTAAGAGGCTAGGATGTGAGTTGTTATTGTGTTTTTACCTTCGGAAGGATTTGAGTGAATGAGGATAGGTAAGGAGAACTTGGATTGAGTAGTTAGTGAGTAGGCTAGTACAAATGGATGGAGACAACCAAAGTGACTCAAGAGGCAAGTGCATTCGAATTGGGATGAATGGAGGATCACATGGAGCGCACAAGTGGACCACCTCATCATGGCCACTTAATGGGGAAGGTCCAAGGAAGAATGCAAGGTGGAGGATAAGCAAATTCTCAAAGCACCAATCAAATCACGAGTTAAGCATCGTGGTTTGAATTAAGTGGTGAGCGACGATTTGGGAAAGTAAGGGGAGAAAGTTATGGCGGCGGAAAGCGAAGGAGGCTAAGTTTGGGTTGAAGCATCCCAAGTTTGGTAAAGTGTGGTAGGTAGAAAGCCAAGGCTAGTTAAATGTTCGAATTAGGATCCTTGTTGATCATTTGAGGGAGGAAGGCTTAGAAGATAGGATTGGCGCCTACTAAGTAGGAGGAAATCTCAAGGGCTTATCGTGAGCCTTGAGGGTGCTCACCCCCTCAAGCTTACTATATAATCCCTCATTCTTCCCTCACTCATCCTCTCTTTCCTTTGTGCTCCAAGGCACCCCACGAGTTATAAGTGTGGGTGTGGGAAGCCATATTGGAGCACATGTGTGTGCTTAGTTTTTAGTTTGAGAGCCAAGGCTTGTTAGCCTTGAAGAGGGCTTGACCTCTTGGTAGAATTAGTGTTGACGTGAAGGATTTTAAAGTTAATTCATGATTCCAATTTGTGGTACTTAAAGTTCATGTTTTGAATACACGTGGTTGCAAGTTCCATGTTTAAGAGTTGAGCACTTGAGGTTGTGATGAGTGCAAAAATATACTTGTGTGGATTAGTTAGTCTTAGTGAAGTTAGGAAATTCTCTCTCCCCCTCTCCTCTCTAGGATTTTAGGATTTTAGGATTAGAGAAGAATTGTGTGATTAGAAAGGGGTTGTTAGTAGAATTAGGAAAATTAGGTAGGAAGATTAGTTAAGGGCTTGAATAATTAGTGAGGTAGTTGGGGATTACAACTACAAAGTTGTGGGTTCATGAAGGAGCTGGGTTTATGAAGGAGCTGGGTTTGTTTAGTTAGAAAGTAAAGAGCTGGGTTTATGAAGGACCTGGGTTTGTTTAGTTAGAAGCTAAGGAGCTGGGTTCATGAAGGAGCTGGGTTTATGAAGGACCTGGGTTTGTTTAGTTAGAAGCTAAGAAGCTGGGTTTACGAAGGAGCTGGGTTTATTTAGTTAGAAGCTAAGGAGTTGGGTTCATGAAGGAGTTGGGTTTATGAAGGAGCTAGGTTTATGTAATTAGAAAGTAAAGAGATGGGTTCATGAAGGAGCTTAGTAGATAGCCTACTTAATTAGCTCATAGACAAGTAGTTAGTTACATTATGCTAGTTAGTGTTATGTGTGGCTTTCACAAGTAAATGTATTTGAGATTGACTATAGAGAATAGTGTTTTTTAACACTTGCATCCTCTCTTTAAAAATAAACCACGTGCACAAATTAATGGAGAATGTGGAGCACTCTCGCGATGGCAAGACAAAGGAAGCAAAGACCAAAGTTAAATCCAAGACCACTTGAAGGGTGAACCTTGCACTATGGACTCATCCAAGTCCAAATCCAATACCGCGGAGGAATGTGAGCCCAAACCCACTACTCGGACTACGGACGCTTAAGGGTGGGGGGTTTGGCCTCACATAATTGGTGCGTCCGCCGGGAGCGAAGCGGAAGGTAGTTACAAGACTTGGAGGCGACTAGGAGACTTGGAGGCAACTAGGAAAAATTGGAGACACAAACTTGAGAGAAGGGAAGGAGCACCCGAAACTCGGTAAGTATTCTCTCTTTGGGTTACATTTGAATTCATTGTATTTCAACTATTCCTTGGAATGAATTGCATTGTCAATTACGCAAATTCATTTTTGAGGAAGGAGCGCGGCGAAGGTACGTCCTCAACCTTTTTGGGGATTTGCTAAGAACTTAAAAGGAACCTATAACCGAGTAGCTCATTAAAACATTAGAGGGTAAATTCACCTTAGGACATTGAACTTTGACACTCACCTCGGGGTGAGTCTCAAAGTTTTGGGAGTTGTCATTTCATGCTCTAGATTAAATTAATATTTCACAAAGTTTATGGTGTTGTTACATTGAGTCACGATTGAGGGGAGTGCTAACTCACAGGGGGATGCGATTGCTCAAGGTATGTTTATTTCTTCAAAGTGAACTCATTAACTAATTAAGGAATGCCTTTTGTACTCGTGATTGTTGTTATCCGTTGTAGAGGGTAATTCCCGAATTGTGGATGGTGTGAGAAGTTGAAGGGTGAAGCCTCGACTTTTAACATAATCTACTCGGAAGGTCACCCCCTCACAATCGGTATTGTGGTGAGTGTTAATTTGCGGGAAGGTGCGGAGGTGATGCTCCGACTTAACCAAAAAATTAACATGAACATGCCTATCCCCTATTGGGATTCTTTCACCTAAGTGGGCTTGCAGGTTCTTTTCCTCACCTCCTAAAAAAATTATAACCACACCAAGACAAGTGAAAATATTAAGAGGGGAATTGCTAGGATTATGTGTGGTCAAGTGAGGGTCGATCGATTCTTATGGAATGCAAGGTAGGACTCGCTCACAAAAACCAAGTTTGATAGTAGGACTAGAGAAATCTACTCGAAAGAGGCGGTCCTCTAAAATCAGTGATAGATTAGAACAAGATAATGTTAGAATAGAGAGTTGTTTGAACGTCGAACCTAGGACTAGGTCAATTCTAGACACCTTAGAACTTGGAGCTCAACTTGAAGAGGAGATCACTCCCTCCAAATTGAGTGGTGAAACTTCTTCGGAAAATTACACACTTAGAGAAGAATTCCCGGTAGAAGTTGATAGGGGATTGTTGAATAGTTCACCGGTCACCATGGCCGAGGAACGGGGGATGGTTCCACCACCCATACCCCCAATTCCGCCCATACCTCCTATACCTCCAATAGACCCATTGGTTAGGCCAAGAGGCCTACCAATTGTGGTTCCACAAAATTTAGCGGCGATGGATATGCCATCTCATCTCCCTAAATTTTATGGGACCAGGGATGAGGACCCCTCTCGGCACATGGAACGGTATATCGAACGATTGGCTAGCTTCCTCATAACCGACCCGGGTTATTGGTTAGTGTGGTTTCCTACCACTCTAGAGGGGGAAGCCTATGAATGGTATCGGGATCATGCCGAGGGACATTTTAGGGGATGGGAACAATTACAAAGGGAGTTTCTTAACGAATTTAGGCCGGAAGTGGGTCAAAGTACCGCATTAAGGGCATTGTCGTCATTGAAGCAAGGAAGGGAGGAAGAAATTTCGGCTTACATTAGGAGGTTTGATTTAGTGTGCACTAGATTTGTGGGTACCATGCTCAACGACGACACGCTAAAGCAATTTTTCATTCAAGGGTTTTTTAAGTCCGGAACTATTAGGGGTGTTCTAGAAAGGAATCCCTTGACCTTGGCGGATGCCAAGCGTGCGGCTAGAGATATTGAAAACTTGGATAAAGATCACGAAAGGCTATGGAGAAGGGAGGATGAATTGATCCCACAATTCATCCCCATACGCCCTAGGGTGGTAGCGGTAGAACCCGCTAAGTATGAGAACCAAATTCCATATGCCATTGTGGACACCGGCCCCCGACCTTTAGCGGTTAGGGAACCGGCACCTCTTTTGGCACTACCGGCCCCTAGAACGGATCCACACTTGGAGGAGGTTGAGAGAAGACTAGGTGCTAGCCAACTAGGATTCCAAGAGGCTATGATAAAACAAATGCAAAGCCTCACGGATCAAATGTCATTAATGATCCGGAGTCAACAACCGGGGCCTCCACCCCCGGTTGAGTCGGGTAGGCATTCTTCCGGATTATGGTGTGTCCAATGTGGCCAACCGGGCCACACGCGTCAATTTTGTAGAAGTGGACAAAACCGTGACCAAAGAGGAAACGGTAACCCACCTCAACAAAATCAACGAGGTCAAGCGCCACCTCACTATGGAAATGGAAGCAATAGAGGACCACAACCTAGAGGGCAAGGTGGCCAAAATTTAGAGAAGAAGGAATTTCATCCCTTTTGTGGAAGGTGGCACGCTCAAGGACAATGTTGGTCCGAAGGTCAAGAGTTTAATTGTAGCAATTGTGGAGGAAGTCATCCCTCGGATACGTGTCGCCAACCGGACAAAATAATTAATGTCCCTTACCCGGTGGCTAATCCACAACAACAAGCAAGGGATAATATGCGAGGTGCTAGGCCACAAGGAGTACCGGCCAATGAACTTAGGCCACCTAACTTATACTATGACCATAGTAATGCTAGGCAAACTTTTCATCCACCGGCGGGCTTGCAAACTACAACCGGTTACATTCCAATACAAAATAGACAAGGAGTTCCACCTAATGGTAGTAACGGGAGACAAGCGCCTCCAACGGATCCGGGACCATCTAACTCCCAAGATGTTAGGTTCATGGATGGAGTGTTGGAGGCCACATGTGATGACATGCTTCCTCTCCCAACGAGAATTGGAGAGGAGCAAAGTCAATGGCCTCCTCACACCAATGCTATTACATATGAGTTAGTGAAGGGTAAGGGTGTGGTTGAAGAAGCACCTGCACTAGCGGTAACTACTAGGGCTAGGAGAGGGGATGCCCCGTTGGAGGTAGGAATAGGAGAGCAAGGAAATTACTCTTCGGATGAAGAGATTAATCTCTCCGAGTTGGATAGGGTAGCTAGAAGAGCTACTAAGGATGTGGAGAGGGAAAATATAATTTTACAAGATAGGGAGAGGACTAATGCGGTACATGACTTGGATAATAGCGATGTGGGTGAATGGGAAGGACCGGGGGTTCCCGTAGACGAATTCGACGTAGTGGGTAATTCTAAGGTGGAAAGATCTACCGGGTACGACTTGTGGGCGGACCTTAGTACACTCAAGGCGGATATTACTTTCGGCCAACTATTGGAAATTTCACCCACGGCAAGGAAAACATTAAAGGAGGGAATGCCGGTACACAAGAGGATGAGGAAGGTGAAAGCTAAAATAGCCGCTAGGATCCAATCACAAGGTGGAAGAGACGTGAAAGCTATAGAAATAGAAGTTGTTATAGTAGATAAGGTGGTTCCTAATGTGCTAGTCGACGGAGGGAGTAGTCTAAATATACTACCGGAGGATACTATGAAAAAATTGGGACTTGGACTCACGGGGCCTTCACCTTTGGTCATAAATATGGCAAATCAAAGTTCGACTACGCCTTTGGGGATGATCAAGGATTGTAGAATGACTACGGGAGGCGAGGAGTACTTGGTCACCTTCCATGTCATTAAAATGCACTCCAACAAGGACACCTTCCCCATTTTGCTAGGTAGGCCTTGGTTGCGGATGGCGAATGCTATGGTCAATTGGGGTGGACCTAAACCATCCATCACTTATGGTCCGGAGGGTAATAGGGTCATAGTGTCCATTGGTTCATTAGAAGGATGGATGAAGAAGGAGATGTATTTGCCATTGGAGAAGGAAATTGATGACTTAAACGAGAATGAGATTGGCAAGGCATTGGTGGGAGTCGTCCATCCCGAAGGTCAAAGGGTTGTTATAGATTCGGGCTCGGGAAGTCTAGGTCCTAATTTTTACAATTATGGGGATAATGGGGATTATGCCCAATGGCTAAGGGAGTACCCCGAGTCCGAGGTTGATGTAATGGTTACATTTCACCAAGTAGGCTTAGGGAGTGAATTTCCTAGTGTTAGTTTAGGAGAGGGCTCATTGTTGGAGCCATGTGAGGTGCTCACCGAGGAAGAGTGGGTTAGCGGTGGGTTAACACCTTGGGTAGATGACGTGGAAGAGGGTGAGGTTAGTTTAATTCATGTAGATGGGACTCAAGAGGAGGATGTGATTATTGAGTCATCGAAATTGGAGGAGCCTTTACATTTCAAGACCACGTCTACGGGGATAGTTGTAGGTCAAGATGTGAAAGATTACCCCAATGTGCCTTCCGATTGGTATCGGAACAAAGAGGAACAAGCACATGTGTCGGAAGCGGATTGGCGGTACGTGGATGTGAAATTAAAGAATGGAAAAACCCGACAAATGAAGATGGGTTCCAAATTGGGGGAGAAAGAGGTTAGGGAGTATAGCAATTTGGTGGATGAGTTTAGTGATACTTTTGCATGGTCCTACGATGAGCTTAAGGGAATTCCTAGGGAAATGGTAGAGCACCGGATTCCTTTAATTCCGAGGGCGAGGCCAATTAGACAAAAGGAGAGGAGGATGAATCCTCAATTGCAATTGTTGGTGAAAGCGGAATTGGAAAGGTTATTGAAGGCCGGGTTTATCAAGCCGGTGGAAATCACGGATTGGGTTTCTCCTATGGTCTTAGTAAAGAAAAAAAATGGGAAATTAAGGGTTTGTGTCGACTATAGGAAATTGAATTCGTGCACACAAAAGGATCACTTCCCCTTACCTTTTATCACCTTGTTGCTTGAGGAGGTTGGAGGTCATTCGCGATATACCTTTATGGATGGGTATGCGGGTTATAATCAAATTTCCATAGCCCTCCAAGATATCCATAAAACGGCTTTTACTACACCTTGGGGTACTTTTGTGTGGGTAGTGATGCCATTTGGGTTATGTAATGCCCCGGCTACTTTCCAACGATTAGTAATGTATATCTTCACCGACTTGTTGTTCAAATCCATGACCGTCTTTGTGGACGATTTTAGCACACAAAGTAATGTGGACGATCACCTACATTGTGTTAGGGAGGCATTGGTTAGGTGTAGGAAGATGAGGTTAGCATTGAACCCGGATAAGACATTTTTGGGAGTGAATAAGGGAGTGTTGTTGGGTTATGTTGTTAGTGAGAAAGGTAGAGAACCCGATCCGGATAAGATTGCGGCCATAAGCGACTTGGCAACTCCAACCAATTCCAAGGGGATCTCTAAGTTGTTAGGACATGTGGGATGGTACCGGGAACTTATTCCTAATTTTTCAAAAATAGCGGTGCCCATTACCCATTTGCTCAAAAAGGATGTCAAATTCGAGTGGACGGATGCTTGTCAAAAAGCCTTTGAGGAATTGCGGGATAGGTTGAGCACCTATCCGGTGTTGATACCACCCAATTGGGGTAAACCTTTTCACGTCTATTGTGATGCTAGTAATGTGGCAATAGGGAGTGCGCTTTGTCAAGCAACGGGAGAAAAAGAGAAGGATCTATTGAAGAATGAGGAGAGAAGAAGAAAATACACAATAATGTACACAACGGAGCTTGGTAATACTTGCAATATGAGAGAGTGCACTATCTTCTCATGCTTCTAATTTATCCTTGAATACATTAGCACTTGAGTGCATTCATTAGACAAAGACACCAAGCAACTACTCTAACGCTTTCCAAGCAACTACTCCTAGTTGCTTACCGTACATATGTCCTATTTGCTTAGCGTACATAAGCCTCCTTGCTTAGCGTACATAAGCCTCCTTGCTTAGCGTACATAAGTCATCTTTGCTTAGCGTACATAAGCCTCCTTGCTTAGCGTACATAAGTCATCTTTGCTTAGTGTACATAAGTCCTCTTTGCTTAGTGTACATAAACTCTACTTGCTTACCGTATATAAGTCCTAGTACTTTCCTAGTACTTTCCTAGTACTTCTACACTCCCACTTTGCGAGGTGTCATTGGACGTCCAACCGCATCGCCTTGCTCATCATTTGATGCCGGTCTCTTGCAAGTGCCTTTGTAAGCACATCAGCAACCATGTGCTCCGTGGGACAATACTTCAAGTCGATCACCTCGTTTTGCATCTTCTCGCGAATGAAATGGTGTTGCACATCGATGTGCTTTGTGCGAGAGTGGTGCTTCGGGTTCTTTGCAAGAGCGATGCACCCTTGATTGTCGCACATGATTGTGGTGGCCTCCTCTTGCACGCACCCCACATCCGCCATGAGTTGTCTAAGCCAAACGGCCTCCTTGGCGGATTGGCTCGCCGCCATGTATTCCGCCTCCGTAGTGGATAGAGCCACCGTGGGTTGACGCTTGCTATTCCACGAAACGGCGCCGTCTCCCACAAAGAACACGTATCCCGTGGTGGAGCGCCTTCCATCCGCATCTCCACCCCAATCCGCATCGCAATATCCTTTCATGGCGATACCTTTGCCTCCAAGGTGCAACTTCATGTCCGACGTGCCTTTCAAGTAACGCATGATCCTTTTGACCGCCGCCCAATGCATCGGACCCGGTTTGGACATGAATTGACTTACCACGCTCACCGCGAATGCAAGGTCAGCCCTCGTGGCCACCATCGCGTACATCAAACTACCCACGCATGCCTTGTAAGGAATGCCTTGCATCTCTTGCGAGTGTTGGTCGTACTCCTCATCCGTGAGTTTCACCAAGGCGGCCTTGGGATCCAATGGCGTCCCGACGGGCTTACAATCCTCCATGCCGAATCGTTTGAGCACACCTTCGATGTAGCTCCCTTGATGCATGGTGATTGTGCGCGCCGCCCTATCCCTTTCGATGTGAACTCCTAAGAAGAAGTGGAGCTCGCCGAGGTCGCTCATGTCGTACTCCTCCTCGAGTTTGGACTTCAACTCGTTCATCATGGTCATATCGCTCGCTAGCATGATGAGATCGTCCACGTAGATCACCACCGCCATGAAATAGTTGCCCGTTTGCTTGACGTACAAAGAATGATCAGCGTGGCTCCTTATGAAGCCCTCCTTAGTGAAGAAAATGTGAATTTTCTCGTACCATGCCCGTGACGATTGCTTGAGTCCGTAGAGCGTCTTCTTCAACTTACATACGAGGTGGGATTGTCCCTCTTGCACAAAGCCCGGGGGCTGGTCCATGTAAATCACCACCTCCAAGTCGCCGTTCAAGAACGCCGTCTTTACGTCCATTTGGTGCATCTCCAAGTCCATGGCTGCCCCGATGGCAAGCATGCATCGAATGGTGCAAAACTTGGCCACGGGAGCAAAGGTCTCATCGAAGTCGACGCCCGCGATTTGAGAGAATCCCTTTGCGACCAGCCTTGCCTTGTGCCGCACGACGTCCCCGTTGGCATCCCTCTTCGTGCGAAACACCCATTTGCATCCCACGCGGTTGCGGTTTGCGGGCAACGGCGTCAACTCCCACGTGCCGTTGGCCATGAGGGAGTCGTATTCCTCTTGCATGGCTTGCTCCCACTTGCTCGCATCACGCGAGTGTATGGCCTCGCTCATGGTGTGAGGCTCCTCCGCGACCGCCATGTTTGCTCGCTCCTCATCGCGTGGAGGCAAGATATGATTCATCCACCATTCTCCGAGTGGCTTGCGGACCCTCCTCGAGTACCTAGATTCTTCCGCGGTCCCATTGGCATCTCTACTTGGTGGGGTAGGTGGAGGTACCTCTTTTGCAACCTTCTTGTCTTTGTTGCGTTTGCTAGTGCTCGGTTGCACCGCTTGCTCACGCTGCACCTCCACGTCCTCCTCTACGACCGATTCCTCTTTCGTGTCCTCCATGGCGCTCTCCACGGGTTCACGTCGAGCCGGTCCACTCGCGGATGGCTTGGGCTCTTCCTCCGAATCCTCCGAATCCTCCGATTCGAAGGAGCCGTCCATCGCAAGCGTCGGTCCCTCCAACGCTGGTCCTTCATCACTCCCACTTGGACGCTCCTTCGAATGCTCCGCGTCTTCGAAGAATGCCACATCGGGGCTCTTGACGATCTTCTTGGTATCCAAACGCATCAACCTATACGCCTTGGTGCCCTCGCAATACCCGAGGAACAAGCACTTGATGCCCTTTGCATCTAGCTTGGTCCTCTTTTCATCGGGCACCTTGGCATAAGCGACGCACCCGAATACCCGCATGTGGGAGACATGTGGCATCCTCCCACTCCACGCCTCCTCCGGCGTCATTCCTTCGACGGCGCGAGTCGGGCACCGGTTGCGTGTGTACACCGCGGTTTGCACCGCCTCCGCCCAAAACTCACGTTCAAGTCCTTGGGCGTACAACATGGACCTTCCCATCTCCACGATGGTGCGGTTGGCACGTTCCGCCACGCCATTTTGTTGAGGGGTGTAAGGCGCGGATGTGTTCCTTGCGATGCCGTGTTTGCGCAAGAACTCGTCGAATGCCTTGCCCGTGTATTCGCCGCCGTTGTCGGAGCGCAACACCTTCACCTTGTGGCCCGATTGGTTCTCCACCAAGGCCTTCCACTCCTTGAAGCGCTCCAACACCTCGCTCTTCAATTTCAACGTATAAACCCACACCTTCCTTGAGAAATCGTCTATGAAGGTTAGAAAGTATTTTGCTCCGCCCAATGACGTCGTCCGCATAGGCCCGCACACATCCGAATGCACAAGCTCCAACACCTTCGTGGCCCGGTGCGCACCGTCGGTGGGGAAAGGTTGCCTCGCTAACTTGCCTTCCACACATCCTTCGCATGCAAATGGCTCCACTTTGCACGGAACCTTGCCTAGGTCAATGCCGCTTACCATGCCTTGGAGCGCCTTGACGCCCTTTGCATTTAGGTGGCCCAACCTCCTATGCCAAAGCTCCATGAGGGGGCCGTTGGCCGATGTATGTGCGAGACAACTCATGTCGGCGCCGCCGACTAGCTTGAGCTCCAATTGATACAAGTTGACCTCCATGCGGTTGGCGGCGAGCATCTCGCCTTCACGTGTGCGCACCGCACACCCCATGGTATCGAAATGCACCTTCAAACCCCTTGAGACTAGTTTGCTCACTGATAGCAAGTTGGCATGCAATTTCGGCACGTGGAGGACGTCTTGCACCTCGATGCGCCTCGCTCGGCCTTCCACGTTGCTTTCCACCACAATGGAACCCTTGCCCACGACCTCCACCATGCCGTTGTCGCCCATGAACACCTTGCGCCCCGAAACCCTCTCGTATGTGTCGAATGCGTGTCTATGTGGCGTCATGTGTTGCGTGGCCCCCGAGTCCACGATCCACTTGGTCACGTGCGTCTTGGGTGCTCCGTCGGCGGCCACGAACACGCAATCGCCTCGACTAACCGCCGCCCTCGCGTCGTTCGCCCTTTCTTTGGCGCCCCAACAATTGCGAGCAATGTGGCCCGATTTGCCACACTTGAAGCACGTGCGTGCTTCGGGCCTCGTGTTGGTGCCCGTCCCCTTTCCTTGGCGCGAGAACATGGCCGCATCCTCCCCTTGAGGTTCTCTCTCCTTCCTCTTGGACGCCTCATGCATGAGTCGTGCGGTGATGAATTCCACGGTGAGCTCCTTCACGGGCCTCGTCTCTAGGGCCGTGATAAGGTGCTCGAAGGATGGCGGGAGGCTATCCAACAAGGTCATCACAATGTCTTCATCTTTCACGGGCACTTCCAAACAAGTTAGTTGGTCCGCGAGAGACTTCACCTTGTTGATGTGCTCAAGCACGTCGCCGCCTTCCTCCATCTTCACGGTGAAGAACTTGCGCCTCAAGAACAATATGTTGGAGAGGCTCTTGGTTTCGTGGATGTTGCACAACGTGGCCCACGCTTCCGCCGGTCCCTTGCACGCCTTGATGTGCGCCAACTCCTTGTCCGCCAAGTTGGTGACGATCATGGCGAAGGCACGCTTGCAACGCCGCTCATACTCCTTCTTGTCCTTCTCATCGGCGGTACTTGGTGGGGGCAACTCCGACTTGTCCACGATGTCCCATAGATCCTTGGCCGCAAGGGCCATCTCCATCTTAAACTTCCAAAGGCTGAAATTGTCGCCATTGAATTTGTCCACATGCCTCGGCCACTCACCATCATTGGAACTCATGTCTCTCAAGGAGGTTGGCTCCCACTCGCTCAAAATGCTTCAATCCTCCGTATGGACTCAATGGAACACCTTAAAACCTCTAGACACTTAATTCAGCACTTTTGGTGTCCCTCAAAACACCAAACACTCAAATTAGCACCTTTTGTGCCACTTAGAGTTCACAACACTCAATTGAACAATTCTAGTGTTTGTTAAACCTCAAAGCTATCAAGTCAGCACCTTTAATGCCTCTTAAGCTCCTAAACACTTAATTCAACACTTTTGGTGTCACTCCAACACCAAACGTTCAATTCAGCACCTCTTGTGCCACATATGCTTTAAACCACTCAATTGAATAATTCTAGTGTTTCTTAACTCCCAAGCTATCAAGTCAGCACCTTTAGTGCCTCTTAAGCTTCAAAACACTCAATTGAATACCTTTGGTGTGACTTCAACACCAAACACTTACAACCAACTCTCTTTGAATGCACTTTCACTAAACTCACTTAGTTTAGCCACTAGTGCAACTATTTGCACTCTAATGCATTCAAATGGCACTCCACACTCACAACTAGCTCTCTTTGAATGCACTTTCACTAAACTCACTTAGTTAAGCCACTAGTGCAATTATTTGCACTCTAATGCATTCAAATGGCAATCCCCACTCACAACCAGCCCTCTTCAAAGCAAGAACACATAGAACTCACTAAACCTCAAAGTGTAGCACTCCAACACATCAAGGCTAGTCCAATGAACCTCCGATTAGATCCGAACCTCCCTCCTTGGCAACTCACGTTTGTGGGCCCATAACCTATTGAAGAATGAGGAGAGAAGAAGAAAATACACAATAATGTACACAACGGAGCTTGGTAATACTTGCAATATGAGAGAGTGCACTATCTTCTCATGCTTCTAATTTATCCTTGAATACATTAGCACTTGAGTGCATTCATTAGACAAAGACACCAAGCAACTACTCTAACGCTTTCCAAGCAACTACTCCTAGTTGCTTACCGTACATATGTCCTATTTGCTTAGCGTACATAAGCCTCCTTGCTTAGCGTACATAAGCCTCCTTGCTTAGCGTACATAAGTCATCTTTGCTTAGTGTACATAAGTCCTCTTTGCTTAGTGTACATAAACTCTACTTGCTTACCGTATATAAGTCCTAGTACTTTCCTAGTACTTTCCTAGTACTTCTACAGGATCAACCTATAGCTTATGCGAGTAAGCAATTGACCCCCGCCGAAAGAAACTACTCTACAACGGAGAGGGAGTGCCTAGCCATGGTGTTTTCCGTTAAAAAGTTTAGGCATTACCTCATGTGCAACCCGGTTGTATTTTTTGTTGACCACATGGCTATCAAGTATCTAGTTAACAAGGCGGAGTTAAGTGGTAGGTTAGCTAGGTGGGTTTTGTTATTAGAAGAATTCGACTACACGGTGGAATATAAACCGGGTCGTATGCATTTACAAGCGGACCACTTGTCTAGGTTGTCGGAGGAGATAGGAAAAAATCCGGTAAATGATATGTTAGTAGATGATAGCCTCTTTGTGGTCACTTCTACACCGGAGTGGTATGCGGGCATAGTGGAATTTCTAACAACCCACAAGTTGCCCAAAGAGTGGACAAAAGAAGAGAGAAGGAAGGTGAGGGTAAATAGTAGGCAATTTGTTGTAGTGGGCCATAGGTTGTTTAGAAGGGGGTCCGATGGTATTTTACGACGATGCGTGTCAAAAACGGAGGTTGAAGCGATTTTAATCGCTTGCCACGATAGCGCTTGCGGCGGTCACTTCTCGGGTCAACTCACCGGGCAAAAAATACTTAGAGCGGGCTACTTTTGGCCTACACTATTTAAGGACGCCCATGACTATGTAAGGAAATGCGACGCTTGCCAACGGTATGCCCGAAACGACCTTAGAATGGAGATGCCTTTACATGTATCATTACCCTTAATTCCTTTCGAAAAATGGGGCATCGACTATGTGGGTGAGGTCCATCCCCAATCTTCAAAAGGAATGAAATATATTGTGGTGGCAACCGAGTACTTCACCAAGTGGGCGGAAGCCAAAGCGGTGAAGACCGACACGGCGGAACACGCGGCAACATTTATGTACAAAAACATAATTTCGCGGTTCGGGGTGCCGAAGATCCTAGTAAGCGATAGGGGTACTCACTTTTTGAATGACTTGATTCGAGAGATGACAGAGAAATTTAAAATTGATCACCGGAAGACTACTCCCTACCACCCACAAACCAATGGACAAACGGAAAGGGTTAACGGAATTTTGGTGAGTATACTACGCAAGACGGTTATAGACTCGAAGCGGGATTGGGATACGAAACTAACGGCGGCACTTTGGGCATACCGTACAACCTATAAGGTAACTACGCGTGCTACACCATTTTCCTTAGTCTATGGTCTTGAAGCGACACTACCAATCGAATATGAAGTCGAGTCACTTAGGGTGGCCGTGAGTACGAGACTTACCGAAAGTCAATCCTTACGAAATCGACTAACCGATTTGGAAGCACTTGACGAAGGGAGGAGAATGGCGGCTCAACATATTGAGGCAATCCAAAGAAGGAGAAAGATTACTTTCGACAAACGACATAAGAGAAGGGCCCTAACACCGGGAATGATGGTCATGATTCAAGACGCACGAAAGCTTGAATTTCCGGCGAAATTCGATGCAATATGGTTAGGACCTTACCTTGTCTATGAGGTCTTTCCTAATAATTCAATTCAATTGGAAACGTTGAATGGTGAGCTCTTTCCTACCCGTACATCGGGAAGTAGATGTAAGGAGTACCGAGCTTGACTAGGCAACTTACCCTTGGAGCAAGAGATGTTTGGATTCATCCCCCGATGGTCGCCAATTATGTGAGCCCAAAAGGGTGCCCACATTTAGTCTTAGACCCTTGAAACGTTAGTTGATGCACTTTGAAGTAGCATGTTACTTCACAAAAATATAAAAAGAGTGAAATGTTAGTCTTAGAAGTACCATGTTGTAAGAGGCTAGGATGTGAGTTGTTATTGTGTTTTTACCTTCGGAAGGATTTGAGTGAATGAGGATAGGTAAGGAGAACTTGGATTGAGTAGTTAGTGAGTAGGCTAGTACAAATGGATGGAGACAACCAAAGTGACTCAAGAGGCAAGTGCATTCGAATTGGGATGAATGGAGGATCACATGGAGCGCACAAGTGGACCACCTCATCATGGCCACTTAATGGGGAAGGTCCAAGGAAGAATGCAAGGTGGAGGATAAGCAAATTCTCAAAGCACCAATCAAATCACGAGTTAAGCATCGTGGTTTGAATTAAGTGGTGAGCGACGATTTGGGAAAGTAAGGGGAGAAAGTTATGGCGGCGGAAAGCGAAGGAGGCTAAGTTTGGGTTGAAGCATCCCAAGTTTGGTAAAGTGTGGTAGGTAGAAAGCCAAGGCTAGTTAAATGTTCGAATTAGGATCTTTGTTGATCATTTGAGGGAGGAAGGCTTAGAAGATAGGATTGGCGCCTACTAAGTAGGAGGAAATCTCAAGGGCTTATCGTGAGCCTTGAGGGTGCTCACCCCCTCAAGCTTACTATATAATCCCTCATTCTTCCCTCACTCATCCTCTCTTTCCTTTGTGCTCCAAGGCACCCCACGAGTTATAAGTGTGGGTGTGGGAAGCCATATTGGAGCACATGTGTGTGCTTAGTTTTTAGTTTGAGAGCCAAGGCTTGTTAGCCTTGAAGAGGGCTTGACCTCTTGGTAGAATTAGTGTTGACGTGAAGGATTTTAAAGTTAATTCATGATTCCAATTTGTGGTACTTAAAGTTCATGTTTTGAATACACGTGGTTGCAAGTTCCATGTTTAAGAGTTGAGCACTTGAGGTTGTGATGAGTGCAAAAATATACTTGTGTGGATTAGTTAGTCTTAGTGAAGTTAGGAAATTCTCTCTCCCCCTCTCCTCTCTAGGATTTTAGGATTTTAGGATTAGAGAAGAATTGTGTGATTAGAAAGGGGTTGTTAGTAGAATTAGGAAAATTAGGTAGGAAGATTAGTTAAGGGCTTGAATAATTAGTGAGGTAGTTGGGGATTACAACTACAAAGTTGTGGGTTCATGAAGGAGCTGGGTTTATGAAGGAGCTGGGTTTGTTTAGTTAGAAAGTAAAGAGCTGGGTTTATGAAGGACCTGGGTTTGTTTAGTTAGAAGCTAAGGAGCTGGGTTCATGAAGGAGCTGGGTTTATGAAGGACCTGGGTTTGTTTAGTTAGAAGCTAAGAAGCTGGGTTTACGAAGGAGCTGGGTTTATTTAGTTAGAAGCTAAGGAGTTGGGTTCATGAAGGAGTTGGGTTTATGAAGGAGCTAGGTTTATGTAATTAGAAAGTAAAGAGATGGGTTCATGAAGGAGCTTAGTAGATAGCCTACTTAATTAGCTCATAGACAAGTAGTTAGTTACATTATGCTAGTTAGTGTTATGTGTGGCTTTCACAAGTAAATGTATTTGAGATTGACTATAGAGAATAGTGTTTTTTAACACTTGCATCCTCTCTTTAAAAATAAACCACGTGCACAAATTAATGGAGAATGTGGAGCACTCTCGCGATGGCAAGACAAAGGAAGCAAAGACCAAAGTTAAATCCAAGACCACTTGAAGGGTGAACCTTGCACTATGGACTCATCCAAGTCCAAATCCAATACCGCGGAGGAATGTGAGCCCAAACCCACTACTCGGACTACGGACGCTTAAGGGTGGGGGGTTTGGCCTCACATGATGCCACTTTATATATTTCATACTTTGAACTGGGATCCTAGTGGAAAACCCTTGGGTCCAAACTTTTGCTCTCGACCAATGAGATAAGGGTCAATTTACACCAGGGTCCAAGACCTTGGCAAGAAGTGGCTTGAGTGGAATATCTTCTGGAAAATTTGCAGATCCTATGTAGGTGTCATTGAAAGGCTGGGTGCAAATCATTTATAATCTAATAAGGGGCCCCCATGAGATAACGTTTTTTCTATGCAGTTCTAAACGTTTATAATGATTTCTGACCTGCATGCCCAAGAACAGGGATCTTGGTGGATGCCTTGATTTGAGCCACTAGTTGATTGCTCCCTCGAGGTATCACCAAGTCAATAACATCGTCCAACTGTAACACATTCACAAGAAATAAGTTGATGAATTACTTTCAGAAATTTGTTGAGCACTTAAAGGCAGGATGACAGTAAGGATTACATGAATGAGACCACAAGGGGAATCGACACAAATACAAATGGAGTTCAGTAATGATATTTATCATCATTTAACATAGAAATATGGCATTTCACATCCGCACAGAATTTCCCTCAGAAACAAAAGTCAAACAACCAGCACAATTGTAGGGCCTAAGCTGAAATATGAGGAGAAGGACTTGACCGCCCCTCTATTCCAGAACCAAGAAATTGATTTTCATTTAAGCTGGAAAACGTTAATTTCCATAAACTTGTTGGTGTGGACCTCATTCTTATCTTTTACACTCATGTTTTTCATAGAGAAACGTCCTTATTATTCAGAATGAGTAATTGCAAGGTGAATAACATCCATACACATATTTATCTCCTTACGGAATCAAATTGCGGGAGACTATGGGAATAACCTTAAAATGACGCCGACGATTGCATTTTGGCGCCCTGCTTCTCCAAAAGTGCATTTCGGCGACACAGGTCGAAGCTGAAACCCCCTTGGGCGGGACCTCAATCACACTCTTGGCTCAGCTGCAGGTGTAGGATGCATCGACCCCGGGGGAGGGGGGGTCCTCGGAAGTGCTTTCGGAGCAGAAAGCACTTCCTCTCCCTCTCCTATTTTTCGTAACAAACCCCCGACAAACCTCCCAACAAACCTCCCAACAAACCCCGCGAACAAACCCCACAAACCCCACAAATCTCCCAACAGACCCCACAAACCCCGCGAGGCTCACCTGATCGTCCTCTTCTTCGCATTCACCCTCGCCGTCACCTCCCACTGCTCTTCCTCCCTCTTCGTCCAGGCTCTCGTCGTCCTCTCCTTCAACCTCGGATCCTAGGACCGCTCCCTCTGCTCCCGCAATCTGATATCCCTCGCCATCGCGGCCTCGCTTGCCCTGTCTTCCTCCTCCTCTCGCAACCTTGCCTCCAGCCATGATTCCTGCTCTTGCTCTCCTAGCTATGCCTCGCAACGCCTCACCCTCAACTCTTTCGATTCGAAAACCGATCTGCAACCCAAGAAAGATGAAGATGGCGACCCAAACCCTAGATCTAAGCTAGTTCTGAGGATAAGCTACATTCAAAAACTACATCGAACCATTCAATCGATTGGACTTAGTCAACCCGATCTGATGAGTCGCCCTTACCAGTAATATCCCCTTGAAGATAATTAATTCCAATGATCTATCACCGTCACGAAGGAATTTCAGAAGATAACCCCGGCATATCGGCCCAGGTTATTTCCAAATTGATAAATCAGTGTAACGCTTGTGCGGCCAAGAACATCTGAGAGCATCACAGAGCTCTTTTGTCTCAAACTTTCTGCGTCTAGACCTCGATAGTCCCTTTAAAAATTTGGCCCCAAAGTAGATATTCCATCCCGTAACTAGTTAGCAGGCTCAGTTCTCGCTCTTTAATGGAATTAACCAGTCAAATTACTCCAGCAACTAAGAACGGCCGTGCACCACCACCCATAGAGTCACGAAACAACATTGAATCTGTCAATCCTAACAATTGCTTAACCCTATATTTCCACTACCTAAGCATCACAACCACTTTCAATTTCAAAAAACCAACACTAACTTATGAACCACAACTTGAAAAGAGACCAACTAATGCCCCTCACATTAGAATTTTCTAGCATTAACTAGAACCATAAAATCAAATTTCCTTGCCTTAGGGACAGCCCCTCAGGGACCTCCCTCTTGACCTCACAGACTATTCCACCAACATAAAATCCACCCCCTTCCCCTAACATCAAACCATTCTAAGCTTCACAACCACTTTCAAGTTCAGAAAATCAACACTAATTTTCTACTGCATATATGTTAACATCCACTCGAGGTTCATACCTGGGTCTCGCAAATTCTCGATAGATCACGTGATATTGGCAACTCCACTTGTGTGGTCGTACCCACTCCAACTCCCTTGCTATCAATATCTTCACCGCAATACGTTTGGCTTGTCTGTATACGAGACCTTGACCGTGTTCGGTCTGGGGAAAATTCCAATGCCTTCACTGTGCTATTTAGGCTATCATATCTTTGTTTTTGTTGTCGCATCCTAGATGCAATTATTTGCTTCCTGCTTGAGAAAAGTGCCTTCCTTCTCCTCTTCGCCTTCGGTTTCACTAACTCTGTCGTCGAAGACCCTGTCATGTAACTGAACCGCCTTCACCCTACACTTCCCTCCTTTGTGTATCAGGATTATGTGCAACGAGATTATGGGATGGAATATTAGTGTGTTTGTGTCTCACCTGATTTATAGGTTGGGATTAGCTAAAAGTTAACATATAAGGAATCATAACAAACAACCAATAAAGAATGTATTCTCATTGTTTATAAAAATAATCCGGAAATACTCTCAAAATGAAGAGCATGAAGTTTAGATTAGATTGGACTGAGATTAGATCACTGACAACACTGACATCAATTACTAATCTATTTCAAAATTGTCGATATATTTACGCATCTCTCCTGACAATGACGGCCTCCATTTTTTTCCAAAATGTCATATTATTCCATAAAAGGTACATACACCTTTAAGGTTTACCTTCAGCACTTCGTCATAGCATATATTGGGCTATCAGGGAGTTATTTTTTGGTCCATAGAAAAATTAGTCTATACTGACATGTATCATATTTAGTGGACATAAAGTAATGACTATTACTGGAGTACATTATAATCCTACATGAGACAGGTTGTCCAGAATTTACATGAATAAATATTGACTATTATTTGATCCAATAGGTTGTCAAATATTCGGGTATTTGTGTCCACCCAAGGTGTATATAGTACCCGATTGTTGGTACCCTTTTCCTTCATGTCATCTCATCATATTCTTCTCCAATGGGTACTGACTCACGTCTCCCAAGCCTTGCTCCATTGGTTGCTCCTAGTTCATCTGAAATTCACACCATCGATGGTTCAGCAGACGTCAACAACATGAAGATTGCCAACCCACCGGACTGCTCAGTTCCTCCGGTGGTCGTCGTTCACACTCCTAAACCAACGCCTCCATCTTTGCAGGCAGTTCATGCAACATTCAAAGAGAACAAGCTTATTTTACGGACTCATGCCTATTCTAGAGCAGGGGTTATTAAACCGGGCGCTTACTTTAGATCCATATTAAGAAGTGCCAAAAGTTAGAAACTCGATTGCGCAGGATGCACTGCTTCTCGTAGTTTAGGGATTGACCATTGTCATAAACATGACGGTGACAAATATGGCAAAGGGCCCCATAAGTGAGAGGCCCCATTTTCGTCGGGCACTCCATGATCTATTGTTCAGAATACTGTTCATACATATTCTTTATATTTTCCTAAATAAACCAAACATTTTTTGACTACATTCTGTGCATGTCTAGGATGTTTAACGACTTCTTCAAACTTTCATGTATATATCCCATTGTTTCTTTTCGATCCCCCTCTTGCAATCTCCTTTTCACATACCATTGTCAAATTGTTTCTCAATGTCTTCCGTTGCTGTCCAAGCTCCACTCCTCGATGCCATCGAACTTGTTTCTCCTGGATCTCTTATTCCTACATGCATACCTCCTGGCCCTGATGGAACTGCTGATCTCACTCCCCAGTGGCTGTCCATTCGTTACGGTTTCGATGCTGATAGCTTGTGGTTAGAGATAGATGTTGTCGATCTGGAAACTCGAACTGTCCTTTATTCCATATACGTTCAGCCCGAAACGTTAGACAATAATGCTCGCGTTTGGAAACTCAAGCCCGGAAGGTATCGCGTCTATGGCTTGTCAGAGTCCGCGAACGCTCCTACAGTCCTACTCATTCCTCGCAGTTTCTCAACCCTCTGCACTGAACCCCCCTTACTGTCTCGTGTCAAGATCGAACCAGGTCTCCGCGTTAGCATCGATTTGTCCGATTCTACTGATGATGAGGGGAGGCCTTCCCATCCATCATTCAGGTCTAGTGCTAAGCGTCCATCTCCATCTTCTTCCCAAGATTCACGTAGGACTACTCCTTTCATTATACCTTCGCAAACTACAAAACCCATAAACATTCTTCCATCACTTCGTTCCCTAGTTAGTATGCCTGGAAGCAAGTCACTTCTTAAAAAACTAAACTATGATTCCATCCGTACTGAGAACGTAGATTTCCTACCACCGTCGTTCAATGGGGATGTCATCTTCATTCTTCCTCCCACCCTTCCATCTGCCGTCCAGAAGAATGCTAAATCTATGGAAGGTATGGACAAACGTTATGATGGCCATATGTGGACAAAGACTATGACTACTAACATCAGTAACATGCTGGGGCTGTCATTCCGGTCGTCTAACTGTGTAGGTCATCTTCAATGCCACAATCCCGATTGTGGGTTTCTGCATCGGCCTGGACACGCACCTGGAGTGAACGAGGTCGAGTTCGAAGGTGCTTCCAAAGATGTCTTCCCTATTGCAGAAGCTCCACCTCCGACTTCAACAATAGTCTGTAAGATCTGTAAAAGACCTCCTGTTTGTGTAGCCTCTTGTGATGCAAAAATCTTCTACGTTTTTGGAGATGATACGCAAGAGCGTGCTTGCGTCCATGTAGGCAACCATAAACATCCTGTCAAGGTAGGAGACTATAGGGGCACGCGGAAGATAATAGACGATTTTATCGAACAACATGTTGAGCGCAACCCGCAAGCTACCATTTCCAAAATACTCTTGGAAACTAGCAAGGATGTTTTAGGTAACGTCTTACTCCGCGAAGAAGACGACCCTCCCACCTTACTTTCTCTGGAACAACTAGAGCCTATCTTTCAATGCTGCAAGGAGCTCAACTCCCCTAACTTAAAAAACCGTGTCTACACTTTCAAGTATCTACGCAGATTCGGCGTTCTTGATGGCATCACTAAGCTGCGAGGGCTTAGCAACTGGGCCTACGTGCAACGAAACATGTTTCCAGGCCAAGGTGACGACTCAGACAAGGTCTTCATATTCAAGATGTCCGAGGTTGGACCTGGCAGCGGTGTTGACCTTGTCCGCCGAATGCAACCTAGCGGCGATTTAGAGCACTCATGGATGATGTTTGATCACGTCAAACGAGTTGCCAACTGGACCACCATGGCCTGCCACGTGTACGACTCCTCTTACCAGCGTGTACTCACCATTGCTTGCTGTGATTTCCAGTCCGAGGACAAAGATGCTCAACTCGTGTTTTGGAAGAACCTTAACCACGTCATGGGTAGGCATGGAATACACAAGCCGCAGTTCCAAGGTTTCATGGCGGATAGTGCTCAAGCCAATTGGAACGCTGTGCGTATCATCTACGGATCCGGAGACCCAAAGATACCCATGGAAGGCCGCGAGCGAACGTGTTATTTCCATTGGGTGCAATCCCTCGAAAAACACACCAAACAATACATCGTGCACGAATTGCAAGATCAACACAAGAAATTGTGTATGCAATACAAAGATGCACGGTCTGTGGTAGAGGTTAAAACACGTTACTTGGCAATCAAGGCCTGGTGGACATCTTCGGGTGCCACCTCTGACGCTGGCCTCCACCATTTGAACCATTGGCTTGCGTTTTGGCATTTCCGATACAGGCAGTGGGGTGGATTCTATTGAAGAATGAGGAGAGAAGAAGAGAATACACAATAATGTACACAACGGAGCTTGGTAATACTTGCAATATGAGAGAGAGCACTATCTTCTCATGCTTCTTATTTATCCTTGAATACATTAGCACTTGAGTGCATTCATTAGACAAAGACACCAAGCAACTACTCTAACGCTTTCCAAGCAACTACTCCTAGTTGCTTACCGTACATATGTCCTATTTGCTTAGCGTACATAAGCCTCCTTGCTTAGCGTACATAAGCCTCCTTGCTTAGCGTACATAAGTCATCTTTGCTTAGCGTACATAAGCCTCCTTGCTTAGCGTACATAAGTCATCTTTGCTTAGTGTACATAAGTCCTCTTTGCTTAGTGTACATAAACTCTACTTGCTTACCGTATATAAGTCCTAGTACTTTCCTAGTACTTTCCTAGTACTTCTACACTCCCACTTTGCGAGGTGTCATTGGACGTCCAACCGCATCGCCTTGCTCATCATTTGATGCCGGTCTCTTGCAAGTGCCTTTGTAAGCACATCAGCAACCATGTGCTCCGTGGGACAATACTTCAAGTCGATCACCTCGTTTTGCATCTTCTCGCGAATGAAATGGTGTTGCACATCGATGTGCTTTGTGCGAGAGTGGTGCTTCGGGTTCTTTGCAAGAGCGATGCACCCTTGATTGTCGCACATGATTGTGGTGGCCTCCTCTTGCACGCACCCCACATCCGCCATGAGTTGTCTAAGCCAAACGGCCTCCTTGGCGGATTGGCTCGCCGCCATGTATTCCGCCTCCGTAGTGGATAGAGCCACCGTGGGTTGACGCTTGCTATTCCACGAAACGGCGCCGTCTCCCACAAAGAACACGTATCCCGTGGTGGAGCGCCTTCCATCCGCATCTCCACCCCAATCCGCATCGCAATATCCTTTCATGGCGATACCTTTGCCTCCAAGGTGCAACTTCATGTCCGACGTGCCTTTCAAGTAACGCATGATCTTTTTGACCGCCGCCCAATGCATCGGACCCGGTTTGGACATGAATTGACTTACCACGCTCACCGCGAATGCAAGGTCAGCCCTCGTGGCCACCATCGCGTACATCAAACTACCCACGCATGCCTTGTAAGGAATGCCTTGCATCTCTTGCGAGTGTTGGTCGTACTCCTCATCCGTGAGTTTCACCAAGGCGGCCTTGGGATCCAATGGCGTCCCGACGGGCTTACAATCCTCCATGCCGAATCGTTTGAGCACACCTTCGATGTAGCTCCCTTGATGCATGGTGATTGTGCGCGCCGCCCTATCCCTTTCGATGTGAACTCCTAAGAAGAAGTGGAGCTCGCCGAGGTCGCTCATGTCGTACTCCTCCTCGAGTTTGGACTTCAACTCGTTCATCATGGTCATATCGCTCGCTAGCATGATGAGATCGTCCACGTAGATCACCACCGCCATGAAATAGTTGCCCGTTTGCTTGACGTACAAAGAATGATCAGCGTGGCTCCTTATGAAGCCCTCCTTAGTGAAGAAAATGTGAATTTTCTCGTACCATGCCCGTGACGATTGCTTGAGTCCGTAGAGCGTCTTCTTCAACTTACATACGAGGTGGGATTGTCCCTCTTGCACAAAGCCCGGGGGCTGGTCCATGTAAATCACCACCTCCAAGTCGCCGTTCAAGAACGCCGTCTTTACGTCCATTTGGTGCATCTCCAAGTCCATGGCTGCCCCGATGGCAAGCATGCATCGAATGGTGCAAAACTTGGCCACGGGAGCAAAGGTCTCATCGAAGTCGACGCCCGCGATTTGAGAGAATCCCTTTGCGACCAGCCTTGCCTTGTGCCGCACGACGTCCCCGTTGGCATCCCTCTTCGTGCGAAACACCCATTTGCATCCCACGCGGTTGCGGTTTGCGGGCAACGGCGTCAACTCCCACGTGCCGTTGGCCATGAGGGAGTCGTATTCCTCTTGCATGGCTTGCTCCCACTTGCTCGCATCACGCGAGTGTATGGCCTCGCTCATGGTGTGAGGCTCCTCCGCGACCGCCATGTTTGCTCGCTCCTCATCGCGTGGAGGCAAGATATGATTCATCCACCATTCTCCGAGTGGCTTGCGGACCCTCCTCGAGTACCTAGATTCTTCCGCGGTCCCATTGGCATCTCTACTTGGTGGGGTAGGTGGAGGTACCTCTTTTGCAACCTTCTTGTCTTTGTTGCGTTTGCTAGTGCTCGGTTGCACCGCTTGCTCACGCTGCACCTCCACGTCCTCCTCTACGACCGATTCCTCTTTCGTGTCCTCCATGGCGCTCTCCACGGGTTCACGTCGAGCCGGTCCACTCGCGGATGGCTTGGGCTCTTCCTCCGAATCCTCCGAATCCTCTGATTCGAAGGAGCCGTCCATCGCAAGCGTCGGTCCCTCCAACGCTGGTCCTTCATCACTCCCACTTGGACGCTCCTTCGAATGCTCCGCGTCTTCGAAGAATGCCACATCGGGGCTCTTGACGATCTTCTTGGTATCCAAACGCATCAACCTATACGCCTTGGTGCCCTCGCAATACCCGAGGAACAAGCACTTGATGCCCTTTGCATCTAGCTTGGTCCTCTTTTCATCGGGCACCTTGGCATAAGCGACGCACCCGAATACCCGCATGTGGGAGACATGTGGCATCCTCCCACTCCACGCCTCCTCCGGCGTCATTCCTTCGACGGCGCGAGTCGGGCACCGGTTGCGTGTGTACACCGCGGTTTGCACCGCCTCCGCCCAAAACTCACGTTCAAGTCCTTGGGCGTACAACATGGACCTTCCCATCTCCACGATGGTGCAGTTGGCACGTTCCGCCACGCCATTTTGTTGAGGGGTGTAAGGCGCGGATGTGTTCCTTGCGATGCCGTGTTTGCGCAAGAACTCGTCGAATGCCTTGCCCGTGTATTCGCCGCCGTTGTCGGAGCGCAACACCTTCACCTTGTGGCCCGATTGGTTCTCCACCAAGGCCTTCCACTCCTTGAAGCGCTCCAACACCTCGCTCTTCAATTTCAACGTATAAACCCACACCTTCCTTGAGAAATCGTCTATGAAGGTTAGAAAGTATTTTGCTCCGCCCAATGACGTCGTCCGCATAGGCCCGCACACATCCGAATGCACAAGCTCCAACACCTTCGTGGCCCGGTGCGCACCGTCGGTGGGGAAAGGTTGCCTCGCTAACTTGCCTTCCACACATCCCTCGCATGCAAATGGCTCCACTTTGCACGGAACCTTGCCTAGGTCAATGCCGCTTACCATGCCTTGGAGCGCCTTGACGCCCTTTGCATTTAGGTGGCCCAACCTCCTATGCCAAAGCTCCATGAGGGGGCCGTTGGCCGATGTATGTGCGAGACAACTCATGTCGGCGCCGCCGACTAGCTTGAGCTCCAATTGATACAAGTTGACCTCCATGCGGTTGGCGGCGAGCATCTCGCCTTCACGTGTGCGCACCGCACACCCCATGGTGTCGAAATGCACCTTCAAACCCCTTGAGACTAGTTTGCTCACCGATAGCAAGTTGGCATGCAATTTCGGCACGTGGAGGACGTCTTGCACCTCGATGCGCCTCGCTCGGCCTTCCATGTTGCTTTCCACCACAATGGAACCCTTGCCCACGACCTCCACCATGCCGTTGTCGCCCATGAACACCTTGCGCCCCGAAACCCTCTCGTATGTGTCGAATGCGTGTCTATGTGGCGTCATGTGTTGCGTGGCCCCCGAGTCCACGATCCACTTGGTCATGTGCGTCTTGGGTGCTCCGTCGGCGGCCACGAACACGCAATCGCCTCGACTAACCGCCGCCCTCGCGTCGTTCGCCCTTTCTTTGGCGCCCCAACAATTGCGAGCAATGTGGCCCGATTTGCCACACTTGAAGCACGTGCGTGCTTCGGGCCTCGTGTTGGTGCCCGTCCCCTTTCCTTGGCGCGAGAACATGGCCGCGTCCTCCCCTTGAGGTTCTCTCTCCTTCCTCTTGGACGCCTCATGCATGAGTCGTGCGGTGATGAACTCCACGGTGAGCTCCTTCACGGGCCTAGTCTCTAGGGCCGTGATAAGGTGCTCGAAGGATGGCGGGAGGCTATCCAACAAGGTCATCACAATGTCTTCATCTTTCACGGGCACTTCCAAACAAGTTAGTTGGTCCGCGAGAGACTTCACCTTGTTGATGTGCTCAAGCACGTCGCCGCCTTCCTCCATCTTCACGGTGAAGAACTTGCGCCTCAAGAACAATATGTTGGAGAGGCTCTTGGTTTCGTGGATGTTGCACAACGTGGCCCACGCTTCCGCCGGTCCCTTGCACGCCTTGATGTGCGCCAACTCCTTGTCCGCCAAGTTGGTGACGATCATGGCGAAGGCACGCTTGCAACGCCGCTCATACTCCTTCTTGTCCTTCTCATCGGCGGTACTTGGTGGGGGCAACTCCGACTTGTCCACGATGTCCCATAGATCCTTGGCCGCAAGGGCCATCTCCATCTTAAACTTCCAAAGGCTAAAATTGTCGCCATTGAATTTGTCCACATGCCTCGGCCACTCACCATCATTGGAACTCATGTCTCTCAAGGAGGTTGGCTCCCACTCGCTCAAAATGCTTCAATCCTCCGTATGGACTCAATGGAACACCTTAAAACCTCTAGACACTTAATTCAGCACTTTTGGTGTCCCTCAAAACACCAAACACTCAAATTAGCACCTTTTGTGCCACTTAGAGTTCACAACACTCAATTGAACAATTCTAGTGTTTGTTAAACCTCAAAGCTATCAAGTCAACACCTTTAATGCCTCTTAAGCTCCTAAACACTTAATTCAACACTTTTGGTGTCACTCCAACACCAAACGTTCAATTCAGCACCTCTTGTGCCACATATGCTTTAAACCACTCAATTGAATAATTCTAGTGTTTCTTAACTCCCAAGCTATCAAGTCAGCACCTTTAGTGCCTCTTAAGCTTCAAAACACTCAATTGAATACCTTTGGTGTGACTTCAACACCAAACACTTACAACCAACTCTCTTTGAATGCACTTTCACTAAACTCACTTAGTTTAGCCACTAGTGCAACTATTTGCACTCTAATGCATTCAAATGGCACTCCACACTCACAACTAGCTCTCTTTGAATGCACTTTCACTAAACTCACTTAGTTAAGCCACTAGTGCAATTATTTGCACTCTAATGCATTCAAATGGCAATCCCCACTCACAACCAGCCCTCTTCAAAGCAAGAACACATAGAACTCACTAAACCTCAAAGTGTAGCACTCCAACACATCAAGGCTAGTCCAATGAACCTCCGATTAGATCCGAACCTCCCTCCTTGGCAACTCACGTTTGTGGGCCCATAACCTATTGAAGAATGAGGAGAGAAGAAGAGAATACACAATAATGTACACAACGGAGCTTGGTAATACTTGCAATATAAGAGAGAGCACTATCTTCTCATGCTTCTTATTTATCCTTGAATACATTAGCACTTGAGTGCATTCATTAGACAAAGACACCAAGCAACTACTCTAACGCTTTCCAAGCAACTACTCCTAGTTGCTTACCGTACATATGTCCTATTTGCTTAGCGTACATAAGCCTCCTTGCTTAGCGTACATAAGCCTCCTTGCTTAGCGTACATAAGCCTCCTTGCTTAGCGTACATAAGTCATCTTTGCTTAGCGTACATAAGCCTCCTTGCTTAGCGTACATAAGTCATCTTTGCTTAGTGTACATAAGTCCTCTATGCTTAGTGTACATAAACTCTACTTGCTTACCGTATATAAGTCCTAGTACTTTCCTAGTACTTTCCTAGTACTTCTACACTACTCCCCATATATTGCACACTATAAATGTTAAACGTGTGAATTGTTAACAAAATGGTACTCACTTCTATGTTTATTTTACTCTATAATTGTTAGCGAATGAAATACAACCATAATATGGATGATAAAAACTACACATTCAATTACATTCCTCTCTCTCTCACCCGTGAATTGTAAACTTGATATGGAATAAATTTTTGATTGTGTTTGCAATTTTATGGTATTCTCTCAGAAGGACTATTCACAATTGCTTGTATTTGTAGATGTTAAAATTTGTATATTTCTCAATAACATACTTTTATAATTGTTAACTGTTCTACCCTCTATAAATGTTAACTTTGATCCACTCTAGAGGGTTAACATTTATAGAGGGTAGACTGTAAATAGGTTGAACATTTGTATGCATTTGAACATATCTCGTTTTGCCCACCAATTTGAGGCAGGGACCACCCGAACCTGAAGATTAAACGTGTTAACTGTTAACAATATTGTACTCCCTTCTTTACAAAATTGACTCTATAATTGTTAGCGAATGATATACAACCATAATATGGATGATGAAAATTACACATCACATTCCCATCTTCCTGACCCGTGATTTGTAAACTTGGTTTTGAATAAAGATATGATTGTGTTTGCATATTTATGAATTCACTGCCTCAACTAAAAGCCTAAATATGACAAAGCAGTGACAACCATCATTCACGAACTAACTGAACCTCCAGATACAACAAACACTCAAAGAGTACCAGACTAAAGGCAGCCCCCTGGAGCACAAGTTCATGATCACACTATTGGCAAATGAGAGAAGAAAGCAAAGAGACCAGCGTAGTGAGCTACAACACAATACACAAGGATTGCATACAATGGAGAGAGTAATTAGCTCCTCCCCTTATGGCTTTATTTATATGAAGAGTTTAGGGCTAGCCTAACCCTAGCCGCCACCCTAACCCTAACCCTAGCCGCCACCAATGCGACCTAACCCTAATGCCACCTAAGCAACCTAACCTTAACTTCCAATACTCCCACTTTGCGAGGTGACATTATATTCTAAGCCCATTGAATCACTCAATGTCTCATGCCTATCTCTAGCTAAAGCCTTTGTTAAAACATCCGCTACCATATATTGCGTTGGACAATATTCCAACTCTATAACTTTGTTTTCAATTTTTTCTCTAATAAAATGATGTTGCACATCAATATGTTTAGACCTATCATGCTTTGTGGGATTCTTAGCTAAAGCCATAGAACCTTGATTATCGCACATGATGGTGGTCGCCTCCTCTTGCACACAACCCACATCCTCCATTAGTTGCCTAAGCCAAATGGCTTCTCTTGTGCATCGGCTCATGGCCATATACTCCGCCTCCATCGTGGATTGTGCCACCGTTTGTTGCCGCTTGCTATTCCACGACACGGCCCCCTCTCCAACGAAGAAAACATATCCGGATGTGGACCTACGATTCTCCACATCTCCGGCCCAATCCGCATCCGAATAACCTTTGACCTCCATATGTTTTCCTCCAATGCGCAACCTCATATCTACGGTGCCCTTCAAGTACCGCATGATCCTCTTGATGGCCATCCAATGCATCGGACCCGGTTTGGACATGAATCGACTTACCACGCTTACCGCAAATGCGAGGTCCGGTCTTGTGGCCACCATCGCGTACATCAACGACCCCACCGCTTCTTGGTACGGAATTTCCTTCATCTCCTCCGAAAACTCTTCGTACTCCTCCTCCGAAAGCTTCGGCAACGAGGTCTTAGTATCGAGCGGGGTTCCGATGGGTTTACAATCACCCATGCCGAATCGTTCCAAAATTGTTTCGATGTAGCTCCGTTGATGCAAGGTAATGGTGCGGGACCTCCTATCCCTCTCGAAATGAACTCCGAGAAAGAAATGCAACTCGCCGAGGTCGCTCATCTCGAATTCGTGCTCGAGACTAGACTTCAACTCCTTGATCATGTCCACATTGCTTGCCAATATGATGAGGTCGTCTACATATATGATTACAATCACAATGTAGTGGCAAGTTTGTAGAACGTACAACGAGTGATCCGCATGGCTCCTCGTAAAGCCTTTATTCACAAAGAATACGTGAATGCATTCGTACCACGCTCGTCCGGATTGCTTCAACCCGTAGAGCGATTTCTTCAACTTGCATACGAGGTGCTCTCGGCCTTGTTGTTCGAACCCCTCCGGTTGCTCCATGTAGATTTCTACATCCAATTCGCCGTTCAAGAACGCGGTCTTGACGTCCATTTGATGCATCTCCAAGTCCATGGCCGCCCCGAGTGCGAGTATGACCCTAATGGTGTTGAATTTGGCTACGGGTACAAATGTTTCGCCAAAATCCACACCTTCCACTTGCGAGCACCCCTTGGCCACTAACCTTGCTTTGAAACGAACAACCACGCCGTTGGCATCCTTCTTCGTGCGAAACACCCACTTGCACTTCACGGCCTTGCGGCCCTTGGGCAATGGAGTTAACTCCCACGTGGCGTTGGCTATAAGAGATTCGTACTCCTCTTGCATAGCCAACTCCCACTCGCTCGCATCACTCGATTCCATGGCCTCTCTCAAGTTTCTAGGTTCCCCTACGATGGCCATGTTTGCATGCTCATTGTCTTGGGGTTGCGGAATGTGGTTCTTCCACCATTCCCCAAGAGGTTTGCGTGGCCTATCCGGATACCTAGAATTGCCCATGGTTTCATTGTCATATTGCGGGGTTGGAGGTGGTTCGGTTGCGGTTTTCTTACCGTGGTCAAGTTTCGATGCCTCCCCGCTACGAATGGTTTTCGTGGCCGGTACGTCGGCCTCCGCTTCGTCCTCGATGCCGGGCTCCTCGTCGGGCTCCGAAACGTTGCCATCCCCCTCCAACTCCTCCACGTCCGATTTGGGGGATACGTCCACCTTCACCGCGGGTGCCTCGCCAATTCTCCCACTTGGACAATCCTCCAAATGCGTTTTGTCTTCGAAGAAGACCACGTCCGGACTCTTGATGATTTTCTTCGTCTCCAAGCAAATGAGCCGATACGCTTTCGTGCCTTCGCAATAACCGAGAAACAAACACTTGACGCCCTTCGCGTCCAACTTCGTTCGCCTTTGATCCGGCACCTTCGCATAAGCCACGCAACCGAACACGCGCATGTGGGAGACGTGCGGCATCCTCCCGCTCCACGCTTCTTCGGGCGTCCTTCCTTCGACGGCCTTCGTTGGACACCGGTTACGCACGTACACCGCATTGCACACCGCCTCCGCCCAAAATTCGTGGCCGAGGCGTTGGGCATGAATCATGGACCGCGCCATCTCCACGATGGTCCGATTGGCCCGCTCCGCCACGCCGTTTTGTTGCGGCGTGTAAGGTGACGAGGTTTGCCGTGCAATGCCATGTTTGGACAAGAATTCGTCGAATGCCTTCGAAACGAATTCCCCACCGTTGTCCGACCTAAGAACCTTCACTACGTGCTCGGATTGCCTTTCCACCAAGGTTTTCCATTCTTTGAACCTTGCCAACACCTCGCTTTTGGCCTTGAGCACATATACCCAAATCTTGCGTGAGAAATCGTCAATGAAGGTGAGAAAATACCTCGCGCCTCCGATGGACGTCGTTTTCATCGGCCCGCATACGTCGGAATGCACGAGCTCCAAGACCTTCGTGGCGCGGGTTGCTCCGTCCGTCGGGAATGGCCGCCTCGCTTGTTTGCCCTCGACACATCCTTCGCATGCCAATGAATGAACGTCGCCTTGTACCGCGTCCATCCCGCTCACCATGCTTTGGAGCATTTTCATGCTATTCGCATTGAGATGCCCCAACCTCTTGTGCCAAAGCTCTAATGAATGCGAGTTTCCATCGGAATGCGCCAAAGAACTCGTTTCGGCCCCATTCATCACGTTCGTGTCCAATTGGTACAAATTGGACTCCAATGAAGCCACGGCCAACATCTCGCCGTTGTTTGCCCTCACCACACATCCCAACGAGTTGAAATGCACCTTCAAACCCCTCGAAATGAGTTTGCTCACCGAAAGCAAGTTCGAATGCAAGTTCGGCACATGAAGCACGTCATGCATTCTAATGCTCCGCTCACGGCCCTTCACACGTGTTTCCACTAGTATGGAGCCTTTGCCTACGGCCTCCACCATGCCATTGTCACCCATAAACACTTTGCGACCCGAAATGGGTTCATAAGTGTTAAAGAAATGCTTATGCGGTGTCATGTGTTGCGAGGCCCCCGAATCCACGATCCATCTAGTGGCGGGGGTGTTAGATGCTCCATCTCTCACAACAAATGCAAAATCATCACTCGCCCTTGCCATGTTCGCGTTCACCTTGCGTTTGCTTCGACAATTACGAGCGATATGGCCCAACTTACCGCAATTGAAGCACCGCGGGTTGTCGGCGCGCCTTTCGTTGTTGTCGAACGCTCGAGGGTGGCGTGACAACATGGCGGCATCGTCTCCTTGAGGCTCCTTCTCCTTCCTCTTCGACACCTCGTGCATGAGACGAGCGGTGATGAAATCCAACTTGAGCTCCTTCATCGGGCGCGTCTCCAATGCCGTGATCAAATGGTCGAAGGAGGGTGGTAGGCTATCGAGCAAGGTCATGACCACGTCCTCGTCCTTCATGGGTACCTCCAAGCATGTGAGTTGATCGGCAAGAGATTTTACCTTGTTGATGTGGTCGAGCATGTCGTCGCCCTCGTCCATCTTGATGGTGAAAAACTTGCGCCGTATGAACAAGATGTTCGACAAGCTTTTGGTCTCGTGGATGTTGCACAATGTCGTCCACGCTTCCGCGGGTCCCTTGCATCCTTTGATGTGCGCCAACTCCTTGTCCACCAAGCTCGTGGCAATGATGGCGAACGCCTTCTTGCATCGTCGCTCGTACGCCTTTTTGACTTCGTCGCTCGCGGTGGATGGTGGTGGCGCCTCCGAACCTTCAACGATCTCCCAAAGGTCTTTGGTGGCCAATACCATCTCCAATTTGAACTTGTAAAGGTTGAAGTTGTCGCCACCGAACTTGTCAACCTTTATAAGTCCCTCGCCGTCACTAGAAGCCATGATGAAGACTCGAATGGAAGCTCCCACTCACTCAATGTACAAATCTCTCAAGTCAGCACCTTATACCTCCCAATAGGTGCAATATGACTTCAAAATACCTCAAAGAGCCTTTCTAAGCACTTTGCCACTCAAATGTCCTCACACAACTCTTAGAAGGTTGGAAACACTCAAGTCAGCACCTAAATGATGCGGTTAGATGCAATATGACTTCAAAGCACTTCAAAGAGCCATTCTAAGCCCTTTGCCACTCAAATTTCCTCACACAACTCTTAGAAGGTAGGAAACACTCAAGTCAACACCTAAATGATGCGGTTAGATGCAATATGACTTCAAAACACTTCAAAGAGCCATTCTAAGCCCTTTGGCACTCAAATTTCCTCACACAACTCTTAGAAGGTAGGAAACACTCAAGTCAGCACCTAAATGATGCGGTTAGATGCAATATGACTTCAAAACACTTCAAAGAGCCATTCTAAGCCCTTTGGCACTCAAATTTCCTCACACAACTCTTAGAAGGTAGGAAACACTCAAGTCAGCACCTAAATGATGCGGTTAGATGCAATATGACTTCAAAACACCTCAAAGGACAAAACTAAGCCCTTTGGCACTTGAATGACCTCACAACACTCTTGGAAGGTAGGAAACACTCAAGTCAGCACCTAAATGATCCGGTTAGATGCAATATGAGTCTAAAACACCTCAAAGGACAAAACTAAGCCCTTTGGCACTCAAATTCGTCACACAACTCTTAGAAGGTAGGAAACACTCAAGTCAGCACCTAAATGATGCGGTTAGATGCGATATGACTTCAAAACACCTCAAAGGACAAAACTAAGCCCTTTGGCACTTGAATGACCTCACAACACTCTTGGAAGGTAGGAAACACTCAAGTCAGCACCTAAATGATGCGGTTAGATGCAATATGACTTCAAAACACTTCAAAGGACAAAACTAAGCCCTTTGGCACTTGAATGACCTCACAACACTCTTGGAAGGTAGGAAACACTCAAGTCAGCACCTAAATGATCCGGTTAGATGCAATATGACTTCAAAACACTTCAAAGGGCAAAACTAAGCCCTTTGGCACTTGAATGACCTCACAACACTCTTGGAAGGTAGGAAACACTCAAGTCAGCACCTAAATGATCCGGTTAGATGCAATATCACTCCAAAACCTCAAGAGAACATATCTTAGCCTCTTGGCACTCAAATGTGCTTAAACCACTCAAAACGGATCTGATGTGCGTGAATGCATTCAAAATGGAATGGACATGTACCCTACGAGTTTCTAAAAGTCCCAACACTCCTCAAAGGTCTTCCACGCTGGTCCACTCCACAAAAATGCACAAAGGCGCTCCAAAGGTCTTCGAAAGCTTCAACACTCCACCAAAGGCTCTAAACACCTCCAAATCGCCTCCGATTAGATCCGGCCCTCTCCTAGGTCCTCCTAAGCTGATGTCTCTCCTCTAAAGCAAAGTGGGCCCATAACCTATTGGCAAATGAGAGAAGAAAGCAAAGAGACCAGCGTAGTGAGCTACAACACAATACACAAGGATTGCATACAATGGAGAGAGTAATTAGCTCCTCCCCTTATGGCTTTATTTATATGAAGAGTTTAGGGCTAGCCGCCACCCTAGCCGCCACCCTAACCCTAACCCTAGCCGCCACCAATGCGACCTAACCCTAATGCCACCTAAGCAACCTAACCTTAACTTCCAATACACACACCCTTACAGTGACAACCAGAAAGCATTGATTCAACTCAAAGCCTTATTTGACTAATCCAATGACAATCATAATTCAAAATCTAAATGAACCTGCATAATCATCAAACATCCCAAATTTCAACCTTTATAGAATTATTATCAGCCTACAGGTAGCCCCCTGCAGCCAAAATTTTATGTTCGAACACAATGCTAGTAGTGACAACCAGAAGTCACTGCCGCAACTAAAATCCCAAATGTGTCTAAACCAGTCACAACCAGAAATATCAACCTAACTGAACCTGCATAAACATACAAATTTCAGGTCTTGGACCCTTATTCATAATATATCAGCCTACAGTCATCCCTTCCGATCACAGATACATGTTTTGATATATATTTTTACAACTACATTTTTTTTTTTGGGTTATGTTTTGAATTTTGTTACATGGATGATGCCATGGTGGATAATGAGGTAGTTTACCTCTATGTCTTATTGAATAATAGAGTGCAAGGAGGGTTTAGGGTAAGAGTGTAAGAAGGCATTACAAAATATAATTCATTGTGAAAGGAAAACCATGAAGATTACCGCACTAAACGGACAATTAACAATCAAATGCAAAAATATATTATTATGCAAGCAATAAGACACAAAATTCTACCTAAGACATATAAACGAAATCACAATTATCAGATTATCCTCAGTCTCAACAACTTCTAACTCAACATACTTTATACCGCTTAGCATCAATTCCTTAGGTCTAAATGTATGATATGAACCTTCCGCTAATTCATTGGCAACGTCATTTGCGTATGAAGGGAGCCGCCATGACTTTGAACATATAATTGTTATGTATTGCAATTATATGTCCACATTATTGTTTTTGGTTTCATTGCTATTACTATCTAAATGAACCAACTTTTTGACTAATGTGGTTTTCATTTTTTTAGGCTCCAGTAGTCTGTAAATATTTTATCGGGAATTTCAGATTCACTTTGGCACATGATATGTATTTCCTTCACGAGGCCATGAACATCAAATTAAATAGTTAAAAAAAAAAAAAAATATGACACATGTTTATGATCTTGTATAAAGAACAAATAAGAATTAACAGCAAAAAAATCCCACAATTGGACATACACGAATATCAAATGGAAAAATTATAAAAAAAACCCGATGGTCGCGTACAAAAATGCAAGATATGTGCGAAAGACACCTTAGAGGAAAATGTAATCAAATCCAGTCAAATCAAATCAAATCAGATGAAAACAACAAAAGACCGAAACGTCCTTCCAAAACGCATGATATGTTCTAATCGCTACTTCCACTATCTGATCTCGAGGACTCTGAATCTCCTTCTACAGCCTCTGTATCCATAAATACAAGGGCCCTAGGATCACAAGTAGTAGCTCGACTAGGAACATATCTAATGGCACCGGATTGAAGCGCTTGTGCTAAGTCCTCAGCATACTCTGGAAGAATATAAGGCTGTATCGGACTGGAGTTCACATGCCACGATGGAATGGGCATGGGTCTTGGCATAGGTCGCGGTGTTGATGCAAGTACTCTGCAATAGAAATCCGATAGTGGTTAGAATGAGTACGTGGAGATGCAAACAAAAGCAAAGCTAAGATAAATCGACTAGAAGTAAAAAAAAATGTAAATTAAGACTTACTTACAAGCCCATTTATTACGTCTTTGTTTTTTGGGGCGCGATTCATCAGCAGATGCAGGTCTGGGATGTTTAGGAGGGCCCATGACAGGTCTTGAAGCGATATATGGACGGAGAATGGCGTTGAAGATGGGTTCGTCATCCTCAAACGCCACAACATGACGACCAATCTCCTGGCAAGCCTTAATGGTAGCCCCTGAATTCAAAGCATCGCAAAGATGTGAGACCATGTTGAGAATATGAAAGGAATGGAAATTCAGAACTAATTAATGAATGGTTACATGTTCCTGCCTTCCAGTCGAGGACTATGTCGCCGGGCTTGGTCAGCTGCTCAATAAGGGCCTGCATGAACAAAGGGGCTTTCTCCCTTGGTCCTCTCCATGGAACGTTCCCATTCATGAGCTGAGTCTCCGCAGTGGTGAGGTTGAACAGGGCATCACTATTGGTTATATTAACGTCGTCATGTATCACCTCGGATTTCTTCGTCTGGAATGAGAAATTAGATGTCACGTCGCCACCACGAATAAAGACGTGAATCCAGAACCGAATAGACTGCAGTCAACCAAAACATGTGAGAGTAAATAAAATAAAAAACTTATCACTAAACATAAACAAGGAATGATTACGGTGTAAATACCTTGGAGTCGGGGTCTGTGAGCCCAAAAGGGTGCCCACATTTAGTCTTAGACCCTTGAAACGTTAGTTGATGCACTTTGAAGTAGCATGTTATTTCACAAAAATATAAAAAGAGTGAATTGTTAGTCTTAGAAGTACCATGTTGTAAGAGGCTAGGATGTGAGTTGTTATTGTGTTTTTACCTTCGGAAGGATTTGAGTGAATGAGGATAGGTAAGGAGAACTTGGATTGAGTAGTTAGTGAGTAGGCTAGTACAAATGGATGGAGACAACCAAAGTGACTCAAGAGGCAAGTGCATTCGAATTGGGATGAATGGAGGATCACATGGAGCGCACAAGTGGACCACCTCATCATGGCCACTTAATGGGGAAGGTCCAAGGAAGAATGCAAGGTGGAGGATAAGCAAATTCTCAAAGCACCAATCAAATCACGAGTTAAGCATCGTGGTTTGAATTAAGTGGTGAGCGACGATTTGGGAAAGTAAGGGGAGAAAGTTATGGCGGCGGAAAGCGAAGGAGGCTAAGTTTGGGTTGAAGCATCCCAAGTTTGGTAAAGTGTGGTAGGTAGAAAGCCAAGGCTAGTTAAATGTTCGAATTAGGATCCTTGTTGATCATTTGAGGGAGGAAGGCTTAGAAGATAGGATTGGCGCCTACTAAGTAGGAGGAAATCTCAAGGGCTTATCGTGAGCCTTGAGGGTGCTCACCCCCTCAAGCTTACTATATAATCCCTCATTCTTCCCTCACTCATCCTCTCTTTCCTTTGTGCTCCAAGGCACCCCACGAGTTATAAGTGTGGGTGTGGGAAGCCATATTGGAGCACATGTGTGTGCTTAGTTTTTAGTTTGAGAGCCAAGGCTTGTTAGCCTTGAAGAGGGCTTGACCTCTTGGTAGAATTAGTGTTGACGTGAAGGATTTTAAAGTTAATTCATGATTCCAATTTGTGGTACTTAAAGTTCATGTTTTGAATACACGTGGTTGCAAGTTCCATGTTTAAGAGTTGAGCACTTGAGGTTGTGATGAGTGCAAAAATATACTTGTGTGGATTAGTTAGTCTTAGTGAAGTTAGGAAATTCTCTCTCCCCCTCTCCTCTCTAGGATTTTAGGATTTTAGGATTAGAGAAGAATTGTGTGATTAGAAAGGGGTTGTTAGTAGAATTAGGAAAATTAGGTAGGAAGATTAGTTAAGGGCTTGAATAATTAGTGAGGTAGTTGGGGATTACAACTACAAAGTTGTGGGTTCATGAAGGAGCTGGGTTTATGAAGGAGCTGGGTTTGTTTAGTTAGAAAGTAAAGAGCTGGGTTTATGAAGGACCTGGGTTTGTTTAGTTAGAAGCTAAGGAGCTGGGTTCATGAAGGAGCTGGGTTTATGAAGGACCTGGGTTTGTTTAGTTAGAAGCTAAGAAGCTGGGTTTACGAAGGAGCTGGGTTTATTTAGTTAGAAGCTAAGGAGTTGGGTTCATGAAGGAGTTGGGTTTATGAAGGAGCTAGGTTTATGTAATTAGAAAGTAAAGAGATGGGTTCATGAAGGAGCTTAGTAGATAGCCTACTTAATTAGCTCATAGACAAGTAGTTAGTTACATTATGCTAGTTAGTGTTATGTGTGGCTTTCACAAGTAAATGTATTTGAGATTGACTATAGAGAATAGTGTTTTTTAACACTTGCATCCTCTCTTTAAAAATAAACCACGTGCACAAATTAATGGAGAATGTGGAGCACTCTCGCGATGGCAAGACAAAGGAAGCAAAGACCAAAGTTAAATCCAAGACCACTTGAAGGGTGAACCTTGCACTATGGACTCATCCAAGTCCAAATCCAATACCGCGGAGGAATGTGAGCCCAAACCCACTACTCGGACTACGGACGCTTAAGGGTGGGGGGTTTGGCCTCACATAATTGGTGCGTCCGCCGGGAGCGAAGCGGAAGGTAGTTACAAGACTTGGAGGCGACTAGGAGACTTGGAGGCAACTAGGAAAAATTGGAGACACAAACTTGAGAGAAGGGAAGGAGCACCCGAAACTCGGTAAGTATTCTCTCTTTGGGTTACATTTGAATTCATTGTATTTCAACTATTCCTTGGAATGAATTGCATTGTCAATTACGCAAATTCATTTTTGAGGAAGGAGCGCGGCGAAGGTACGTCCTCAACCTTTTTGGGGATTTGCTAAGAACTTAAAAGGAACCTATAACCGAGTAGCTCATTAAAACATTAGAGGGTAAATTCACCTTAGGACATTGAACTTTGACACTCACCTCGGGGTGAGTCTCAAAGTTTTGGGAGTTGTCATTTCATGCTCTAGATTAAATTAATATTTCACAAAGTTTATGGTGTTGTTACATTGAGTCACGATTGAGGGGAGTGCTAACTCACAGGGGGATGCGATTGCTCAAGGTATGTTTATTTCTTCAAAGTGAACTCATTAACTAATTAAGGAATGCCTTTTGTACTCGTGATTGTTGTTATCCGTTGTAGAGGGTAATTCCCGAATTGTGGATGGTGTGAGAAGTTGAAGGGTGAAGCCTCGACTTTTAACATAATCTACTCGGAAGGTCACCCCCTCACAATCGGTATTGTGGTGAGTGTTAATTTGCGGGAAGGTGCGGAGGTGATGCTCCGACTTAACCAAAAAATTAACATGAACATGCCTATCCCCTATTGGGATTCTTTCACCTAAGTGGGCTTGCAGGTTCTTTTCCTCACCTCCTAAAAAAATTATAACCACACCAAGACAAGTGAAAATATTAAGAGGGGAATTGCTAGGATTATGTGTGGTCAAGTGAGGGTCGATCGATTCTTATGGAATGCAAGGTAGGACTCGCTCACAAAAACCAAGTTTGATAGTAGGACTAGAGAAATCTACTCGAAAGAGGCGGTCCTCTAAAATCAGTGATAGATTAGAACAAGATAATGTTAGAATAGAGAGTTGTTTGAACGTCGAACCTAGGACTAGGTCAATTCTAGACACCTTAGAACTTGGAGCTCAACTTGAAGAGGAGATCACTCCCTCCAAATTGAGTGGTGAAACTTCTTCGGAAAATTACACACTTAGAGAAGAATTCCCGGTAGAAGTTGATAGGGGATTGTTGAATAGTTCACCGGTCACCATGGCCGAGGAACGGGGGATGGTTCCACCACCCATACCCCCAATTCCGCCCATACCTCCTATACCTCCAATAGACCCATTGGTTAGGCCAAGAGGCCTACCAATTGTGGTTCCACAAAATTTAGCGGCGATGGATATGCCATCTCATCTCCCTAAATTTTATGGGACCAGGGATGAGGACCCCTCTCGGCACATGGAACGGTATATCGAACGATTGGCTAGCTTCCTCATAACCGACCCGGGTTATTGGTTAGTGTGGTTTCCTACCACTCTAGAGGGGGAAGCCTATGAATGGTATCGGGATCATGCCGAGGGACATTTTAGGGGATGGGAACAATTACAAAGGGAGTTTCTTAACGAATTTAGGCCGGAAGTGGGTCAAAGTACCGCATTAAGGGCATTGTCGTCATTGAAGCAAGGAAGGGAGGAAGAAATTTCGGCTTACATTAGGAGGTTTGATTTAGTGTGCACTAGATTTGTGGGTACCATGCTCAACGACGACACGCTAAAGCAATTTTTCATTCAAGGGTTTTTTAAGTCCGGAACTATTAGGGGTGTTCTAGAAAGGAATCCCTTGACCTTGGCGGATGCCAAGCGTGCGGCTAGAGATATTGAAAACTTGGATAAAGATCACGAAAGGCTATGGAGAAGGGAGGATGAATTGATCCCACAATTCATCCCCATACGCCCTAGGGTGGTAGCGGTAGAACCCGCTAAGTATGAGAACCAAATTCCATATGCCATTGTGGACACCGGCCCCCGACCTTTAGCGGTTAGGGAACCGGCACCTCTTTTGGCACTACCGGCCCCTAGAACGGATCCACACTTGGAGGAGGTTGAGAGAAGACTAGGTGCTAGCCAACTAGGATTCCAAGAGGCTATGATAAAACAAATGCAAAGCCTCACGGATCAAATGTCATTAATGATCCGGAGTCAACAACCGGGGCCTCCACCCCCGGTTGAGTCGGGTAGGCATTCTTCCGGATTATGGTGTGTCCAATGTGGCCAACCGGGCCACACGCGTCAATTTTGTAGAAGTGGACAAAACCGTGACCAAAGAGGAAACGGTAACCCACCTCAACAAAATCAACGAGGTCAAGCGCCACCTCACTATGGAAATGGAAGCAATAGAGGACCACAACCTAGAGGGCAAGGTGGCCAAAATTTAGAGAAGAAGGAATTTCATCCCTTTTGTGGAAGGTGGCACGCTCAAGGACAATGTTGGTCCGAAGGTCAAGAGTTTAATTGTAGCAATTGTGGAGGAAGTCATCCCTCGGATACGTGTCGCCAACCGGACAAAATAATTAATGTCCCTTACCCGGTGGCTAATCCACAACAACAAGCAAGGGATAATATGCGAGGTGCTAGGCCACAAGGAGTACCGGCCAATGAACTTAGGCCACCTAACTTATACTATGACCATAGTAATGCTAGGCAAACTTTTCATCCACCGGCGGGCTTGCAAACTACAACCGGTTACATTCCAATACAAAATAGACAAGGAGTTCCACCTAATGGTAGTAACGGGAGACAAGCGCCTCCAACGGATCCGGGACCATCTAACTCCCAAGATGTTAGGTTCATGGATGGAGTGTTGGAGGCCACATGTGATGACATGCTTCCTCTCCCAACGAGAATTGGAGAGGAGCAAAGTCAATGGCCTCCTCACACCAATGCTATTACATATGAGTTAGTGAAGGGTAAGGGTGTGGTTGAAGAAGCACCTGCACTAGCGGTAACTACTAGGGCTAGGAGAGGGGATGCCCCGTTGGAGGTAGGAATAGGAGAGCAAGGAAATTACTCTTCGGATGAAGAGATTAATCTCTCCGAGTTGGATAGGGTAGCTAGAAGAGCTACTAAGGATGTGGAGAGGGAAAATATAATTTTACAAGATAGGGAGAGGACTAATGCGGTACATGACTTGGATAATAGCGATGTGGGTGAATGGGAAGGACCGGGGGTTCCCGTAGACGAATTCGACGTAGTGGGTAATTCTAAGGTGGAAAGATCTACCGGGTACGACTTGTGGGCGGACCTTAGTACACTCAAGGCGGATATTACTTTCGGCCAACTATTGGAAATTTCACCCACGGCAAGGAAAACATTAAAGGAGGGAATGCCGGTACACAAGAGGATGAGGAAGGTGAAAGCTAAAATAGCCGCTAGGATCCAATCACAAGGTGGAAGAGACGTGAAAGCTATAGAAATAGAAGTTGTTATAGTAGATAAGGTGGTTCCTAATGTGCTAGTCGACGGAGGGAGTAGTCTAAATATACTACCGGAGGATACTATGAAAAAATTGGGACTTGGACTCACGGGGCCTTCACCTTTGGTCATAAATATGGCAAATCAAAGTTCGACTACGCCTTTGGGGATGATCAAGGATTGTAGAATGACTACGGGAGGCGAGGAGTACTTGGTCACCTTCCATGTCATTAAAATGCACTCCAACAAGGACACCTTCCCCATTTTGCTAGGTAGGCCTTGGTTGCGGATGGCGAATGCTATGGTCAATTGGGGTGGACCTAAACCATCCATCACTTATGGTCCGGAGGGTAATAGGGTCATAGTGTCCATTGGTTCATTAGAAGGATGGATGAAGAAGGAGATGTATTTGCCATTGGAGAAGGAAATTGATGACTTAAACGAGAATGAGATTGGCAAGGCATTGGTGGGAGTCGTCCATCCCGAAGGTCAAAGGGTTGTTATAGATTCGGGCTCGGGAAGTCTAGGTCCTAATTTTTACAATTATGGGGATAATGGGGATTATGCCCAATGGCTAAGGGAGTACCCCGAGTCCGAGGTTGATGTAATGGTTACATTTCACCAAGTAGGCTTAGGGAGTGAATTTCCTAGTGTTAGTTTAGGAGAGGGCTCATTGTTGGAGCCATGTGAGGTGCTCACCGAGGAAGAGTGGGTTAGCGGTGGGTTAACACCTTGGGTAGATGACGTGGAAGAGGGTGAGGTTAGTTTAATTCATGTAGATGGGACTCAAGAGGAGGATGTGATTATTGAGTCATCGAAATTGGAGGAGCCTTTACATTTCAAGACCACGTCTACGGGGATAGTTGTAGGTCAAGATGTGAAAGATTACCCCAATGTGCCTTCCGATTGGTATCGGAACAAAGAGGAACAAGCACATGTGTCGGAAGCGGATTGGCGGTACGTGGATGTGAAATTAAAGAATGGAAAAACCCGACAAATGAAGATGGGTTCCAAATTGGGGGAGAAAGAGGTTAGGGAGTATAGCAATTTGGTGGATGAGTTTAGTGATACTTTTGCATGGTCCTACGATGAGCTTAAGGGAATTCCTAGGGAAATGGTAGAGCACCGGATTCCTTTAATTCCGAGGGCGAGGCCAATTAGACAAAAGGAGAGGAGGATGAATCCTCAATTGCAATTGTTGGTGAAAGCGGAATTGGAAAGGTTATTGAAGGCCGGGTTTATCAAGCCGGTGGAAATCACGGATTGGGTTTCTCCTATGGTCTTAGTAAAGAAAAAAAATGGGAAATTAAGGGTTTGTGTCGACTATAGGAAATTGAATTCGTGCACACAAAAGGATCACTTCCCCTTACCTTTTATCACCTTGTTGCTTGAGGAGGTTGGAGGTCATTCGCGATATACCTTTATGGATGGGTATGCGGGTTATAATCAAATTTCCATAGCCCTCCAAGATATCCATAAAACGGCTTTTACTACACCTTGGGGTACTTTTGTGTGGGTAGTGATGCCATTTGGGTTATGTAATGCCCCGGCTACTTTCCAACGATTAGTAATGTATATCTTCACCGACTTGTTGTTCAAATCCATGACCGTCTTTGTGGACGATTTTAGCACACAAAGTAATGTGGACGATCACCTACATTGTGTTAGGGAGGCATTGGTTAGGTGTAGGAAGATGAGGTTAGCATTGAACCCGGATAAGACATTTTTGGGAGTGAATAAGGGAGTGTTGTTGGGTTATGTTGTTAGTGAGAAAGGTAGAGAACCCGATCCGGATAAGATTGCGGCCATAAGCGACTTGGCAACTCCAACCAATTCCAAGGGGATCTCTAAGTTGTTAGGACATGTGGGATGGTACCGGGAACTTATTCCTAATTTTTCAAAAATAGCGGTGCCCATTACCCATTTGCTCAAAAAGGATGTCAAATTCGAGTGGACGGATGCTTGTCAAAAAGCCTTTGAGGAATTGCGGGATAGGTTGAGCACCTATCCGGTGTTGATACCACCCAATTGGGGTAAACCTTTTCACGTCTATTGTGATGCTAGTAATGTGGCAATAGGGAGTGCGCTTTGTCAAGCAACGGGAGAAAAAGAGAAGGATCAACCTATAGCTTATGCGAGTAAGCAATTGACCCCCGCCGAAAGAAACTACTCTACAACGGAGAGGGAGTGCCTAGCCATGGTGTTTTCCGTTAAAAAGTTTAGGCATTACCTCATGTGCAACCCGGTTGTATTTTTTGTTGACCACATGGCTATCAAGTATCTAGTTAACAAGGCGGAGTTAAGTGGTAGGTTAGCTAGGTGGGTTTTGTTATTAGAAGAATTCGACTACACGGTGGAATATAAACCGGGTCGTATGCATTTACAAGCGGACCACTTGTCTAGGTTGTCGGAGGAGATAGGAAAAAATCCGGTAAATGATATGTTAGTAGATGATAGCCTCTTTGTGGTCACTTCTACACCGGAGTGGTATGCGGGCATAGTGGAATTTCTAACAACCCACAAGTTGCCCAAAGAGTGGACAAAAGAAGAGAGAAGGAAGGTGAGGGTAAATAGTAGGCAATTTGTTGTAGTGGGCCATAGGTTGTTTAGAAGGGGGTCCGATGGTATTTTACGACGATGCGTGTCAAAAACGGAGGTTGAAGCGATTTTAATCGCTTGCCACGATAGCGCTTGCGGCGGTCACTTCTCGGGTCAACTCACCGGGCAAAAAATACTTAGAGCGGGCTACTTTTGGCCTACACTATTTAAGGACGCCCATGACTATGTAAGGAAATGCGACGCTTGCCAACGGTATGCCCGAAACGACCTTAGAATGGAGATGCCTTTACATGTATCATTACCCTTAATTCCTTTCGAAAAATGGGGCATCGACTATGTGGGTGAGGTCCATCCCCAATCTTCAAAAGGAATGAAATATATTGTGGTGGCAACCGAGTACTTCACCAAGTGGGCGGAAGCCAAAGCGGTGAAGACCGACACGGCGGAACACGCGGCAACATTTATGTACAAAAACATAATTTCGCGGTTCGGGGTGCCGAAGATCCTAGTAAGCGATAGGGGTACTCACTTTTTGAATGACTTGATTCGAGAGATGACAGAGAAATTTAAAATTGATCACCGGAAGACTACTCCCTACCACCCACAAACCAATGGACAAACGGAAAGGGTTAACGGAATTTTGGTGAGTATACTACGCAAGACGGTTATAGACTCGAAGCGGGATTGGGATACGAAACTAACGGCGGCACTTTGGGCATACCGTACAACCTATAAGGTAACTACGCGTGCTACACCATTTTCCTTAGTCTATGGTCTTGAAGCGACACTACCAATCGAATATGAAGTCGAGTCACTTAGGGTGGCCGTGAGTACGAGACTTACCGAAAGTCAATCCTTACGAAATCGACTAACCGATTTGGAAGCACTTGACGAAGGGAGGAGAATGGCGGCTCAACATATTGAGGCAATCCAAAGAAGGAGAAAGATTACTTTCGACAAACGACATAAGAGAAGGGCCCTAACACCGGGAATGATGGTCATGATTCAAGACGCACGAAAGCTTGAATTTCCGGCGAAATTCGATGCAATATGGTTAGGACCTTACCTTGTCTATGAGGTCTTTCCTAATAATTCAATTCAATTGGAAACGTTGAATGGTGAGCTCTTTCCTACCCGTACATCGGGAAGTAGATGTAAGGAGTACCGAGCTTGACTAGGCAACTTACCCTTGGAGCAAGAGATGTTTGGATTCATCCCCCGATGGTCGCCAATTATGTGAGCCCAAAAGGGTGCCCACATTTAGTCTTAGACCCTTGAAACGTTAGTTGATGCACTTTGAAGTAGCATGTTACTTCACAAAAATATAAAAAGAGTGAAATGTTAGTCTTAGAAGTACCATGTTGTAAGAGGCTAGGATGTGAGTTGTTATTGTGTTTTTACCTTCGGAAGGATTTGAGTGAATGAGGATAGGTAAGGAGAACTTGGATTGAGTAGTTAGTGAGTAGGCTAGTACAAATGGATGGAGACAACCAAAGTGACTCAAGAGGCAAGTGCATTCGAATTGGGATGAATGGAGGATCACATGGAGCGCACAAGTGGACCACCTCATCATGGCCACTTAATGGGGAAGGTCCAAGGAAGAATGCAAGGTGGAGGATAAGCAAATTCTCAAAGCACCAATCAAATCACGAGTTAAGCATCGTGGTTTGAATTAAGTGGTGAGCGACGATTTGGGAAAGTAAGGGGAGAAAGTTATGGCGGCGGAAAGCGAAGGAGGCTAAGTTTGGGTTGAAGCATCCCAAGTTTGGTAAAGTGTGGTAGGTAGAAAGCCAAGGCTAGTTAAATGTTCGAATTAGGATCTTTGTTGATCATTTGAGGGAGGAAGGCTTAGAAGATAGGATTGGCGCCTACTAAGTAGGAGGAAATCTCAAGGGCTTATCGTGAGCCTTGAGGGTGCTCACCCCCTCAAGCTTACTATATAATCCCTCATTCTTCCCTCACTCATCCTCTCTTTCCTTTGTGCTCCAAGGCACCCCACGAGTTATAAGTGTGGGTGTGGGAAGCCATATTGGAGCACATGTGTGTGCTTAGTTTTTAGTTTGAGAGCCAAGGCTTGTTAGCCTTGAAGAGGGCTTGACCTCTTGGTAGAATTAGTGTTGACGTGAAGGATTTTAAAGTTAATTCATGATTCCAATTTGTGGTACTTAAAGTTCATGTTTTGAATACACGTGGTTGCAAGTTCCATGTTTAAGAGTTGAGCACTTGAGGTTGTGATGAGTGCAAAAATATACTTGTGTGGATTAGTTAGTCTTAGTGAAGTTAGGAAATTCTCTCTCCCCCTCTCCTCTCTAGGATTTTAGGATTTTAGGATTAGAGAAGAATTGTGTGATTAGAAAGGGGTTGTTAGTAGAATTAGGAAAATTAGGTAGGAAGATTAGTTAAGGGCTTGAATAATTAGTGAGGTAGTTGGGGATTACAACTACAAAGTTGTGGGTTCATGAAGGAGCTGGGTTTATGAAGGAGCTGGGTTTGTTTAGTTAGAAAGTAAAGAGCTGGGTTTATGAAGGACCTGGGTTTGTTTAGTTAGAAGCTAAGGAGCTGGGTTCATGAAGGAGCTGGGTTTATGAAGGACCTGGGTTTGTTTAGTTAGAAGCTAAGAAGCTGGGTTTACGAAGGAGCTGGGTTTATTTAGTTAGAAGCTAAGGAGTTGGGTTCATGAAGGAGTTGGGTTTATGAAGGAGCTAGGTTTATGTAATTAGAAAGTAAAGAGATGGGTTCATGAAGGAGCTTAGTAGATAGCCTACTTAATTAGCTCATAGACAAGTAGTTAGTTACATTATGCTAGTTAGTGTTATGTGTGGCTTTCACAAGTAAATGTATTTGAGATTGACTATAGAGAATAGTGTTTTTTAACACTTGCATCCTCTCTTTAAAAATAAACCACGTGCACAAATTAATGGAGAATGTGGAGCACTCTCGCGATGGCAAGACAAAGGAAGCAAAGACCAAAGAGGAATGTGAGCCCAAACCCACTACTCGGACTACGGACGCTTAAGGGTGGGGGGTTTGGCCTCACAGGGTCCGTAGGAGAAGCCAACTCGAGGTCATTAATGCCCCACCAGTCCTTGTGCATCACAAAGTCGTAAGTCTCAGCCTGATCGAAAATGTCCGCAGTGAGCTTTCGATCATTATTGTGAATGAGGAGAAGAGCACCATCATTTTGCAAGTAATGACTTGCAAATTCGAAGATGGACACCACATATTCGGGATCCCGGGAGTTCCAAAGTGGAACGACTGATGGAGGATTGGATACGGAAGGGACGGGTAGATTCTCAGGGATGTCGGCAATGATCAAGTCGATCCCAAAGTGCTTTTCATTTTCGCACCGTTCTGGAACTTGGGTTTGGCGGCCTTCTCCCATCTTGAAGAAACCAAGAAGGAAAGTTAGACTTTATAATATGTAAAAAAATCCTGATGCATCCAAAACGAGTCGAAGCAACGGATTGTACCTTGCGAATGAAGTCTAGAATCTCAACCCATCTTGGATCGCCACCGTTGTCATACAACTTCGTATGTGAAGTCATCAACGTCTCCACAGATATGCTGGAGACAAAAACATGGGCGGAATGTGGAATTCCACTGGAAGAGGTGCTCGTGGGAAATAGTTTTGCCTTCCTCTGCTCAATGAGACCTCTCGTCATCTCCAATGCACTGACTGAGGAAGGCACGGTCGTAAAAGAGGGAGCAGTCTCGAGAACGACTTTAGATTGAGAAGCAAGGAGTGTCTGCGACAAGGGAGCGGATGACTCCGTCTGCCCTAGCTCTGATGCTTGTGATTCCGTCCCTCGACGCAAACGACGCCCTCTCTTGGGCTTCGGTGGTGGTGCAGAGGATTGATCCTGGTGCCCTTCGTCATCTTGAGTAACTTGCATGGTGTCTTCCTCCACCTCCACTCCGCCATCATGTAAGGTCTTCACCTCCGCCTCTGAATCAAAGACAAAACCACGAACACAGTCGAGATACCAACATCCTGCATGCAAGTGTGGTTGTTTGTACCTTTTTAACTGCTGTGCAGTATAGATACACTGGTATGAACCTTTCTGAATCCATGCAGCAAAGTACTTCGGGAGTGCTTGAACATCGATGGCACCTTTGGGAACTAGCTCCCTCTTGAAGTACCTAAAAATGACAAATACAATATGTTATAGGACTCATTTACGATATAAAGATAAATGAACATGATTGATATAGCAAGGGATGTTGAGTTCATATTCATACCGGTATGTAACCCGCCTGACAACATCTGTCGTTCCCGGAAATTTGGTGAAATTGGATTTCTTATCGAAAACCTTCTCAGTCCGGGAACCTAGGAATGTAGGGAATGCCTTCTCCCATAATAGAATACGCCAACAGTCCACATATGCGCCCGGTCGCAGAACATCTGGAGATGCCTTCCAGTTGATAACGAGCTTCTCCGCCTTGCATATGTCCTCGAACTCGTGGATGACAGCTTCCTCCAACTAGAAGAGAAAATTAAATTGATTAGAGACGAGTATGGATTGCAAGTTTGATATATAAGGCAAAATTTAAAATTTAAAATCAAAATGAATATGACCCCCCCCCCTTACCTTATGACCTTAATGCCCTCGAACCTGAATGGATTTGAATTCTAACATGAAATTGAAATCCCTAGATGCTATGCTCGGCCCCGAATGGACACTCTAAAGGGTGCAAGTTTGATATATAAACTAAAATTTAAAATTTAAAATCAATATGAATATGACCCCCCCCCTTAACGTTATGACCTTAATGCCCTTGAACCTGAATTGACTTGAATTCAAATATGAACCTGAAATCCAAATGGAGGATAATTAAATTAATCACAAGAGAGTTTTGAGGTACTATACCCCTGCCCAAAATGCCGCCTTGTTCAACCAAGGGTCAAGGTCGGTTTCCTTGAATTCTGGTGGTAGAAATCTATAAGAAAGCCTTGAACTCGGAGAAGAGTTCCACCACCTCAACCAACGAGCTTTGTATTTGGCATCCACAGCCGCTGGAACTATCTTCTGAAGCTTTTCCAATGTCATCTCTGGTTTAGAGAATTCACTGAAATGCCGATTGATCTGCGAGAAGAACAATATAGTAAAAAATATATAAATAGTATGATATGGAAAGATAATGATGTATCTACAATATAAGAAGTTAAAGTCTCACCTCTCCGAGAAAATCATCACCGTTTTTGGGATTCGCTATAGCCAAATACTTGGTGAAGTCTTTCTTCGAAATGGCCTGGACCATATTATCTGATGCCTCTGTCATCGCATTCCAAACACCGGTTGCAGTTTGGTCCTCCTTTGGGGTTTTCTCAATGTAGGCCCTAGCGGCTTCATCCGAAGCCACTGCAATCTCCCGCTGTAGAAGGAGAACAATATTTAGAAAGAGAACACACCTTCAAACCTTTGAGAAAAGAAGGTAATGTAATCAATTATTGGAAATAATTCTTACCCGGTATAGGAACGCAATGAACACTTTTGTTGTCAAGGTAAATCATCGATCTTTAGCCAATTTGTTCTTCTTGCAGACATCGAACTCTTCTGGACTGAGGAGATCCTTGAATTCTTCCAACTTCATCACACCGAAAGAGCGGATGCGGTAAAGCTTCGCTGGAAGATTATTCTTTACGTGATCATTTTCAGTAGACCTGAACATGAAATTCAAAAATTAGAAAATGAAAAAGAGCAATATATGTATCAATACGGTAGGAGAAATAGAAATATGAAGATACTCACCAATTAATATCGTGCATGGCATTAAGAATTAGGCCCACTTGGCCGCGTGGGTCTAAAATAATGCAATCCACGGAGATGTGCCATTCGGGATCCTCGGCATGATGATTGTTAATATGTCTTAACCATGCGGCCAGACGATGGTTACCTTCCCAGACAAAGAACATCTTGCCAGAGAATTGCTTTAAATCAGGGTCTGCTTGAAGCTCGTCTTCAAAAGATTGATTCGCCCTTTCCCAACATGGGCTCCAATCGGCCTTAACCTCCTCCGTAACATCCGATGACGACTCTTCGTTGTTGTACATAGAAATGTACATGACTCGGTCTCCATCTCGATATCCCTTCACAAACTCCCGCTCTAGATGTTGTATCCCTATTTCACCGATTGGTCTCACTTTAGCCATTGATATCATTCTACATAAGGGGACAAGCAACCGAGACTTCTTCAGAGGTTGAAATCGAACGCTGTTGATAACGTTGATGGAGTCCACCTTGTGTTGTGTTCGATGTTGTAATTCGCTATCTACAGCATTCGTCAAGGTTGAAGGGCAAGATGATGTTTGTAACACGTCTTGTGTTTCAATTTCCTGCCAAAGCTCATGCAAATTAATACTTAAACACAACACTCTAAAAAGTAATTCAGAAAAAGAAGGTACAGTATGCATGAAATTCAACAATATTACATCAAAATACCTCTGTTTCTTCTTGAGTAGGGTGAGGATCTTCCATCTCCACGTTTTGATCCGATGATTCCTAAATTACAAACAGTAATTAAAAAACACACATGAGAATACTATATCAATGAACAGAGTCAAACAAACCAAAAAATCAAGCAAGTCAACCAAAAAATGTGCAAATTAAATAAAGACCCTGGGGAGGGGGGTCGTAGAAACTGCTTTCGGCTCCAAAAGCAATTCCTCACCCTCCCTCATATCTCGAAACTGCTTATGGCATATATCCGTTTACCACTGGGATGCCCCAAATCAGCGTACCTGTTGCCATTATGCTTAAAACCATCACATCCAAAATTTACACAACAGAAGGGTGCCGTTTACGGCACCCACTGGGATGCCCCAGATTAGTGTACCTGTTGCCATTTTGCTTAGATCCATCACACCCAAAATTTACACAGAAAAGGGTACCGTTTACGGCACCCTCTGGGATGCCCCAGATTAGTGTACATGTTGCCATTTTGCTTAGAACCATCACATCCAAAATTTACACAAAAAGGGGGTGCCGTTTACGGCACCCACTGGGATGCCCAGATTAATGTACCTGTTGCCATTTTGCTTAGAACCATCACATCCAAAATTTACACAAAAAATGGGTGCCGTTTACGGCACCCACTGGGATGCCCCAGATTAATGTACTTGTTGCCATTATGCTTAAAACCATCACATCCAAATTTATACAAAAAAAAGGTGCCGTTTACGGCACCCACTGGGATGCCCCAGATTAGTGTACATGTTGCCATTTTGCTTAGATCCATCACACCCAAAATTTACACAAAAAAAGGTACCGTTTATGGCACCCTCTGGGATGCCCCAGATTAGTGTACCTGTTGCCATTTTGCTTAGAACCATCACATCCAAAATTTACACAAAAAGGGGGTGCCGTTTACGGCACCCACTGGGATGCCCAGATTAATGTACCTGTTGCCATTTTGCTTAGAACCATCACATCCAAAATTTACACAAAAAATGGGTGCTGTTTACGGCACCCACTGGGATGCCCCATATTAGTGTACCTGTTGCCATTATGCTTAAAACCATCACATCCAAATTTACACAAAAAAGGGTGCCGTTTACGGCACCCACTGGGATGCCCCAGATTAATGTACATGTTGCCATTTTGCTTAGAACCATCACACCCAAAATGTGCACTAAAAGAGGGTGTTGTTTACGGCACCCACTGGGATGCCCCAGATCAGCGTACCTGTTGCCATTTGGAAAGTTCAACAATGTACAAATCTAAAGGAATTCAAAAGAAGAAGGTACAATATGCAGGAAATTCAATAATATTACATCAAAATACCTTTGTTTCTTCTTGAGTAGGGTGAGGATCTTCCATCTCCATGTTTTGATCCAATGACTCCTAAATTACAAACAGTAATTAAAAAATACACATGAGAATACTATATCAATGAACAGAGTGAAGCAAACCGAAAAATCAAGCAAGTCAACCAAAAAATGTGCAAATTAAATAAAGACCCTGGGGAGGGGGGGTCGTAGGAACTGCTTTCGGCTCCGAAAGCAGTTCCTCACCCTCCCTCATATCTCGAAATTGAAGTCCAAAAATCACGGAGAACGTCAGCACCGTCCTTTTTGTACATGACACACATGAGGAACGAAAAACAATATCACCACCGCAGAACCCAACATACATCCCAGATAATCATTATTCCCTCTCTCCAATTCACATATCATAAATTCAAAATTCAAGAAACTAAACAACGACCCGGGGGAGGGGGGGTCATCAGAAGTGCTTTCGGAGCAGAAAGCAGTTCCTCACCCTCCCTCAAATCTCGACACTGAAAAATACAAACATGGAGAACGTCACCTCCACAGAGGTGGTCCTTGGGACACTGTACACACAAGGCACACAATGCAATGTCACCACCGCGGAACCCAACACAGAATCAACATAAAACGCAACCCCTTTCCATATCACATTGAAAAAAATATAGACTTGCAAAATCAGCAATGACCCGGGGGAGGGGGGGGGGTCACAGGAAAGCAGTTCCTAACCCCCCTCAAATCTCGAAAGCACCCTTTGCAATGTTTCACCGAAGATTGTAGGACTGAAAGATCCTGTATTAAACATCGTACACAGATTAGTACTTCACTCATCCTCACAACTTCTCCGCACTCATAAGATCTAAACAATAGGCTTGGAAAGAATTGATTCGAGTATTATATCCAAATTTATTTATGGGATAGTTGATAATGGATTGGTCTCATTCAACAAAGCAGTATGAAGTAGGGGTGGTTTCTGAAGGCGTCATGAAATACCATGTGATCCTCTTATCCACAGTTGGTCAAGACACTTGCATGGAGAGATTCATGTGAAGCAACTATATCAACTATCTGTGAGCAGTTGTATAGAAGTGATACACAGAAATCGATTCCTAATCATAATCTAACAACAATTTATATTGGAGAGCCTTCACAAATTTAAACATTATACTTCAAACATCTTTATTTTTATCAATCCTCTTGACCCAGTTCACTTCTAAACAACCAATATATGGAGTTAACTAGAAATTTATATCTCCCTCGTAGATACCCATTTTGTCAGATAAATGACCTATAACAAGTAGACTCAACTTTTACTCCTCATGCTTGTTATGCAAGAGTTCATGGAAGATATACCATATGTGCCCTAATGCACCTTTAGTTTCAAACAGTGTGTCATAGTTTCTTTGATCTGAATACTTTGGAATTTCTGAAACCTAATTCACAAGTACTGACTTGAAATTATGAAATAAGAGTCAAGGTGTGAAATTTGATAGTCACCTACTTCAAATTCCCATACTTGAAATGGATATTCAAGTGACCCTATCTACATGAACCCATTCATCAACTGCCATGTAAACTATCAGTTGATTGCCTTAAATGTAATGAAGAATTGGGTTCAAGTACATACTTAGTATCTTGATCATCAAAGTCAAACATGACTATATTTTTCTTTTCTCATTGACATAAGCTACTTTACCTCATAAAGTTTGAAACCCGTAATTTTAAACAATATGATTTTAAGGCTTGGTGAGGACTTGTAGAAATTGTGTACATGGGTCATACACTGAGCCCCTTAGACCTTTAAGGATTAAGGCTCAACAGAAACTAATTCTTCCTCCTATGGTGAACCCACATCCACGGCCTTGCAAGCTCACATCAGGGCAGGGGTTAAATGCTTTGAGTCTTCATGGAGCCTTTATGAGCACGTCCTCACCCATAGAGCTAAAAGATTATTTTGAACCATGGTGCTTGGTGCCCCGGGGTGGTTAGGGTTTACATTGACCCCGGGGAAGGAGGGGTCCTCGGAAGTGCTTTCGGAGCAGAAAGCACTTCCTCTCCCTCTCCTATTTCTCGAAACCCTAAGTCTTCGTGAATGAGCAACGTTTCCTGCAAGATACAAAAATTGAATTAACAAAATATTAGCACATAAATAGATAGCAAGCAGATATATCCAGTTACAAGGTAGCAGTAGTCTTCTGCCCAAGTTGCAACATGGGATCATGGAAGAATAACTCACTTGCTGTTTGCACATGTAAACTGTAAGGCGATTCAAATATGTCAACAACATAGACTGTTTCCAACAGATAACTAATAATAAGTGTGGCTACAAGGATTGCACATTGTCAGTTCATCATGGAATAGATGAATGTTGCAACGTCTCGGGGAGATCACTCCATTGTAGAGTTGAACAACCACGTGCGATCATTTTAGATGTAAAAAATGTAAAAAATGTAAAAATCATCACCAAAATGGGTCACAATTTTATCAATTTTTTTTTATGAGTAGATATAAATGGTACATGTTACATAGTAAAAAATGGTGACTAAATTTGATGATTTGCTTTTTTAATAAAACATACCGTTTCTAACTAGAATGACGCAGAATTGAACTAAAAAAATTGCTACAATTAATGAATATGACTAAAAATTTCAAAAAAATATACAAAAGATACCATCAATGGTTGTGTATATCTAGGAAAAATATCGTAAAATTTAAAATTATTTATGACATGTAATATAGGGGTAGCAAACTTTGTTCGCACGTGGTGTTCAACTCTACAATGGAGTGATCTCCCCGAGTGCAACGTTCATGACATATTTTATGAAGACAATTTGCATCAAACTTTCTTTCAATCCTCACAGCACAACCAACTTGGTATGTGTCCTGTATGTCAGAAAAGCTCAAGGATAAGCATATTTATCTTCTAGATCACATATCAAATACCATTGAGCGCAAGACAACCAACATATTTATCTTCTCAGAAATATCGAATTCTGAGAACGTCCACCACCTTAGCTCAGGCTTCTATGTTGGTTTTCGGTCATCTACCAATAAACCTCAGAACCTCATAACATTTGCATACAGAATGTAAATGAAGACATGCTTTGGTGTATTTAGAATCCCCTGTCAATTGCTAAACAAAGCATCAAATCTAATAATAATATCCATGCTCAGAGCTTAAAGTGACGGCTTTAGCACCATCTACCTTAAGCACAAGGCAACCAAGTGATATAAGAACCATCAAATAGACTAAAATCAAGTTCAATCAAATTCCCGATTTCCCAATAGGACAGGGACGGGACTAGCTTTTAGATTAGTGTGTAGAGGCTATGTAATGTTGGAACAACTTACCACTGTAGAGTTGCTGCTAAATGCCTTAAATCCTTCACTAGTTGAATAGCTCTCAATTTTTGCTGCTGCCGCAATCGAACTGCCACAGACTGGGGATCAAGTCCTGATACGGGCTTAATTCCTGCTTGACTTTCTAGCTCTGTGAGTAGCTCATCAACCTCTCTTATAAAATCAATTGGCAGAAGTGCATCATCCTCTTCAGGTATTTCAATGGGACCCATTTGCTGTACCAAATCATGACCACAAGAATATCAGAACCAGAGAGAGAGAGATCATGATTATTACCAGTGTTGGGTAAGGTTAACCTCTTCCTTGAGGTGGCCAATGAGTGAAGGATAAGCTTCAAAAAAAACTCTTGTGAATGGTTATGGTAACCAAAGATTTTATCCTTGGTGTAGGGTTAAGGTTATCCTTCAAGAATGTGCCGGTTATTCTAATTTGGGTTGAGAATACCATCCTTTAATTATCCTCATGATCTCCAAATGTAATCACGGATCACCACTGACATCCAAAATATAACTACAAATCTCAAATAACCACGAATAACTCAAGGGTGATCTCTAATGATCCAAATAACCAGTAGAGGTAGTTAACTAAAAACAATTGGGTGGGTATAATAAAGAAAACCTTTACCGAAAGAACATATATAAATAGGAAATAGGAAAATTATTATAATTTTAGCCATAGGCAGTTAAGTTTACCTGTAGTTATTGGTCTTGGCACTTAACGAGGGATAAGATAATCCTTTATCCTTCATTAACCTTCTAATTAACTTTTTCATCTGGTTAACTGCCCAACATTAATTTATATCCATGCATATACAACAATATCTAGGAAGAAGAGCTCATCTTTGAGTAAAGATTGAACACCATATGGCACTCTATGAGCTACTGATTAAACCTAAGCTAGATGCCAGATAGGTTCATTTAACATGTTCGTAAAAATTTTAACTGGTTGTAAAGAAAAAGATGCCCTTACATTCTCCATATCCACACCAGATGCTCCAAGAATTGTAAATGCATCCTCAGGAGGAAAAACTTCGATCATAGTCCTCCGATAACGCATTCTTCATGGCTAAATCCATCATGCAGATTCAAAAGCTCATTAAGCAGCTGCATTGCCAAACTTGCTTCACTTCGAAGTATTTCCATCTGTAGAACAAAGCTAGGGCTCACTTCAGAGCATTCAAAAGATGGAACTTGCTGCCACCAAAATTAATGCACTAAAGGCCTTGACCATTTTCAACATCAAAATCACAAACTAGAGCTAAAGTTTAGGTGATATTAAAGGGTTGTTACATCAAACCAATATTGACATTGCAAAGTTACAGAAGAGGATCCTTTTCAGCATCCATGAAAGTTGATGTTGTGTCACAAAGGAAGTTTTCTAACTACACTGATTATGGTAAATACTGTGGGCCAAACTAATAACAGAAATCAACACTATAAACAATGAGGATAATATTGTGGCTGCACACAATCTTATAACATTGGAGGTCCAAGAAACAAATGGTGATACCTCCTTCAAATTTTTCTCATTTTCTCTAACACATGGTCTATCTTGTCTTGTGAAGCTTCTTTTGCTCTTTTTAAAGACACCAAGGACTAAATAATTTTGAGCTCTTTGGATTCACATTCAAAATTAACCAGTTCACCTGTAACTGGCAGCCGGTTCTTCCCATTCATTGGTCTCAACTTAAACAGTACAAATGTCAGCATTGCTATTAGGTTCAACCTACAAATAATGCAGATCAATAGATGCAAATAATACTTTGTGTTTTCAGAAGGGCTCGGAAGTGCTTTCGGAGCCGAAAGCACTTCCGAGCCCTCTCCTGTTTCTCGAAACCCTTAAACAGAAGTCCATTTTGAGCGCACAGCTTCCTTTCCACCCTTTAACAGAAGTCCATTTCCACTTCGAATTGCAAGTGAGGCTATCTGATACACACAAACTTTTTTTGTAAATAGTTGTGTTGGACTTTCTTGGGAAGCATATGATGTGGTATTTTCCAACAGGTACAAGCTTCGAGACTCTTGGGTGTCTGTCGACAATCCAAACGACACACTACCGAGGCCAAGTTTATATTTGAGATTTACGTCTTCGCAACTGGACATGTATCTCATACTTGAGCGTACCTCGGGTGCTATGTCTCCTTGTAGCATAGCCACGACACGGGCCATGCTTGGTCGCATGCTGGGAATTGCGTACATGCACAGAAGAGCGATGTTGATGACCCGTCGCACTTCAAGCTCTTCACTGCTTTGCAATGACATATTTGGGTCGACAAGAACCATGAGCTTCCCTTCATCATGTAATCTCCAAGCCTGCCATTCAAGAGTTCGACCTAATTAGAATGTTCTTTGTTCAAACCTCTGCTCTACCTTCAAGCATGCACTGAAAACTTACCAAACTTGGAAGGTGTTTTATGCAAAATCACCAACTCCCGATCAAAAGTCAAGCTAAGTAAGAGGATAAACGAAATACTTATCACAAATATGGAAGATGAAAAAAAACATGTGTTATGAACTTACCAAGCCAGCCTGTTCGGAGTGCGGTTGATGACAGGTGCGCGAGAAAATGACGAATCCTTCTTGAGTTGATCTCTCTTGACTCCCTCAACATGGACATGGTCAATATTGTATGCAAAACAACCACTGGAAAATCGCAAGGGACCAACTCCCAACGAAAAGCCCATTGAGTTAAGGATAACTCTATTATTCTTCAACACATAGGAGGCAACAAGATTTTACCTCCCATCCCTTGGCAAGCTCCTGAAGCAGAGGCACTTTGCCTTTCCATGTCCACGTGTCTATTGAGCTTCCAGCACTCCAAACTGATAGGGAGAACCCAGTTTTTCCAGCTTCTTTCCACGCTGGAGAATCTGTTTGCAGCTTCTTCTTCAGAAAAGCTCCCATATTTTCCTGCCCTAAATGCTCCAGTTTTTGAAGTGAATTGCTGTCATGAATAGACCTTACTGATTGTCCTAAGAACATATACCAGACATTATCAGAACCCAAGCCCACATAATATGAAGACATTAATCCACTTTCAGATCCAGCCAAATTCAATGATGGTGATGTGTCCGTTCCACTCTTGAGGATTGTCTTTCCTGTTGATGCTTTCTCCAACTTCTGTAGGACAAGTTCAGATATGTCAGCACATATTCCACGAGGATACAAACCAGATGTAAATAAGGGAAATTAGATTGAGCAAACTCTTTACTACTGCCTGGCACACAGATACTACGTCAACCCACAAGATGAATAAGGCTGGGAAAACATCAAGCAGGCATTCAGTCTTCCTTACGATTAGATACAGACTAATCTAAGATGGAAAGTAACTGAAACAAGTTTATTTTTTGACCATTTTCGCTCATTTTTCTCATATGTGCTAGCTTCCAACGCTCTTATACCGCACTCCATAGCATTCTTAAGCATGTGTAAGGACGTTCTCTTTCTATTCTAGCTCCAAAAATAAATCCACAAATCAAGGTCCTTGATGACATGAATGAATGCCAAGGACAGTCAAGTGGCAAGCCCTCATTAGTGAAAACCTCATTGTTACCTATCTTGGAATAGAGCCTTCTCCAATCTACCAAGATTCAACTTAAAGAACTCGCCAAAACAAATCTCACTGAGTGTATACTCTCCAAGGTGTTTATCTAGGGAGAAGACCCACTACACCACTTAAGAATGCTATGTCTGTAGTACCTGTTTGTCAGAAAATGTTGGTGGAGTTGAGGTGCCAACATAAAGGACAGGAACAACACGCTCTTGGGCAGTTGATGGATCCACAAACTCAATGAAAAGAATGGGTAACTCCCTGTTGCTGTTCTGTTCCAGAATAGCTTTCACAATTTTCACACGCATGCTCTGAACCTGTTCCTCTGATGTCTTTATCAACTGCTTGGCCATCTGTGACATAAACAGAAAATCTTACACATGAAAACCTAATGCAGTAGTTAATCTGAAACATAACTAAACTTAGTCACAGGACTTTGTGCTTCTGGTAATTCTTAGTCACTAATCTTGGCACTGGTAACTATGAACAACCTACCACACATTAAACACCAATATGACCTTCCATGCAAAATTGGACTCATATTGGAAGCTCCAAACACAAAGCTCACAAGCAAGTGAACCCCACCAAAACCCTTTTGGAGAGGGAAACAAATTCCCCAAGCTCGCTTTTGGTTGATTGTTTGTTTAGACTGTTTAGCAAAGCCTCTGGAGCGCTCTCTTCTTTCAGCTTTTCGATCTCCTTGTGTAATCTTATAAGATGCTGCTGGGCAGAGACCACAACCTTACTCCCCATAAAATTTCCAAAGGACAGCTCAATCAAAGCTCGAGCCTCATTCAGAGTCCTTCCTTTCTGAGGTGTCTGAGTATCACTTACAACTCTAGATTTCTCCTCTGCATCTGTTGCACTTGGTCCCTGCCATGTAACCACTCATCACAATTTGTCCTCCTGTGTGGGAGCAATACATCATAAGACTTCAAGAGTATCCTTACCCTGCTAAATAAATAGAAAAATTACTGCATTGTTATTCTCTACCTTGACCATTGCTCCCCTAAAATGTCTTCACTTCTACAAGAGTGGCATGGCTTCAAAATTCGTGAATTGCAACAATTTCCTCCCAGAACCATTCCTTGGAGAAAATATCCAGAAGCTACACAAACAGGTCTAAGATTGAGATTCTTAACCCCTAAGCGTCCAAGAGGCCCAACCTGAGCCTCTCCATGCACAAAAATGCGTATTTAAGTTGCTTGCTTCCATTTTTAGCTAATTGTGTCAAAAGTGACCCTCTCTAAAATTACCTCATTCTTCAAGTGCACTTTTCAAAATGGTTAAATACCTTAATGTTATTGAAGATTTGGGTTCAAATATACAGCAAGGGTGCCCTTGGATGCAAATACATACTTAGTATTTTGATCATCAATTGTTACATGAGTGGATTTTTATTTTCTCCTTGACATAAGATAATGCACTAAATAAAGTCTCAAACCCTTAAATACGAGAGGTTTGATTATAAGACTTGGTGAGGCTTGTAGAAATTATGTACATAGCTCCTACATTGAGCCCCTTGGCTTTGTAAGGGTTGAGCTTACCGCTAAGAGGTTGAGGACCATGCCATAGCTGGTTGTAAACTGAGAAACCAAAGGTTCAGGTCCTGCAAGCAACACCTCACAGCATTCTTCTGCGCCCTCAAATGGTGTCTGCACTACCACTACATGACCTTGAGTGTCAATTCCACGCCTCCCCGCACGTCCCGCCATTTGCAACATTGCATTTGAAGTTAAAAGTGAATGCCCATCATCTCCACGCTTGCTCAATGAAGAAAGCACTGCTGTTCTGCGAGTATGGATTTAGGCATACCATTAGTGGAATTCCAACAGATTTCAATATCTAGGTCTGTTCTGGATTATCAAAATTGATACATGAAAAGGCATCAAATGTCAACCAGCATGTCATAGAATTCATGACACCAATTCGTAAGGGTTCAGTTGCTGGACAGTTGAGTATGACAGTTATCCCTTCAAATCCATTTCAATGGATTGTCCCTGTACATTATGGCTGCTAAATTACATTCAAATAAATTCAATATGTAAAATTGGTTGATAATCTAGAGGTCTTGAAATTGCAGTGAAGCAAAATCAAAATTGAAGCTCTTACATTGTGCAGACATTGACTCTCAAAGTAGGATGTCATCAAAGGAAGGGTGCAATAGCTGCACCTCGAGATTGGTAAAAAAACTGTTGTAAATTAAAATGCTCTAATCCATACCTTGCAGGCATATTGATTCCTGCTGCAAGAGTTTCAGTAGAAAAGACCACTTTCAGTAGACCTCTTTGAAATAGCTCTTCAATGAAAGTCTTCCAAATTGGTAGGCAACCTGCATGGTGAGCAGCCACTCCATGAAGAAGAGGCTTCACACTAATCTCTCTTGTGGAGTTTGGATACAGCTGCTGAAATTCCTGAAGGGATTCTTGAAGTTTCCTGGACTCAACTTCTGATAACAGGTTCACTTCCTGTTTCACATAATTTGAGGTTAGGTCATGCTAACAAATACTGTCCATACATCAATTTCTCAATAGAATTTTTCAAGATTACCTCAATGCACCTCGCAGCCATATCACAGCCTCTGCGGCTGAATATGAACCATATGGCAGGAAGCATGTCACACTCTTTTATTTGGAGCAGAGTGTGCTTTATTTGTGGAACCTGTGTACCAGATTACATTTTTAATGTTAGCCGGCATTGAGAACCTACAAACATACAAAAGATCATCTCATTCTGTGTATAGGTGTTTTCTCATAACAAGCACCTTATTGTGCTCTTTGTGTGAAAACAAGAACACACCAATCACTTAACCTTACAGTATGTCAACCACAAAACTTTGTAAAATTTAAGCCCATACATTTGACCACTTGCATTTTAGTGGATGCTTGAGCACCTAAATCATCTCACAAGGTGTGAAAAAGGCACTAGTTACTAGCTCACCAACCTGTTTTCGTCTAAGTAAGAGAATCTCATCATCAGACTTCTTTTTCTGTTTACCCTCCAGCTTACTCTCATTTTGTCGATCTCCTTTGCGCTCTTTCCCTTTGAAGCCTATGCTCTTCCGTGGAGACAAGCTCTGTTCCTTTTTGATAAAATCTTCACCAAAGTAGTCCAAGAAGGGATGCAAACCTTTATCTTGTTTTGTTTCCACTGATAAATTTCTGCAGCAAAACAATCAAAGTTCCATATCTTACACCAAAAATATGCATCTTCTCTGTTCTCAAGAGCAATCAGACACCTAGAAGAGATATCATGATCATCCCTGATAGAAGTGGATAGTAAATGTGAGAAGCTCACGGGTTCATGGCTGTTGATTCCTCATTCAACAATGGAAGTAGAGATTGACGAGTCGAGAAGTGCCATTGCAGTGGCACCGGCCTCTTTGAAGATGTCACAAGCTTTGTAGGACCATGAACCTTTACATATCCAACAAAAGAGCCAATATCACCTTCTCAAGATCTGTCACTTCTACAGCCAGTAGTCTTGTACCAAATAACCATCAATTTTCACAGAGTCATTAAAACATTAACCAATTAAATGGAGTTGATAGCCCACTGATAGGGTACACAAACAACAAGAATAAAATGCAGGAATTGTGCACCCACCTGAGTGATCCAGCTAGCCAGTTCTTCTGGATTTGCAACCGTGGCTGATAAGCAAATCAGTTGCACATCCTTTGGACAATAGATAATCTGCGCCATGGTGACATCATGAAATCGCGTCAAGAACACCATCTTCGTTTTTCAGCGATGTAATCCAGATCTATAGATGAAATGTCACATCACAAGGCTAAGAAAGCTTATAGTCCAGGAGCATCTCCGATCATTATCACCTCTAGGTTACTAAACCCTAGAGTGGCCAATTTCGGATTATTCGCTTTCACTCTTTCCATGTGACGTTTTTGAGCTCTAAGGATTTACAAGTTCCATGAAAAAACTGCTTTTCGTATTTTGACAATGAGTAACACCACCCACCGTAATACACTGTCAGATTACATATCAAGAACTGGCATAATGAAGGACTCACATGTTTAGACAAGACCAAAGTCATGAATCTTCCAACTTGAACCAGGTCAAAAAGACTGCTTAAGTCAGAACACATTCTCATCCGTGTGTCAAAAGTGCTTGACCTAAATAGGTAGCCGAAGTGCTTACTGTTTCTTCCCAGACAGTTCCACGTGAGATATCACTAAGGTAGTGCACTTCATCGAGAACAACCACATCCACATCCACAAACCGGCCTCTACCTCCAGTGCTTCCCACACTGCCACCAACAACCCAGAGGACAGCATCAGGAAACACATATGCACTCTGAAAATTTTGAACATTTTGTCCAGGCTAAAAACTAACAACATCTAAAGAACTCGAGCAACTCGACTCTCAACTTGTTGCAGGTTGTGAGGAAAATTATTAGTATGCAGATAGTTACCAGCCTCAAATTAGATTGTTCAGACGTCCACCTTTCACTAACTGGCCTTCCATGACAGTCAGTAACATGTTCTACTCAGACTACCTAACAGAAAGATAACTCGCTATCCACAACTCAGCTATATGAAATTTGCCCAATGCACTAGAAATGGTCACACCTTTCATAAAGCATGTTCCGCAAAATCTCAGTAGTCATTACCATGATGGGCGCTTTTCTGTTCACTGCTGCATCTCCTGTAAGAATCCCTACATTTTCTTCCCCAAACAGCTCTCTGCAAGAATGTAAGATCCTCAGAATACTAATTGATGTGTAACACTGGAAAAAACAAATTACTCGGTATGAACAACAGGCAGATACATTATGCGTCATGGCCATCTTCATCCGCTAATTCTGTGCTGCTGTCAATTCTTTTTGGATTCCATTGGCTCACTAGGATCACAACACCTATGAACATTACCTACCTAGGACTTTTGCAAGGCCTCCACCATTCCACAAAGAAGAACTGATGCAGAATGCTAACAAAAAGAATTGACATCCTTGACACTGACACTACTGTAACTCACTGCAATACAGAAAATGGAAGGATGTAAGATTTTTGTACTTACTGGAGCTCACGATACTTCTGATTGGAAAGCGCCTTCAATGGAGTTGTGTAGAACAGACGCTTGCCTATCGCTAGAGTTGCAGCAGCTGCGACCTCAGCAATGAGAGTTTTGCCGCTGCTTGTCGGCGCACATACCACTAATGATAAACCCTCCAGAAACCCCATGACCGCATTTTGCTGCAACAATGCATACATGGATGCCTCATCTCCCTTCATTATATCCTGCCATCCTCCACAGCATAAACCCTAAACCAGCTCTCTGCACCAACATTCAAATCCCTGACCACGAATATGCACAAAAACAAACGAAGAAGACGACCCCGAATCCAGAACCCAAAGCTCATAAAGAGCATGCCCACCAACAGACCTCAAGCCGACCCCGGGGGAGGGGGGGTCCTCGGAAGTGCTTTCGGACCCGAAAGAACTTCCTCTCCCTCTCCTATTTCTCGAAACCCTAAATTAGCCGCACCCTCTTCACCTTGGGCTACACACTCCTTATGCATAACCTCGATTTCACCGGCAGGCACATTCAGATCCAGACTCAAATAATTCTCTCAAATATTAATCCCCTTCCGTTGGGATAAGGAGGATTGGAATTTCAATCCCCAAGCTGGGTTGAGTACTTCAACTGCAAGGTTCTGGATATCAGACCAGCAACCCAAGAAATGTGTTAACAGAAAAAACCAACCTTTTCTATGGTCGACCGAGCTTGAAAAGCTTTGAAAAGAAGAGAGCTCCTTTGGCCTGTCGCAATTTGATGCGACGCCCACCTACATCTAGTACTTTTCTGTCTGTCCCCTTAAACCCTTGCCCATAGCCAATGTTTGGCCACTATCACCGGCACTTGGCCAGCTGGACGCTGCATTGGAATACACCCTAACCTTGATAATGTCACACCCTCCGTTTCACCTAAAAGTGTGATATAAACAAGGTGTGACATACTTGATAATGTCACATTTTGTGCATAATGTGACATTATAAAAAAATATGTAAAAAATCAAAATAAAATTACAATGCAAAAAAAAATAACAAATACGAGACTTCAATGTCTTTGAATGTAAAATCTAACTCAAAATTGTGACTACCAACAAGAACACATCATAATGTGTCATTGAGATCAGGTAAAGACCTCTCACTAGATTCAAAGAAGCTTCTAATGTCACATTGTTTCGTTGATGTTAAATGTGCAACACCAATTCTAATGAGTTTGTCATGGATTTTTTCCATTCCTAACAACTCTTGAGTGCTGAAAATCTGAGATCGAACCTTGGCTAGACAGAGGAAAGGCCGACGTCATCCATATACTTTGTTGTTCATCCGGCCTTTTTTCATCCATATCACTTGTTACTATCACATTTACACTACAAATTTTGGAAAAAAATAGTGACATTATCAAGTGGATGCAGAGCTAAAAGTGTTTGTTTTAGGCAAACATTGCACTTGACTCAAGTACAAATCAATAACACAGGAATTGTTCTTACCAGTGCATTGCATGCAGCTGGATAATCCACTTTGGAATCGAGCACAATCTGCTTAGCCTTTTCCATGTCAGCACCCTTATCAACAAACACATGGCACACCCCATCTGCACCCATCCATAAAAATAAGTGGTTCCCACGTTGAATCTCCTCAACCCAACCACCTGCTTATTAATTTCTTGATTCCAATTCAATAAAGACAAAGGAGAATTGAAAACAATTCGATTGGAAAGTGGACTGGCAATGCGAGAAGAAACAGCCTGGTCAGCAAAAAAGAGCCACTCAAATATTACCATCCAGGCAACAATTGTCTCAACGATATCCACAGTGATGTGTGAGCCCAAAAGGGTGCCCACATTTAGTCTTAGACCCTTGAAACGTTAGTTGATGCACTTTGAAGTAGCATGTTACTTCACAAAAATATAAAAAAAGTGAAATGTTAGTCTTAGAAGTACCATGTTGTAAGAGGCTAGGATGTGAGTTGTTATTGTGTTTTTACCTTCGGAAGGATTTGAGTGAATGAGGATAGGTAAGGAGAACTTGGATTGAGTAGTTAGTGAGTAGGCTAGTACAAATGGATGGAGACAACCAAAGTGACTCAAGAGGCAAGTGCATTCGAATTGGGATGAATGGAGGATCACATGGAGCGCACAAGTGGACCACCTCATCATGGCCACTTAATGGGGAAGGTCCAAGGAAGAATGCAAGGTGGAGGATAAGCAAATTCTCAAAGCACCAATCAAATCACGAGTTAAGCATCGTGGTTTGAATTAAGTGGTGAGCGACGATTTGGGAAAGTAAGGGGAGAAAGTTATGGCGGCGGAAAGCGAAGGAGGCTAAGTTTGGGTTGAAGCATCCCAAGTTTGGTAAAGTGTGGTAGGTAGAAAGCCAAGGCTAGTTAAATGTTCGAATTAGGATCCTTGTTGATCATTTGAGGGAGGAAGGCTTAGAAGATAGGATTGGCGCCTACTAAGTAGGAGGAAATCTCAAGGGCTTATCGTGAGCCTTGAGGGTGCTCACCCCCTCAAGCTTACTATATAATCCCTCATTCTTCCCTCACTCATCCTCTCTTTCCTTTGTGCTCCAAGGCACCCCACGAGTTATAAGTGTGGGTGTGGGAAGCCATATTGGAGCACATGTGTGTGCTTAGTTTTTAGTTTGAGAGCCAAGGCTTGTTAGCCTTGAAGAGGGCTTGACCTCTTGGTAGAATTAGTGTTGACGTGAAGGATTTTAAAGTTAATTCATGATTCCAATTTGTGGTACTTAAAGTTCATGTTTTGAATACACGTGGTTGCAAGTTCCATGTTTAAGAGTTGAGCACTTGAGGTTGTGATGAGTGCAAAAATATACTTGTGTGGATTAGTTAGTCTTAGTGAAGTTAGGAAATTCTCTCTCCCCCTCTCCTCTCTAGGATTTTAGGATTTTAGGATTAGAGAAGAATTGTGTGATTAGAAAGGGGTTGTTAGTAGAATTAGGAAAATTAGGTAGGAAGATTAGTTAAGGGCTTGAATAATTAGTGAGGTAGTTGGGGATTACAACTACAAAGTTGTGGGTTCATGAAGGAGCTGGGTTTATGAAGGAGCTGGGTTTGTTTAGTTAGAAAGTAAAGAGCTGGGTTTATGAAGGACCTGGGTTTGTTTAGTTAGAAGCTAAGGAGCTGGGTTCATGAAGGAGCTGGGTTTATGAAGGACCTGGGTTTGTTTAGTTAGAAGCTAAGAAGCTGGGTTTACGAAGGAGCTGGGTTTATTTAGTTAGAAGCTAAGGAGTTGGGTTCATGAAGGAGTTGGGTTTATGAAGGAGCTAGGTTTATGTAATTAGAAAGTAAAGAGATGGGTTCATGAAGGAGCTTAGTAGATAGCCTACTTAATTAGCTCATAGACAAGTAGTTAGTTACATTATGCTAGTTAGTGTTATGTGTGGCTTTCACAAGTAAATGTATTTGAGATTGACTATAGAGAATAGTGTTTTTTAACACTTGCATCCTCTCTTTAAAAATAAACCACGTGCACAAATTAATGGAGAATGTGGAGCACTCTCGCGATGGCAAGACAAAGGAAGCAAAGACCAAAGTTAAATCCAAGACCACTTGAAGGGTGAACCTTGCACTATGGACTCATCCAAGTCCAAATCCAATACCGCGGAGGAATGTGAGCCCAAACCCACTACTCGGACTACGGACGCTTAAGGGTGGGGGGTTTGGCCTCACATAATTGGTGCGTCCGCCGGGAGCGAAGCGGAAGGTAGTTACAAGACTTGGAGGCGACTAGGAGACTTGGAGGCAACTAGGAAAAATTGGAGACACAAACTTGAGAGAAGGGAAGGAGCACCCGAAACTCGGTAAGTATTCTCTCTTTGGGTTACATTTGAATTCATTGTATTTCAACTATTCCTTGGAATGAATTGCATTGTCAATTACGCAAATTCATTTTTGAGGAAGGAGCGCGGCGAAGGTACGTCCTCAACCTTTTTGGGGATTTGCTAAGAACTTAAAAGGAATCTATAACCGAGTAGCTCATTAAAACATTAGAGGGTAAATTCACCTTAGGACATTGAACTTTGACACTCACCTCGGGGTGAGTCTCAAAGTTTTGGGAGTTGTCATTTCATGCTCTAGATTAAATTAATATTTCACAAAGTTTATGGTGTTGTTACATTGAGTCACGATTGAGGGGAGTGCTAACTCACAGGGGGATGCGATTGCTCAAGGTATGTTTATTTCTTCAAAGTGAACTCATTAACTAATTAAGGAATGCCTTTTGTACTCGTGATTGTTGTTATCCGTTGTAGAGGGTAATTCCCGAATTGTGGATGGTGTGAGAAGTTGAAGGGTGAAGCCTCGACTTTTAACATAATCTACTCGGAAGGTCACCCCCTCACAATCGGTATTGTGGTGAGTGTTAATTTGCGGGAAGGTGCGGAGGTGATGCTCCGACTTAACCAAAAAATTAACATGAACATGCCTATCCCCTATTGGGATTCTTTCACCTAAGTGGGCTTGCAGGTTCTTTTCCTCACCTCCTAAAAAAATTATAACCACACCAAGACAAGTGAAAATATTAAGAGGGGAATTGCTAGGATTATGTGTGGTCAAGTGAGGGTCGATCGATTCTTATGGAATGCAAGGTAGGACTCGCTCACAAAAACCAAGTTTGATAGTAGGACTAGAGAAATCTACTCGAAAGAGGCGGTCCTCTAAAATCAGTGATAGATTAGAACAAGATAATGTTAGAATAGAGAGTTGTTTGAACGTCGAACCTAGGACTAGGTCAATTCTAGACACCTTAGAACTTGGAGCTCAACTTGAAGAGGAGATCACTCCCTCCAAATTGAGTGGTGAAACTTCTTCGGAAAATTACACACTTAGAGAAGAATTCCCGGTAGAAGTTGATAGGGGATTGTTGAATAGTTCACCGGTCACCATGGCCGAGGAACGGGGGATGGATCCACCACCCATACCCCCAATTCCGCCCATACCTCCTATACCTCCAATAGACCCATTGGTTAGGCCAAGAGGCCTACCAATTGTGGTTCCACAAAATTTAGCGGCGATGGATATGCCATCTCATCTCCCTAAATTTTATGGGACCAAGGATGAGGACCCCTCTCGGCACATGGAACGGTATATCGAACGGTTGGCTAGCTTCCTCATAACCGACCCGGGTTATTGGTTAGTGTGGTTTCCTACCACTCTAGAGGGGGAAGCCTATGAATGGTATCGGGATCATGCCGAGGGACATTTTAGGGGATGGGAACAATTACAAAGGGAGTTTCTTAACGAATTTAGGCCGGAAGTGGGTCAAAGTACCGCATTAAGGGCATTGTCGTCATTGAAGCAAGGAAGGGAGGAAGAAATTTCGGCTTACATTAGGAGGTTTGATTTAGTGTGCACTAGATTTGTGGGTACCATGCTCAACGACGACACGCTAAAGCAATTTTTCATTCAAGGGTTTTTTAAGTCCGGAACTATTAGGGGTGTTCTAGAAAGGAATCCCTTGACCTTGGCGGATGCCAAGCGTGCGGCTAGAGATATTGAAAACTTGGATAAAGATCACGAAAGGCTATGGAGAAGGGAGGATGAATTGATCCCACAATTCATCCCCATACGCCCTAGGGTGGTAGCGGTAGAACCCGCTAAGTATGAGAACCAAATTCCATATGCCATTGTGGACACCGGTCCCCGACCTTTAGCGGTTAGGGAACCGGCACCTCTTTTGGCACTACCGGCCCCTAGAACGGATCCACACTTGGAGGAGGTTGAGAGAAGACTAGGTGCTAGCCAACTAGGATTCCAAGAGGCTATGATAAAACAAATGCAAAGCCTCACGGATCAAATGTCATTAATGATCCGGAGTCAACAACCGGGGCCTCCACCCCCGGTTGAGTCGGGTAGGCATTCTTCCGGATTATGGTGTGTCCAATGTGGCCAACCGGGCCACACGCGTCAATTTTGTAGAAGTGGACAAAACCGTGACCAAAGAGGAAACGGTAACCCACCTCAACAAAATCAACGAGGTCAAGCGCCACCTCACTATGGAAATGGAAGCAATAGAGGACCACAACCTAGAGGGCAAGGTGGCCAAAATTTAGAGAAGAAGGAATTTCATCCCTTTTGTGGAAGGTGGCACGCTCAAGGACAATGTTGGTCCGAAGGTCAAGAGTTTAATTGTAGCAATTGTGGAGGAAGTCATCCCTCGGATACGTGTCGCCAACCGGACAAAATAATTAATGTCCCTTACCCGGTGGCTAATCCACAACAACAAGCAAGGGATAATATGCGAGGTGCTAGGCCACAAGGAGTACCGGCCAATGAACTTAGGCCACCTAACTTATACTATGACCATAGTAATGCTAGGCAAACTTTTCATCCACCGGCGGGCTTGCAAACTACAACCGGTTACATTCCAATACAAAATAGACAAGGAGTTCCACCTAATGGTAGTAACGGGAGACAAGCGCCTCCAACGGATCCGGGACCATCTAACTCCCAAGATGTTAGGTTCATGGATGGAGTGTTGGAGGCCACATGTGATGACATGCTTCCTCTCCCAACGAGAATTGGAGAGGAGCAAAGTCAATGGCCTCCTCACACCAATGCTATTACATATGAGTTAGTGAAGGGTAAGGGTGTGGTTGAAGAAGCACCTGCACTAGCGGTAACTACTAGGGCTAGGAGAGGGGATGCCCCGTTGGAGGTAGGAATAGGAGAGCAAGGAAATTACTCTTCGGATGAAGAGATTAATCTCTCCGAGTTGGATAGGGTAGCTAGAAGAGCTACTAAGGATGTGGAGAGGGAAAATATAATTTTACAAGATAGGGAGAGGACTAATGCGGTACATGACTTGGATAATAGCGATGTGGGTGAATGGGAAGGACCGGGGGTTCCCGTAGACGAATTCGACGTAGTGGGTAATTCTAAGGTGGAAAGATCTACCGGGTACGACTTGTGGGCGGACCTTAGTACACTCAAGGCGGATATTACTTTCGGCCAACTATTGGAAATTTCACCCACGGCAAGGAAAACATTAAAGGAGGGAATGCCGGTACACAAGAGGATGAGGAAGGTGAAAGCTAAAATAGCCGCTAGGATCCAATCACAAGGTGGAAGAGACGTGAAAGCTATAGAAATAGAAGTTGTTATAGTAGATAAGGTGGTTCCTAATGTGCTAGTCGACGGAGGGAGTAGTCTAAATATACTACCGGAGGATACTATGAAAAAATTGGGACTTGGACTCACGGGGCCTTCACCTTTGGTCATAAATATGGCAAATCAAAGTTCGACTACGCCTTTGGGGATGATCAAGGATTGTAGAATGACTACGGGAGGCGAGGAGTACTTGGTCACCTTCCATGTCATTAAAATGCACTCCAACAAGGACACCTTCCCCATTTTGCTAGGTAGGCCTTGGTTGCGGATGGCGAATGCTATGGTCAATTGGGGTGGACCTAAACCATCCATCACTTATGGTCCGGAGGGTAATAGGGTCATAGTGTCCATTGGTTCATTAGAAGGATGGATGAAGAAGGAGATGTATTTGCCATTGGAGAAGGAAATTGATGACTTAAACGAGAATGAGATTGGCAAGGCATTGGTGGGAGTCGTCCATCCCGAAGGTCAAAGGGTTGTTATAGATTCGGGCTCGGGAAGTCTAGGTCCTAATTTTTACAATTATGGGGATAATGGGGATTATGCCCAATGGCTAAGGGAGTACCCCGAGTCCGAGGTTGATGTAATGGTTACATTTCACCAAGTAGGCTTAGGGAGTGAATTTCCTAGTGTTAGTTTAGGAGAGGGCTCATTGTTGGAGCCATGTGAGGTGCTCACCGAGGAAGAGTGGGTTAGCGGTGGGTTAACACCTTGGGTAGATGACGTGGAAGAGGGTGAGGTTAGTTTAATTCATGTAGATGGGACTCAAGAGGAGGATGTGATTATTGAGTCATCGAAATTGGAGGAGCCTTTACATTTCAAGACCACGTCTACGGGGATAGTTGTAGGTCAAGATGTGAAAGATTACCCCAATGTGCCTTCCGATTGGTATCGGAACAAAGAGGAACAAGCACATGTGTCGGAAGCGGATTGGCGGTACGTGGATGTGAAATTAAAGAATGGAAAAACCCGACAAATGAAGATGGGTTCCAAATTGGGGGAGAAAGAGGTTAGGGAGTATAGCAATTTGGTGGATGAGTTTAGTGATACTTTTGCATGGTCCTACGATGAGCTTAAGGGAATTCCTAGGGAAATGGTAGAGCACCGGATTCCTTTAATTCCGGGGGCGAGGCCAATTAGACAAAAGGAGAGGAGGATGAATCCTCAATTGCAATTGTTGGTGAAAGCGGAATTGGAAAGGTTATTGAAGGCCGGGTTTATCAAGCCGGTGGAAATCACGGATTGGGTTTCTCCTATGGTCTTAGTAAAGAAAAAAAATGGGAAATTAAGGGTTTGTGTCGACTATAGGAAATTGAATTCGTGCACACAAAAGGATCACTTCCCCTTACCTTTTATCACCTTGTTGCTTGAGGAGGTTGGAGGTCATTCGCGATATACCTTTATGGATGGGTATGCGGGTTATAATCAAATTTCCATAGCCCTCCAAGATATCCATAAAACGGCTTTTACTACACCTTGGGGTACTTTTGTGTGGGTAGTGATGCCATTTGGGTTATGTAATGCCCCGGCTACTTTCCAACGATTAGTAATGTATATCTTCACCGACTTGTTGTTCAAATCCATGACCGTCTTTGTGGACGATTTTAGCACACAAAGTAATGTGGACGATCACCTACATTGTGTTAGGGAGGCATTGGTTAGGTGTAGGAAGATGAGGTTAGCATTGAACCCGGATAAGACATTTTTGGGAGTGAATAAGGGAGTGTTGTTGGGTTATGTTGTTAGTGAGAAAGGTAGAGAACCCGATCCGGATAAGATTGCGGCCATAAGCGACTTGGCAACTCCAACCAATTCCAAGGGGATCTCTAAGTTGTTAGGACATGTGGGATGGTACCGGGAACTTATTCCTAATTTTTCAAAAATAGCGGTGCCCATTACCCATTTGCTCAAAAAGGATGTCAAATTCGAGTGGACGGATGCTTGTCAAAAAGCCTTTGAGGAATTGCGGGATAGGTTGAGCACCTATCCGGTGTTGATACCACCCAATTGGGGTAAACCTTTTCACGTCTATTGTGATGCTAGTAATGTGGCAATAGGGAGTGCGCTTTGTCAAGCAACGGGAGAAAAAGAGAAGGATCAACCTATAGCTTATGCGAGTAAGCAATTGACCCCCGCCGAAAGAAACTACTCTACAACGGAGAGGGAGTGCCTAGCCATGGTGTTTTCCGTTAAAAAGTTTAGGCATTACCTCATGTGCAACCCGGTTGTATTTTTTGTTGACCACATGGCTATCAAGTATCTAGTTAACAAGGCGGAGTTAAGTGGTAGGTTAGCTAGGTGGGTTTTGTTATTAGAAGAATTCGACTACACGGTGGAATATAAACCGGGTCGTATGCATTTACAAGCGGACCACTTGTCTAGGTTGTCGGAGGAGATAGGAAAAAATCCGGTAAATGATATGTTAGTAGATGATAGCCTCTTTGTGGTCACTTCTACACCGGAGTGGTATGCGGGCATAGTGGAATTTCTAACAACCCACAAGTTGCCCAAAGAGTGGACAAAAGAAGAGAGAAGGAAGGTGAGGGTAAATAGCAGGCAATTTGTTGTAGTGGGCCATAGGTTGTTTAGAAGGGGGTCCGATGGTATTTTACGACGATGCGTGTCAAAAACGGAGGTTGAAGCGATTTTAATCGCTTGCCACGATAGCGCTTGCGGCGGTCACTTCTCGGGTCAACTCACCGGGCAAAAAATACTTAGAGCGGGCTACTTTTGGCCTACACTATTTAAGGACGCCCATGACTATGTAAGGAAATGCGACGCTTGCCAACGGTATGCCCGAAACGACCTTAGAATGGAGATGCCTTTACATGTATCATTACCCTTAATTCCTTTCGAAAAATGGGGCATCGACTATGTGGGTGAGGTCCATCCCCAATCTTCAAAAGGAATGAAATATATTGTGGTGGCAACCGAGTACTTCACCAAGTGGGCGGAAGCCAAAGCGGTGAAGACCGACACGGCGGAACACGCGGCAACATTTATGTACGAAAACATAATTTCGCGGTTCGGGGTGCCGAAGATCCTAGTAAGCGATAGGGGTACTCACTTTTTGAATGACTTGATTCGAGAGATGACAGAGAAATTTAAAATTGATCACCGGAAGACTACTCCCTACCACCCACAAACCAATGGACAAACGGAAAGGGTTAACGGAATTTTGGTGAGTATACTACGCAAGACGGTTATAGACTCGAAGCGGGATTGGGATACGAAACTAACGGCGGCACTTTGGGCATACCGTACAACCTATAAGGTAACTACGCGTGCTACACCATTTTCCTTAGTCTATGGTCTTGAAGCGACACTACCAATCGAATATGAAGTCGAGTCACTTAGGGTGGCCGTGAGTACGGGACTTACCGAAAGTCAATCCTTACGAAATCGACTAACCGATTTGGAAGCACTTGACGAAGGGAGGAGAATGGCGGCTCAACATATTGAGGCAATCCAAAGAAGGAGAAAGATTACTTTCGACAAACGACATAAGAGAATGGCCCTAACACCGGGAATGATGGTCATGATTCAAGACGCACGAAAGCTTGAATTTCCGGCGAAATTCGATGCGGTATGGTTAGGACCTTACCTTGTCTATGAGGTCTTTCCTAATAATTCAATTCAATTGGAAACGTTGAATGGTGAGCTCTTTCCTACCCGTACATCGGGAAGTAGATGTAAGGAGTACCGAGCTTGACTAGGCAACTTACCCTTGGAGCAAGAGATGTTTGGATTCATCCCCCGATGGTCGCCAATTATGTGAGCCCAAAAGGGTGCCCACATTTAGTCTTAGACCCTTGAAACGTTAGTTGATGCACTTTGAAGTAGCATGTTACTTCACAAAAATATAAAAAGAGTGAAATGTTAGTCTTAGAAGTACCATGTTGTAAGAGGCTAGGATGTGAGTTGTTATTGTGTTTTTACCTTCGGAAGGATTTGAGTGAATGAGGATAGGTAAGGAGAACTTGGATTGAGTAGTTAGTGAGTAGGCTAGTACAAATGGATGGAGACAACCAAAGTGACTCAAGAGGCAAGTGCATTCGAATTGGGATGAATGGAGGATCACATGGAGCGCACAAGTGGACCACCTCATCATGGCCACTTAATGGGGAAGGTCCAAGGAAGAATGCAAGGTGGAGGATAAGCAAATTCTCAAAGCACCAATCAAATCACGAGTTAAGCATCGTGGTTTGAATTAAGTGGTGAGCGACGATTTGGGAAAGTAAGGGGAGAAAGTTATGGCGGCGGAAAGCGAAGGAGGCTAAGTTTGGGTTGAAGCATCCCAAGTTTGGTAAAGTGTGGTAGGTAGAAAGCCAAGGCTAGTTAAATGTTCGAATTAGGATCCTTGTTGATCATTTGAGGGAGGAAGGCTTAGAAGATAGGATTGGCGCCTACTAAGTAGGAGGAAATCTCAAGGGCTTATCGTGAGCCTTGAGGGTGCTCACCCCCTCAAGCTTACTATATAATCCCTCATTCTTCCCTCACTCATCCTCTCTTTCCTTTGTGCTCCAAGGCACCCCACGAGTTATAAGTGTGGGTGTGGGAAGCCATATTGGAGCACATGTGTGTGCTTAGTTTTTAGTTTGAGAGCCAAGGCTTGTTAGCCTTGAAGAGGGCTTGACCTCTTGGTAGAATTAGTGTTGACGTGAAGGATTTTAAAGTTAATTCATGATTCCAATTTGTGGTACTTAAAGTTCATGTTTTGAATACACGTGGTTGCAAGTTCCATGTTTAAGAGTTGAGCACTTGAGGTTGTGATGAGTGCAAAAATATACTTGTGTGGATTAGTTAGTCTTAGTGAAGTTAGGAAATTCTCTCTCCCCCTCTCCTCTCTAGGATTTTAGGATTTTAGGATTAGAGAAGAATTGTGTGATTAGAAAGGGGTTGTTAGTAGAATTAGGAAAATTAGGTAGGAAGATTAGTTAAGGGCTTGAATAATTAGTGAGGTAGTTGGGGATTACAACTACAAAGTTGTGGGTTCATGAAGGAGCTGGGTTTATGAAGGAGCTGGGTTTGTTTAGTTAGAAAGTAAAGAGCTGGGTTTATGAAGGACCTGGGTTTGTTTAGTTAGAAGCTAAGGAGCTGGGTTCATGAAGGAGCTGGGTTTATGAAGGACCTGGGTTTGTTTAGTTAGAAGCTAAGAAGCTGGGTTTACGAAGGAGCTGGGTTTATTTAGTTAGAAGCTAAGGAGTTGGGTTCATGAAGGAGTTGGGTTTATGAAGGAGCTAGGTTTATGTAATTAGAAAGTAAAGAGATGGGTTCATGAAGGAGCTTAGTAGATAGCCTACTTAATTAGCTCATAGACAAGTAGTTAGTTACATTATGCTAGTTAGTGTTATGTGTGGCTTTCACAAGTAAATGTATTTGAGATTGACTATAGAGAATAGTGTTTTTTAACACTTGCATCCTCTCTTTAAAAATAAACCACGTGCACAAATTAATGGAGAATGTGGAGCACTCTCGCGATGGCAAGACAAAGGAAGCAAAGACCAAAGTTAAATCCAAGACCACTTGAAGGGTGAACCTTGCACTATGGACTCATCCAAGTCCAAATCCAATACCGCGGAGGAATGTGAGCCCAAACCCACTACTCGGACTACGGACGCTTAAGGGTGGGGGGTTTGGCCTCACATGATGCCACTTTATATATTTCATACTTTGAACTGGGATCCTAGTGGAAAACCCTTGGGTCCAAACTTTTGCTCTCGACCAATGAGATAAGGGTCAATTTACACCAGGGTCCAAGACCTTGGCAAGAAGTGGCTTGAGTGGAATATCTTCTGGAAAATTTGCAGATCCTATGTAGGTGTCATTGAAAGGCTGGGTGCAAATCATTTATAATCTAATAAGGGGCCCCCATGAGATAACGTTTTTTCTATGCAGTTCTAAACGTTTATAATGATTTCTGACCTGCATGCCCAAGAACAGGGATCTTGGTGGATGCCTTGATTTGAGCCACTAGTTGATTGCTCCCTCGAGGTATCACCAAGTCAATAACATCGTCCAACTGTAACACATTCACAAGAAATAAGTTGATGAATTACTTTCAGAAATTTGTTGAGCACTTAAAGGCAGGATGACAGTAAGGATTACATGAATGAGACCACAAGGGGAATCGACACAAATACAAATGGAGTTCAGTAATGATATTTATCATCATTTAACATAGAAATATGGCATTTCACATCCGCACAGAATTTCCCTCAGAAACAAAAGTCAAACAACCAGCACAATTGTAGGGCCTAAGCTGAAATATGAGGAGAAGGACTTGACCGCCCCTCTATTCCAGAACCAAGAAATTGATTTTCATTTAAGCTGGAAAACGTTAATTTCCATAAACTTGTTGGTGTGGACCTCATTCTTATCTTTTACACTCATGTTTTTCATAGAGAAACGTCCTTATTATTCAGAATGAGTAATTGCAAGGTGAATAACATCCATACACATATTTATCTCCTTACGGAATCAAATTGCGGGAGACTATGGGAATAACCTTAAAATGACGCCGACGATTGCATTTTGGCGCCCTGCTTCTCCAAAAGTGCATTTCGGCGACACAGGTCGAAGCTGAAACCCCCTTGGGCGGGACCTCAATCACACTCTTGGCTCAGCTGCAGGTGTAGGATGCATCGACCCCGGGGGAGGGGGGGTCCTCGGAAGTGCTTTCGGAGCAGAAAGCACTTCCTCTCCCTCTCCTATTTTTCGTAACAAACCCCCGACAAACCTCCCAACAAACCTCCCAACAAACCCCGCGAACAAACCCCACAAACCCCACAAATCTCCCAACAGACCCCACAAACCCCGCGAGGCTCACCTGATCGTCCTCTTCTTCGCATTCACCCTCGCCGTCACCTCCCACTGCTCTTCCTCCCTCTTCGTCCAGGCTCTCGTCGTCCTCTCCTTCAACCTCGGATCCTAGGACCGCTCCCTCTGCTCCCGCAATCTGATATCCCTCGCCATCGCGGCCTCGCTTGCCCTGTCTTCCTCCTCCTCTCGCAACCTTGCCTCCAGCCATGATTCCTGCTCTTGCTCTCCTAGCTATGCCTCGCAACGCCTCACCCTCAACTCTTTCGATTCGAAAACCGATCTGCAACCCAAGAAAGATGAAGATGGCGACCCAAACCCTAGATCTAAGCTAGTTCTGAGGATAAGCTACATTCAAAAACTACATCGAACCATTCAATCGATTGGACTTAGTCAACCCGATCTGATGAGTCGCCCTTACCAGTAATATCCCCTTGAAGATAATTAATTCCAATGATCTATCACCGTCACGAAGGAATTTCAGAAGATAACCCCGGCATATCGGCCCAGGTTATTTCCAAATTGATAAATCAGTGTAACGCTTGTGCGGCCAAGAACATCTGAGAGCATCACAGAGCTCTTTTGTCTCAAACTTTCTGCGTCTAGACCTCGATAGTCCCTTTAAAAATTTGGCCCCAAAGTAGATATTCCATCCCGTAACTAGTTAGCAGGCTCAGTTCTCGCTCTTTAATGGAATTAACCAGTCAAATTACTCCAGCAACTAAGAACGGCCGTGCACCACCACCCATAGAGTCACGAAACAACATTGAATCTGTCAATCCTAACAATTGCTTAACCCTATATTTCCACTACCTAAGCATCACAACCACTTTCAATTTCAAAAAACCAACACTAACTTATGAACCACAACTTGAAAAGAGACCAACTAATGCCCCTCACATTAGAATTTTCTAGCATTAACTAGAACCATAAAATCAAATTTCCTTGCCTTAGGGACAGCCCCTCAGGGACCTCCCTCTTGACCTCACAGACTATTCCACCAACATAAAATCCACCCCCTTCCCCTAACATCAAACCATTCTAAGCTTCACAACCACTTTCAAGTTCAGAAAATCAACACTAATTTTCTACTGCATATATGTTAACATCCACTCGAGGTTCATACCTGGGTCTCGCAAATTCTCGATAGATCACGTGATATTGGCAACTCCACTTGTGTGGTCGTACCCACTCCAACTCCCTTGCTATCAATATCTTCACCGCAATACGTTTGGCTTGTCTGTATACGAGACCTTGACCGTGTTCGGTCTGGGGAAAATTCCAATGCCTTCACTGTGCTATTTAGGCTATCATATCTTTGTTTTTGTTGTCGCATCCTAGATGCAATTATTTGCTTCCTGCTTGAGAAAAGTGCCTTCCTTCTCCTCTTCGCCTTCGGTTTCACTAACTCTGTCGTCGAAGACCCTGTCATGTAACTGAACCGCCTTCACCCTACACTTCCCTCCTTTGTGTATCAGGATTATGTGCAACGAGATTATGGGATGGAATATTAGTGTGTTTGTGTCTCACCTGATTTATAGGTTGGGATTAGCTAAAAGTTAACATATAAGGAATCATAACAAACAACCAATAAAGAATGTATTCTCATTGTTTATAAAAATAATCCGGAAATACTCTCAAAATGAAGAGCATGAAGTTTAGATTAGATTGGACTGAGATTAGATCACTGACAACACTGACATCAATTACTAATCTATTTCAAAATTGTCGATATATTTACGCATCTCTCCTGACAATGACGGCCTCCATTTTTTTCCAAAATGTCATATTATTCCATAAAAGGTACATACACCTTTAAGGTTTACCTTCAGCACTTCGTCATAGCATATATTGGGCTATCAGGGAGTTATTTTTTGGTCCATAGAAAAATTAGTCTATACTGACATGTATCATATTTAGTGGACATAAAGTAATGACTATTACTGGAGTACATTATAATCCTACATGAGACAGGTTGTCCAGAATTTACATGAATAAATATTGACTATTATTTGATCCAATAGGTTGTCAAATATTCGGGTATTTGTGTCCACCCAAGGTGTATATAGTACCCGATTGTTGGTACCCTTTTCCTTCATGTCATCTCATCATATTCTTCTCCAATGGGTACTGACTCACGTCTCCCAAGCCTTGCTCCATTGGTTGCTCCTAGTTCATCTGAAATTCACACCATCGATGGTTCAGCAGACGTCAACAACATGAAGATTGCCAACCCACCGGACTGCTCAGTTCCTCCGGTGGTCGTCGTTCACACTCCTAAACCAACGCCTCCATCTTTGCAGGCAGTTCATGCAACATTCAAAGAGAACAAGCTTATTTTACGGACTCATGCCTATTCTAGAGCAGGGGTTATTAAACCGGGCGCTTACTTTAGATCCATATTAAGAAGTGCCAAAAGTTAGAAACTCGATTGCGCAGGATGCACTGCTTCTCGTAGTTTAGGGATTGACCATTGTCATAAACATGACGGTGACAAATATGGCAAAGGGCCCCATAAGTGAGAGGCCCCATTTTCGTCGGGCACTCCATGATCTATTGTTCAGAATACTGTTCATACATATTCTTTATATTTTCCTAAATAAACCAAACATTTTTTGACTACATTCTGTGCATGTCTAGGATGTTTAACGACTTCTTCAAACTTTCATGTATATATCCCATTGTTTCTTTTCGATCCCCCTCTTGCAATCTCCTTTTCACATACCATTGTCAAATTGTTTCTCAATGTCTTCCGTTGCTGTCCAAGCTCCACTCCTCGATGCCATCGAACTTGTTTCTCCTGGATCTCTTATTCCTACATGCATACCTCCTGGCCCTGATGGAACTGCTGATCTCACTCCCCAGTGGCTGTCCATTCGTTACGGTTTCGATGCTGATAGCTTGTGGTTAGAGATAGATGTTGTCGATCTGGAAACTCGAACTGTCCTTTATTCCATATACGTTCAGCCCGAAACGTTAGACAATAATGCTCGCGTTTGGAAACTCAAGCCCGGAAGGTATCGCGTCTATGGCTTGTCAGAGTCCGCGAACGCTCCTACAGTCCTACTCATTCCTCGCAGTTTCTCAACCCTCTGCACTGAACCCCCCTTACTGTCTCGTGTCAAGATCGAACCAGGTCTCCGCGTTAGCATCGATTTGTCCGATTCTACTGATGATGAGGGGAGGCCTTCCCATCCATCATTCAGGTCTAGTGCTAAGCGTCCATCTCCATCTTCTTCCCAAGATTCACGTAGGACTACTCCTTTCATTATACCTTCGCAAACTACAAAACCCATAAACATTCTTCCATCACTTCGTTCCCTAGTTAGTATGCCTGGAAGCAAGTCACTTCTTAAAAAACTAAACTATGATTCCATCCGTACTGAGAACGTAGATTTCCTACCACCGTCGTTCAATGGGGATGTCATCTTCATTCTTCCTCCCACCCTTCCATCTGCCGTCCAGAAGAATGCTAAATCTATGGAAGGTATGGACAAACGTTATGATGGCCATATGTGGACAAAGACTATGACTACTAACATCAGTAACATGCTGGGGCTGTCATTCCGGTCGTCTAACTGTGTAGGTCATCTTCAATGCCACAATCCCGATTGTGGGTTTCTGCATCGGCCTGGATACGCACCTGGAGTGAACGAGGTCGAGTTCGAAGGTGCTTCCAAAGATGTCTTCCCTATTGCAGAAGCTCCACCTCCGACTTCAACAATAGTCTGTAAGATCTGTAAAAGACCTCCTGTTTGTGTAGCCTCTTGTGATGCAAAAATCTTCTACGTTTTTGGAGATGATACGCAAGAGCGTGCTTGCGTCCATGTAGGCAACCATAAACATCCTGTCAAGGTAGGAGACTATAGGGGCACGCGGAAGATAATAGACGATTTTATCGAACAACATGTTGAGCGCAACCCGCAAGCTACCATTTCCAAAATACTCTTGGAAACTAGCAAGGATGTTTTAGGTAACGTCTTACTCCGCGAAGAAGACGACCCTCCCACCTTACTTTCTCTGGAACAACTAGAGCCTATCTTTCAATGCTGCAAGGAGCTCAACTCCCCTAACTTAAAAAACCGTGTCTACACTTTCAAGTATCTACGCAGATTCGGCGTTCTTGATGGCATCACTAAGCTGCGAGGGCTTAGCAACTGGGCCTACGTGCAACGAAACATGTTTCCAGGCCAAGGTGACGACTCAGACAAGGTCTTCATATTCAAGATGTCCGAGGTTGGACCTGGCAGCGGTGTTGACCTTGTCCGCCGAATGCAACCTAGCGGCGATTTAGAGCACTCATGGATGATGTTTGATCACGTCAAACGAGTTGCCAACTGGACCACCATGGCCTGCCACGTGTACGACTCCTCTTACCAGCGTGTACTCACCATTGCTTGCTGTGATTTCCAGTCCGAGGACAAAGATGCTCAACTCGTGTTTTGGAAGAACCTTAACCACGTCATGGGTAGGCATGGAATACACAAGCCGCAGTTCCAAGGTTTCATGGCGGATAGTGCTCAAGCCAATTGGAACGCTGTGCGTATCATCTACGGATCCGGAGACCCAAAGATACCCATGGAAGGCCGCGAGCGAACGTGTTATTTCCATTGGGTGCAATCCCTCGAAAAACACACCAAACAATACATCGTGCACGAATTGCAAGATCAACACAAGAAATTGTGTATGCAATACAAAGATGCACGGTCTGTGGTAGAGGTTAAAACACGTTACTTGGCAATCAAGGCCTGGTGGACATCTTCGGGTGCCACCTCTGACGCTGGCCTCCACCATTTGAACCATTGGCTTGCGTTTTGGCATTTCCGATACAGGCAGTGGGGTGGATTCTATTGAAGAATGAGGAGAGAAGAAGAGAATACACAATAATGTACACAACGGAGCTTGGTAATACTTGCAATATGAGAGAGAGCACTATCTTCTCATGCTTCTTATTTATCCTTGAATACATTAGCACTTGAGTGCATTCATTAGACAAAGACACCAAGCAACTACTCTAACGCTTTCCAAGCAACTACTCCTAGTTGCTTACCGTACATATGTCCTATTTGCTTAGCGTACATAAGCCTCCTTGCTTAGCGTACATAAGCCTCCTTGCTTAGCGTACATAAGTCATCTTTGCTTAGCGTACATAAGCCTCCTTGCTTAGCGTACATAAGTCATCTTTGCTTAGTGTACATAAGTCCTCTTTGCTTAGTGTACATAAACTCTACTTGCTTACCGTATATAAGTCCTAGTACTTTCCTAGTACTTTCCTAGTACTTCTACACTCCCACTTTGCGAGGTGTCATTGGACGTCCAACCGCATCGCCTTGCTCATCATTTGATGCCGGTCTCTTGCAAGTGCCTTTGTAAGCACATCAGCAACCATGTGCTCCGTGGGACAATACTTCAAGTCGATCACCTCGTTTTGCATCTTCTCGCGAATGAAATGGTGTTGCACATCGATGTGCTTTGTGCGAGAGTGGTGCTTCGGGTTCTTTGCAAGAGCGATGCACCCTTGATTGTCGCACATGATTGTGGTGGCCTCCTCTTGCACGCACCCCACATCCGCCATGAGTTGTCTAAGCCAAACGGCCTCCTTGGCGGATTGGCTCGCCGCCATGTATTCCGCCTCCGTAGTGGATAGAGCCACCGTGGGTTGACGCTTGCTATTCCACGAAACGGCGCCGTTTCCCACAAAGAACACGTATCCCGTGGTGGAGCGCCTTCCATCCGCATCTCCACCCCAATCCGCATCGCAATATCCTTTCATGGCGATACCTTTGCCTCCAAGGTGCAACTTCATGTCCGACGTGCCTTTCAAGTAACGCATGATCCTTTTGACCGCCGCCCAATGCATCGGACCCGGTTTGGACATGAATTGACTTACCACGCTCACCGCGAATGCAAGGTCAGCCCTCGTGGCCACCATCGCGTACATCAAACTACCCACGCATGCCTTGTAAGGAATGCCTTGCATCTCTTGCGAGTGTTGGTCGTACTCCTCATCCGTGAGTTTCACCAAGGCGGCCTTGGGATCCAATGGCGTCCCGACGGGCTTACAATCCTCCATGCCGAATCGTTTGAGCACACCTTCGATGTAGCTCCCTTGATGCATGGTGATTGTGCGCGCCGCCCTATCCCTTTCGATGTGAACTCCTAAGAAGAAGTGGAGCTCGCCGAGGTCGCTCATGTCGTACTCCTCCTCGAGTTTGGACTTCAACTCGTTCATCATGGTCATATCGCTCGCTAGCATGATGAGATCGTCCACGTAGATCACCACCGCCATGAAATAGTTGCCCGTTTGCTTGACGTACAAAGAATGATCAGCGTGGCTCCTTATGAAGCCCTCCTTAGTGAAGAAAATGTGAATTTTCTCGTACCATGCCCGTGACGATTGCTTGAGTCCGTAGAGCGTCTTCTTCAACTTACATACGAGGTGGGATTGTCCCTCTTGCACAAAGCCCGGGGGCTGGTCCATGTAAATCACCACCTCCAAGTCGCCGTTCAAGAACGCCGTCTTTACGTCCATTTGGTGCATCTCCAAGTCCATGGCTGCCCCGATGGCAAGCATGCATCGAATGGTGCAAAACTTGGCCACGGGAGCAAAGGTCTCATCGAAGTCGACGCCCGCGATTTGAGAGAATCCCTTTGCGACCAGCCTTGCCTTGTGCCGCACGACGTCCCCGTTGGCATCCCTCTTCGTGCGAAACACCCATTTGCATCCCACGCGGTTGCGGTTTGCGGGCAACGGCGTCAACTCCCACGTGCCGTTGGCCATGAGGGAGTCGTATTCCTCTTGCATGGCTTGCTCCCACTTGCTCGCATCACGCGAGTGTATGGCCTCGCTCATGGTGTGAGGCTCCTCCGCGACCGCCATGTTTGCTCGCTCCTCATCGCGTGGAGGCAAGATATGATTCATCCACCATTCTCCGAGTGGCTTGCGGACCCTCCTCGAGTACCTAGATTCTTCCGCGGTCCCATTGGCATCTCTACTTGGTGGGGTAGGTGGAGGTACCTCTTTTGCAACCTTCTTGTCTTTGTTGCGTTTGCTAGTGCTCGGTTGCACCGCTTGCTCACGCTGCACCTCCACGTCCTCCTCTACGACCGATTCCTCTTTCGTGTCCTCCATGGCGCTCTCCACGGGTTCACGTCGAGCCGGTCCACTCGCGGATGGCTTGGGCTCTTCCTCCGAATCCTCCGAATCCTCTGATTCGAAGGAGCCGTCCATCGCAAGCGTCGGTCCCTCCAACGCTGGTCCTTCATCACTCCCACTTGGACGCTCCTTCGAATGCTCCGCGTCTTCGAAGAATGCCACATCGGGGCTCTTGACGATCTTCTTGGTATCCAAACGCATCAACCTATACGCCTTGGTGCCCTCGCAATACCCGAGGAACAAGCACTTGATGCCCTTTGCATCTAGCTTGGTCCTCTTTTCATCGGGCACCTTGGCATAAGCGACGCACCCGAATACCCGCATGTGGGAGACATGTGGCATCCTCCCACTCCACGCCTCCTCCGGCGTCATTCCTTCGACGGCGCGAGTCGGGCACCGGTTGCGTGTGTACACCGCGGTTTGCACCGCCTCCGCCCAAAACTCACGTTCAAGTCCTTGGGCGTACAACATGGACCTTCCCATCTCCACGATGGTGCGGTTGGCACGTTCCGCCACGCCATTTTGTTGAGGGGTGTAAGGCGCGGATGTGTTCCTTGCGATGCCGTGTTTGCGCAAGAACTCGTCGAATGCCTTGCCCGTGTATTCGCCGCCGTTGTCGGAGCGCAACACCTTCACCTTGTGGCCCGATTGGTTCTCCACCAAGGCCTTCCACTCCTTGAAGCGCTCCAACACCTCGCTCTTCAATTTCAACGTATAAACCCACACCTTCCTTGAGAAATCGTCTATGAAGGTTAGAAAGTATTTTGCTCCGCCCAATGACGTCGTCCGCATAGGCCCACACACATCCGAATGCACAAGCTCCAACACCTTCGTGGCCCGGTGCGCACCGTCGGTGGGGAAAGGTTGCCTCGCTAACTTGCCTTCCACACATCCCTCGCATGCAAATGGCTCCACTTTGCACGGAACCTTGCCTAGGTCAATGCCGCTTACCATGCCTTGGAGCGCCTTGACGCCCTTTGCATTTAGGTGGCCCAACCTCCTATGCCAAAGCTCCATGAGGGGGCCGTTGGCCGATGTATGTGCGAGACAACTCATGTCGGCGCCGCCGACTAGCTTGAGCTCCAATTGATACAAGTTGACCTCCATGCGGTTGGCGGCGAGCATCTCGCCTTCACGTGTGCGCACCGCACACCCCATGGTGTCGAAATGCACCTTCAAACCCCTTGAGACTAGTTTGCTCACCGATAGCAAGTTGGCATGCAATTTCGGCACGTGGAGGACGTCTTGCACCTCGATGCGCCTCGCTCGGCCTTCCATGTTGCTTTCCACCACAATGGAACCCTTGCCCACGACCTCCACCATGCCGTTGTCGCCCATGAACACCTTGCGCCCCGAAACCCTCTCGTATGTGTCGAATGCGTGTCTATGTGGCGTCATGTGTTGCGTGGCCCCCGAGTCCACGATCCACTTGGTCACGTGCGTCTTGGGTGCTCCGTCGGCGGCCACGAACACGCAATCGCCTCGACTAACCGCCGCCCTCGCGTCGTTCGCCCTTTCTTTGGCGCCCCAACAATTGCGAGCAATGTGGCCCGATTTGCCACACTTGAAGCACGTGCGTGCTTCGGGCCTCGTGTTGGTGCCCGTCCCCTTTCCTTGGCGCGAGAACATGGCCGCGTCCTCCCCTTGAGGTTCTCTCTCCTTCCTCTTGGACGCCTCATGCATGAGTCGTGCGGTGATGAACTCCACGGTGAGCTCCTTCACGGGCCTAGTCTCTAGGGCCGTGATAAGGTGCTCGAAGGATGGCGGGAGGCTATCCAACAAGGTCATCACAATGTCTTCATCTTTCACGGGCACTTCCAAACAAGTTAGTTGGTCCGCGAGAGACTTCACCTTGTTGATGTGCTCAAGCACGTCGCCGCCTTCCTCCATCTTCACGGTGAAGAACTTGCGCCTCAAGAACAATATGTTGGAGAGGCTCTTGGTTTCGTGGATGTTGCACAACGTGGCCCACGCTTCCGCCGGTCCCTTGCACGCCTTGATGTGCGCCAACTCCTTGTCCGCCAAGTTGGTGACGATCATGGCGAAGGCACGCTTGCAACGCCGCTCATACTCCTTCTTGTCCTTCTCATCGGCGGTACTTGGTGGGGGCAACTCCGACTTGTCCACGATGTCCCATAGATCCTTGGCCGCAAGGGCCATCTCCATCTTAAACTTCCAAAGGCTGAAATTGTCGCCATTGAATTTGTCCACATGCCTCGGCCACTCACCATCATTGGAACTCATGTCTCTCAAGGAGGTTGGCTCCCACTCGCTCAAAATGCTTCAATCCTCCGTATGGACTCAATGGAACACCTTAAAACCTCTAGACACTTAATTCAGCACTTTTGGTGTCCCTCAAAACACCAAACACTCAAATTAGCACCTTTTGTGCCACTTAGAGTTCACAACACTCAATTGAACAATTCTAGTGTTTGTTAAACCTCAAAGCTATCAAGTCAGCACCTTTAATGCCTCTTAAGCTCCTAAACACTTAATTCAACACTTTTGGTGTCACTCCAACACCAAACGTTCAATTCAGCACCTCTTGTGCCACATATGCTTTAAACCACTCAATTGAATAATTCTAGTGTTTCTTAACTCCCAAGCTATCAAGTCAGCACCTTTAGTGCCTCTTAAGCTTCAAAACACTCAATTGAATACCTTTGGTGTGACTTCAACACCAAACACTTACAACCAACTCTCTTTGAATGCACTTTCACTAAACTCACTTAGTTTAGCCACTAGTGCAACTATTTGCACTCTAATGCATTCAAATGGCACTCCACACTCACAACTAGCTCTCTTTGAATGCACTTTCACTAAACTCACTTAGTTAAGCCACTAGTGCAATTATTTGCACTCTAATGCATTCAAATGGCAATCCCCACTCACAACCAGCCCTCTTCAAAGCAAGAACACATAGAACTCACTAAACCTCAAAGTGTAGCACTCCAACACATCAAGGCTAGTCCAATGAACCTCCGATTAGATCCGAACCTCCCTCCTTGGCAACTCACGTTTGTGGGCCCATAACCTATTGAAGAATGAGGAGAGAAGAAGAGAATACACAATAATGTACACAACGGAGCTTGGTAATACTTGCAATATGAGAGAGAGCACTATCTTCTCATGCTTCTTATTTATCCTTGAATACATTAGCACTTGAGTGCATTCATTAGACAAAGACACCAAGCAACTACTCTAACGCTTTCCAAGCAACTACTCCTAGTTGCTTACCGTACATATGTCCTATTTGCTTAGCGTACATAAGCCTCCTTGCTTAGCGTACATAAGCCTCCTTGCTTAGCGTACATAAGTCATCTTTGCTTAGCGTACATAAGCCTCCTTGCTTAGCGTACATAAGTCATCTTTGCTTAGCGTACATAAGCCTCCTTGCTTAGCGTACATAAGTCATCTTTGCTTAGTGTACATAAGTCCTCTTTGCTTAGTGTACATAAACTCTACTTGCTTACCGTATATAAGTCCTAGTACTTTCCTAGTACTTTCCTAGTACTTCTACAGATTCATGGAATTGGTAAGTATACACTCTTTCATTCAAATTGTTTAATTCTTTAAGTTTGCATCCTTTTCTTTGAGTCTACCCTAAACCCTTAACAATATTCAATCGTTTACTTTTAAATGGCATGGCCCACCACTACGCCTCCTTGCTCAATTGAGTTCCCGCACATTTCTTAACCAATTGCCTTCGTACAGGAGAAGAAATTTTCTCCGGATGAACTAGCTGAAATGCCCTCTTGCAACCTTGCTGAGACCGTTCACAACAAATGGTTGCAAGCGTCCGGCAATAGGGGTGGCGATCTCTACGTGGCAACCGTCGACGATTACGTTAGAGCATTCCTGCAAGTGGTGGGGTACTATCAATACCTCAAAGGTGGAGCGGGAGGCTCTGGACCCTCAAGAGAAGAACTTGGACTTCGGACAGCCCAACGCCGGGCTCACCGAACCGGGGATCCGACTTCCCTGAACGCAGCCGTCTTGAACATGCCCGGAGCCGAAGATTTTTGTACTCGAGACGCACACCTCGAAGGAGCTGAGATTTTTGGGTCGAGGAAACGGAAGCCGGATCTTCCCCTTGGCGCCGAAGAAGAAACTCATAGGCCAGACACTGTTAATTTTTCCTGTCCTCGTGTGGGTCGGAGGGTGACATGTGCTCGTGCTCAAAATCTGAGTACCATCCATGAGGAAGTTCACGTGGAAATGGAACGCCCAGCACAACCCCCTGCCTCAACTGGCATAGATATTGGACGGGTGACGGCCGTGGAGGAGACTCGTGTGAATGAGAAGTTATGGTATTGAAGAATGAGGAGAGAAGAAGAGAATACACAATAATGTACACAACGGAGCTTGGTAATACTTGCAATATAAGAGAGAGCACTATCTTCTCATGCTTCTTATTTATCCTTGAATACATTAGCACTTGAGTGCATTCATTAGACAAAGACACCAAGCAACTACTCTAACGCTTTCCAAGCAACTACTCCTAGTTGCTTACCGTACATATGTCCTATTTGCTTAGCGTACATAAGCCTCCTTGCTTAGCGTACATAAGTCATCTTTGCTTAGCGTACATAAGCCTCCTTGCTTAGCGTACATAAGTCATCTTTGCTTAGTGTACATAAGTCCTCTTTGCTTAGTGTACATAAACTCTACTTGCTTACCGTATATAAGTCCTAGTACTTTCCTAGTACTTTCCTAGTACTTCTACACTCCCACTTTGCGAGGTGTCATTGGACGTCCAACCGCATCGCCTTGCTCATCATTTGATGCCGGTCTCTTGCAAGTGCCTTTGTAAGCACATCAGCAACCATGTGCTCCGTGGGACAATACTTCAAGTCGATCACCTCGTTTTGCATCTTCTCGCGAATGAAATGGTGTTGCACATCGATGTGCTTTGTGCGAGAGTGGTGCTTCGGGTTCTTTGCAAGAGCGATGCACCCTTGATTGTCGCACATGATTGTGGTGGCCTCCTCTTGCACGCACCCCACATCCGCCATGAGTTGTCTAAGCCAAACGGCCTCCTTGGCGGATTGGCTCGCCGCCATGTATTCCGCCTCCGTAGTGGATAGAGCCACCGTGGGTTGACGCTTGCTATTCCACGAAACGGCGCCGTTTCCCACAAAGAACACGTATCCCGTGGTGGAGCGCCTTCCATCCGCATCTCCACCCCAATCCGCATCGCAATATCCTTTCATGGCGATACCTTTGCCTCCAAGGTGCAACTTCATGTCCGACGTGCCTTTCAAGTAACGCATGATCCTTTTGACCGCCGCCCAATGCATCGGACCCGGTTTGGACATGAATTGACTTACCACGCTCACCGCGAATGCAAGGTCAGCCCTCGTGGCCACCATCGCGTACATCAAACTACCCACGCATGCCTTGTAAGGAATGCCTTGCATCTCTTGCGAGTGTTGGTCGTACTCCTCATCCGTGAGTTTCACCAAGGCGGCCTTGGGATCCAATGGCGTCCCGACGGGCTTACAATCCTCCATGCCGAATCGTTTGAGCACACCTTCGATGTAGCTCCCTTGATGCATGGTGATTGTGCGCGCCGCCCTATCCCTTTCGATGTGAACTCCTAAGAAGAAGTGGAGCTCGCCGAGGTCGCTCATGTCGTACTCCTCCTCGAGTTTGGACTTCAACTCGTTCATCATGGTCATATCGCTCGCTAGCATGATGAGATCGTCCACGTAGATCACCACCGCCATGAAATAGTTGCCCGTTTGCTTGACGTACAAAGAATGATCAGCGTGGCTCCTTATGAAGCCCTCCTTAGTGAAGAAAATGTGAATTTTCTCGTACCATGCCCGTGACGATTGCTTGAGTCCGTAGAGCGTCTTCTTCAACTTACATACGAGGTGGGATTGTCCCTCTTGCACAAAGCCCGGGGGCTGGTCCATGTAAATCACCACCTCCAAGTCGCCGTTCAAGAACGCCGTCTTTACGTCCATTTGGTGCATCTCCAAGTCCATGGCTGCCCCGATGGCAAGCATGCATCGAATGGTGCAAAACTTGGCCACGGGAGCAAAGGTCTCATCGAAGTCGACGCCCGCGATTTGAGAGAATCCCTTTGCGACCAGCCTTGCCTTGTGCCGCACGACGTCCCCGTTGGCATCCCTCTTCGTGCGAAACACCCATTTGCATCCCACGCGGTTGCGGTTTGCGGGCAACGGCGTCAACTCCCACGTGCCGTTGGCCATGAGGGAGTCGTATTCCTCTTGCATGGCTTGCTCCCACTTGCTCGCATCACGCGAGTGTATGGCCTCGCTCATGGTGTGAGGCTCCTCCGCGACCGCCATGTTTGCTCGCTCCTCATCGCGTGGAGGCAAGATATGATTCATCCACCATTCTCCGAGTGGCTTGCGGACCCTCCTCGAGTACCTAGATTCTTCCGCGGTCCCATTGGCATCTCTACTTGGTGGGGTAGGTGGAGGTACCTCTTTTGCAACCTTCTTGTCTTTGTTGCGTTTGCTAGTGCTCGGTTGCACCGCTTGCTCACGCTGCACCTCCACGTCCTCCTCTACGACCGATTCCTCTTTCGTGTCCTCCATGGCGCTCTCCACGGGTTCACGTCGAGCCGGTCCACTCGCGGATGGCTTGGGCTCTTCCTCCGAATCCTCCGAATCCTCTGATTCGAAGGAGCCGTCCATCGCAAGCGTCGGTCCCTCCAACGCTGGTCCTTCATCACTCCCACTTGGACGCTCCTTCGAATGCTCCGCGTCTTCGAAGAATGCCACATCGGGGCTCTTGACGATCTTCTTGGTATCCAAACGCATCAACCTATACGCCTTGGTGCCCTCGCAATACCCGAGGAACAAGCACTTGATGCCCTTTGCATCTAGCTTGGTCCTCTTTTCATCGGGCACCTTGGCATAAGCGACGCACCCGAATACCCGCATGTGGGAGACATGTGGCATCCTCCCACTCCACGCCTCCTCCGGCGTCATTCCTTCGACGGCGCGAGTCGGGCACCGGTTGCGTGTGTACACCGCGGTTTGCACCGCCTCCGCCCAAAACTCACGTTCAAGTCCTTGGGCGTACAACATGGACCTTCCCATCTCCACGATGGTGCGGTTGGCACGTTCCGCCACGCCATTTTGTTGAGGGGTGTAAGGCGCGGATGTGTTCCTTGCGATGCCGTGTTTGCGCAAGAACTCGTCGAATGCCTTGCCCGTGTATTCGCCGCCGTTGTCGGAGCGCAACACCTTCACCTTGTGGCCCGATTGGTTCTCCACCAAGGCCTTCCACTCCTTGAAGCGCTCCAACACCTCGCTCTTCAATTTCAACGTATAAACCCACACCTTCCTTGAGAAATCGTCTATGAAGGTTAGAAAGTATTTTGCTCCGCCCAATGACGTCGTCCGCATAGGCCCACACACATCCGAATGCACAAGCTCCAACACCTTCGTGGCCCGGTGCGCACCGTCGGTGGGGAAAGGTTGCCTCGCTAACTTGCCTTCCACACATCCTTCGCATGCAAATGGCTCCACTTTGCACGAAACCTTGCCTAGGTCAATGCCGCTTACCATGCCTTGGAGCGCCTTGACGCCCTTTGCATTTAGGTGGCCCAACCTCCTATGCCAAAGCTCCATGAGGGGGCCGTTGGCCGATGTATGTGCGAGACAACTCATGTCGGCGCCGCCGACTAGCTTGAGCTCCAATTGATACAAGTTGACCTCCATGCGGTTGGCGGCGAGCATCTCGCCTTCACGTGTGCGCACCGCACACCCCATGGTATCGAAATGCACCTTCAAACCCCTTGAGACTAGTTTGCTCACCGATAGCAAGTTGGCATGCAATTTCGGCACGTGGAGGACGTCTTGCACCTCGATGCGCCTCGCTCGGCCTTCCACGTTGCTTTCCACCACAATGGAACCCTTGCCCACGACCTCCACCATGCCGTTGTCGCCCATGAACACCTTGCGCCCCGAAACCCTCTCGTATGTGTCGAATGCGTGTCTATGTGGCGTCATGTGTTGCGTGGCCCCCGAGTCCACGATCCACTTGGTCACGTGCGTCTTGGGTGCTCCGTCGGCGGCCACGAACACGCAATCGCCTCGACTAACCGCCGCCCTCGCGTCGTTCGCCCTTTCTTTGGCGCCCCAACAATTGCGAGCAATGTGGCCCGATTTGCCACACTTGAAGCACGTGCGTGCTTCGGGCCTCGTGTTGGTGCCCGTCCCCTTTCCTTGGCGCGAGAACATGGCCGCGTCCTCCCCTTGAGGTTCTCTCTCCTTCCTCTTGGACGCCTCATGCATGAGTCGTGCGGTGATGAACTCCACGGTGAGCTCCTTCACGGGCCTAGTCTCTAGGGCCGTGATAAGGTGCTCGAAGGATGGCGGGAGGCTATCCAACAAGGTCATCACAATGTCTTCATCTTTCACGGGCACTTCCAAACAAGTTAGTTGGTCCGCGAGAGACTTCACCTTGTTGATGTGCTCAAGCACGTCGCCGCCTTCCTCCATCTTCACGGTGAAGAACTTGCGCCTCAAGAACAATATGTTGGAGAGGCTCTTGGTTTCGTGGATGTTGCACAACGTGGCCCACGCTTCCGCCGGTCCCTTGCACGCCTTGATGTGCGCCAACTCCTTGTCCGCCAAGTTGGTGACGATCATGGCGAAGGCACGCTTGCAACGCCGCTCATACTCCTTCTTGTCCTTCTCATCGGCGGTACTTGGTGGGGGCAACTCCGACTTGTCCACGATGTCCCATAGATCCTTGGCCGCAAGGGCCATCTCCATCTTAAACTTCCAAAGGCTGAAATTGTCGCCATTGAATTTGTCCACATGCCTCGGCCACTCACCATCATTGGAACTCATGTCTCTCAAGGAGGTTGGCTCCCACTCGCTCAAAATGCTTCAATCCTCCGTATGGACTCAATGGAACACCTTAAAACCTCTAGACACTTAATTCAGCACTTTTGGTGTCCCTCAAAACACCAAACACTCAAATTAGCACCTTTTGTGCCACTTAGAGTTCACAACACTCAATTGAACAATTCTAGTGTTTGTTAAACCTCAAAGCTATCAAGTCAGCACCTTTAATGCCTCTTAAGCTCCTAAACACTTAATTCAACACTTTTGGTGTCACTCCAACACCAAACGTTCAATTCAGCACCTCTTGTGCCACATATGCTTTAAACCACTCAATTGAATAATTCTAGTGTTTCTTAACTCCCAAGCTATCAAGTCAGCACCTTTAGTGCCTCTTAAGCTTCAAAACACTCAATTGAATACCTTTGGTGTGACTTCAACACCAAACACTTACAACCAACTCTCTTTGAATGCACTTTCACTAAACTCACTTAGTTTAGCCACTAGTGCAACTATTTGCACTCTAATGCATTCAAATGGCACTCCACACTCACAACTAGCTCTCTTTGAATGCACTTTCACTAAACTCACTTAGTTAAGCCACTAGTGCAATTATTTGCACTCTAATGCATTCAAATGGCAATCCCCACTCACAACCAGCCCTCTTCAAAGCAAGAACACATAGAACTCACTAAACCTCAAAGTGTAGCACTCCAACACATCAAGGCTAGTCCAATGAACCTCCGATTAGATCCGAACCTCCCTCCTTGGCAACTCACGTTTGTGGGCCCATAACCTATTGAAGAATGAGGAGAGAAGAAGAGAATACACAATAATGTACACAACGGAGCTTGGTAATACTTGCAATATGAGAGAGAGCACTATCTTCTCATGCTTCTTATTTATCCTTGAATACATTAGCACTTGAGTGCATTCATTAGACAAAGACACCAAGCAACTACTCTAACGCTTTCCAAGCAACTACTCCTAGTTGCTTACCGTACATATGTCCTATTTGCTTAGCGTACATAAGCCTCCTTGCTTAGCGTACATAAGCCTCCTTGCTTAGCGTACATAAGTCATCTTTGCTTAGCGTACATAAGCCTCCTTGCTTAGCGTACATAAGTCATCTTTGCTTAGCGTACATAAGCCTCCTTGCTTAGCGTACATAAGTCATCTTTGCTTAGTGTACATAAGTCCTCTTTGCTTAGTGTACATAAACTCTACTTGCTTACCGTATATAAGTCCTAGTACTTTCCTAGTACTTTCCTAGTACTTCTACAGATTCATGGAATTGGTAAGTATACACTCTTTCATTCAAATTGTTTAATTCTTTAAGTTTGCATCCTTTTCTTTGAGTCTACCCTAAACCCTTAACAATATTCAATCGTTTACTTTTAAATGGCATGGCCCACCACTACGCCTCCTTGCTCAATTGAGTTCCCGCACATTTCTTAACCAATTGCCTTCGTACAGGAGAAGAAATTTTCTCCGGATGAACTAGCTGAAATGCCCTCTTGCAACCTTGCTGAGACCGTTCACAACAAATGGTTGCAAGCGTCCGGCAATAGGGGTGGCGATCTCTACGTGGCAACCGTCGACGATTACGTTAGAGCATTCCTGCAAGTGGTGGGGTACTATCAATACCTCAAAGGTGGAGCGGGAGGCTCTGGACCCTCAAGAGAAGAACTTGGACTTCGGACAGCCCAACGCCGGGCTCACCGAACCGGGGATCCGACTTCCCTGAACGCAGCCGTCTTGAACATGCCCGGAGCCGAAGATTTTTGTACTCGAGACGCACACCTCGAAGGAGCTGAGATTTTTGGGTCGAGGAAACGGAAGCCGGATCTTCCCCTTGGCGCCGAAGAAGAAACTCATAGGCCAGACACTGTTAATTTTTCCTGTCCTCGTGTGGGTCGGAGGGTGACATGTGCTCGTGCTCAAAATCTGAGTACCATCCATGAGGAAGTTCACGTGGAAATGGAACGCCCAGCACAACCCCCTGCCTCAACTGGCATAGATATTGGACGGGTGACGGCCGTGGAGGAGACTCGTGTGAATGAGAAGTTATGGTATTGAAGAATGAGGAGAGAAGAAGAGAATACACAATAATGTACACAACGGAGCTTGGTAATACTTGCAATATAAGAGAGAGCACTATCTTCTCATGCTTCTTATTTATCCTTGAATACATTAGCACTTGAGTGCATTCATTAGACAAAGACACCAAGCAACTACTCTAACGCTTTCCAAGCAACTACTCCTAGTTGCTTACCGTACATATGTCCTATTTGCTTAGCGTACATAAGCCTCCTTGCTTAGCGTACATAAGTCATCTTTGCTTAGCGTACATAAGCCTCCTTGCTTAGCGTACATAAGTCATCTTTGCTTAGTGTACATAAGTCCTCTTTGCTTAGTGTACATAAACTCTACTTGCTTACCGTATATAAGTCCTAGTACTTTCCTAGTACTTTCCTAGTACTTCTACACTCCCACTTTGCGAGGTGTCATTGGACGTCCAACCGCATCGCCTTGCTCATCATTTGATGCCGGTCTCTTGCAAGTGCCTTTGTAAGCACATCAGCAACCATGTGCTCCGTGGGACAATACTTCAAGTCGATCACCTCGTTTTGCATCTTCTCGCGAATGAAATGGTGTTGCACATCGATGTGCTTTGTGCGAGAGTGGTGCTTCGGGTTCTTTGCAAGAGCGATGCACCCTTGATTGTCGCACATGATTGTGGTGGCCTCCTCTTGCACGCACCCCACATCCGCCATGAGTTGTCTAAGCCAAACGGCCTCCTTGGCGGATTGGCTCGCCGCCATGTATTCCGCCTCCGTAGTGGATAGAGCCACCGTGGGTTGACGCTTGCTATTCCACGAAACGGCGCCGTTTCCCACAAAGAACACGTATCCCGTGGTGGAGCGCCTTCCATCCGCATCTCCACCCCAATCCGCATCGCAATATCCTTTCATGGCGATACCTTTGCCTCCAAGGTGCAACTTCATGTCCGACGTGCCTTTCAAGTAACGCATGATCCTTTTGACCGCCGCCCAATGCATCGGACCCGGTTTGGACATGAATTGACTTACCACGCTCACCGCGAATGCAAGGTCAGCCCTCGTGGCCACCATCGCGTACATCAAACTACCCACGCATGCCTTGTAAGGAATGCCTTGCATCTCTTGCGAGTGTTGGTCGTACTCCTCATCCGTGAGTTTCACCAAGGCGGCCTTGGGATCCAATGGCGTCCCGACGGGCTTACAATCCTCCATGCCGAATCGTTTGAGCACACCTTCGATGTAGCTCCCTTGATGCATGGTGATTGTGCGCGCCGCCCTATCCCTTTCGATGTGAACTCCTAAGAAGAAGTGGAGCTCGCCGAGGTCGCTCATGTCGTACTCCTCCTCGAGTTTGGACTTCAACTCGTTCATCATGGTCATATCGCTCGCTAGCATGATGAGATCGTCCACGTAGATCACCACCGCCATGAAATAGTTGCCCGTTTGCTTGACGTACAAAGAATGATCAGCGTGGCTCCTTATGAAGCCCTCCTTAGTGAAGAAAATGTGAATTTTCTCGTACCATGCCCGTGACGATTGCTTGAGTCCGTAGAGCGTCTTCTTCAACTTACATACGAGGTGGGATTGTCCCTCTTGCACAAAGCCCGGGGGCTGGTCCATGTAAATCACCACCTCCAAGTCGCCGTTCAAGAACGCCGTCTTTACGTCCATTTGGTGCATCTCCAAGTCCATGGCTGCCCCGATGGCAAGCATGCATCGAATGGTGCAAAACTTGGCCACGGGAGCAAAGGTCTCATCGAAGTCGACGCCCGCGATTTGAGAGAATCCCTTTGCGACCAGCCTTGCCTTGTGCCGCACGACGTCCCCGTTGGCATCCCTCTTCGTGCGAAACACCCATTTGCATCCCACGCGGTTGCGGTTTGCGGGCAACGGCGTCAACTCCCACGTGCCGTTGGCCATGAGGGAGTCGTATTCCTCTTGCATGGCTTGCTCCCACTTGCTCGCATCACGCGAGTGTATGGCCTCGCTCATGGTGTGAGGCTCCTCCGCGACCGCCATGTTTGCTCGCTCCTCATCGCGTGGAGGCAAGATATGATTCATCCACCATTCTCCGAGTGGCTTGCGGACCCTCCTCGAGTACCTAGATTCTTCCGCGGTCCCATTGGCATCTCTACTTGGTGGGGTAGGTGGAGGTACCTCTTTTGCAACCTTCTTGTCTTTGTTGCGTTTGCTAGTGCTCGGTTGCACCGCTTGCTCACGCTGCACCTCCACGTCCTCCTCTACGACCGATTCCTCTTTCGTGTCCTCCATGGCGCTCTCCACGGGTTCACGTCGAGCCGGTCCACTCGCGGATGGCTTGGGCTCTTCCTCCGAATCCTCCGAATCCTCTGATTCGAAGGAGCCGTCCATCGCAAGCGTCGGTCCCTCCAACGCTGGTCCTTCATCACTCCCACTTGGACGCTCCTTCGAATGCTCCGCGTCTTCGAAGAATGCCACATCGGGGCTCTTGACGATCTTCTTGGTATCCAAACGCATCAACCTATACGCCTTGGTGCCCTCGCAATACCCGAGGAACAAGCACTTGATGCCCTTTGCATCTAGCTTGGTCCTCTTTTCATCGGGCACCTTGGCATAAGCGACGCACCCGAATACCCGCATGTGGGAGACATGTGGCATCCTCCCACTCCACGCCTCCTCCGGCGTCATTCCTTCGACGGCGCGAGTCGGGCACCGGTTGCGTGTGTACACCGCGGTTTGCACCGCCTCCGCCCAAAACTCACGTTCAAGTCCTTGGGCGTACAACATGGACCTTCCCATCTCCACGATGGTGCGGTTGGCACGTTCCGCCACGCCATTTTGTTGAGGGGTGTAAGGCGCGGATGTGTTCCTTGCGATGCCGTGTTTGCGCAAGAACTCGTCGAATGCCTTGCCCGTGTATTCGCCGCCGTTGTCGGAGCGCAACACCTTCACCTTGTGGCCCGATTGGTTCTCCACCAAGGCCTTCCACTCCTTGAAGCGCTCCAACACCTCGCTCTTCAATTTCAACGTATAAACCCACACCTTCCTTGAGAAATCGTCTATGAAGGTTAGAAAGTATTTTGCTCCGCCCAATGACGTCGTCCGCATAGGCCCACACACATCCGAATGCACAAGCTCCAACACCTTCGTGGCCCGGTGCGCACCGTCGGTGGGGAAAGGTTGCCTCGCTAACTTGCCTTCCACACATCCCTCGCATGCAAATGGCTCCACTTTGCACGGAACCTTGCCTAGGTCAATGCCGCTTACCATGCCTTGGAGCGCCTTGACGCCCTTTGCATTTAGGTGGCCCAACCTCCTATGCCAAAGCTCCATGAGGGGGCCGTTGGCCGATGTATGTGCGAGACAACTCATGTCGGCGCCGCCGACTAGCTTGAGCTCCAATTGATACAAGTTGACCTCCATGCGGTTGGCGGCGAGCATCTCGCCTTCACGTGTGCGCACCGCACACCCCATGGTGTCGAAATGCACCTTCAAACCCCTTGAGACTAGTTTGCTCACCGATAGCAAGTTGGCATGCAATTTCGGCACGTGGAGGACGTCTTGCACCTCGATGCGCCTCGCTCGGCCTTCCATGTTGCTTTCCACCACAATGGAACCCTTGCCCACGACCTCCACCATGCCGTTGTCGCCCATGAACACCTTGCGCCCCGAAACCCTCTCGTATGTGTCGAATGCGTGTCTATGTGGCGTCATGTGTTGCGTGGCCCCCGAGTCCACGATCCACTTGGTCATGTGCGTCTTGGGTGCTCCGTCGGCGGCCACGAACACGCAATCGCCTCGACTAACCGCCGCCCTCGCGTCGTTCGCCCTTTCTTTGGCGCCCCAACAATTGCGAGCAATGTGGCCCGATTTGCCACACTTGAAGCACGTGCGTGCTTCGGGCCTCGTGTTGGTGCCCGTCCCCTTTCCTTGGCGCGAGAACATGGCCGCGTCCTCCCCTTGAGGTTCTCTCTCCTTCCTCTTGGACGCCTCATGCATGAGTCGTGCGGTGATGAACTCCACGGTGAGCTCCTTCACGGGCCTAGTCTCTAGGGCCGTGATAAGGTGCTCGAAGGATGGCGGGAGGCTATCCAACAAGGTCATCACAATGTCTTCATCTTTCACGGGCACTTCCAAACAAGTTAGTTGGTCCGCGAGAGACTTCACCTTGTTGATGTGCTCAAGCACGTCGCCGCCTTCCTCCATCTTCACGGTGAAGAACTTGCGCCTCAAGAACAATATGTTGGAGAGGCTCTTGGTTTCGTGGATGTTGCACAACGTGGCCCACGCTTCCGCCGGTCCCTTGCACGCCTTGATGTGCGCCAACTCCTTGTCCGCCAAGTTGGTGACGATCATGGCGAAGGCACGCTTGCAACGCCGCTCATACTCCTTCTTGTCCTTCTCATCGGCGGTACTTGGTGGGGGCAACTCCGACTTGTCCACGATGTCCCATAGATCCTTGGCCGCAAGGGCCATCTCCATCTTAAACTTCCAAAGGCTAAAATTGTCGCCATTGAATTTGTCCACATGCCTCGGCCACTCACCATCATTGGAACTCATGTCTCTCAAGGAGGTTGGCTCCCACTCGCTCAAAATGCTTCAATCCTCCGTATGGACTCAATGGAACACCTTAAAACCTCTAGACACTTAATTCAGCACTTTTGGTGTCCCTCAAAACACCAAACACTCAAATTAGCACCTTTTGTGCCACTTAGAGTTCACAACACTCAATTGAACAATTCTAGTGTTTGTTAAACCTCAAAGCTATCAAGTCAACACCTTTAATGCCTCTTAAGCTCCTAAACACTTAATTCAACACTTTTGGTGTCACTCCAACACCAAACGTTCAATTCAGCACCTCTTGTGCCACATATGCTTTAAACCACTCAATTGAATAATTCTAGTGTTTCTTAACTCCCAAGCTATCAAGTCAGCACCTTTAGTGCCTCTTAAGCTTCAAAACACTCAATTGAATACCTTTGGTGTGACTTCAACACCAAACACTTACAACCAACTCTCTTTGAATGCACTTTCACTAAACTCACTTAGTTTAGCCACTAGTGCAACTATTTGCACTCTAATGCATTCAAATGGCACTCCACACTCACAACTAGCTCTCTTTGAATGCACTTTCACTAAACTCACTTAGTTAAGCCACTAGTGCAATTATTTGCACTCTAATGCATTCAAATGGCAATCCCCACTCACAACCAGCCCTCTTCAAAGCAAGAACACATAGAACTCACTAAACCTCAAAGTGTAGCACTCCAACACATCAAGGCTAGTCCAATGAACCTCCGATTAGATCCGAACCTCCCTCCTTGGCAACTCACGTTTGTGGGCCCATAACCTATTGAAGAATGAGGAGAGAAGAAGAGAATACACAATAATGTACACAACGGAGCTTGGTAATACTTGCAATATAAGAGAGAGCACTATCTTCTCATGCTTCTTATTTATCCTTGAATACATTAGCACTTGAGTGCATTCATTAGACAAAGACACCAAGCAACTACTCTAACGCTTTCCAAGCAACTACTCCTAGTTGCTTACCGTACATATGTCCTATTTGCTTAGCGTACATAAGCCTCCTTGCTTAGCGTACATAAGCCTCCTTGCTTAGCGTACATAAGCCTCCTTGCTTAGCGTACATAAGTCATCTTTGCTTAGCGTACATAAGCCTCCTTGCTTAGCGTACATAAGTCATCTTTGCTTAGTGTACATAAGTCCTCTATGCTTAGTGTACATAAACTCTACTTGCTTACCGTATATAAGTCCTAGTACTTTCCTAGTACTTTCCTAGTACTTCTACATATGGCACATTGCCCGACTTAATAAGGTTTCTGCGAAGGCTTGTTGGGCGCAGATGGCTGTCACTCGAAAGAAGTGTACATCCCGTATCGTCCAAAATGGGAAGAGCACCCCAGCTCCCACATACACTGGCCTTTGGACCCACCCTCAAAATGGTAACCAAAAGGTGGTGGAGCAGTTTTTTTTTTGTGCTGTCGATATTGAGAGGTGTGTGAAGGGGCATCGTCGACGATGGATAGAGCCATTTTCGGATTACGAGGAACGACCCCCCATCCCGTCGGTTTGGCCTGTGAAGATAGGGACGAATCTCACACGTTCCGAGATTGAGGCGTTGGAGAATGCGGGATTTCAACTTCCCCAAAAGCAAAGCGTTCCTATGAGCCGCACGTTCAACAGTTCAGCACCACCACCGGATCTGTCACAGGTTCCAATGCCAGATAATGCGGACGTTTATCCAAAAACACAAAAGTCAAAGAACATGCGCCGCTCAATCACTTGTGCCAGTTCGAAGCACATGCAGAACATTGATTCCGCTAGAGCAATGAAGGCAAGTATTCTGAAGGTAGTAATGATACCTCAACCCGGTTTTGGATGCATTGTAACTTTGCAATCAAAACCAGCTCCCACGGAATCAGTTTACCATCTCTCAATCAGTGCCTACCCAGATTGCAATTGCCCGGCGTTCAAAGAGACAATGGCTAAGCTGGGTAGACGCGGGTGTCCATTCCGACCTTGTAAGCATCTTTACTATCTCTACGTTCAAGTCTGCAAACTAGAGGGTGACCATGACCTCTTCATGCATGCGCCTACCCTCAGCTTCAATGAGGTGAAAACAATTCTTGAAAGGGGGATCTTAGCCCATGCTACAGTTTAAATTCAGCAGGTTCAGCAGATCTTAGTCTCATATATATGTTCTATTTCATAAACGTGTATGATACACGTCACTCTATGTAATTTCACAATTTAGTGAATACGTATATATAAATATATATATATATATATATATATATATAATTTTTTCACTATGTTAGATTTATTAATCACTTGTACTTGTCCTTCACTTGTGGTGTTCCGTGAACATGTGTCCTTGTAGATCTCTTCAATGAAGTCATCTATTTCCTCCAAAACTCGGTCACAGATAAATGTTTTGCATATGTCAAGCCCATTTTGCACGGTTATGGGTGCTAAATTCCACGGCCATAAGCCTCAAATATTCGAATATTCTGAGGAATAAACCTCTTTAAAATACTATTTTTTTATTTTTAGAAATTTTATTACTAAAAATAAAAACTCTCCGCTCGAAATTCAGAAAATCTACGCTCTACGCTCATGCCCTAGCAACGCCCGCTAGGGATTGGATCTTGAGAGGTTTAAATGTTTGGAGGAGCCTTTGGGTGCTTCATGTTGGAGGTGCATTGGTGCACGTTTGGGGCATTGGTTGGTGCTTGGAGGTTTGGAGATTGGAGCATTGTAGGTGAACAAGTGCACATTTGGAGGTTGTAAGTGTTGATTTGAGTGTTTATAATGCTTGAATACATATTTGATGCAATTGAATGGTGATTTGAGTTTGTTGAGTGCATTTGTGCATATTTGAGTGTATTGGAGGTCATTTGAGTTGAAGAGGATTTGATTTGAGGTTGTGAATTGCAATTGTACACATTTAAGGATATTTAACTCATTCGGGTTGAAGAGGACATGACTTGATGTTGTTGAGTGCAATTGTGCACATTTGAGAGTATTAAGGTCATTTAAGTTGTAAAAGACCTAACTTGAATGTATTGGGAGTGCTAAGGCACATTGGAGTTGAAGAGGGCCTAATTGGAGTGACTTGAAGATGCAAAAGCACATTAGATTTGAAGAGGCCTTGATTTTGAGTGGTTTGAGGGTGCATACAATAGGTACATTTGAGTTGAAAATGAGTTGATTTGAGTGATTTAATGGTGTGAGTGCATATTAGAATACAATACGGCATGATTTGAAGGTGCAAATATACATTTAAAAAAAATCATCTAAGTTAAAAAAATATTTGACATGAGTAGATCGAGGGTGCAAAACACATTTGAAACCAAAAGGGCTCATTTGAGCTTAAAATGATATGACTTGAGTGAATTAAGGATGCAAAGGTGTTTTTGAGGACAAGAGGGCCAATTCTAAGTCCAAAACATCTTACTTAAGTGGATTGAGTGTGCAAAGACACATTTGAGAGCAAAAGAGCATGACTTGAATAAATAAATTGTTCAAAGGTTCATTTGAATTCAAAAGGGTCCAACTTGAGTGGATTAAGAGCAAGATAATTTGACTAGAGTAGATTTGAAATGCGAGGGATTTTTTTTCAGCTTAAGAGGGGTTAATCGAGGCTTGTGAAGCCATTGAGTGTATATAAACATGTAGAAATGTATGATTTGAATGATTAAAGATTATATCTCCAATCTTTGAGCCTAATATGACATCACTTGAGGGTGAGGGTGCTAAGTCATTGACAATTTTAATGAAAAATATTTCAATCTTTGGAAATTCAAATTGAAAATGGGGTTGGCTTTCATAGACCTTTAAGGCATTGTGGATGAATCCGAGAAAGCTTCATCTTCCAACATTGTTCCTAGTGAAGAAAAAATACCTAAGTTGTGTCAAAAAAACAATGTCCTTCATTGCACTCAATTTGGTAGACAATCAACTTGCGTATATTAGAAGTTGGAAAAGACCATCGGAGGCATAAAAAAACCCTTTGGCCATGAGGCGAAAAGTTTGTTGAACATTCTCTTCATTCACCGCAAGTTCTTCATGTGGAAGATGCAAGAAAGTGATGACTTGTTGGACCACGTCAACAAAATCAATGCACTTATGGATCAATTTGCTTGCTTGGAGGTACCGGTGAGAAATGAAAATGTGGTCATGACTTTGGTTGAGAGTTTGCCACAGTCGTACGAACACTTGATCACTGCCTATGGACCACAACCAACCACAACCTGCTAAGTTGGGTGGCATACACTCTCCTGAATGGAATGTAAGTACTATTCTCCTCAATATTATTGTTCGAGTTTTCAGATACATATCCATTTATCGGGAGGCCTCACGATGCCTTTAGCTTACTGTTTCTATTGTCACATATTCTGACGTCGCTCTACACCATGTCCAGAAATTCAAACATGCAGTGACAACAACATTCCACGACACGGGAAGTATCAAAGAGTGTCTCCCCCTTGTCATATGCAGCGAAATTACGTTTACCACTTGGAGATTGGTGTTTGACAACTGGGTTGATGGGTACATTCCCGACGGTCACGGGGTCATTCTTTCCGGAGAGATGATGTCAATGAAAGAGTTGACTATGAAGTATGTGACGGTATGTTTGATGCACAAGATATCAAAGAGAAAAGAAAATGAACCCTAAGGTGATGAATTCACTACAACAGAGCCGCGTCAAATGTGACGTAAATCCACACTATCCTGAATTAGTGTGGATGAAAAATCCAATAAAACGTGGCGCACGTCAAACGTTTTAACGTGAATATGTCACCAATAACGTTGTGTTATCTGACCGCGTCAAAGAGGATATAGGTGAAACGCGAATGACCGGGTATACGTTAAAAATAACAGCATCACGTTAAATTAAACGTCAGCGTTCTTGTTGGACAGTAATTTTATCACCTCCTTTTTTACCTCAAGGTACTTTAGGGTTGACTAAATATAGTAAATATCCACGTCAGCGTGTTTCTTGTAACATGGACGGCGTTAATCGTAACAGGTGCCACATTTACATGTGTTACAAAAAACGTACTGGAAATGCTGACGTGGAATGACTGCGCTGACGTGGAATGCCTGAAGAGTCAATGGCTGACGTGGAAGTTAGTTTTGATATGGTTGAAAATAGTAGTATCCACGTCAGCACGTTTCTTATAACTATTGGCAAATGAGAGAAGAAAGCAAAGAGACCAGCGTAGTGAGCTACAACACAATACACAAGGATTGCATACAATGGAGAGAGTAATTAGCTCCTCCCCTTATGGCTTTATTTATATGAAGAGTTTAGGGCTAGCCTAACCCTAGCCGCCACCCTAACCCTAACCCTAGCCGCCACCAATGCGACCTAACCCTAATGCCACCTAAGCAACCTAACCTTAACTTCCAATACTCCCACTTTGCGAGGTGACATTATATTCTAAGCCCATTGAATCACTCAATGTCTCATGCCTATCTCTAGCTAAAGCCTTTGTTAAAACATCCGCTACCATATATTGCGTTGGACAATATTCCAACTCTATAACTTTGTTTTCAATTTTTTCTCTAATAAAATGATGTTGCACATCAATATGTTTAGACCTATCATGCTTTGTGGGATTCTTAGCTAAAGCCATAGAACCTTGATTATCGCACATGATGGTGGTCGCCTCCTCTTGCACACAACCCACATCCTCCATTAGTTGCCTAAGCCAAATGGCTTCTCTTGTGCATCGGCTCATGGCCATATACTCCGCCTCCATCGTGGATTGTGCCACCGTTTGTTGCCGCTTGCTATTCCACGACACGGCCCCCTCTCCAACGAAGAAAACATATCCGGATGTGGACCTACGATTCTCCACATCTCCGGCCCAATCCGCATCCGAATAACCTTTGACCTCCATATGTTTTCCTCCAATGCGCAACCTCATATCTACGGTGCCCTTCAAGTACCGCATGATCCTCTTGATGGCCATCCAATGCATCGGACCCGGTTTGGACATGAATCGACTTACCACGCTTACCGCAAATGCGAGGTCCGGTCTTGTGGCCACCATCGCGTACATCAACGACCCCACCGCTTCTTGGTACGGAATTTCCTTCATCTCCTCCGAAAACTCTTCGTACTCCTCCTCCGAAAGCTTCGGCAACGAGGTCTTAGTATCGAGCGGGGTTCCGATGGGTTTACAATCACCCATGCCGAATCGTTCCAAAATTGTTTCGATGTAGCTCCGTTGATGCAAGGTAATGGTGCGGGACCTCCTATCCCTCTCGAAATGAACTCCGAGAAAGAAATGCAACTCGCCGAGGTCGCTCATCTCGAATTCGTGCTCGAGACTAGACTTCAACTCCTTGATCATGTCCACATTGCTTGCCAATATGATGAGGTCGTCTACATATATGATTACAATCACAATGTAGTGGCAAGTTTGTAGAACGTACAACGAGTGATCCGCATGGCTCCTCGTAAAGCCTTTATTCACAAAGAATACGTGAATGCATTCGTACCACGCTCGTCCGGATTGCTTCAACCCGTAGAGCGATTTCTTCAACTTGCATACGAGGTGCTCTCGGCCTTGTTGTTCGAACCCCTCCGGTTGCTCCATGTAGATTTCTACATCCAATTCGCCGTTCAAGAACGCGGTCTTGACGTCCATTTGATGCATCTCCAAGTCCATGGCCGCCCCGAGTGCGAGTATGACCCTAATGGTGTTGAATTTGGCTACGGGTGCAAATGTTTCGCCAAAATCCACACCTTCCACTTGCGAGCACCCCTTGGCCACTAACCTTGCTTTGAAACGAACAACCACGCCGTTGGCATCCTTCTTCGTGCGAAACACCCACTTGCACTTCACGGCCTTGCGGCCCTTGGGCAATGGAGTTAACTCCCACGTGGCGTTGGCTATAAGAGATTCGTACTCCTCTTGCATAGCCAACTCCCACTCGCTCGCATCACTCGATTCCATGGCCTCTCTCAAGTTTCTAGGTTCCCCTACGATGGCCATGTTTGCATGCTCATTGTCTTGGGGTTGCGGAATGTGGTTCTTCCACCATTCCCCAAGAGGTTTGCGTGGCCTATCCGGATACCTAGAATTGCCCATGGTTTCATTGTCATATTGCGGGGTTGGAGGTGGTTCGGTTGCGGTTTTCTTACCGTGGTCAAGTTTCGATGCCTCCCCGCTACGAATGGTTTTCGTGGCCGGTACGTCGGCCTCCGCTTCGTCCTCGATGCCGGGCTCCTCGTCGGGCTCCGAAACGTTGCCATCCCCCTCCAACTCCTCCACGTCCGATTTGGGGGATACGTCCACCTTCACCGCGGGTGCCTCGCCAATTCTCCCACTTGGACAATCCTCCAAATGCGTTTTGTCTTCGAAGAAGACCACGTCCGGACTCTTGATGATTTTCTTCGTCTCCAAGCAAATGAGCCGATACGCTTTCGTGCCTTCGCAATAACCGAGAAACAAACACTTGACGCCCTTCGCGTCCAACTTCGTTCGCCTTTGATCCGGCGCCTTTGCATAAGCCACACAACCGAACACGCGCATGTGGGAGACGTGCGGCATCCTCCCGCTCCACGCTTCTTCGGGCGTCCTTCCTTCGACGGCCTTCGTTGGACACCGGTTACGCACGTACACCGCATTGCACACCGCCTCCGCCCAAAATTCGTGGCCGAGGCGTTGGGCATGAATCATGGACCGCGCCATCTCCACGATGGTCCGATTGGCCCGCTCCGCCACGCCGTTTTGTTGCGGCGTGTAAGGTGACGAGGTTTGCCGTGCAATGCCATGTTTGGACAAGAATTCGTCGAATGCCTTCGAAACGAATTCCCCACCGTTGTCCGACCTAAGAACCTTCACTACGTGCTCGGATTGCCTTTCCACCAAGGTTTTCCATTTTTTGAACCTTGCCAACACCTCGCTTTTGGCCTTGAGCACATATACCCAAATCTTGCGTGAGAAATCGTCAATGAAGGTGAGAAAATACCTCGCGCCTCCGATGGACGTCGTTTTCATCGGCCCGCATACGTCGGAATGCACGAGCTCCAAGACCTTCGTGGCGCGGGTTGCTCCGTCCGTCGGGAATGGCCGCCTCGCTTGTTTGCCCTCGACACATCCTTCGCATGCCAATGAATGAACGTCGCCTTGTACCGCGTCCATCCCGCTCACCATGCTTTGGAGCATTTTCATGCTATTCGCATTGAGATGCCCCAACCTCTTGTGCCAAAGCTCTAATGAATGCGAGTTTCCATCGGAATGCGCCAAAGAACTCGTTTCGGCCCCATTCATCACGTTCGTGTCCAATTGGTACAAATTGGACTCCAATGAAGCCACGGCCAACATCTCACCGTTGTTTGCCCTCACCACACATCCCAACGAGTTGAAATGCACCTTCAAACCCCTCGAAATGAGTTTGCTCACCGAAAGCAAGTTCGAATGCAAGTTCGGCACATGAAGCACGTCATGCATTCTAATGCTCCGCTCACGGCCCTTCACACGTGTTTCCACTAGTATGGAGCCTTTGCCTACGGCCTCCACCATGCCATTGTCACCCATAAACACTTTGCGACCCGAAATGGGTTCATAAGTGTTAAAGAAATGCTTATGCGGTGTCATGTGTTGCGAGGCCCCCGAATCCACGATCCATCTAGTGGCGGGGGTGTTAGATGCTCCATCTCTCACAACAAATGCAAAATCATCACTCGCCCTTGCCATGTTCGCGTTCACCTTGCGTTTGCTTCGACAATTACGAGCGATATGGCCCAACTTACCGCAATTGAAGCACCGCGGGTTGTCGGCGCGCCTTTCGTTGTTGTCGAACGCTCGAGGGTGGCGTGACAACATGGCGGCATCGTCTCCTTGAGGCTCCTTCTCCTTCCTCTTCGACACCTCGTGCATGAGACGAGCGGTGATGAAATCCAACTTGAGCTCCTTCATCGGGCGCGTCTCCAATGCCGTGATCAAATGGTCGAAGGAGGGTGGTAGGCTATCGAGCAAGGTCATGACCACGTCCTCGTCCTTCATGGGTACCTCCAAGCATGTGAGTTGATCGGCAAGAGATTTTACCTTGTTGATGTGGTCGAGCATGTCGTCGCCCTCGTCCATCTTGATGGTGAAAAACTTGCGCCGTATGAACAAGATGTTCGACAAGCTTTTGGTCTCGTGGATGTTGCACAATGTCGTCCACGCTTCCGCGGGTCCCTTGCATCCTTTGATGTGCGCCAACTCCTTGTCCACCAAGCTCGTGGCAATGATGGCGAACGCCTTCTTGCATCGTCGCTCGTACGCCTTTTTGACTTCGTCGCTCGCGGTGGATGGTGGTGGCGCCTCCGAACCTTCAACGATCTCCCAAAGGTCTTTGGTGGCCAATACCATCTCCAATTTGAACTTGTAAAGGTTGAAGTTGTCGCCACCGAACTTGTCAACCTTTATAAGTCCCTCGCCGTCACTAGAAGCCATGATGAAGACTCGAATGGAAGCTCCCACTCACTCAATGTACAAATCTCTCAAGTCAGCACCTTATACCTCCCAATAGGTGCAATATGACTTCAAAATACCTCAAAGAGCCTTTCTAAGCACTTTGCCACTCAAATGTCCTCACACAACTCTTAGAAGGTTGGAAACACTCAAGTCAGCACCTAAATGATGCGGTTAGATGCAATATGACTTCAAAGCACTTCAAAGAGCCATTCTAAGCCCTTTGCCACTCAAATTTCCTCACACAACTCTTAGAAGGTAGGAAACACTCAAGTCAACACCTAAATGATGCGGTTAGATGCAATATGACTTCAAAACACTTCAAAGAGCCATTCTAAGCCCTTTGGCACTCAAATTTCCTCACACAACTCTTAGAAGGTAGGAAACACTCAAGTCAGCACCTAAATGATGCGGTTAGATGCAATATGACTTCAAAACACCTCAAAGGACAAAACTAAGCCCTTTGGCACTTGAATGACCTCACAACACTCTTGGAAGGTAGGAAACACTCAAGTCAGCACCTAAATGATCCGGTTAGATGCAATATGAGTCTAAAACACCTCAAAGGACAAAACTAAGCCCTTTGGCACTTGAATGACCTCACAACACTCTTGGAAGGTAGGAAAAACTCAAATCAGCACCTAAATGATGCGGTTAGATGCAATATGACTTCAAAACACTTCAAAGGACAAAACTAAGCCCTTTGGCACTTGAATGACCTCACAACACTCTTGGAAGGTAGGAAAAACTCAAGTCAGCACCTAAATGATCCGGTTAGATGCAATATCACTCCAAAACCTCAAGAGAACATATCTTAGCCTCTTGGCACTCAAATGTGCTTAAAACACTCAAAACGGATCTGATGTGCGTGAATGCATTCAAAATGGAATGGACATGTACCCTACGAGTTTCCAAAAGTCCCAACACTCCTCAAAGGTCTTCCATGCTGGTCCACTCCACAAAAATGCACAAAGGCGCTCCAAAGGTCTTCGAAAGCTTCAACACTCCACCAAAGGCTCTAAACACCTCCAAATCGCCTCCGATTAGATCCGGCCCTCTCCTAGGTCCTCCTAAGCTGATGTCTCTCCTCTAAAGCAAAGTGGGCCCATAACCTATTGGCAAATGAGAGAAGAAAGCAAAGAGACCAGCGTAGTGAGCTACAACACAATACACAAGGATTGCATACAATGGAGAGAGTGATTTGCTCCTCCCCTTATGCCTTTATTTATATGTAGAGATTAGGGCTAGCCGCCAACCTAACCCTAGCCGCCACCCTAACCCTAACCCTAGCCGCCACCAATGCGACCTAACCCTAATGCCACCTAAGCAACCTAACCTTAACTTCCAATAGACATCAGCTTAGGAGGACCTAGGAGAGGGCCGGATCTAATCGGAGGCGATTTGGAGGTGTTTAGAGCCTTTGGTGGAGTGTTGAAGCTTTTGAAGACCTTTGGAGCGCCTTTGTGCATTTTTGTGGAGTGGACCAGCGTGGAAGACCTTTGAGGAGTGTTGGGACTTTTGGAAACTCGTAGGGTACATGTCCATTCCATTTTGAATGCATTCACGCACATCAGATCCGTTTTGAGTGGTTTAAGCACATTTGAGTGCCAAGAGGCTAAGATATGTTCTCTTGAGGTTTTGGAGTGATATTGCATCTAACCGGATCATTTAGGTGCTGACTTGAGTGTTTCCTACCTTCCAAGAGTGTTGTGAGGTCATTCAAGTGCCAAAGGGCTTAGTTTTGTCCTTTGAAGTGTTTTGAAGTCATATTGCATCTAACCGCATCATTTAGGTGCTGACTTGAGTTTTTCCTACCTTCCAAGAGTGTTGTGAGGTCATTCAAGTGCCAAAGGGCTTAGTTTTGTCCTTTGAAGTGTTTTGAAGTCATATTGCATCTAACCGCATCATTTAGGTGCTGACTTGAGTTTTTCCTACCTTCTAAGAGTGTTGTGAGGTCATTCAAGTGCCAAAGGGCTTAGTTTTGTCCTTTGAGGTGTTTTGAAGTCATATCGCATCTAACCGCATCATTTAGGTGCTGACTTGAGTGTTTCCTACCTTCTAAGAGTTGTGTGAGGAAATTTGAGTGCCAAAGGGCTTAGAATGGCTCTTTGAAGTGTTTTGAAGTCATATTGCATCTAACCGCATCATTTAGGTGTTGACTTGAGTGTTTCCTACCTTCTAAGAGTTGTGTGAGGAAATTTGAGTGGCAAAGGGCTTAGAATGGCTCTTTGAAGTGCTTTGAAGTCATATTGCATCTAACCGCATCATTTAGGTGTTGACTTGAGTGTTTCCTACCTTCTAAGAGTTGTGTGAGGAATTTGAGTGCCAAAGGGCTTAGTTTTGTCCTTTGAGGTGTTTTAGACTCATATTGCATCTAACCGGATCATTTAGGTGCTGACTTGAGTGTTTCCTACCTTCCAAGAGTGTTGTGAGGTCATTCAAGTGCCAAAGGGCTTAGTTTTGTCCTTTGAGGTGTTTTGAAGTCATATTGCATCTAACCGCATCATTTAGGTGCTGACTTGAGTGTTTCCTACCTTCTAAGAGTTGTGTGAGGAAATTTGAGTGCCAAAGGGCTTAGAATGGCTCTTTGAAGTGTTTTGAAGTCATATTGCATCTAACCGCATCATTTAGGTGTTGACTTGAGTGTTTCCTACCTTCTAAGAGTTGTGTGAGGAAATTTGAGTGGCAAAGGGCTTAGAATGGCTCTTTGAAGTGCTTTGAAGTCATATTGCATCTAACCGCATCATTTAGGTGTTGACTTGAGTGTTTCCAACCTTCTAAGAGTTGTGTGAGGACATTTGAGTGGCAAAGTGCTTAGAAAGGCTCTTTGAGGTATTTTGAAGTCATATTGCACCTATTGGGAGGTATAAGGTGCTGACTTGAGAGATTTGTACATTGAGTGAGTGGGAGCTTCCATTCGAGTCTTCATCATGGCTTCTAGTGACGGCGAGGGACTTATAAAGGTTGACAAGTTCGGTGGCGACAACTTCAACCTTTACAAGTTCAAATTGGAGATGGTATTGGCCACCAAAGACCTTTGGGAGATCGTTGAAGGTTCGGAGGCGCCACCACCATCCACCGCGAGCGACGAAGTCAAAAAGGCGTACGAGCGACGATGCAAGAAGGCGTTCGCCATCATTGCCACGAGCTTGGTGGACAAGGAGTTGGCGCACATCAAAGGATGCAAGGGACCCGCGGAAGCGTGGACGACATTGTGCAACATCCACGAGACCAAAAGCTTGTCGAACATCTTGTTCATACGGCGCAAGTTTTTCACCATCAAGATGGACGAGGGCGACGACATGCTCGACCACATCAACAAGGTAAAATCTCTTGCCGATCAACTCACATGCTTGGAGGTACCCATGAAGGACGAGGACGTGGTCATGACCTTGCTCGATAGCCTACCACCCTCCTTCGACCATTTGATCACGGCATTGGAGACGCGCCCGATGAAGGAGCTCAAGTTGGATTTCATCACCGCTCGTCTCATGCACGAGGTGTCGAAGAGGAAGGAGAAGGAGCCTCAAGGAGACGATGCCGCCATGTTGTCACGCCACCCTCGAGCGTTCGACAACAACGAAAGGCGCGCCGACAACCCGCGGTGCTTCAATTGCGGTAAGTTGGGCCATATCGCTCGTAATTGTCGAAGCAAACGCAAGGTGAACGCGAACATGGCAAGGGCGAGTGATGATTTTGCATTTGTTGTGAGAGATGGAGCATCTAACACCCCCGCCACTAGATGGATCGTGGATTCGGGGGCCTCGCAACACATGACACCGCATAAGCATTTCTTTAACACTTATGAACCCATTTCGGGTCGCAAAGTGTTTATGGGTGACAATGGCATGGTGGAGGCCGTAGGCAAAGGCTCCATACTAGTGGAAACACGTGTGAAGGGCCGTGAGCGGAGCATTAGAATGCATGACGTGCTTCATGTGCCGAACTTGCATTCGAACTTGCTTTCGGTGAGCAAACTCATTTCGAGGGGTTTGAAGGTGCATTTCAACTCGTTGGGATGTGTGGTGAGGGCAAACAACGGCGAGATGTTGGCCGTGGCTTCATTGGAGTCCAATTTGTACCAATTGGACACGAACGTGATGAATGGGGCCGAAACGAGTTCTTTGGCGCATTCCGATGGAAACTCGCATTCATTAGAGCTTTGGCACAAGAGGTTGGGGCATCTCAATGCGAATAGCATGAAAATGCTCCAAAGCATGGTGAGCGGGATGGACGCGGTACAAGGCGACGTTCATTCATTGGCATGCGAAGGATGTGTCGAGGGCAAACAAGCGAGGCGGCCATTCCCGACGGACGGAGCAACCCGCGCCACGAAGGTCTTGGAGCTCGTGCATTCCGACGTATGCGGGCCGATGAAAACGACGTCCATCGGAGGCGCGAGGTATTTTCTCACCTTCATTGACGATTTCTCACGCAAGATTTGGGTATATGTGCTCAAGGCCAAAAGCGAGGTGTTGGCAAGGTTCAAAGAATGGAAAACCTTGGTGGAAAGGCAATCCGAGCACGTAGTGAAGGTTCTTAGGTCGGACAACGGTGGGGAATTCGTTTCGAAGGCATTCGACGAATTCTTGTCCAAACATGGCATTGCACGGCAAACCTCGTCACCTTACACGCCGCAACAAAACGGCGTGGCGGAGCGGGCCAATCGGACCATCGTGGAGATGGCGCGGTCCATGATTCATGCCCAACGCCTCGGCCACGAATTTTGGGCGGAGGCGGTGTGCAATGCGGTGTACGTGCGTAACCGGTGTCCAACGAAGGCCGTCGAAGGAAGGACGCCCGAAGAAGCGTGGAGCGGGAGGATGCCGCACGTCTCCCACATGCGCGTGTTCGGTTGCGTGGCTTATGCGAAGGTGCCGGATCAAAGGCGAACGAAGTTGGACGCGAAGGGCGTCAAGTGTTTGTTTCTCGGTTATTGCGAAGGCACGAAAGCGTATCGGCTCATTTGCTTGGAGACGAAGAAAATCATCAAGAGTCCGGACGTGGTCTTCTTCGAAGACAAAACGCATTTGGAGGATTGTCCAAGTGGGAGAATTGGCGAGGCACCCGCGGTGAAGGTGGACGTATCCCCCAAATCGGACGTGGAGGAGTTGGAGGGGGATGGCAACGTTTCGGAGCCCGACGAGGAGCCCGGCATCGAGGACGAAGCGGAGGCCGACGTACCGGCCACGAAAACCATTCGTAGCGGGGAGGCATCGAAACTTGACCACGGTAAGAAAACCGCAACCGAACCACCTCCAACCCCGCAATATGACAATGAAACCATGGGCAATTCTAGGTATCCGGATAGGCCACGCAAACCTCTTGGGGAATGGTGGAAGAACCACATTCCGCAACCCCAAGACAATGAGCATGCAAACATGGCCATCGTAGGGGAACCTAGAAACTTGAGAGAGGCCATGGAATCGAGTGATGCGAGCGAGTGGGAGTTGGCTATGCAAGAGGAGTACGAATCTCTTATAGCCAACGCCACGTGGGAGTTAACTCCATTGCCCAAGGGCCGCAAGGCCGTGAAGTGCAAGTGGGTGTTTCGCACGAAGAAGGATGCCAACGGCGTGGTTGTTCGTTTCAAAGCAAGGTTAGTGGCCAAGGGGTGCTCGCAAGTGGAAGGTGTGGATTTTGGCGAAACATTTGTACCCGTAGCCAAATTCAACACCATTAGGGTCATACTCGCACTCGGGGCGGCCATGGACTTGGAGATGCATCAAATGGACGTCAAGACCGCGTTCTTGAACGGCGAATTGGATGTAGAAATCTACATGGAGCAACCGGAGGGGTTCGAACAACAAGGCCGAGAGCACCTCGTATGCAAGTTGAAGAAATCGCTCTACGGGTTGAAGCAATCCGGACGAGCGTGGTACGAATGCATTCACGTATTCTTTGTGAATAAAGGCTTTACGAGGAGCCATGCGGATCACTCGTTGTACGTTCTACAAACTTGCCACTACATTGTGATTGTAATCATATATGTAGACGACCTCATCATATTGGCAAGCAATGTGGACATGATCAAGGAGTTGAAGTCTAGTCTCGAGCACGAATTCGAGATGAGCGACCTCGGCGAGTTGCATTTCTTTCTCGGAGTTCATTTCGAGAGGGATAGGAGGTCCCGCACCATTACCTTGCATCAACGGAGCTACATCGAAACAATTTTGGAACGATTCGGCATGGGTGATTGTAAACCCATCGGAACCCCGCTCGATACTAAGACCTCGTTGCCGAAGCTTTCGGAGGAGGAGTACGAAGAGTTTTCGGAGGAGATGAAGGAAATTCCGTACCAAGAAGCGGTGGGGTCGTTGATGTACGCGATGGTGGCCACAAGACCGGACCTCGCATTTGCGGTAAGCGTGGTAAGTCGATTCATGTCCAAACCGGGTCCGATGCATTGGATGGCCATCAAGAGGATCATGCGGTACTTGAAGGGCACCGTAGATATGAGGTTGCGCATTGGAGGAAAACATATGGAGGTCAAAGGTTATTCGGATGCGGATTGGGCCGGAGATGTGGAGAATCGTAGGTCCACATCCGGATATGTTTTCTTCGTTGGAGAGGGGGCCGTGTCGTGGAATAGCAAGCGGCAACAAACGGTGGCACAATCCACGATGGAGGCGGAGTATATGGCCATGAGCCGATGCACAAGAGAAGCCATTTGGCTTAGGCAACTAATGGAGGATGTGGGTTGTGTGCAAGAGGAGGCGACCACCATCATGTGCGATAATCAAGGTTCTATGGCTTTAGCTAAGAATCCCACAAAGCATGATAGGTCTAAACATATTGATGTGCAACATCATTTTATTAGAGAAAAAATTGAAAACAAAGTTATAGAGTTGGAATATTGTCCAACGCAATATATGGTAGCGGATGTTTTAACAAAGGCTTTAGCTAGAGATAGGCATGAGACATTGAGTGATTCAATGGGCTTAGAATATAATGTCACCTCGCAAAGTGGGAGTATTGGAAGTTAAGGTTAGGTTGCTTAGGTGGCATTAGGGTTAGGTCGCATTGGTGGCGGCTAGGGTTAGGGTTAGGGTGGCGGCTAGGGTGGCGGCTAGCCCTAAACTCTTCATATAAATAAAGGCATAAGGGGAGGAGCTAATCACTCTCTCCATTGTATGCAATCCTTGTGTATTGTGTTGTAGCTCACTACGCTGGTCTCTTTGCTTTCTTCTCTCATTTGCCAATATAAATGTGTTACAAATAACGTACTGGAAATGCTGACGTGGAATGAGTGCGCTGACGTGGAGTGCCTGAAGACTCAATGGCTGACGTGGAAGGTAGTTTTGATATGGTTGAAAATAGTAGTATCCACGTCAGCACGTTTCTTATAACATGGAGGCGTTATATGTAACAGGTGCCACATTCAAATGTGTTAAAAAAAACGTACTGAGGAGATTGTCATGGAATAAGTGCGCTGACGTGGAATGAGTGTGGTCACACTGAATGGGTGGGGTGACGTGGAATGCATTGTTGAGTAATTTGCCGCCGTGGAAGGTTTAGGGTTTGATCGGTGAATCAATATTTCAGAGCCTATAGGGGGTTGTCAACATTGACGCGCGCGTTTCTTGTAACAAGGAGTGCGTTAAAATGTGTTACAAAAAACATACGAAGATGGGAGACTACGAGGCAGTGACGCGCGTGTTTCTTGTAACGGGAAAGTGCGTTAAGATGTATCACAATAAACGTCACACTACATATCTGATGTACCACGCGTGTTACTAGTAACAGATACCGCGTTAATAGTTGTTACAAAATACGTACAAACATTTACGTAGAAACATAGGGTGCATTTCATCCCCACGTTCTACGAAGCCTAATCCTCTGATTATTGTTCGCTATCAGATGAATCACCTAGGATCCGTTCGTCATCCTCATCACCTGCCTCCGCTGCTACTGGATCGTCTTCCTGCTCTTCCACAAAAGACCCGTAAGCTGCGAAGTCTGAATGTGAAGGCTCTCCTATGCCCATCTCTGTGTTATCGGCATGTGGTGAGACATAGCCGGAGAATTGTGCTTCTGCATCCTCATGTTCTTCAGCAAAGGCGCGACCTCTGCGGTTGCCTCGAACATCTGCCTTGCACACCACTTTCCATGGCCCCTCGTCCGCCGCAAAAAACACTTGTTGTATGTGAATGGGGAACGCGAAAGAGTGGGGACCCAAAGGTAAAATGCAGTTTGGAGCAAAATTCATGGATTGAAATCCATGTTGATCCCGCTTCATTGTTGGTGAAGCACCTCCTATTTTTGCTTTGACCCATGAACAGAGAAGGACAACGACGCATGTGCTCCTATACTCTAATTCTAATATTTCTTCAATCCAACCCACATACTCCTCCGTGTCTTCCCCTGCATCGTCGGTGAAGGTTGCATGCACTCCACTGTCCATAGTGGTCCTCGAATCTTCAACTGAGCGACAACGGATGTGCATGCCATAGGCTTTCATTGATCGATAAGCAGTTGCAATCAGCGAGGGAGGTCTCGACAGATCATAAGTGGTTTGATCGATGGTCCGTGATCCTGTCCTCCGATCGGCTTCAACGGTTACTGTCAACCATTATGGGAATGGTTGCAAAGGCCTCAACTGTGAATGAACGTCTAAGGAATGAGGTCTCCTTCGCCCACGTCTTCCACGATTACTTTGACGGCGTTGTGTTCTCCTGGAATTCTGCTCTGCTTCGTATACCCTGGTGAGTGCAAACTGCATTAGTAGTGCGTGCAAACATAAACATAATCGAACTTGGTCTGGGCTATTCCTTACAAGAAAGCAACGTTGAAAGTGACGTAGTTTAACGCGCCATTTGACGTACACGTTAACCCACGTTTACGCACGTTAAATCACGTTCAGGCAAGTTAACCCACGTTTACACACGTTCACCTATACGTATAATTGCTCAAATGATATATATCGTGGAGTATATATGATTGCACCTTCTGTAGTGCTGAAGTGTGCCAGCATTTCTGACCACAAAGTTGTGAATCCAGTCACGGAGAGTTCGAGACATGCGGCGTCGTATTCCCTTGCCCTCCACCATTTCATCGTGCATTGCCTGCTCTTCGTTTGCATCCCACACTCTTCGAGATGTAGCGCCGTAACGTTCCATATACTCTGAACAGAATCCTAGTGTTTCTTCCATAGAATACGCCTCCGCCATGCAACCTTCTGGCTTGCCATACGCACGTACATAATCCTTAAGAGTCTTCATGTATCGCTCCATTGGATACATCCATCGGCATTGAACTGGGCCGCATATAAAGAGCTCCTCCATGAGATGCACAAAAAGGTGCGTCATGATGACCATGGATCCTAGAGGAAACTCTCGCTCAACCATGCAAAGCGTCTCATTCGCATCTTCGATATACTCTTTTTTTTTGGACATATTCACATTGCCATTGCACAAGCGTCTAAATACTCTGCTGACCCTCATAATACACGTCCAGACGGATGCATTCATTTCAACATTCCGTAGTGACACGGGTAGTATCTGCAAATTGACGTAACCTGAAGGGTTATTATCCAAAAATACAGATTGAACTCATATTGCCGTCATGTTAAATTATACGCACCCTAAACCCGTAAACCGTAAAAAATGACGCAGGTTAACGCGAGTTTAAACATGGTTTAACGTGGATATTGTTGACGCGTTAACCGTGGTTTAACATGGATATTAACATGGTTAGGTAACATTGACACATTAAACAGTTATGAAAACAAAGTTGCCACAAGTACACGTGAACTTAAAATACCTGTTGCATGAGGATGTGAAAGTCATGGGATTTCAAAAATCTCAGTCTCCCGTCAGACACCCGTTTATAAATTGCTCCAGAATAATTTGTGGGCACCTTTGTTGATGCTATTACGGCAAGCATGTCCGTCTTTGCGCGCTGAGTGAGGACATAAGGCGCATGCGGCATGAAGAGGTGCCCGTTTGTAGCATGTGTTCGTCTCAACCATAGGTCAGGCCTCACTCCCATATCTTCGTAGTCCATCCGTCCTCGTGGAAAATCTGTCTCTCCAAACAACGTCTTTATTATGTTTTCACATAGGTTTTTCTCGCAATGCATGACGTCCAGTGTGTGTCTGATGAGCAAGTCCTGCATCCCATTGAACAGTCATGGTTCGAACTAATCATTTGTATGTATCCCAGCTAAGAAATAATTGTAACATTTTTAAGCATGAAATAACGTGAAGCTGTCATCCAGACGTGAGTATTGAGACGTTCAATAACACAATATGACGTCAACGCATGTCTAGACGTAAACGTACGCATAAACGTTCATGACCGTTTACACATGTTTAGTGGTATATCGTAGACGTGAATTGGAGTAATTTAGGGCACTCACCTTCCAATACGGAAGAGAAAAGAGTATTGAAAGCCTTTTCACCCCATGCTTCTTCACAGGATCGTCTGGACCCTCTGCCCTTCCTCCCGATGCAAGGAATGAGTTCTTTTCTTGTGCAAACTGCAAAATGTCTTCGCCAGTCATCCTCGAATTGGAAACCCCTTTCTCTTGAAGTCCATTGAACCGCATGTCTTCACGGAACGCATGGTCCTCCGGAAGACGTTGGCGTGCACCTACGTACACTATCTTGTCACCGTTGGGGCCTTTGGCGCTTCTAGAAACTATGTGTGGACCGCAGATGGGGCAAGCTTTGTATCCCTTAGTTTGTTGTCCAGAAATCAAACCATAAGCAGGAAAATCTGAAATAGTCCATAATAGGATACCACGAAGATTGAATCTCCTTTCCGCGCCTTCAGCTGAAGCGTCTATCGCTTCTACTCCTTCCCATAGCTGCTGTAATTCGTCCACTAAAGGGGCAATGAAGACATCTACATTCTTGTCTGTTGGAGACTCCTTGCCGGCGATTAAAATGCTCAACATGATGAAAAACCGTTTTGTGACCAACCACGGTGGGAGGTTGTAAATAACCAAGAGAATAGGCCACGTTGAATGTGAGGTACTCCGAACCGAAAAAGGGTTCAGTCCATCAAGTGACAATGCCATGCGCACGTTCCGGTGTTCCGCATGGAATGTGGGATCTATGACTCCGATGTGTTTCCATGCGGGACTGTCGATGACGGACTCCATTATGATGTTGCCATCGTCGTTCGTTGCCATCCCCCGCTCTGAATGCCATTTCAGAAGCTTTGCGATTGCGGGAGAGCTGAACATGCGCCTCAACCTCGGAATGAGAGGAAAGTGCCTTACAACCTTCATCGGAGCTGTCTTCGTACCTTCTCGGTATCTCCTTTTCCCGCAAATCGGACACGATTCCAGATCAATGTGTTCTCCTCGAAATAGGACACATCCTGACGGACATGCATGTATTACATTGTATGCGAGTCCAAGTGCCTGCAACATCCTCTTCGCTTTGTAATGGCTTGCAGGCAACACGTTACCTTCTGGAAGCAACTCCTCCGAAAGATAGTGAAGTAGCTCAGTTACAAAGTCGTTGCTCACTCCATGCGTGGTGCACAATGTCATCAAAACGACCACTGCTGAAATCAAGCTCACAGAACTACCTGGATAGACTGGGCGTGATGCCTGTGCAGACAATAACTCCAAAGCCTCAATTGTGTAATCTGGTAACTCTGGGGGATCTTCATCGTCAATCGCTATATTCTCGGCATCCCGTGTCGCCTCCTGTAACTCTTCAGCGGTTCGAAGTGCATCCTGAAACTGTTGCTCAACTTGATGCTGGCCATTTTTTTGTGCGTCCGTGTCTTCGGGAGGAAACTGCTCAAAGTCTTCTTCATTGCCGCCTTCGGTGTCCGCCGTCCATTCCTCGTCGCTGTAATACCATGCTCCATGCTCTGGGTAGCCCCCTGGAGGATCCCCTCCAATCATGGAGCGGTTTAGAAATTTGTCACGTCCATAAGAATTGAGATGCCTTGTTATAGCGCGCACAGGCAAACGTCGGCCTCCATGACAGTACGTGCATGGGCATGACCATCTTGTTATAGGGACATCCCTAGTTGCAGCAAATTGAAGTTCGTGTCAATGAATTATCTCCGCAGTCGTTCTCCATTTGCGTCTCCGGTTGGGGGATACCATTGCTGTGCGCAAGGCAAACAAAAGTAAGCAATGTGCGTTCATGGGTTTACTGATGTTCATGTGTGTTTCAAATGACGTTCAATAACGTTTCAGATGACGTTGTAACTTTTTTCAAAAGGCCGTACTCCGACGTTATGTAGCGTTTTAAATGACGCTATATCGCGTCAAAGATGACGCTACACTTCTTGTTAAGCACATGTGTGTAAAACAGTGTATGTGCTCCTTCGTGTTTAATGTCGGCTTGATCCTTATGAGCACTATCAGGTGATCCTGATGCATGCTTTAAGTATATGTTATTTGTTGAGATACACATAAGCTTGCTTGCAAAGGACACTATGCATGTATCTAATGGTTGGGAGCTGATTCCATATTTACAGATTCTAATCAACCAACTACCTTGACTTCATTCTTGCAGTGTGTTTCAGTTTTGTGCTAAGGCATTTTCGGTATATGCAGATGCAATTGCTGTTCAACAAATATGCAGTGGTGCAATGCAATCATTACTCGGGATCAAATATCTCCTCCACTGAGTCTATAAATCGCCAACCCTTGGAAATCCCAAGGGCACCAGTATTGAAGAGATAGGTATTACAGCGTTTGCATACTATTCTCCACAAGCACCGACTTCCAAATAAATAAAGGTTTAAATGTAAAACAGAGTCCTCCACAACATTGACATTAGAAAAGAGTACTCATGTAAGGTTCTTAAGACAAAATGAATAGATTGGACACGATGGAAAGGGATTCATTAGTAGACGATCTAAAGTTCCAGTCGAACTCGTGTAGGTACAATTATGAAATTAAAAACCTTCAGCTCACATTAACCTACAAAATTTATCAGGATGTCAGGATCAATTTATCCGCACTCAGGAGAGAACTAGAGACCAAGGAGTACTTCAGTGGTAAACAACAAAGAATGCTCCTCAGGCTTCACATCCCACCTCTTCAGCGACCAATCGAAATCCTTCGTCTTCGGTGACGTGAGTTCGCGTTTCTATTGACCTTAAGTGATGTTACAAATGACCTTACATCACGTTACATCACGTTACATCACGTCTCTGTTGACGGTACACGATGTTTCGGAAGACGTAACATCACGGAAATAGGGGAGAAGTATTTGGTCACCGCACCCGCCACGGAAATAGGGCCCGGCACTCCACTTCACTTATCGCGGCCGGAATGAGAGAATCGTAGTGACCATCCCTGCAGACATGGAGGCGGCTAATGTCACGACTCAGTACGAGCAGCTACAGAATGAGAGAATCGCGAGGAACCGGGTCGAGGTGGCATTGCGTTTGAGGGAGGCCGGGTTTCAGGATGAAGACTTCACCATTTCTTTATTTCCCACTTCGCGTGCAGGTTCCTCCACCAAGTCATCCACTGCTCCAGCCTTCAAGAGAGATCGAGGGAGTCTGCAATCGGAGGAGCTCAACACAGTGCCGCGGCGGAGCACGCGCCAACATCCAACTCCACAGGCGCGGCTCGCTGAAGCCCCGCAGCCACCAACGTTCGCCAAGAAGCTGGTAAGTCTATCTAAACCCTAAACCCTAGTTGGCATCGTTTATGATAGAGACTAGGACGGTATGTGATCGTCTTTGACCCCCCCAGTTTCGCTAGCAAATGTTGTCGCAGACGTTCTTCTCTTATAAATCCAAGAATTTCACCTCTGAGCATGAAATACGAAAGCCCCCAACCGTCCCTATAAATCATTACTCCGGTCTCGAAAGCCCAGCTAATTATCCAACTCCCGAGGACCCTAACCCCAAAACCCACCTCCCGAGGTTCACCGAAATCCCAGCTCGCGAAGGAGCTCGAAGCTCCCAGCTCCCAGCTCCCAGCTTTCGAAGACAGCTCCCCAGCCCTCGAAGACAGCTCCCGATCGTCGAGGAGGCACATGCTTAACGCCTGAACCCACCTCCCGAGGTTCACCGAAATCCCAGCTCTCGAAGGAGCTCGAAGCTCCTTGCTCCCAGCTCCCAGCTTTCGATGACACCTCCCGATCGTCGAGGAGGCATAGCTGGTTCAACATAAATATACGCTGTTGGATCTGGAATCATCGCGGTTGCTGGCAGAGGACTCGCCCTCCTTCGGTGTCCTCATTTAGGGATTGTAGTGCTTCCTGACAATGTTAATAGTAATGCAATTGGGTATAGATACAATTGGGTAGCAAGGCAATTGGGTGGTGTTTACTTGCAATTGGGTAGCAAGGGAATTGGGTAGGAAGGGAATTGGGTAGCAAGGCAATTGGGTGGTGTTTACTTGGTCCCCTGTCCACATTTCAGACTCGCAAGCAATCCAAGGAGTTGTTCGAGGAGTGGCGGCAACGAGCATCGAAGAACACTTTCAGGCGGAACTCCATTTCACTCCGAGCGCTCCGAGCAACACTATCCGGAGAAGGAGTAAAGCAATCCCACATGGAGGAGTGGGAGCTGGACGGTGGGAGGGGTCGAAAGAAGGGTCGATCGCAAGGAGGCCAGCGCCGTGTGGAAACGTCTTGGATGGAGCGAGAGGCCGGCGAATTCCCACGTCCTCCGAGAGGTTCACCGGCGCCTCAACGACGCAAACCTGCAGGTGATTGCAATGTACCTAAACCCTAAACCTTCATAATTCTTTAGGGTTTAGGATTGGAATAGTATACTTGCAATTGGAATACTCTACTTTGGATTGGGATCATCGTCTTCTGGATCATCTTGATAAACCTAACCCTAGCAATGAGGCAATTGTGTTGATAGACGATGATCCTGACAGTGTACATACACTTCCTAAATCACCCTCCCCTCCAGGTGCAGAAAGTTGTATTGGTGCGTCTTCGAGTGGGTCAAGGCAATTTTAGGGTTTATGCCATGTTTTGTAACGTCATGTAAAACGTGATCTAGTGTCAATTTAACGTGAGGTAACGTCAAGAAAAACGCAATGTAACGTCAAACTTAACGACATAGGAAACGGGAGTAGACATCATGAAAAACGTCTACAACATGTTCAATTATACGCATTTAAACATGAATGTAGAAGATTGGAATCTGAGTCCAAGCTTTCCACTTATCTTTCGTGTATTTACACCTGCAGGGGTCATGAGGAGGATACCGACAACCCCACCATGGCGCGCTGCTGACACGGATACATCTTCAGGGCACGGCGTGCAGTCAAAGAGAGGAAAGGGACCCGCATGGACTGGGACTAAGACGGCCATGCGTAGCTCGGGGTCGGCATCACAGACGGCTAACCCGTTGTCTTATTCTTCCATGGATGCCGAGGATGCAGATGAAGAAGAATTCGAGGATGACGACATGGAGGAAGAAGAGGATATGGAGGATGAAGAGGACGAGGAGGACGACCACCTCAAAGAGCCGCTGCGCATAAGGCTGGACCGTCGAGGCGTGCCGGTGGGCTCCCACGAGCCAACGCTGGGTAGGGAGCTTCAAAAGTTTGCAAGGCGCTTAGATTCGACAGCCACTCCCTGCTGGCATGGACAGACGGTGGCGGCAAAGAGGGCACTGCTTCAAAGAGTGCGTACTGAGTTCGAGTTCTATGGCGAAACAAATGAACTCAGTGAGAGCTGGTTCAACACGAGGATGTCTAGGTGCGTGACGCGGGTGAAATACCAAATAAACAAGCTCATCAAAGAGGGAGGTGCCAAGCCAGCCGACATAGCTCTTGCACATTGGGAGAAGTTGGTGGAATTGCGAGAAGACCCAGCAGTGCAAGAGAAATCGCAGATAATGTCCAGTATTTCTCTTGGAAGGCCATTGAAGAATGGTAGCAATTGGACGCAATCTTTAGCGGCGGTGTCAGCACTGGTAAGTTTAACATTAACCATCTTGTTAAATTAAACGTGCAAATACAAGTCCAACGTTATAAAAGACGTCAGTGGGTGGTTATAAAAGACGTCAGTAATCCCAGCTCGTTTAGCATGACCACATGTTGTGTCTCAGCACGTTTAAATTAACATGTTTTCACGTCATGATAAACATATGTGAAATGCTAGCCGTTTGGAGTGACGCGCTAGAGTTAAAGTTGACATTTGTGGTTGTTGCTGGGACTCATGCGCAGAGTATACAGCTTGGTCGGAAGCCAACTGACCTAGAAATTGCAAATGAGGTAAAGGCCATGAGGAAACGTGAGCGAGAAGAAGCACTAGTGACGAAGAAGCGGAAGGCAGCAGAAGATGGTGATCGTGGTGACCGCGAAAGGATGAAGAGGCTTGAAGAGCTATGTGCGGCCCAAGACGAGAGGTTGAAGAAGGTGGAGGGAATGCTCATTGAGTTACACGCGAGAGTGGCGTTTTCCCCACTTGTTGTACCACCGGCGCCCAAACATAAGGGCACCAAGAGAAGGACAGCGGAGAAGGAGAAGGACGAGGCAGCGGTGGCAGCATTGGAGACGGAACAGGCCGTGGACGCAGCCACGGAGACGGAGGAGGCCTCAAATGCAAGCACACAGTCGGAGGAGACTCCTAAAGAGCCATGCTTGGAGCCGGAGGAGGAGGCGGATGCAGCCATGGCAGTTAAGGAGCTCGCGGATGCAATCATCGAGCTAGGGGAGGGGGCGAGTGTGGACACCGAGACAGAGGAGGCCGATGATCCAGGGACCAAGACAGAAGTTGCCGCCGCAGCCCCTGATGTAGAATCAGTTCCGAAGGCACCCGAGGAGGAAAAGGTCCCCTCCGAGACACCAGACGAGGAACTGGAGGTGGTGGAAACGATCGCACAGGTGTCCATTTTGAGGATGTAGATGTGTAGACTCGGTTTTAGATGACAGTACATAGCGTTTCAAATTAAGTGACTTTGCAGTCTTAATGATGTAAATTTGCGTTTCAAAAGACGTCACATTGAGTTTAAAGTGACATGAAAACGTTTGAAGTGACGTAATTTTGTAACCTTTTGTAACCGCACGTCTACGGTGACGTATAAGTGTGTACATATGTGCTGCAATGAGTCCTTACTTGTTTAATTAATGCAATGTCTGTATTGTAGGGTGGATTTGTTAAAGGAGTGGCGGTTCAGTTGCTGAGCAAACCTCGCGACGAACCGGACACCGAAGTTGTTGGAGCAGGAGTGTTGCATGGACTGCCTGGTGAGTCTATCCATTGCGTTACCATAGAATACAACGAGTTCTCCGTTCAAGTGCAGTCTAGCCTCAAAGACGACCACGAACTCCAGTGTCCAGTGGAGGATGAAAACATGATCTCAATGAACCAGGCCGAAGGTTGGTTCATTCGCTGGCCTGCGACATACATGAGAGTCTTGGAGACCCCAGTCGAAGAAGCAGCGGGGGCAGTGGGGGCCGCTCTTGACTCCAACGACAGCAACGCTCCACCACAGGGGAGGGCAACAACACGAGCTGGTGCGAAGAAGCTCAAGTCCCCAATGAAGGAAATTGCCAAATCTCCTCCGAGGAAGCAGAAGACGAAGGAGGATACAAAAAAGTTGCCCAGGAAACTTGCATACAGCGACAAAGCAGAGGTCAGTTTTCTAACTCAATTGTTATGCATTTGTAATGTTTAACGCGGTTTAACGTGTATATCACCATTGGATAACGTGTGCGTTAAACAGCGTTACTTTAGACGTTGGTTCTCTTCTAGTAGTATGGGTTTTGATGCAAGCATAGGGGCGGTGTTTTGCAATACGCAGGAGCGCTTGATTTGTCTACGGTCTCGGGCGTCCAAATCACGAACTGATACGAAAAGTAGATCCCATTTGAAGGCGTTGGTCCAGGCCATTTCTTTCCTCTACCCTGATGATGACGGAATTGTGTATACAGGAAGAAGTTGGGGGTTCGGAGAAGTTGCCGGCACAGAAAGCGACTCTGCCGGTGAGAGCCTATAAACGGGTATGAGCTCATTGATCGAAATTCATTACATGATATTGTTTGGCTAATAGGTTGTTGTGACCTCACCATTGGCTTGATCACGTGGGCTGCATAGATTAAGAAGAATCCAGCCTGAGCCCCCCGGGATGTACGCACGGTTTGCCTCCTCTGCATGTCAACCGCATCTCCAAGAGGTGGATCCACAAATTTTGGTAGAAAGTTGTACGCTACCGCAATGTACATGTAGACTGTAGGCTCTGTTGTATTTGATTGACAGAACATTGTGACCGCATTATTTTAAATGCAATGCAGAATTTTTCATATTGTAGCACACCTCTTCGTGCGCACACTGAAGTGCACAATTTTCCATATTGTAGGACACTGATGTTCAAGTTTAATATTTTTGAATGTGATATGCACATTTTTTATGACGTTATATCATGTTTTAGGTGTGCGTCAAAAATGTTAGTTGTGTGTTACATTATTTGTTATACACCGCGTTTAATTGTGTGTCAAAACCCTACAACGCGTTTAATTGTGTTTTAATTGACATTTCGTTCGCATTTTGTATGACGTTATTTCGCATTGCAGAACGTTATTACTAACGTTCAATAATGTTTGTATGCGTCATAATGGTCATGAGCTATGCGTCTGGATGAACATTACATTGCGTCACATTGAACACACAAAATCCACTTTGATGTTACAAAGAGTTGACACTGCGAACGTCAACTTCCGTCTAAAAGCGTTTTCCTAAACGCATTCAAATATATGACACATGCGTTTATCAGTGTCCAAACACGTTATAATGAACGACCAGAATGCACTTCGAAAACACGTCACACTGCGTTTACGTAAACATACCATACCCGACACCATAAATGCGATCCGCGAATGTCGGATCGTTCTGTGATGATGACACGTGTCACCATGTCAACGATCTCTACCCAACTGCCACGTCGACTGCCATGTCGAATGCCACGTCGAATGTCACGTCGATTGCCACGGAATATGTGATGTGGTGTGGACAACGATGGTAAATATCCACGTAAGCTGCAACGTGTAATGAAAAACAGCGGGAAATGCTCACGTGGCAAGTGAGTAACTCCCTCGATTTACTGACCCCAGGTAACTTATGGTTATCCCAATTAACGTGGTTTATCGGGGATAACGTGCGCGCGTTAAACCGATTGACGTGCACATGACGCGTCGCGTTAAAATCAAAAGACGTCCGTGACACAAGCGTCACTTTTCACTAGTCAAAAAATGTCCGTTAAACCGCGTTAAAAACCGCGTTAAAAACCGCATTAAACTGCGTCATTTGTGACGCGGCTTTCTTGTAGTGATTGCAATATTGTTACATCAAGACAAAGGGGACAATCCATCTTGGCACAAAGATGTCAAGATGTGCTACTATTATAGCAAACTGGGCCACATTGTATTTTTTTTATTACAAGACAAACAACAAGGAGAGAAAAATACAAACAACACCAAAGAAGATGATAATGGAGCACATTTGGACACCATGTGTAAGTGGATTATAGATATGGGAGTAATGAACCATATAACTTCTGTAGGGCGGCATTTGACACATATGAGGTGATTGCTCCACCCAATGTCTATTTGGATGATGATAGCGTTGTAAAAGCAATTGGAATGGATTCCATTATATTTGAGGTGATAATGAAAGACAATATCAAGAGAATTCATATCAATAATGTCCTCCATGTGCCCATGTTGCAAGCAAATTTGCTCTCATGGAGCAAACTTTTGTCGAATGGATTGAAACTGCAATTCAACTTAAATGAATGTATCGTGAGAGGTTCGAATGGAGAGGTAATTGCAATGGGACTAAATAATGGCAATTTATTTGAAATAAAGTTTACCAATGTGCATGGAATGGATGTGGCCGATTTGATACAATCATGAAGAAAAAAAATGGTGCATTTAGAGTTTGACATTGTTGGTTTGAACATTTTAATGCGAAGCGTGTTCATGCACTTCAAAGCATAGTGAGTGGTATAAATATTAGAAAAACTCTTTGTCCCATATCTTTGTTGATTTGTGGAGCTTGTATTGAGGATAAAGAACATATGACAACATTTTCCAACAATGGGGAAGGTAAACAACTAAGTCATTGGATATAACACATTCAGATGTGTTTGGTCATATGAGAAATGTTGTATTTATAGATGATAGTATGAGTATTGGATGTGATTTGGAAATGCGTCCAAGTGGAAGAATTGAGGCTTCCATTGTGGGTGGGGTGGACGAATTTTCCAAATCACCTTTGTTTGATCTTGGTAAAGATATTGAGGAGTGTGAGGAGCAAGTGGGAGATAATCTAGTTGTAATATAAGGACCAAGAAGATGAACATCAAACAAATGATGTTTTTCAACACCTCCACCCCAAGACAATTCTAACGACGTAATGTAACCAAGTTTAGGTGTTGACTAAGAATGATAGCCTTAGAAGAGCCAAAATACCTCACAAGGGTGCGATGAGTGTTTGGAAAGTGATAGAAGAACCATATGTTGTCCCAACATGGTGAAAGAAAATATGACATGGTTTAGAATCTTTTAGAAATTTTGTAAAGCTATGTCATTTGAAAATACAACACTTATAACAGAGAGGCAACAATCACTATTAAAGGGAATGAAATTGCAATTCTTTTACTACTTGCAAAGTGATAGTATCGAAGTTAGAAGATTAGATTATGTTGAAGATATAATATTAGGTTGCTCGTAGTCATAAGATTGTGATTATTAAAGGTACAAAAACGAATAAGGTTTGAATAATTTCGTATGATTTATGGGAAGTGGGAGTTGAGATATTTCATATGCATTATATGAATCAAGGCAGAAAAGTGCAATAAAAAGCCATGCAAGGCAAGGGGTGGATGTGACCATCTCACTCCAAACATTGTTCGTATGCCTTTGTGTATGTGTATTTGTTTGTACAATTCGATTTCTAGTTTTATTGTGCTTCAGTAATAAACAACTGCCCTTAGTACTCTCAAAAGTTATATACTTTGGAAGATTTTCCATTTGATAACACCTTTGACATGTGGATGGGTTTTGCAAAGCATACGAGGTATGGTGTGTAGTAGGTGAATATCTAGGACACATAAACAATCCTTGAAGACAAATCTTCAAACTCATATTTGGAACAATTTTGAGTCATGCAAAAATTGCACAATTTTGACCTCTTAAATAAAACATTTGATGATACAACTCTTATTTTTTTCCCCATTTTGTTGCAATGTAACAATATTGGGTTTGTACAATGTACTTCATGTGCACATTTGATTTGAGAGTAGGATTTTCAAATTTTGTTGTAGAAATTCAAATTGGAGCCAACTAACTTTGTTGCTCCCATATGTAAAGCCAACATTTGTTTCTTCATTGAAAAGGAAGGGGCCATACTGCAAAATGTAGCCACATAGCCCTTCCCAACAATTTCTTGAAGGAGCCACATGACATCCTAAAAAAATCTACTGAAGCCTTTTCATCTAGATGTTGAATTTGTTTCTATCGCTAAAGTAGCCTTCACTAGGCCCATAGTGGTGCCCATGGCACCTTTTTTTTCAAACTGAAAAAGGTGGACTATATCCCATTTGCATTCATGCATAGACAACTTATCAAGAAAATAAAATCTTAAAAAATCCAAGTGATGTGTGGGAATGTGTGGTTTCAAAGCATTGAGACCCACTAAGATATGTGTACAATAAAGGCGTATTTACACTAGTGAACACATACCGTGACCACTACTTTCCAATTTACCTCATTGGTTGAAAAAGGAGTGCCGGTCCCACTTTGCTTCACGATAAGTCACCCAAAATAAGATTGACTAGTTCAAATGAGAAAGTGACATACAATCCTACGTATATTTGAAATGGATAATGTTTGGTAAACACCTTAATTTTGCGACGAGACCACCCAAATATAATGTCTCAACAACAACAACTAAAGGAAAATGTCCACTTTACATTACTATATATAGTGACCAAGGCATTTAAAATGTGGTATGGATTGGAATTCTTTTCATCATAGCTTCGGACCAAGAACTATGACCGTGAGAAATCCTCAATCAATCTTTATAACGACCCTTGGTCTCTACTAAACATGCCCTAAAATAACCATAAAAGACAATTTAGAGCACCATAATAGGACTCACGCCTCTCATTTTGTTTGCCAAATGACGCGAGGGAACATCTTCACCCATGAATGAAAAACGGTATATTCATGTGGATGAAAACCATCTTAGTATGCAAGGATAGTTGAAGTTTAGGCTGCCCACCAAGGGGCTCCAAATGGGTGAGACCCTACCATGTTGTACTCACTAGAATGAGCCGTGAAATAGGGTTCCCAACACCAATATAGGAATACGGTGCCTTTCCTACACGGTGGGAATAATATGGAGCAAGATTGGACTTTTAAAACGTGGTGTGGATTTCTCTTCATCATGGGTGTGGACCAAAGACCTCGATCATGAGAAATCTTACATCATTTTTTCTCATGGACCTCGGTCATTTAGCCAACATACATTGAAACAAGTAGCTAGTCGCAAGAATGCTTTTTTCTAAAACACTTTCCGTTCATACTAGGTACATGAGAAGTCACGATTGCATTAATGTCCACATCGCTCATCTCATAGGTCAATTTTTTTGGCTCATTTCAAATACCATCACTAAAGCCATGCCCATAATTATTGGTGGGCATAGTCAATGGACAACTGCCACCAATACGGGGCATTTTTCCGGAGCTCTTAGAAATCAATTGGATTGAACATAAGTCGGATTTTGAGTGTTCGTGGCTAAAAGTGAATGAAAAAATGCCCCATAATGGTAAGAGCTGTCCACTAGCTATGCTCACTATTAAAGGTGGACATGGCATAAGCTCTTCCCCACATGGCATAGTCAATAAACCATAAAGAAGGTTTATTGCACCATAATAGGAATATCGTGTTTTTTTTATAAAATTTAATAAGTGATGTGTGCATAACATTACTGAGCTGATGAACTATGTTCATGGGCGCAATCAATAGATTCGAGAATAAAGACTCCGGATGCCGAAATCCTAGTGCTTCACACTAAATATAAAGTCAGGATAGTTGAACACAACTCATGAGCTGAATAATGTTATGTGGGATTATCCGAGTCTCCCTTGATTGAAAATTGGTGTATATACATGGATGAATACCATCTTCATCTGGGAGGGTCATTGATGAAGTTTGGGCTGCCCACAGAGGAGGACTCCAAATCTGTGGGACCCACCAGCGTGTGCCAGGCACTAGAATGGCCGAGAGTTAGGGTTCCGACACTATTATAGGGATACCGTGGGCCTCCTTGCACAGTGGGAACGGAGAGCAAACAGGTTCTAACTCCTTGCTTTCACCAACCTTACCGTAATCTTAGGTAACCCCTACTTGCCAGAAATCGCAGTGCTCACTGGTCAGAAGACACCGAGAATTGCCTGAAATTCCGAAAAATTATAGCAGTATTTTTCTGATTTTAAAGTGCAGAAAACTGGTGAAAATTGTGGCGAGGTGACATCATCGGCCGTGATGCCAGCAGCGAAGTTCCTGCTGCTGGAAGCATCTCCGCATCTGCTGTGAACGGCGAGGCCGGGAGCCGGGAGGGAGGGCAGGAACCTAAGGAAGCCTTTCCTGGACCCGTGGCCGTGGCCATGGCCAGGTGCAAGCAAGGGAAGCGATCAGCACTGCAGTCAGCGAGAGGCACCAAAGACTTTACCTCCACTTGCACGACCTAGCTCTCTCTTCGTGTACGGTCTTCGCAAAGCCCTTTCTCTCCTACCTTCAAACCCTCCCCAGCCGAGTCCCATCTCTCGAGCTCTTCCTCGCCAGGCAGGTCTGTCTGTACTCACAATCTATCGCATCTGTATCTGCATCGACGTTGCGGCAATGCTGCAGGTATCTTTCTGTCGTCCATGTTTCTTAGCATTCGTAGCCTCTCCTCGGGGCTGCTTTGTTTCGTCAAGGGGGGGGGGGGAAACGGTGCCCTCGGCGCCCTTCCTCCCGGTTTGCAAGTGTAGATCGCAGGATGAAGGTGCTCGGCGTTTAGGCAAGTGTATAGGCGTAGGCGCAAGAGTGTGAAGCCTTCTCTAGAACGAAGGAAAAGGAAAGCAATTTTGAACAAGGTGCAACCTAAGTGTAGGATGCTGGCGTTATCCGAAGCGAACGCTTTCTGTTTTTCTAGTGTAGATTACAGGAAGAAGGCGTGCAGTGTGGCAGGTAAGTGTTTAGGTCTTGCGCAGAGAATGAAGCGTTATTTAGAACAAAGGGAAAGCAATGTCGGACGAGGTGTAAGTGTAAGTGTAAGTTCTGGTGTTATCCAGAGCGAATACTTCCCATTCTACTACTCTAGATCGCTGGCGTAAGAAGCTGCATGGTACAGGTGCTATGGTGCTGCTGCGTTCAGGACAAACCTGCGAAAAAGGTGGTAGTGTCACAATCCGGCCGAGTTGAAACGTTATCCAGAGCACACGCTGCCCATTTTGCGTCTTTAGATCGCAGGAAGAAGGCACCCGGCTCAGGTGTTAGGTCTTGCGCAAGGGGAAAACTTAATTTACGGAACTAAGGAGGTGATGTGCAGGAAAGGGGAACTTGCAGTAGAAGCTTTTGGTCTGGCCGTTGTGATACCTGCGTGTTACTGTTGCGGACGGCTTTATGTCGACGTGATGTGGTTGCTGTTGTAAGAGAAGCTTTGGTAGGCTAAGGTCATGTGCTATTAAGGAGTTGCCATGTAGCAAGGGGGGGGGGCTTGGGGTGGCAAATCGTTCAGCCATTATTATGCTTGTCTGCTGCTACTGTAGCTGACGACTTTGTCTAGGGATGTGCCATGTGCACTTCAGATCCCTTCGTTGGTCTTGCAGAACCTTTGTGTGGAAGTTTTTGCCTAGTCGTCGATTGCTGTCATCTCCATCATGTCTCAGTCGAGGTATGGAGTTAGCCACACATCCTTCCGACAAATGATCTACTGACAGGTTTCGCGATGCCTGACATTCCCGAATCTTTAGGTCTCTTCAAGCATAAAAAATTATAGGTTGGCTGGAGTATCCTGGAGGTCTGGCGCACCTCTGGTTTCCACTAGACACATCAGCCATTCAGCATCTGAACTTGGATTTATGAAGGTTCATACATTTCTGGGTTGGTCCGAGAAATTATTCTCATGTTCTATATTCAGCTTTGCGTTACTCCAGACATCTTTGTGTAGATCCAAGAGTTTATAATTTTTGCAATTTATGTCGTTCCCTTTCTTTCTTCCGGCACCGAAAGTTTTTTGGAGGTATTCCGTGCAACATATTGTCTTTGCTGAATGTGTTCATGTGGTGATCAACGTATGCATCAGAAATGCCGATGCTCTAAGAATCTGTCATTCTTCCTTTCGAATTGAAGAAAAGTAGCTTCATTTTACCATCTATATATCAGATAGACGTTAGTTTATGCCTACGTATCTTGTCCATAGGACATGACTACCCTTCAACTTGATACTTTGATTTCCTAGGCGGAATGCAATGATTTATCTGTGCTACATGTGCTGCACGATGTCTACACACCGTGTAGGAGCTGTGTCTGCATGCTTGTACTTAGATTAAAGCATCCTTTGAGATTGGTTCAAAGAATTAGCCATTGAACTCATGGTATACTTGCAGTGATTAAGACGCACATTAAATTTAGAGTCGATCTTAGTATTCGGGCCTTTAAGATGCTTTTCACTGATATGTGGCATCGTCTGCCTTTAATTCTTGTAGGTCATTGTGATCATGTGTCACATGCTGCTTAACACGTGGAATCCATACCAGAGCTTTTAAAGTTCTTTTTATGATTGATCTGTTAGACCTAGAGTTTTGTTACACTATGATCCAGAGGCTGTAGTAACTGTTCATATGATTTTTGTTTGTTTGTGCAGGAGTAATTTTATTCTCTTTAGTCTCATTCCACCAAATTTTCCATTTTGGATCATCATGTGTAAGGCTTTTAAAGGATGGTTAGGTGCACACAATTTTCTTCTCAGGAATTGCACAATGCCTACTGGCGAAGAGGGCTAGAAGTGGAACCAGTTGGTAGACGCACAACTAGTTTGGATATCTGGACTCTTAAGAAAAGGATCCTAGTGTCTTAATTTGGCAGCAAGACTGAAGACTAAGATTGCATCGAGGGTTCTAAATGCCAAAATAGAAGGTGAGTGTTTTTCGATGAGCTTATATTCCATTTCTATCTTGTTCATGAAGCTGTTTGATTAGTCCACTGTCATGAATCTTTTGTAGATTTAGTGGCACAGGAGCAGGATGGCAGCAGGAGTACTGGAATCGTAAGGAGTATTCTTTCCATTTATTCTGTGCTAGGTGTGACTACTAAGATGTGGATTGGGTGACAGCGTTTTGCAGGTGATACTGTTGGCAAGATGCAGGGTGGAAATCAGCAATCACCAGCCAGTCCTCGCAAAGAGTCCTCATCAAGCAGTGCAGCAAATTTCTCTCTTCTTGGTCAGCAACTCAAACAGTTTTCGGCCTCCATGCAGCAGCAACAAAATCAAAATCAAAATCAGGCCGTGCATTCATCCTCACTTGGATTTGCCTTGGGTGTCAATACCCAGGTTAGCTTGCCATCCTAGAGACTCTTGGCTGTTTAGTTTTATTATGTGGCTAAAAAAGTGATTCTGATCCTCAGCTGAAATTGTTTGCGCCTGATGCTTTCATTCATCTTCACCGAACATCAGAAAAAAACACCTTGCTTTGTGTATCTCTTTGGCTGTGATGATTCAAAATGCCATGGTGTTGAAGAAAAGACACATCAATCATTTGTTGATTAAGCTCCACTCTTTCTGTTCAGGGACAAGGTCATTCACATCAGAATCACCAACAATCGCATGATCCATGGCAGCAACTATCAAAGATTGTTGCAAATAATGGTGGTGAAAATCATGTGAATGGAGGGGGCAGAGGTGGTGAAGGGGGCATGTTGCAACAGTCTCAGCAAGGAAATGCTGGGGTGAACTTCAACCAACAGCAATTTTTGAGTCAGATGGGAAATCAGAATTTTACAGAGAATATATCAAGCCAGTCCATGGTGGATAAAAACGTCCAAGGCATCATGAACCATCTATCGATGCTTCAGCACAAGATACAACAACTGCAGGCACTGGTGCCACTTATCTCCCAGACTGCCCATTGCCAAAGTGACATCAATGTGGTCATTGCACAGCAGCAAGCAGCAAGTGCAGCTGTAGTGAGTATCATTTCCCAGCTTGCATTGGCAGCTAGTGGGTTCTTACCACAGCAGTTCTCTAGCCAGGTGGTGAACCAGGTAAGCCAGCCGCCAACAGAGCTGCCTCTCAGCCAACTTCTCCAGGCAGCTGTGAATCCCGGATTGAATATCTTTCAACAAAGTGGGATGAACAGTATGCTTCCAGTAAACCAGAACCGGAATCCTGTGTTGGGGAACTCAGTGAGACCCAACTTTAATTCGTCAGGAGGAATTCCTGGGGCTGTAGAAGGTGGCAATGGAGGAGGGGTTGCTCCTGGCAACTGTGGTCTTGGTTTTCCCACTGGAGGAGGTCCTGGATTTTCTGGAATGAACAACGATGGAGAAGCTTCAGGGCAACAAAATGCAAGTGGGCAACATCGGGGTGGGAATGGGAGTGGGAGTAATTCTGCACTCCGCAATCAGGTGGGTGGTGCAGGGAAGAACTTTGAAAACCTTGTAGGTGGAAGAAGCAGAGGAAATGGAGTAGGAAGTGGTACATCCAATGTATTGGGGACTTCTTTTGGAGCGAGTGGGGATCAAAACAATTTTGTAGCACCTGATGGAGGTCCAATGAACTCAGGCCTTGATGACCATGACCTTGACTCACGTGCTGATGATGATGATAGTGAAGGAGAGGCCTTGCCTCCTGGTTCATTTGACTTGGTGGAGATGGATGCCATGGAGATCCTGGCTGAACATACACACTTCTGTGAGATATGTGGGAAGGGTTTCAAGAGGGATGCCAACTTGAGGATGCATATGCGTGGTCATGGTGATGAGTACAAAACTGCAGCAGCGCTTGCCCGACCTGATAGGGCAGCTCAGGATACAACTGTGATCCGTTCACGTCGTTACTCTTGTCCCCATGTGGGGTGCAAGAGGAACAAGAAACATCGCAAGTTCCAGCCTTTGAAGACCATGCTGTGTGTGAAGAATCACTATCGTCGCAGCCATTGCCCAAAGGTGCTCACATGCCAGAAATGCAAGTCAAAGAAGTTTTCAGTGGTTGCAGACTTGAAGACTCATGAGAAGCACTGTGGTCGTGACAAGTGGCAGTGTTCCTGCGGCACCACATTTTCTCGGAAGGACAAATTGTTTGGGCACATTGGTTTATTTGCTGGTCACACTCCTGCAATGCCTCTACATGAGATGGAGGGTGGTGGTAATGGAATTGACCACCAAGGGTCTCCATTGGAAGGAGCTTTTGGGTCAGGTAACAGCCATGGAGGTGGATTTTTATCAGGGTCCGGGAATGTGGAGAACTTTGGGTCTAATGGAGGGTCTGGTGTGGGTGGAGACAACGGGCTTGGAATGGGTCTTGGTATGGGGTCAAGGGGTGGCAGTGGGGGCTTAACACTTTCTGATGAAGGAGGTCCAAGTCTATCCGGTAATTGTGCCTTTCTACTATCTTGCTCCTCCAGAAAATAGAGAATTTATGTCTTTGAATTGTCTGATGTCTTGATTCTTTTGTGCCTGGGTGGAGAGGTGAATCAATATTGTAGGTGAAGCTCATTACCTTATTTGTTAAATTTTTGAATGTGTGGTCTAAGTATTTCTACACTTGGCAATCGCAGGGTTCACATTCTGAGCTTTAGGGAACTTTGTAAGACGGAGAGGCAAAGTTCTTACAAGCAGCTGATAAGCGGATTGGAAGCTGGAAGGATTGTTTAGGACATAATAGCATTCTGCAGATTGGAGGACTTTCGGGGCGACATCAATGTAGGTGACTTAAAGAGTGCCTTGAAATAGTTTCCTAAAGTGAGGCCCAGGTAGCCAGACATCCAGTAGAGGAGTGGCTCTGGATGTTCACACTTGGTAGTTATTGTAATTTGGATATCCGACAGTGTTAGTTATGGATCATCCTGTGTAACTTGTTGCAATCAACAAGTGAAATACGGGTGCTGACTACCTGTTGTGGCATTTTATGTCTCGTCTTGTGGGCTGCAAGGCAAGCACAGGGAAAAGGAGAGAGTGTTGTGGTGGTCTTCCTGAATGGGAGGCTTCCTAGATAGTTGAAGGGGGAGGGTTAAAATTGGTTGGCAACCTTCAGATTTATTTCCATCCATTGTCAGGTGTGCATGTTGGTGAGGCTGCTATTCCATTGTATAGTAATTTCAGTAGGACTCGGGGGACCATTCTGATGGTTGAGATGTGAACATCTTGTTACTAATGTATATTACATGTTTGCACCCCCCCCCCCAATTTTTAATTGGGTTGATATCCATGGTAGGTGTTATTCCAAAGCATTGTTGTAGAACACCTACAACATGATCTGAGTAGTAGGGATTAGTAAGCACCGTGATGAATGTGCGACCTGAACAGTGTCATTGGGTGCAATCTTATAACTGAAGCTGCTGAACCCACAGTGCAACTTGGGGATGTGCACGTAGGATCAGAATGGTTTTAATTGACATGGTATCATTTCAAGCTTGTTATCTTGATACTGTTTTGAAATTGCTTTCCAGGACTGCAAATAAGGTGCTTGGAAAGGCAGGCTAGGCACTTGGGCCAGTGGCATAATTATCTACTAGTATTGGAGAAATGCAGGCGGCTGTCACCTTGTTATTCACGTTTCATGATCACACATTACGCTCTATGTGCCGTACTTTCAACATTTGAACTGCAAGTAGTGTCACCAAAGCTGCAGAGTCCTCTATGCCTCTGCTTTGCTTATACCCCTTTTGTGAACAACCAAAGGTGCACTGGTTCTATATTCTTTTGGTGCTAGGGGTGTTGGTATAAAATGGCTTGTGAATAGACTATTGTTAAGTTGTACACCGCACATCTTTAGTGTGCAGTTGCTACTGCAATTCCTTGTATTGCAATCATCTCTATGGCTCTGGATATGCATATCTTTGCAGTTTGCATTTCGTGCACTTGTTGTGATCACATGTGCTGTTCCAAGTTCATGTTGATTTTGATGACTCAACCTTTCAGTAAGGGTCTTCTCCTTGACATCGTGGCAGAGGATACTTGATATTGATGAGTTAGTTTACCTTCCATGTTGGTCAAGAAGGGGTATGGATCAATTTGAAAGTGTCTGCAGAGAATGACCATAGCATTTTGTGTGCTGCAGAGTAGCATGAACTGGTTGAAAGTTAACACACTACCCAGGTATGCTATTGGTTTTGGTACACATAATTGTCGAGGCGGTGCATATAGGGGGTGAAGAGCATGATAAGTGTCAAAGGGGAAGATTGCAACTCAGTAAGATTGTAATGCCTATAGCTTAGTAGAACAAATCAATTGATGATTAAATGAGCAGAGGCTGTCTAGCGAAGACAGCGTTTGTGTAATTTGTGTGTACATTGGGTGTTAAGAAACCTCTATAGCCTTCCCATGTTACTTTTGGTTTACTCATTCTAAATTTGAGGTCTCTTGTTTCTGATTTATTTTGATGTTAGTTCAATTCTTTCTATGTAGTGTCAATTATAGAGTTCCCCTATTGCAACAATAGGATTGATATTCCCCTATGATGAAATGGAATGAGATTGATTTTTAAAGTCCAGGGAGCCAAAGATCTTATTGGAACAGAAGTAAATCAAGATGGTGGCTTAAAGGTTAATTCTGTAGAGTAATGGAGTGCAATGGCCTTTGTGAGATAGAGGCTAATATCAACTTGATGGTCCATTTGGAAGGAAAAACTTGAGACTGTCGAGTACTACATTTTGAAATAGTGAAAGGAACATATCTACGGTGGAGTTGTAGAGGGATGCTCCAACACAAAATGTGCCTCCTTTTCAACTACATTGTAAGAACAAAAGCAACATAATCTATTATCCTTATAGATTGGGATGATGAGACTATGATTTGAGGTGCGATAAGCATCGATGATTTTCTGTTGGGGTGATGTCAATGGTTGCTTTAAATAAAATTCACATTCATAGTTGAAAAGGTCTTTGAGATGAAGGTAATCTGGTTTCAATTTGCTGAGTTGGATTTGAGTTCCAATCTTTAGTGCTAAAGGCTTGCTTGAATGGGATAAACCTAACTTATCCAAGAAACTATCATGTTGAAGGGTCCCCCTCATCCACGTCGCAACAATTTTAATATTACCTACTATGCCTCAACACACGTATGATGTTATGCAACCGGAACCCGGCCCGGGATTTCGAAACCGAATCACGAATGCTGGACTTCGGTCTCTCCGACTTGGTCTGGGAGCCTTGACCTCGCGGGTTACCCGCGATGTTGACACTCGACCCGCGAATGCCACCCGGCACGCGATATATGGCAGGGGGTGTGGACGCCTTCGGTTGCGTGACGGGCATCGTTGGTGATCTATTGCCCACACCGGCAGCCCCAAATTGCCGTCTCTCTGCGTCCGCTAGAGCCTTTCTTTTGGCCAAACCCTTGTCTATTCGTTCTTCCTTGCAAGCAGCTGCTTCGTTTGAGCCGCTGCTCGAGCCTTTTGGTGCACTCTACATCTTCCTTCGGCCAAACTTTCGAGTCCCTCTCTCTTTCGCTCTTTTTGAAAGCATCTCACCTTTTGTGCAGAGTGAAGCAGCGCCTCCGACATGCAGTTATGTATGTGCCTGCGAGTTGCGCGTCGCTAGAGCCTCTTCTTTTCATTTTCCGATGAGTGTGTGTCTCTCAGTAACGGAAGTTGTCCCCTGCACTCCAGGCTTGGAGTCATCGTTGTTGTCGTTGCTGTCGCGCCTGTGTCGTGCGGTCTGGTGAGAGAGAGAGAGAGAGAGAGAGAGAGAGACGCAGAGGGACGCAGGTGTGTGTGGAGTGGTATCCCGCCCCCGAAGTTGCGGCATCGGTTGCGCCCGTTCTTTGCGAAATTCTGATGATCAAAGCATGTAGGATGTGTATCCGTGTGAATGCATCCGTCGCTGTTCTGCCCTCCGCGTCTTTGATGTAGTCTGTCTTACTTCTCTGTCTTTCAAGGTTCAGCAGCAGAAGGTGGATGTTGTAAATGGTTTGCTACTAGCCCTATCTATCTCCTCTGTATATACTTTCCATGCAAGCATGGCGTTCTGTTCTGTGTGCTTATTATTGCATCCTTTGATTAGATGTCGTCGAAGGCTCATCAAGAACCTCCTCCCTGAGCCACTTACTATTTCCTTATGTTTGTCCATCGGTTGCGAGATAGGTCATCGAAATGTGTCTTGTCAATCAATTACTTAGTTCAACCCACTGGTTCGAATAACTCAGTAGCCATCTCTGTATGGCCTGATTCTTGTAATATTGTTTGTTTCCAATCTGCCCTCATTTAAGTTAAAGTCCTAGTGCCCTGTGATGTTATTTGAAGCACAGTGCGTTTGTGGAACATGCGTGTGTACTTTGGATAATTTTGGCTACTGTAGCATGACCTAAGGGTAGGATTCACCGCCAAATTCCGCGGATGTTGCTGAATTTGCTGAATGAAATGGTGTCACATGTCTAGCTCACCAGTTGCGCCCTCGTGGAACAGTGAAATTTGTGTGTAGGTAGCACCAGAGGTGAATCCTGGGAGAGAGAAAAGGGGAAGTCTCAAAGCAAACTTCTAGCCATGGGAAAAGGCGAGGTATGGCGCCCCTTTCTTTCCCTCCTCTTCTTTCCCCGCTGGCTGTCTGTTCGCATTCATTGTCACATCATACTTTACAGATATTTATTCAATACTTTCCGAGAAGAAGTACATCGGAATATGAGCGGAGTCTAAACAGGAACATCACTCTCATCCCGCAGTTCCTGAATTGATTGAAGTGATGCAGCAGTAATCAGTGCCGAGGTGTCAGAATTTCTGGTTAGGTTAGGGACAAGGATTGGAGTTTTCTGTGTTGAGGATCCGAAAGGCCGCACGATCGGGAATACAGAATCAATGAGAGCCAGTGCGAGCTTCCCGAAGGTAGGCGGTCATCTATACCTCACGTGGAAAGAGGAGATGCTTAGAGTCTCACCAAATCAAAATGCACCATGCCTTCCCTACGACACATGGAAGCCACTTTCAGTCTATCGAAACAGATGTTCAGCTCCCTGTTTTTTAAGTATCTTTATAGGAACCATTTGATTACCTCTTCATACTGGATCTCTCTTGAAGTCTAGTGTATGTCGACTACTCCCTGTATCAGAGATTTTGCAATGCCTCGTGCATTTGCATTGTGCAGTAAAAGTTTTTCATCGCCCTAAATACACCTGATTTTCGTTTTCTAGGTCTTGGTAAGCTTTTTAGAAAACATTTCTTAAGATCGTCGTGTAGACGTTGTTACTTCGGATCTGCAACAATTTGTCCTATGTGTCTCCTGGAATCTTTTTTTCGTAGTGTATTCGTGAAGATGCAAGAGGGAGGTCAATTAGTACGTCTAATTTGTGTAGTCTGCGCATCAATCACGTGGACGGATGATGTTTGCTCTAAGGGTTCATTGCACCTGGAAAAAGTGTACCGTTACTTTTGAGGCATGTGCTGGAGGAAGGCTTGGATGTACCTAATTGACAGAACGATTTGCAGTTCTATCTATCCACCACCAGGCCATTGAATACATGAGAATTTGATAAAAAATATACTAACATTCTCCAGGGTGGATTTAAGATTTTATCATGAATAAGCTAGGAGAGATTTGAGAACATGTTCCAGGAAGTAATGTCACTGATTTGAAACTTTTACATGTTCTGATGGGGCATTTCTCCATGTAGAGTGGCGAAGAATCTGTATTGCTTACACTTTTTGATTTGCTCATAGCTTGGTTTGAGTTATTTTTCTAAAAGAGCAGTCTCTTGTTGGCATGTTTCAGTCATCCTCAAAGAAAGTTATAACAAAGGAAGAATGGGAAAAGAAGCTGAGCGAGGTGAAGATACGGAAAGAGGATATGAACAAGCTGGTTATGAACTTCTTGGTTACAGAAGGCTATGTTGAGGCAGCTGAAAAGTTCCAACTTGAATCTGGAACTCAACGTATCCTGTGCAATGTGAATCTGACTATGCTGTTGATCCTTTACACTTTGCATATACAAGATCAGACCGGCTGATGGAGTGTTGGTGCTGTTTTCAACTATGCACAATGTCCATAGACATAAGCTAGAAAGTAGAAAATTCCAACAGCTAATATGGCAGCGTTGTCTTATTGTGATTTGGTCTTTTCCCAGTTTTACTATCATGTTAAAGGCCTTGTGAGTTCTTGGATAGAATGCCTTCAGAGCAGTAACCATTCAGTTTGCAGGGTCTCTCTTGATTCAGCATAAGCTAAATATTTGCAACATCACATCATTTTGATTCCTCAGCGAGGAACAGCAGATATAGACCTGAACACCATCACTGATCGCATGGCTGTGCGAAAGGCAGTCCAATGTGGTCATGTGGAAGATGCCATCGAGAAAGTAAATGATCTGAATCCAGAGGTTTGTGTGGAACCTTCGCTCTCTTACTGCCCTCTTCCCTGCAATTTCTTTGATGGTTCAATCGTAATACATACACCGCATTTGTCCAATTTAGAGAAATTTGCAAAATAAATTGTGGGGTGCACCCTACTCATTATGTAAGATTCCAAATAATTCACTAAGTAGGGCTAAGTGTCCATGGAGGTACCGTCCAACTCACGATTTAAACCCACCACCACAGATGGTGGCAGAGATAATCTTTCACCATCTTCAGCCTGTAGTTACAGTGAGAAATTGGTGTATAGTTTAAATGCAGGTTGAGGACGAAGGTATCCTTTGTCTCCCTTTATCTTTATTGATGAAGCCAATCAAATCCAAGATCAATGGGTGAGGTGTGCTTATAGAGAAGTTTGTGGTATGGAGCTGCATGAGTTAGGAGCAGGCGTATGAATGTTGGTTAGAGGTTGAGAAGTTGAGAGACTTGTCTTAAAAGTGAGTCAATAAATAGTTTCCAATGTGTGGTTACTACTTCTGCATGTTAAGGTGATTGTGCCATGGGTTCCAGACTCTTCTTACAAGTACCGTAGCAGTGTCAAGAAGCCAAAGTTTGAGGTTGTAGTGGCATGTGGTTGGTTTTTATCTTCTAGGTGTGCTTTCTGATCTTCCCAGTTTGTAGCTTTGAGGAACTTTTGATTTTCTTACAACTGAATCCCCATTTGAGATGATGTGTGGTATTTGTCAACTGCTGTCCTCACAATTGTCTTACATTATTTGTCATGACAGATTCTCGACACAAATCCACAGCTGTTTTTCCACTTGCAGCAGCAGCGGCTGATTGAGCTGATCCGTGCCGGCAAAATTGAAGAAGCTTTAGAGTTTGCTCAAGAAGAGCTAGCACCTCGTGGAGAAGAAAACGTAAGGAATTTCTTACAAAGGGTTATCCCATTTAATGTACCTGTATTTGATTTTTTTTGTCAACATATAATTGCAAAGATGGAAACTTTTTAGAGTCTATCTTCATAGTAGATGCCAAGGTTTTTGTCATGCTGCTGATCCTATAGCTTTTTTAGTTCAACTGATGTGACTGTCTTCATAGCATGTACATTGGTGTTGATTCACTTGGATTTGTTGACTTTCAGCATGCATTTTTGGAGGAATTGGAACGGACAGTTGCATTGTTGGCATTTGATGATGCTGCAAGTTGTCCAGTGAAAGAGGTGAAAGAGCTTCTTGATAATGCACAACGTCAAAAAACAGCAAGCGAACTCAATGCTGCCATTCTCACTAGCCAGAGCCATGAGAAAGGTGAATTCCCCACCTCATCTGAGCATGTTTATGTTACTTCTGGCTATGTCTTTTGTCATAAAATCCTCCTCCACTGAACTTGTGTTTCCAATTTTTTTTACTTGTGTTCTCAATGTTCTGTATCTGGGTTTGCAGATCCAAAGCTACCGAGTCTGCTGAAGATGTTGATATGGGCTCAAAACCAGCTGGATGAAAAAGCTTCTTACCCTCGAATCAATGATCTGGTGAACGCAACTCTTGAGGAGCCTGTCACATAATCCTGTCTATTCTCTTGCCCCATTCCATAAAACAGCTGAGGCAGTTTTCCCTTTCCTGTATACACTCTCTTCTCTTTCATCTTTTACCTTTTAGACTTCTTTTGCCTGAGCTATGTGCAGCGACTCTGCAAGATTGGACGCAACCTGGCTCCAATCAGCTTAACCTCCAAGTCCACGTGATTGCCTTCTCTCTATGTTCCTTTTGTTACTTGAGCAAGGCTGGTACAGGGAAATCACATAAAATTGCAGGGACAAACTGACGGTTACATGTAAGATGTGTAGGGTCTTCATCGTGGGTTGCCAGGTTTGATACGTCAGGTTGGGGATTAATCCCAAATGATAGGAAGCTTCTGGTTAGCAGAAATGTGATGCGGCTAATCGTGATTCTGTGATTCTTTTTTTCTTGAAAATTCAATTCTCTAATATGGTTTGTGTACTTTCCTCAACTCTGCAGCACTCTATTAGTCCACATTCACTACAATGGAGGGGGGATTTTTCAATTAGAATGCAGTTATCTTCTCAACATGTTTGTACGCCAGCTTTTACATTGTTAATGATTTCCAACTATCCATGGAAGTAAATGCAATGTCCTCTCTGCAATCACAAAACCCTTTATCTTGCAGCTGTTATATGGGTGACATACTGGTTGCAGATGAGCGAACATCTGCAACCATGACTAGTTGAACGTTGACTAGTTGTGAAGGAGTGATGTGTCAACCATGCAAACTTTACATGTAGATTTAACACATTATTGTACTTTCACTCGAATCTTTTAGGCAGTTCTGCCTGTATCTCAGTCACTCATTGCATCACAACTGTGTCCAGTGATGAGGCTCATTTGATGCTGTAGCAAAGTGTCATTTGTTGTATTTCCATTCTGAAGCATGAGCAGGCAGTGATGTGTTCATCGAAGATACAAAGACACAAACCTGACGCAGAGCTCCAAAATTGGCTTGGTGAGGCGAGTTGTTGATGACTTCTCTGTTACAAGCTGGTTGAAGCCATGGTATTTGTGCCTATTGTGGGCACCTCCTACTTGACAGATCAACCTGATTGTTGAGCTGAAAATCCCACTCTGCTAGCCATTTTTGAATGAGGAAGAATATTCTTGGCAAATTTGTGATTGGAGTTGGCATGTTTGTGCGGTCTTCAATCAAAATGCAGATTGTGATTCATAAAGTGGATGTGTAGGGGGCATTGATGAAGGTTCACATGTGCTTAGATTGGGATTTATACATGTCTGCTTGGGTGTCAGATAGTGTGGAAACAAATGATTGGCCTATGTGGGACCTGTTGGATATATATGGAAAAGTGTTCTCAAACAGGTCATAACACAAGACTCTGGTCCTTTAATTGGAAGTAGTCTCAAAAGTGTATCTGCTCTTTTTAACTGTTGGCATTAAGGTCCACAATGAAAGTGGACATATGCTCCGAGGTTGTGCAACTAAGGTATGTGGGTGTTATGTAGTTTGTTTTTCATGTTCTCCAACTTCTACCGATTAGATTTACACAACAAAACTTGTGTTGCATTAGCAAATCTATAATGAAGCATATGCAGAAATCGGACCTCCCTTGATTTAGTTATGGATAATGGAAGTGCATGTGTGTTAATTTATTAATTAGATACCTAGGTCATCTCAATTGTAATCACTATTGAGTGTAGAGTAGTTACTGATATTTGAAGACGTAGTCCAATCTCTTCTAAACATGTGTCTTTCTGATGTTTGCCCTTTGATCCTTACCGAACCACATACCGATCGAATATAGGGGTCCAATTAAGAAAATGAGCCACCTAAGACTCATCTACCTTAGGGCTTGGAATGTCATGATCGCTTTTGGTATGAAAATGTTCATAGAATGACCATTGTATGTGTGCTTGGAAGCCCAATTGAAGCCCCAAATTGCAACAAAAGACAAGTGACCACATAAGGCGCACGCATCTCACTAACAGAAAAGCCAGACATCTTTGTATCTATGAATCTGTCTCTCTTTTTCTTGTCTTCAAGGGGGTTTAGAATCCACATTGTGCTGGTTTCCCATACCAGAGTAGAAGGCTATCAGTGGCACTTCTTGATGAACTTTGTGAAGTGTGTGCTATTAATTCTGGAGCAGAAGTTGTGAAATATTTTTTTGTTTGTCTTTCAGAAGAGGGAGGCAAATTGTGCACTTGGGACCCTGTAAGTATGAGGCAACTTTGCTCTGTTTTGGTTTCTTTAGGGTAGTTTCTCAGATGTCTGAGTGTTGGGTGGCAAAACTTCCTTGTGCATTGCACCCTTATTAGCTTTCTGGTGCACTCGTCCCCTATAGGCATTTCTTTCCAACTCCTCAAGCCGACACCTCACAATCTCAACCTCTTGTAGTAGACAAGCATCCTTTTGCCGTAGTGCCTGATTCAAAATGAAAATTGTTCACCAATGAATTAATGTAAACTGGTTTATCCTGAAGTTGTTGGTGAGAAAAAAAAAAGGGAAATCTGTAAAGTGGGAGCTTAACCGGTATGGTTGGTCTAGCAGTGTCCACAGCTACATCTCAAAATGCAAGTGACCAGGGTTTAATGTTCAGTCAGTGTAGATACATACCCTTCACTAACTCGACATTTAACTTGTGTTTCATTCAACTAATAAGTCAACTTTTTAGGTCTTGCAACCATAAGAACAAAAAATCGAAATTGCAACCTTATGTTTGGGAGATATTAGAGTTATCCTTTAACTCAACCGGAGTTTTAGTAGGGAGTTGGTTGTTTCGCATGCATAACTTTCCATGTTCGGTAAGTTTTGGGTGCATGCTTGGAATCAATGTGGAGGTTTGAACGAAGGACATTCGAGGCATGCCAAAATAAGTTTGGTACCCAATGAACCAATATGGAATGTCCTTCGTTTAAACCTCCACATTGATTCCAAGCATGCACCCAAAACTTACCGAACATGGAAAGTTATGCATGCGAAACAACCAACTCCCTACTAAAACTCCGGTTGAGTTAAAGGATAACTCTATTAATTCAATTTTTGTAGTTCAATGTGAGATTGATTTTGGCATATGCATTTAGAATTTTGTGGTGTATGGTGGGTCTATGTGTGAACCTTTGTAAGGTGAAAAGCATCAACATTTGATGGCCAAGAGAAGAGACAGACATGCGCACCTCCAACTCTGCCATCATTTTGGCCTCCTTTTGGGCTTCAGATCGGCTGCTTCTCTGTACTTCAAGTATCAGAATTGTTCCAGCCACCTGCGAATGTAGTTCCACTCGCTTAAAACCTTTGCAATCTGTTGTTTCTGCAAACTCCTCGATTTTTGTAGGGGCTATAGTTTCTACATTAAGCAAGAGAGCGGAGAAGTCAGCAACAAGATCAACAAACCTCAAGGCTTGGCAGTTCATCATCATTACAGTTACAGTATGTTTCAGTATTGTTTGCATAACTTGATTTCACGGTGGAACCTATTTTCTCTCAGAAAGTCTTGCAAGAAGTTTTTTTGTAACCTTGGATTGTGCAATTGGTTAACTTCAAGACGTTTCTAAAGCCCTTCGGGTTAGTGCAACAACTTTGGCAGCAATGATTTGTGGCAATCATTGCATATTGTAGACATATTAGAATTAACCTTCAATTGAACAAGTCTTTTTTGGTCAGGAGTTGGTTGTCTTAGATACAAGCAACAACTCCTTCCATGTTTGGTAAGTTTTTGGTGCATGGTTGCATGTGGAGGTTTGACAGAGAACATTCTATATCGGGTCATTGAGGGTCATTGAATTTGACCCAGTGAACCGAAATATGGTGCTCTTCATTCAAATTCAAACACATAGTAGAATTATTTTATTGATTTTCTGTTTGGAGCAATCTATAGGAGATCATAGTGGACCAGCTCACGATGAGAACTCCAATTGAATCAAGGGATAACTGTATTGGCTCTGCTCTGGTGGAAAGTGGTGAGAGGTTTTGAAAGGAAAAAGTACCGCAAAGATGATGAACTCGCCGAGAAGATCTGATGCCGCTTGCACCGCTTTCTCTGGATTGAGAGGGTGGATGACCACGCCAGTGTCATGCCCGTAGATTCGTCTCTGGATGTTCACTTGAAATCTGTGGTTTGACTGGAATTCTTAACATCACAACCCCACTCGTTAGGTTTCAGGACAAGAGAGTTCCTCAATTGAATAAAGAGCTTGCAACTCACATTGGATAAACTACACCTCAACAAACGCAATCAAAGTGCATCTCTTCCGTTTTCTTCAAACACAATGCAGCTCTCACAATGTCCAATTCTGTCAATTCTTTTGCCTTAGTAGAATCGATGAATCACAGAGACAACTCACGAGCACAAACGTGACTCCAGGATTGACTTCAAGAAGTGGCTATCTAATACCTAAAGAAACTGCAAAAAAAATGTGGACCTACATTTCAAAGGAAAGGGATTAAATGAAGGTTCCGTCGGATTGCTGCTGCATCCTTCCTGCATAATGCTGAACCTGTTGATAATTTGGTGCGAAGTGCTTTGGATTTTGTACGCCAATATTTTAATAAGCAGTAAGTCATTCCAAGAAAGGATTGGGGGTAAGAAACTCCATTTCGTGTATGACTCTCTTACTCCGGTAGGTCAAGGTTCATTACTCTCGGCTATGAAAGGCAACGCTTTACTATGTCTAAAGAATAGTGCAGTTTCAACATTTCCATATAACGATTGCTCCAACAATTAATCCTGCCGTCACCGATCTTGTCATTCACAAACTATAGGATGCAAGTCACTGACATCTTGTAATTTTGCTCTAAAGACATGGATGATTTATTGACCAACTTTTGAAGTGAATTGTTGACAACTGTCATCACATTTACTTCGTATTAGACATTAAGCTAGGTATCAACGAGTTGGATATCTAATGCACAAATGCAAGCACCTCTATTTGAAATAGTGCCTGTTATCAATCTATATTCTATTCCTATCTGCTGGTTGCCACAAATTGCTGTAAAGTTGGACGTTCTTGAATGTGCTCTTTATCCCGCAATGAATGTAACCAAAAGGTTGTTGTTGCCAACAAATATGACGGTGACAAAAGGAAATTCCTTTTTCATGTCTGGCGTTCAAATTGCACTCAGTGAACTTTTTGCAGGGAGCTGAGGCGATGATAGATAGGTAGCCCTAACCTGAGCGAAATCTATTATGATTTGGCGGAAGCGCGGGTGACGAGCGGCTTCAGCTTTCAATCGGGAAGCAAGAGGCTTTCCTAGCGTCTTCATCAACAATGCCCCTAGCTTGGCCACGGGCAATATCATTCTTCTTGCATTTCTTTACCCTCCCGCAATCTTGGTAACTTCAGTAATAGGATTGTGATTACATCAGTGAATTCTCGGTTTCCTCAAACACATCATCAATTTTTGGCAAATCAGTGCGCCAAGAACCCTCCCTGAGTAAATCATTTCTCTACCCTCTCACCATGGCTGCTTCCTCGATGGATCAATCCAATTTCCTCAACTTTTTGACAGATGTGAGACCTTCAGGATGATTAGCATAGATTTCCGTAGTAAAATTGTGATGATTGTATTGTCACAAGGAATCCTTATGTTCTTTCAACAATTGCATCTAAGTCGTAAGTCAGAGAACGTGTAAGACAGAGAGAACTCTGAAGAGTAGCAAATTCCTCAAGGATTCTTGGATCAAAATTGTCATCATAGATTATATATATACACATATAGGTAGAATTAGTATTGGAATGGATCTCTTTTAGTCACAAGAGGATGGGTAAGTCACATAGAGCTTAGGATCCGTGGCCATGTTAGGGTTTGGTAAAGACCTAGCCCCCTACATGTTTTATGGCTAGTTGATCCAACTTAACTTCACTAGAATAATTTGGAGCATCCATGCTAAATCCAAGAGCTCATCTAGTTCGAAATAAATTTTAAGTATAAGGGGTTTCCAACTTTTTCAACCCCAATTGACATGGATGTCATGAATTTTTCTTTGTCACAATACACATAGCACCTAGAATTTTTCTTTGAATTGTCAAGGGGTCATTTTAATTCATCCAAACATTGTATGTGGTAAGTATTGTCATGAAAAGGCATGCCATATTATGATATAGGTTACTTATCTTCCTTTGATCTCGTAGACATGGGGTAGGCAAGCAATACATGGAAGTATATGACATACTGGATGTTTGAGAGGTGTTAAGGCATGTTCTCTCACCCCCCCCCCCCTCTCCCCCAACCCACCATATATGGTGGTTGGGTTCATGGGTGTTGATGTGGTTTGCTTGTGACATTGGACAAATGACAGGGGTTCAATGGGAGCATGTTGAGTGGATAGTGGGGGATGACTTGGACATTGAAGTGTATGCGTAGGGCAATGGGCCAAAAAAATATAGATCCAAATTGGTCCAATTACAGGATGAATACATGTGATAATCTTTGGGCAATTTTTATTACACAATAAGTTAATAAATCTTAACCAGACTCCCCACAACTTGGGCTGGGGCAAAACAACCCGTACACTGGTTCCTTGGAGGCAAGGGTTTAGGCATCCAACAAGGAACGAGTGTATGGGTTGGTTCGCCCAAATCCACAACTTGTGAGAATGTCCTTAGCCTGTTACATAGTGCAAGTCCATTCTATCACCATTATTTTGTAACATAACGGGCCTCCCAGCAGCACAAACAGCACAAGCACCACATTTTATTTTGTTTTGAAAAGTAGATGAAAATTGATTTGGATTTGCAGGCTAATTCAGAAAACGCAATGAAACATAATGTTTGACGAGATAATTTGAAGACTTAATGGACATTAGAGAACCTTTGAAACTTCAATGCCAACACAAAAGTATGTTGTATAGTTTTTCTCGTGTAGGGCATGTTGTTCCATCCCGTAGAAACAGTTGAAAAACAATCCTGCTAAATATTAATTTGGAAGATGAGCAAGCTAAATAAGATGAACGAGATGAATTAAGTATGGAAGATGTGATAGAACACAAAGAACGTGTGATCAACCAAGAAACAGCAAGAATCTGGATTCTTCATGGCAATTACATCCACCAAAGGGTCTTCAAGATCACTCCACGTTGCGCACAGAATTTAAATGTAGAATTGTTCTCGAACATGCCAAACAAATTATTTTCATCTCAAATAAGGTCAAGGCCTAGCGCAAAACTGTTCTCTCTGTCTCTCTTCAACGCCAAAAATCAATCGATGGACACGGAAAACTCATTAATGCTCCTAGTAAGCTTTTCCCGAGAAATCAAAACATGGTAAGCATTGTGCAGAGCACATATATATGCACAACCCTCTCTATTGTAATTGCAATCATCCGACTTCTTGCGAGTGATCCGCATCATTATTCTGCAGTAATCTACAATGTTGTGAGAACATACATTGGACTGATGGTCACTTGTGCAATGTTCACCAAACTTATCCGTAATGACAGAAGACAATTTCTGCAAATTCAGCGCTCTTTTGCACTGTGAACTTCCAGTTGTCTAGACTCCTCATCCTTTCCCAAGTCCCCGCAACTCCCGGCTGGTCGGCACGATGGAATTTCGAGACTGCCGCTCGTAGGTTGCTGTGGATCTGCAACCAGGAAAACATCTCTCTGACAAGATGGTTCAGTCACCTGCCCGGCAAGTGATGGACGTAAGAATTTGGTTGCGGTAAACAAGATTATTCGACCTGCTTTCTATGGATCGGCAAATTTTACAGATGCTCAAAATCCTTTGAAATATCAAATGGAGATTAACGAACATAGTCTGGCTAAGGTGAAGCAACTCTACTTACAGAAAAATCTGCACACACAATTTGACATTTTTACAAAGTGGACCTGACAAGAACACTCTATTTCTACTATCCTTTGGATTCTATCCCTTTGGTGACGATCGACCAACAGAGTACCGGCCGGGCCATGTAAAAGCGCCGCCGCCGCCGCCGCCACTAAAAAGCTCGACAGTGTTTGATAGATATCGTCTGTTATTGGGAAGGTCAATTTCCACCCCGGGTTAAGACTCTTATCATGTTGATGAAGTCTGATCACCTTACAATGCCGCAACTGCCATGCAGTACACAATCGCAATGCTGATTGAAATAGTCATAGAGGACGGCAGCACCGTGCCAACACCGGAAGTTCCTGGAGTGGGAGATCCCGTCGGAGTCGATGGAGGAGAGGTTTTTGGTGACGGAGAGGGGCCAGATTTAATTTGTGGAGAGGGGCCGGGAGATTGAGCAGGGGGAGAATAAGGTGACGAAGTGGGAGACTTGTGAAATGGCGTCGACGGACCTGGAGATCCGACTGGCGTGTGAGCTGGAGATCCGACTGGCGTATGAGCTGGAGCTCCCACAGGAGCTCCCACGGGAGATATGGCAAACACCACAGGGGCCAAAATGAGAACCAAGAGTACGCCGAGCACTAGGCTGGATGCCATCGTTCCACACAGTCTTAGTATCAAAATGACGATGATGATATCCCGACGATTAAGTTTGCGTTTCCTTTTCCTCTAATAAGACAGACAGAAAGGGAGGAACGCTACTAACGTCCACGGCGGAAGAGAACTGTAGGGATTTAATGAGCTTTGTAATCCCTCGCAGAAATCAAAGTGTTTCTATCTGAATATTGACAGAGTCCTCAATTGCCGACCAAGCTAACAAAACCGAAATGACGCCGTTCTTGATTTCGATGCAAGAACCGGTACTGAGGATCAAGTCTATCGTTATTTTCAACTCCTGTTGTCTTCCAATTTCTTTGTGGAGCCCAGACTGTTACTAGCATCATGACAGAGCTTTATATGAAGATGATCTCATACACAGAACATCCTCTTGAGAACTGAAAGAGACGACAGAGTGACTGCACTCAGCAGTACTGCGCGTCCTCGGAAGAGAAGGAGCTGCTTCCCGGAAGGAGATCGATTTCAGGTAGACTCAGTGCAGGCCCGGGGGATCGAGAGTCCAAAGGGCGACCTACCCGCGGCGTCAACGTGCCAGTAGCCTCCAATCGAAAGTCTTCATGCATCATCCTATATTTGCCAACGGGAATTTCTGTTGATTTCGTGAGAATCGAAATAATTATATCTACCTACCCGCTTTTGCTTCCCACATTACCGATCTCGTGCAGGCCGCTTTCCTCCTCAAGCGTTCGCTCATGCCTTCACATGAGTTATTTTCCCGAATTTTCGCACTGTTGCTGGCGTGTGCGACCCAATGAATCTTTGTTCCTCATCTCGCGTTAGTCAAATCCGCATCGTCGTCCAGATACATGCATAGCTAATCTCCCCCATACCTGCTCTTTAGTAAGACCTGAATTATCGGAAGCGGCACCGCATTACCGACTGACCCGCTGTTTGAAAAATGTGGGAAGCTTAGGCTCCATAGCTAAATTGACATGAGCAGTGGCCATTGACAAAGTAATTGCAGGTACTATGTACTGCTGACTTTGAAGTACTATGTACTTCTGATTTCCATGTTGAGTCCTGGAAATAAATTTTGCAAGCTCAAAAAACTTTGACGACCAAAGGTTGAATGATCGGTAAGGTGGAATTCTGATTCTTTGCCGACGAAAAAGGAGCTTGTGTGAGGTATCTCCGAAGTTCCTTATGCAGACAAAAGACCTACAAGTTTTAAGCTTGACGGGTTGAATCGAGGAAACACTTACGTAAGCCCTAAGGTAGATGGGTCTTAAGTGGCTCATTTTCTTAACCCTTAAAGGTCGGGGGGGGGCGTGAGAGGGCCTCTCCCATCAGCCTATGTTTACCCCATTTCAGACCTCCATGTAATTCTTTTAGTGCGATCGGCATATATATATTTAGATATGGAATTTTGAGATACACATTTTGGGGAAAAAAATTTGCAATCCCGACATGTTTTGACGTTATCGATTATGGTCAAATAGTTTAGGGTCAACGCGGCCCTGAGAGGGCCGCTCTGTCGTTTAAGGGTTAATCGGACCCCTATATTTGATTGGTATGTGGTTTGGTGATGATCAAAGAGCAAACATCATACAAACACATGTTTAAAAGACATTGGACTACGTTTTCAAATACTAATAACTACTCTACACTCAATAGTGAGCACAATTGGGAGGAACTATGTATTCAGTTAAGAAATTAACAAACATGCACTTCCGATCACCATAACTAAATCAAGGGAATATTGGTTTTATTCATTGACTCAATCCTGCACACTTGGTGTTGAAATTCGAACCAACCCTTGTAATTCCATTACGTCTTTAATTCTCTTTAAACTTTAAGATTCATCCCATATTCATCCTTTCTTAATTTGTCAAGAAATTTCAATCCATTTTTATTCACTTTTCCAAAAAAATCTGGTCATCTATTTTTGAAAGTGGAACTCAATGTGATGAGGGTTTTGTTATGGAGTTGTTATGTTACAAATAATGGCCATTAAGGTAGGGGGTGCTTAATGCAACCCTTTGGCTTATTTAACTTATGTATGGGTGCAAGCATGGTAAAGTGGACAACTCTTGATCCTTGCTCAGGTTTAAGTGAAAGTGATCCAAAACAATATACTAACTTTGAATTTTATGAAATAGAAATTCATAAATATTTAGAAAACATATGAATCTACAAAGCCAAGCAATTTATGTTCACAAAAAACAATTTCAAACAACGTATATGTATTTTAGAAGACGGTGCAAGTGGTGGTGCAAGTGGGTGTCATTGAAAAGATAATTGTCAAAAACTTGTTTAAAATACAATTACATTACATTAAATTGATGAATTTTTGAAAAAAAATTACGATGACCTCAAGTTTATAATGAATTCAAGGAATATGAAAAGGAATTCTAAGTTCAAAATATTTAAGGTCATGAAATTTACGTTCAAAACCATATTTAGTCAGTTGCTTTTACGCGTTACTTTTGATGATAGGTTTTGAAGATCTCATATTGATATTCTATATTTGAGTACCTAACTTAACAATAGAGGTCATCATGAAAAATAATATATTTTAAACAACATTTTGCTACTACTTATAGGCGTTTGACCAAGAAAATCATGGCTTTCATATACCGGAGCACTTTTTTGGTCCACTTTACTATGCTTGCACCCATATGGCATGATAAATGTATAAGTGAGGGCAAAGGGAAGCACATTTCCATAAATATATATTTTCATCAAAACATGAAATTTATAGTCAGCATTTTTTTCCAGTACTAGCATCTCAATGTTGTCCTATAGGGGGTCCCGGGTGCTTGGCTAGGCCACAGGGTAGGAAAACGTAAGTCTTCTATAAATTAATTTTGTCCCTTCCTAGCCTTTTTCCATCCTAGTCTGTCCCATACAATGAATTTTTTTTCACTTTTTACTGAAAGGTGAAATGACTATTTTAATGGTATTATACATTGCAATTTCGGCTATGTGAGCATATTAGGAAATTGTAAATATTACGATGCAATGTGTGGTAGAATAAAATTGCCGCTATTTTAAAACGGCCATAGAGAATTGCAAATACGATACTTGTTTGAATGGCTTTTGGAACTTTAGCTAAGTGACAAAAATAAAATATTGCAAGGCCACTATTGCAACAAGGAAATGCAGCAGTACATATGCGAAACTCATCTCACAAATCTTTGTAGAAAAAAATTAGGAGGAAACCACTTCTTTATTCAGAATGGCATGCATTGCCAATAAGCCATTTGAGTACATAAAGCAAACTATTAATCCGAGAATGAAATGAAAACCACTGGAAAGTTGTAGAATTCAAGCAAAAAAATAACATTTGATTTCCCGCCGTAAATTACAAAGTGATGTGCTGCCTAAAATTGACCATTTAGGATAACAGTTCATGTTGACTCAACACTTCATGTTGGCATGTACATTATGACTGCAATATACCGTACCCGGCCATCAGGGTCAACATCTCATGCCGAATAATTAATTAAAGTGGAGAAAGTGGGTCCGGCATGGTAAAAATAAATTAATAAAAAATTCAACAATTTCAAAAAATATTTGTAAAAGATTCGGCGCTTTAATACAAGGCTAGTTCGCAACAATGAAAGATTTCTTATTTTTTCACCCTTTTGTGGCGGCCTTCGTGTGTTTAACCTAATTGAATGCCCTAATCTCAATTAGTGGTCCTTTGTATGTGTTACTTTTGGATCCTAAAACGCCACTGCAACCTCTGGGTTTGCCATGATTTTGGCCACAAGCTCTTCAGGGGTTAATTCAATTTGCTCTGCAAACAACAGAAAATTCGGACTCATAATGTCCGGTTTCAAAAATATATATATTTGCACGAACTAGTTATGATGCTACGGTATGCAATATTTTGGGATTTTACTACACGAAGTTGGCTCATTTTTGTAATATTTGGCATGCTCTTCAATGAATAACTTTTCTTTTCAACTCTCTTCTCCAATAATTTCCGATTTTTTTCAACTTCTATTTTTTAATTTAATTTTTGCCGAACTTGACGGCCGGGTACGGTAGTATTATTAATATTTAGGTCGACTCCACCTAAATCGACAAACATGTTCTCCTCATTTAGGTCGACTCAACCTAAATCGACAAACATGCTCTCCCCATTTAGGTCGACTCAACCTAAATCGACAAACATATTCTCCTCATTTAGGTCGACTCAACCTAAATCGACAAACATGTTCTCCTCATTTAGGTCGACTCAACCTAAATCGACAAACACATTCTCCTCATTTAGGTCGACTCAACCTAAATCGACAAACGTATTCTCCTCATTTAGGTTGACTCAACCTAAATCGACAAACACATTCTCCTCATTTAGGTCGACTCAACCTAAATCGACAAACATATTGTCCTCGTTTAGGCTCCAACTTCGACGGCTTCAACACAACAACCATGCACAACACTGTCTATCATATCTGGAGGTTGGAGTGTGGACTCTAGAGTCTAGAGGGAGTGGACGACAATGCCAAAGGCCCCAACTCACAATGAGGAGCTCCAACGATGTGGTCTAGGATGAATGGTCCAACGATGCACAACTTTGAAGCGATGGATGGGTGGCAGAGTGAGGGAGTGGAGCAATGGATGGGCGGCGATGCAAGGGAGTGGAGCGATGGATGGGCGGCAATGCAAGGGAGTGGAGCGATGGATGACGTGATCAACCTGGCCCAATAGCGAAGTGAGGCTGGAGGTGGGAGGCGGGGGCGGCAATTCCCAACTATGGGTGATTTGATTAGGGCAGATTTAGGCGATTTGATTAGGGCTAGATTTGATTATTATAATAGGGAATTTCGTACCATCATTTAGGTTATAGCATTGAGTGCAAAGAATCGCCCAAAAAAAATTCACTGGTCCCATAGCTGGCCTCTTATAGCCTTATTTCACCCGCCCTACAAACCCCATGAACTAGGGCGTCATGAGCCTTAATCCGCTTGCAAGGGCCTAAGTACAACACTTAGTAACTACAGTGCATCCAACCCATGTCTCTTGAAGTCCTTACCTTTTTTAGTCTTCACCAATTTTTTCTAGAGCTTGACATGGTCATTGTGAGGGCTCAGTAGACTCACAATACTTAATGCTGACCCTTGAGCCAAATAGCCAACATAGGACAACATTAAACTAAACTTAATGCTGACCCTAAACGCATTAACTAGGAGCCTTGCCTTGTACCACACAAATACATCTACGAACAGAACTTAGTACGTTGTACACAAACTCAACTTCGGCTCCCATTGTCAGCCAATTCAAATTAGAACACAAAGTGATGAAGTGATCAAAGCAAGAGTCCAAGTAATCAGTTGCATAAATGTGAAATCAAAAAGTGAAAAGGTTTTAAGGTTTCTAAAACAGGAAATGTCGAAGTGGTTAGGGTTACAGTACTCATTTTTGTTCGCCGCCACTCTTCCAACATCGACATTGTTGTGTGCATTGTGTAGTTGAGAATGTCGTAAGATTTCTTGTGCATTGTGTAGCCTTGGTTCCATAGTACGTGAGGTGCAATTTGTAGAATCATTTGTAGCCAAATGCCTCCGTTGTCTCAAGAACAAAAGCACCAAGTTTTGGTGCTTCTTTGAAGCGGTGTTTCTACTCGCAAAGTTGCCGCTTTAGTGGGCATGAACCAATCTTCTGTAGCGCATTTGAAGAAGGATGTAGGGGACGAGATTGAGAAACAAAGAGGAGAGCGTCCAAAGCTATGTATAAGAATGCACCTATGTATTATGGTGAAGAGATGCGACAAATGATCTTTGTTGACCACATCAAGTGCCACAAGACAGTGAACATTGTAACAGTGAAGTGAAGGTAATATCTGAGGATGTATTATGTACTTGGACGGTGGCCGGGGCAAGACAAGCTACTTAGCTGATCGGTTACCTTATTGCAAATGGCACCAGACCTAAGGTAGAGGGTGCTTAAACCAACACTTTAAGCTATTGCACATACATATGGGTATGTGGTTGATATAAAAAATATATATTCATATTAGCCTTTGGGCTAAACATAGGTATCAAGAAAGAAAAAATATTTTTAGTCTCAATTGAATATTTGATGAATATTCAAAGTCAAAACTACTAGCTTCCTTAAACCAATCCATAGGCCCCGTGTATGGCAACCTTGCATATGATGAGGACCCCCACCTTCATTGCCTAGAACCAACACAACATAATTGGGTACTAGATCCAAACTACATCAAAGCCCAAGTAGTAATGGTATGCAAAGCCACACGGCTACCTCCATGATCCCACCCGGTTCGCTTGCAAAACCATCACCTTGCATCCTAGGAACCGACCCCCTTGCATCCCGGGGAATGACCCTTTTGTGCTTTGTGAGCCTACCTCCTTGGCGTTGTGAATAGAACGGCTAGAATAGGCATTGACAAGCCACCCTAATCCCACCTTGAACCAACCCGAGATAGAATGGAGCCCGTTACCTACCCTACGTGGAAGTAGTGGAGGCCGCTATGAGGTGGCACCACTAATGGCACCTAAAACCGTCACTCCGTGGGCCCATACACTCCTACACCGCCGAGTAACGGTTCAAGGTTGTAGAGTGTTGGCAATTGGGAGGCGTTTATAGGTGTTGGTTTTGGATGGGGTGTTGGATTTAGCACCCTCTACCTTATGTCTGGAAAGAACCGGCAGTTAGTTACAGATGAACCAGTTGAGTTTGAGAAATAACCGGTTGAAGTCAGAGACTTCAGGAGAATTACTGATCATTTTGAGAAGAATCTATAGAATATGCCTCAAATGAATAAAGCAAAACCGGAAGATGTCAACATGTAACCGGCTGGATTTAGAATCACTGGGATCTTGACAGACTTTGCCCAAAAACTTCCCGGGCACTGCACCAGACCAAGAGAGTGTGTGCTTGATGAGTGGCACTGTATGATCGTCCAGGCAGGTGGAACTGAGAGCCTCCCTGCACAGTTGAGTGAGAGGTTTAGTTGTGGCCTTGGAAGTCGGGTCCATGACAACTAAGACTCGACGAAGATGCCGATGAACTATTGGTTCAGGAATTTTTGTCCGGTTTGAGCATATTTAGCCCCGAAGTAGAGGGGATTGCGTGTACAGTCTAACCTCGTTAATATGACACTCGTTTATACGACACCCTCGATATTACGACCCATTTTTGTGCGACCAAACTTTTTAGTTCAAAACTCCCTCTTTTATACGACTACGACACTCGATAATACAACATTTAGAATCTCCGTTTTGTCATATTAAAGAGGTAATTAATGCTAAAATTCTTTTCATCTATGTTATCTACATCTAAAATACATCCCTTTTCACTTGGGAACTACTTGGGAACTTCACTTATCATTGGGAACTCAATGATAATTAGGGTTACTAGTGTAGAATGAACTTGGTTAGGGTTAGAGTGGCTTCCTTCCTATTCTTTTGTCAGATTATGAGCCTGAAGATGTTTACAACATGGATGAGACAAGATTGTATTTTAGAGCACATCCTAATAAAACATTAGCACAAGGGAAGGTGAAGGGTCGGAAGTTACAGAAGGAGCGTGTAACACTTGCTCTTGCTGTTAATTCAATTGGGACTGATAAGTTGAAGTTGCTTGTGATTTATATGTCTTAGCAACCATGATGTTTTGGAAGGCGGCAACCTCATGAGTATGTTCGGTGGCACTCAAATAAAACAACTTGGATGAAGGGGAATATATTTGAAGCTTGGATTTTGCAGCTCAACAATCAGTTCAAAGGCCAAAATCGAAAGGTGATTATGATTTTGGATAATGCATCTTCACATGTTGTTAGCTCTGCCAAAGTTGGTAAGTCTAGTGGTTTTTCAACCTTGGAATTGAACAACATGAATTTTGTATTCCTTCCTCCCAATGTTACAAGCATAGTTCAACCTTTGGATCAAGGTATAATAGCATCTTTCAAAATTCAGTACAAGAAGAAACTTTTGCAGTGGGTTTTATCACAATATGATGATGCTACATTGAAGGACTTAAGGAAGGTGGTGCCCAACATCAGACAAGCTATCATGTGGAGTTATGAAGTATGGAGTGAGTTGGATGCACAGATAGTCAGGAATTGTTGAAAGATGGCGCGTATATTACCTGCAACATGGAATGTTGATTTTGCCCTCGTTGATGAAAGGGAGAAGAATAGAATGCAAGAAGAATTAGGTGAACTTGGTGCTCCGATTTCAAAGTTGCGATTGGGTGATGAAGAGATGTCAATCGAGACTTACATTCAAATGGAAGGGGAAGAAATTACTGAGCTAGAATTGAATACTTATGAGTTGGTGGATGCTACTTTGGGAATCAATTATGCACAAGGCTTTGATCTTAATGTTGATCTACATTCAGTAGATGTGGATGATGTTGCTCCACCTACAATAAAGCTTAGTGATGCTAAACATCATGCATCATTGTTGTCTAATTTCTTATTAAACAACTCTTTACATTTGGTATTAATGAAATTATTAGTTTTCAAAAACTAGTAGGGAATTTAGATAAGATGACAATTGCTAACTTGAGTAGGCAACACCAGAGATCTTTGAACTCCTATTGCAAGAGCTCTTGAGAATATTTGTATTTGTTTGGAGATATAAGTTATTATTTCATACAATCTATATTGCTTAAACTAGTTGTATATATTTGTAAGCTCATATTGCTTATGTTTTTGTATTCCCTTGATAGTAAGACAATTTTATGCCATTTGTCATATTAACGAGAAGACGACACCTCGATAATATGACATTTTTTGTGTTTCCCAAACGTGTCATACTAAAGAGGGAGAACAGTACCTCCCAAGTGTATCATGAACATAACATTATTTAGCTGCTATCAGCAGTTCAATTCTAATAATATCATAGACAATGTTTCACCCGAGTTTATTAGGTTGAATTTGCCAGTAAGAAAGAATAAGCAGGTCATAGTTCCGAATAATATCTTACTTATTCCAATCCCACCTAGCCTGCAAGTACCACTGAATATTGTTATGAAACTTATCCCAACCTATGTATTTGTCATCACTACACTACTTATCTCATTTAGTGAAAGTGTGCTAATAGTGAGTATGGGAAATTAATGAAGGTGATGCTAAATTTCTTTACGATATGAAATCAATGCCATCAAAAAATCAAGGGTTTCGGGAGCCCAAAGTGGTAAAGTGCCTTAAACTCTTCATTCAAGTTGTCTTCAATCTCTTAGTGTTAGGATATGTCTCAGGATTGAGTGGCGTTGACTAAAAAAATGAAGAAGAAGCCTCTTCAAACTCACCAAAACAAGTTATGCACTCTACAAACACCTTAGAGCATGCACTAATTCTCTTGAAATGTATGGTAAATAAGCATGTATTCATGAATTTAGTATCATTAAGTAAAAAATTCAACCCGCACTAATTTTAAGATTTAGCAATATGGTGCGTGTTTCGGGAATCAATACCTCATGCAATAAACAAGATAATCATGGTAGTAGGAGAAATGGATCTTAAGGACATTGTTTTTGACATTAGAAGGACATAAATGGGCAAGCATGACAAGTGTGGTCAATTAAGGTCACTTGTGTCATCATGGATCCACTAGTAGGATTGTGGGTACTACCACCACACTTTCATTTTACAAAACGGTCCTTTGTGTCAAAACATGTGGTCCCTTTGAGCTACATGGACAATATGTGGTCATTTTGTAATAGTACTAGGATTGTGAGTACTATGGTCACTTTAAGTTGCATGCATATATGAGGTCACTTTATAAGCTCCTAGTCGTTTGGTTCCGCAACTTGGCACCCTCTCTACAAAGCCTAAGATAGACATTTGACACCCACAAGCCAACTATAACTAGCATGAGTCGAACCACTCCGACAACCAATGACAACTAAGGTAGAGGGTGCTAAATCCAACACCCCATCCAAAACCAACACCTATAAACGCCTCCCAATTGCCAACACTCTACAACCTTGAACCGTTACCTGGCGGTGTAGGAGTGTCTGGGCCCACGGAGTGACAGTTTTAGGTGCCATTAGTGGTGCCACCTCATAGCGGCCTCCACTACTTCCACATAGGGTAGGTAACGGGCTCCACTCTATCTCGGGTTGGTTCAAGGTGGGATTAGGGTGGCTTGTCAATGCCTATTCTAGCCATTCTATTCACAACGCCAAGGAGGTAGGCCCACAAAGCACAAAAGGGTCATTCCCCGGGATGCAAGGGGGTTGGTTCCCGGGTTGCAAGGGGGTCGGTTCCCAGGATGCAAGGTGATGGTTTTGCAAGTGGACCAAGTGGGATCATGGAGGTAGTCGTGTGGCTTTGCATACCATTAGTACTTGGGCTTTGATGTAGTTTGGGTCCAGTACCCAACTATGTTGTGTTGGTTCTAGGCAATGAAGGTGGGGGTCCTCATCATATGCAAGGTTGCCATACATGGGGCCTATGGATTGGTTTAAGGAAGCTAGTAGTTTTGACTTTGAATATTCATCAAATATTCAATTGAGACTAAATTTTTTTTTTCTTTCTTGATACCTATGTTTAGCCCAAAGGCTAATATGAATATATATTTTTTATATCAACCACATACCCGTATGTATGTGCAATAGCTTAAAGTGTTGGTTTAAGCACCCTCTACCTTAGCTACTAGCCTGTCTGACACCCAACGACCTCAAAACAAATCTATGTCCACATATTCTAAACTTTAAGGTAGAAAAATGGAAAACGGTGAAAGATCACTACTGGTGCACTAGACTAGGAGTAGATTGATTCTTGTGTGGACCCAAAATGACTAATTGTAAAAGTGGTGACACGAATATGAGGAAGTGTTAGGCTTGACACATTGATTGGCCAGATAGGTCTTGTTTCACATCACTTGAGATCGCTTTTGGGTGCCATTGAGTTCAACGTTTTGTGTGCATTCATATGCATAGTAGGATATTTTGATGCTCAAATTAGGGAGACTCTATTGTACAAGTAGGGGGTTCGACTTACTTGCCTCTTTGAAAAAATGTAACAAATTATTCACAAAGAATAAAGTTATTTGTGCCAAGAAAAAAAAAACACAACAAAAAAACTACGAAGCAAGTTCTATTCCTCATCATTTCCTCTACTCCATCTCTGAAAGAATATTGCACACATTTCAAGCCACTTTTTCTGGCCGAATCAGCTTATTTCCAGGTTTTCCATATTTCTACCTTATTCGTTATCTCGTATTATATATGGGTCTCAGCCCCACCCACGTATTCACCAATCGCCATCGTGGTTTTCATCCACCAAGGTTCCTTTCATCCATTATTTCATCACCATAAGTATGTGCAATATACACAATGTTTCAATGTAATATGGTGAGAATAACATGCACGTAAATTCAAGCCATTTGAATACTTTTATCGTGTTGTCCACTCTGGAAACCCTAATGTGTGTCATCCAAGCATAGTAACTCATTGCCTAACTACCGAGCCATATGTATTGGTGTAAACTCTCAACTCCGTAATATCACGCTTTGTGGCAAGCAAAGTGTGTGTGATATGAAGGAGTTTTGTAGTGTTAGCATGGATGCGTGATAAAAGAGATTTAGTGTAGCATGTGACATTATGGAATAACACAAAATCAACATCGCAATAATGACAACATGATGCGTGCAAGCGTGTAGTTTGAATCCTTTGGTGGTTTATTTTAATGTCAAAAGCTATGATATATGAGAGGGAAACATGATAACAAGGAGTGGGATTTAAACTGAGATCATTTGTTTTCTAGGGTTTCGGAATATAAGAGAAGGAGTGACATTAAGGAGGTTAAAATTACGAAGTTTATAGTGTATTTTGAATGTCAAGTAGTCTATCCACTTCCCCTCCTATCTATGTTCACACCGCATGGATTTTGGCCAAAGAGTTGAATATTCAAACCACCACTAAGCGCCTCCAATGCATTCCCCTCGACGAGGGACTCCTCCAATCCAATGGTTGGATCCATGGATTATACAACAATCCTTCTCCCTCTGGGTCCTTTTTGCAACACAATTGACCATGACATATCTGTACCATCTTTAATAAATAAAAAAATACATGAGCCATTCCACATCACTAGTCAGTAGCTTGTAAGGCATAACATTATTCAGATCCATAACAGTGTTCAGATTGAATGTGGGGAATATTCCATGGAATATTGTCGGTCCCACAATACATTGTTATGGATTTGAATGATGTTATGGGCGCATGTTCATTGGGTCAAGTAATTATTTGGAATACACAAGGAATTGATTAGGATACTCAGTTGATATATCTTGTCCAAAAGTTTGTATTGCTCATATTGATTGTGGTTGCGTTCGTTAATCTCCACCATCCAAAACCCATGGCCGTCATAGCTCAACATTTCCAAACCCTCTTGCATTTTGGCAACCCACGACACTTGGAGTAAAATCACTTGAGAAGTACTATATATGATAATGCCATTATTTCTTTTAAATCCCAATTCTCTTCAATTTGGCGAACATAATGTTCATGTCCTTATGTTTCCCGTCCAACCTTCACTACTAATGACAACTACACCATTGTCAAATGTCTCATGTCCAAAACTTGTCTCTTCAACATCAACCGTTAATGGTTGCTAAATGCCCACATTTAGAAATACAATTTCACGTCCCTTTGTGGGGGTAGGGTTCACTTGACTGTTGCCCTACCTTGACTGTGTTGTAGCTCCTGATGACAACCACCAAGCCCGAATTACATGGTACTGGATGTCAACCTCTTCCAAACTCTTGGCATCTTTGGACTCTTTGTAGAGTTGTTTGTGTTGGAACTATAAAGAAGGACGGATGTGCTTTTGGGCGAATTTGTCAAGGTTGGAAAGGGTATGAAAGATAATGTTTAACCCAAATACGATCACGTCTTTCCAAAGGAATGGTTGTGTCCTCACATCCATAAATCTTCCTCATAGGAATCCAATTTGCTTGGGCACTATCTGCCATGAAACCTTTGAAGTTCACATTCAAGACACCATTTTCCTACATCACAATATTGAGATTTTCCCAGGAAATTGTATGGGCATGTGCATCCTCGGATTGCATATTGCAATAAGCTATTGTGAGGACCTTGCAATATGTTCCTGATCAAGACCCCATCGGCAACCTATAGGGTACTGGAATTTCAATAAGGCTAGGATTGAATTTTGATCAAACTAGAACCAATTATGCCATGTCACACGTCCCAGTTCTAAGTGCTAAAGTGAGGAGGAAAGACTGGTTAAGATGAGATTTGGGCGAACCAACCCATACACTCGTTCCTTGTTGGATGCCTAAACCCTTGCCTCCAAGGAACCAGTGTACGGGTTGTTTCGCCCCAACCTTAAAATGAGTGGTTATGGCAAACTCTAGACATTGGTAATATGTTTGAGCCAACTTTTGGCTTCAAAGATTCATAGTAATTTCAATTTAAGGAATAAAATTACCGAAAAATTTGTAGTCTTCTTGATTTCTATCTTCCTACATGGGAAAATTTGCACCACCTTATAATTCTCCAAATTTGGCTCAATCTCTCTTAAGTGATCGGTTATGGGTGCCTCTACTCTATATGGCAAGGCAATTTTGGAATCAACCTTGACCAACTTCAAGGCTCCACTATTTCCTCAATGAGTGCACTATTCATGGGTAGATATTATGGGTACATTATAGTAAAATTTCAAATTAGTGAACATTCTCAAAATGTACATATTTATTTCCACAAAACATTAAAACTTACCCCTCCTAGATTTGTGGCCGATTCATCTCAAATGATTTGGACTAGACTAATTTGGGGTCTTTTAACTTGAATATGGTGTCAAAATCCTTAAAATAGTAACCTTTGGACCGCATACTATTTTGGTTCTTTTATGTTGAATGAATGAGAGATACGCTTGTATGCAATAATTCCCTCTCCCCCACATTAGTAACTTAAGGAAGGTGACTTACATCAATAGATGGGTACATAACAAGGGGGAATGCTAGACTCCGAGAAGATCTTCAAACTAAACAAATATAGAACAAACCTTCGTGGATATTTTTTAAAGAACATGGAACCTAGTGAGGAAGCTTGCATGAAATAGTCCCAAATATAACGTGATCCTCACGGACCTTTCGCATGACGAGGAAATGATGCAACTCTTATATTATATTATATGCAAGAAAAACAATAAAATCTTTTTCGTCCTATGTTTGCATGGCCGTGTCTATATACCATAAGTACCTTTACCACTTTGGCATTCGTTGAACTATTTTTAGGAAAACTAATTTTTGGGAAATTGTATTTTTAAATCTCAAAAATTAATATGAAAAAGGGTTTTCCCCCTTAAATCCGGGGTTTGAATATTAAAACATAAAATAGAAAACATGTTAGCCTATAAATAGCCAAGTTGGTGCAAGTACTATGGTAATATACTTGTGGCCATGACATAAAAGGGTTCTATGTTGAGGATCCTTGTCAAAAGTACTCCATGTACTACTACACTGATTATCCCAATTAGTGTGGGTCACTATTCGGAGTTACACAATGCAATAATATCTTACTCATGAGTTCAATTTTTGCTAATGAAAGTTCAATAGGTTGTCCAGACATTATAGAACATAAATGACTTTGCTTGATAAATTGTTACATTCTCATTAAATAGTTATAGCACTGCATAACTCCAAATAGTAACATGCATTAATTGGGATGATTAGTGTAGTGCATATTGTACTAAGTATTAGCTGAGAAGTGAAGGCTTGGGGTTTGTGGTGTCTATGTAAACTCATGCATTACGGATGAAGGAGTTTTAGTAAAAACAAGTCTCTTATAAGGTTTAGGGCCAATGCATGCCATATGGGGTCCATTGCATGCCATGTGGGGCCCATTGCACTAATTTGGGATCTTTGTTGCTATTTCAAAATCAATCTTAGGCAATAAAAAATTCACTACATTTTCACCTCCACAATGGATGAGTTTACGTAGACACCACGAATCTATAGCCCTACCCTAGAAGTAGGGGGATTACTTGTGGATCCCCAAGAACGTTAGTTATAAAATCCGTCCCACAAAATGACATTGAAAGCTACAAAAAGACATATTTGAAATACCAAGGCATTTGCATTATGAAGCTTTGGAACAATGAGGGCACATGAGTGTTGAAGTAGTCGTTGTTCTAATATTCCACATGTGCATTAGACTGGGACAACGCATGCCCCTATTAGTATCTTACATAAGTCAAATGTTGGTCTAGTCAACTCAGATTCTTTCAAACTTGAGGTCAAATCGATTCTCAGCTCACTAAGACTCAATATATAAGGTAGAAATACCCAAACCGGTTAACCACCCTCTACCCGTGCACTAGACCGCCGTCATAATAGTGAAGTGCCATTTTTGAAACCGATCATGGCGAGGCTGGCAACTTCAATGCGTGTACACTTAGTGTAGCCAATGGGAGTCAAGTTGCATGTACTCACCAGTTAACTGATTTAGGTGATGTTTTGTATGGCAATGCGGATTACCGTGTTCGGTGTAGGGAGAATCTAGTGAACGAGTAGGGGGTTTGACAACTTTTCACTTTGAAAAATTGTAGAATTTTTTGTACAGGGCAGAAAAATATGAAACAACTTGCATTCTTCATGAATCCTTCTCGTCTATCTTGGAAAATCATCTCATGATTGTAAGACCATATCTTCATTGCGAATCACCTTATTTTCACGGGTTATGGTATTTCTATCTTAAGCTTGTTACAGTTGATACCTAAGATGCATATTATTTTGTTAGTCTAGGTATCCATGTATCAATTTTCTACTAAGTTGGTGAACTTGGTTGGATCTCTAATTTGTGTGCCCTTTTACTATGCGCTTCAAACTTGTCCCCACAATTGAACCTTGAGCCCAAGGCACACAACTCCCGTATAAAATGAAGGGGTGCTTGGCATTGCAACATGGGACACAATGGGTTTGGCGCATTTGATATTAGATTATGAAATATTAGAACACCCAAAATTTAGCCTTGGAGGTCTATTGAATAATATAAAACAAAGTTTTTCAAACATGTTGTACTTGGTAAGACTAGTCTAGAATTCAAAATATGGAGAAGTTTCAATTTTTTGGCCCAAACGTCCTTGATCCTGGGCTCTAGAATCACAAAGACAGTGGCTTCGAGCTCCCTTGACAAATTGCTTCAAACTCGTTCAGAAAATCAAATCCCGTAAAAACTTTGTTTTAAATTGATCTAATTATACTTTTCATGTAAAGGCCCAAAACTTGCCTAGTTCCCCTTAGACACCAAATGGTTTAGAATTAAGAAATGGTTTATTAAATTGCAATTCAAAAAATCCTAAGTAGACATCATTTTATAAGTACATTAATAATATATGGTATGATGAAATTGGACATAATTACCTTGATAGTAAAAATCTACGTTGTTAGAGGTTATAAAATTTTGTACCCAATAAATGGTGTAAGTAAGTTTTATGAAAGTTGATTAATCATGAAATTCAGATACTGGTGGTCACATAGTTAATCTCCAATTTAGAGAGGTTCTTTTATTTGACGAGCATTCAATACAAGGATCAAGTGATCATCCCAGTGGACCTTGTCACTGGGTTTAATATTTTCACACAAGAGTGGGAAATAATGGTTCGAGCCATCATCATGCCAATGAGATTTTTGGCATAGTTGGGCAACCTCATTATATGTTTCCCAATGGAGGAGCGGAGCGGAGGTGGAGTAGAGGAAGAGTGGAGGTGAGGAGGAGGGGAGTGGCGTTACCTCAAACACCAGGGAGCATTCTCATACCCTTCCAAGAACACTTAGAAAATTCTGAGATCTCGAAGATGGCATATTCATTCTAGATCCATTTTAGATCGGTGATTGGTTGCTCCCCTTTACAACAACGAGACAAACACTCAATACTGTCCACAGATAATACTAGAATGTATTGAGATCTTTTGGATTCTAGATTTGGGTGAGTTTCAGATTTGATTTGGACTCATATTGCGACTTTGTTGCTCTCCATTTTAAATCGAGGTACACTCTAAACTCCGTATTATCACATCTGTGGCAACCAAAGTGCACATGATATTACGGAGTTTTGTAGTGTTAACATGGATGTGTGATACTAGTGCATTAGTGTAGCATGTGACATTATGGAATAACACAAAGGAGATGTGAGGACAATTTGAATTCGTTCTCCCGTCACCTACGCTAGTGTGGTCCACTCCACTTGGCCTTCCCGGGCAATGTGGCGGATGCATGCACCAACATTCAACAAGTGGCAGAAGAAGAAGAAGAAGAATAAGAAGGTGACACTCCACATGTTGACACATGGCACAATGCGAGGGTGTGGGATGACTTCTTGGGTGGTTTGCATTAATGACAAATTTTGTGATATAAGGGAGAGAAATGTGACAATAAGGAGTGAGATTTGAACTACGAACATCCGTTCCCTAGGGTTTCAGGAGATTAGAGAGTGTGTGACATTATGGAGGTTGATATTAGGGAGTTTAGGGTGTATATATACACACACCAACCTTGCCTAGTTGTTGTGCATGCAAATACCTCGTAGTCACGTCTGAGGTCATTGATTTGTAGCCTTCTTAGTGCCTAATAACAGATTATTTCTCAAACTAAAGGGCACTTCACACACGAGACTGAGAGCCCATGACCATTACACTTTAAGCACTCTCGTTGGTGGAAAAGGTGGAACCGGTCCAAGTTCGCTTCACACTACTCTTGAGGGACCAATGGAGTATGTGCATACAAGATAGATGTAAAGTCTACATGGATTCCTACATGGCATCGAATGGATCATGTTTCATGGTCACTTGGACTATTTTCAAAAACCACCTCTTGGAGGTAGGCCTAACACAAAACCGGGAGACCATGGCACTCCAAACACTCACAACCGTTGATTTATTCTATTCTATCATGTGTGAGGACCCACATGAATAGAAATTCATTGAAATAGCATTTGGTTGAGGGCTCGGTCACATATGACTTCACACTACACTTGAGGATCCGTGACCACACTACATGAATCTGGAGGTGTGTTGGGACGGCCTTTGGACACTTTCTTTTGGGCTCTCACAATTTCATGGTCACGGCTCTTGGCTCGTGTGTGAAGTGGCCCTAAACCGGATCATCTGTAGCTAGCGGCCGGTTCTACCTGTTCAATGTTGGTAGTGAGACAAGGTGTCTGCTATCAAGGCAGCTAGATTTCCACACTTCAGTTTAGACATGATGAACATGGCTTAGAATGACATGGACTGGAAACCCTAAACCCTTACCACAATAAGGAATGTGGTATGTGGGTTGACTCCCAAAGTTTCATGATAATCTTTAAGGTTCAATTCAGATTAACCTCGGTTTAGACTGCGGATATGGGAATCTGTGGGTTTCGTTACAAAGTTTGATGTCAATCTGCATGATTCCGTTCATGTTTACCTCGGTAAGGAATGCGGATATTTGGGTGAAGTCACAAAGTTTCAGATCAATATGAATAAGTCAGTTTATGCTTACCTCAGCGAAGAATGTGGATGTGTGGGTTAATCCACAAAGTGTTGTGATGTCAATATGTTTCGTTCAATTCATGCTTCCCTCAGCTCTTCTTTACTCAATTGAGGTATGTGGATTGCTATAGGCCGATCGATAATCTCCATGACGTCTTGATTCTTGAACCTCAAATGGTTATTTCTTAATCTTAACCGGGTCATCTGTAGCTAGCAGTCGGTTCTCCATGTTCACTGTTTGTAGTGAGACAAGGTTTATGCTATTAAGGCAGCTAGACTTCAATGTTTGAGTACATGCATGATGAATAGGGCTTAGAATGACATAAATGAGCTCTAGTTTCCAAGATTTAGCCTTACCTCAATGAGGAATGTGGGTATGTGGCTCGGAGGGTGCACTCATTGTTAAAAGTATGGACCCATGTGGGTGTACAAAAGGGATATTAATTGTGTCTAGGGGTTACAAAATATACATAAGGTACATGTATTACTTATTCTAGCTTTGTAAATATACTAGGCATATTAATCATATAGTTATATTTCTACCTTTAGGCCCATAATCAATTATAATGGAATGGATGATCTACAAGAGGTCCAAATGAATATTTCATCCAATATGTGAACCACATTCATCCATGAAATTTAAGGTTTAGGACAAGAGGGGGAAAAACCACTCTTTGGAAACCCTAAAGGTGTATCATTGTGGAGCTTGAAGGTGGAGTGAGGGTGGAGCTCGTAGGTGGTACTTCTTCCCTTCTTCTTGTGGTTGCTTCTTATTCCAGTAATGAGATTGTTGCTGCAAATTGTGGTGTTTTGGGGGTTGTTGTAGTGTCAACGTTTGGATGTCACTCTATGGTGCCCATCTTCATCTTCAACATCAACAATCTTCGGCCACTACCTTACCTCTGCTTCTGCCTTATCACTTACATTGCATTTCGGTTCAACCGAGTAGGTTGGTGTTTCTTAGTGACATCCATCGCCTACTTTTGTTCATACTAAATTCGAGATTGGGATTGGTATATGTCTTGTCAAGGTCACCGGCTCCTACAATCCCCAATCTTATTATTTAGGTGTAACTCATGTTGTCCAAGGATAGCCTCACTAGAATTAAGTCTAGCATGTTGTATGTCAAACTTAAAGTTCGACTATCTAAAGCCAAGGTTAATGATTATTCATTGAAATTGGGATGTGATTGTGTGGTATCTTTTCTCTCTCAAGGAATAGTTGAAGGAGTCAAGAAAAAGGGGGAAAAAACAAGTTGGCCAAAACATTAACCGCCAAGATTTGGTATTTGAGAAAGGTCTGTAGGATGCGCCATGAAATTGATAATAGGTGGATTGAATATGGACAACCAATTGACTTCTTGGACTGGCCTTCTAATAGGGTATTGGTGGCATCAAAATAAGAATGTGGACCTATGATCTGATGGACCATTTAATGGTAGAGTTAGGAACCATCATTGCATTAACTACAATGACTTATATTGTAGAAAAAAAATTGTATGAGATACACTCAATGGATGAACAAGTGTTCAATGATTTCATCAATGATAAATATATGTGTCTTGATAAAAGTATTTTAGCCATATTTTTCTCAATCCTTTTGGCATATACGTATGATTGGGGTCTAAATGATTTATTTATTTTTCACTTGTTTATGTATTCAAGGGGATTTTCTAACTATACATTTGTATGTATATCATTTTTATGAGGGGGAAAATTTTATATATTAGAGGTATGAATTTCACGGTCATGCACGCACGTGGTTTCCGGTTCTAACAATGTGTGCACCCCCCAAGACACAGTGGTTGTCATTCTTCTTTACATTGACGATGTTGTTCTACTCTATAAATCAAGAGCATGCCTACAAAGGCTTTTGAACAAGCTATACGAGTTTTGCACTTCTTTTAGCCTTGGAGTCAATCTATCTAAGACTAAAATCATGATATTTGGCTATAACAAAAGGAAATTAAACCAAGAGGCATTTTACCTAGATGAGGACCAAATTGAGATCACCCATGAATACAAATACCTTGGGATTGATTTTTATTTATATGGTGACTTTGAGTCATCTAGTAAAAGGCTTTTTGCGAATCTTAAGGAAAGAAGTGGTAGTGAGAGTCACATGTTGGGAACTCAAATCCCATCTATTCAAGGCTTTGGTGCTCCCTACTTCCACGTATGGCACTGAAATTTGGGGAGGCGACTTGATGAACTCTCATTGGAAATTTTTAGAGAAAGGCATGAAGATGCATATGATGTCTCATGTCAACGTGCGTTTTTCAACTACCTATCATATTTTCCTGGTTGAATTCAACGAACTTCCAATAGAATTATACACTCTCAAGCTTACTATCAACTTTTGACAATGGCTTGCCCCACCTTTTCCCTCTTGGTTAGTCAATAAAGCAACCTCACTCTCCCAACACCTGGCTGAACAAGGGTTTTAACACTTGGCACAAATCGACATCCATGTGGAAGACATCATGGGTTTTATCTCATTGGGAAACCCATGACAACCCAACCACATCAAAAACAACATATCATGATATCCAAGGGGGGTGGACTCTTCATACCATGTACAAATTAACATGAGTGTAAGAAGGCGTATTATTTGAGGTATTTGCATACACAACATACATAAGGGAGAGGTATTATTTTTCTCTACTATGTACATCTAAAAAGGCTATTAATTTTTTGAAGTAAAGGTAGATGTACAAAAGGGGGACCTAAGGTTTTGAGAAAAAATTGACAATAGATGTGTTAGTTTCATCCTATTCACAGTATCATCCATTGTTGTCATACGGTCAATAATTAATGACTACCGTGTATGTTCTTGTTAAGGTTTGCATTTGGGTTCTTGGTTTTTAGTATTTGCATACTCGAGGGGCCAAAGCATGGTCAAGTGAACAAGAAAAGTGTATGCCCTCCCATTGTGATATAATTTTCATATATAGTATGAGAAGTAGGCTCAATTCTATTCAAAATGTTGTTTCGAGACCATGGAGCCCTCCAATGGGTTTGAACCAAACATAGTACAAAATTCGTGCCTCATTAGTATTATGGAGATACATATGAAGTAGATCCTAAACTGGGTGGTGGATTTGAGCTATACCTGCTTCATTTCAAAATTTGTTATGATTTGTGTGTATAATTTAAGTATATGGCAAGATCATATTGTATGTTAGTGTGCCGCAAATCTTGAAGAAAAATACATTTTTGAAGGTCTACTTCACCCTTGCTTTCTGAAAACTGACAATTATGGAAATAAATCCTACAAAGTTAACTTTAGAATCTACTTCTAAGGATGTTTATCATGTAGTTTGCACATATATGTATAAAAACATCATGTCCCATCTTATTAGTAACTTTCATATGATTTTTTTGGAGTTATATAACTAGGAAATGTAGCTACTTGTACCTCTAAATTGACAAGGTACAACTTTTGTTCACTTTTACATACTTTGACCCTGAGGCTCTTGGAGCACTCATGGGCTTCCTTGAGTTTTTCTATATGGATTGTGGCTAATTTACTGTGCTATTGTCTTTGGTTGTTTGATGTAATCATTGAGTTTACATGCTATAGATGACAAAATGTTCAATGACTTTCTCATTGGAAAGTGAAAGTAATTTTTATGTGCATGAAAGGCCTATTCAATTCATGATTCATATTTTTCATATATAGTGGAGGCATTTATCACATTCAATTGAAAAGCTTAATATAAATACATGAGTCCATTTTCTAGCATGCCATTAGTATGTATACATTTGTTTTTCTCCATAATCTTCTTGTATGTAGGAGGTTTAATTTCATAGTGACCCACACACGTCATTTAGGTTTCCAGTGAAGAGTCCACCCCCCAAGGATGATATCAAGGAGGCTTTTCTTGCTAAAGAATGGAACTCTTTCCGTCTCTGTGGGAAGAAACTAGATTATCTCCACCTCAAGGATTTTGTCAAATACAAATGCGAATTATACTTGAAACAACCATTGACTCCACAACACAAGATCATTGCTCCCTACTGCACCTCGAACCATAGATATGCCATTGAAAGTAGACAATGGACGATTATCCCTATCTCTAGAGATACTAGATTGTGCCACTTTTGCTCCTATAATACAGTTGAAAATGAGACACATTTTATGGTGGAATGTCCCCTATATACCATTAGAGATAATTTTCTATCATTATCTGAGAACGTAGTTCCAGGGAGCCTCAAGTCTTTCTCTCAATTAGACCATCAAGTTGACATTAGCGTCTATGTCACGGAGGCTACTGCACTCTGCCACTCTAGAGAATTAGTTGATTTGAAACCATCTTGATGTACTTTCAATCCCATTAACCTTTTCAGCTGCTTGGACTTTAAAATCAATTTTCATGTCATTTCATTGATGTATCTTCAGTGAGGTCAACTATGTCAACACATCCATTAGAATAATGATGAAATAACATTACAACATTATTTACATAACACATTTGAAATCTGGAACAAATGTTCTCATTGCACACAAACTCTTCGAAAATGACTTCCGCCATGGGGAGCTCAAGTGGGCTCAGAGGTGTACTACAATTGAACTTTCTTGCAGAATCGTATCAAACTATTTCTCTTGTCGCTTTCTCCTGCTTTCATCTTGCCATTCGCTTTGCGAAATGCAAACTCGCTTTTCGCTGGATGTCCATTCTTCTATTTTGCTACTTCATCATTCCTGTCGCTCCAAATCTTGACGAATCTGCATCCACATCTACAAATCAAAAAGCCCGTTGCTGTGTATTGATGATTCTACCGCTCTTGTCGTTCGTTTACTCTTGTTATTCTCACTAGTCTCGCCTAAAGAAGTATCAGTGGTGTAACGATTTGTCGATCTGTTAGTTGGAGAGCAGAGCAAACAATAATTTGAAAAGCTGCGCTGCACTTCCTGTATAACACTTAGGTTTTTGCAATTGATTTATTGATTGAGGAGCTAAAATTGACTCATGTGTTCAAGTTTGCTTAGAATTTGCTTGAACCAGTCGTACTCTTTCCTTGCCGAGAGCGGAGAGTTGCCCTTCAAATTTTAAAAACCTTGTCCTTGTGAAGCAATCTGTCATGCCATTCTTAAACTCAATTGGGGAGCTCAAGCAATTGAGCTCAAAGATGGTTCCTGCATGTTCATTAGTGTGACCCACATTGACGGAAGAATTTAGCATACTTCATTGAATCTGCCCTCTCAATTTGTGGCCCTCTTGATATCCCAATTTGAGCATGACTACTGTAAAGCGATTAATGAATTGATTAATAACATGAGTATTGTACATGTGTCATGAGTGGACGTGGTGGCTAGGTTGACCACCTGGGGGGTGGTAAGATCCCAAGTCCAAAACACTCGCTCCCTTAACACAATCATGCGTGTCTAGGTAGGCCTTCACCGTGCAGTGACAAGACTGGATGTAGGCTTGTATTTTTCACTAGTAGAAAACTATGCCCAAAAAAACCGCAGCCAAAATCGGCTGTGGTTTTTTTGACCAGCCTGATCTGCAGTTGCTAAACGACTACAAATTTTTATTTTTTGTTTTGCAGCTGAAATTTTAAATTTTTTGGGGCGTGTAATATATCGTTGGAAAGGTATTTTCAAGAGCTTTCCAACGGTATATTACATGCACAAAAATTCCTAAAATTGTAGCCGCAAACCCCAAAAAACAAATCTACAGTCATTTAGCGACTGCAGATCAGGCTGGTCAAAAGAACCGCAGCCGAATTCTACTCCGATTCTTTTTGGCATAGTTTTTTACTAGTGTTTGAATTGGTATCAAGAGGGTAGACCTGATGATTACAAGTATTCCAATTATATGCAAACTTTCTAAGGTTAGTGTTGCATTGTGGATGGATGTGACCATTGGATCCATCCCACTGCAATATACTACATAATATTATAAAAATGGACTAGTGATATGCACCATTTCCACCTTCTAAAATGGTCGAGTTGCTAGTGATTTGACCACGTGATCCTTGTAGTGAACATTACACAAATAAGAATAGCTCACTAATAATTCACATACAGTCACAAACAAAACTAAGTACAACTCTGACTCACTTCCATTTGAAAAATCATACCATAAGCATGAGTGGGCAAGATCCAAGTGCATTCAAATGAAAGTTGTAGTACATGATGTACTACATAGTGCCAAAAAGTTTGAAGTGGATTTTAATTAGGGTGTGAAAGATATAAAATGTCAAAATTGGCTCTTCAAATACTCAGTATTGTTTGAAATTGTCTAGAAAGCCTTCAAAACATACAAGACTTCGAACGAAGCCAAACTTCTAGCATGCTGCCTCTATGGTAGTGTCAAACATCATGTTAAACATGCATGTGTCCTTTATCAATGGAAATCAGCATTTGTATGCTTCCAATAAAATTCAAATTGTCAAGAAATAGATAAATTACATTAGAATGGCATTTGACAATCCTTCATGGAATTGATGGCATGGGGTTGTAGTGGACATCATAAAAGACCTCCAAGTACTAATATGGGCCACTGTTGTGTCTATTTCAACTTGTATTTGAATTTTTTTTCAATATTAAAAAAATCCTTTATAATCTAAGCTTCTTTTAATGGAATATTGCGATTTTTTCTTTTCAAAATTTATTTATGTTCCATATCGATTGATGTAAGCTTTCTATCCACCACATTTGTTTCACTTGTTTGCGTTAATGTACAAGGATTTTAATAAAATAACTAAAGTCGTGTTTTACTCCTTTTGCTAAGTTTATACTAGAATGTTTTTTAAATTATACACTTATACAAGTGTTGATGTGTATAGTATATTCAAAGCTCATTACCACTAAGACCAAGAGGTAGAGTGTGACGACCCCCCAACTACCCAATCACCTAGCCTTTTGTCATCAGATCTATGGATGTCATTTAAGTACATCCAAGAATAGTTACAACAATACAATGCATCAATATACTATGAATCGCACAAAATGGTAATCCGCAATAACTACAATAAATAGTGTAACTAGGTATTATGAAAGGTGATACAATCGTGAAATATCTATACATGCATATGGAACCTTGGAGGCCTTCCCTACATGGGAAACTAGGGCAGTTTCCTTGGTGAAAAGCAGGGCTGCAAGACTGGAGCGCTTGCCCATGTGAGAAAATGAAAAAATGGGAAATTTTAGGAATTCCCCATATGGCCAAGAGTGGGAAATGATGGGACTTCCCCACGTGAGAATAGTTGTAGGATAGTGTTGGAGTTTCCGGATTTCTTGGATGGCTTCCATTCACTATGCCAGAGATGATTTAAAGCATATTTTCATCCTTGAGACGTAGATGGTTTTCATCCACATAGTACATGACGAAGTGCACCACTTTTCATCTCTACGAGGATGAACAATTTTGACTGCGGTCTACATGATTTTCATCCAAAAAATCATAGGAGGATGTTTGACAACATTTCATCACTAAGAATAATTAGTTTTGGCATTTCAAAATCAAATATAAATTTACAACATTGGAATGCATAGCATTCGCCTCTGATAGTTTTGATAGGCTCTAATAGTTGAAGAAGCCGATCTATTTGTACTTCAATACAACCACAATGTAGAATGAACAATAATCAGCTGAATTTTGCTCAATAAATGAGATAATCACATTGTGACGCCGTAGTTGTAGGTTGGAGACAAAGTTGTTTTTGTAGCAGTGCCTATAAAAATATTTGGCATGCTTTCATGTACAAGTAGCAAGCTTCACTCATTTCCATCATGTAGCCAATTCTGCACAATACACATGGAAACTTCAAATTATGAAGACATCATTTGGAATAGCTTATTAGTTTCAATAACAAAGGATCCAACTAACTCCACTTAAAAATATTGTTGTGACAAGTATAATGAAATCCATAAAATCCGTACACTTCTAGCCATAGGCAATGGTCTCCATTACCAAATTTGACTACAATGGAAGAGCTATTGCATGTTTAACAATCGGTGCAACAAAGTACCACATACGAATTCTAAAATTTGGCTGCCAACAACTCAAAATCAAAACGCACAACTGTACAAACATTAAAATAGTTAGTGCAAAAAGTTTATTGCTTCCTCTATGAAATGCTAAATATAGGATACTATCAGTATATGACAAGTTGGTACTAACAAGTAACACACTTGACAACCTCCTATATTTGTGTAATAAAAAACCACACCAATAAACTTGCAAAATATTTGGTTTATTATTCACATATGAGTTGGCTATCTCATTTGCACTCTATAAATACCAACATCAATCTTCCGATCCAACATAATTCAAGTTGCACACTCTTCAATGATATGGTGCACATTTGAAGATGCAAACTAAATTGGAAGCATACTGTCTCCTAGTCTGGAGTGATAGGGCGATCTCTAAGGCCTTCTTCAGTTGTTGGAGGAAAATGACCGAGCATGACATTGTGATTTAGCAAACTTGTGAACGTGCCATGGTTTTCAAAAGTCACCTACATGAGGATAGGACACATGTTTATTGCTTATGAAGATGTTTGTGAGATAAAACTAATTCAATATGAAAATAAGCTGGACCGTTAGAACTTGTGCTCTATAACGAAATATGTATCCTCTTCACAGAAGCTCATTTTATGTAGGAAATTGACAGGCAATTGTAGTCAACTACAATTCTAAAGAGGAAAATAAGTAGTTAACTGCCTCTTTGAACGAGACTAATGATCCAAAATAAGATATCAACATTGGGGAGGAAGATGACATTCATAACACCCATAACATGTTCTCTTCCTCATTCACGCACTTAACTCTACTCCTTCATAATCAAGCTCTCATCAAGCTTCATCCTACTAGGGCAAGTTTGATACAAGAATACAAAGTTGTAGATTTATAAATGTATTGCCACCACACCTACTAAAATAACATGTGATATATTGCGAGAGGCTCTACATTGGTGGCGAACCCCCATACTTCTTAATTTGCAACCTATTCGAGTAAATACTTACGAAAAAAATGTTAGTAGCATTATGAATTTGATTGAGCAGTAATACAAATAAAGTGTGTGTTAAAAACACACCTACGATCCTAAAAGATTTGGAGGTAAACAAACTCTTGTATATGCAATTGGAATAAAAGGCCGACAGTTGAGTGTTTCAAATCATTGGTATTATCGAAGTGTCCCTAAAATCCCAAACCTAGAGCCATGAATTCCTACTTCACGTCAACCTCAAATAATAGGCATTTGAAGTACTTCTACACTCTAAACTCCGTAGTATCACACATGTGGCAACCAAAGTGCACGTGATATTACGGAGTTCTGTAGTGTTAACATGGATGCGTGATACTAGTGAATTAGTGTAGCATGTGACACTATGGAACAACACAAAGTGCAACATATTACATGGTGTGGTGTGGTCCACTCCGCTTCGCCTTCCCAAACGATGTGGCGGATGCATGCACCAACATTCAACAAGTGGCATAAGAAGAAGAAGAAGAATAAGAATAAGAAGGTGACACTCCACATATTGACACATGGCGCAATGCAAGGGTGTGGGTTCACTTCTTTGGTGGTTTGCATTAATGACAAAATTCGTGATATAAAGGAGAGAAACGTGACAATAAGGAGTGAGATTTGAACTACGAACATCCATTCCCTAGGGTTTCGGGATATTAGAGAGTGAGTGACATTATGGAGGTTGATATTACGGAGTTTAGGGTGTAGAAGATATGCATGGTTTTAGGAGATTTACCAGAGGAGATGAAAGGAGGCCCACAGCTGTGACAGTGAAAGGACGCAAAGATTGTTTTTTAGAATGCGGGACACGCTCTTGCCTTTTTATGAACGTCCAAGAGACAATGATATTCCTTTAGAGGAAGTTTATGACATGTAAGGTGTGAATGCACCCCTAGGCCCTAGTAGACATGACTGAGCAAGTCCATAAATTACTTGGCAATTATTCATTTATCCATCACCATTGTTGAATCAATGTTGATCATTTTTGTACCTTTAAAGAGATCAAAAATACCTTTGAGAGAAAAAAATTCCAATGCGTATTGCAAAACAAAGTCCAACTCCAATATCCTACATTCTTTGTAATTATTCTTTGTAATACGTGATTTCTTGTAGCATGAATTTATGCTGCAAATATTCATATTTTTTTTCAACACTTCCAACAACTTTGAACATCCTATGACATACTTCACAATGACCTTTTTCAATACCTTAGGGAATCTATCAATATCAAACGTTACAGATGTGGATTGAAAATTAATATCCTCAATCGTTTCACTCCAAAAATAAATAAAATAAAATAAAAATTGTTCTATTGTTTTAAATCTAGTTCTTGGTGCTTCATGACTATTGCAATTTCCCTTACTCTTCCTTTTTTGCCTCTCTTTTAGCATACTTTGATTTGTCTGTCCAGTTGTGTATGTGGCATAGTATCCTCTACCAAGCCATGCTACATTTTGTTCATGCTATCTTGAAACTTATGAAGCTCTACACATTCTCTTTGTGCGGCTATAGTTCTTGCTTGTTGCTCCTCTCTGTATGCTATGTCCTCCACATAGTAATTATCCATGGTAAGAGACACTTTATGGGAATGCCCATACTCGAGGAGATCACTCCCTCTTTAATTAATGCATACACGTGCGCTCAGGACCTATTTATTGGGGGGCTATTTACCTTGCAGAAAATATTTTAAGGTATGGTATTTTCAAAATAAAGGTAAATGCTTGTATTTTAATACACCCTAACAATAATTATAAATTTTTTGGGGAATCATTTCAAAATACCCTATTTTACTTATACTGCATTTTTTTTCCCTTATATACCCCAAGTAACCAATTTTTTCGAAACTCCCTCCCAGCTCTCTTTTTGGTCAATTGATCTATGCGCGCTGCAATGAACCCTAATAACCCTCAACACGAAAAAATCCACTCTACTTATTGAAATCTCCTCCTGTTGCTTTGCGGACAATTCAAAAGCTTCAAGAAACAATTCGGGAGGTTGAGCACTGGAGATCTGGTAGCAACCGTCCACGATAAAATGCGAAACTCCACTCACTCCTTGATGATGTTTATGCTCCTCTTGCAACACCTCCTTCAGACCAGCCCATGCATCCTCAAGAAATTCCTTCGCCCCACTGACTCCAGCTTTCTCCACTGCCGCTAGTAGCACATTTTTGTCACCGATGTACTTCTCTTGCGTGAAGAAGTTCACAAAAAACTCCTCAATGAGCGCATTTTGCTTGTCCAAACCCTAGTGGCCAGCGAATTCTATCAATTTGTGATTGTCGACAGTGTTGCATGTCTCGCCGCCAAGAGAGAACTTGTAACCTAAGTTCGCAAACGCACCCCCTATACGATCAACGATCATTCATGTTTGTGCCTCTCCAAACTTATTCGAGTAGTATTGCTTCTTGTTCAAGCCAACTGCTGATGCCTTAGGGTTCAAGAAGAATGGGTGCCATCGAACCTCGACGTCATACCGGTCCTTGCTCACCACTATGGCTTGCTCCAGGTGCTTCTTCCCAACAAAGCACCAGGGATCAGCTCGATGAACTCCCGTCGCTGAAGGCTCCTTGGTGCTAACTCAATAACTTCTCTGATCACTACTTCGGTCACTCACTTGATCAGGTAAGGCTATAATCACCCTCAGTCCTACATTGGATTCTCATCACCCTCATTGAAGCTCTGATCTAAACCCTCAGATAGCCTAATCAGCTAACCCACATCAAAGCCTTGATCCCTTTTCACCTAAAAAAACACAACACCACAAAAGCACACAATGTTTCTCACTAAAGAAGGCTTCTGCCCTCTGTCTCCTACTCTCACTCTCCTGCTACCTAATGAGCTTCTCACCCCAAACTACCGAGACCCCTCCAACTTTGCCATTTTTTTTTGGTAGTGCCCGGTGACCAACAGTCTCAGGGCAGCCTGAAGAAAAAAATGAGTTTTTCTTTTTTCTTTTGGAAAGAAGATTGCAATTCAAACAAAACGTTGAAATTTTCCTTCCCAGCACGTGGGTAGAGACCATTAACTCCACATTGGATACATTGGTTCAATAACGATCAAGCCAGTCAGCCTGCGACGTCATCCATCCAAGTTTTTTCTACAAAAAATTACCTCTTTTCATCCACTAGCACATACCCTACCCTACACCTGCTACCCCTAGTAATTGTTTCCACGCTATTTTACATGTATTGACTAGATAAAAGAGGCCATTATATGTGATGGTATTTTACATGTAAACATGTTTCATTATTTAAAAACCCCCTATATTATATGTACATTTTTTGCAAAATTTACCAACAATGAATATATTGGACCCTATTTTTTATCGCACGTTGTTTCTACGATTTTCGCCAGTGATCTCCCCGAGTGCCCATATTGTTGTTCTTCAAGACAATGTTGTAGTTAAATTTGCATATTGTTTTGTTCTTGGAGCAAATACTGCACTCTTGATTCATTATAGCCCTCAGAAATATCTACAAGGTTATGAGGTCTTTCACTTTCCTCGTCATCTTTATTCTCTTGTCTATAGAGTCCACTGCCATGTTGAAGTGTTACCTCACTTTGGTCAGCCACATGGTTTGGCCCTTGATCCTTAGACCCTCTAAGTTGATAAGTGCATCTTGGTATCATATTTTCATCAATTAATTTGTTGCATTTGTTTAAAATATTTGAAAAAAATTCAACTTTTCATTTCATAGTAGTAACACTATAGTGGCAATGAAGTTTATAAGAATATAATATTGATGGTTTTATATCCAATTTCGTCTTAATGTAATCCTTCATCTCTACCTGAAGTTTTTTGTTGTTTTTTAGGTTGTTGTGTAGAAATGTACATGCTTCCGGTAGAGTAGAACTAAACTATGATTCTCTAATGATTTTCACATTTTCCAAGCTAGCACGCCAAACTCATGCTCTCGCAAATATGATTTTTCATATTGTCCAATGTGATCATGCTTTCTGATTAGTTTTGAATCAAATATCCGATCGTATAAAGATATTGGCATGCCTTCATCCTGAATCCAAAATTCTTATTAGTCATTCCCTACAAGAACATTGAAGTTTATTTCTTCTGCCCATTATGCTAAGTCTCATTATGGCTCATGGATAGGAAATTCAACTCACATTCGGACCATAATTTCACACAGTACAAAAGTAACCACTATAGTTCATCCTTTTTTATACAAAAAGTGCAAGAATTTTACTTGATTTTCTTTTGATAGCATATGCCGATGGTTATGTACAACCCCTATGGAGTCGCCCATATTGACCGTAGGTTGCACTTTTGTTGGCCTCCTTCTTAGTTGTCAACAATATTTGCTCGACACTCTTCAAATGGTCCCATATGACATAATCTGATGTTTCATTGTAATAATACACCTTACCTGTAAAAATGAAGAAATTATGCTCTATGAAAATGAGTAAGTACATAAACTTCTCTACCTAATTGCATCGTAATATGCAATTTTTTGCATTTGGCAATTCATACTGACACTACAATATTGTTCTCAAGTTACCTTACATGATTGTACATCAATTATGCACTTCCATTCCAGTAGAAGTTCTACACTTGCTACCGCTATAGGGTGGATGCATGGTTGAGTGGACCAATACCGGACCATATCCATTTTTTGAAGTCCATACCCACTTTTTGTATATGCAATTGATTATTTTTAAATTTATTTTACACACATTCTTTGAAGCATATAAAACTCAAATCAAAAGAAAAAATTGTAATACCTTCATTTTATATTTAGTTATAATATTTTGAAAAACTGATCAAAATTTGCTTTAAATATATAAATAATTCTAAAGACAATTAAGTATTTCTAAATAGAAGCCCACCTAAAGCTTATAGATCTCAACACTCATAAAAAACTTGCCTCCGCAAACCTCTATTATGGACCTATTATGGACTTCCGAAAATTTGGCCCATTTTAGTGTACTTAAAAGTCCATAAGTAGTATATTAATATACATAATGAAAAAAAGAAAAAAGTATGATGGACCTTACAGTCCAACGCATCACATACAAAGTCACTCCTACGAGAAGGAATTGTTTTTCTTTATGCAAAATACCTAAATCCTATACGAATACCTGCCTGTGACAGTCCATACTTTTACTTTAAAAGTCCCATATTCTTTATTTATAGAACAAAATTTAAAGACAAAATTTTATTTGTAAAGACACTTAAGTTAACAAGCTATGCCCAAAGTTTCAAAAGGATTTATCAGGTAGATTTTTTTAAATTCAACTTACAATACAAAGAGGTATCCTGAAAAATGGCTGTGACACGAAAATTGGTCCACTCAACCATGCATTCACCCTATAGGGGGATCCCATTACGCTTCTTTACTTTCCATATTATAAAAATATGTAGATCCAGTAGAGGGATCTCTCGGGGGGTGCATTCCCTCTTAAATTTTGCATACACGTGCACCCAAGACCTATTTATCGGGGGGCTATTTACCTTGCAAAAAAGATTATAAGGTATGGTATTTTTCAAAATAAAGGTAAATGCTTGTATTTTCATACACCCTATTAGTAATTATAAATTTTTTGGGGAATCATTTTAAAATACCCTATTTTACTTATATTGCCAAAGAAAATTGGAAAGAAGATTGCAATTCAAACAACGCGTTGAAATCTTCCCTCCTGGCATGTAGGTAGAGAACATTAACTCCACATTGGATACGTTGGTTCAGTAACGTTCAAGCCAACCAACCTGCGAAGTCATCCATCCAAGCTTTTTCAACATAAAATTATCTCTTTTCATCCACTAGCACAAACCCTACCCTAGACCCGCTAACCCTAGTAATTGTTTCCATGCTATTTTACATGTACTGACTAGATAAAAGAGGCCATTATATGTGATGGTATTTTACATGTAAACATGTTTCATTATTTTTAAACCCCCTATATTACATGTACATTTTTTGCAAAATTTATCTACAATGAATATATTAGACCCTATTTTTTATCGCACATTGTTTCTACGATTTTTGCCAGTGCCCCCCCGAGAGGGATCTACTACTGTCTTCCACAACACACATAATTTCACTTATGCCATGTTACTTTTCAAATGCACAACACTTCTGCCTCTAGAAATATGTACTCGGGGGGGACACTTAGGAAAATTAGTAAACATGGTGCGTTAAAATATAGGGTGTGTTTTATTCATGAGCAATAAAATTTAGAAAATTATTGGATATAACTATGGACTATTTAAATTGAAAATCCATATTATAAATAATATTGGGGTATACTAAGTATTGAAATTTATCAAGGTTTTAGATATAATATAGCATAGGGATTTTGATAGAATGAAAAATAATATTACAGTCCACCCTCTATAAATGTTAGGCTCTATGCACAACTCATCCACCTTACTGTTGTGGAACTCGCGCAACTCCGAGACATCCTTGAAGATGCAGGGTCGTATTCGTTCATGACACGAGATGAAGCACGCGATAATGCCAGCCTCATGTTTGGCTCACTCCCGCTGACCGTCTTGCTAACTAAACCTGCCTGATTGTCCTTGATGTTGAGGTTGTGTAGTTTGTTTATGAAGTTCTTCCTTCCACTTGTGTGCAACAGACTAAAGTGTTGATTTTGGAAAACAACAATGTTGTTTAGACTCTGTTTTCTCAGCAGTAGATTGCAGCCAACTTCGTTCACCCTAAACCTTGGACCCTAAAGTTCTAAATTTGTTGGTCTGCTTGTGACTGCAGTGCACAAACTTGTGTTTCTAAACACAAACATTGTTGTAGTTCATGCTAGTAATTCAAGTTCATAGTTCATTGATTCTCATGGTGGTGATGATTGTTTGCATTGTTATTGATTTGTGGTGATGCTTGTTCATGCTAGTTCTCATTGCATGTCAAATGAATTTTGTAATGAACATAGGCAATCCTTAAACACAAATTAGGGTGAGCTAATTTTTTATAATGAACATAGGGTTGAAAAAAAAATCTTATGTGAGTTATAACTATAGTAAGACATCATAATAATACACCATATTAGGGAATTATATAATTAAACGGTGTGTTCAAATCTATCATCTAGACATAATACCCCTACATTAAATACCCCTTTAACGCACGTGTTCACACAAAGTATAGTGAAGTGTCCCCCCCGAGAATGTGTATTATTTTCGTCCACCCACCACAATCCAAAATCCAAGATATGTGTTATAAATTACCAGAGATCACATGCTAGATAGTCCTTCATCACAATGTATTCATCTTTTAACTTCATCTCCAACCACCAAACAATGTTTTAACGTCGTTCCACAAGTATTCATCACATTGTATTTTTTCTTGTTAATCTTGTTTTTGTTCACATCCAGTATCACGATATTTACTTCTTTTTTTTGGGTAGGGTTTCCATTTTAAAATAGTAACACTTTCAACATATATTGTTGGGAACCTTGCCCATAGCAATTTGCAATCAACAAAATTGTTTTACAGAGCAATTGTCAATTGCTCACAATGACATATCGTCATGTATGTCACTAAAAGGCATAGTTTTGAAACGATTTTCTCAAACTAATAATCCTTCTCTCTGTTATCACCAAGAACAACTTATAAATACAATCAAAACACGTGTTTCTGTCAACTTCCACCTCTAGTTTGAAACAAATATGATTTTGAGAAGATTTTGCAAAAATTTGAAAGAGGGTGTAATATCAAAGAACTTATGGACTATAATTACTTCGCAAAAGACAAAATGAAAGGACTTTGATACTATTAGGTTGAATGTCGGGAAGGATCTCTCTATGAAAACAAATGCAACATCTACACTTTCAAATGGGGGAGTGTGAGAGAATGTCCTACACCGCTCATTTTGCATCACTCACAACAGACTGCATTGTTTGAGATCTCCATGGTAGGACAATTTGAGACCCAGTCTACATGTGTGTGGAAGTCAATCATCTGATGATATCCACCCATAGTAGGTAACGTCACCATAAGTCTTGGAGCGACTCATACCAAAACATCGCATACTCTCTTTGAAATTCCAACTTCCACACACATATGGGCATAATGGTGAAGTGTGCATAAACCCTACAACATAGCCATAATGTTTTGCATAACTACTAACCGACTACCTCCAATCAACGTGGATGCACTCTGCGAGGTGCAGACCTTCTCTCGTGATAACAAAGTTGGGTACATGTGTACATGCTAACCGTCCAAGTTGGGCTCCTCATTTCTACCTCATGAAACATGTCATCTTGCAATGATTTCCACTAAACAATTAATCTTGCATTGTTGAAAATTTGGGTTTCTAGCGTTTCCTAAAACTTCGTCTCTTGGATAGAAGACATGGGACCTGTAGCTCTTAGATTATAATATGACCCAAACCTTGTAGTAAGCACAATTGGCGTAGTAATGCTCACAACACGATGCGGTAGTTGGTGATTGGAAGTTCTAAAAAGGCAACCTTGTAATGCCACAAACAACTTCCATTAATCATCTAGTATAGTTGCACCACTTGTGCTCCATATCCATCTACAATTGTAACCGGTTCGCATTTGGTTGAAATAGAGTCTTCATGCACATCAACTCTTGACATACTCAAACTTATTCTTCAAAATCCCATTTGCTTCATCCCATCACAATTGTATTCATCGTAGTTCATTCTCCAAGGACTTTAGTAAACACTACTAGGTCTTGGTGTAGCTAATGTCTCAAATGCAGGGGTAGTATGCCCTAAAGCACATCTAGATTAATATAGATGGTGGTATTTCTAGAATGGCATTTTGTTGATATTAAGCTTATAGGTGCACACTATAAGCTAGACGGCGAGGTACCCATGCATGGGAAACATTTTCTACATGAGACCTACCTCCACATCATTGTGGGACCGTGATAAAAATGGCTTCTTTGCTCCATTACTCACAACAAATTAACATATGTCAATATCCGGATGAAGTTGTCTTCTAGTGAATTAATGTGAGTTGCCTTGTCACCAAAAATCCTCCACCCTTCGATTTCGTCCTAGCCCGAGTGAAAAAGTTTATAATGACATGTAGAGACTTCTCTCTTTGTAACCCAATATATAATTCCAATCTACCTTTGGAATATACACAACTTGATTAACACCACACTATGTAGTTTTACATTCCTTAATGTCGGGCAAGGTTATATCCTTAGCCTTTTCTAATGTCCACCCGGCCGCTTTGGCCACGCATGCCTTCAAAGATATCCCTCTTGTGAATCGAGTCCTTGCCGTCGACTCCACACTACTACATGAGTTCTCGTTTATTGATTCCGTGCTATCACATGTCATCGTGGTTGATTCCATATTGGTACATGACACTTCGCTTGTGGATTCCATGAGCACATAGGCTTTAAATACAAGTATTAAAAAATACTTATATACTTATCCTTGCCCTTCCTTCTCTAAGTTCTTCTTGATGTAAATCTCTATCAATGTCTTCCTACTGAACTTCAGAATAGTATAACTCCCACCCAACTTAGGTTCTTCAAGTGAAATTTGGTACACTTGTTAAGTACCTTATCAAAAATCTCCACACCAAATTTTGGTACAAACAGAGTTCATATGCAAAAGTTATGCATGAAATTCTAACTCTAACTACTTAGTATGAATGTTGTGATAAAGCATCCGGTCATTAAAACTCTAATAACTTCCAACTCCTACGTCCAATCAATCTAAAATTTTGACACAAGATAGATATATAAGTTCAGAAGGTAGTGCCAAATTTTGGTATCCATATCTATAACCTTCTAAGAGATACATATTTTCAAACCTTGCTGCTTTGTTCCTAGACACCCTCCCCTTCAGCTTTTAATAACTCTTTCATCCCAATGACTGAAGCTCTCAAATTTTTACCACAACTCCCATACTTTATAATAAACAATCCCTCAAATTTTCATACCCATTGAACACTCTGATCATCCATAATTGACAAATCTCTCACTATGAAGTTCTGCTCAAGTTCATAACTAATAAAACACTACAAGTAATGCACCTAGTACAATCTAGTCACTCTAAATGCCACAAATTTAAACAAGTTTGAACTCTCTCACTTCAATATGAATCTCAATGCAACAAGTTGAAGTTTACAATCAAACTCCAAATTCCTTAAACCCAATCTACTTCTAACAAGAGGTCAATCCCTCTTCAAGGCTAAATAGCTTTGGCTCTTCTTCTAAGAACTAAGCACACACATGTGCTCCTATCTTGCTTCCCACACACCCACACTTATAACCCGTGGGATGCTTAAGGAGCACGAAGGAAAGAGAATATGAGTGAGGGAAGAATGAGGGATTATATAGTGAGTTGAGAGGGAGAGAGGGCATGAGATAAGGATAGGGTGAGAGGATTAGAGCCTCCAATCACAACCCCTTAACCTTCTCCTTCTAAGTAGGGACTCATCCCATCCACAAGGCTCTCGATAAGCCTTCGAAATCTCCTCCTACTTTGTAGGCTCTCATCTAATCTCCTAAGCCTTCCTCCCTCAAATGATCAACAAAGATCCTAATTCAAACATTTAACTAACCTTGGCTTTCTACCTACCACACTTTACCAAGGTATGTCCTCATACTACTTAAATCCACTCCACACAAGCCTAATGCTTCAAACTTAGCTTTCTTCAAGCTTCACTCTTTTTATATTTTTGTGAATAATCATAAATCAACAAAACACTACTTGTAATGTTTTACAAGTGTTAACAACACATGTGGACATCAATTTGGGCTCACATGCCTACATATAGAAGTCTTGGTGAGACACGTCACACAACCTACCCTACATTTTTGAGGACTTTTATTTGATTTTTGGTTATTTTGACCACCACAGACCCACATCCCTGGATTGCCAAAATGGCATTGTCTAACCTCCATATTATGACACTTGGTAATTCAACACCTCAACTTTAAGGTGCATTCTCGTCGACCAAACTTTCTAGTGTTAATTTACCTTTATAAGGACTACGGCGCTCGTATTGTGAAAGTTTTTTGGACCCAGTTTGTCATATAATAGAGGTAATTAATGTGCATAAGTGGTGGGACTCACATGTCTTTCAAGGTTCATATGCGACTACTGTAGTGCCTTTACCGTTTGGCTATTTATAGCCGATTTATTATTTATATCTTCTATTTTGGATTCGGAAATCTTGGATTTAAATGGATACTTATTTTTTTCCCATATTTTTAGATTTTTAAAGCACAATTTCCCAAATTTTTGGTTTCCCAAAAACTAGCTTAATAAGTGTTGGATTGGTAAAGGTATTACAATATTACTTTGGAACATGCATGGAAACCTTGGAAAGACCTTGTAAACATTGCGGAATGTCATGAATATTGGAGAACTTTGGGGGGCTTTGTGAGCATATTTCTTCAATACAAAAATTCTTGTATACCTATGTATCATTATTATGTACTCAAAATGACAATTTACATTGGAAGATGCTATTGTCTCGAAAAACCTTGATAGTATGACATTTGAGACCAAAATGTTTTTTTTAACTGAGAATACGACACTTGGATATTTGACACTTGTGCGACCAAATGTGTCTTAATAAAGAGGGAGAACAATATACACAAAATCATATACTAGCATCTCTTTGCCTCTTTCTGTTGTTGCACACCCAAAATAGGAGCAGCTACAACTTTATAACACTATGATTTTCAATTAGAATTATTGCATTTTAAAGTATTATTGTAAGCCTTTGATGGTAATGCAAGCATGTGTCACCATCCATACCCCAACACGTTCAATAACACCCCTATGTTAAAATATATAAATTAGTAAAGACATATTATTATGTATTGCAAAAACACCCCTCAGAATAATATACATGTTGGTGGTATTGGTGGCACAATGACTTTTGATGCCGTGTCTTGCCATTGTTAAGTTTACGCTGATGGTGGCCCTAGAGGTGCATGTTGTCCGATTTTTTGGCTTCAAGACCTTAAAAACACTAAATTAGGGTTTTCTAGGGCCTAGCCTAGCTACGGCAATTAAATTAGTTAGTAAAGTAGTGACTTTAGTCACTAAAAAGCTAAAAGTAGCTTAGCCTAGGTAAAAAGACAAAAGTTAGGCTAAATATGGATTTAGTGACTAAATATCCAATTGGTAATTTACTAAAAAGCTTTAGAACTTAGGTTCGGGTAACCGTACCTATTGGGAAGAGGCTTGTTGTTCCCGAACCTCCCCGGAAAGAGTTAAGAGGGAGGAAGACGAAGAAACCGCACCGCATTCTCGTAATTTTTTAGAAAGAACTTTTAATCAAAATTGAGTTGAACTCTCGTGAAGAGAGTGATTTGTGTGCTCCTTTCTTAAGGTGTTTTTTGTGTGAAACCTCTCGTGAAGAGAGGGAAATTGTGTTGAAATAAGAAATTATTATAAATTTAAGTAAGGTGTGAAGCCTTGCTGTTTTGTGAACACTTGTGTGTCAAATTTGTGTGGTTGGATTAGAGCCTTGAATCAACCAGTAATATTCCACAGTGCTTTGACCTGTGAATGGAATGCCAAGAAGCTTCTTTTGTCGAAACTTGAAGATACTGTGTATCTTTTGTCTTGCCGTCTCTCTGTCGAAGGAGAGATGTATGCTGTGGCAAGCTCTAAGTGAGAAGAGTTTGTTTTCCTCAATTTTCAGAGTTTGTAGACATCCTCGCCCCGAGATATAGGAATGTATCCCGATCAACTCCGTAAAAATCCATTGCAAAGCAAGAATCCGTTCAAGCGACCTGCTTCGTCACTTCTGCTCACCCAACAGACCTCTCGCTTTAATTCTGGACAACATATTGGAAACAAAGCAATCGAGGACATCTGATATTCACCAGTAGTCTAAAGCTTTCTCCATCGGCCACATGTTCCCAGTTCGCAAAAGCCAGAACAGGCAAGACACCCATCGATCTAAAGCTCGGAGGAGGAGGCACACAAGCACCTCCTGGCCCTCCCCTTTGCAGGCCTCCCGAAAGCCTCAACAGAATTAAGTTTGAGAAATAACCAGTTGAAGTTCGCGCCGGAACGAGAGCGCCGAAGATTGAAACAGGGGTGCCGAATTCGGCACTGGTTTCGCCGAGATTCCACTCACCTTGCGGCGCCATCCCGGGTGAGCAATCGCCTCAAGAAGCCGATGAAGGCAAACCACTACACAAACCCTCCCATCAACACATAAATTCTCAAGTTTGAGGAAGAAATCCTCTGTTGCGAAGGAGAGAGGAGCAGAGGAGGAAGGAAGGAGAAGAAGAAGAAGAAGAAGGAGAGGAGGACACTTGGCGCAAGCACAAGCCCTCTCCCATTGAGGTGTTCACATTAACAAAGTGGCCCAGAAGTAACCAGCTCAGAAAAGACCCTATTCACACTGCACAGGGGTAAAAGCCTGTAAAAGTCAAATTTACAGAGGCTGAGAAGGCTCTTTTACCACAGGTAAAACTCATTGAGATTTAAAGTATTTACATTAATAAATTAAATATTACTGCAGCATTATCTAAATACCATCAAGAGGGCATACTGCATAAACAAATTCACCAATGAAACAATTTCAAATTGCCCATTGAAAAAGTGTTTTTGAACACTTGGCGGAAGAAAGCGGCCGAGAAATTTAATTAAGGTAAAATCAGAAAATAAATTAAATAAAAATCTAATTAATTCTAGAAGTGAATTCTAAATTAAGAAGATTAAAGTATTAAGGAATCCAATAAGTTGTTTATTGCATAATAAGCAAATTGGGATAATTTGGTATTAAGGAGCCCATTATTGTGAAAATAAGTTTCTAAAAAGAAAGAAAAATGGGTTAAAGGATATGAATGAACCATGGTATCTGAGCCACCAACTTTAGTTGGTGTGAAAGACCATGTATTATTAAACTGATATCATTAAATCAGAAAATTAATTAAGGAAAGGCCGAGACTGGATTTCTTGATACACTAAATTGGAGGTAATTAAGGAGGGACGATACAATTCGCCAGAGTGCCCTTGGCTCTGGTGTTGGAAGTGGATATTGGTTACTTGAAAAAGACAATTGTTGAGCCGTGACTCCCTGCAAGAAACTTCGATAGTCAAAATTGGTCACTACAGGACTATTGTGTGAGGGAGTGACTGCATTTTGCATGTACTGAATTGAGGGACCCTAAAACCACAAAACCACGTATCCAATCACTTTTTACCCGAATCCAACATCCTAAACAAGGTTTTTCCTGGTTATTTTTGTATCTAAAACTCACAAATAACTAAAAGGAACTATCAAGGAACTTAGGAGTGATATCTAGATTACACACCTGACACTCATTTAGTCTTCCCTGGGGTTTTGTTTAAGATTGAACCCAAGTAAAAAACCTATCTACATTTTGGCGCCGCTGCCGGGGAAGGCTACGGTCGTCAGAATCTAGATCCTAAGCATTGATAGCAAACACTAAAATCACAAACACTAAGCAACTAAAGAACTAATTGACAAAATATAAAAAGGGAATCTAACAATAAGTTATAAACTATTATCATAAATTCCAATAACTATAAAATGTCAATTAAACTAAAGAACTTGACTTAGTAAGTTTGTTAAAATTTGGAGAAATTTCTATTTCTCTTGTAAGTGAGCATGAGGGTACACAATGTGGCCCTGGGAAGTCAAACCACCAGAGATTAATCACGTAGAGAGCTGGTTTTATACTGGACCTCATTTGTTTGCAGCTCTGTATAGATTGTTTAAAGCTTCATTCTGGGGCGTAGGAATCCATATTGGAACGAATCGGCTCAAATATCCAAAAGGATTTTTACAGCATTTTTTAGCTCTTCCCTTCCATCTACAAGAAAGAATTTTGAATGAAGTATGGAAAAATGGAGAGGACTTTAACGAAGTTGTTATTTTTCAAGGCCACCCTAGATTGAGGGTAGACTTGAGATTCTTATTTTTAATTTATGCCCAACATAAACAAGTGAACTTCCCGGTCAATTATTTGGGTTATGGTTGTTGGAATGGTGGTCAAACCACTAAGGATGAAGCAGTGTTTAAATATGGAGCTTTTGATCCATATGTCTGTGTTAATATTCCCGATTTTATGATCTTCCCTAATGAACGGATTATTATCACTGATTTTAAGAAATTATGTTTGAATGGTAGAAAACATCGAAATAAGCACAGGCAGGAATATTTTCCGTAATAACGTGAACGTATGCATCTTTCATACTGGACCCTGCACATGCAAGATCTCATGCGCATATTGTTGATGTTAGGAAAGCTGCAAATGATAAGGCTAGACATGATAGGGTTTTAGCAAGGGAGTTTAGAAACCAAAAAGCCGCGAGATGGAAGAGTTGGGTGAAATCCATTCTCCAACTCTCCAAAAAGGAAACTGAGGATCAACCAGAATCGGAATCAGAATTCCAACCCACACAGGAGAATTTTGAGGAGATCTCTCCTAACTCACCGACAAGAACTCTCCAATTTGAGTTTGGAGAATCCTCATCTGAGATCCCATTAGAATTCCACCATCTTCTCGATCCGTTGCCAGATCCACAAGATACTCTTGTACAATCTACGCAACTATCTAATCCATCAACTCCTTCAACCCCATCAACCCCGTCAACACCGTCAACTCCTTCCACTCCCCCAACACCACCAACTCCACCCACACCACCAATCCAAGTGATGGCGCAGCCACTACCACCCAACCCAAATCCTCGTATTACTAATGTGGTTCACATCCCCTATTTTCTCGGACGGCCGGGTGCTGATCTTGACATGCATGTTGCCAAATTTGAGCTCACTTGTGGCGCAAATAGTATTCCTGTCGCTAAATTCCCAGAGGTCTTTGCCGCCTCTTTGCAGGAAGAGGCCTTCGCATGGTACTTAAGACAGCCTGCGTTTGCAGATTGGAATGCACTAAAGACTGCCTTCCTTGATCATTTTAGACCTTTGGGATTTGCCAACAGTCTAAAAGAAAAACTACGCACCATAAGGATGGGTATAAATGAACGGGTGGACAGCTATTACGGGCGGATGCAAGATATCCTGCAACGTATGGGAGTCCATCAAATACCTGACAATTTCCTTATGAGTATTTTTATTGGAGGCTTATACCCAATAGAGTTAAAAAACTATGTAAAGGAAGGTGGCACGGCGACCTATGCGCAAGCATACGCCCGTGCCAAAATTTGGGAGGAGTGTCGTGTGGAGGATGATCTGGTCGTCTATACTGACAACACTTACTCAAATAATCCTATACCTTCTCATAGGGGAACTTTCCCTGTAGCAAATCAAAATCAACATTATATAATAGATGGCCACCCTTCTAGTACATTCACCACTCCCGTCTTTTCTAATCCAGTAGTGACGACATCCTCATCTCATGATCCTACCATAGCCAAACATGAGGATGCTATCATGAACTTAACAAAACAATTAACAGAATTGTCAGTTAAAGTCATGAAAGGAGCGCCAAAACGCGCTCCAGCCACTAATGAGCGGACTAATGTGTGGTGTACGAATTGTAAGGGACACGGACATACAGCTACCGAGTGTCCTACCCCCCAAGGCATCCGAATTAGATGCACATATTGTGGGGGTAATCACTCTGTAAATGAATGTTGGAATTTGAGACCCCAACGACCTGTTAATCAAATTGAGGATAACAGGAATCGTCCTTGGCAAGAGGAAAGATCGAGACCAGGACCAAATTCTAACTACAACCCGAGGAGAAATTTTAATAAACGACCGATGCCCATTGATTTCCCGAACCGCCCTAGTTGGGGTAAGACCAATGGACCCCCCAACTGGAACGGACCACCACACAATCCTAACACCCGAAATTATAATGCAAATTATTCGGATAAAAGGAAAATACCCGTTTGTTTCAGGTGCCAGGAATTAGGACATTATGCCAACGAATGTCCTAATCCCAGGAAATCTCAGGATTATGTACCATTATGCGGAAATTGTAAAACCGCTGGTCATCCCACAGACGAGTGTCCTAATCCTAAAAAGGATTACCCATCCGATGATAAAGATTGGAAGAAAGGGGAACACGTCCGGATTCAAGAAGAGAATGAGGATGGTGGATCGAGGAATGTAAATCATATTCAACGTATGATCCACCCGTTTACCTCATGTCCTGAATCCAAAGTGAATGCGGTCACTACCCGTTCTAAAAGCAGAATTGAACCCTTACCGGTCCCCGATGACAACAGTGATGATAAGAGTCTTTCTTACGAGTCTCAAACCAATCTAGATCCGAATAACCCAACTGTTTTGGATCCTCTTATACATCCGCACTCTTCACGGAACAATGTCCCGGTACCGGTTGCACCAACCCCAAAGGTAGTACAACCCATACCGGTAATGACACCAACACCCCCATCATTACCAGTCAAGACTCCAAACCTCGTAAGACGGACAGAGTTACCAACTGTCTCATTAATTCCTAATCAAGGGAAAACTAAGTTCCCTATCCATAAGGTGTTGAACCCCGGAAATGTGAATAAGAAATCTGTGTCTCGACGAACCCGAGTGATGGAATTGGCTAATGGGTTACAACACTATGATATTATAAATGACTTGGATAATATAAAACCTCAAATCACTATGAGACAGTTGTTAGCCATAGCTCCTCATTGTAGGAGTCGCTTAAGTTCATCTATGATTAGGAAGAAACCCAAAACTGTGGAAATACATGACGTTACCCTGAGTAAAGACCCAGGAGCCCCAACGGTAGATGTTATTATTGACGGTGTGTTAATACCCGGTTTTCAAGTAGATACAGGGTCGAGTGTTAACCTAATGAGTGTGGAAACATTAAATGAATTAGGTATAACTAGAATGAACCCCACCCCCATTATTCTTAAAATGGCGGACCACACCCGTACCAAGCCATTAGGGGAATTATCCCAAGTGTCAGTAATAATTGCTGGGAAAGAATATAAAATTGATTTTATCATTTTCCGAACCTCGGATGCAGTTCAATCCATACCTGGCATCCTAGGGCGCCCATGGTTAATCCTTGCCCAAGCCAAAGAAGATTGGGGCAAAGGAACTCTGACCTTAGGGAGAGGTTCAGAGAAAATGGTATTACCATTATTCCCTACCCACTATCAAGGGGAAACCCAAGATGATGGTACGGAATTCTCTTCAGATGGTTCAGGATCTGATACTGACGACGAACCTAGTGAGCTTATACATAATGTTAAAAATCATCAAGATCAACCTGTCTCACTAGGAATGGGAGAGTATTATTTTCCTTTGGACCAGGGGGATTCGGATGATGCAATTCTCCAGTGGCAAAAATCTGTTTGTAACATTGTTACCACAATTGCCCCTGAGATGGACCATCAATCCCAACCCCTCAGACAGGAAAATAATTTTACGGAGAAAAAGACTGAACTAGCTCCAACTTTTGAAGAGGACTGGGAAGATGCTATGTTTTCATCCCAAACTCCAATCAAGAGCTATGTAGCTAAGGATGTGTGTAAAGAGATGAATTTAGGCACAGAGGAAGCCCTTAAAATCATCAAGATTTATGAGAAAATTTCTAACACTGAATGGAAATATTGGTATAATTTCTTTAAAAGAAATATACAAGTATTTGCATGGACTTATAAAGACTTACGAGGTGTACCACCGGAAGTCTGTGAACACAAGATTGTGTTGGAAGAAGGTGTTCCACCCGTAAGACAGAGGCAATACAGAATGAACCCCAAATACTCTTTATTAGTTAAAGAGGAAATTGATAAATTATTAGAAGCTGGATTCATTTATAAAGTACCATTCATTGAATGGGTCTCTCCAATTGTGGTGGTACCCAAGAAAAATGGCAAACTGAGAATTTGCCAAGATTTCCGTAAGCTAAATAGTGTCACGAGAAAAGATTACTTTCCACTTCCTTTTACTGACACTATGTTGGATGCGGTAGCGGGTCATAAGATATATTCTTTTATGGATGGATTTTCAGGATATAATCAAATCCAAATTTATAAGCCCCACCGTTGGTACACAACTTTCACTACTGATTGGGGAACGTTTGCCTATATTGTCATGCCTTTTGGGTTATGTAATGCACCTGCAACTTTTCAAAGAGTCATGACCGAAGCTTTTCAAGAATATTTACGCAAATTCATGGAAATATTCTTGGATGATTTCGCAGTATTTGGAACAATGGAACAACATGCTGATTATTTGTAAAAATGTTTTGACAAATGTATGGAATTCGGTATTTCCATAAATGCCGCTAAATCAGCATTCCTAGTTCCTTTTGGAAAACTTGTCGGTCATATTGTGTCAGAAAGAGGAATAGCAACAGACCCAGATAAGGTATCTGCGATTGCAACCTTACCCATTCCTACTACTGTCACAGAGGTGAAGGGCTTCTTAGGTCATACTGGCTACTACCGACGGTTCATTTACAGGTATGCCACTATAGCCATGCCCTTAACCGAACTGTTAAAGAAAACAGACTCGCCCCCCGTGTGGACCTCAGCCTGCACTAATGCCTTTAATACTTTAAAACGTAAATTGGTGACAACTCCGGTCCTAATCTCCCCAAATTGGGAGAAGGATTTCCACATATATGTATTTGCTTCCAATGTGGCAATAGGATCAGTCCTTAGTCAAAAGGATGACAAAGGCCATGATCATCCAATATATTTTGCCAGCCGTCAATTGGTTCAAGCTGAAAAGAATTATTCTGTGACGGAAAGAGAGGGATTAGGCATGATCTTTTCTGTCCAAAAATTTAGACATTATTTATTGGGAAATAAAGTGGTTTTCCATGTCGATCACGATGCATTAAAATACATAGTTAATAAACCTCAATTGAGTGGTTGTATGGCCCGTTGGGTATTACTCTTACAAGAGTTTAACTTCACCGTTGAAGTTCGACCTGGTAAGAGACATGCCAATGCGGATCATTTGTCTCGTCTAAATGAAGAATTAGGGGATGAACCTATTGATGATTCCTTTCCAGATGCCCAATTGTTTTTCATTGATGTTATACCCCCGGAATATGCTGAAATAATTAATTATTTACAAAGCAACACATTTCCGGAGGACTATAATGACAAGCAAAAACAACGTCTGGCATACAAGGCAGGACCTTATACCATCATAGCCAATACCTTATATAAACAAGGAAAAGATGGTATTCTTAGAAGATGTGTGACAAACTCTGAAATTCCGCAAATTTTAAAAGAATGTCACGATAATCCTGCTGGTGGTCATTTTGCTGGTGATGTCACTGCACGCAAAATATTGCAATCTGGATATTGGTGGCCTACACTATTTGCGGATTGCACTACATATACAAGGCAGTGTGATATGTGCCAATGAATCGGCAAACCCACCGCTTCCTCCGCAATGCCTTTGACCCCAATTTTAGCTTTAGCACCTTTTGAAAAATGGGGTATCGACTTTGTAGGTCCCATAAACCCTCCTAGTCGACATGGACGATATCGGTATATTTTGGTAGCTACCGACTATGTCACCAAGTGGGCCGAAGCTGAGGCCACTAAAACTAATGACAAAGTCGTGGTTGCTAAATTTCTACGTGAAAACATTATGTCTCGTTTTGGTTGCCCTAAGGAGTTAGTAAGTGATAGGGGTACACATTTTGTTAATGATGTGATTGCCGAATTAACAACAAAATTTAAAATTAAACATCGATTGACTACACCCTATCACCCACGAGCTAATGGCCAAACAGAGAAAACAAATGGGATTCTTTGTAAAATTATAACCAAAACAATACAAGGCTCCATGACTGATTGGGATTCTAAATTGATTGACGCATTATGGGCCTATCGTACTGCGTATAAAGTCACAACCAAGTTTACCCCTTTTCAATTGGTTTATGGTCAAGAGGCAATTCTCCCCATCGAATTGGAGTTACCATCATTAAGGATTGCAATTAATGAGCGCCTTGGTGAAACTGAATCTTTGGAGGTCAGAGTCAATCTCCTTGAGAAATTAGATGAAATCCGCAGTCAGGCTTATTTAAATACTGCGGCATCCAAAAATGGCGGAAGTCCTATTACGATAGTAAGATAAAGGACAAAAAGATCAGTCCCACAGATCTTGTCCTTCTTTATGATAGCCGTTTCCAGAAATTTCCAGGGAAATTTCGCTTACATTGGCTCGGTCCTTACAAAGTCAAGGTCATTTATGATAATGGTTCTTTTGACTTGGAGGATTTTGAAGGCAACGTTCTCCTTACGCGCCTTAATGGCAATCGCCTTAAGGTGTATCGTAGGTAACTGAGGTCAGTTACCAGTTTTAAGAGGAGGGAGTGTTTTATGAAAATTTGAATTTTTTTGAAAAACTAACACATTAATTTAATAAATGGCGTATGAATTACCTATATATACCAATATATGATTAATTTATTATCTCTATTTCAATCTGGTGGTTACCCTAAAGATAGGAACCCCAAATTGACCTTGGCAAATCTAAGCCACTATGGATGAAAATAAAACTAACTAGTTTGTGGAATGATGCCAAACAATACCACAGTGAAAGTATACAAGATCATTCAACAACCAAGCGTGGACATTTCTTCACGGAAAACCATTCCGCTGGTAAGGATAATCATTACACATAGTTAATGCACGATATATCAAAAGTGATTATATTTGGTGTTTTACCACATAAGTGATTACATTTGTAATCAAACCTAACCATTTGTGTGTGTAGCCACAAATGTGCGACACAAGGCAACTCCTTGGAGGACATTTTCCCAATGGAGTAATCAATTAGAGCATAATTGAACCAAATCTAGTTGATAGATCTTCTCTAGCTTTCCATGAGTGACCTCATCAAGAATGTTAGTACTCCAGAGAGAAAAATGGAAAAGTGAGGCCCTACAAGAAAGTAGCGAGTAATAATCAACTAGATATTCTTGAGAGAACTCAGAACACTTAGTGAATTTTTCTTCTCCATAACCTCTCTCATTTCCAAAGTAAATCTCATAATTCTTCCTTATTCGAGGAGTTTACCAATTTGAGTGTTAGAATTGACAGAGATCAATATGAGTGAAACAGTTTCAGATTATGAGTCTGAGTGAGGCAGAGTTTCATCACTTAGAAAACTGGGTATTACCCAAGTACAATTACTCTCCGAGTGACAATGAAAGGAATATTAGTGCCGAGTGAGAGAGTTCAAGGTCAGACCTACACCTAATTGAGCCGAGTGAATTGGAAGCTTAAAAGAAAGTAAAAGAATGATAGAAACTTTGGAAGATAGACAACTTTTAATAGTTGCTAGAGATTGAGAGAAAAGAGAGTTTGAGAATCTCTTAGTAAAGTACTCCAACACCTTGGGTGTGAAAAGAAAATACCAATGTTGCCAGAGTGAAAGATTGTAAGGTCAGAGAATGAGAGAAATATCTCCTGAAGAAAGGAGCAAGATAACCAACTGGTCACTCCAAGATGACCAAGATGTATTGCAAGACTTCAATTCTGAAGTACTCCAAATCTAGATTTTAATTTCAGAGAAAATTAGTCTTGGAGAGATAGGTTGTATGATAGGGAGTGATTCTTCCGATAGATTGCCCTCTGCAGCCATAGTATTTCCTCCACATCTTCTTATTCCCTTCCTCCATCTATGGAGAGTGATACATAAGTCTTAAAAAAGGTAGCAAGATGTCTTAGACCGTCGAAAAAATGATAGAAAATTTGCTTTTGAATACCTTGCTCGTCTTTTGTGGTTAAGAAAGGAAGAAAAAGGAAGTGTCACCCAAACGATTGACTAGAATCTATTATTATGTTTGCAATTTTTGATCTCACTAATATAAGTCCACTGACTATACTTGTGATGTCTTTATTGCAGGACTGTTACAGAGTCAGTCACAGTTGGAGGTCGTCCTAGGTTGTAGTTGCTAGACCACTGTTTGGTTTAGAGTCATCCTTTTGTTGTTTCTTCTCCCGTTGTATCACACTCACTTGTCTTCATCATGACGTCAGTCTTACCTGTCCATGCTTTACCCCTCCCCGAGATGTCTTATAGATTCCAGCAGATGTTGGTCAAGAACCGAACTAACTTAGAGAAAGCCGGAATGTGGGACTTTTTATTGTGGATCCGAGAGGTCAAGAGAGTGGTCAGAGAGGATAAGGTCAAGGGTTTTGTCACTACTTATCAAATGAGAACCACCAAAGCCAGAGTGGGAGAGACAACAGTGGATTTCTCCACTTCCACCATTGCTGAGGAGCTTAAGTTACCCTCCACTGGGTTAACTTTAGTCACTAACACTATATTCGGTAATCGGAGACTTTTTGATGACTTTGAGACTTTTTAAGGACGTGGCTTTCACATTTGTAGGAAGGAAAACACTACAAATATACTATGTTCCCAATTTTGAACACAAGTATGAGACACAAATGCATGAGACACACACGCCGAAATAAGAAAATGGGATATATGAAAACAATTGCGTATACAAAAATGGTATCATATTTATTGAATAGGATTGAAATACAAAATACAAGTGGAATATCCAATATTAGGCCAAAATCCTTCAAATATAATCGATCACCAACCAGTGCATTCGACAATTAAATACATATTAATATGATTTATACGTTTGGATCGTCAATACGACGCACTCCTTTTATTTTTGCGATAGCCTTTGCGGCCGTCTCTTTTTCTTTTGCTTTAATGGCCTCCATGGCTCTGAAGATCTCGGGCCCGCGGCTGTAACCTTGTTTGTTTGTTGGTCCGGAATATGTGCCGTTCGTCCATATTTGGCGACGCGCTACCGAATTGTAGGACGTGGTGTTGTAAGTGGAATACGAAGGCGTTTGCGAAACGGAATGTCTTGCACTCTTCCGAAGGGCCAAACAACGATCGGACTCGCAAGAAGCGGTCTTGAGGGTTCCCCTATCCAATGAAGAAGTCGAGCATGGACGGCCCACATTCGAGTACGGTGGGGTCTGAAACAACGACCACAAAGTCATACAATGAAGCGGGTTGGTATGAGTGAGCACAAGTTACGGATGCAAGTCCGAAAACCCCAAGATACACAAATGCACTAATACACGGAAACCAGCAAGGAAAAACTGGAGAAGGCCAAAAGTTGGGCACCTTGGCATTGGGGGTGTTGGATTGAGCTTCGGGGACATCGAGGGGGGCAGAGGCAAGCACGACAGGGACGTTCGTAAACGTCGGGACATCAATCCGGGGTTCATCCATGCAAAGGCGTCTGGTCGATCGTGGGGCCTTGGGGACGGTATATTTGGATGGTGACGCATCGAAGTCAATAGTACGAACGTGCTTCTCGTTGCGGAGGGGAGATGGAGACGGAGACGGAGCGCGGTTGTGTTTTGCTACCTTTGCAGGAGGGCTATCCACGACTCCATCTTCAAACCCAGAGTCTTTGGAGTAATCAACAGTAGAGGCGGCATCGACGGCCGAGAATTGGAATAGTGAAGGCATTGCAACGTAGCTCACACCAAGGGAAGGGGAGCCGGGGACCGACGGAGATGCGGACGGGCCATTGACGACACTTTGGGACGCTTGGTGAGGCAACTAGGACACAAAAATACAAAGAAAAGGGGGGAACGGTTAGATATAAACATGGAGAATCCAAATACAAGTCCAAAAATGTTCAAAGTTCTCAAATTAATTTATTGAGTTTGGCGTACCCGTACAACATCCTAAATACTTCATCTCGTGGACCGAGAGGCCTATTGCCAATGGGGTTGGAGAGCACAAAATCCGGGACACTTCCGGGGTGACATGCAAGCGTCCTAATGTATGGACCTAGCTCATTCTCTAGGAAGGTGTCGTTTCTATCGCCTTTCCAAGGATCCGGGAAGATGGCGTTGCCCGGGGGGTTGAGGATGCTCTTCGCGGGGCTGTCGTCGACGAGGAGAGTGTTCTCAGGCGTTGGCCAAGAACCGTGGGGCACCCCCTCCAACATGGGGACGCCGACCCAGAGGTTCTTCCTGAGGACCTTCAGGAATTGCGGCCCGCCGCCTCCTGCGACCTTCGGTACAATCCTGCCACTACGGTCATGGAGCTCATCGCAGTGTTCTTGACCGAGAAGCAAGCAAGGCATTGCGAGTTCTCGGAAAAGGAAACCGGCGATGGCCTCCGTGTTGTCCATGAGCATAGAGCTCCAGACGATGACATGAGCCAAGCCAAGGACGTCACGGAAGAAGCGCCTCAAGCCGGGTCGGGCCCGGACGGCCTTGTTGTTAATGAAGGTATCCAAGCGCCCGCCGTAATCCATGTCTTGTGGACTACGGAGGGGCCCCCTGGACGCGCCATGCGGGATATGTTTGGAATGGCAAAGCACCCCATTGAGGTCAAATATTATGAACGGTTTCCTCATGGGCCGATTTGGTCTTCCAAAGGGGTTGCGAGCTATCTCCGACGGACCCTGTGATGAAACATTTTACCTAGGTGAATGTTGCTACTAACGAAAACCAATTGACAAACATTTCATGAATTCAACAAAGAAACAGAATGCCAAAATTGTGCGAACTATGTAGTTCGAAAATATTTATTAAGGTAAATGGTGATATACAATTTTCAAAGGACATCTATCGATGAGCCCAAGAATCTAGCGCTTTCTCTACTGAATGCCAATGGATCCTACGCTACAAAATTTGCGTCCACTCGCGGGGGGGGAGGCCGGAGTTGAACTCGAAATATACACCGCCACGAAGGTGACAAACAGGGAACATACAGACGCGCGTCTGCAAGAGGGAGGCATGCTCAAAGGTGGGTTACCTCTTCAGCGGCGAGATCCGCACCAGCAGTGCCTCCCTCAGCAGGACTCGTCACCATGGGCACAGCTTCCGGACGCGCGTCCGTAAAATTGTAGAGTCCATCTGTGTCGACCAGCAAGGTGTCTCCAACCGCTTGAGAGGCTTGGGTGCCTGCGTAATGCTGCTCCGTGGAGTCCTGGCTGCCCCGCATATGTACATCTTCGTCCTCGAGGGGGGCGTCGGCTTCATCGGCCTCTATGTCCTCGTGGCTTATTCTATCACGTGTCGGGCTCTCCTGCGACTCTTCCACATTGTCAGTGTGTCGCGCAGTGTCATTGCCCGCGCTATTTACATCCGGGCCCGAAATTGCGAGATTGGAAGCGTCTGCCTCTGTGGCCCTCTGAGGGGGTGCGCCCCCTACACTGAGAATGGAGGGCAGCTCTGCAGTGTTTCGGACGCGCGTCCGTAAGCCCTGAATGCCGGCAGAGGTAGGTCGGGGGGAGGGCTCTGGTGTGGGCGCAACCTGCGCAAGGGGTGGGACGTCCAACGCGGGGGTTGCATAGGCATGCTCTGGTATGTACACGGCATGGCTATGAGATGGAGGCGGCATGAGCTCGGCGGGCATTGGCATGCCGGCCTGGGGAGGTGCATACAGCAACGGAGGCCTCGCCTGCAGGCTCTGCATCATGGACATGAATTGCTGGCTCTGGGCCAGGAACTGTTGATTCTGAGCCATGAGATCGGCGTGCCTGCGAGCGGATTCCAACCTGGATTGTTCCATCTCAGCTTGGATGGCCGCCATCTTCTTGGCGTGCAGCTCGTTTGCCTCCCGGAGCCGTTGGTCAAGCTCCTCCCTCATTCTCTTCTCCATCTTCTCGTCCAATTCGGAGACGGACATCGGCTCTTTCTTCACCTTGCCGGGCTCGCTAGGCAAGGCGGAGATGGCATTGTACATCTGGACCTCGTCCTCGTCTTCATCGGAAAGGTCCAAGATCGCCCCTTCAGGGTATTCGTTGTAAGGGGTCTTGTTTCTCTTCCGTCGGGTCTCACGGTAGAGAGAGAGGTCGGGCCTCAAGATCAGCTCCAACACATCCCTGCCCTCCATAGCTGGGAGCTCTGCCTGCTGAGACTCCCCCCCCGGAAGAAGCTGTGCAGCCGGCTTCTGTCGCGAGCTCCACATCCACATATGCTCTAACCCCCGCAGCACGAGACGGATCCGCAGTGGAAGGAAACCCAACACGCGAAGTGGGAGTCCCAAATGGCGAGGCACTGGGACCATGAGGGACCCTCAACGGAGTGACGGTAGGATGCGGCTCCTCCGTTTCCATTGGATCCGCGCCCAGGAGGAAATGACATGTTGTGGGATCATGAACAAGGCTCGGTAAATCCTGGTGCGCCCTGGGCCGTTCAGGTGGGTGGATGGGATCCTGCTCTGCGTCAGTGTCCGTCTCCATTTCAGGCATCGCCTCAATTCGCGATGCGAGCGGCAACACAGGTTGGGGAGGTAGCACGTCCACGATGTCGAGGATGTCCATTTTGGAGGCATTGACCCTGTGGGCCTTTGCATCGTCGTAGTCGCCGACATCCACAAACGAATTCACCTGCAGCCCAAGCATCTGGAACATAACAACGAGTTAGGGGCAAATGTATCAGGGGACATACAAATGAAGCCAGATATGACAAAATGTAACAAAATGAAATAGTGTAATTTTACGGACGCGCGTCCGTGAATTTCCATTGGGGGCAGGCAACTCACCAATGCTGCATACACAAATTTGGTGCCGCCGAAGACGTTGTACACAGTCTCGCTCATAACGGTCAAAGCCTTCAGGATCCCGATGTAGAATTCCATGCGAAGCTCGTACGCCGGGTAGATTGTGTACATCGTCTCCTCCACGAGCTCCTTGGGGTGTGGTGTGGGTAACGAGTACATTTTCTTGAACACAGCAGTAGCCTTCACAGGCGGCCGCCCAGTCGGCGAAGACTTGTGCGTCAAGAAATACAGTTGCACGGCTCCCACTTGCTTGACTCCCCTGGCCTCTTGCACAGCTGTGACCCCTTCCGTCTTGGCCGGGATGTACGTGCTGTGGTAGAGGTCGTAGTCGACGTTCATTTTCTAGTTGTAGAGCTCCACGACTGCTGCGGACTTCTCTTGCTCTACAATCCAAAGCCACACATTTGGCTCGCGGAGGGCCGGCGACCGAAATGCCTTGAAGGCTCCAAAGAACGGCTCGTAGAAAGGGGTTCCGGCAGCCCCCTGTTTCCAAGCTCCGGGGATTGCACGGAAGTCGAAGATTGCAAATGGACACCCCCGGGGGTCGTCTCTCACCGAGGCTCTTGAGGCGTGGGTGTCCCATTTGCCGAACTTCAAGGGCGTAGCAACTGTGCAAAATCTTGCAACCCCCCAAACTTGGCGTTCTTCTTTCTATTGAGGAAGTTCGAGTACATCATCGTCTCCCTCTCGTCAATGGAGCCCTTCTTCTCATTCTTCCTGGATCGTTGGGCCAGGAAGGTGGAAGCCTCTCTTGTCAGAGCTCGCATGGAGAGGCTATTGATGTGGTACTCGTCCTTCAGCCTCCTCCAATTCTCCTTGCTAGAATCGAAAAATGGACCGAGTTAGCAATGGGGCCTAGCAAGGGTTGCGACACTTACATCCACAGTATCAACTAGATATTTAACTTCTTGTAAACGACCATGACTATTGTAAATGGATGCATTTCTGGGAGTTTTACCATGTATCATGTTATGTGTACCGCTACGTTCAATATGCACCATCATCACATCCTCGATAACAAGAAATGGTGGATAAAAGCCAAGTTCTCTCGTACGTACCAAGTGCCCTCGGAGGTTTGAATCCTCCAATTTACCAGGAATCGTCTACTATCACTAACAAAATCCAAGGGCAATGATATGAACCTATACGATAACTTATAAATTGGCCTCACACATAGTTTCACTGGTCTTAAATTCAAAATTTGTATACCACTTAGTGTTGATCATTCTTGTCGTCTTCATTTGGTCTAACCACAACACAACTTCCATGCCAATACTCTCATCTTCTCATAAATAAAGAACAAAATTTTCAAATCTTGTCCTTGAAAAATTATACATTATTATTTGTAAATACTCAAGTTTGCCTCTAGTAATTTATTACATGCATCTTTATTGTTGCATGCATTCATAGAAGCTATTTTTTTATTCCTATAATGATTTTTTTTATCATGTCCACATATTGGCAGGTTTCTATACATGGAAGCACTTCTACCAAATCTTTCGTTAATTGCTATGACTAAACATCTACTATACAGTCGTCATGCCAATAGTTATAAACTGTCATATTTTTTACAAATATCCTATATAAATAATTTGGCAATTAAATATGTTTATGTATTTGCAATAATTCTCTTCTATTAGATAAAAGTCCATCTAAATTTTTATGGATATTGTTGTATGTATTTGTAAAGCAACGTCGTAAAAAATATGAGGTATATAAATTTCATTCGATTTATGGTTAGTTGATATCTTTTAATATTTTATAATATTTCATTCGAAACCATAGCATAAATTTTTTTTCATAGGATCCATGTCGAATGATATCATCGAATAACTAACCGCTTCTTACATCACAGACAAATATTCCACTACTACTAATTAACAAACGTTAGCAATCAATATGAAATTTCAATATGAAAAATGTGATAGAAATAAAGTTAGATTCTTGTTATTTCACCTACTACATGCTATAATGGTGAATTATTGGAACTTAGGCTCTCTTTGGACCACACATTCCAAATATTTTTTCAATTGTTATGTTTTTTTCGGTCCATCTATGTATTTATGTATAAAAAAAATTAATCTTCCAACTTTTATTAAAAAAAAATGGCCAAGCTCTCTAAACTAGAACCTTTGTCAATTTCTAATTTTTTCAATATAAATGACAAATACTATAACAAAAAATTGATGTAGTCTTCAACTTTGGAAAACTTAATGGCATTGGTGAGGTTGTAGGCGGGCAGCAATTTGCTGATCTCCCTTATGGCCATGGTCTTCTTCTTCCTGTATTCGCACCACTCCTTCATGTGATACGTGGAAGGCTTCATGTGCTTGGGCCTCTTGAGGAAGATCTTTGGGTAGGACAGAGTCCTTCTTGGAGTTTCGAGAAGGACATGCGCTGCCGCTCGGTACATCTCCGAGTCGAGCAACCCTTGGAGCGGACGGAAGACAACCTGGAGTCAGTCTTGTAGGTGTTCTCCGTGTCTGGATTGACCAGGTCCCCGTGGTTGTGAGCATCGAAGAGTATCAACCAGATTGCCCATGTCTCCTCTGATGCAGTAATGAGCTTGATCTCACCTTTTAATTCCTGCACCGTCTTCGTGCCGCTGGTCTTCATGTCAATGCTGAAGAACTTTGTCAATATGACATTGCTGAATGTCTGCAAGAGGGATGAACATCAAGGAATCAGAAAAGAGAACATTCAGATAATGAAAACATTCAAGGTAGAAGGGCCAGGGTTACGGACGCGCGTCCGTAAAGTTATTATAGTGGCCTACCTGCCATTTAGGATTTTTCACAGTTGCGTTCTCCCTTTCCTTTGGTGGGCAGTCGTGCTCCACCCATAAGGTCCTCCCAGCCACGATGTTGGCTGCCCATGAAGCCTCAAACTGCCTCACTTTGTTGCCTTGGTTCATGAAGGCAGAGATAGCGATCAGTTGGTTCGAGTCCTTGGAATGCACGAGAAATGCCTTCCAGTATCGAATCGCCTCCTTCCATGGGCTTTTCCACTCATCGTTCTCGAGGAAAGCTTTTGCAGCCATCACGCTGTGCTGGCCGTCGACTATGTAGAACTCTCTTTCCTTGAGGATTGGCCAATTCCTCTCGTTCACTTCAACCGCCGGGTCCTTGGGCGTCACACAAATCGTTTGCCTGTCGAACTTGGGGTTGTTCATAAGGTTATTCATTTGCCACCATACCCCCTGTTCTTCTTTAGCCCTCGTGTTCATGCTCTCGGTCCCGGGGTGGCACTTGTAAATGTCCACATCGAACATGAAATACCTGCCCAGTAGCCAACATCCCTTTGTCTTCTCGTCGAACTCTTGGAATATCTTTGTCGAGAGTTCGGCGTCAGGTCGTTGGCCCTTTTTAAGGAGAGGGGCGACAGCAAGAGACGAGCTGACGTCTGGCCCCTCTGTGAGCCCAAATGACTCCATCAACGAGTGCGACCGTTTGCTTCGTTGTCTGCTCCCAGATGACGCACCACTCTGGGACGGTCTTGAATTGCTTGGGACGGGCTTAGGCACACGTTTTGTTTGCGCAGTTGTGGAAGGTTTCTTCTTTTCTTTCCATTTTTTGGCCTCTAGCAATGCGCCATTCACTCTTGTGACATTGTTCAAGAGGCGTCCTAGCCGCTTACCCGTCCAAGGCGCATTGCACGCGTAGTCTTGGAATTCCTTCGCGAGATTCAAGCAACCCGCATCTGGACTATTATTTTCACACTCGTTTTTGTTGAAGGGATGGTACGACTCGTGCAAAATGAACGTTATTCTATCCTCCTTCTTCTCGAGGTCAATCACGACGTAGTCCCCCTGGGCTATTGCGCACTCTATTGTCCAGAATTTTAGCCTGACCCATTTCTCTGGTTCTTCTAATGGTGTCCTTAATTGATACGAAAATCTGAGCACAAATATATCTTTTTCATCTTTTTCTACAATGACTGTCCAATTGTCTACAGTATCTTCCTTCGGCTTGTAGTGGTCGTTGTTGCTTAGATCTTTGATTGCGTCTGGAAGTGGAGGAGAGAGAAGCTCCGCGAACATGTCAATAGCGGGTCTCTTCGTGGATGCCATCTAAAGAATAGGACAAACAGTAAGCTAGTGTAATATATTCAAGGATAGCGTGCCTAATTTACGAACGCGCGTTCGTAAATATAGGTTGAACATTAGAGGAGAGGATTTCTTTTACATACATTGTTGGGTATTTAGCAAATATCATTTAGCACTATATTTTAAGGTATATATATCTTGCGTTGATGTAATTATAGGAGTCTACTTTATATTATTCAATTTAATCAATACTAATCAGAACACAAAGCACATACATTGTCTATTTATGGACGCGTGGCCGTAAGCATGGATAAGATTAAAATATTCTTTTATGAATTTAGTAGTGCGGTAATTAATTTATGCATTGCATTGCACAGTGCGTACAATTCCCAGTGAACTTGTGCCTCTTTTATGAAGACTTTGAGAGGGTAGCATGACTGGGTTTTATTATGACATTTAATCGGCTCATATGTTCATGGCGTAGTGTTTTTTATCTCTAATTATATTGTTTGGACGGCTTTTTACGGACGCGCGTCCATAAGATATTCGGCGGTATGAGGCCAACAGATGGACAAGCTATTATATGATGAATATATTTACAGACGTGAGTCCGGAATCTGTGTCGGCATATTGTTCAATGGCCATTAGATAAATCGGCTATTATTCAATGTATATATTTACGGACGTGCGTCCGTAAACTCTGCACATATATTGTGCATTAGAATTGCATGTCTTGAGCAGACATCCCGATTTTACGGACGCGCGTCCGTAAACTCTGCACATATATTGTGCATTGGAATTGTCTTTCTTGAGCAAACATACCGAGTTTGCGGACGCGCGTCCGTAAACTCTGCACATATTTTGTGCATTAGAATTGCCTGTCTTGAGCAAACATCCCGAGTTTACGGACGCGCGTCCGTAAACATCACACTATTTCGTTGCTCCGCATTTTTCGGGCATTGTTGGGTTTAGGGCACTATACAATAATCTACAATGTTTCTTACCGTGAAATACGATTTGGCTCTCTTGCGAGTTAAAAGCAATAGCTGACTCTGCACTGCATAGTGACAAATTAACACCAGCAACATATGTTAGAAACAATGAATCATAGAGACATCTGTACGGAAATTATGAGACAATGATTTCTACAATGCACATTCTTGCTGTTTTGGAGCCTCGATCTTAACAACTCAGTCTACTTCTTCAATCTGCACTCTTATACCTCAATCTCATTCCTCAATCTTCCAACGCTCGACTGTTGAAACCCCAATCACAAATTCTGCAAAACCTTTCAAGCCCTCTATTGCCAAAGGCATATCTTTGAAATCTCAGAAAGTTGTGGACCAACTCAATGCTCTCAAAGCTCTTGCAGGTCTTAAAGCCTTCAACTCTCAAATTTCAAATGTCAATTGCCCTTTAGAATAATGAAATGCCTAAAACTAAATGATTTCTGGAATATGGCCTTTTATCAAGCTACCAAACAAACCCTAAATTGCTTCAAACTGAAACCTCACATGCTCTCAATCTGTATGAAGCACACATGCTTTCAAGCTAACAAAACAAACTCTAAACCCCAACAACCCAGAAGTGCAATCATACGAAAAACAAGAGCAATGTTACAGCAATACTTACCTCTTGTAGAATGCTAGCTCCCACACTACAACTCCTCTTCTGAACCCTCTCAAGCTCTCAAGCTCTCAAACTCTCAAACCTCTCAAGCTCTCAAGCTCTCAAACTCTCAAACTCTCGAACCTCTCAAGCTCTCAAGCTCTCAAGCTCTCAAACTCTCAAACTCTCAAGCTCTCAAGCTCTCAAGCTCTCAAACCTCTGAAGCCTCTGAAGCTCTCAAACCTCTCAAGCTCCCAAGCTCTCAAGCTCTCTAGCTCTCAAACCTCCCAAGCATCTCAAGTTGCTTCAGAAAAGAAAGCACAACTCCAAACAAAATCCTCACAATACTCACTCACACACACTCGCTCACACCCTCAACCAACACACACTCTCTCAACAAAAACCCTAGCGCACACGAAAAAATTCGCCAGCACCGCCCAACACCAAGCGCACAACGTTGGAAATGACGATGGTGTGAGCGGGCGGCGTCGCTTAGGGTTGGGGAGAGGGGGAGAGAGGGCGCGGGCACGTGGCACCTCTTGGGATGGGGTGCATGGGATAGGGGGATGGGGCCATAGGGGGATGGGATAGGAGGCTGGGATGGAGGGTTGGGATGGGAAGGGGGGATGGGATGGAGGGCTGGGATGGGATGAGGGGATGGGGTGGGATGGGGGGCTGGGGGGGCTGGGGGGTGGATGGGATGGGATGGTGGGCTGGGGGGGGATGGGATGGGATTGGGGCTGGGTTGGGATGGAATGGGGGGCTAGGGGGCAATGGGTTAGGGCGACACTCATTAATACAACACTCGTTTACATGACACCCTCGATATTACGACACATTATTTTGTGACCAAACTTTTTAGTTCAAACTGCCTCTTTTATATGACTACGACACTTGATAATGCGACATTTAGAATCCCCGTTTTGTCATATTAAAGAGGTAGGTCATGCTAAAATGCCTTTCATCTGTATTATGTACATCTAACATACATCCATTTTCACTTGGGAACTGCTTGGGAACTTCACTTATCATTGGGAACTTAATGATTATTAGGGTTTCTAGTGTAGAATGGACATGGTTAGGGTTAGAGTGGCCTCCTGCCTAGTATGTTGCCTTGCACTCATGGTGATATCTTTTACTGATGCTATACGTCATGCATCATTGTTGTCTAGTTTCTTATTAAAGAACTCTTTATATTTTGGTGATATTGAAATTATTAGTTTTCCAAAGTTAGTAGGGAATTTAGAAAAGATGATAGTTGCTAACTTGGGTACTAGGCAACACGAGAGATATTTGGACTCCTATATCAAGAGATCTTGAGAATATTTATATTTGTTTGGAGTTATAGGTTATTATTTCATACCATCTATATTGCTTAACCTCGTGGTGTATATGTTTAAGATCATATTACTTAAGTTTTCGTATTCCCTCAATAATACGACATCTTTTGTGTTTCCCAAACATGTCGTACTAAAGTAGGCCGTTGCAAAGTGTTCTTCATGATGGTGTCAGCTTGTGGAATCATTCCCGCCGTTATGGGGAACTACAAGCAGCTTTGTTGGCCACAATGCGTCCTAGAAAAGGTGTACGGAAATATGATTCTTTTCGTGTGCCTCGGGAACCCACGCAACGTCGTCGAGATCAAACATTGGAAGAAGCATCTATTAGGTCCGTAGCAACAAAAGATTGTTGTGCGAAGAAGTGTTGCCAACTATTTCCACGTGACAAAATAAAATCTTTGAGGCAAGAGATGTGGCTTGCGGACTTTCGAATGCGATCCGCAAAGAAACTTGAGGTTCATCGCAACACGCACTTTGATGCCGAAGGTCGTAAGGTGGTGACCTTGGAAAATATAGAAGTGTGTTGCACGGCGTGGTATATTATTCATGCAGTTTCAAAGGCTGATTTTTATAGGTTCCGGAACTACTCGTCCCAAGGACGGCGTTCTCGGTTCCATGGCAATTTTGGCACGAAGAAGCCTAGGGAGGCAACACTCCAAGCGGCTGCAACACTATCAACCATCATTATGCCATTAGCGGATGCGATGCCACACAAGTCCAGGACTCTGGCGTCGGGGGAAAAGGTTGTTCAGATGGTTTTGCCAACATGGACGAAATGGAAGAACATACTAATGGACGTTAATGAAGTTGGCGAAAAAGTGGGATGTGGGCCAATTTCGTTGTCAAAACTGAGTGTGATCAAGAATCAACAATTCGCGGAATACATTACGAAGAGACCTGGGGACAAGTTTGCTAGGTGTACTGCTTGTGAGAAATACAAAGGCCTTCGAGACGCACATCCAATAGGGACTGAGTCGCACAATAGACATCAACGGAAATACATTGAGCATGTCAACAACCAGGAGGCACACCGTCAAGACTACTATAAAAACCGCGCACTATCGATAATGAGGCCGAACGAGGTTTTGACGATCATTCATGACAAAATGGACCATGCGAAGACTGCGTGCCCATGTTATGCACGGAAAATAAAGGCTACAGATGGATATTTTAAACTCCCAATAGCTGTCACAGGTTCGTTAGTCTTTCACATTATTTTTTACGCACCCACATACACATTTGTACGGGTTACGGATGCACGTCCGCAAATGTGTGTTCATTTTTGTCAATTGTTTGTGGGAAAATCCAATTTGTTTCACATGGATGATTTCGGAATGTATGTCTCATTTGTATGTTTGAACGTGTTTATCTAAACTCAGGTATGATCGCACATGGCCATGTGGACGTCAAGTATGCACATTATGGCTTGGACTTCTACCCTGGCGATGCCAACCATACAGTAGGGTCTTTTGCAAAACTTCTACGGGATCTTGAGAGGCCACCAACATCATCCTCTCGTGCTCTTTTCGTGGGATGTGGAACAACATCGATTTATGAGGCAGTGCTAGAGGGGAAGGAAGTTTGTCTATCTTCATTGCAAGAACCGCCTGAACAACCTGTTCTTGCCAAACCTTTGCCTCCAACTCTACACGTGCAACTTGACAATTGTGCCAAGGACAACAAATGTCGATACGTGTTTTGTTTTTGGTCTTTGCTCGTAGCCAAAGGCATATTCAAGGAAGTTTTCGTGTCTTTTTTGATGGTTGGCCATACGCACGATGACATTGATGCTTCATTTGGACGTTGGAGTATGAAGTTGCACGAGGAGGATTTTCCAACAATTCCTCTTCTAATGAAATCGTACATGGATTTGGATAATGTGCCAGTCATTCCGCATTTGATTGAAGAAGTGCCCGATTTCAAAACGTTTATCAAACCATTCATTCTTAAAGGAGGTGACCGCTTGGTAGGCCATACCAAGGCTCAACAATTCCGATTCTATATGCGTGATGACGGTCTGCCAGCCATGCAGTTCAAGGCTTTGTGCACTTCACCGAATTGGGGTCCAGAGGAAGGGATACTCGTATGGCGCCAAGACGAAGATGGCAAATGTATGCTACCCGATGGGGAGCCAAAGCCTTGCACACCTAACCCCATGAGGAATGGACCGGAAATCATCAAAGGTATATCTGGATTCATTGAGTACTGGAAAGAATTGTGTGAGGAAGACATCACAAGACGCATTCGGGATACCCACGAACCATTGATTGCGTATTGGGATCGCATTCGCTCGGCATTGCTGGCACCTGATGTCGATACACGTCCATATTTGACACAAGG